>OX638313.1:27855567-30255567 GCA_951812415.1 Beris morrisii
GAATTCCGACTTCATAGTCGACCTTCGCCACACTAGTCCTAAGAAAACACAGTAACATATAGTGGACATATAATTTGGGCTTGAGAGGAACTTGAACACAACGCCCAAGCCGATCCTACCACATACGATTTGAAAAACGTCAACATTGAAAATTTGTTCTTTATATTTTCAGTAGGTAAAGTCGCCATCGCAATTCTGATTCGCTTGAGCAGCACGGTCCTTTTTCGGAATAAATTGTTGTCGGAATTCTGCTTGGTACTCTAAGATCGGTTGGATTCACTAGTGGTCAACTATCTCTAGAATATCTTGCATGTGGTCCAAGACAACTTACCTCTTACATTACCGTAGTGAGAGACTTTACCTGCCTGCGGTATTTTATTCTACGTTGGGAAGGTGTTTTCAAAACATAAGCAGCGGGTGAATTGAGACTGTGGAAGAACTGAGTTAGGAACTTGTTCAGAACAATCGTAGCGCACACTTGCCTCAGCCAACTATAAGTTTATATTTAAACGGTTTTTGTTCGCAGATAAGAAAATCATTTTATATGTTATTTGGCTCAAATGTGAACTGATCAGTACAAAAATTGTTCAATAGACCCATTGAAGTTCAACCTACAGTTCTGCGTGCATAAAATTCCTCACGATGTAATGAATCATGAATGCCATCGATTAACACCAGGACGACCTTTTTACCTTCAAATTGCAGTAATAGAACGAGACGAGGGACGCTCAAAGGCGAATTCGTGCAACTGTAGCGCTCCGATACTTCGTATCTTGGTAGATTACACAGGTACGAAAGTACCTTACCTGTGCTCGCTCTATACCTTCCTACATGGCACTAGATGCGCAAAGTTTATGGAGGAGTGTTAGCCATCCAGCGAATTCCTGATTGTCGCGACGTTCGATTTCGGTAACGCGGAATGTGATTTTGCTGCGATCTTCGGCGGTAAGAAGTTTTACGGTTGTGTATGTGGAAAAAGCATTTTCCACGTTCGAGCAATGCATCATCTTAGCAGCGAATTAAGACGACGAGAATAGGTACCAGCGTCGTGCACTATCCAAATATCAAGGTGAAGTAATTGCGAGCAATGAGACCACGACAACCCATCGACGACAATCGACCTGCCGAAGACGAAAACTTTAAGGAAATAGACGATCGATTGTCGTGTCGCTTGTGTGTAATTGGAATTTCACGGTTCCAATTGTTTATCTTTTCATATCCACGATTACCTTGAAAGTGTGTATACTCTGTGCACGGAGTAAGATGCACGGTACATCTTCGTGTGTACCGGGGCTCGAAGTCTAAGTTCACCTGCTCGCTGCGAAGGTGATAAATGTCACCGTGCAAGTTTTGAATTCCATTTGCTAAACGAGGTCGAATTTCATGTGCCATGCGACGATTTACCGGCTGCGACTCGAAACTCAATTAGAGCGTTCAAGAGCGTCACTGAACGGTTAAATTGTTCTTTAGATTTTCTCACAAAACCGAAACTTTGATCGCAAATTTTGAAGTGTGTTTCCTTGCTCCTCAATTTCAGGCTTCATAACAATTTTCGCGTCAATTTGTTCGGATTGAATAACAAGAAATATACTCGTATATAAGCGATTAGAAGTATCTAATCTTAAGTCTGCAGCTTTGTTTAATGTATAGCGAAGATGCTGCATATTTCAAAGTTTCCGCATTCATTTGAATATAAGGAAGGGTGTTTTCTTATCGCCATATGAGCGGGTGGGGACAAATCTTATGGAGCTCGTTAAACTGATTAAAGCACCTGTACATGCCGTTACTGCTGCTGATGTTCTGTTAAATGGCTATGACGTTAAATCACTTGTTCAATAAATCACCACCATTAAAGCTGTATAAGTGACTTGTTAGTTATTCACGAGGTAATGAATCAAGTTTCCGAACAAACTGTTGTCTGCGATGGTTTTATGACGAATTTTTATGTTGAATTTTTTTCATCAATGGCTCAGCACGACTAAAATGGAGTACGAGGTTTGGCCGAAAAAAATTCTCCACTAGGTCTAAAATTATTTCCAGTTGTACTGACTTCCAACGCCAAATTTGATGCGAACAGGAGCCTTGGAGTGGTTATTTCGACTTGAAAAAGGCAAAACAAACAATGAATAGTTTGAGGAGTAGAAACATTTGGCCCATTCTGTCTGCGTCCGAATTGGTGGCTGAAATGTGAGCTGGAGCGATGCTTGCTATTCACGGCTCATATTCCTTTAAATCCCTTGTCAGGAAAATAACGCCAGGGTATACTAATTGGAAAAAGATTAACTATCGGCCATGAGATATCGAGGATGTCTCAATTCGACTGGCAGTTTTGTTGTGCGTCGTCTGGCTGTCATATCACAGATCACAACTCAAGCTATGCGGTCTCCCCACTTTCCCAGTCTACATGGCCACAAAGAGAGTGGAATGAGAAGAGCGGACGGACTATAATAGAGAACATTCATTTTATTTTAATCAAACCATTCTGTCGACGGATTTACTCTATATATGTACCTATTATAATAGGTACATAATTATTATTTACAAAAAAATATATGGCCGTTTGTTTCTGTTTTTTTTTTTTTCGGTTATCCGTTTTATGTGAATGTTTTATTTATTTCTATTTTTATATTGCAACGATACCTTGGATAAGGTAACTAAGGATAGGACACCCCGGTGTAAAAGCACGAAAAAAATAGAGACCAAAATTATTTTGACAGTAACATGGGATCCAAGGATGCCAAGGGATCTTCCCTGTCAAAAACACACGTGAAATAGTTATGAAGGAATATTTTGTTGTTTGTTTTTATTGGTTGTCATGGTAACCTTGAACGGCTTGGATCTTGGATCCAATGGCGTAGCAAAATAACGTTATATGTATTTGGGGCCATCCAAAAGCGTTACAAAGTTAAACATTTCGAACATGCAACTGTACTTAGAAAAGAAATATTTTTTAAAATATCCATTTCTGTACAAATGCTTCGCATCGAAAGAAATCTTTTCGATGACTAGTCTCCCTTGAGTTCACAACAATATAGCCTTCATATTAAATTATTAATAGAAAAATGGTTGCATTATTGTTAAAAATAAGTCTGATGAAATATCGAAATTTGGTGTTTATTAAAAAACACATTTGAAAAAGATACTGGTTTCTGGTATTTCGCCGATATTTCAGTTACAGAATCGTACCAGATCATAAGTAAATATATGACGAACATAGAGATCTTTAAAGGATTTTATGGCGTCAAAATCCACGAGAAGAGCTGCAGGAGTATCGATTAAATACGGTCACTTATGGCACAGCCGCTGCCTCATTTTCAGTCATACGTTGACTGGTGCATAAAAGCAAAGCATACTGTTGCGAGCTAGGGGTTCGCCGGGATTTCAAGTAAAACACAATTCGTTTAAAATCAAAATAAGTAACAATTTATTTATTCGCACTTAAATTCTGTTCGCACAATTATTCGCACTATATGGCAATACCGCCCGCTTAAACTATATCTTTTGATTCGATCACACGCAATCGATCGCTTTCGCTCTCTACCAACACGATCGCGTATACACGCTGGCTGTCACAGTCGACGTAATAAAAATTACTATGTATATCGCTGAAAGCTTTATCTGCTTTTATACCAGCTGTCTGCAGTCGAGACTGTTCTTGAATCTTCGTTCGGTGGTGTGTGTAGAGGGTTCTAGTGAGCTTGAGATCTTTCCATTTGTTCCTCTACGCTGTTCTAGTACTACATTCGAGCACATTTGAGCACATTCGATGTTGCTCCGCTCTCCTTATATACTTCAACTAGGTCTCTGATTGGGTTACTTTGTTGCTAGGTATTCGGTTGTTGATGCGAAACGATCGAGTTGCGCGGTTGCCAGGTTTACATGTAACAATACATACTTCGATTACAAAAAGATAGATAGTTTTATATTCTAGATGAAATCAGATAGTATTATAAATTTAATGCAGCCCAAAAGTTTATAACGCTTAGAACGAAGCCTCAGAACACAAAAAAAGTTAAATATTATTTTGTGCTTATTTGGGTCCAAAACGCCCGTCCGTCTGTCTGTTAGCATGATAACTCAAGAACGCCTTGACCTATGATCTAGAAATTTTGAATCTGGATGTTTGGTTGAATTTGTAAGGCTAAGTTCGTTAACAGGCAAAATCGTCCTCATCTAGAGTATCATACGATTGTCTCGTAGCTGATCGTGACAGCAGTATGTTTATGCAATATATTTAATATATGCGAAACACTTTTAAAATACGAGCCAAAATTTTTGAATTTTTTCAGTAAGGTTTGGCAAGTCATCATGAATCGTTTAACGCCAGAACAACGCTTCCAAAGTGTGGAAATTTACTTTGAAAAAAATAAATCTGTTCGCGAAGTTCATAGAGCACTCTGTCCATTTTACGGTCAACATAATCGGCCATGCTGACTGAATTTTTGTTTCCAAAAATTAATCAGCTGAACATCGCCGACATTTGGTTCCAACAAGACGGCGCAACAACATGTAACGAAGCTTTGTTGTACTATAATCACCTTGATTTCCTTTCTACTCAGACATTTATTCCGCCTAAAATTTCGCGTCGCCAACCACGCTTTGTCTGTAAAACTTCCCAATTTATATTTTTTGCTGTCCAACGAACGCGATCACATGGCATACCCCATCTGTCACAATTGCACCTCTTCTGTATCACGCAGTTAAACGAAATCGGAAGATGTCTTTATTATGTGTGATACACATTAAAACGGTACTTCATACGAAGTGCTTGAATTAATATTAACTAAAAGTTAATTCTTAGTTAGTTCGCTGTTTTGTTCATAAAATGGTTATTCAATAGGTACATAACAATTTTGTATTTTAATACAAACGCATCTTTGAACTTTTTTGCTGGTCTGTCAATGTCAAAACGTCAGTCAAGGCTTACATTTTTATCACGGTGAAGTTTACAAACGAGCAACGTTTGGAAATTATCTTATCTATTATTCTATGGATTATTTAAATGCAAAATTGTTATGTCCTTATCTAATAACCCTTTATATGACGTAGTACACGATGTTCATTTCTAGCAGCACTTGTGAAAGTAAGTAAAAGTTGGAACCAGATGATTCTGAATTTACCAATTCAATCTGCTGATTTTTGAGTGGTTTCTGTGATTTTCATATGCATGCGTTTGAAAAGAAATGAATAAATCGAAGAATAATACACGACCTTTTAATAATGGTACATTATAATTAGACAGTTGAAATTAGTGGCAATTGAATTAATAATAATAATAATATGAATTGATTATTAATTTAACACATTTTGCTTATTTTTTTCAAAATCTCTGATAAAATTGCAATTTCAAAAAATGCTACACTAAATTAAATAAAATTAGGGACAGTAACGAAGATTTAACGGATGTTTTTTTTTTTAAATATTTTGGAATTGTCTCAGCATTTCATGTACCGAATTACAATTTATTTTTCTTTAAAAAGAAATCCGATCTGTGTCACTATTAAAATGTTAAAATTTCTTTGAGAAATAAGAATGTTGATAAATAATTTATACATATCCACATTTAGGGAACAATTTAAAAACAGCGACATCTATTGCTTAGCAGTGAACTGAAATTTTGCCTTTAGCGTTTCTGTTTTCTGAAGTACTACTTTTCCTTCAGCACTTCTTTGACCATTTTTTTTACATAGTTTTTAGACAGGAAAAGCAATTGCTTGACTGTTTTTATGGAAGCGATACACTTCTGTACTGAGTCTGTGTAACCATATCTAATTTTTTCCTCTGACTTGATTATTTTCGCTATTCGCTAGTACTCTCATCGCCTCATCCCCTCTAACAGGGGATACTGATAGAGATTCACACTTTTGAAGGATGTAAGATTTATGTACCAACACTTATATTTAGAGCGTTGAATGTTTTGAGGAACGTTGGTTTTTCTATCTTAGTTCACTTTATTATAAAAAAGGAATCACTCAATTGCTAAAGTGGTTCGGATCAAAAATAGATAACTTCGAAAGGGTTTAAGCTACTGCAATAAATTTACTATCTTATGATTGGTTCCTGTTTTTCAGTTAAATAACTTTAAAAAAAATCCGTTTTCAAAAATGCTATAAAAGAAAAAAAAAACAAAAGTTTTCTTACAAGCTGCAACCATTTTCCAATTTGACATTATTAGACGAACAGCATAAGGGGCTTAAATTACATATCTTGTACCCAACAGTTGACTCTTCAATTACCCAGAATACTACCAGTTAATATAACCCGAAAGTTGACTGGTAAATTTAGCACGATGTGTTCTTAAAAATTTTTTTTAACGCAAATCATCAACTAAAGCGTTTCTGAAGCCAGAGGGCGAGATCACAGTCAGTACTCAATGTATTGAAGGTTTAAAGGCACCATTTTCAAACGCTTACCATGCGTCTTTACTGAAAATTTATCTGGTAATGGCGATGACAACGGAAATATTGCCATATACAAATTGACAGTGTAGAGGCATCAATCGCATATGGCAATATTGCTCTCAACATTGCCATGTCAATTTTGAGAGCTATATTGCCGCTTGTCAACAGGTAGGAATAACCCGGCGTCTACACTGACAATTTATCTGGTAATGACAATGGCAATATAGCCATTGAGTTAAATGTCAATTCGCAATGAGTGGGCATTTGATTGCCAGGCAATTTTAATTTGAGCGAGTGAATTCGAAGTGTCAAGTTGGGAAGCAAAGCAATCATAACTTCGAAAACTATTGATTAATTCAATAGTTTTTTCTTTAGTCCACTTATTTTCACTAATTTTGCGATCAAACCAAAAAAGTCTACCTGTTGACAAGCGACGCTAACTTCTGTCAAACGATTCGTTTTCTGGCAATATTATCCTCAAAATTGCCATGGCAATGCTGAGAGTAATATTGCCATATGCATTTGGTGCGTCTACACTGTCAATTTGTGTATAGCAATAATGCCGTTGCCATTGTCATTGCCAGATAAATTGTCAGTGTAGACGTTTGCTTTGATCGCTTTGAAATGGGTGAAAACTAAGTTGACTAAAGAGAAAACTATTGAACTTATCAATAGTTTCTTTTTCAATGCAATGTCCAACATTTTGCTTTGCTTCAGAACTTGGTATTTCGAATTCACTCGCTCAAATCAAAATTGCCTGGCAATCAAATGCCCACTACTTAGGATTTGACATTAAACGCAATGGAAATATTGCCATTCCCATTGCCAGATAAATTTCCAGTGTAGACGCAGGGTTAAATAGTATAACGAGTCTGTAGTTAGTGATACATCATCCACATAAAAGAAATTCTACTCGTGGTGAATACGAGTAATGCATTACCTGATAAAAGCCTTTCAAACACCTTACTTGGAATGCATTGGTAATGTATTTTAAGGTAGATCTTCAATGTAATATGCTGAGGAAGGCTAAAGGAACTGATAGTAGAAGTTTAAGGATGAGCAATATTCTTCCTCGAAATAAATTGAAGAATTCAGGCGAATTTTTATTCAGTCATGTTGAGAGCAAAAAAGATGGCCAATCCAGCGTCTTAAATGGACATGATGGTTTCGCGCACATATTTCTCTATTATATTCCTTGATGTAAAGAAATTATTCTTCTTCATTCAAGATAATTTTTACGTACATATCTAGCTTTAGGAACCGCCTAATTGTCTTACTGGTAAGACTGCCTTATATTCCTTTCACTATTCTTTAAATTGTTCAGTAAGCCTAACTGGTAATGCATGAGTAAGCAGTGAGAAGAAAGGTGTTCTGCATTATATAATATATCTTCCTGACCTAGAAGATCAATACAAAATAAATCTTGAATTGATAAAAGAAAGGCAGTGCTTCCTTATCTTTCATGGATTGCTTTTGCTTATTTTACTTTATTATTTTTTAATAATAAAGTATTGTGATCGACCTGAAATTTTAAAAAAATTTGCAACCCTGGAATTTTGTATTTACACGTTTTAGGACTAGTAAACACCAAAAAAGCAAAAAAAAACAACCTTAGAAATAACCAGGAGGCTATTTGGAACTTTATTTTTTAGGTTGTCAGTCGCATAGTAACCTACACAGCATATCATCATTAAGCACGTTTCGGACTTCTACCCATAAAATAATAAAGTTGCGCCCAGCTTATATTGCCCTCCTTTTGATATCAGTACGTATGCGGTATGTGTGCGTACTTTCCGTTCTTGCAGGGCATGCCGTCAAAGTCATGCAAAATAGGCCATATACGAGTATATATGACAAATCAAAATTTGACAATTACAATATTTGATGCAAATATTTGGCAGCCAAAATGGACAAACATTTGCCATAGTGGCGTACAAAGTAATACAAGCTCCGAACAATTTCGGAAAGAGGACGATACTTCCTAATTGACATTGAAATTGGCGATTTTGAGGAAAGTCCTTCTGGTGGATGGATCCCTACAACGGAATTGACAATCCCGAAAAATAAGAGAAATTAATCACGTAGTGCATAATTAAAGTAATGAAGTAATTGTATAGCACCCGCTATCTCTCGAATTGATGGTATCGTCAACTCGTACACAAGATTATGCTCAATTTTATTAACGATGTCTTGGATTTTTTTTCCGGTTCAGTATCAGTTCCGCATCATTTCATTGACTACTAATCCGCAATAGCTAACAAAGCGCCAATCTCCGACGGTGCTATTCATTCGATTTAATGATTTATTGATTGGAGGTGTCTTTTCTCCAAGTCGATTTCCTTCGGTGCGGATTGAAAGATTTGAAAGTGATTGAGCTGAAAGCTGCAAGCTGCAACAACTAACAAATTTCAATCGTCTGAATTAAGATGACCTCTGATTATTATTTGACTGACCATCGGCGTGTCAATGCATCGTCTCGGAACGTTTTCGTTCTGCCCTGTACTCCATTTCGAAATCAATAAAATTCCTGGCATTTTATTTAACAATCTGCTGCTGGCTATCAAATCACGTTTGGATATTATTTGAATTTTTCAATCAAAAATTTAGAGATAATTGCAGAACGGACAATTTTACGCAATGCATTCAAATTGAACAAAAACTGAAGAAAATGAATTTTCGGTTTTAGCGGTGATGTGGTCAGATTTGATGTTCGCACGGTTGAAATAACTGGCGTATTTTGAAATTTCAAATTGATAAAATGCCTTTGTCGTGTTGTAGTCAACGTTCTAAAAGCTTGTTACGAGTGCGAAGCGGTTTTTACCTATTTGTTTAAATTGGCCAAATCATGCCGCGGGTGTTTTTATTTTATTCGCTTTGAAAGTTTAGTTGGGCATAATGTTGATTATTATAATGCGTAGCAGACACCCAGGTACTATAATTACAATTAAAATAGTTTTATGAATATACCTGGCGAATAAATTACGGATTTCGAAATGGGCACGGTAGAAGTTTTAATGTAATTATACTCCATATACGCGGTTTCAATAGGAGTCTAGTGACCGACATTCAGAGTGCCAAACTCGACTGAAACAAGAAAATTAAACCCAGAACAGAATAATCTGGCTACAGTCTGGGCAAAACTTTATTATTTTTTGGGCCAAAGCTTTTAGCGTTTTAAATTGGGACGCTTACGCCACTGCCTTATTTAGATAAAAACGTAATTGGGTCATACTCCGTGACGGAGTATACCATCAGTTGTTTCGAGATTGCGCGGTTTTTGGAAGTTAATTTTGTCCTTAGAATAGAATTAAAAATATTTAAATGATAGGTGTTAAGCCAGAACATATCGAACAAAATTTTTTGAGGGGGGGGGGGCAGTGGCGTACGGAGGTGAGGGTGAAAAACTTTAGATTACGATAGCTCACGAACCAATTGCACTAGAGAAATAAAATTCGGTTTCTGAATTAGAGTTGGCAAATAAAGTTTGCTGAAAGTACAATTTTTTAAGGGGACGGTGGAGAATAGAAATGGAGGGGATAAGAACTAAACTAAAAATCACGTCTCATATCTCAAAAACAGTGCAAGATAGGTGCTTAAAACTTTTACCAGAAGTATGCCTAATAGACTCCTAGCAAAAAAAATGTTGTGGGCTAGGGTGTAGAGGATGAGAGTGGGGGAGGGTGGAAAGGAAAAGGTTCTGATGTTTATATATCGAGAACCTATAATGGTATAGTGTAGAAACTTGGTATTAAGATAGAGCTATAGGAGTATGGTACTGGAGTGTGGGGTGTTTTTCCTAACTATAGAACGGCTTATGCTAGAATGTTGTAACTCGGTATGTATATGTAAATAAATTCAAATATCCATTGGCGTTCGTAAGGTTGGCAAAAAAATATTATCCGTGAAAATGGAATGCATATATTTTTCATTCTTATTCTACGGATTCTTCATATAAATAATAAATACCTAGAAAGTGTTTTCAGGATTTTTTGAAATTCGACCCCCAAGGTGGTGTAATGGTGTTGTATACAATTTCACGAATTCAGCCGTATCCCTCAGGTCTGATGAGATATCGAATAACTTTTCACTTCCACGGGCTTGTTTAATAATCTCCTAAAACTCACTTTACATATTTTTCATTTTTCAACCCGTAAGAGGGCATAAACGTTTTCACGAATTCCGTCATATCTCTTAGGAGTGATAAAACATCGGATTGGTTTTCACTTCTTCGGGCTTTCTTTACATATATATATCTAAAAACTCATTTTATGAATTTTGGACATTCAACCCCAAGGGGGCTGCATATGTTTTCACCAATTCTGATGAGATATTGAATTTATTTTTACTTCCTAAGGCTTCTTACATAATTGTCAAAATGTTGATTTGAGTATTTTTAGTTATTCAACTCCAAGAAGTCGTAAGGCTTTCGACATATTTCTTACGGTTGATGAGATATTAGATTGGTTTTCACTTCCACAAACTTTTTATATAATTGCCTCCTAATAACGTAACAACTGATATTAAACTAGAACTTAGACTGCGTCCCGGAGTATGACGCAATTATGTAATTCATATGTTATATGTGACAGCGGCGTAAGTATTCTAGCGCGACCTCATTCTAACCGAAAATTATGAAATCGTTTGCAACCCCCTTGGCTGTATATCAAAAATGCTGAAATTGATTTTTGGGCAATTACGTAGAAAGCCCGAGGAAATAAAAATCATTTCTATATCTCATCAGATTTAAGAGGTATCTTCGAATTCGTAAAGACATGTGCCTTTACACCATCTTGGAAGTTGAATATCGAAAATCGGGAATAAAGTTTGCAAGCGATTATATAAAAACTCTGTAAAAGGTAATTTGATAGCTCATAAAATCTAAGAGAGTTAGCGAAAATTGTGAAAACATATGCAAATCCATTGCACCCACTTGGAGGTTGAATATCCAGTAATTCTGAAATTAGTTTTAATATAATATATAATTTAATAACATAAAGAAAGCTCTGTGGCATGGAGTAGTGGAAGTCTGCGGTTACTCGTCGAAATACTGGCAGGGCACTGCTTGCTAGGGATGCATGCTATGCGTATGTGGATCGCTGACTCTGAAGTGTGCAGGTATGTTCCTTGACCTTTATGCTGAGGATGACATCACCCACATTTTGTGTGAGTGTCAGGCGGTTCCAAGGACGCGACTGCGGTGGCTGGGCAACTTTCCCTTGACAATTTGGGGGACCTGAGGTCGATAGGGCAAGACAAGATAGTCAAGTTCTTTAGGAATCTGGGTTGCTTAGGGGATGTTTACTGACCTACAAGATTCTGAAGGGATCGCTATGGGCTCCATTTTAGTGCCTAGTGGGCGCGGTGGCTTAGCGCTTCACCCCTTCTTAAAACTAGAACTAAGAAGGCCCGAGGAAGTAAAAACCAATTCGATGTTTAATCACACCAAAGAGATATGATCAAATTCGTAAAAATGTGTTCAACCCTTTCAGCGGTTGAAAAGGAAAATATCCTGAAAAACGCTTTTGGTCAAATATATAATAAGCCCGTGGAAGTGAAAATTTATTTAATATCTAATCAGACCTGAGGGATATGGCTGAATTCGTGAAAATAAGTAACATCGAAAAAGGTATCCTAAAAATTCTTTCTAGGCATTTATTTGAAGAATCTGACCTAAGAGATATGACGAAATTCGTGAAAGTATGTGCATCTCATTTTCAATGATCGTTTTATTGCACCCTCCTTTCCAATAAATTTTAAAAATTTTTTTATTTTAGTTACGTGTGTATTAGTCATGAAGCATAAAAAATTTTTTCAGGGTAGCAAATTGTTTTTTTAATTGATAACAATTCTTTAATATTAAAATAATAAAGTAATTGTTCATTTCATACCTGGTACTAATGAAAAATCGCCAATTTTCGTAAATTTTGGCGTATATATGTAAAGTATTCGAATAATATGGAATGGAATTGAGCATATTTTTCAAGAACTTTCGGATGAAAGCTGCATGTTAATGGACACTTGAACTATTCGAAATTAGCAGCGTTCATAGAGTAGAAGAAAATAAAATGCTTGGATAAATTTTATAAAATTATTTAATTTGTTAGATCAGCTTATTATTGTACGATGTCAAAGCGGGCAGTGCCAACTTTACCAGGTTATCGAGACATAAGTAGCGGTCATGGATGGAATATAAATGCATTGTCTTTGCTTTTAGTGTCGCTTTAACTATCGAACCATCATTCACGTTTACATTGCCAATTTTAAACGTTTTGATAGTTTGATCTAAGTTACTAAGTTATTTTCCAAAAAACGATGTTCATCGAAACTGGAGCTAGACTTAGAGCTCTAACTTTATTCCTTGAATACAAAAGTCATTAAAAACGCAGTACGTGCGGAGTTATCCTCGAAATCCATATATATAAAAGATATATGTATGTATGTATGTTCCCTATAAACACCTAAGCCGCTCAACCGATTTTGTTCAAATTTTCAGGGAAGGTGTAGAATAGTCCCGGGTTGGTTCCTGTGAAGTTTAGTACCGATCGAATCAAAAAACAATTGTTTTTTCGACATTTTTCCAATTTTTTCGCGATTTTAGCTCTAATTGTTTGTTTGTTTGTCCCGTATGCCTTCCTAAACCATTCATCCGATTGCGATAAAACTTTGTTGATATATTGAGCACACACCCGCAAAGGTTTCTGCGTTAACAAAATCATTTTACAATTAGTGGTACGCGAGTTATTTCAACATTTGAGTGTATTTCATATAGTTTAGCGGCAGTTCGTTCGTTTTCAGTGGATTAGTTATGCGTTCTTATTACTAAATGATAAAGTTGGACGATGGATGTTGGATAGGGGATAGAGGATAGTGGGTGGAGGATGGAGGATGGAAGATGGAGGATGGTGGATGGTGGATGATGGATGATGGATAGAAAATGGAGGATGGTGGATGGAGGATGGAGAATAGAGGATGGAGTAGCTGGAGCAACGGAAGCAACGGAGCAACGAAAGCAACGGAGCAACGGAAGTAACGGGAGAAATGGAAGCAACGGAAGCAATAGAAGCAACGGGATCAACGGGAGCAACGGAAGCAACGGAAGAAATGGAAGCAACGGGAGTAACGATAGTATATCACCAAACAAACGTAAGCGTAGACGCGATACGCGGCTAGTGTGGATATAAAACAAGTAAGTAATGAAAATTGGAAATATGAAAAGGTGAAGAACCATGTCAGGTGTGCGAATCATACCTACGATCTCTTTAGTGCCCGCTCTCACAAGGTTGTCACACTTCTGTTAGTACAAATATCACCACAATTCTGATAGCTTTTTAAATTTTTGGCTTGATTTTAATTCAATTGTAACAGCACTGTTAAATATGTCTGACCATACGAAATATCAAGACAATTATTTAAAAACTTATGTTATAGGTATTGATCCTGAAAATCCAAAATTTTTAAGAAGTGAAAGTATTTACAATGAATTTCATATTAAAAATACAATTAAAACATACTGCAGTCACGATCGGCTGCAAGCCAATCGTATAATACTCTAGATGAATACTGAACTCCGATTTATATTGTAGTTGGGGATAAAGTAGAATTACGTGTGTGCATGTTGTATGTCCTTTCTTAAGGACTGCCATTAGATTGCTACTCAAAACTAAAAGAAAATATACAGTGTTTAATTTCATATCTTGAACTTGGTAAGTCATCGAAAAAAAAATTTCCTTTTTGAAGGACTTTCACATGGAAGGTGCAGGAAGGACTCACTCGATTTCTTACATATTTATCCTTTTCCCTGGAACCATTTAAAAATGAACATGTACAAAATTTGAAATTCGTAGCTTGAAGCGTTCAAAAGTTATCGAAAAATATTGTTGAACACGTGTCTTAAGGACATTTTGTATGGCAGCTACCAGAAGGAGTAAAAGGATTTTGCTGATTAGTAAAGTTTTAACTTCGTTTTTACTCAAAACTAACTTGTACAAAATTTCCAATTCATAGCTAAAAGATCACTTGAGTTATAGTGAGTTTCGTAAATTAAGTGAATACATTTTGACAGGATATTTGTATGGCAGCTACACGAAGGACTAATAGGATTTTCTTCATAATCATATATTTAGCTCCAACTATTGGATAAATAACACATACAAAATTTCAATGTCGTAGCTTAAACCCTTCTGAAGTTATCGACCAATATTCTTGAACACTTGTTTTAAGGATATTTTGTATGGCAGCTACCCGAAGGAGTAGGACGATTTTTCCCGTTAACGAACTTAGCCTTACAAATTCAACCAAACATCCAGATTCAAAATTTCAATATCCTAGGTGAAGGCGTTCTTGAGTTATCGTGTTCACGGACAGACGGACGGACGGACGTCAAGCGGTTTGAGGTTTTTGGCTACAAATAAACAAAAAAACATACTGCAGTCGCGATCGGCTGCAAGCCAATCGTATAATACTCTAGATGAATACTGAACTCCGATTTATATTGTAGTTGGGGATAAAGTAGAATTACGCGTGTGTATGTTGTATGTCCTTTATTAAGGACTGCCATTAGATTGCTACTCAAAACTAAAAGACAATATTCAGTGTTTAATTTCATATCTTAAACTGGGTAAGTCATCGAACAAAAATGTCCTTTTTGAAGGACTTTCGCATGGGAGGTGCAGGAAAGACTCACTCAATTCCTTACATGTTTATCCTTTTCCTTGGAACCATTTAAAAATGAACGTGTACAAAATTTCAAATTCGTAGCTTGAAGCGTTCAAAAGTTATCGAAAAATATTGTTGAACACGTGTCTTAAGGACATTTTGTATGGCAGGTACCAGAAGGAGTAAAAGGATTTTGCTGATTAGTAAACTCGAACTTTGTTTTCACTCAAAACTAATTTGTACAAAATTTCGAGTTCATAGCTAAAATAATACTTGAGTTATAGTGAGTTCCGTAAATTAAGTGAAGGCTATTTGACAGGATATTTGTATGGCAGCTACACGAAGGACCAACAGGATTTTCTTCATAATGATACATTTAGCTCCAACTATTGGAAAAATAACACATTCAAAATTTCAAAGACGTAGCTTAAACCCTTCTGAAGTTATCGGCAATATTCTTGAACACGTGTTTTAAGGACATTTTGTATGGCAGCTACCAGAAGGAGTAAAAGAATTTCACTGATTAGTTAACTCGAACTTCCTTTTCACTCAAAACTAACTTGTTTAAAATTCCGAATTCGTAGCTAAAAGATTACTTGAGTTATAGTGAGTTTCGTAAATTAAGTGAATACATTTTGACAGGATATTTGTATGGCAGCTACACGAAGGACCAACAGGATTTTCTTCATAATCATATATTTAGCTCCAACTATTGGAATATTTCAATATCGTAGCTTAAACCCTTCTCAAGTTATCGACCAATATTCTTGAACACGTGTTTTAAGGATATTTTGTATGGCAGCTACCCGAAGGAGTAGGACGATTTTTCCCGTTAACGAACTTAGCCTTACAAATTCAACCAAACATCCAGATTCAAAATTTCAATATCCTAGGTGAAGGCGTTCTTGAGTTATCGTGTTCACGGACAGACGGACGGACGGACGGACGTCAAGCGGTTTGAGGTTTTTGGCTACAAATAAACAAAAAATAATGTATAACTTTTTTTCGTCCGAGGCTTGGTTCTATGCGTTACAAACTTTTGGGTTGGATTAAACTTATAATACTCTATATGATTTCATCTAGAGTATAAAAATAATTAATAAGCGCCTATCTGTTTATTCTCTCAAATAAATTTGCCTTAATTCCACGAAAAGCGCCAGGATGCCAGCTAAATCAATTAGTACAAACCGTTGTTTTAACTGAAAAAATATCTTTTTTATTATGTAAACAACAGATCAAAATCAACAATAAAGAAGTTCTTAAGGTCATGCTTAGGTCTAATAAGATGTGTACATGCCTACCTAATAATGTATATTTATAGTCTAAATAAAATGAAATAATGATTTAACAAGATTGCACAATTCCCATCGTTACAATAAAATATAAGGTACACGAGTCGAATATTCAAGTGAAGTTCTTCGAAAATATCCTGGAAAAAGTCCATGAAAAAATCCGAAGAATTCTCTGAAAATGGTGAGATAACAAAAACAAAAACAAAAAAAAATAAATAACGAGAAACACAAAATGTCCTTGTGGCACACCCTTCTTGAATGGATGGTCTAGTGAGCACTCTGGTAGGTAACGTCTGCATGGTAGCCACTGTCGTCCACATGGTACTGGACATTTTGTACGCGACCATCGGGCAGCAAAGTGTGATATTGTCCTCTGGTAGTTCCGTCATCGTCACGATTTTCAGAGTGGCCAAAGTTATTTCCGGTGTGGAAGTCACGAATTTTGTAACCAAATGCGTAGCGGGAACCATACTATGGAGAAAAATTTATTTTCAAATTGTTATTAAAGTTGTTTTTAAACGTTTTTCGATATTTATAAAGCTAATTTCAATCGTATATAACAAAATCTAGGATATCGTGAAGGTAGGAAATAAGTGCTAACTATGCTTACGCCTACAATGTGCGTTTTTTTACACTCTAGTGCAGAGTAGAACAGATATAGATTTGGATTTTAATATGTAGATGGCGTTAATGTGGTATAGATTGGGGCATGGATCAAATCTTCGAAAATTTCGCAGATATCTGACAAACATATCCGGTTCTCTGTGAGAGGCCTTATGGACAAAATAAACGTATCGAGATATGTACACTCCGAATCTTAAAGTCAAATCAGCGAATGTCGCGAAAGAAAAATTTGTTTCGGTTCAGCGCCATCTGTTGGATGATGGCGACTTTTTTTTTTAAACTTTTATTCTTAACAAAAACAAAATGCGGTAACTCGTTCCGATTCCTGTCGAAACACAAAGCAATATTAATGTGGTCTAGTCAGATTATCTAAAAAAGAGAAAGAGCTTAAATGAAACCTGCGGATAAATCGGTCCCCAAAATTTAAAGTATATATTGATGGCATTGCTTGAGTTCTTCGACACTAGCAATCCGAGCTAGGCTGATAACTTCGTCGCACATATAGTCGTCAAAACTCGTCATTCCTGGGAATAGGTACCAACACACTTATTTAACTTTAGGTTGGTTTGATTGGTTTATGTGGCAGGTCTGTCTCCCAACTCTGTCTTTACTTTACTCAAGTTAACTTTAGGTAGTACCACTTGATAGCAGAACTTTAGCGCTGGTGTCACTTAAGATACAAGTACGTATGAGATCAACATGATGGGGACATTTCAACTACGAAAAATATTCTAGGTCTAATGAGGTATTGAATTCGCTTTTACTTCTATGCAGTGGCGGTGCTGATAGTTTTGGCGCCCAGCGCACTTTCTAGGTTTTGGTGCCCCAAATTTTATATTTTGTTTTAAAAAAATCAAAGGCGATTTTCAAGATTTTACATGATATAAATAGAGGAGAAGGTGGTAAATGGCGATTCGGCATCTGATATTGATGACACAAATTGTTAATGATCCTTTTCTAGTGACCAAAGAAGTAAAATATGCATTCAATTGTGATTTTTTGGAGCACAATGATGAGAAGGCGATAATTATATACAATTTTTGCCGATAAAGTTAAATTTTTTAGCTATTTTCCCTATGGTTTTATGCACACATTAAATTTAGCTCTCCGGTGCTATATTAAACACACATTTTTAGTGATAGCTGTATGCAAGAATTTTTAATTTAAGTAATTTTTTAGAAACTGTGAGGCTTTATTCCTTCGATTTTTATTTCCTTTTAAGTGTATTTTAAGTTTGAAGGTTGTATCGACATAACGAAACGTTTTAAAGTAGCCTTTGAAACGTATTAGATATTAGCACTTATTTTTCTCCACATTAAAACCTAGCAAGAAAAATATCAGATTTCCTTTGGTCGTTCAACAGTGCTCCCAACTCATGAAAATTCTAAATATTTCAATTTTCTCGATAACATTAGAACAAATGTACCCGTATTGTTGTTTCATTATTAGATAACACTTCTTAATTGCATTCGTATAGTGGTGATCACGTCATGAGAGTTTAATTCCCTATATATTTAAAAAACATGCCTAGAGAAAATTAAAAAGACCATCGGAATTGATATGAAAAATTGTATGCATAAAGAACTGAAGCACTGGCACCGCGTATGCGCCTGAGGCCTCTGAGGTCCCAATTCATTCAAATGGCGCACTTTTATAAATTGCGCCAGATACCATGAATGCATATGCACTCAGCGGAATACAACGCATGCCGTCGCGCATAAAAACGTTGAACGTTCACTGTACCATGCGTGTTGTATGTCGAACCATGGTACGGATTAAATGTTTGCTCCAAAGCGTAAGTCAATAGATTCGCACATGAATGATCGAACAATACGATGTAGACGTATCGGATCAGTGTAGGAGAATCATGTCGGTCATACAAAATTGTGTAAACTAGTTGGAAGAGGGTGATATGAACATGTATATTTATATGATAAGATCAAACCGATTGGATTGTACATGACCGAACAATTGTGTAGGTAGGTGGAACAGTGGGTATGGCGCCCTAACAATTTGGCGCCCGGCGCAGTTGCTCCACTTGCTCGTATGGATGCTCCGCCCCTGCTTCTATGGGCTTTACATATAACCATCTATAAAGAAATATCAGGTTTTTGCAATATTCAACCCCTCAGGGGGTGTAAAATAATGCAGTACGTTTTTACGAATTCCGACATATCTCTTAGATCTGATAAGATATAGAACTGCTTGTTACTTTAACTTTTGATATCAGGCCCTAAAGGGTTATAAAAAAAATTATAAATAAAACAATCTGTTAACAGTCTCGGGCGGAGTCAAGAAACGGAAGAGTGGTCAGGGAAGTCAAGAAAAGGAAGAGGAGTAAAGAAAGTCAAGAAACTTTGGAGGAATTAAGAAAGTCAAGAAAGTTAAGAAGTCAAGAAACGGAAGAGGAGTCAAGGAACACAAGAAACGGAGGAGGAGTTAAGTATGTCGAGAAACGGAGGAGAAATTAAGAAATTGAAGAAACGAAGGAGGAGTTGAGAAATTAAAGAAATGGAGAAGGAGTTAAGAAAGTCAAGAAACTAAGGAGAAGTCAAGAAAGGAGTTAAGAATGTCGAGACACGGACGAGAAGTTAAGAAATTGAAGAAACGAAGGAGGAGTTGAGAAATTAAAGAAACGGAGAAGGAGTTAAGAAAGTCAAAAAACTATGGAGAAGTTATGAAATTCATGATACGGAGGCGGAGTTAAGAAATCAAAGGAGCGGAGGAGGAGTTTAGCATTTCTTATAGGTCTTCCAAAGTATTGAATAGATTTCACTTCTACGGGTTCTTCAGGTAAATTCTTAGAAACCGCTATCAAGATTTTTTAAAATTCAACCCCTAAGAGGATGTAAAGGGGCTGCATATAATTTCACGAATTCTGTCATATACCTTAGGTCTAATTAAGTAAAGAAAGAAAAGAACCAAAGGAGGATTCAAGAAAGTCAGGAAATGGAGAAGGAGGTAAGAGAGAGATAAGGACGGGGAAGTAGTCAAGACAGTCAAGTAACGGTGGAGGAGTCGATAAATTCAAGAACCGGACGAAGAGTTAAGAAATTCAGGAAACAGAAGAGACGTTAAGAATTTTAAGAAACGGAGGAAGAGTTAAGAAATTTAAGAAACGGAGGAGGAATTAAGAAATTCAAGAAACGGAGGCGGAGTTAAGAAATTCAAGAAACGGAGGAAGAGTTAAGATTTTTGGAAATGGTTTTCAGGTTTTTTTTTTAAATTCAGTCCTTAGTGGATGTATAGAGGGTACATATAATTTAACCACGCCTGCCATATCCCGTAGTTCTGATTAGATCTCGATATCGTCTAAAACTAATTTCACGATCGGGTTATAGGGTCTGATAAGATATCAAACTTTTTTTGATATCTACGGTCTTTTGAAGTAATGTATAAAAAGTTATGTCTCGATTTTTCGAAATTGAATCCACAAGGGTGTCTACGTTTTCACAAATTTTGTCATACCTCCTTGTTAATTGATTTTAACTTCGACGGACTTTTCATATAATTGCCAAAATAAATTTCAGATTTTTTTTTTTATATTCAATCTCCAAGGGAGTGTAAGTGGGTTGCATTCACGAATTCCGATATATCTCTTAGGTTGGTAAAAACGAATTTCATGGCTGCATACGTTTTTGGCAATTTCCGCCATTTCAAACCTAAGTTTGATTAGATATTGAATTGGTTTTTATATCACGAACTTTCTATATAATCGCCTAAAAATCAATTTCAATATTTTTCGATATGCAGTCCTTCAGGTGGTGTTTGGTTACCAAATTCACATTGAAATATCCAAAATATAATATTATATAGATGTAAAGGCAACTTTTGCCTGAATTTCAAAAATTTCCCACAAAGTAGAAGAATACGCGTTTGAAAATATGAATATCGTTTGTGAAGATTTAGGAAAAAAAATGGGGGTGCTAAAACATTAATCAAACTGATTAATGAAGAGTCAACATTTATAACCGAAAGATCGAAGGTTAACAAATATATATATATGTGAATTGTAGCAACCATGTAAAGGAAGTCAACCTGAAGTAATTACCATTTCCTATTACTAAAGGTTTCTACAATATTGCTGTATGTTGAAACAAGTTTATGCGATATCCACTCCTATAAAACAACTTCAACAAACGGGACACGCAGATAAATGAATTACCAACTGCCAACTAATCTTTGATTAATTTCCATCTTATAATTTGTAACAAATTACGCAAAAGACACTAATTGAGTGTAACTAATATTGAATATATATTATTCCAAATAAATTGATTTGTGGAAAATGAAAGACAAATATTGACAGGTACAAATGAGAATTTAATTACAGGTTCGGATGACAAATGTTTATTTAGATTTTTCTTAGATAGTTGTTATAGGTATTCTCTGATTCTTGGTATTTGATTTAATTGAAACACACTAAGGGCCGGTTTCACAGTCGAAGTTTAAACCAAAAATTTGGTTTAAACTATATAATATCCATTATCTTCCCTAAACTCTGGTATACTGTAGACTCGCGAAATAGTGGCTCAAGTATAAACGATGCCCGATTAAGTAACTTCAAACTCTGAAATTATATCAACTAACTCCAAATAGCGAACCTTAAGACAAAATTTGTTAAAATTTACACAACCACCGTACGCTTCCTCGGAGTTGATTATCGAAACGATTATATTTGTTTCTAGGCTATTGTATATAAAGCCCATGAAAGTACAAGCGAATCCGATATCTCATTAGACCTAAGAGATATGCCGGAATTCGTGAAACGTACGCAACTATTTTATAAAACTTAGGGGGTTGAATATCAAAGAATCTTGAAAACCAATTCTTGGCGCTTATACGAAGGGAACGAAAAAGTAAAATTAATTCGATATTTGGATTATGTTTCTCCACAAAATTCGTGAAACGTATATCCATGTTTTCACTGACAATTTTTTTTGGCTTTACCTTCTTACACCAATGCAAAATTGATTTTTTGTTGTTGCTTAATTTACTTTTCTAGTACATCAACATATATATACCAAGTTTCAACTTTCCAGCATATGCCGTTCCTTCGATACATAAAACATTCCTATCCTCGTACCTGGTTGACCCTACCAGAAATTTTTTTGTTCTAAAATTTAATGTTTTTGGTTTTCTGTTCTATCCTACCGCCACCTCCTACACTCACTCCCCCAGATTTGTTCATAATCACTATCAGTCGGGATATATTTGTTTGAAGGTCTCACAAAAGAGTCCCCTGACGCCGAAAACACAACACAAATTCTTAAAATTTAGCAATTTTTTTGTTTTTTGATTGACTCCCGGATTTCAAATATGACTCAAAAGTTATTTCAGGTACTAGGATGAAATTAAGTTAAATTGCGTCAAGAATCGTGGAACAATAATTATTAGTATTTATTAAGAAGTTTCTTTTTTGCTGTTTTCCGCCGTCAGAGGAGTATCTGGTGTGAAACCCCAACACGAATTTCCCGACTGGAGATTAATCGCTATCCTGGCCACTGCCATTGAGGACATGATAGTTGGAAAACTTTCACTGGATAGGCCAGTTGATAAGACTGTGTTGGACTAGGTCCGAAGGAGCTGTTTCGTCATCGGATGGCATAGACTCGTCATAGGGTGTATCATGCCTACTATCCGAAACACCCTGGTGGTATTGCTGAGGATATCTATATATGTGATGTTGGAACCAATTTTATTATCTACGAATTATATGTAGGTATACGTAGTGAAATTCTTGCAACTATATAATGCTTAAGGTAGGTGGCACTGAAGATCATCTAATATTTCAACCAAAAAAATTAGCGAACAACCAAAAATTCCACCAAATTGGTTGAAAATTCGACTAAGAGTCAACTGAGAGTTGGCTGAGAGTCGGATGGTAGTTGGTGAAGTATTATCCCGACGTCAGGTGTACCCTAAAACCTACCAAGCCGAGTTTTTACCGAATTTTTACAACGGCAATCGGTTAAAAATATCAGAACAAGTGCCTTTTGAGGACGGAAATTTCCTCGATAAATTTCCACACACAAACATTCAATTAAAGCATTTAACACTGAATTGAATTTTAAAACTAAGAAACAAACAACATTCAACATAGAACACCGAAGACATAAATGAACAAAGAAAGTTGAAGAGGAGAAAAATACGAGTATAGAAAGCTGAAAGAAAGGGAGCACTTTGGCAAAAAAGAATCAAAATGCCTGGAAAGTCGGTGGGGCCGCAACAATGCCTCAGGCGACACTGTGCAGCGGGATAAATCCACCGACAAATCGCATGTAAAATCCAAAAGTCCTATATACTGACGGCTACATACACCGTCCATGAATCACAAAACAGTGAAATTCGGAGTACTAACGAAATGATTCGCGTATGGTAAATGTTCTCCCAAACATATAAGCACCAGCAAACGAAAAGAAGGGGGTCAGTTGGCAATAATCAGTCTGCTAACAAGGTATTGTGGACTTACCGGTTCCTCTTGTAGCAACATTGATTATTGAGCAATCGATTCGACCTGTGTTTCACAGTCTCGAAGAGAACGACGTACTGACAGGATAACCGTCGCCCAAGCTGGATAGGGTATTGTGGACTTACCGATTCCTCTTTGAAAGCTTGATACCGACTAGTTCATGTCCAGACCGAGTCAAGCCAAGCCAAGAGACAACCCATGCTGACCAGTAAGACGAGCCAAGCCAATCAGCGGCGTAAGCCAAGCAGCGACGAGCCAAGCAGCGACAAGCCAAGCAGAGGAGCAAGCCAAACAGCGACAAGCCAAGCAGCGGAGGAAGCCAAGCAGCGGAGCAAGCCAAGCAGCGACAAGCCAAGCAGCGACAAGCCAAGCAGCGGAGCAAGCCAAGTAGCGACGAGTGAAGCAGCGACAAGCCAGGCAGCGGAGCAAGCCAAGCAGCGACGAGCCAAGCAGCGACAAGCCAAGCAGCGGAGCAAGCCAAGCAGCAACGGGCCAAGCAGCGACAAGCCTATCAGCGGAGCAAGCCAAGCAGCAACGAGCCAAGCAGCGACAAGCCAAGCAGCGGAGCAAGCCAAGCAGCGGCGCGCCCAGCAGCAACAAGCCAAGCAGCGGAGCAAGCCAAGCAGCAACGAGCCAAGCAGCGACAAGCCAAGTAGCGGAGCAAGCCAAGCAGCGGCGCGCCCAGCAGCAGACAAGATGACGATCAGTAACCAGGGTCAAGTTAAGGCAAGCAGAGTCGTACCAGGAGTCGAGCTAAATCCAGCTACGACAAGCCACTACGAACGACGCCACACCACGACAAGTATACACAGCTGAATCAAGACGGACAAAGCAGAGGCCACACAGAGAGACGAAGACAGGGAAGGACGCGCAGACAGGGAAGAACGAAGACAAGGAGAGCAAAGGCCACACAGAGGGACGAAGACAGGGAGAAAGCAGAGAGGGTCAAGGCAAGGCAAGTGAAGTCGTACCCACAGAAAATACGAATCGAGTCACGTTTAGCAGAGGTGACGATCAGACGGCAAGGAGAAAACCTACCCCGGAAATTCGAGTCGTTACAGCCTTCATAACAATAAACAACAGGCAATACGCTTTGAAAATGTGAACAAAATTTTGATACATGCGTATCCTGGAAACCCAGACCACTTATCAATGACATCGAGGTTTCCAGGGAAAACTATAACCTTAAAATATTCAATTAGAACAGTCTCTAAACACTTCTCAAATGTTCTACTCGCTTCCGTGATGCTCTAGACACGCAACCAAATATGGTTGAGAAAATCTTGACTTAACACATGCAGTATATAAGCGCAGCAGAGCTTGTATACGAAACCAATTTTTCTACTGCGAGAACGCGACGACGGCCAGTTTTATTGAATAGTGATGTGTAATGTGATTTTACTTTAATAACAGCGATCGCGTTGGCTTATCGTTCGCATCGCTCTCACTGTAATTCCACCCACAGAGAGGTATTGAAAAACTCGAAAACACTACGTGGAAGATTGGAAGAGAAATATCGATTAATATTGTATTAATTCTCTCGTTTGGAATACAAACATTCGTCGGCAATAAATTCCATTTTACGTTATATTTAATATTCATTTCAGCTAAAAATGCTTACTGTTAACTTTCGTCCTTGTTTTTTCCTAGTTTCGTATTTGTTTCGTTAAGTCGAATTTTATTAATGGGCTGAAAACGTGTTTTAAAAAAAAATATATAAGCAAAAAAAAATATAGAGCTTAACACATTGGATGACAATACAAAAGCAGTTCATAAGTCGTCTCCATTGAGAAATTGCCGTAAGTCAGGAGCACGGCGCCAAGACATTTTTAATAACCAACGTTCCTCGTTCGTACAACGGGGGATGATAAATTTTCAGCCAACGTATTATTCTACGCTGTCACAACCTCCTGTTTCCCATTCATGTGTACGTGCTAAACGATGAATTAAACTTTGATAAAACGCCTACAACAAGGACGAGAACAGAAAAAACAAGCAATACAGCAACAACAACAGCTTATTGATTTATTTGTACTATAATAGCGTCGAACGAAAAAAAAACAACACGGAAAAGTTTTTGATGATGTACCCGCTAAAAATGATTTTCATTTTCCATCTGTTTTTGGCAAAACAAAGGGACCCAATTGTCTATGCGGCCCTTTTTCTTTTCTTGCCGCCACCACGCCCCCGACGACGTACACTTCAAAGCAACGATGATGAGCTTCCTTTAAATTTTGCTATTTTCATCCCTTTTAGATTTTATTGAATTTCCTCGACTAGCAAATTGCCTTGTGTATCAGCCGAACTTAGCTAAGGGGTTGTCGAAATCCTTCAAAGAGATCCTTATGCATATCTTTCCCGAAACTCTCGCGCTGAAGACATCCCAAGCCTTCGAGCGATGAGAAACCCGGCAGAAAATTATGTTGGCAAAATTTCATATGAGCGTGCAAACATGCAAACATGCAAACATACAGTCGTAAGGATCCGCGAATGTGGAAGCGTAACAACAACGAAACCAGCTCACACTTTGTTCCGAAACGGCGTCAAAATTGGGTACTAAAATGGTGTGAATACAACAACTGCCTCCAACATATGGCGCGTACGACAATTTCTTCTCGTTTTCCCGGAACGGTTTTTTTTTTCCGGTTTATCATGTTGCAAAACGGACACTCAAAGTTTTCGACGGAAAATAAACGCTTCGCATCCGGCTTTTATTAAAAACTGACAAAAAGGACGAGATTTGATGCAAGGACGAAACAAAAGGAGGAAAAAAAGGGAATAATATTAAAATGACTTGTATATATGTGATACAGTTAGGGCAGACTGTTGTCTATCCCCCTGAATCCCGAATAGCACATATTACGCTCAGCAAGTTTGCAATAGTTGCTTGTTGGCTGGTATTCCTGTCATGTAGACCGTTTTCCTGCATTAAATGAACACGGACGAACGTGACCTAGTCGATAGCTTGTTCTCTCCCGGCTACAACCAATTCGTTCATTTAGCTGCTTTGATAATGACGCTATAAGGATTATATACGATACTCCTGCTCCAGTAGGTAATTTCCAAGTCTTCCTGCGTAGTATTATCAAGGAATCCCTTTTTTGAAGATAATCCCATAAATAAAAATCGGCCAACAGTCTGGGCGCAACTTTATTATTTTATGGGTAGAAGTCCGAAACGTGTTTAATGATGAGATACGGTGTTGGGTACTATGCGACTGATAACCTAAAAAATAACGTTCCAAATAGCCTCCTGGTTATTTTTTAGGTTGTCAGTCGCATAGTACCCAACACCGTATCTCATCATTAAACACGTTTCGGACTTCTACCCATAAAATAATAAAGTTGCGTCCAGACTGTTGGCCGATTTTTTTTTATTTATTTGCGTATTTTTTTATCAATAGAATAATTCATAGTAGTAAAAGCGAATTCGATCACATTAAACCTAAGAGATTTTCGAAATCAGTGATATCTTGAACAATACCCCCAGGGTGTTTAATTGAGAAAAATACTTAAATTGGGTTTTTCCCCGATTAGTTTAAAGCTTATAGAAGTAAAAGTGAATTCCAAATCTCAATATACCTTAATAATATATCAGAATTCGTGAATATGTACACAACCACTTTACACCCCCTTAGGGGTTGGATATCTAAAAAATTTGAAGAACATTACTAGGCACTTATATGAATAGCCCGCAGAAGTAAAATTGCTTTGATAGTTTGACATGTCTAAAAGTTTTAACGAAATTGGTGAAAATGTGGATTCACGGAAATTTTTTTTACTCAACCTCTGAACGCCACTTAAAATCTGAACTTTTTTTTTGCTTTAGTTACTCTAATAGCACATCTACATATACGTACCAAGTTTCAATTTTCTAGCATAAGCCGTGTCTGAGATATAAAAAACCACCCCTCACCCCCGTACCTTGCTACCCCTATGAAAAATTTCATTTTTCTGGGATGTCTCTAGAGTTGCTCTATATAATCCTAAATTTTTAGTTTTCCACTCATTACGGTTTTTGAGAAATAAAAATCAGAATTTTTTTCTTTCTACCCCTTTTCACCATCACCCCCTACATCCCCACCACTAAATTTTTTTTCCCTACTAGAGGTCTACCGACCCCAACTCCTGTAAAATTTTCAAGATCATATCTGATACGGTTTCTGAGATATAAAAATGAAATTTTTTGAGAAATTGCTATCCCCCCACTTTCGTGCTCCACCTCCCCCCTCAAAAAATTTAGTTTTGGTAGACTCCTCTTGTGATCCCATATACAGAAACTAAATTTTATCTTCCTGGTGTAATTGGTTCGGAAGATATTGTAATCCAAAGTTTTTCACCCCCCGCCCCTACACCCCACCACCCCCCTCAACAATTTTAGCCCTTGTCCAATCTTCAAGTATCCCTAAGGGCAACCTCAAAGTTTCAATCTTCTGACATCAATGGTTCAGGATATATGGATTTTAGAATGTTTCAATCCCGGCTTTCTAGCGTTTTTGACTCATTGTTTTCCCCCCCACTTCCACACCCCTCAACCCTTATCGATAATTTGCAAATGAGTCCACTATCATAGTACTACATAAGTTCCAAATTTCAGCCTCCTAGCATAAGTGGTTTCTGAGATCTGGAAACTAAAATTTTTCGTCTAAAACGCTCCCCTCTCCTCTCCCCTTGTAACCCCACCCCTCAAAAATATACCAGTTGTAGGGGTTCACCCAATCTACCCACCATAAAAATTTCAATTTAATATTTCAACGGGCTTGGGAGCTACGCGCCTTCAAACGATTTTGCGTACGGCGTACGGCGTACAGACGGACATTTTTTTTTTTTGCTTTTTTGGGGTTTACTAGTCCTAAAACGTGTAAATACAAAATTTCAGGGTAGCAAACTTTTTTGAAATTTCAGGTCGATCACAATACTTTATTATTAAAAAATAATAAAGTAAAACTGAAAATTGTTTCGTTTGTCCTGCAGGGTTGACAGCAACGGGTGGTGCTTGTTACTAAACATTTTTACATTATTACGTAGACGTACAGACGGTCACAAAAGTCTACATATACCGCTTAATTATGTTATATAAAGAAAACAACAAAGACTTATTCAAATCAAAAAAGCTAAAATATGCAATAGTATGAACCAAACAATAAAGTAACAAAAACATACCAAAAGAATCCGTTATTTCTTTAGGAAAACAAAAAAAGGGCCGATGAGCACACCACAAAAGTCTACATACAGCAAAATTAATTCAACGAATTGCATCTTCTTAACTATACATTTCTCCGAAATTTTAAAACTATTTGTTTAGAGTTAGCTTATCGAAGCGCTTGAATTGAAATAGTGGAAAAATAGGGAAGAAATTTCGAAGGACATACGCCTTTTAGTTGTTAGATTGCGACAGGAAGGACAATTTTTGAATATGACTAGAACTCTATGCTTCATTATTCAGAATTAAGTAACATTGAGCCCTGTCTAAAATATGACCTATTCGACAATAGGAACTATGTATTGTATGTATTGCACTGTAATAAGCAATTATAATAAATTTTATTCAGAGAGTTATACAAATTCTTAGTAAGATATTTACAAACTTATTTCATATAGGAAAGTTCGATTAAATTCATTATTGCGATCGCTTAGTACAGTTTGAGCAGTTTTGCTGAAAAATACGAAGTTTGCATAAGCTTAGGAGAAGTCTCAAAGAAGTTTATTTCACTCTTTTGCTACGAAAGAAGTTGCCAAAGTTCCAACGTTAAACATACTTAAATCAAAACACTATTAATTTTACTTTATTATTTTAATAATACAGTATTGTTTTCGATTTTTAAAAAAAAAAAATTTGCTACCCTGAAAATTTTTTTTTCACGTTTCATGACTAGTAGACACGAAAAAAGCAAAAACAATTTTCAGTCCGCTGTCCGCCGTACGCCGTACGCCCTACGCCGTACGTCGACCGCTGTACGCAAAATCGTTTGAAGGCTCGTAGCTCCCAAGCCCTTTAAGCTATAAAATTGAAAAATTTTAAAATTTTTATGAATAGACTGGGTAGGCCCCTTGAAGTGGCCAAGTTTGTAGGGGTGGGGGTGTGAGGGGGGAGGAGGGGGAAGTGTTTTAGACGAAAAATTTTGGTATCTAGATCTCAGCAACCGCTTATGCTAGGAGGCTGAAATTTGGAATTTATATAGATCTTCAGTAGTGGACCCATTTGCAAAAAAATTGACGATATAGGTGAAGGGGTTTGGGAGTGGGGGGAAAAATAATGCGTCCGACACGCAAAAAAGGTGAGATCGACACTTTCTAAAATCCATATCTCCTAAACGGTTAATGTCACAAAATTGAAACTTAATGAATATCTGTAGGTATACTAGGAGAATGGATCGGAAACAAAAATTTGAGTGGAGGCAGTGGCGTACGGGAGTGGGGGGTAAAAAACTTTAGATTACGATATCTCACGAACCAATTGCACTAGACAAATAAAATTTGGTTTGTGTATAAAGGTTCACAAATGAAGTTTGATGAAAGCAAAATTTTTCAAGGGAGCGGTGGAGCATGAAAGTGAAGGGGATAAGAATTTTTCTAAAAAATCACGTCTCATATCTCAAGAACAGTGTAAGATGAAAGCTTAAAATTTTTACCAAAAGTAGGCCTAATAGACCCCTAGCAGAAAACAAAATTTTGGAAGTGTGGGTGTAGTGGGTGAGGGTGGGGAGGGTGAAAAGGAAAAAGTTCCGATTTTAATATCTCGACAACCTATTATGATATGGAGCTGAAACTTGTTATTTAGATAGAACTATATTAGTAGCATTTTGGAAAAATATAATTTTTTATAGGGGTAGTATGGTACGGGGGTGGAGGGTGTTTTTCCTATCTATAGAACGGCTTATGCTACAAAGTTGAAACTCGGTACGTTTATGTAAATTAACTAGAAAACTAATTTAGATAAAAAAAAATTTAAAATATCCATTGGCGTTCGGAGGGGGGGCAAAAAAAATTATCAGTGAAAATGAAATGCATATATTTTCACGGTTTTCGTCATATCTATTAGGTCTTTCCAAATATTGAGTTCATTTTTATTCTACGGCTTCTTCATGTAAATACCTAGAAAGCGTTTTCAGGATTTTTTAAAATTCGACCTCTAAGGGGGTGCAAAGGGGGTTGTAAACTTTTTCACTATTTCTACTATATCCCCACGTCTTATCAGATATCGAATATCTTTTTACTTTCACGTGCTTGCGTAATAATCGACTAAAACTTGTTTTTAAGTTTTTCCTTTTTCAGCCCCTAAGAGGGTATACACGGTTTGAACACGTTTTCACAAGTTCCATCATTTCTTTTAGAAGTAATAAGAAATTGGATTGGTTCCTACTTTCTCGTACTGTCTCCATATTTATTTATTAACTCCTTTCAGGATTTTTGTATATTCAACCCCCAAGTGGGTGTAAGGAGGTTGCATATCTGGTGATATATCGAATTCATTTTTACTTCCTAAGGTTTTCCTATATAAAAAAGCCAAAAAGTCAATTTCAGTATTTTAGATATTCAATCCTAATGGGTGTAAGGGGGTTGTATGCTTTTCAAAGTTTCGACATATTTCTTAGGTTCGATGAGATATTGGATCGCTTTTCATTTCCACAGACTTTTTAAATAATCGCCTACAAACCCATATCTCAATTTTTTTATATTTAACCCCCAAGGGATTGTACATGGTTTCACAATTTTTGCCATTCCTTAGTTCTGATGAGATATAAAATTGATTATTACGGCCAACCAATTCACGATTTTTCGAATTTCCAGAATCAAGGAGGTGTGAAGGGTTTGCTTAAGTTTTCACAAATTTTTCAAAATCCGTCTTGTCTCATGAGATATCAAGTTACTTCTTATGAAATCGTCTAAAAACCTGTTTAACAATTTTTTCGAAATTCAAACCCCAAGTGGAAGTAATGGGTTTGTATACGTTTTAACAATTCGTCATATCTCTTAATTCTGATAAGGCAGCAAATTCGTTTTTACTTCTATGGGCTTTTAGTGTACATAATATACTGAAATTCGAATAGTATACGCGGACTTTTTCAATGTTTAATCGGCTAAAAATCTCTATTTTAAATATTTTTATATTAAGAACAAAAATAATTTTCCAAAAAATCTAATAATCTCGAAGCAACTCATGATACACTCCGACTTTGACCGCTCCCGAACTTTGACCCGAAAAATAATAAAGTTTCGCCCAGACCATTGGCAGATTTTTTATACTCTAGATGAAATCATATAGAGTATTATAAGTTTAATCCAGCCCAAAAGTTTGTAACGCGTAGAACCGAGCCTCGGACTAAAAAAAGTTATACATTATTTTGTGTTTAGTTGTGGCCAAAAACCTCAAATCCGCCTGACGTCCGTCCGTCCGTCCGTCCGTCCGTCTGTCCGTGAACACGATAACTCAAGAACGCCTTCACCTAGGATCTTGAAATTTTGAATCTGGATGTTTGGTTGAATTTGTAAGGCTAAGTTCGTTAACGGGCAAAATCGTCCTACTCCTTCTGGTAGCTGCCATACAAAATGTCCTTAAAACACGTGTTCAAGAATATTGGTCGATAACTTCAGAAGGGTTTAAGCTACGACATTGAAATTTTGTACGTGTTATTTTTCCAATAGTTGGAGCTAAATGTATGATTATGAAGAAAATCCTATTAGTCCTTCGTGTAGCTGCCATACAAATATCCTGTCAAAATATCTTCACTTAATTTACGGAACTCACTATAACTCAAGTAATCTTTTAGCTATCAACTCGGAATTTTTTACAAATTAGTTTTGAGTGAAAACGAAGCTGCCATACAAAATATCCTTAACCCTTTGTCTACCGCAAAAAAAACTTTCAATAACTACCGCACGGGTCCGTTGGACCCATATGAAATTTCAGGTGTTTTTCTCTATTTAAACATATTTACTTTATATATTTTAGATATAGATAGATTTATTAAAAACAATTTTTACATAATGTAACAGAATGTTCTCCGCATACATGTTGATTACATTTATAGCATGTTGTTTTAGTTTTTCGATCTTTTTTAGCACTGCATATATTGCATCGTTTTTTCTTTTTTGGAGATTCATATACTGTGCTGGTGCTTGGTACCGGTTCACCAGAATTTTCATTATATTGTGCCAACTGTTTTCCCAATTTTATGATAAAATTCCTTCTCTTACGTAACTTTTTGACACAATTCCTATTGAGAAATGACCACACTATGTATGCATTCATAACGCTAATATCGATCATATTATAAAAAACAATCAGTGGCCATCTTCTAGTTTTCCTTTTCACGCTGTATGTCCTTGTCATTTGGTCCATGGTGTCGACCCCAGCTTTAGTTTTATTATAGTCTAGAATTATTTCAGGTTTCTTTTTGGGTCCGTTATCGATTTTCTTGTCATTATGTAATGTACTAAGTAATGTCACAATTTTTCCTCTTTTTGGGCAGTATGAAGTTATCATTTTACCGCTTTGAAAACCAAAAAATGTGGAAAAGACTTCACGGTTTTTGGGATTTGTGAAGCAACTGGGCCAGTCCGGTTTATTTTTTCGGATTGTTCCTATAATACTCAGTTTTTTTGATAGTAAATAATTAGCAAGTGACTACAAAGTAAAAACATACTGCAGTCACGATCGGCTGCAAGCCAATCGTATAATAATCTAGATGAATACTGAACTGTCCTTTTTGAAGGACTTTCACATGGGAGGTGCAGGAAGGACTCACTCGATTTCTTACATATTTATCCTTTTTCTTGGAACCATTTAAAAATGAACGTGTACAAAATTTCAAATTCGTAGCTGGAAGAGCTCAAAAGTTATCGAAAAATATTGTTGAACACGTGTCTTAAGGACATTTTGTATGGCAGCTACCAGAAGGAGTAAAAGGATTTCGCTGATTAGTAAGCCTGAACTTTCTTTTCACCAAAAACTAATTTGCACAAAATTCCGAATTCGTACCTAAAAGATTACTTGAGTTACAGTGAGTTACGCAAATTAAGTAAATACATTTTGACAGGATATTTGTATTGCAGCTACACGAAGGACTTACAGGATTTTCTTCATAATCATACATTTAGCTCCAACTATTGGGAAAAAAACACATACAAAATTTCAAAGTCGTAGCTTAAACCCTTCTGAAGTTATCGACCTATATTCTTGAACACGTGTTTTAAGGACATTTTGTATGGCAGCTACCCGAAGGAGTAGGACGATTTTGCCCGTTAACGAACTTAGCCTTACAAATTCAACCAAACATCCAAATTCAAAATTTCAAGATCCTAGGTGAAGGCGTTCTTGAGTTATCGTGCTAACGGACAGACGGACGGACGGACGTCAGGCGGATTTGAGGTTTTTGGCCACAAATAAACAAAAAATAATATATAACTTTTTTTCGTCCGAGGCTTGGTTCTATGCGTTACAAACTTTTGGGCTGGATTAAACTTATAATACTCTATATGATTTCATCTAGAGTATAAAAACCCATAGAAAGCGTTTTCAAAATTTTTTGAAATTTCACTCTTAAGGGGTGTAAAGGGGTTGTATCCATTTTCACGAATTCGGCCATATCACTCAGGTTTGATTAGATATCAAACAACATTTTACTTCTGCGGACTTGTTTTACAATTGCCTAAAAGCCATTTTAAACCCCTAAGCCCCTAAAATGGTATAAAAGGTTTGCACACGGTTTCCCGAAATCCGACATATCTCTTATGAGTGATAAGACATCAAATTGGTTTTACTATCCTACAGCTTTCCTTATATTTATCTAAAAATCTCTTTTAGAATTTTTGGATATTCAACCCCCAAGTGGGTTTAAGGGGTCGCATACGTTTTCAAAATTTTCGCCAACTCATTTAGGTTTAATGAGCTATCAACTTTGGGTTAATTTCTGCAGAGTTTTTATATCTTCGCCTACAAACCAATTTTAAGATTTTCTGACATCTAACCCCTCAAGGTCGTGTAAAGGGGTTGCATACATTTTCACAAAGTCTTACATATTTTTTACATCTGATGAGATATGGAATTGATTATCACTTCCTAAGTCTTCCTAAGCGTAAAAAACTACATGTTTCAAACATCAGATTGGTTTCCTTCCACGGACTTTTTATATAATCAACTACAAACCCATTTTACAATTTTTTGGTATTCAACCTCCAAGGAGTGTAAAGGGGTTGCATTTGTTTCACAGTCTTTCCCATCCCTTAGTCCTGACGTGATATACAATTGAATATTACTTCTACGAGCATTTCTTGTAATGGCCTAAAACAAATCTCACGATTTTTCAAAATTCAACCCCCAAGTGTGGTTATAATGGGTTTTTATACGTTTCCAAAATTAGTCATATCTGTTCAGTCTGATAAGGCAGCAAATTGATTTTCACTTCTATGGGCTTTTAGTGTAAATAATATACCGAAATTCGAGTCGTCTAGACGCCCTTTTTACGTGTTATATCGACTAAAAATCTATTTTAGATATTTTTACTTCTATTCTAAAGACAAAATTAACTTTCCAAAAACCTCGCGATTTCGTCCCAGAGTGTGACCCAATTACGCAATTCATGTGTTATATGTGGCAATGGCGTAATCATTTTAACGCGACCCCATTTAATGGCTTCCTGAACTTTGACCCGAAAAACAATATAGTTTCGCCCAGACTGTTGACAGATATCGTACAGTTAGTGGAGAAGAAAAAAGTGAGGTATTTCATATAACGTGTACTAGTTCAAGCCCTATCTTCAAACTCTAATGTCGCTTCAACCTGAAAGTTAATGCATTTAACCAATTGCTAGAGTAACGAAATAAAATCGAAATCACTATAGTCTGAACAGGGTACTAGTTCCGCTCGTACATTCGCACATCGTCTTCTAATTATAAGTACTGCATTCCATACACACTACTATTAGGGGTAAGAAGTTTATCGCAACTATTCGTACTTAGTAGACTTCGTTTGCCACTAATAAGCAGTTACAGACTGGGATGTGGAAGTTTTGTATGCCAGAAGCGGATTAATGTATCTTGCAGCGAGTGTTTCAAATTACTTCATTAGTTGATTGCGTTTACAAGCATTACCCCGCTTGAAGTACCTCTTAAAATTGATATAGAAATTATCTTGCAGTATCGGAAACTTTTGAATAATGTGGGAGCAAACCGCAGTGAAAGTATTTTACTGGGTGACATAAATTCTATGGATCTTCAAAAGTTTTAAAAGTTTCTGTTACTATGTAGAAACATGTACTTAAGAAAATCCCTGTAAACGTAATTTAAGGACTTTTGTATGGTAGTTATTCAAAGCAGCAAAGTTGGTCGCCTTCTTTTAGCAAGAAACTTCCCGAATGAAGGATTTTCTTCAATTATAGTTGTTTCCAGAAGATGACTGCACAAATTTTTTAACGCTTTTGTATGGTGATGACATAAAGCTTTTATTTTCATAGGTAAACTCGGCGAACAGAAAAAGAATTTTGAGATTTAAGCCACAACTGATCAAAATATAAAAAAAAATCTGCCAATGGTCTGAGCGAAACTTTATTATTTTTCGGGTCAAAGTTCGGGAGCGATCAAAGCGGGAGTATATCATCAGTTGTTTTGAGATTATGAAGTTTCTGGGAAAGTTAATTTTGTTCTTAAAATAAAAATATTTAAAATAGATATTGTAATTTAAAATAGACATTGAAAAACGACGTGTAGATAATTCAAATTTCGGTATATTATGTACACTAAAAGCCCAGAGAAGTGAAAACGAATTTGATGCCTTATCAGATTAGAGAGATATGACGAATTGTTAAAACGTACATAAAGCCATTACTTCTAATTGGGGTTTGAATTTCGAAAAAATTGTGAATCAGGTTTTTAAACAATTGCATAAGAAGCAACTTGATATCTCCTGAGACACGAGGGATTTTGAAAAATTTGTGAAAACATTAGCAAACCCTTTACACCCTCTTGGCTCCTGAAATTCGAAAAATAGTGAAATTGGTTTTTAGGTCATTATATCAAATGCCGTAATAACCAATTTTATATCTCATCAGAACTAAGGGATGGAAAAAATTGTGAAAACATATGCAAACCCTTGGGGGTTAAATATCGAAAAATTGAGAAATGGGTTTGAAGGCGATTGTATAGAAAGTCTGTGGAAGTGCAAAGCAATCTAATATCTCATCACACCTAAGAAATATGTCGAAGTTTTGAAAAGCACACAACCCCCTTACACCTCTTAGGATTTAATATCCAAAAATTCTGAAATTGACCTTTTGGCGCTTATACATATAGACAACTTTAGGAAGCAGAAATGGATTCGATATATCATCAGAGCTACGCAATATGTAGGAATCTGTGAAAACATATGCAACCTCCTTACACACACTTGGGGCTTGTATATCCAAAAACCCTGAAAGGAGATAATAGATAAATATGAAGACAGAATGAGAAAGTAAAAACCAATTCACTTTCTTATCACTTCCAAAAGAAATGACGGAATTCGTGAAAACGTGTTCAACCCATTTATACCCACTTAATGGCTGAAAAAGGAAAAAACTTAAAAACGGGTTTAAGGCGATTATTACGCAAGCCCGTGAAAGTGAAAAATTAGTCGAAATCTAATAAAACCTTGGGGATAACGCAGAATTCGTGAAAAAATATATAACCCCTTTACACCCCCTTGTAGGTCGAATTTCAAAAAATCCTGAAAATACTTTCTAGGTATTTATATGAAGAAGCCGTAGAATAAAAACGAATTCAATATTTGGAAAGAACTAATAGATGTGACGAAAATCGTGAAAATTATATGCATTTCATTTTTGCTGATTATTTTTTTCGCCCCCCTTCCAAACGTCAATTGATATTTGAAATTTTTTCTTTATAAATTACTTTTCTAGTTGATTTACATATACGTACCGAGTTTCCACTTTGTAGCATAAGCTGTTCTATAGGTAGGAAAAACACCTCTCACCTTTGTACCATACTACCCCTATAAAAAGTTATATTTTTCCAACATGCTACTACTATAGTTCTATCTAAATAACAAGTTTCAGATTTCTATCATTATATTATACATAGGTTCTCGAGATATAAAAATCAGAATCTTTTCCTTTTCACCCTTCCCCATTTTCACCCTCTACACCCTCACTCTCAACATTTTTTTTCTTTCAAGGGTCTATTAGGCCTACTTCTGGTAAAAATTTTATGTATCTATCTTATACTGTTCTTGAGATATGAGACGTGATTTTTTAGAAAAATTCTTATCTCCTCCGTTTTCATGTTCCACCGCCCCCTTAAAAATTTTTACTTTCAGCAAACTTCATTCGTCAACCGTTATACACAAATAGAATTTTATTTCTCTAGTGCAATTGGTTCGTGAGATATCGCAATCTTAAGTTGTTCACCCCCACCCCCGTATGCCAGTGCCAATACTCAAAAATTTGTGATCTATTGTCCTAGTATACCTACAGATATTCATAAAGTTTTAATTTTGTGACATTAACCGTTTAGGAGATATGGATTTTAGAATGTCTCGATCTCGGCTTTCTTGCATTTCGGACGCATTATTTTTCCCCCCACTCCCATGCCCCTTCACCCATATCGAAAATTTTTTTGGAAATGGGTCCACTATCGAAGCTCTATATAGGTTCTAAGTTTCAGCTTCCTAGCATATGCGGTTACTGAGATCTAGAAACCAACATTTTTCGTCTAAAACGCTTAGCCCACTTCCCCCTTACATCCCAACCCTTCAAAATATGCTCAGTCTATTTACAAAAAAAATTTCGATTTAATACCTCAAAGGGTTTGGGAGCTACGAGCCTTCAAACGATTTTGCGTACAGCGGTCGACGAACGGCTTACGGCGGACAGACGGACTGATTTTTTTTTTGCGTTTTTCGTGTCTACTAGTCATGAAACGTGGAAAAAAAATGTTGAGGGTAACAAATTTTTTTTTTAAATCGATCTCAATGCTGTATTATTGAAATAATAAAGTAAAACTTTCTATTTTATTGGGACTAGCTTAAATTTTAATGATAAAATCATTAAAAAACTAATTGGCTTGAAAACTGTTTAAAAATTTGTATACTCCTATGGATTTAAAATAATTTCTAAAATAGAATTAAGGGTACTATTGCGGCAAATTAATTTCCCGCTATAAAACTTAAAGAGCAAATAAAAGCTATTGAATTTTCTTTCAAATCTTCGCTCAAAGTCTTACTCTACTTGAGCATCTTTGAAGCTTATTATATAAAGTAGAAGGTTATACAATTCTACAAGGATATTCTGGTATGTTCGAAGCGTCCTCACCAAAGCGTTTCTCGTATAGCTTTATAATCCGAGCAATAGTCTCACAGATGAGGCACTTTTCAACCTTCTACTCTATAATTTTGTCTTGAAGATGACTTTTTCGATACTGTCGTATCTATTCTGGCATCAAATTGCCAGACCTAACTCTAGGTAGAGTTTTCCCCGGCTTGAGTCCTTGATAGAGGACTCTGTGCACAGTATATTGATTTCCGTTAAATTCATTATATTTTTCCTTTGGTAACTACTGATACATGAAAATAGAGAAGAAATTGAATTGAGCAGGCAATGGAAAGAAAGTTCTCAGCGTAAACTTCAATGCATGGATGCTGTCGCAAGTGACGCTCCTTGCTTCAAGTTATATGTAGGTATGGCTATGTATTTTTCAACATTTATGTTGGCCACAAAACTACCCTCACCCACTATTCGTTTGACGTCATCATCTTATCGGGAATTTACTCGAAACGATCTTTTTCCAACGTCCTTGTGGTTTCATTTTAACTCCCGTGAAATTTCTATTTTATTGACTGTATGTGAAATCTTAAGTTAACTTCAGTTCCTGTGATGAAATTGAAAAGATTTGAAAATCAAAGGGACTATAAAGAAATGCAAGGGTATTTGAAAGTGTGCATTTCACAAAACTCCGTCTTTTTTGCCTTGATTTATTTCATAATGTTAAAGTTTGCTAGTTTTGATGAATACAGGGACTCCATAAATTTATTTTGTACTGATACCGAAGTGGAAGCATATTAATATTATTATTACTAAGTCAATTACCAGAACCAGGCTTCTAGTGCAAACCACAACTTCTTATATCCAATAAAGTAACAAAGAAACTATCCTTTTTAAGTTTCTCGTACATGCACCATCGATTGTACTCGAAAGATCTTGCAGCATGCCAGCCATTGTATATAAAAGCATAGACGGGCGCATGCACTGGATTAGTTTTACTACAAAAGTGAGACCCCAGATCGGTTTTTGGAAAGCGATATTCGATGGAAATAGAAGAAAATCGTTATTATAGTTAGGCGAAACATTGCTAAAATGTGTAATGTATTTTTTGAAATTCTTTCAAAGAATAAATTTTCTAGTCATCCATTTGTTTGACTGACTATATCACCCCCAAACTGAGCTTCGCGAAAGGCTTCTCTGTTGGTTTCCCAACTAGAGAGGTGCGGTGGAAATAGACTTTGACACGATAATATTTACCGACGGTACAAAAATGGACTGCGGGGTCGGGGCAGGAATATTCTCTGATATACATAATGTCGCAAAGTCCTACCGCCTACCGGACCGCGATAGCGTCTTCCAAGCGGAGATACTGGGGATCCGTGAGGCTTGTCGGACATTGAAACACGACTTATTGCCAAAACGCAACATCGTTATTTTCACCGATAGCCAAGCCGCAATCAAAGCACTAGATTCGGCTACTATCTCCTCTAAACTGGTACAGCAATGCCGTAGCAAACTAGCCGTCTTAGCGGAGCGGCTCAAGGTTACTGTGCTCTGGGTCCCGGGACATAGAGACATAATGGGAAATGAGCGGGCTGATGAACTGGCCAGGAAGGGCTCCGCTCTTCCCGGCTCTTTTGCAAAACTAGTCCACGTTCCGTTAGGAGTTGTCGAGAGATACATACTCTCCCACTTCCAATCAGCGAGTAACTCCAGATGGAAAAGCCTAACCATCTACGCCATATCTAGGAAGATGTGGCCATCTTACAACCGAGCCAAGTCAGACGAACTTCTATACAAGACCCGGTCAGACATCTCCAGAATCACGGCGATCAAAACGGGTTACTGGCCAATTGGGAATCATGCTGCCAAATTGGGCATTCCGTGTAATGCACACTGCCGGAGCTGCCAGGACACAAATGAGCGAGAGTCGCTCGTTCATTTCCTTTGCGAATGTCCGGCTTTAGCTAGAGCCCGAGAGCGAGCACTAGGCAAACCCATCTACGGGGACTTGAGGGAGATTTCGGTTAAGAAAATTGGAGAGTTATTACTCTTCCTGAACAGTACAGGATGGATATAACAGATCAATTTTCCTCGCACTCATCCTTTAAATTCCCCAGTCACAACAACCCCTAACATCCGGGTTTAATACGAGTTTGTGGTTTCAAAACGGCCATTGAGCTAATTGAGCTCCATTTAGAGGGCAGAGCTGCCACTTAAACCAACCAAACCAAACAGCCATCCATTTGTTTAAAATAGATAGCTTGAAGGAAGTCACGTTTCGGTTGAAATATTGAGTTTACCTTCCGCCCGTGATATGACACTAAAAATCTTAAATTCTGCACGTCCGAAATTCTAGAATGAACTAAGGTTAAAATTACTAGCATAGCCCGTTGCTAAGATAGAAATAGAAACACTAAATTATGAAAATATAAAATAGTGTAAGGTCGATCAACGGCCGTTCCAAACTTTACCACATAGAAACTTAAAATTTTGGCAGTACACTCAGGCATTATACCCAAGTGGTTTAAATGCCTTGTGATGAATTCCACAATTTATCTTAAGGTCGATGAGATATCGAGTTGATTTATACTTGTACACGAAACCTATCCAAACGCCTAAAAAGCGATTTCCAGTATTTTCGATATTGAATCCTTGCCGATTAAAAGGGGTTAAATGTATTTTCAATAATACAAAAATATCTCTCGACTAAATGAGATATGAAATTATTTATCACTTATAAGGGATACCTGAGAAATTTCGGGATTTCTTGATATTCAACCCTAAGGGGATGAAAACGGGATAAATATGTTCTCACCAATACTTTAATATCTCTCAGGCAGGATGATATCAAATTAGTTTCCCTTTATTAAGGTTAGTTATACAAACACCGTTAAACGAAATTTCGTAATTTTTCGACCCTAAGGGGATGAAAGGGGTTGAATATTTTTTTCAGTTAATGCAGCAATATTTCTTAGGCTAAAAGTGGTATTAAATTGATTTTCTTTTCTAATACTAAACACCTAAAAAAAATTTGAAATTTTTAGACATTCATCCCGCAAATCAGCGAAAAGAGGTTTAGTAAGTATTCAGCGCCCTGCTCCTAAATTGGTTAGCCCAAGTCGGCATCAGTTCGGTGGATCTCGAAAGTGTTGTTCACAATGTCATTACTTCTGCTGAGCCCACAGTGGTTTACTGGATGTACGTCTCTATCATAAGGCCCATTCTTCTTTATGGTGGCCTGGTATGGTGGACAGCCCTGGACAAAAGCGTGCACAAGAATCATCTAACGAAAGTGCAGAGAGCGGCTTGCTTAGAAATCACGGGCGCTTTGCAATCAACGCCAACAGCTGCAATGGAGATTATGCTGCTTCTGCAGCCAATAGATATTCAAATCATGAATTCTACTGCCAAGAGCGCCCTGAGACTAAAAGAGTCTGGTGGCTGCTGGAAATCTGCGGATTACGGGCACAGCAGAATTCTTTCGTTATTTCCAGATTGTGGGCTCAGTGAACTCACCGACTATATAACTCCGTTTTTAAGCTTCGATACAGGATTCCATACCCTTTTCCCTACTAGGGGGGACTGGGATAATCAAAAAGTGATAAGGGAATCTGAAGTTGCTATATTCACGGATGAGTCAAAAATGGATACTGGAACGGGGGCAGAGATTTTCTTAGCCAACCTGAACAATCAAGTATCCTTTCATCTGCCGGATTACTGCAGTATTTTTCAAGCCGAGGTGGACATACAAAATTCCGCGGCAAATCTTCCCGAAGAGTCGTGTATAAAGATTTATATAGACAGCCAAGCAGCAATGAAAGCACTAAGCTCCAAACAAGTCAAGTCAAAGCTAGTGAGGGAGTGTAGGGACCGTCTGAAAACATTGGGCGCAGCTCATAAGGTTCTCCTGTGATGGGTTCCGGGACGCAAAGGGATACCAGGAAATGAGGCAGCCGATGAGCTGGCCAAAACTGGATCTGAAATGGCTGCTATACATGCAACCCAAGCGGTAAAAATACCGCTCAATTACGTCAAGAGTAATATTGACAGGACGGCAATGGAGCTGACCAATGGCCCTAACTACGTGTGAAACCTCCAGGCAGCTATGGCCAGTAATACATCCTAGAAGGATTGCCGATCTTCTGAACTAGCTTTTCCGCTGTAGCAATGCTACGATAACTCCCTATATGGGTCTTCATTAAGGTGTCACGGGTGTGGTATCACAATGGACCAACCGAATGGTCTAAGTGAGTCGATCAATAGTTTGGATGGCTGCCACTATAACCTAACCTAACCTCTGTTGATGATTATTAAAGCATGTTTTTAGAATCGACCAGAGATTGATAATTGTTTTATTCCTTAGGATCGGATTTTAAAAATGACACCGTACTTCAAGTGTGAGCTTGCTAGTCTTTCAACCCAGAGGTTGAGGACTAGAATCCTAGCTATGACAGTGTCCTACGCTTTCATTATATTCAGTTTTCTACTGTATCCATTCTCTAAAAACCAGAATTCGGTAGATTTTTTTTGATATTCAACTTAAAGGGGATGAAAACAGGTTAAAAATGTTTTCACTAATACTGTAATATTTCTCACATAGCCAATTAGTTTCAACTTCTACAGGCTTGTTATTTGGTCTTCAGAGCCAAAGAAGAAGTCACGAGGTATAGATAGATAGATAGATTGGAAATAGGGGTTGGTATGGTTAACCTCTGTCACTGCAGCCACAGTTCGGCCTATTGTGACGTCTCCTCGATTTGACTATGATTCCTCTTCAATCCCTGCGCTTTCAATGAAGCCTAGTATTTTTTTAAGAGGAATGGTCAGGAATTCCGATGGGTCCATGAAAGCCTGACCGAAGTGATGAAGTCTTTTGTGAGTTAAACCCTCCCATTCACAGAGGATATGCTCTGGTGTTTCGTCTTCGTCATTGCATATTCTGCAAATTTTAGAGACCAATTCTATTGCGATGCTTCCTCATGTGACAATGTCCAGTCAGAGCTCCCACTAGGGTTCGGGTCTGATATCTGCTTAATTTTAGATAATCAGATGTTCTTTTTTCCGAATGTTTTGGCATAGAAAGCTTTGAGTGCCTGTTGCCCGGTGCCAAGTCCTAGTGAATGATACTTTGCGATTTTTGCCACATTCGGATGTTCATTCTGGCTGTGCTTAATGGTATCCCATAGAATGGATATGGTCCCATGTAGTCAGCTTCTAAACCTTTCCTAGCCATTAAGTCGGCCATTTCATTACCTTCGTAGCCGCTGTGTCCCGGAATCCAAATGGTATAAGTCAGGATTATTCTCGAAACCCATTTCTCTCGAAAAAAGAATCTTATGAAAAATTATCAGCCATCTGTAAGATTTCTGAAATCGGAAGTGGATTCGGAATTAGCGCAATCAAATCAATAGTGATCTGAAAATTCGGTAAAGTTGTTTTAGTTGAGCAATTGCTACTGAAATTCGAATTTAAAGTCGTGTGAAATTACACTGAGATAAAATGTGTCCCACAAGTTTGTTTAATTTTGAAACTGGATCTGGTTGTACAGTAGAATTTCAATTGGCATTGCCATTTTCAGGAAGTACCATTTGTCCTGGGTACTAATATGGGTCCCACCAATTGCCGATCGTTTTCATCAGAGGATAAACGTGCTAATGTCATCTTCATCTCCAGTTCAAACCGATTCGCAATCAGGACAACCTTCCTGTCGGATCCGTCCATGGCTGCTTTCAACACCGAATAAGTTCATAATCATGGGATTAAATTGCCCGAAGGATTTGTCCTGCTGTTGTTGTCATTGTGCTAGCGCTGTCCCTTCCGACAAAGTAATTTCTCCATTACGCCGCGTTGATTGCAAGCTCACGAAGCGTACAGGTTTACTCCCTCGTAAACGTTTTGAAAACAACACGCTGAGACTGGTCCTTGGTTAAATATAGCCGGGTTGATTCCTTTTGTGATGCCCACTCGGGAACGAATCAGATCCGTCAGCTTCCTCCTCCGAACATCGTGTCCTTTTGTTGTTTGTTTTACCAGCTGATGTTGGTTTTCCTTATGGCTAAAAGGTGGGTGATTAACAGGAACAAAACGCGCTAAGGTACTCGCTTGAGGTGGTCTAGTCCTGATGGTTTTCATGCTGTCGCTATGTCTTCCAAGTAGTTGATGATTGCTTTCTCCGGCTTATGTCGAAACGAGTCCATGCTGCATAGTGTGCAGCGATTTGCCGCAAAAACAAGTTGAGCAGGTAATTGACTTGCCTGCAGTTTAACAAGTGATTGCTTTCCACCTTTTCATTTTGCTATTGGCATGCTGTGCACTGTAGACTGCACTTTATAGTGCTCTAGTGTACACCCCAGCGGACTGGACTCAATGGGGAAGTAAATAATCGCCAAGGAAACAATGGAGTAATGTTTTGCACTCTGTCTTTCGCTTAGTGCCATCCCCTAGCTCGAGAATAATTTATTGGACCGTTGAGCTGGAACACGTTATCAAATCAATCCTGGGATATTTTAATTAACGGGCTTCATGGACGGCAAATTTTAGTAGGAATGCTTGTGGTAAAGGCTCAAAACATGCCGCAATCTAGGAGTATAACTTCGCCCTATTTGCTCAGTTATTATTATTTCGGGAGATACTTGCCATTTCTAAAACAGTAGATAGGTTTTTGCAATTTTGCAATCACGGATAGTTCAGTTCTATTTGTTTTTATTTTCTATTTCGATCTAGAACTGTTGTACTACTTTTCCGGAATATATTAGAGAGAATTTTATCTACGAGGGCGGTCCGACAAGTACTTAGCCTCACCGCCCGATGGCGCCACTATCGCAAGAGAAATTTACTATCGTGTAGTACATTCTCGTAGACGGCTACTGTCAAAATTTCGCCACGCCCAGGTGCCCCGGCTACAGATTTGGCAACGTGCGACTTCTTTTTGTTTCCAAACTTGAAAAATTTGAGTCGAATGAAGAGGTCATCGCCGCCACGGAGGCCTACTTTGCAGACCTCGAGAAAACGTATTTTTCAGACGGGTTAAAGAAGTTGGAGCATCGCTGGGTCAAGTGTATCGAGCTAAAAGGAGACTATTACCTCGTTCACGTGGTAGCGTAGTGTAGTGTAGCGTATTATGAAATCCGGTTGATATATGAGTGTTCACGTGAAGTGAATTGACGTTTCGCACTCTTGATTATTAATTGACAGCTGTCACAACTGGTATTTATTTTATTAAAAAAAAAATTACATTCGTCTTTTTATTTCTTAAATAACCTTTCTTCTTTTATTTTTCAGCGAAATGGAGTCATTAAAGGCACTGGTATTAGAATCGTTGAGAAAATCCAAACAAATAAAGTTGTCTGTCAACACAGTTTTTTGACAATTCACTCGAAAAGTAATACGGAGCGCAACGGCAAGTGTTCTCGTGGGAAGGATTAGCAAATCCACTACACTACACTACACGGTTTTGCTACGTTGTAGAAAAACCGCTCCGTAGCAAAATTTCGTGTGTTCACGTGGTACTACGAAGTGCTACGTAGCGGTACGTCGTTGACCACGTGAACGAGGTATATGATGAGAAATAAATCGCCACTTTTCCAAAATTTTCGTTTTTCTTTTGTAGGCTAAGTACTTATCGGACCGCCCTCGTATATACAGTGAGCGTCAAAATAAAGTGTACACTACTTAAATTTTGACCACCATGCTGAACTTCATCAAGTATTTGATGATTATTTAAGGTGTTATTGAGGTCTCTTTTATATAGCTAATCGAAACTTGCAGTAAGTTTACAACAACAAAAAATATGTAGGAAAAACAAAACATAGTCCCTTTTTCAAGCGTCAAAATAAAGTGTACACATATCACAAGAGGCTTAGCCCTAGAAGATTTCAAACAAAAAAATCCCGTTATCTTTTGTATTTTGTAGCCGTGGTGATCTATCGTCTTATTAGTTATACCCTGAGCGTCGTGTGTGCTGGTTAGAGTGTAAAAAGTATAGAAAAGTCATTTTACATTTAATTTGATGAAAATGGGTAGGCGGACTTCTTTGGAAACGCGAGAACTTGTCATAAAATATAGAAACGAAGGGAAATCGTTGCGAGAAATAGCTTCAATTATTGATAGAAGCCATAACACCGTCAAAAAAATTATTGACAAGTTCGAGATCTTCGGTAAGTTAGAAAATCGGACAGGTGCTGGTAGACCAAAGCGGCTCAGTCGAGGATATTTCAACAAGACAACGATCCCAAACATACGGCCAAAATAGTTAAGGAATATTTGCTTTATCATGCACCTAAACAATTGGATCACCCCCCACAATCACCGGACCTTAACCCCATTGAACATTAATGTGAACATCTGGACCGACAAATACGAAAGAGAAACATAACTAGCATGGGAACCCTAAAAAATGCTTTACTGGACTAATGGCCAAATATATCGACGGAAGTGACATCAAAATTAGTGAAATCAATGCCAAGAGGACTAGAAACTGTTCTTAAGGCAAAAGGAAAGCAAACTAAATACGGAAGGCTGGATTTTGAGTTTTATTTTTAACTTTTATTACAACTGTACACTTTATTTTGACGCTATGAATATGAAGAATTTTTTGTTTTTGTTGCATTATTTTTGTTTGGGTGAAATGATCTCTTAACTTACTTTGTTAACTATTGAAGGTCGCCTTAATAATTTTAGAAAGACTGCAATATTTCATGAAAGCACATTGTAAAATACCGAAATAAATGACACAAATGTTTAAAATATGCTGTACACTTTATTTTGACGCTCACAGTATGTATGTTGACAAAAGAAGAGCTGAGTCCCAGCGACTTATCAAAAGATTTGGGCGATTTTTTAAGGACCTTGCATTATCATATCCTACTCTACTTTAATCTAAGAAGTTACACTTACTGCTTACTTACCCCAAGAAGTTACACTTTTAACGGCCTAATTTCTCAACATTTGAAAGCCCAAAATTTCAACAATTTTGGACTTTCAAATGTTGAGAAATTAGGCCGTTTCCGCACACAACAGCAAAACCGGATCAAAACACAGTCGCCTTTATCCCTTAAACGTAGCTATTCACCGTATAAACTCCTTATTGAGCACACATTACATATCTCAAAAACTTGAACTAAAAATAATTTTCGTTGTCATATTCGTTTTCAATGAGCCAAAATTAGTTGAAAAAAGTTGATCTCATTTTAAACCTTTTTTGGCTGTTGCCTAGTGTTATTTGCGGACACACCACTCGATAGTTGAGTATTGCGTCGGACGCAGTAATTTTACTCTAACGCGTCAAACAGAATGAACGCATCGTAGCCGAGACGTCCGTGCGGCTTTGGGCGTTTTCGCGGTTCCAAGTTCAAACCTCCCTCCCGCTCCCCATTTTTATATTTCGCAAAAAAAATTATTGGATCTTCTCGGAGAGGACGATCGCATGCGCAACTTCAAATCACAGTGAAGAAACCACTACTCTCCATAAGACACGTCTTAAAAAAGACTCGCTTGGACGAAAGAAAACTGGAATCACGATTGGAAGAACGTAATTTTTTCAGTTCACCCAGCAAAAAATGTACCAGGTTAGTCCGCCGGAGCTCCAACGTAGCATTAACCGGTAGTCTTTTAGTTAAAATGTATACGCCTCGGGACAAAATTAACTTATATACCAGGTGTATAACCTTAAAATGAGCGTTGACACATAGATGGCGTTAGGGAGCATGTTAAGCAACCTAGGGACGCCATTTTTTTTTTATTTAAGGGTTGGTTAGTTGTTAACATTAATCAGTGCATATCGTCACAAATTTCATTCAACAACATACGTTTGTCCTGTGCTGATCATGTCTAGTTTTTTGCCAGAAAAAGAGCATATGCGGGAAGCTCTGCTTTTTTGCTTCCATTTGAAGAAAACGGCTGCTGAATGCTTGTGGAGGCCTATGGTAACAATGTTTTAGCGGAATCAACATGCAGGACTTGGTTTCGTCGATTCAAAGACGGCGATTTTGAGCTGAGCGACAAGAAGCGCGAAAATCGGTCGAGGAATGTTGAGGACAATCAATTGCGGGCTCCTTTGGACGAGGACGATACCGAATCGCAAAAAACGTTTGCCGAGCAATTGGATGGTACTCAAGCAGCCATTTCCATGCGTCTACGTCATGGGAAAGGTTCAAAGGATCGGAAAATGGGTGCCGCATGAATTGAACGATAGGATGATGGAGCGACGCCAAAACACATGCGAAATGTTGATCGCCAGACACAGAAGAAAGTCGTTTCTGCATCGGATTGTGACTGGCGATGAAAAGTGGATTTATTTCGATAATCCAAAGCGCAGAAAATCGTGGGTTGAGCCCGGTCAACCATCAACATCTACCTCAAGACCAAAACGCTTTGGACGGAAGACAATGTTGTGCGTTTAATTGGATCAGCAGGGTATCGTCTACTATGACCTCTTAAAACCTGGTTAAACTGTCGATGCCCACCGCTACCATCAACAATTGATCAAATTGCACCGTGCTCTGCGTGAAAAAAGGCCGGAATATCAACAAAGACATGACGAGGTGATTTTCCTCCACGACAACGCTCACGTCAAAACTGGTCCGCAACCACTTGGACACACTCAACTGGGTGGTGATACCCCCCCCCCGGAACCGCTAATTCAGTAGACCTGGTCTCTTCTGACTACCACTTGTTTTCGTCGATGGGCCACGCGCTCGCTGAGCAGAACTTCGGTTCTTACGAAGACGTCCGAAAATGGCTTGATGAGTGGTTTGCTTCGAAAATGAAGGAATTTTTTTGGCGTGGTATCCACAAATTGCCCGAGAGATGGGAGAAATGTGTAGCTAGCGAGGGTGAGTACTTAGGATAAATTTGTTTTTGTTTTCTTTGAAAAAAACATGTGTTTTTCTGAATAAAAAACCATCGTTTTAAGGTTATACACCTAGTACTTCGTATCGGTGTACATGCGTGTGATTCTCTACCTCTTACTTGTAATATTGCCGTTTTCTTTACTCCTGGGTAATGATAACCAGTAGTTGACTGGTAAAATACGGAAACCGATACCAGACGCAGAAAACCAACTAGAAGTTTTCGTAAGTCAGATAACGCGTGCTGCTAGTGTTTATTGCATATGGACATACTTACTCTTACTTTCCAACTATACGCGGTTGCAGGTTGTCCTAATGTGATAATGGGATAATGTTAAAAAAATGATAATGAAGCATATCCCAGGTTTGAAGGTTCCAATCCAATTTGAATGTCGGAGGTCGAAGTCACTGGTCTTTTCAAACATGTTTTAACAGTTTCACGAGTATATAAAGGAGAGTTACATCTACTATAAGAAACTTTAGGTCCTTCCTTACCAACGTTCTACGGTAACCAAGGTAGACCTGACGTGCTAGATATTGCAGTTCTATCAAACATATCGCTATTTCACGAGATTAGGACTGTAGATGATTTGTCATCCGATCATTGTCCGGTTCTTCTCTTCTTAGGGGGAGGATGACTATGGACCTGAACAATTGATCAGTCGCTTCGTCCATTGGGACAAATTTCCAGATGCTATGAACACAGCACTGGATTGCGTCGAAAGTGTTGACACCGTCGCAGACATAGACAGGGTAGTGAAAAAATTTCAAGACTGCATTGTGCAGTCGATTGAATCTGTAACTACTAGCAGATCGTTCGATAATCCGAAGGGGGCTTTACCTCTTTTCATTCGGAACTTCAAAAAAGAACGAAATCGCATTCGAAGGCGATATCGACGGACTTTGGGCCCCAGCCTGAGAAGGGAATGCAACAGATTAAATGAGCAAGTCAGATATGCTATGTCTGATCTGCACGAAGCTCAATGGCAGAACAAGTTAGAACTCGTTTCAGAAAATGACAATGACATGTGCAGACTTTCCAAAACTCTACGCAAGAAGTCGTCAAATTCGAGTCCCCGCCATGGAACCGGAGGCGGAATGCTTTGCCGACTCTCTGGAGCTGCAATGCACGCCCAATTACACCCACGCTGATCTCGATCATACCGAGCACGTGGATCGTTCAGTTCGATATACCCTGATCGAAGCTGAGCCAGAACCTCCACCTGATCCTGTTTCCCCTGAGGAGATTGAGTACCTTCTGACTACTCTAAAGGTCAGGAAGGCTCCAGGACCGTGCGGTATTCACAACAAAATTTGCAAGTTGTTGCCACACACCTCAATTCTACAATTGGTAACCATTATTAATGGTATATTACGATACGGCTAATTTCCTTCCCTGTGGAAGGTTGTCGACGTGATTATGATCCCAAAGCGGGACAAAAGCGGTCTATTTCCGCAGAACCACCGACCAATTAGCCTTCTTTCTGCACTTGCCAAAGTGCCTGAAAAAGTTATTCTGTCTCGTCTGCAGGAACATGTGGATGAAAACGGGGTTCAGATCCGGGCACTCGACTACTTCACAATTAGTGAGGGTTGTTGAACAAGTCACTGACGGGTTCAAAAGAAATCAATATACTGGTGCGGTATTTTTGGATGTCGAGAAAGCCTTCGATAAGGTCTGGCACAATGGTCTTGTGTTCAAACTCGCTGACCATGATTTTCCTTTAAATCTTGTGCGCCTAATTAGCTCTTTCCTTAGTGATAGGCCCTTCAGGGTTAAGATCAATGGGGAGACATCTTCTTTGAAACCCATCGAGGCTGGTGTACCACAAGGGTCGACTCTATCGCCCTTGCTGTTTGCTATTTATATAGCAAACGCACCAAAAACTGATAACGTCAAACCCGCTTTTTACGCTGATGACACAGCTTTCCTGTGCAGCTCATGGAGCCCAGTTAAGATCACCAGGTGTTTGCAGGAGGCTGCAGACAACATGGAAGACTGGTTTAAGCTCTGGAGGATCAACGTGAATCCTAGTAAAAGCGAAGCCATCCCCTTTACAATGAGTGATAAGCCCCCTAGTGGCCATGTTTCCATTTTCGATGATGAGATTCCCTGGAAACCCGTTGTTAAGTACCTCGGTGTTCGGTTAGATAAAGGACTGCATTTTGGTCCTCATATTCAGGCAGCTATAGGTAGAGCATGTCCGGCATCGGCTATGTTAAGTCCGATGACCAATCATAGCAGTAAACTCTCCCGTCGTAGCAAATTGCTACTTTATAAGACTGTAGTTCGTCCCATCCTCTGCTACGCTTCTCCTGCTTGGGGTCATCTAGCTTAATCGCACATTCTTCGTCTTCAAAGGAATGGGTACCCCTTGGTTCGTTAGGAACAACCAGCTGCATAGGGATGCAGATCTCCCCTCCATCAAGGAATTCTTCAAGGAACGGGCCTTGAAGCATTTCTCTGCGTCCTCCTCACATACTAATGCGTTAGTCCGTGATAGTGTTGACTATGACGAGACTCTTCAACGTAAGTATAGACGCCCTAAATCGGCGCTCCTCAGCAACTAAGGCTCATTTCGAACCTTAGTCAGTATGGTCGATGTAATCTGTTGACCTTCACGGACTCAGTTTGCATCGGCCATAGTTTCACAGTGATTTCTTTTTGCTGTTAGGCATTCTCACGGGTATTCCATGGTTCCCCGTGGGCTTGGATGAATTTCGATGCTTTTTGCTCTCTTTTCAGTCTTCACCATGGCAATCTTCAATCTCCCTGCGCCGCGCCTGCTACGACTGGACAATACCTCGGATGGGCTGCTGGTCCTTCTTGGTTGCGACCCTCGTGGGTTGAGACGATCTTTTCAGACTGTCTTAGCTCGTCTGGGAACCGACTGGCTGGATTCTGGCTAGCTACATTCACTAGACAATTTTCATTTAACCGTTTTCTAATTTAATTTAAAATCAGTAGATTCTTACCTTAATGTCTGGCTTCTCCAGACATTAATTTACTTTTTGGTGGTTATTTATGCCATTTTCTTTTTAATTATTCCGTTACCTAGTTGCGAAATTTAGATGAAGGAATCAGCGCCTCGGGCGGGACTCATCTCTTTGTCAACGGAGCCCTTCAGGCTCCCTTGTCGGCGCCAGAATTTCGTCTATAAGAAACTTCTAACACCAGGAAAATTTGGCTGTCACAGTAATAAATTTTCTGCATGCATGCTTATTTTCGGGTAGCGCTTTCTTGGAGGGTAAGCCTCTATTCAGTGGATTCTTGCTATCTGGCGTATCAACACAACAAGACTCATCCAGCGAACTACTAAACATCCGGTAATGGTGCACGTTTGGGGATGTTTCTCAAAAAAGAGATTTCACACTTTGCACATTGTTTCAAAATAGTCAAAATACACCAAAAGGATTTATTATCATCTGTCCAAAGATTGTTTTCGAGGAAAAATTAAAATTGGATACTTCAAGAGGACAACGTTCCGAAACATTGAAGTCGTTTTTAAAACTAAGAAGAATTTTACTAGTTGGCTCCATGGTAGCTCTATACGAGTATGTAGTATCAATCATGATTAATCTTTCAGTTTAATCGTATTCACATCGCCAAAATTCGGCTGCAAGCCAATCGTATAATACTCTAGATGAATACTGAACTCCGATTTATGTTGTAGTTGGGGATAAAGTAGAATTACGTGTGTGCATGTTGTATGTCCTTTATTAAGGACTGCCATTAGATTGCTACTCAAAACTAAAAGACAATATTTACGGCGTAAGTATTCTAGCGCGACCCCATTCTAACTGCTTCCAGAACTTGTTTTTTAGGTTTTCAGTCACATAGTAACCTAAACCGCATCTCAGAATTAAATTCGTTCCGAACTTCTACCCAAAAAATAATAAAGTTGCGCCCATACTCTTGGCAGATTTTATTTTCACTTCTCGTTAACGATACCCGATAGTTGACTACCAAATTAATATAACCGTTATGACTATACCCGTTATGACTACTGAATTAACCACGATGCATACCTATAGGAAATCTTATGACGCAGAACACCTACTAAAACTTTTCTGAAACAGAATGGCTCGTGTAGGGTGCAGAATAATGGATTTAGACAGTGGCTTCTTGCAGGGACGGTAACGTACTGGATTGACCGTCTCATTCATCAGATTCAAATCCCGTAGAAAATGTGTGACCATTGATGAAGCTGAACTTATATGTCAGATTTTCTCTCCGTCATTTTGACATTGTGATCCGACTTGATGCGTTCATTCTGCACAGAGCTTAAGTTTATTCCGAAAACTTGAAATAAATATTTTTTACATGTAACTTCTTTCTTTTCAGGACAATCAAACGACGACCGTAACAAGATGTAAGTATCGAAAGAGAGAAACAACATCTCTCTTTTGTATTCATAGTTTAAATAAATGAAAAATAACAAAACAATTCTATAGTGGAAATTTCCACATAAGCGTCAATGTTTTCGACAAACTTTTTAATATGCAATCGAAAAATTGACCCGTTTAAAATATGCGACATGTCCATAGCAGAAATTAGCATTTACTTTGAAGTATTGAATTAAAATTAAATAAATTTAAATTCTCAATTATCAGTTCAGAGGCACTCGTCAAATGTCAAATAGAGAAAAAATGTGAAAATTTCACCGCGAAGGTACGGTGCCGCTGCATACGTATCACTACTGAAAGTGTGATCAGCGCCATCTGTTCGCTAAACTTTAAATAAATGAAATTTTGTCTTCAACAGGATACGAGCATGCGAAATGGAAGCAGAAAAATTTTCCATTAGCATTTTTCACGGTATTTTTTGTATATATTTTATATAGGAAGCGAAAATTAAGTCAGTTTGGGCAACAGAGATGGAATTACAGTGAGGGCGATGCGAGCAACGCCCGCGACAACCCAATTGAATCGCTCGCATAATATTGCGACACTAGGTATAGTGAGCGTACTGAGTTGCTTCATGCAACTGTAAATGATATTATTATATACCAAAATATTGTTACATGTACCCTGGTAGCTAGCCCGATCAATGCATTGACTTCAGTTCCAGTAATTAATCCACGCCTCCCAAAATCCCAGGGAGGAAAACAACTGGATACTTCTCGAATTTACTCTTCCTCTCGACTCTTCTCGCATGCTGGGGAGGGGAATGCTCTCAACTTAACGAATAGAGTATATAACACAGTATAGTGGAGACTAAGGTCGCCCGATTGGGCTTTTTCGCGCGATTTGGGCTATTTAAATATTCAATTCGCGGGTACAAATTTCAAAAAGCTACTTATAGCTTTTTGGGCTATTCGACCAACGCAAATTGTGTTATTTTGCTAGTTTACAACAGAGCCGATTTAAAAGGAAAAAATTAAAAATATAACAATTAGAAAACTGAATTTTAGTAGTCTCTTGGGTTAATACTGCTAGTGTTACTGGCTCAAATACAACGTATTTATCACAAATCCTCTTGCCACTAAATTTTCGGTTCTTGGTTCTCTCAAATTAAAACTAGTTGCTCACACTATACCCATAGCAATATAACATGCAAGAGATAATAGATTTACCAATATTGATATCTGTCGTACTTAGAGTTCCTTTTTTCATAATTTATTAATTATTATTTTTGCTGGATTGGTGGGTTTCAGACACGTATTGTTACAACGTTATTGTTACATGTGTACTCTGGCAACCCGAGCAACTCACTTATTATTAATATTAAAGTTACCAGAGAAAAGCAACAACCTTGCATTGTTGTAGAGCCCTCTATATACTTCTCGCATGTTCTAGACACTTCTCGCATGTAATTCTTGCGCATTCCACACAAACAACCGAATATGCTGGAAGTCTCTCGACTCAACACATGCAATATATAAGCGCCGCAGAGCCGGGGGGTGATTTTGTCTACTCCGAGAGTGAAACGACGATCAGTTCTACGCGAAAGTGTATTTTTAAAGATATTTTGATCAATAACAGTGATGAAATAGTAAATAAAATTGAATTGTGTTTTACTTGAAATCCCGGCGAACCCCTAGCTTGCAACATTAAGCTGAACCGATTGTATGCTTCGCTAAGGCGAAGATGATTATGAGGTGCTTACATTATTAAATATTGATGCGCATTTTGTAACAAAAACTAATAGGGAAGAATGGGTATCACTGCACCAGTTGTAGAAATACACCACTCGCCATTGGCGCTCGCACGTAAGTAAAATCTACACAGTGGTGGAGGTATTCTCTTTCTCTTTGATATCCATACGATCACGTTCAGTAATCGTTAAAATACCGAGTAATTCTGAGCAGTTATTCGAAAAAAAAATAAATACCCAAAGGAAACTAAATTTTATTATATGAAACATTTTTGTTTAAGAACAAATTATCTGTCGTGAACCTTTCTAGGTAGGCATATACCAGGTATGCAAGTATGAAACCGGAATTCACTCATAGATGGCTCTAGCTGTCAAAATAGTAACTGTCAAACCGAACCATGGACGCCATTTTGTTGTTTGGATATCTGATAAAGATATAAAATACCCAGCAATACCGGTTTCATACAACAGTGTAGTTTTGACGAGCGTTGAACATGTCAACTTTTGTGCCTGGGAACGACGATATGCGGACAGCATTGATTTTCTGTTACCATTTAAAAAAAAACGGCTGCAGAATCGCATCGCATGCTTACGGGATCATGCACTTGGGAAATCACAGTGCTTTGAGTGGTTCAAAAAATTTAAAAGTGGTGATTTCGACATCGGAAACAAGGAACGTGGAAAACCACCGAAAAAGTTTGAAGACAGCGAATTGCAGGTATTGTTGGATGCGGATGACACCCAAACGCAACAATAACTCGCAGATGAGTTAAATGTGACCCACCAAGCCGTGTCCATACGTTTGAGAGCCATGAAAGGTCCAGAAGATGGGGAAATGGGTTCCACATGACCTCAATGCAAGACAGCAGGAAAAGCGAAAAATCACTTGCGAAATTTTGCTCGCCAGATACGAAAGAAAGTCATTTCTCCATCAAATTGTGACTGGCGATGAAAAGTGGATTTATTTTGAGAATCCGAAGCGGAAAAAATTGTGGGTATCTCTAGGCGAACCATCGACATCGACTGCAAAACCAAATCGCTATGGACGGAAGACAATGCTCTGTGTTTGGTGGGATCAGAAGGGCGTGATCTATTACGAGCTGCTGAAACCTGGCGAAACAGTTAATACAGAACGCTACCGACAACAAATGATCGATCTGCAGCAAGCTTTGCTTGAAAAACGGCCAGAATATGGAAAGAGGCAACACAAAGTAATTTTGCTGCATGATAATGCACCATCACACACGGCACAACCGGTGAAGGAAACGATTAAGGCTTGTCAGTGGGAAATACTTCCGCATGCGGCTTTCTCACCAGACTTGGCTCCTTCTGATTTTCACTTGTTTGCATCGATGGGACACGCACTTAGTGAGCAGCGCTTCACGTCGTACGAAAATGTCCAAAAATGGCTCGATGACTGGTTTGCCTCAAAAGAACAAATTTTTTTTTTGGCGTGGCATACACAACTTGTCAGAGAGATGGGCAACATGTAGCTAGCTAGCGATGGGCAATACTTCGAATGAAATATGTTGTAACACTTTTGTAGAATAAACGTCTATTTTTCATAAAAAAATTCCGGTTTCATACTTGCGTACCTGGTATATAGCGTGTAGTCTAAGGTGTTTTTTTTAGTAAAGTGCTAGTTTATTATTTATTTTTATTTAAAAAAAAAAAATAAATAAAGATCCATCTGGTCGGAATCGGTAGAATTGCACCACGAGCATATAGGGAGATATGTACCAGAATGTTATACCTGAATTCATGACCAATAATCTTTATGATATTAAAATGACCAAATTGCAACCAAATTTTTAAATTTAAATATCCGTTGACTTATCAAAACTTATATAAAATCATTGAATTATTATTATTTGGTATTATCTATTATTTATAGTTTAATATGTTTACTGTTTAGTTTGTTATTGTTTATTACTTTTGTAAATATATTTTATTTTTCTGTTTCAACTAATTTGGTTTGGGTTGACTTTATATTGGAAATTTCCCCGTCTGATGGGAGAAATGCACCATTTGAACTGACAGTGTTCTTCTACATAATGCTCAAGATATGTTTATATTTTGCTCTATATTATAAATACAATATTTGCCGAAGGATTTGATCAAACAAAGAAAGAAAAATTAATCAAGTTCCTCTATTTTCTACGGAGATATGGAGTAATTAATGAAAAATTGTGCATTTCTACCTATTTCTAAAAGCAAAAAGCCAGATTTTATATTTGCCTGATAACTTACACATACATGTAGCTTAATTTATGAAAAATTTTTGATTCCATAGAATTATGAAAATTACGAACTATTTTTCAATTAGAATTTTACCTTTAATTTGCACCTAATATTTTTTTAAAATACTATTTTTAAAATAGTGATAAATACGAATTCATGTATTCACACAATATTTACATTACAGTGTTTCTTAAGAATTCTAGAGATCTGTGTCAACACATTTAAGTAGGTCTGAAAAATTACAAAGTTGAGCGCGCTATTTGGGCTACAAGTCTTCGTGCTGGTTTTGGGCTATTTCATAACCTCACTCTGCGGGTTCTGCAGCCAACTATCTGGCAACCATGGTGGAAACTATACAGCGACTGTGTTTACTGCGGATTACGAAACGAAAGTAGTTTCTACTACGTTGAAACGACACTGCACCATAAGATCGAGTTAGATGCGCGACGAAATTAGAAAACAGACTATCAAAGCGACGCGATTAGAGCGATGCGATATCACTGTAATTGGTTGCACTCACTAACATGCATTATACTTTGGTGTGATCGCGTCGCATCGCTTAACCCGCGCGCTTCGGTTAACCCGCACGCATCGCTGTCACTATAATGAAAAAATAAAAGTGGATAAAACTTTAAATTACTTGCTGTCCTGAACTTTTGTACTACCTGTTTCCGGTGAACTAAATGTACAAATTTTTCAAGGACTTTGTATTGATTCTTTTGTATGCCATTAAAGTTAAATGAGAGTGCCGAGTTAAGAAATAAGTTGGGTAATAAGACTGAGCCTTGATAGGCGTCGAATTTAATAGGGTATAGAAATAGATGGAACACCGTCTAATCAACTAGCTCAACAGTGCAAAAGATGGAACAATTCCAACTAATTGGAGATAAGCAAATGGAGCTCTATGCCAAACTCTGTCAAATTCTTTCGCAAGTTTAAAAATCCTTAAAGCTGCTGCGGATTAATGTAAAAACTAAATTTTTTGTTACAAGATTAATAAACTTACTTTTTTCTCATTTGTGTGATACTGGTGGTGCTCAACTTCTTCGTAGTTTGGTGACAAGGACATTTGGACGTCCTTATATGAAATTGGGGGCGGAACATACTCAGTTGGTTTTGGTGTAACATGCACGAGCTGGCTATGATTCGGATTAACAGTAACAAAATGTAAAAGTGGTTTCTGCGTTACGTCCTCCTGATGTTCGGTAATTGGTGTGAAATCCTTGGGGGCTTCTGTATGACCGTTTTGTGGCAGATACTCATTATCCTTGCTGTGCGTATGAGCCGCAGCTATAGGTTGTGGATTCGATGGAAACAGGATCGGTGCTGTACTGTGCAGTGGAACTTGGTGTTCGTACGATTCGTGATCGTTGGCCAAAAGTTGAGATAGTCCTCGAAGTTGTTCGGTGGGAGTTTTCGAGATCAATTCAGTCAGAACCTGTGACATTGCCGAACTGTATACAGGTGATTGGTATTTTGCGGCAGGCTTTTCGGCTCCTTCGAAAATATTGTAGTTGCCTAAGTTTCCGTGAGATATTTGAATTTTTTGTCCGCCCGATGGAAGATTGTACGAATGAGAAATGGTTGCAGGTTTTTCTTCCTCGACCTTTTGTGCTTCTAACCCACCTTTGTGAGCTACAGGTAAGGATTCTTGCTCCGTATAGTGCAATGCTTGAAGCTGATTGGAAGCGTGGATTGGCTGTGATTCCTGCGATGGTAATTGTTGCTCCGGTAATTGTGGCTGCTGGTATTCGTGGGCATGAATTGGAAAAGGTGCCGGAATGTATGGAAGTTGTTTAGCAAAGTCGAGCGTTAGTGCGGCATTGTAGAGGTTGTTGTCGAGTTTATAGGGTAGCTCACCGTAATAGGGTTCTAGGTTTCCATATGAAAATTTATTCATATCCAAAGATGATGCATATCTCTTGCTTGGCGGAACTTTATACAAACTTTTCTTTTGAAAGGCATTTTCAATGGCTTTACGAACGCCCGCTGGCATTTTTAATTCGGAATTTATTCGCTTTCCTTGTGCCAGATAAACATGAATTCTTTTACTTCCGCTAGCTCTTAGATCGGAATCGTCCAATGGTTTTTCATCTTCAACATTTTCATCACTCTTTTCTTCAGCTTTCGGTTGCTGAATTTTTAATGTCTCAATTTCTAATGTTTTGCGCTCGCGAATTCGGTTCATGAACTCTTTTGTAATTTCGTCGGGTTCTTTTGCATCGGATATTTCAAATTTTATGAGCTCTGGAGCAAAGCGACGAACTCGACTCTTTTCCAATTTCCTATTTTCATTTGACTGGTGCTTTTCATGATTGTAAGCTGAAATGTAACTATCAAGGTCTGGTGCATTTTCTTTGACCCTACTGTTGATATATCGTTGCATTTCCTGGAAAAAAAAATCTTAATGAAAAACGTATTGCCATTTAATCATTGTAAGTACCTCAAAGTTCTCAGTGGGTCTTACTGCAGGCGGATTTCGTCGAGTATGTGCTGAAGACGACACTCTTGAAACAGCAGTTGTTTCAAGTATTGCGCAAAAAGGGGAAAGGATCATAAGCTAGAAAAAAATATCCACATATTAAAATTTTATATACGGAAGTGAAAAAAAATGTTCGAATAATTTTTTTTACAATGGTAAATAGTTGGAAAGGGCACTTCAATTTGAAAAAATTTTCTAAAAAATCACAGTCTTATATCTCAAGAACTGTTTAAGTAGAGTCATTCCATCATGAATCGCCAAAAATGACGAAATTTGTGACATTAAAATCACCGATTCTTTTGAAAATTTATGTACTCGGAGAATTAGTGAAAAAAAAAAATATAATTTAAATTTTTTGTTTCTGTCAAATTTTTTTTGTTAGTTATAGTATGTTAAAGTTTTCGCAAAAATGGTGTCCGAGTCCTCTTTAAAAATTCATATCTCTGGTAATTTTTATCCTAGAATAATATAATAGGGCTTATTTTATCTCTTGTGTACAGACGTACAAAGAGTACAAGAGAGGTCAAATTGTTGTTAACAAAAACTGTAGTAGAGGAGTCTTATCAGGTATTTTGTTACTACATAAACAACATACGAGTGCAGGCTTAAACCATTACACATGCGCTGGAGTAAAGTTTTTTAATTCATTGCCAACGTGTATTACAAATAGTAAAACGCTTCACAGCTTTAAGTATCAAATTAAAAGGCTTTACTACATTGGGAAATGCTAAGATATAAAGATGTATTGGAGGATAATTAGTTTTGATCTAACATTGTCTTAAATATTTTTATCTTTTTAATTCTTAATCTTATCTTATTATATGTCTATTGTATTATTATTTACAAATAATAAATTGATTGAATATTACATTATATTTATGTCATTATAGGTTCTCGAGATATAAAAATAGGAACTTTTTCCTTTTCACCCTCCCCCATCCTCACTCTCTAAATCCTAAATCCCAATTTTTTTTTCCTGCTAGGGGTCTATTTGGTCTACTTCTGGTAAAAATTATAAGCATCTATCGTACACTGTTCTTGAGATATGAGACGTGATTTTTTAGAAAAATTCTTACCCCTTCTACTTCCATACTCCACCGCCCCCTTAAAAACTTTTACTTTCAGCGAACTTCATTTGTCAACCTTAATACAGAAACCGAATTTTGTTTTTCTAGTGCAATTGATTCGTGAGATATCGTAATCTAAAGTTTTTCACCACCCACCTCCGTACGCCACTGCCCCCACTCAAAAATTTGTTTCCTATCTATTCTCCTAGTATGGCCACAGATGTTCATTAAGTATTAATTTCGTGACATTAACCGATTAGGAGATATTGATTTTAGAATGTCTCGATCTCGGTTTTCGAGCGTTTGGACGCATTATTATTTTCCCCAGTCCGACGCCCCATTACCCATATCATCATTTTTATTGCAAATGGGTCCACTATCGATGCTCTATATAAATTCCAAGTTTCAGCCTCCTAGCCTAAACGGTTATTGAGATCTAGAAACCAAAATTGTCCATCTAAAACGCTTCCCCCACCTCCTCTCTCACACCTCCACCACTCAAAAGGTGGCCACTTGAAGGGGTCTTCTCAGTCTACCAAAAAAAAAATCAACTTAATAGCTCAAAGAGTTTGAGAGTTATAAGCTTTCAAACGTTTTGCGTACGACGGACGGCGGTCGGCGGACGGCGCACAGACGGACTGAAATTTTGTTTTGCTTTTTTGGTGTCTATTAGTCATGAGACGTGGAAAAACAAATTCACCGGATAGCAATTTTTTTTTTTTTAAAATCGATAACAATACTTTATTATTAAAATAATAAAGTAAAAGAACGGGGAGGTTGTCGTAATATAAAAGAAATACGAATAAAAATTATCCTTGAAATTTTTATTCAAGGATAGCGATTTTGTACTTTATACTTGAATATTTCAAAATACGGTTTTCTTTTATTTTTTTTTTTATTTTTTTTTATTTTATAGGTTATATTGTTTTACAAAACATACTAAACAAATAACTTGGGATCTGAATGGGATCGGGGTCAAAAAAATCGAAGAACATTAGTGCTTCTTAATTATGTTATAGAAAAATTACAATTAGGTATATCATAATTCAGAAGCACTGATGTTCTTACATTTTTTTGACCCCGATTCCATTGAGATCCCAAGTTAATTTTTTAGTATGTTTTGTAAAACAGTACAACCTACAAAATATAAAAAAATAAAAAATAAAATATAAACTGATTTTGAATTATTCAACGATAAAGACAAAATCGTTATCCTTGGAAAAAAATTTCAAGGATAATTTTTATTCGTATTTTTTTTTTATATTGCGACATTTTTTAAACAACAATCTTTAAAATAAGTACTACTTCTGGGATAAAAATTACTAGAGATACGAATTTTCAAAGAGGACTCGCACACTATTTTTGCGAATACTTTAACATACTATAACTAACAAAAATAAAAATGAGATAGAAACAAAAAATTGAATTCCAATAATTTTTTCACTTGTTCTTCAAGTACAAAAGAATCGGCGATGGTAAGGTAACAACTTTGGCGATTCTTGATGGAATTACCCGATACGATCTTAAAATTCATAGAAGAGTTACACTGAACCAAAAAAGTACATCCAACCAATTAAAATGTACTTCATCACCATAATGAAAAAATCATTGAATTTGAGCCGATATAAGTATTCATTAATATCATGCATAACCGTTTATAATTTTTCGGGCTGCTTTGGACACACACAAAAATAACAGAAATAATGTAAAAATTCATTGTTACAGTGAACGAGTTCATAATATTGATGAAAACAATAATTCGTATTAAAGTACCTAGATTCATTATTACTATTAAATGGGTGACTCTCAGTATAATATGATAAACGAATTCATAATATTGATGAAAAATGCATTGTTTCAGAACCAAGAATAAGAATGCCAAGTACTTTAATCAATATGATGAATGTGTTCTTAAAAAATCCTAGAAGTTGATTTTCGAGAGTATGAGTGCCCTTTCCATTGATACAAATTGATCAAAATATTTTTAATGAAATTAGATTCATAATATTAATGTACGGTTTACATATCGTGAAATAAATTTGACGATTTTTTCATTAATCCGAAGAATTTCGTTTGATGAAAGGCATTCATTAATATTAAGAACAGTATTTTTTTCAGTATAGGCCTGATAGACCATTAGAAGAAAAAAATATTTTTGTAGTGGGTGCGTATGGGGTGAGGGTGGGAGAGGGTGAATATGAAAGTATTCGGATTCTTATGCATCGAGAGCCGTTAAAGATATAAATCTGAAACGTAGAACTTGAGTAGAGCACACTATCAAATTTTTAATAGGGTAGTAGGGTACGGACACAGGTGGGGTGTTTTCCTATTTTTGGAAAGGCTTATGCTAGAAGCTAGAAACTTAGTCGTTATATACTAAGCTGTACTTGTACAGCACTTAAGAAAACTATTTTCATATATCTATTGGCGTACGGGGAAGGTGCAAAAAAATGGGGTGCATATATTTTCACGAACTTCGTCAAATCTCTTTTCTTTTAAAAGTGCAGGAACTCGGAGAACCCGCTGATTCTCTCTAATATCAACAATACCTTAGTTAGATAAACTATTGAATTACTTTAGTTAAGTTAATTTTAATGTTAGTTTTAAATCTTAGGTTTTAAGTCTAGCCTTAAGTTCTAGTTTAAGTAACATCCGTGAGGTTTTTTCAATTCCCATTTTCCTCGCATTATTCATATCACCAAATTGTAACTCATTAACTTCTTGTGAAAACTAAACAATAATCACGAATTGAAAAGGCCGCAGGGTCTGAGCATCGCATTATTTAATATATCTTAAAATATAAAAAAATGTAACATGGAGTAATAAAAATCAAATCTAATCTAATCTAATCTCTTAGGTTTTCCGAAACATTGTCATAATTTTACTTCTACAGGTTTTTCAAATTAATGCCTAGAAATTGTTTTCAATATTGTGATTTTTGGGGTGGGAAGGGATTACATACGTTTTCATAAATTGCTTCATGTTCTTCAGGACTAATAAAATATCGAATTTGTTTTTTTATTCGTCAGGCTTTCTGTAAATAAATTTAAGACTTTTCGGACATTCAGCATCCAAGGCGGTGTATTGGGGTTGTATACAGGTGGACCGGTGAGCAAAGGAGAAATGTTAATTATGGCGTAAATAGTTCTCGTGCTGAAATTTAGAGGCAACTACTGGTACTTACAGAATGAACCGCCAAATTTAAATTCGAATTTGAAATATATTGGTGCGTACCCACCGCGCACCTTCCATTGTTCCAAATTTACAATTTCTGTATTCAAGTGTCTTGAAGTTATCTTAAGCTACGAATTTTTGATGTGAGTTTAATGTTTTAATTTGGAACTCTGTTTTATATTCATATCTCATGCCGCTTTGAAACACGCTTTATCATATTCAAATTAAATATGCTCTAACGAGAATTTCAGCCAGTTAAAGAGGTTTTTTTTAATGTACATAAGTACGGTAGGTACCTATTTGTAAAAACTTTCCATTTCAAAACAAACCGTGGAAAATTTCGCCAATATTTGCGCAATTTTTTCACAATAAAACGAATTAATTAAATTGAGATTACGGCCGATACAATTTATATAAAGTCTGTTTGACGGCGCACTCATCGACCACAAACAGGAAGGAAATTCGATATGAGCATTATTCTGCTGTGCAGACCAATCACACGGTAGTGTAATTTCACCTGTAAAGAAGCTTCACCTTCACTTTCAATGAGGCCGGTTACAGCCGTGGAAATTGCAATCTCGCGGAAGGTCGTCGCTGCTGCAGTTAGAGTTAAAATGTTTGTTGCAGGTGCATCGCAACGCGGCTCTGTTGCCTTCAAGCGAGAGTGCTGTTGATTGCGTCACAGTGGAAAGGCGGCTGTGTCAATCACGGCCACTGCACGTCAGGTTTCAGGTGTAAATGCAATTATTTGATAACTTAATTGTTAGTTTAAGTGTAGCCGCGGGGTCGATATGTGCATTGTTGGATCGTGCGTAGCGAAAAAATTAAAATGTACATACCCGTATCGGAAGTATTTCTAATTTCTTCCTCACAGTGTGCCTTTTTCTTCTTTCGGTTGTTTCACGTAATTAATTTAAGTGCTACTTTAAACATTTATTTTAGCGAAATTTATTTCCTGAAGCATTGAACAATGTTGAAGGAACAAGATATGTAGTTGGTTTTGTAGTATCGAATTATATTGCGTACCTACCTACTACTAAGCAGAACAAATCCAATGCTTAATTTGACCAAATCGATGACATTCTAAACTACCTGAATTCGTGTAAATTCTCAGAAAACTAAAAAAGCTTTCAAGCTAGTATTACACTGTATACCACGCTGTCAAATATTTGACAAAAAAAAAAATTTGACGAAAAGTTTTGTCAAATTTTTTTTGTCAAAATAGACCGATGGATCACTGATAGATGTGTAGAGCAAATAAAACAATGTCGCAAACAAAAATTTGATGACTACTCCATCTGACAGCATTTTTTAGGGAAAATAATCAAATATTTTACAGCGTGGCATACAGTGTAATACTATCTTCATACGAATAAAAGAAATAGGAATAGAATGGGCGCAACTTTATTCCCTTTTTGGTTGAAGTTCAGAATGCGTTTAACACTGTAATGGGGTAAAGGTTATTATGAGACGGCCAACCTACAGAATAACCACGAGGCTAGTTGGAACTTAATTTTTACTTTATTATTTTAATAATACAGTATTGTTTTCGATTTTTAAAAAAAAAAAATTTGCTACCCTCAAAATTTTTTTTTTCACGTTTCATGACGAGTAGACACGAAAAAAGCAATAAAAAATTTCAGTCCGTCTGTCCGCCGTACGCCGTACGCCGTACGTCGACCGCTGTACGCAAAATCGTTTGAAGGCTCGTAGCTCCCAAACCCTTTGAGCTATTAAATTAAAATTTTTTTTATGAATAGACTGGGTAGGCCACTTGAAGTGGCGAAATTTGTAGGGGTGGGGGTGTGAGGGGGGAGGGGGGGGGAAGTGTTTTAGACGGAAAATTTTGGTTTCTAGATCTCAGCAACCGCTCATGCTAGGAGGCTGAAATTTGGAATTTATATAGAGCTTCAGTAGTGGACCCATTTGCAAAAAAATTGCCGATATAGGTGAAGGAGTTTGGGAGTGGGGGGAAAAATAATGCGTCCGAAACGCAAAAAAGGTGAGATCGACACTTTCTAAAATCCATATCTCCTAAACGGTTAATGTCACAAAATTGAAACTTTATGAATATCTGTAGGTATACTAGGAGAATAGATCGGAAACAAAAATTTGAGTGGGGCAGTGGCGTACGGGGGTGGGGGGTGAAAAACTTTAGATTGCGATATCTTACTAACCAATTTCACTAGATAAATAAATTTTGGTTTCTGTATAAAGGTTGACAAATGAAGTTTGCTGGAAGTAAAATTTTTGAAGGGGGCGGTGGAGCATGGAAGTGGAGGGGATAAGAATTTTTCTAAAAAATCACGTCTTATATCTCAAGAACGGTGTAAGATAGATACTTCAAATTTTTACCAGAAATAGGCCTAATAGACCCCTAGTAGAAAACAAAATTTTGGAAGTGTGGGTGTAAAGGGTGAGGGTGGGGGAGGGTGAAAAGGAAAAAGTTCCGATTTTAATATCTCAACAACCTATAATGATATAAAGCTGAAACTTCGTATTTAGATAGAGCTATATTAGTAGCATCTTGGAAAAATATAATTTTTTATAGGGGTAGTATGATACGGGAGTGGGGGGTGTTTTTCCTATCTATAGAACGGCTTATGCTACAAAGCTGAAACTCGGTACGTTTATGTAAATCAACTAGAAAACTAATTTAGATAACAAAAATTTCAAATATACATTGGCGTTCGGAGGGGGGGCAAAAAAAATTATCAGTGAAAATGGAATGCATATATTTTCACGGTTTTCGTCATATCTATTAGGTCTTCCCAAATATTGAATTCATTTTTATTCTATGGATTCTTCATATAAATACCTAGATAGTGTTTTCAGGATTTTTTAAAATTCGACCCCTAAGGGGGTGCAAAGGGGGTTGTAAACTTTTTCACGAATTCTACTATATCCACGTCTTATCAGATATTGAATATCTTTTCATATTCATGGGCTTGTGTAATAATCGCCTAAAACTTGTTTTTAAGTTTTTTCCTTTTTCCACCTAGGAGGGTATAAACGGGTTGAACACGTTTTCACGAGTTCCGTCATTTCTTTTAGAAGTGATAAGAAATTGAATTGGTTCCTACTTTCTCGTGCTGTCTTCATATTTATTTATTAACTCCTTTCAGGATTTTTGAACATTCAACCCCCAAGTGGGTGTAAGGAGGTTGCATATCTGGTGATATATCGAATTCATTTTTACTTCCTAAGGTTTCCTATATAAAAAAGCCAAAAAGTCAATTTCAGTATTTTAGATATTCAATCCAAAGAGGTGTAAGGGGGTTGTATGCTTTTCAAAGTATCGACATATTTCTTAGGTTCGATGAGATATTAGATCGCTTTTTATTTCCACAGACTTTTTTATATAATCGCCTACAAACCCATTTCTCAATTTTTCGATATTCAACCCCCAAGGGTTTGTATATGTTTTCACAATTTTTGCCATTCCTTAGTTCTGATGAGATGTAAAATTGATTATTACGGCCATATATTTTATATTTTCGAATTTCCAGAACCAAGGAGATGTGAAGGGTTCGCTTACGTTTTCAGAATTTTTTCAAAATCCGTCTTGTCTCATGAGATTTCAGGTTGCTTCTTATGAAATCGTCTAAAAACCTGTTTCACAATTTTTTCGAAATTCAAACCCCAAGTGGAAGTAATGGGTTTGTATACGTTTTAACAATTCGTCATATCTCTTAATTCTGATAAGGCAACAAATACGTTTTTGCTTCTATGGGCTTTTAGTGTACATAATATACTGAAATTTGAATAGTCTACACGGACTTTTTCAATGTTTAATCGTCTAAAAATCTCTATTTTAAATATTTTTATATTAAGAACAAAATTAATTTTCCATAAGAAATCTAAAAATCTCGAAGCAACTCATGATACACTCCGACCTTTACCGCTCCCGAACTTTGACCCTAAAAATAATAAAGTTTCGCCCAGACTATTGGCAGATTTTTTAAATTTAGGTTTCTTATATTAGGTCACTTAAGGGGGGACCCTCCTTTACATGGTCGAAAAATACACGATTTTCAAGCATTATTTTCTCAGGTATAATAACTCGAAACGCTTTGAAATTTTTATCACAATTTAATGCATAATTCAAAAGCATAATGAAATTTTTCCACATTATAAAATTGATGTTTAATTTAAACATACTGCAGTGTGCAGTCACGATCGGCTGTAAGCCAATCGTATAATACTCTAGATGAATACTGAACTCCGATTTATATTGTAGTTGGGGATAAAGTAGAATTACGTGTGTGCATGTTGTATGTCCTTTATTAAGGACTCCCATTTGATTGCTACCCAAAACTAAAAGACAATATTCGGTGTTTAATTGCATATCTTGAACTGGGTAAGTCATCGAAAAAAAATGTCGTTTTTCAAGGACTTTCACATGGGAGGTGTAGGAAGGACTTCCTCGATTTTTTACATATTTATCCTTTTCCTTGGAACCATTTAAAAATGAACGTGTACAAAATTTCAAATTCGTAGCTTTCAAAAGTTATCGAAAAATATTGTTGAACACGTGTCTTAAGGACATTTTGTATGGCAGCTACCAGAAGGAGTAAAAGGATTTCGCTGATTAGTAAACTTGAGCTTCGTTTTTACTCAAAACTAATTTGTACAAAATTTCCAATTCATAGCTAAAAGATTACTTGAGTTATAGTAAGTTCCGTAAATTAAGTGAAGACGTTTTGACAGAATATTTGTATGGCAGCTACACGAAGAACAAACAGGATTTTCTTCATAATCATATATTTAACTCCAACTATTGAAAAAATAACACATACAAAATTTCAATGTCGTAGCTTAAACCCTTAATAAGTTATAGACCAATATTCTTGAACACGTGTTTTAAGGACATTTTGTATGGCAGCTACCCGAAGGAGTAGGACGATTTTGCCCGTTAACGAACTAAGCCTTACAAATTCAACCAAACATCCAGATTCAAAATTTCATGATCCTAGGTGAAGGTGTTCTTGAGTTATCGTGCTAACGGACAGACGGACGGACGGACGTCAAGCGGATTTGAGGTTTTTGGCCATAAATAAATAAAAAATAATACATAACTTTTTTCGTCCGAGGCTTGGTTCTATGCGTTACAAACTTTTGGGCTGGATTAAACTTATAATACTCTATGTGATTTCATCTAGAGTATAAAAATTGTGCTTTCAGTAAACTTTATTTGACAACCGTTATATACAAACCGAGTTTTATTTGTCTAGTGCAATTGGTTTGTGAGATATCATAATGTAAAGTTTTTCACCCTCCACCCCCGTACGCCACTGCCCCGGTCAAAAAATTGTTTACGATCTACTCTCCTAGTATACTATACCTACAGATATTCATAAACTTTTAATTTCGTAACATTTACCGTTATAACATTTACCGTTTATTCCCCCCCCCCACTCCCACACCCCTTCAACCTTATCGGCACATTTTTTGCATATAGGTAGGTCGACTATCGAAGCTAAATATAAGCTCTACATAAGTTCTAAGTTTCAGCTTCCTAGCGTAAGCGGTTGCTGAGTTCGAGAAACCAAAATTTTCCGTCTAAAACGCTTCCCCCACTTCCCCCTCACACCCCCACCATTCAAGATATGGTCACTTCAATGGGCTTACCCAGTCAAAGGTTTTGGGAGCTACGAGTCTTCAAACGATTTTGAGTACAGCGGTCGACGTACGGCGGACAGACGGACTGAAATTTTTTTTGCTTTTTTCGTGTCTACTAGTTATGAAACGTGGAAAAAAAATTTTTGAGAGTACCAAATTTTTTTTTTGTTAAAAAATCGATCACAATAGTGTATAATTGAAATAATAAAGTAAAATGGATGGATGTTAATATCGCTTCGTTTCTAGCTGTGTACACTCTAGCTCCTTAATTTTGATCTGAGCCAAAAAGTTTTTGTAAAGTTTATTATACTAGCTTCTAGATGAAAAGTGGAAATTGCTTGTTTTTACACAGTTTTAAATTTAAAGTGCATTTTTCGCTAATAAAATCGACTTTAAAATACGAAAAAAATATGTAAAAAATTGTTTTTAATAAAAATAATTAACGTCATCTAGTGGAGAATTTAATTATCTGTAAAATGAGCCATCATAAAGCCAAATCGGTTCAGTAGAATTTTCTCAATCGTGTACGCAAAATCGAAAAATGATGTTGCGAGAAAAACGCGTTTAAAGTTTTGGAAACAATAAAAATACTATATACTCGTCACCCGGCCCCTCCACTTTATAAGCTGTAACTCGTAAACACTACAGATTTTGACTGAAATTTTTTCAGAAAATATTCTTGAATAGTTTAGCAATCGATTAAGACTATTTCCAAAAAATTGTTTTTTTTAATCCGATAAAGGAGTGTCCCCCCTTAGTAACTTACACCTCATCTCATTATTAAACGCGTTTCGGATTTATAATCAAAAAATTGCAAAGTTGTCTTAAGTTTGGTGGCACGGTAACGATTTACTCATGGCACTCAAGCTAATTATTTGAACACGGTTAATTTTTGTCAATCAACTACTTCAAAATTTGAGATATTCTGTAATCAAAGTTCCAAAAATTGGAATTGAAAGGAGAAAGTATTTTCAAAAATAGTTGCAAAATATTTTTCATAATAAAATGAATGTTTTTCGATTTCTTTAATTTCTATTTTATTAGTTTCGATTTAAAACGTATTAATTTAAATTTTACTGTGAATTAAATATGTTTATCAATCAAACTATACGGTGTTTGACTTTTGCCGTTGGGATTTCCAAAGGAAGCCTCTATGTCCATACCATACGATGTTAGAATTATTCCGTAGAGGATTTTCTAAGGAACCCATCTATACACCAGCGATTCAAGTTGGACTGAATCCAAATTAGCATCCAAACTGCGGGTTGCCATGGTAGGATGTAACAATACTATCGGTGTAAATACTGTAATATTTTCAAGCCAATATATATAAAAGGGCATCTTTTCCGTGATACTATACAGATCTAGTCGTATATAACCTCTTCTTAATTTCTTCTTGACATTTATTTATTATTCATTAAACCAATAATTAAATAAACCCGTATCAATTAAATTGCAATTAAATTAAAATTATATTTTGATTTTTTAACAACATTCGATAAATATATTATTAGAATTGCACATAACTTTAAAAATCAAATTCTATTTAATTTTATAAAAAGTTAAATTTCTCCAAAAAAATATAAACTGATAAAAATTTTATTACTGAAAGAGTTATTCAAAATTATTTATGAATCAAATTTTTTTAAAAATAATTAATAATCGATTGATTAATTTTCAAGTTGAAATTCATTCAACTGATAGTATTGGACTGAAGAAAAATCGAATTCCTTTTATTTTGCACGAATTCGCTGACGACTTCGATTGAAACTAAAACAAATCCACAAAGTCGTCTGAAAATAATAGTTAAATTTACATTGGCGAAAATAATACTCAGTTAACGAGAAAACTTTAAAATATCGTTAAACGCCACTACAATACACTTCGGCCACCCATCCCTGTAGACAAGAAACGTCCATAAAAAAAACTTCTTCCTCAGTGTACCTTCAGTATACATCTACATATGTATCAAATTTCATATCTCTATCGGAAGCGGTTCCCGAAATAAGGAAAGATAGAGTTTTTGGTCAAAAACCCCATGCCCAGTAGTACTAATGGCTTTGATTTTATAGGTATAAATACAAGCACCATTTCAAAACCAAAATGAAGAAAATTTAATGATTTTTCAATTGGATTCAAACAATTCTTTCTGTAGGACTAGCCATTTATGACATATTATTATATACAAAATCTGCCATGAAAAGAGGCTTGGAATCAGTTTTTGGCAAATATTGGCATGCCTTATAACTCCACTCTTTAAATAGGACCTTTTTGGTTGTTTGTACTTAAAAGGACGTAAAATACTTTATGGATTGAATCTTTGCTTGGACCGTTTTATTATTTACTAACTTAACTACTCGGCTTTGAAGAACCTAGGAGAATGGCTTACTAAAGTTGACCTGTGGTGGATTAGAAAATGTGCATGGTGATCTAAAACACCCTGTGTTAGAGTTCGGTGCGTGCTAAATACCAATCCTTTTAGGTCATCTCTTTGCTCAACTATTCCGAACTTGAAACAATAAATTTGTGGCTCACATGTCTCTCAGTAAATCTAGAGCTACGAGTACAACCAGTAGGTATCGATTATCTCGTTTTATTAGCAAATGTAAAGTTCTTCCTTAATTTACGATGGTATATAATGGTATACCTTCCTTAACTTAACTTAACGCGAACACAAATATAATACTTTCCGCTATCCAGGTTCTCGTATCTCTTCGAAACTGTGATATTAATCCATCAGCTACAGGTAATCTCTTTATTTTCCCATTTTCAAGGAATTACCAAACACGACCGAGTCATGTCGTCAAGTTAAATCACCCGGGAGGATTATGATATCCGTACTCCAACTGAAATCAAGGACTCGGACTCGAAAGTCGGATGAGTATTATGGCACTTCAGTCGAATTAATTTCCCAATAATTTTCCCTTCAATTAGGTAAAACTCCTGAACTCATTAATTGCTGTATATCCGAATGAATCGCATTCCAGGACATTCGTACAGGATACGAACTTCTCTCGAATTCCGTCACCAACCTCCGTATCTATAGATTTCAATTTGTGGAAGACAAAAGGGGTGCTCCAACATGAGAGTACTTGGGCTGATTAAGAAGCAACTGGGTCAGCCAATAGTTTGTAATTTTAGGGAAACTGGTAACGTCTGTACGTCGCTTATCCGGATCCGGGGCTACATCTGTAGAAATTCCGTGAAAACTTTTCCGAACAGAATTGTATGATTGTGAGGGTGGATGGAAAAATTGGAACAGTGCGAAAGGGTTGGGAGGTGGTGAACGGAGATGGAACTTTTTTCCCAAAGTGTAATCTCTTGTATAGCAGATGTTCAGGAATCCAAGAATGCTCCAGTTTGCAATTATTCTTCTTTTGTGCAATTTTCTATGCTCTCCAAGGAGAAATTCGGAGAATTCGGTGGATAAACTTTCGACGATCCAAATTTGGTTTCTTTTTTCGTTTCCAACTTCCTTTTTTTTTTGGTATATCAATGGGACGGATTTTATTCCCCACATGATAAAATAGGAGATGCTGGAAGATGCTTCGACGTAAAGGAACTTGAATTAATTGTTCACAGATGTGTGGTCAGTTCGTCACTATGATCAAATATGTGAGCACATTTCGAGGGCTTGTTTGTTAAACAAGGCCAAAATAAGGGCTTGTTTGTCAAATAAGACCTCGAACGCAGATCTCTTGACGATACTAGCTGAGTGGTGAGATTTATAGAAGGAAGTGGGTCAGGCTGTCCATTAAAGTAAAAAGCCCTTGACAAGTCGTTAGAAGCCAGTACCGTTCTACGAACGATCTTAAGCGAGTTGGGACTATGCCGGCCATGTTTGACCGGAGTAAGCAAAAGAAAATAAGACACCGGTGTGGACAGTCGATGGAGTTTAGATTTGCTTTGTACTTCACCGTTTTACTCAGTTTTTTTTTCGTCCCGTGGTTGAAATATTCTACTTAAATTCTCATATGAAACTATGTTCAAAATTATTATGTTTCGTCGGTTGAACTCGAACACTATTGTTATGCTTTTGCCACTTCATGGGACTTCATGAGACCATATCCATTCTGTGGGGTACCCTTAAGCACAGCCAAAATGAACATCCGAATGTGGTAAAAATCGCAAAGTGTCATTCACTGGGACTCGACACCGGGCAATAGACACTCAAAGCTTTTTATGCCAAAGCATTCGGAGAAAAGAACATCTGAATATCTGAAATTAAGTAGACACCAGACCCGTGCCCAAGTGGGAGCTCTGACAGGACATTGTCACATAAAGAAGCATCTCCATAGGATTGGCGTCTCTGAGACTAAAACTTGCAGAATTTGCGATGACGAAGACGAAACACCAGAGCACATCCTCTGTGAATGTGAAGGTCTAGCTCACAAAAGACTTCATCACTTCGGTCAAGGGTTTCATAGAACCATCGGAATTCCTGACCATTCCTCTTCGTAAAATACTAAGCTTCATTGAAAGCCCAGGGATTGAAGAGGAATAATGAATAATCTGGGGGACGTCACAATAGGCCCAACTGTGGCTACAATGACAAAGATTAACCAGAATGTCTTCTAGGGTTTAACGTGAACACTTGCCGCGTGGGCTTAATTTCGCGGTCCTCTTCGGACACGGATTGATTTTGTGACGACAATCAGCGCCCCTCCAATAATAAAGGTATCGGTTCATATAAGGGTGCAAGCCCGATGGATTCGAGACCTATCTAAATCTCTGCCGTTCTGTGGGTTCCGGCACCCGGTTGATACGCAACTCTATGTCGAGCTCAACAAGGAAACTCTGCCCGCTTGGACATAACCACAGCCACCACGTTGCTCCCCTAGGGGCCTCTCTAGTATCGGGGATGGAAGTAACCTTCCATGGGCTCCCCGACTCCCGTGGCACCGGAAATAGAACCTCCGGTCAGGATTCGTAGCTTAATAACACTACTACCATATGTTTGAGTTACTTGCAATTCGGGACTGGTGACCCTCCTGTTCGGGTACGTGGGGTCCCAAAGGTTACACTGGACTTGACATTATTGTCTTTCAACCAGTATCGGTATCTAGTACCACCTCCTTGAGTAAATAGAAAATTCAACACAACACAGGAGTCAGTTACTAGGACAACTAAGCAAACACCACACCAATTATATTCTGCCATTCCTGAGTCTTGCAGTCAAGAGCTCCCTCCTTCGCGTGAAGGAGAGACAAACCAGACAATCCCTAAATCTAAATCTATATATCTATCTATCTATGATCTTGCCAGTCCCCTTAGTCTCCTTTAGTTTAAATTTTTCTCAGCCGGATTCTACATCCTCCGTAGTCAAAATAAAATTTTTCAAATTTTTGTAACCATAATAATTGTATTCCTGAACATATGCGGCCATTAAGTATTTTCACTAAAAACCGATTTTAGGCACACATAATGAATCAAGGACAATGAATCTGTAGTAAATCTTGGTTAAGTTCTAGAAATAACCAGAATAAATGCCGTAAAACTGATAGTGAAAAGTGAATTCTGATAAATAATATCAATAATTAAGTCCTGCATCGAATCATTCTAAGGCCTGAGTTTCTGAACTAGTTTACTATTTAGTTTTTATAATATCTTTGTGTTGCGCGAATATAAATACCAAAACTGTGTCAGTACTGATAACATTGTTCGAAAGCAATTCCTTTTTTAGTTCAAATTATTATTGAGAATCTGAATTTCGGCGTTCGTGATATATTCAGTACTGGGAATTCAGAAATGCCAGTCCTGATTTCTTCCTTTCAAAAGAATTCTGTTTTAAGTACCTTAGCAGAGCTGTTGATAATTTTCTTGGAAAATAAGGACTGCAACTGTACTGTGTCTGTACTGAATATCATTGGTACGAAATTTCCTTTCCAATAATCGGGCGATATTAATAGATTGGATGTGCATGTGTAGTTGTTCTTATTTGGAAGTATTATTCTTTTTAAAAACTTCATTAAAGCACTGATTGCAGGTAGGTACTGTAAATCAATTTAGAATTAAAATCCAATCCGTCTTTTCCTGAAGACGTCCCATTTCATTTGTGAAAACTGGAAAAGATGTGTTGAAATTTTTAAGCTTTGTATCTAAATTACGTACATCTTCGAAGATCACCAAAAATCTAATATATGACTTTTATAAAAGAAGAACCTTTATTGATACCAAAAATTCGCTCTTCCTCACTTTCCACTGTTATTGTGTGTAGTAATACTAAAAAGAAATGCTTTATTATTCTTTATTATTAAAAAAATAATAAAGTAAAAATAAATACGTACAAACATTTTTTTATTTAAGCTAGCCGTGGCTGAAAGTAACTATTATCATAAAACATTAAATTTGGAAACATACATCGCTATAGATAAACCGGTATGGAAAAATATAACCATTATATCATAAAAAAAAATATTTTTTTTAGCTTTTATTTATGAGAAAATTTCACCGGTACTGAACAGGTACTGTTTATTATCATTGACTAAGAATTTAAAACGACCTTCACTAATGCAGTAGGTAAGTATCTATATAGTACTCAATCTGTAATACTGAATCAGTACTTATGTTCAGTACTAAATAAATTTAATTTCAATACCAATTTTTTGGATAATTTCAGATCCTGGTCTTTTATGGGTATGCGTATTTTTTCTTAGATTTTGTACCAACAAATATTAAAGTTGGATCCACACTGCTCGCAGATGGTTTTTTTTTAAAGAAAAGGATTTATCACTTAATTACGCTAAATAGAAACAAAAACTACAATTAAATTCAAGAAACTTACAATAAAAAGTTTCATGACGACAATTTTCCACAGCAAATTAAAACGAACATAAATTTCAAATTTTGACAATGCACTTCAGTCAAGTTCACGGTCAAATTGGCAGTTCAAAATTCAAATTTTCCCTTTCAATTTCACTAAAGGTCTTTAAGAGTTCGCGCAATCACCGCACAGAGCAACGAACTTCTTGAAGCACCAACGCTTATGGTAATTTCGGGACACTTTAAGATGACGATGCTGCTGATCTTCACGGTTGAGAGTTGTTAGGCAAACTGAGATGATAATGTTTCTGTTGTGTATTTTTGTGTTGGCTTGTTGCAATTTTACCTTAGGCCGCGGTAACAAGTTCCGCTTATCTTTGCAACAAAACACGCAAACACCTATTAAATCGGCATCAGACGTGAGTTTTGACCAGGTACATGTCGTCGCGCACTTCACTACCGACATGATCGCGATCGAGTACATGCTTTCTTTGTGAATTTCACTTTGTCCAGATTTGGCATCTTGACGGCCTCTGATCTCTTGTCTTGTCTTGCCTTGCCTCCTAGTGCCTAAGTTTGACCGAAGCCACCACCAACTATGCTGTGGATTGTGGACACTTGCTGGGCAGTGCAATTTGTTGTCACGATCAATTTTTGATCACTTTCCTCCGATGAAACCAATTTCACGCTAAGATACACCTTGCAGTTCTTCTCCACTTCAAGCGTCTTATTCAAAAGAAAAGACTGAATTTATTTGCACTCGTAAGATACCCCACGCCACGCGCATTATTCATAATCCAACGTAATCCAACTAACTAATCACCTAAGATTCATTCATCACAAATCAAACAATATAAATTTAGTAATTAATTTTTTTTATTTCGCTAAAAGACGCGCACCTTAGTCCGGAAATCTGTTGTTCGAAAAGTAAAAGTGGTGTTTTTCTTTTTAAATCAAAAGTTTCATTGTGAAGATGATGCCGCGTATAGTCGCCAAACGAGTTTGTAATTAACCATACTTGGGTGCGATGGTCGAACAATCTTTAAATTCTGTCTTCAGTTTCATATTATGCATTTATGCAGCAAACTTTTATTGGCACTTTCAAATCAAGATTCCGCAATTACCTGTTCAATAACGGTTCTGATGTAATTTAGATTTTGTAAAAAAAATTTAGATTAAATTGAAATCTTTTCTTTAATAATAAAATGATTGGTCCTTGATAGGGAGGTTGAAAAAACGGTGTCAGATAAAACCAAAGTGGACTCAAGAAGATCTTTCTACATTTCACCATTTCTTGAAATGGTCCTTCGTGTGGTGCATTTAGATATTTTATTTATTACCAGAACAAGTAGTTCATCATCATCATCATCAATGACGCGACAGCCCAAATCGGGCCAGCGCCTGCAGGTCCTGCTTTCGGAACAATAAGTTTTTTCCGGGGATGAGTTGTTAGCCCGTCGCCCAACCCCCAACCTGGAGGGCCAGGTCTATAGCACATAGACATGTGAACAACTTTCAGCCGGTTATGGTGTGTTGGAGTTCTCACAGCTATGCCGCGAGTCCAACTACACCGGTTTCAGACCTACTTCCTGAGACGCACTGGTGTTACTGCCCATTCAGGATGGGTTCATTCGCTCCTTCTTATCTCAACCTGGGCTTGCGACCGGCTATGGTGGAGCTGGAACAACTAGTTGGCACAATTAATTTTCAACTTTACAGTTTAAGCTATTGTTAAACAATTCTGCCATTAGTCTGGGTCCAAATTTTCGGTCTGGAAAATTTTTGAAGTTGCGGAAAATCTAAAAAAACATTAATATAACGAGAAACTTAAGTCAATAAATCGAGACACAGATTGACCCGTGGAGTCCATAATTACTGCGATGTTTTGGAATTATGCACAATTAACAATTTCTAAATGAACGGTTGTAGTCAGAGTCAATTGCAACTGATAGCAAACGCAAACAAAAGTCGTGAAAACTCTGCGTCATCTCAAGAAAGTCCATCAATAGCAGGTTCAACCGCTCAATAGGACTATAAGGTTATTTACAACCAAAAAGTTATGCCAATAACTTATACAACAATTTATAACCAGAACGTCATTCTCATGACTATATTGTTGCTTGTTAGTAGTGTCTCTTGTTGTCGGATTTGATGATGAAAATGCATCAAATCAGAGGATTCGTGGTTATCGCAAACAGGTCTTTAATAGTTATCACAATCAATATGCTTATCACTGAAGTCTACAACCCACACATTACAAAACCTAGTCACGAAATTCGAGAAATCGATCACGGACAGGGTTGCAAGATAGTTGGCTGCAGAACCCGCCGAGTGATCTTATGAAATAGGCCAAAACTCGCATGAAGACTTGTAGCCCAAAAACCGCGCTCAACTTTGCAAATTTAAAGAGCTACTTAAACACAATTGCGATTTCAACGACGAACTGTATTCCAGAATTCTTAAGAAACACTGTAATGTATAATAAATATTGTGTGAATACATAAATTCGTATTTATCACCATTTTAAAAATCTTATTTGAAAAACATATGAGGTGCAAATTAAAGGTAAAATTATAATTCTAAAATAGTTCCGCCTGGTTTTCAAGTAAAACATAATTCGTTTTCATTTACTACTTGATCGCTTTTATCGATGAAAATAGAAAAACGTATCCTTCGGCTCTGCGGCGTTTATATACTGCATGTGTTGAGTCGAGAAATTTCCAGCATATTCGGTTATTTGTTTGGAATGCGGCAGAAGTACTTAGAGTGTCTAGAACATGCGAGAATAAATAGAGCTCTATACAATATTGCAAGGTTGTTGTTTTTCTCTGGAAACTTTTAATATCAATAATAACAGAGTTGTTCGGGTTATCAGAGTACACATGTAACAATAACTTTGAAGAGACTGAAATTTTTGCAACACTTGTATGCAAAAAATAAAGGAACTCTATGACAGTCATCAATATTGGTAAATCTATTGTCTCCTGTATGTTATATTTCTACAGGTATCCATAATTTCAAAGAAAGTGGTTCATTTGTATACTCAACCAAAAAGGTACATCCAACCAATTGAAATATACATCTTCATAATGAAAAAATTATTGTTTTTGAGCCGATGCAAGTATTCATTAATATTATGCAAAACCGTTCATAATTTTTCGGATTGCTGGACACACCCATACAGAAATAATGTTAAAATTCATTGATACAATGAACGAGTTCATAATATTGATAAAATCAGTAATATGTATTGAAATACCTACTGATTCATTACTACTATTAACTGTGTCACAGTATAATATGATGAACGAATTCATAATATTGATGGAAAGAGTAATTAATGTTACTAATGTTGTTCCTCATATTAAAGTATAAATTCATAATTGCGATTAATCCTGTCACTGTAATCAATACTGCGTTCATAATATTAATACACATATTGATATCAATATGATAAATTTGAACATTTGAATTCGGCTTTTTATGCGATATGAAAACGAATAAAGGTTCCCAGACACTTGTGCGAAGTTTTTGCTGCTGCTGCGACTGTTTCTCAGTGGAACAATTGACAGTATTTGAATACGTGCTAATGATTAACTACAAGTGTGCGGGAACCTTAACAAAACGTAGGAGCCAACAGAGGATCCGAAACCTTGAGCTGTGCGATGATCGTTTTCTTCAATATAATGAATGTGTTCATTATTACTATTAATATAATCAATAAGTCTTACGAATACCAAACAAAGATGCCTTGTTTATAAGAACTTTTTAATCAATATGATGAAGCCGTTCATCAAAATACCTAGGTGATGATTTCTGAGAGTATATGTGCCCTTTTCATATATACAAATTGATGAACATATTTTTAATGAAATGATATTAATAGTATTAATGAACGGTTCATATATCATGAAAAATATTTGATGATTTTCTACATTGTTGTAACGATATTTTCATTAATCCGAAGAATTTCGTTTAATGAAATGAATTCATTAATATTAAGAACAGTATTTTTTCAATGTAGAAAGTTCACAAATAATGAACCGAATCTAAATATATTGTAGTTTGCAAATATCAGATAGATATCGTGTGAACTGTAATCATAGAGCTACTGGAGATGACAAGCCACCGGTTTTGTATAAAGCGCTTTGAAGCCAAAAACACGATGAGAAGTGAGACAAAACAGGGTCGTTGTTGTTGTTTTAGCGTGAAAGTGAATGAGACAGAACAGGTTCGTTATGTCAATTGTTGTTTTGCGTGCAAGTGAATGCGACGACGTTCGCCTTCAACTCAATCGCTGCTTGTCATCTCCAGTATATATATCTCTATGACTATAATACTATTTTTCAATATTATGACTGTAGAACCGAGACTTAGTGGCAAGAGGATTTGTGATATGTCGTAGTTTGCAAACGTTGTATTTGAGCCGTTAAGACTAGCAGATTTATTTAACCCAAAAGACCACTGAAATTAAGTTTTCTTATTTTTTTATTTTTATTTTATCCTCGAAAATCGGGTCTGTTGTAAACTAGCAAAATAACACAATTTGCGTTGGCCGAATAGCCCAAAAAGCTATAAGTAGATTTTTGAAATTTGTACCCGCGAATTGAACATTTAAATAGCTCAAATCGCGGGAAATAGCCCAATCTGGCAGCCCTCATAACGGACAAGGAAATAGCTGTGGGTTGCTTTTTAGATATCGAAGGGGCTTTCGATAACACTGCCTACGAAAGTATCTACTCTGCTGCACAAAAGCGTGGTATTAATCCAAAAACCTGCAGTTGGATCAAGACCATGCTATGACGCAGAAAAATAACTTCGACACTAGCCGACTGAACAGTCACAGTCATAGCTGCAAAAGGCTGCTCACAGGGTGGGGTACTATCACCCATCCTCTGGTGCCTTAGCAGTGGACGATCTACTTCAAGACCTAACAAAATTCGTAGTCACGGTACAGGGCTTTGCTGACGACCTTGCCATCCCTGTTAGAGGTAAATTTGAAGAGACGGTGACGGAGCTAGTTCAGAATACCCTAAAACAGATAGCAACCTGGTGTACTAAAGCAGGATTGGGTAGCAACCCAAAGAAAAGCGCAATTGTTGCATTCACCAAAAGAAGGTGTAAGGACAAGATATCTAGGCCTACTCTTTTTGGAGATTCCATAGAGTATGCTAGTGAGGTAAAATTCCTGGCAATCATCCTGGATGAAAAACTCACATCGAATGCTCATTTAGACAAGGAGGATTGGGCCACGAACATACCCACTCCATAACCAGGATCCATAATCTGGTACGCAGACGGATCTAAAACAGATCAAGGTGTAGGAGCAGGAGTTTATGGTGTTCGCCCAAATGTTAAATTCTACTGTATCATGCACATAACATCCACTGTTTTCAGGCAAAGACTCATGCTATTGAACTATGCATTAGAAAAAAAAAACCAGACGGGGCTACAAAAACCAACAAATATATATTCTCTCGGACAGCAAGGCAGCAATAATGGCACTTCAGTCCGTTCAAATCTACTCCAAATTTGTTTCGAATTGCATCCAATGACTGATTGAGCTCGGAAATAAGAACAGAGTTAACCTCACTTGGATTCCGGAACACAGCGGCTATGAAAGTAACGAAATGTCCGACTTAATGGCTAGAAAAGGTTCAGAAGCTGACTTCATGGGACCATATCCATTCTGTGGGGTACCGTTAAGCACAGCCAAAATGAACATCCAAATGTGGCAAAAATCGCAAAGTGCCATGCACTTGGACTCGACACCGGGCAATAGACACTCAAAGCTTTTTATGCCAAAGCATTTGGAGAAAAGAAAATCTGAGTATCTGAAGTTAAGCAGACACTACTCCCGTACCCTAGTGGGAGCTCTGACTGGACATTGTCACATGAGGAAGCCTCTCCATAGGTTTGGTCTCTCTGAGACTAAAACTTGCAGAATTTGCGATGACGAAGACGAAACACCAGAGCACATCCTCTGTGAATGTGAGGGTTTAGCTCACAAAAGACTTCGTCACTACGGTCAGGGTTTCAAGAACCTATCGGAATTCCTGACCATTCCTCTTCGTGTAATACTAAGCTTCATTGAAAGCGCAGGGATTGAAGAGGAATCATAGTTAATAGGCCCATACGGACGGCTCCAAAACTGAAGGCGGGGTAGGTGGAGGTGTTTTCTCTGATATGCTTAACATTAGCAGCTCCTTCCGCCTTCCGGACCACTGTAGTGTCTTTCAGGCGGAGCTTATGGCGATCAAGGAGGCCTTGTCCTGGCTGAGGTGTAATGTAATATCTACTAGGGATATTAGCATTTTCACAGACAGCCAAGCGGCAATAAAATCCTTAGAATCGGCCTCGACAACATCAAAGGTCGCCGCAGAATGTCGATCATCTCTTAAGGAGATGGCTGAACAGTTCAATATTCTCCTGTGCTGGGTGCCAGGACACAGGGATATTCCAGGGAACTGCATGGCTGACGAACTCGCTCGACGCGGTACTACCCTTCAGATTATGCCGGAACACCGGAATCTGGGTGTGCCTCTCTCTACATGTAAACTGCTACTGGGATTGGACTCAATTGAGAAAACCAACTCAAGATGGGCAAACGGTGTTACATGTCACACTGCGAGACAGATCTGGCCGGAGCTGGATCCAAAACGCTCTAAACAGCTGACTTTGCTCAAAAGGGCGAACATCAGCACCACAGTCGGTGTCCTGACCGGACACTGTCTTATAGGTCGACATGCTAAAAGACTCGGTCTCTTCTCAAACGACTTCTGTAGAAGCTGCCTGGATGAGGAGGAGGAGGAGACAGTCCTTCACCTTCTCTGTACCTGTCCAGCTCTTTCAGCCAGAAGGAAAGCTCATCTTGGAGCTTACTTCTTCAACTGTCTCGGTGACCTTGCCTCAATGGAGGTCGCGAGAATCCAACGCTTCATTGCAAGCTCTAAATGGTTCGACGAGTAGGACCGGATTCGATGATCCTGTGGTAACACAACGGACCTTTTAGGTCTAAGTGTGTCCGTGTTCTCACGGGCAGCCACGCGTACCTACCTACCTAATAGGCCCAACTGTGACTTTAGTGACAGAGGTTAAAAGATCAACCCCGTTTACCAATCTATCTATCTATCACTAGATGCTAATATTCAGGCATCCATTTGTCTTGTACCAAAAGATAGTTGCTTGTATTTATAAATATTCCTGACAATCAAAAAGAGTTAGAATGCACTTTTGACAGTTCCCACAAAGATAAATAACATAAGTTGGCTAGACGTTATTTCCATAACGTGATAGTTGCAGGATATAGTAAAAATATCTAAGACACAGTCTTATAAAAAACTGGCCTAAAGTGAAGGTTTTCCAACTGTCATGCCCTCAGGGACAGCGATTAATCAACAGCCGCAGATTTCATGTTTCATGTTTCACACCAGAGACGCCACTGACGCCGGAAAACAACAAAAAACTTAAACAATATCTAAGAAGTTATTTACAGGTTATTAAATGACCAATAGACGACCAAAACGTTGAAATTTAGAAATTTAATAGAAGTCAGTTACGACTATCTATCGAAAAGGTCGCATCAAAGTTGTGCCGACTTAATATTCAGAAGACTGAAATTAACAACCAAAATGTTATAACTGTACGACGTCGGGGTGACGTCGTTCTGACGTTGTACTGACGGTGGTACCTGTTATAATAACTTGAAAGTTATCCTGTGTTAAGTGGGGATACAGAAATGGGGATATGTTTGTAAGGGAGTTTTACTCAGCTTGTCAAGCTCAACAACATAAGTTCCGATTCCAAATTTATAATAATACACCGTGTATAGTGCGGAATGTTCGGAATGTTGTGGATCAGAAGAGGTTTAATGAATCTTTCATAGTTTTCTCGAATCCTTTAGACTCAAGCAACAAAAGTTGATCTTTCACCAACCGGAAATCTTTCTTAAATAAGTAATCGAACTGAAGTCGAATTAATCAGCAGCAACTCTTAATTCTAGAAAAACGTTTCACACTTTCACCCGGAGTAAATTCGGTACCATTGCGATTCAATTCTAGACTGGGCTGTTTCGTTAGGCTTTTTCACAAGGTGAATTCCAGCAACAGTTGGTTCGTTAATAATTTACAAAAAGAGCTGAGTCCACTTTGGAAAGTTTCTGAAAATCTGTTCGTTATACGTTTTAGGCCGTCACTTTAAATCCTTATGCTTTTCTTGAGGCATCTACGCTATATACCTACAGCTGTATCATCGTGTGGCTACAAGGACTTTCTAGTGACTTGGAATGGTAGTGAAATGAGGAGCGCTTGACGACGTCAGAAGGACGTTCTTGTCTTGTTTATCCGACACTCTTGTGCAACTGCTGTGCTATGCTGCGGCAGATTTATCTCAAAAATTTTAAGTAGAACGACTTTTAAGTTGAACGAAAAGAACCTTTCACTTTATGACAATTTCGCGCACTAAGTCCCTTTAAGTGGATTAGTACCTACTTTGTCTTAACAGCTTTGTCTTAGATTCGATGGTATTTAATATTTGACAAATAAAAGTTGGTTGTAAGGTTCGCAATTAATTAATTCTTATTTTTCCACTTAGGCACGATTGTTAAATAGTCTTAGAGTTCAATTGGTTAGGTTAAGTAGTCGTGTGCCCCTCTAATACTTTCCCAAATCAATCCAATAACACTAACGATATGAAAACAAAGTGTAATTTATAACTGACTTACCTTGTTCCCAGGATGTTTAATGCAGCATACACGCACCTATGTGACGAGTAACAACAGTGTCGGCGTGGAGACTCATTAGTTCACGTCATATTTGATTTTATGCCTCTAAGAACGGATAGACGTCGATTGCGATCATATCCTGCAGCAGACTATCAACAAATCGGGTCAGCTTAATTGAATCCCGTATCCCCACTATATTCGAGGTCTGAGTGATTGAAGCAATGCAAGTTTGAGTTTGATTAAATGCAAACGTTTAATCAATGGAGCAAACAAGTGAAATTAAATCACATCCTGTGAGTTGAAATATGACCCAGATTTGTGACGTATCCTGATTTGTACTAGATACATGGCACTTATCATCGATTATGAAAGTGTAATTTATGTTTTCGCCAGGAAGTATTTGTATTCGAGATTACATTATTAGTGTTGTCACCTATTGTTGATTGAAACATATTTTCAGTTAATACATTGTCTATATGGTTCGTCCTTTTGTCAGAGTCAATGGGGTTAAACCAACCATAAAAGGCATTTGGCCAACGATGCTCTTAGAAAGTGGCATCAAGGAGTACTAACACACACCTATCCCAAAAATTCTTAAAGAAAGTCTTCGTCAACTGTCTTGCCATTTTAGTTCATTTTTAGCCGTTACTATTTACATAAACAATCACTGGTGAAAATACAGTTCAAAATATTATTAGAAAGCGTTTTATTTAACACTTTGGATTAATGAAAAATTTGTTGAAACATTAAAAAAAATTTTTCATACTACTACGATCACATCTTAGGACAAGAGGCCAGGGCCTGATTTAGGGTATCGCGCCATTTATGATGACGACCACATCTCATTTGATTACAATTATTCTGATATTTTTATGTCTGAATTATGCGCAACGATACTATTGGAAATCATTACCACAAATTTTGATGCACATTTTCATCACATTGATTAAAATGTTGCTAGTTTTGATGAAACATTTATTTATTCATAATGATAATGAACACTTTCATAATATTGAAGAAAAGTCAGGTACATAGAATCCTCTGATATCCTCTACCATTTACCCATGCGGTTCCATAGCAATGTACAAAAAAATAAAAAAAGTTAAAAAACATCTGTTTAAACTAAAATCAATTAAAATAAGACAAACAAAATTATTATCGACATGCAAATATTCGATCGAGAATCTGATTTTAATAAAAATAATAATATTAGACAATGTCAGGAAGAAATTTAGTTAGAAAAATATGATAAACTATCAAGAAGCCTATAATTTTATAGGGAAAAGCATACCAATATGTCATTTATTTGATTATATGTAGACAGATGTGCTCAGTAATGTTTTATCGACAATACAAATTATTTAACACAGTAGAATTATATACTCGATCAAAATGTCATGTTATCAAATGTTTGTTTTATCCAATTATTACGGTATGACCTTTGAGTACTAGCAGCAATTATAAACTACTCCTCGTTCATATTACATACAGACATTATTATTATGACTTCAGTCTTGGTCAGTGTTAAAGAATCCATAAAAATAATGAACTTGTACATTAATATTATAAAGAATAGTCTATACAGAAAGTACTCTGTTCATCAATGTTATAAATTCGTGCGCTGACACTACAAGTCAACTGACTACCGCAATGATTTTTTTCTTCATTTCTATCACTTGGTGAGTATGAAGAGAAGAAAAAAATCGACCAACAGTCTGGGCGCAACTTTATTATTTTATGGGTAGAAGTTCGAAACGTGCTTAATGCTGAGATGCAGTGTATATGTTACAATCTGACTGATAACCTAAAAAATTACGTTCCAAATAGCCTTCTGGTTAATTCTAGGTTGTCAGTCGCATAGTAACATACAAAGCATCTCAGCATTAAACACGTTTCGGACTTCTGCCCAGAAAATAATAAAGTTGCGCCCAGACTGTTGGCAGATTTTTAGATATATACTCGTATAAAGAAAGCCAGAGGAAGTGAAAACCAATTCGATGTCTTATCACTCTTAAGAGATATGACGGAATTCGTGAAAACGGGTTTAACCAGTTTATAGTTTTTTAGGGGTTGAAAAGAGAAAAAACTTGAAAAAGAGTTATAGTCGATCATAAAACAAGCCCGTGGAAGTGAAAAGTTATTCAATATCTAATCAGACCTGAGTGATACGACCGAATTCATTAAAATGTATACAACCTCTTTACACCCCTTAGGGGTTGAATTTCACAAAACATTGAAAACACTTTCTAGGTATTTATATGAGTAATACGTGATATGAAAATCGATTCATAATTTTAGAAGACCTATAAGATATGACGAAATTCGTGAAAATGTATGAGCACGTTTTAGCCCCCCTTCCGTACACCAATGGATATTGCAAAATTTTTCTTTTATCTAAATGACTTTTCTAATAGATCTACGTATAGTTACCAAGTTTAAACTTTTTTGCACATTCCGTTCTATAGATAGGAAAAACATCACCAATCCCCGTAGCATATTACCCGTATAAAAAAATTTATTTTTCCAGCACGCCACTACTACAGCTCTATATAAATACCAGTTTTAGCTTTCAATGATTATTGGTTCTCTAGATATAAAAATCGTAACGTTTTCCTTTTCACCCTCCCCCACCCTCACCCCTTACACATAGATCCTCAAAAATATTTCTACTAGGGATCAATCAGACCTACTTCTGGTAAAAATTCTAAGCATCTATCTTACATTGTTCATGTGATATCAGACGTGATGTTTTTGAAAAATTCGTATCCCCTCCACTTCCATACTCCACCGCCTCCTTAAAAAATTTTACTTTCAGCAAACTTTATTTGTCAAGTTTTATACAGAACCCGAATTTTATTTTTCAATGCAATGCAATTGGTTCGTGAGATATCGAAATCTAAAGTTTTTCACCCCCCGTACTGTCCCCTCTCAAAAATTTGTTTCCGATCTATTGTCCTAGTATACCTGTTCTTTAAGTTTTAATTTCGTGACATTAACCGTTTAGGAGATATGGATTTTAGAATGTCTCGATCTCACCTTTCGAACGTTTCGGATGCATTATTATTTCCCCCACTCCCACACCCCTTTACCCATATCAACAATATTTTTGCAAATGGGTCCACTATCGAAGATCTATATAAATTCCAAGTTTCAGCTTCCTAACATAAGCGGTTGCTGAGATTTAGAAACCAAAACTTTCCGTCTAAAACGCTTCCCCCACCTCCCCCCTCACACTCCCATCCACCAAAAAGTGGTTACTTCAAAGGGCCTACCCAGTCTATTAAAGATAAAAATTTCAATTCAATAGCTCATAGGGTTTGGGAGCTATAAGGGCTGAAAATTTTTTTCGCTTTTTTGTTGTCTATTACCCACGAAACGTAGAAAAAAAATTTTCAGGGTAGCAAAATTTTATTTTCTATTTATTATTAAAATAATGAAGTTAAATTACTGAACGGCTATTCATAAAATTAATGTGTACTTTCATCAACTCAAACATATTGATTTCTTCAACTTTTCGTTTCAGTGACAATTTTTGGCTGTATATTATCTGAACTTCGACAGCATTCAGCATTTTAGCAAAGTCTTAATCTCAATATTTTAGGCTAAAGCTTTACATTTCCTTTTGATTCTAGGAGGAATTTGGGCAATAAAAAACCAAAAATGGAGGAATGACAAACCAAAACCTTGAGTTTTGATGAACATTTTTGAGTTAAATTTATACTAGAAAGTTGGAACTTTGAATTTAATGTAAATATATATATTTGCCTAACAATCATTTTCAGGACTTTCAGTATTATTGAGTGGAACGAGCTTCAAAGGGATCGGTATGTGAGATTTTTGATGCTCTCTGCGAGTGGGGGCTCAGCGTGGTACATCTTCCTAAAACTATTTCTCTGGTGAATGAAAAGAGATTGAGTGTGTATTCACGAATTCCGTCATATCTGTTAGGTCTGATAGAATTGAACTCTACATTAAGGGGTTTTTAATACAAACAGCTACATATTAATTAGAAGATTTTCTGAAATTCAACCCCTAAGGGATAGGAAGGAGTTGAATATGTATCATGATTCCTATCATGATCTAATAAGATATCGAAATGGTTTCTACTTCCAAGCAGTCTTTATTTCAAATCAGTGTCTATTCCAATTATGTTTCTAGTTTTGATGTTATGAAATTTTGTGATCGACCGAAATTTTTTTTAAAACTTTGATCCATTATACTTTGGATTTTCACGTTTTAGACATTTAGGTAGACCCTATAAAAACCAAAACTGCCATACACAAACGTGTTTTCTGATTCATATTTTTGTAATATTTCGAGAACCTGTGAAGAAACCATCGTGAAACTTTAGGAGTAGATAGAACTAGACTATGGGGTGAATTTTATCTTTTATTTTTTATTATTTATTATTTGAGGGTGAGAGTGATTTGGTCGAGGCTTAGTGTGAAATTTTCAAAAATTTCATATCTCAGTAAGGAGGTATTTTAAGAACTTGAGACTTAAGCTAAATTTTTAAGGATAGAGGTGGAGTACAAAATGGTGGGGGATCAAAAATTAAATAAAAAAAATAATAGAATAAATAATAAAAAATATTTTTATATCTCAAGAACCTTTTCGTATATGGCCTTGAATTTTTTACAGGAATTGGGTGCAGTAGATTTCAAGAAGAAAACAAACATTTAGTAGTACGATATATGGGATGAGTCTGGGAGGCGGTGGAAAACAAAAAAAAATCTGAATTTTGTTTCTTGAGATCCGCTGAAGATAAAAAGCTGAGAGTTGACGTCTCTATAGAACCCCCAAAGGACAGCATAGAAATAAATTGTTGATAGGGGTAACACTATCCGGTGCTGCTGTCTTGGTATCCCACGAACGGCTTATGCTAGAAAGTTAAAACTTTGGTATGCATATGTAGATGTACTAGAAAAGAAAAGTAAGGCAACAAATTCGGGTTTGCATTTGAGTATTGATGTGGGGCAAAAAATTTGTCAGTGAAAAGGGGTTTCATACATTTTCACAAAGTTCGTCATATCTTTTAGGTCTGTCGAGGCATCGAATTATTTTTACTTCTGCGGGCTCTTGCGCCTTGAAACTGCTTCGAAAGTTTTCGATGTACAACCTCTAAGGAGAGTAAATTAGTTGTGTTAGAATTCCTGAATTCCAACATATTTCTTAGGTCCAATCAAATATCGAATTCGAGTTTTGTATATTATATAATCGCCATAAAACCCATTCAGGATTGCTTAATATTTAATCTCTAATCTCTGTTCACATTTTTACGAATTCCGACAATTTTGATGGTCTTATACGATATCGAATTGATTTTTACTTTGTGTTTAATCGCCTAAAAATCTGTTTCAGCCTTTTTTTGATATTTAACCCCTAAGGAGTTACGTCAATATTTAATCCCAAATGTTTTTATTTAAGATGACAAAATAAATAAATAAAAATCTTCCAACACTTAGGCGTCACTTTATTCTTTTTTGGGTAGAAGCTCGAAATGGGTTTAGTGTTGAGATGCGGGGAGGTTACTATGAGACTGATAATCTAAATAATAGCCAGGACGCCGTTTGAATCGGTATTTGTTTAGGTTGTCAATCGCGTTGTAAGCATTAATACGGCCAAATCGGATTGATATTATGTCGAATTTCTAATTGATCCATTGGTCGTTGGAGTTTATTCGGTCCCTTTAAAACGTATTTCTGCAATATGAATTATTCATATTATTAAGTGAAAACCAATTTGATATCTTATTAAACCTGAGAAATATGTCGAAAGCCTTACGTCCTCTTAGAGTTGAATATCTAAGAATCCTGAAAATAACTTTTTGACGATTATGTAGGAAGCCTTAGGAAGTAAAAATGAATTCGATATCTCATCACAACTAAGAAATATGTAAGAATTTGTGAAAACATATGAAACCCCCTTGCACCCACTTTGGGGTTAAATACCCAAAAATCCTGAAATGAGTTTTTAGATATACAGTCGAACTTCGATAACTCGAACTGCGATGTGACGCATAAAAATTTCGAGTTATCAAGACTTCGACTTATCAATAATAACTGTACATATGCGTGTACTTTTTTTGTGAATGAACATTTCTGTATTTATTTCAGTAAATATATGTTACATAAGTGCCTTAATATATGAAACAGTACATTCAACATATATGCACATATGGACATAATGTACCTATATGTATATGTATGTATGTATTTACTATTTTACTGTAAAAAAGTTAGTTATTTGTGACTGACGACTGCATTTCTTATTTTGGTTTTCAAAAAAAGCTTCAATTTTATTTAAACTACTATACAGGGAATCGGTTGTACATATACGAATCCAATATCGTAGGTATGAATTTCATAAAAAACTCGCTATATTCAAAAACCACTTCTACTTAACAATATTATTCACATTTATTATTATATTTATTCTTGGATCTCAGAAAATCAAAAAATATCTGATGCAAATTTCGTTATGTTTAAAACAAATTTCTACTTTAATTTGTAGCCTAGAAAACATCTTCTAAAGTTCTCGTAAAATTCAAAAATATTCTCAAAAAAAGCTGTTTACATTCAAAAACAAATCTTCTTTAGTTTATAAACTTGAAGAAAATCTTGTTTCAATTTCGTAAAACTCCAAAATATTTCATGAGAATCTCGTTGTTTCAAAAACAATTTTGAATTTATTTTGCTAAATTGGAAAAATCTTGTAAAGCTCTCGTCAGATCGAAAGAACAATGATTGTAAAATTTAAAAATGTCTTGTTATTTTCAAAAGTCAGTTGAGATTTGGTTCGTTAATTTTAAAAGATTCTTTAATATTGTTACATGTAAACCTGGCAACCGCGCAACCGTGCAACTCGATCGTTTCACATAATGAAAAACAACAACAACCGAATACCTAGTTGCAAAATAACCCAATCAGAAACCTAGCTGAAGATAAGGCGAGACAACACGATTCTATCTCCCTTCTTTACCGAATGCTCTCCAATGTACTAGAACCCTGTACATGAACCACCAAAGTCGAAAGATCTCAAGCTCACTTGAATCTTCTGCACACACCACTGAACTATGATCGAAATCGAAGGCTCTGAAGCTTTCGAGAAGATTCCAGAACTGAACGAACGTTCAAGCACATCCTAGACTGCAACCGGGTAGTATATAAGCAGGTGAAGCATTCAGCAAAGGGACAGTAATTTTGATTACGCGACTGCGATAGCCAGCGAGTATACGCGACCGTGTGGAAAGAGAACGAAAGTGAACGAGTTAAGCGATATATGGTATAAGCGGGCGGTACTGCCATACAGTGCGAATTATTGTGCGAATATAGTTCTGTGAATTTAAAGTGCGATTAATAAATAATTACTTATTTTTATTTTAACCGAATTGTGTTTCACTTGAAATCCCGGCGAACCCCTAGCTCGCAACAATATTGTTAAAAAACAATTGACAAGTAAAGTGCTTGCGGTAGGATAGGAAGGAATTATTTTTCTGGAAGGGGCCAGAATTATTTTTATGGGAGGGTCCAAGCCGGGAGCTAGGGGGGTCCCAGCCCCTCCTGCCCCCCCTACGGCGCGCCTATGCGTACTTCACAGCTACATCTTTATTTCTTGTTCTACTTTCCACTTTCTTTATAAGCTTAAATTTTTGATCAACAGGGACGTGTTCGGAAATTAACTCGAGTAAGAGTAGAGTAAAAAAAATCGTTCGGAAATGTAGAGTAGAGTTAATTTTACTCTAATGACGTAATAGAGTTGCGTTCGAAAATTACAGAGTAGAGTAAAAAGGGGTAACTCTACTAACCCTAGTCATGAGCTGGGTTACAAGGAGTTAAAAACGTCATATGTCACCCGAAGCATCAAGGGGTCAGTATTTTTGAATACATTGCGTGTCAGTGTAAACTTTTGTCGAAAATCTTTAGTTGCAGCTATAAAACTTTGGAATACCACTTCATTTTTCTCCATTTTAATAAAAATCACACATCAAATGAAATTATCAAACTTCAATATCATGTCAACTCTGAATATGACTCTCGGGTAACTCTATCCGTTCCTAAATATCAGAGTAGAGTTTAATCTCATTTGAATGTGATAGTTTACTCTGAAGGTAACTCTAACTCTACCCGAGTTAATTTCCGAACGCATCCCAGACAAAGTTTTTAAAGTACGTTTTGATGACATATTAACACACGTAAAAATGTCTTCAATGTAATAAATGAATGGCACAGTATTTTTTACTTACTAGTAACTAACTAGTATGTCAAGCAAGTGAACTTAGCAAGCGCATAAACTGAACTGCCTGCATACGTCAAAAAAGACAGGTTAAAATCGACCGTAATTAGGGGATTCCCCCAAAAAATTCAACTTATCGAAGTTGGGGCCAAATATTTCATTCGAGTTATCAAGATATTCGAGTAATCGAAGTTCGAGTAATCAAGTCAAATTAACACACATTCCCTACTTTTGACGCTATTGCCAACCAACTTGGTTCGACTTATCAAAAATTCGAGTTATCGAAGTTCGACTTATCAAAGTTCGACTGTATATATAAAAACATACTGCAGTCACGATCGGCTGCAAGCCAATCCTATAATACTCTAGATGAATACTGAACTCCGATTTATATTGTAGTTGGGTATAAAGTAGAATTACGTGTGTGCATGTTGTATGTCCTTTATTAAGGACTGCCATTAGATTGCTACTCAAAACTAAAAGACAATTTTCAGTGTTTAGTTTCATATCTTGAACTGGGTAAGTCATCGAAAAAAATGTCCTTTTTGAAGGACTTTCACATGGGAGGTGCAGGAAGGACTCACTCGATTTCGTACATATTTATCCTTTTCCTTGGAACTATTTAAAAATGAACGTGTACAAAAATTTGAAATTCGTAGCTTGAAGCGTTCAAAAGTTATCGAAAAATATTGTGGAACACGTGTCTTAAGGACATTTTGTATGGCAGCTACCAGAAGAAGTAAGAGGATTTCGCTGATTAGTAAACTCGAACTTCGTTTTTATTCAAAACTAATTTGTACAAAATTTCCAATTTATAGCTAAAAGATTGAGTTATAGTAAGTTCCGTAAATTAAAACAAGACGTTTTGACAGGATATTTGTATGGCAGCTACACGAAGGACTAATAGGATTTTCTTCATAATCATACATTTAGCTTCAACTATTGGAAAAATACTACGTACAAGATTTCAAAGACGTATCTTAAACCCTTCTGAAGTTATCGGCCAATATTCTTGAACACGTATTTTAAGGACATTTTGTATGGCAGCTACCAGAAGGAGTAAAAGGATTTCGCTGACTAGTAAACTCGAACTTTGTTTTCACTCAAAACTAATTTGTAAAAAATTCCGAATTCGTAGCTAAAAGATTACTTGAGTTATAGTAAGTTTTGTAAATTAAGTGAATATATTTTGACAGGATATTTGTATGGCAGCTACACGAAGGACTAATAGGATTTTCTTCATAATCATATATTTATCTTCAACTATTGGAAAAATAACACATACAAAATTTCAATGCCATAGCTTAAACAGTTCTGAAGTTATTTACCAATATTCTTGAACACCTGTTTTAAGGATATTTTGTATGGCAGCTACCAGAAGGAGTAAAAGGATTTCGCTGACTAGTAAACTCGAACTTTGTTTTCACTCAAAACTAATTTGTAAAAAATTCCGAATTCGTAGCTAAAAGATTACTTGAGTTATAGTAAGTTTTGTAAATTAAGTGAATATATTTTGACAGGATATTTGTATGGCAGCTACACGAAGGACTAATAGGATTTTCTTCATAATCATATATTTATCTTCAACTATTGGAAAAATAACACATACAAAATTTCAATGCCATAGCTTAAACAGTTCTGAAGTTATTTACCAATATTCTTGAACACCTGTTTTAAGGATATTTTGTATGGCAGCTACCAGAAGGAGTAAAAGGATTTCGCTGACTAGTAAACTCGAACTTTGTTTTCACTCAAAACTAATTTGTAAAAAATTCCGAATTCGTAGCTAAAAGATTACTTGAGTTATAGTAAGTTTTGTAAATTAAGTGAATATATTTTGACAGGATATTTGTATGGCAGCTACACGAAGGACTAATAGGATTTTCTTCATAATCATATATTTATCTTCAACTATTGGAAAAATAACACATACAAAATTTCAATGCCATAGCTTAAACAGTTCTGAAGTTATTTACCAATATTCTTGAACACCTGTTTTAAGGATATTTTGTATGGCAGCTACCAGAAGGAGTAAAAGGATTTCGCTGACTAGTAAACTCGAACTTTGTTTTCACTCAAAACTAATTTGTAAAAAATTCCGAATTCGTAGCTAAAAGATTACTTGAGTTATAGTAAGTTTTGTAAATTAAGTGAATATATTTTGACAGGATATTTGTATGGCAGCTACACGAAGGACTAATAGGATTTTCTTCATAATCATATATTTATCTTCAACTATTGGAAAAATAACACATACAAAATTTCAATGCCATAGCTTAAACAGTTCTGAAGTTATTTACCAATATTCTTGAACACCTGTTTTAAGGATATTTTGTATGGCAGCTACCAGAAGGAGTAAAAGGATTTCGCTGACTAGTAAACTCGAACTTTGTTTTCACTCAAAACTAATTTGTAAAAAATTCCGAATTCGTACCTAAAAGATTACTTGAGTTATAGTAAGTTTCGTAAATTAAGTGAATACATTTTGACAGGATATTTGTATGGCAGCTACACGAAGGACTAGCAGGATTTTCTTCATAATCATATATTTAGCTCCAACTATTGAAAAAATAACACAAACAAAATTTCAAAGTCGTAGCTTAAACCCTTTTGAAGTTATCGGCCAATATTCTTGAACACGTGTTTTAAGGACATTTTGTATGGCAGCTACCCGAAGGAGTAGGACGATTTTGCCCGTTAACGAACTTAGCCTTACAAATTCAACCAAACATCCAGATTCAAAATTTCAAGATCCTAGGTGAAGGCGTTCTTGAGTTATCGTGCTAACGGACAGACGGACGGACGGACGGACGGACGGACGGACGGACGGACGGACGGACGGACGTCAGGCGGATTTGAGGTTTTTGGGCACAAATAAAAAAAAAATAATATATAACTTTTTTTCGTCCGAGGCTTGGTTCTATGCGTTACAAACTTTTCGGCTGGATTAAACTTATAATACTCTATATGATTTCATCTAGAGTATAAAAATCGTGGAAGTGAAAACCAATTTGATCTCTTATCACTCCTAAGAGATATGACAGAATTCGTAAAAACGAGTTCAACCCGTTTATACCCTCTTACGGGTTGAAAAGGGGAAAAAACTAGAAAAGGAGTTTTAGGCGATTATAAAACAAGCCCGTGGAAGTGAAAAATTATTCAATATTCAATCAGACCTGAAGGATACGGCCGAATTCGTAAAAATGTATACAAACCCTTTACACCCCTTAGGGTCGAATTTCAAAAAATGCTGAATGTGGGGAATCCGTGGAATTATCATTAATTCATAATTTTAGAAAACCTAAGAGATATGGCGACATTCGTGAAAATATATGCATTTCATTTTCATTGAACATTGTTTGTGCTACCCTCCGTACGCTAATGGATATTTGAAATTTTTTTTTATATGCTCACCAAGTTTTAGCTTTCTAGAAAATCGTAATATAGGTAGAACCCTCTCTCACCCACTCTCCCAACACCCACACACCAAAATTTTTTTTCCCTGCTAGGAGTCTGTTCGGAAGTAGGCCTTCCCATAAAAATTCCAAGTATCTATCTTAAATTGTACTTGAGATATGAGACGTTATTTATAAGAAAACTCCATTTAGCCACTTGTATGCACAAACCGAATTCCATTTTTCTAGCGCAATTGGTTATCGTAATCTAAAGTTTTTCACCCCCCATTCCGCCAAGCCACTAACCTCCTTCAAAATTTGCATTCCAATCTATTCTCCTATTGTATCTACAAACAACCATTTAGTTTCAATGTAGTGGCTTTAACCGTTTAAAAGATATGGATTTTAAAATGTCTCCATCTCAGCTTTTTAGCGTCTCGGACGCATTATTTTCACCCCCACTTCCACATCTTTCCACCCATTTTAATTTTTTTTTTTAAAATGGGTCCACTATCGCAGCCCTATCTAAAGTCCGCCTTCTAGCGTAAGCGGTTGATGAAATCTAGAAATCAAAATTTTTCTTCTAAAACACTTCCCGCACCTCTCCCCTCACACCCCCATCACTCAAAAGGTTGCCACTTGAAGGGTATCCACTCAGTCTACCAATAAAACAATCGAACTTAATAGCTCAAAGGGTTTGAGAGCCATAAGCCCTCAAACGTTTTGCGTACGGCGGACGGCGTACAGACGGACTTATTTGCTTTTTTGGTGTCTATTAGTCATGAAACGTGGCAACATTTTTTTCTTAAATCGATAACAATACTTTAATATTAAAATAATAAAGTAATTATTAAAATAATTAAATTTAATTATTAAATAATTAAAATAGTTATTATTAAAAAAAATATAGTAAAATGATATAAATAGCTTAAATTAAAAGATCTCGCCGATGGATCGGATTAATAATGATTTGTGATGTCAACATCAATTAAATAATTTCGAACCTCAACCGTTAAGTCGATGTTAAGGTCGATGAAATACTGCAATTTTATTTTATTTTTATCATTTATCATTCTACAAGTATAACGACTTTCACACTAGTTCAGTGCCACTTCTACGCATTATAGTCATAAGGCGGTACTCCATTTTCCGATCAAGTGGGCATTAATCGAAGAATCGAAAGTGGAAATGTATGGGAAGGATAAGTTCACTTAACTGGTCTTAATTAAAAATTACATGTACGGCTTAAGTTGTTAATACAGAAAATGATGACTCTATTCGAGTGACTCAAGCTGTCCACGCCATCATACAGTAACTAATAATTATAATAATAACGACCGGTCCAGGAAGAATAAAGTAATAAGAAAATCCAGCCGCACCCGAACTGAAATACGGAAACCAATTACTTAAAATGCAACAAAATCTAATGTCTACTTTATAAACTTTTTCTTTTACAGGTATGTACCCACTGTCAAATTTGCGTTTCGGGCATATAAAAATTAATTACGAACGTCTCGCTTAGACGATTTGAAAATTGCAAAGACACTTTCTCCACTTGTTCCTAATTGAGAGAGTGTTTGTTTGTTAAAATGTTCGAAACATTAAGAACGAAAAGGAATTCCACGGTGAGATTAAGAGGATCTGAAACAGTTTTAACAGCTTCATAAAACTTCAAATGGGCTTGTGCGGTTCTCGAAAACGACACTTTTGTCCCACTCCCTCCAATACCTTAAACCAGTAATTAATCTCAATCTGACATTGAAGTTAAGGTAATGTCCCAGAACACCGCCTTCACACAATGTAACAACAAAGTACCGAATAGAAAGTCCTGAATGCCGGATTCTACACTGTGTGCACAGGATCGGAAAGAAAAGGATATCCTGCAAGGCATAAACACGAATTGTCACTCGGTTTCGAAACAGGAAGTTTCCAATTAGTAGGTTGCCGTAGGACACGTCGGGCTGAGGTGGAAAAAATCCACACCCCCCTCCCACCCCCCCCCCCCCCCAAAAACGTACAGAATTCCTCGTACATAGAAAATTATGTAAGGACACACTACCTTTCCGTCATTTCGTCCTTAATCCTTTGAGAGAGCTGATTCTGGGGCCATACGGGAACAATAAAAAGGGATTAAGTGCGACTGTAATCAGTGAAATGGCGGAGATGGAGACGGTATCCTTTTAATTATCAATCCTGTGATACAAATCTACATTTTAGGGATATGTCGGGCGATATAACGTTTGCATGACTGTGAGGGGATGGATATGTGGCCATAGCGTACAAGCTTCGTTTCGTGTACGTTGACATAATACCCGTTGATTACTTTACCCCGATTGCTATATCTTCCAGGCTACCAAAAGAGGGTTGAATGAATACTTCGAGTATTTGCCGAAAGCTCTCGAGTAAGACCACTTAATTTATCTTATTTTATGTCTTATTTGAATCCGGTCTATAGTTTCGGTCGGTACACGTATGTAAGCCGTTCGGTGACGACCACTCCTTGTCCTGACTCTGATCCTTTTACACATTCTCCAGTCACATTCGAAGTTGTTCGTCGACTAAGATTGGCTTTGTCGGCTATCTAGTTAACCGTTACGACTTACGAGTGTTTTACTTATGGATTATTTTGGGGAAGGTCTCTTCGTGCGGTGACGGTACTTTATGTGACCATATCCTGCTTTAATCCAGTTTCAATGGACCCTCCTCTCACATTCAATGCGTACCATTTTCATTTCAGCTCCGTTAAAATCCGCTTGAAACGGAAACGCTATTGTAATAAATAAAAAAAAAGGATTAGTTCATTTTGTAACCTTTGTTCGAGCATAGTTTTATTAAATTGCATAAATTTTTAGTAGGGTGCAGACCAAACCAAAAAACGGACAAAAGTAAGGTTGTTTGCATGATTATTTATTGTTGGCATAAATAATTTAATTATAAGCTTCGCTAATGTGTGAATGTGGCCTGTATGTGAATTTATGCAGTGCACGTCGTTCATAATCGCTGAACATCCTTCTAAAGTAGCCGGGCTTATTTCATAAGCAGAAATAGCTACTAAAATATCGGAAGTAATCATTTGGAAATGTCATTTGTTATTATTTTTAAAGTGTTTGTTATCGCTTGGATAATCTATAAAGATTAAATTTCTGTACTCTGTACGTCAGAAGATCAATTTTAGAGCTTTTTTCGACGCCAACCGTTAAAGCTGTGAATGAAATTTTTGAAAGGGCGTTACAATAACTCGTTTCGAAGTTAAATCAAAATTAAGAACAATTGCATAATAGAGTTAATAATTAAATGTTTATTAAAAAATGTTATTTGGTGTACGGCAATTAAGTATGGAAAAGAATATCACTCAAATGTTCACCACGGCTCGTACGGCACACATCGACCCGTTTGTCCAAATGTTTGATGACATCACGGCATAATTGCTCCTCAATTAGACCAATATGGTTCGTTATCTCGCCCTTCAGTTATTGAATGGTGATGGGTTTATTGGCGTAAACCATGCTTTTAAGATAACCCCAAAGAAATAAATCCAACGGAGTCAAATCGCCCGATTTCGGTGACCAATTGATTTCGCTCTTTCTGGAGATTATTCGCCCGGGGAACTTCTGCTGCAATAATTCCATTGTTGCGTTGGCTGTGTAGCACATAGCACCATCTTGCTGAAAGCACATGTCGTCAATGTCATAATCAACCAACATTGGCTACAAGAAGTCTATGACAGATATACTGTGACAGAGCTGCCAGCTGCATTTTCGAAGAAAAACCGGGCCAATCACTCAACCAGCTCAAAATGCACACCAAATAGTGACTTTTACTCTATTATTTTTTAATAATAAAATATTGTGATCGACCTGAAATTTCGAAAAAGTTTGCAACCCTGAAATTTTGTATTTACACGTTTTAGGACTAGTAAACACAAAAAAGCACAACAAAAATGTCCGTCTGTCCGCCGTACGCAAAATCGTTTGAAGATGCGTAGCTCACAAACCCCTTGAGATATTAATTTGAAATTTTTATGATAGGTAGAATGGGTGAACGCCTACGAGTGGTACCTTTTGGAGCGGTGGGGGTGTAAGGGGGGAGGAGGGAAAGCGATTTAGATGAAAAATGTTGGTTTCTAGATCTCAGGAACCGCTTATGCTAGGAGGCTGAAATTTGGAACTTATGAAGTACTATGATAGTGGACCCATTTGCAAAAAAATAGCCTATAGGAGTTGAGTGGTGTGTGAGTGTGGGGGGGGGGGGGGAATTAATGCGTCCAAAACGCTTGAAAGCTGGGATTGATACATTCTAAAATCCATATTTCCTGAACGATTGATGTCAGATGGCCGAAATTTTGTAGTTGTACTAAGGGATACTAGGAGATTAGAAAGGGCTTAACATTTTTAAGGGAAGTAGTGAGGTATGGGGGTAGGGGGTGAAAAACTTTGAATGACAATATCTTCAGACTCAATTGTGCTAGGAAGATAAAATTTGGTTTCAGTATATATAATTACCAGTGGAGTCTACTGAATTTAAAATTTTTGAATGGGGAGGTGAAGCGCTGAAGGTGGGGGACAGCCATTTTTCAAAAAATTAAGTTTGTATATCTCATGAACCGTATCAGATATGATCTTGAAATTTTTACAGGAGTTAGGACCAGTAGACCTCTAGCGGAGAAAAAAATGTTGAGGGTGTGGGTGTAGGCGGTGATGGTGAGAGGGGGTGGAAATGAAAAAATTCTTATTTTAATTTCTCGAAAGCCGCAAAGGATAGAAAGCAAAAAATTGATAGCTGTGTAGAGGTGCTATAGAGACATCCCAGAAAAAAATTGATGATAGGGGTAGCAAGGTACGGGGGTGGGGGTGGTTTTTCATATCTCAGAATCGGCTTATGCTAGAAAGTTGAAACTTAGTATGTATATGTAGAAGTACTAAAGCAAAGCAGGATAAAGAACAAAATCGTTATCCTTGAAAAAACCTTCAAGGATAATTTTTATTTGTATTATTTTTTATTGCGACAATTTTTAAATAACAATCTTTAAAATAAGCCCTATTTTATTATTCTAGGATAAAAATTACCAGAGATATAAATTTTCAAGGTGGACTCGGACGCCGTTTTTGCGAATTCTTTAATATACTATGGGCCGTATTATTCACCTCGGGTTATTTTCGCCTTAATCAGCTGTTAACTTATCCGGGGTATTAAATTTAATCACTGGTTAATTTCTCTGGGTATAAAATTGTATTATTCACCTCAGGTTAGCGATTTAGTAGGTCGGGTTATCTTAACGGCTGGTTTTCCATTTTTCCATTATTTTTCCAGTCAAACGTCAAGAATTTTATTAATTATTTACAGAATGTGACATTTTTCTTTTTTGTGAATATTTAAAATTGTATTTTCAGGAAAAATGTGAATTATTGGCTGCCTATTTTTAATGATGCGGATCTGGGAGCCGTACAAACGACGTGTGTGATGCACGGTTTACACGTTCAACGAGAACCATCCCATTTGATTCGGATACTTTTCTGAGTGTGTGCTTTCGGGTGATTGGATTTTACAATGCGGACAGGCGATTGAAGGCTTACATCTCCCAAACCCGTGGAGCTATTGAATTAAAGTTTAGGGTAGATTGAGTGGACCTCTTCAAGTGATAAGTTTCTAGTGTAGGGGTGAGGAAGGATGTGGGTGGCGTTTTAGACGCAAAACTATGGTTCTTATATTTCAGGAACCACTTATGCTAGGAAACTGAAATTCGTAGCTTACATAGATCTATGATATTGTACCCACTTGCTGGCTTCATTCTTATATGAGTGAAAGGGTTCGGGAGTTCGGAGAAAAACAATGTGTCCGAAACGCTTGAAAGCTTAGGTCGAGACATTCTAAAATCCATATCACCTGAACGGTTGATGTCACAAAGTTGAAACTTGATACTTGCTAAACTAGGAACTAGGCGAATAGATCGAAAATAATTTTTTGAGAGTGGTCAGTGGCGTGTGTGGGTGGTAAAAAACTTTGCATTGCGAAGTCTCACAAACCAATTAAACCAGAAAAAGGAAATGTGGCTTATGTTTAAAGATGTACAATAGGAGTTGGCTGAAAGTATTTTTCAGGGAGGCGATGGGTAAGCATTTTTTTTAAAAAATCACACCTCATATCTCAAGAACTGTATGAGATGGGATCATACAAATAATACGAGACTTAGACCATTTACACTCCTAGCTGAAAACTGGAGGGAGATGATGGAAGGAGTGAGAGTGGAGAACGATAAAATGGAAAAAATTCATTTGGCTTTACAATCCGGTATCGACAGAAAAAGTCTTTGTCGTCGCATATGTCGATGTCGATTCATTGTGCCATTTTGTATTGGTGACGCTCGAGTCATGTTCTTCATCAGAATCACTCCAACTATCCCACAAATGAAATCTTGTTATAACTTCAATCGTGAATAATACAAAATTTGTCAAATCGCCGGTTAAATCCCTGGATATCGTAGTAAACTGGAACTTTTTCACCGGTTAAATTTTTCCCTGGGTAACTTTAATCACTGATTACAAAACCAGCGAATCACCGGTTAAAAACGATAACCGGAGGTGAATAATACCAAATCTTTGGAAAAACTGGAATTAACCAGAGGTTATAAATAACCCGAAGTGAATAATACGGCCCTATAACTGACAAAAAAGGTGAGATAAAAACAAACAATATAAATTATAATTTTTTTTCCACTCATTCTTCGAGTACACAAATTTTCAAACGAATCGGCGATGGTAGGGTCCCACTTTTGGCGATTCTTGATGGAATGATCCTATATCTACCGAAACTGGTTTAGCTGCATTTTATCGAAAGATGTAGTGGAAAAATTATTTGACAATGTGCATGATTGCTGATTTCATTTCACGGTAAGTAGCATACATAGTAAAAAATTGTTACTACTGACAGAGAAGGCAATTTAATGCCTACTCTGAAAGCAGTAAAATTACTATTGATAAATTTCTTTACGCACTCTTATGATTTTTACTGCTTACGCTGAAACACATCACTATTAATGCGGAAATTCACATAAGTGTGAAAATCAATAGCTAAAAGTGTGTAAATTTACTGCTGTTGTGGAAAGGCAAAATGCTACATTACGTAAAATTGCAAACGGTGTGGAAAAACTAATATGTACTAAAAAAATGTGACATGCTTATGTTTGCTTATTATTATTATTAATTTATTGATAATATAAATGAATAAACTACAGGCGAATAATCGGCGGATAAACTTATTTTGAAGGACACAGCAATCGACAATTGGAAAAATTCAATGAGATAAATCAACACATGATAATTGGGAAAAAAACCAGGATGTAAGTCAAAAAGGGTAGAAAGTATAAAACACTATACATGTTTATTATATAAATTTAATTTATTTGTGTTAAAACCACAAACTTCACACACTAGAAACATAATTTTTAAATTTTAAATCACGCCTTACATAAAACGACGAAACAGGTGAATTAAACAACGAAGCGGTCAAGTTAATACATATCACAACAAACAAATTACTACGCATGAAGTATCAAAATTTCATGCAAAATGCGTAATTTTACACACAATCATCAATTTTACACATTAAAAGTGGGAAATTTCATTCGGTGTTGTGATTTTACAGCCAGTAAATTAATGACGAAAATGTGTAAATATACAAACTTTGAAAATTTACTCGTTATTTTGTTAAATTTAATGAAAATTTGTTAATTAACTAGGTACATCAATTTGGAATATTTTACTGCTTTAAAAACAGTTATTTTCGCAAAATTTCTTACTGTGTATGAAAGCGCTGAATTCGATGTTTTCGGTATTTTATAATTGGGTGTCCTCGCGAATTGAGATTTTTTTTTAAAACTTGACTTAAAAATTGGTCGTTAACCCTTTAATAAGTTCTGAAAGACTTGAAGAATTTATTTACTTTGATTAAGTAGATATTTATTTCACATTTTTATTTTTTAATAATAAAGTATTGTAATCGACCTGAAATTTGAAAAAAATTTGCTGTCCGGGAATTTTGCATTTACGCGTTTCAGGACTAAAAAAATTAAAAAAAATAAATCAGAATTCAGAAACCTGGTGAGATATTAAGTTGAAATTTATAACAAAAGAACTTTGGATCACAATATCCAGGAAGATAAAATTTGTTTAGTGGATATGGGATTACAATAATTATAGTCTACTGAATTAAAAAGTTTTGAGGGGGGAGGTGGAACACGGATGTGGGGAGACAGACATTTTTCCAAAAAATCAATTTTTATATCTCAAGAATTGCAGCGGATATGATCTTAAAGGAGTTAGGCCCAATAGAACTTTAGGGGAGAAAAAAATGTTGGTAGGCCAGGTGTAGCGGGTGATGGTGGAAGGAGGTGGAAAGGAAAAAATTTCGATTTTTATTTTTCGAAAAGCACAAAGGATAGAAAGCTAAAAATTGACGACTATATAGAGCCACTATACATGCATCTTAAAATAACCAACATTTTTGGTAGGGATAGCAAGGTGCGGGGTGGTGGGCTACAGCGTTGAAACTGAGTAGGTATATATTGAAGTACAATAAAAGTAATTAAAACGAAAACATTGATTACATTTTCATGGGCGTACAAAGGTGAAGTTAAAGAAATGTCCGTGGAAAGGGTTCTTTCCACATTTTTCACGAATTTCGATATATCTTTTAGGCATGTTGAGGTATCAAATTCATTTTACTCTTGTGGGCTCTTTATATGAATGCCTAGGAACATTCTTTCTTTATATATAATTGGGGAAAAACCCGATTTAAGCATTTTTTGATATTCAAACCTAATGGGGTTATTGTTCAAGTTTTCACGAATTCCGACAAATCTTTTGGGTTTCCTCGAATTTTCTTTTATTTCTATGGGCTTTATATACTATACATATAATGATCTAAAAATTAATTTCGGGTGTGTAAAATGATCGTGTACTTTTTTGCAAATTCCAACATATCACTTAGATCTGATGAAATATCGAATTTATTTTTTACTTTAAAGAGCTTTCTATTATAATCGCCTAAAAATCATAAATTCATAGTTTTGTGATATTCAACCCCTGAGGGGCTATGTCGATATTTTATCCCCCATGTTTTTATGGATTTTCAACTATATCAATTATAAATGGCATTTTTAAAATTAAGTAAAAGTTCCGAATTTACCAATTCCATCTGCTGATATTGATGATTTCTATAAATATGTTTTTTTATAAAAAACTGGAATTCGTAAAAAATTTGACAGCCATCTTTCATTCCCTTGGCAGTTGAATATAGAAAAACCTGGAAATGCGCTTATTTGAAGAGCCCGCAGAACTAAAATACAGACCCAAGAGATATGACGAAATTCGTGAAAATGTATGGAACTCGTTTTTTTCGTACTCCGACTTTAACCGCCTCCAAGACTTTGCCCCGAAAAATAATAAAGTTCCGCCCAGACTGTTTGAACTTTTCTTAAGTTTTCTGTCCGAAAAAAAATCGACGAATTTAGTACGATTTTATATTATATAAAAATGTACACACCGATCATGCAGAAGTATGAAGATTTAATTCCTGCCTAAATCGTAAAATGACAATAGTTCAAGGTGGCGAATAAAGGGGTATTCAGTAGGGAGATAACTTTGATCAATCATAGAATAATAGATCAATTGTTTGACCAGTTGTGTGACATGTGGTACCATCTTGTTGGAACCCGATATCACTGATGTCAAGTCCATCCAATTCTGGCCAAAACTAGTCTTCCAACATGGCACTCTAGCGAACTCCATTGACCGTAACATGGCGATCATTTACATTGACGAAAAAATACGGTCTAATCACACCTCCAGCATGAAATCCACACCACACGGTCACTTTTTGTGGATGCAATGGAGTCTCTTGAACTACATTCGGGTTTTTATTCACAAAGCCACTAAGTCAAAAATAAGCTTCATTGCTGAAGACGTTTTTTCGATGAAATTCAGAATTTTCTTCAAAATTTTGCAGAGCCCAATCGGGGAATAATTTCCAAACGTTCCTCGTTCGTGAACTTCACCATGATAAAAATGTAAACCTTGACTGACGTTTTGACATTGAAAGACCACGAAAAATGTTTAAGGGTGCGTTTGTACTAAAATACAAAATTGTAGTTGTGTATAAATTTTTAGAAATTTCCATCGATCATAACCTGATAGATACTATTTATATTTTGGTAATTTTGCTTACGGCTAGAGTCTTATGCTTTTTCATAGCATTTACAACTTTTAACATGTGAATATGGTAAAAACGTTACCCGCTCGTAAATTTCCGGTCCAATTACTTTAAAAATATTACAGCAGCTTTATGGCAAATTCACTCGATAGATTTCGATTTGAATTTTTTCCTAATACGTATATTGCCATAAAAATCTAAAACCTCTGTTAAACAAATTTATATCCTTCGTCCTGGCTGCTATGCACAAAGTATTTCATGTGGGGCGCTGAGTAGCTATCTATAGTTGCGTGTTCTCGCATGGGCAGTGCTTTATTCTAACCCGTAAAGGATATGGCAGATAGGTAGGTACTTTTGCGCCACCCGTACATTCTGTCATGTCCTTTCGGTAGTATGTGGCGTCCTACTGCTTTCAATGTTACCTAAAGCCCATCAGGTTAAAGCCCATATAAAACGAGCAGTCGTAAACAGTTCATTTCGATAGGTGAGCGGGGTGGAATACTATAATTTATGGCCTGTCATATAAATCTTTTCGTTTTTATTGTGTTAACAAGGCCTCCGGTTCTCGGTTGGTATCTACTGTGCGAACAATTTCTCCACACGTTCACGTAGTCCTGTCGGCTGGATGGACCTTAATAAAGTGAATATAGCGCACATAGCTACTTGTTCGGCGATAGTGAAAGGACTTACTTTTTCTTGACTGTTTGGCTCCTAGTGTGGAACGCTCGTCATTTTCCTACGGAGCCAAGACAAAAACCGACTCCTGACTAAAAGGCGTTTGGTGTAACACGAAAGGCGCTCCTCATATAACAAAGAAACGCTACGTTTCGAATCCGGCAAGGAGCTATTCTTACTTAGGGGATGTCCATCTTCGTTTTAGTTTGAGTGTGTTAGACTTTGCTGGACGACAACAACAGAAGCAACAACAAAACTACTTCATGGACCCAAGTGCCAAGATAAATTAATTAGTGTAAGGGAACGATTCGCAGGGCTGCACGGAGATATCTTCTCGCTTTTTCTTGATTCTTTTTTTTTTTTCATTCGAATTATTCATCCCCAAGTGTTATTAATTTTTGTCGTAAATTATGTCTTGGTGTGAAAGTTTCAGATTAGAAGCATAAATGCGATAAGCCCATTGTGAAGAGGGAAAAGCGTGGCGGCTTTTCTTAATTTAATGGTTTCACACTCCCCGGCTTTTGTTCAGGAAGATTCAAAAGAATTTTATACTACCTACAGCTTAGCTGTTAATTTAAGCCCTCCCAAGTCCTTTGAGTCAAGGGATTATTGTAAAGAATATACCTTTAAATCCTTACGTTTACCGATCCCATGCCAGCACCACAATAATTCCGTGAAATTTTTTCTCTCTCGAATGTAGTTTTATTAATTGCTTTAAATACAAAAAATCTGGCTAAATGCGTTCTTTACCTATCATGCGTTTAGGATCGTTTATAGAACTACGTATGTAAGGAATTGAGGAACGAGGACAATGTTTGAGACTTTTCTTTCGGGATGTCGGCCGCATAGTATCAAATATAAGGGAGAAAAGTATGGAGCAGGTTTTTCTATCCCAGGAACAGTTTCCACTAGAAAGTTGAAACTTTGCAAACAAATATATCAATTTTACTTTATTATTTTTTAATAATAAAGTATTGTGATCGACATGAAATTTCAAAAAAGTTTGCTACCCTGAAATTTTATATTTACACGTTTTAGGACTAGTAAACACAAAAAAGCAAAAAAAAAAATGTCCGTCTGTCCGCCGTATACGCCGTACGCCGTACGTAAAGTCGTTTGAAGGTGTGTAGCTCACAAACCCCTTGAGATATTAATTTGAAATTGTTGTAGTAGGTAGAGTGGGTGAACGTCTACGACTGGTACCTTCTGGAGGGGTGGGGGCGTTTTAGATGAAAAATTTTGGTTTCTAGATGTCAGGAGCCGCTTATGCTAGGAGGCTGAAATTTGGAACTTATGAAGTACTATAATAGTGGACCCATTTGCAAAAAAATAGTCGTTAGGGGTTGAGAGGTGTGCGGGTGGGGGGGGGGGGGAGTGGAAACAATGCGTCCAAAACGCTTGAAAGCTGGGATTGATACATTCTAAAATCCATATTTCCTGAACAATTGATGTCAGATGACCGAAATTTTATAGTTGTATTAAGGGATACTAGGGGTTAAAATTTTTAAGGGAAGTAGTGGGGTACGGGGGTGGGGGTGAAAAACTTTAAATTACAATATCTTCCGACTCAATTGTGCTAGGAAGATAAAATTTGGTTTCTGTATATATAATTACCAGTACTGAATTTAAAATTTTTGAGGGGGAAGTGAAGCGCTGAAGGTGGGGGACAGCCATTTTTCAAAAAATTTAATTTTTATATCTCATGAACCGTATCAGATATGATTGTGAAATTTTTACAGAAGTTAGGACCAGTAGACTAGCGGAGAAAAAAATTTGAGAGTGTGGGTGTAGGGAGTGATGGTGAGAGGGGGTGGAAATGAAAAAAATCTTATTTTAATTTCTCGAAAGCCGCAAAGGATAGAAAGCTAAAAATTGATAACTGTATAGAGGTGCTTATAGAGATATCTCAGAAAAATAAAATTGTTGATAGGGGGTAGGAATGTACGGGGGTGGGGGTGGTTTTGCATATTTCAGAAACGGTTTATGCTAGAAAGTTGAAACTGAGTACATATATGTAGATGTGCTACTAGAGAAATTAAAACTAAAAAAAATTTTATTTTCATTTGTGTTCAAAGATGGAGTAAGAAAAATGTCCGTGAAAAGGGCTTTTTCCCACATTGTCACGAATTTCGATAAATCTTTTAGACATCTCGAGCTGTCAAATCAATTTCACTTCTGCGGGCTCTTAATATAAGCGCCTAGAAACGCTTTCCCAAATTTTTCGTTATCTGACCCCTAAGGGGGTGTAAGGCGGTTATGTACTTTTCACGAATTCCGATATATTTCTTATGTCTCCTAAGATATACAATTCACTTTCACTTCTAAATTCTTTGAATATAGTCGGGGAATAAACCGATTTAAGCATTTTTTGATATCAAACCCTCTGAGGAGTAAGGCATTGTTCGAGTTTTGACGAATTTAAATTTTTTTAGGTTAAATGAAATCGAATGCACTTTCACTTCTATTGAATAATCTATTGAATAAACAAATACGTAAATAAATAAAGAAAATCTGCCAACAGTATGGGTGCAACTTCATTATTTTATGGGTAAAAGTCAGAAACGTGTTTAATGCTGAGATGCGGTGTAGGTTACTATGCGACTAACAACCTAAAGTATAACCAGGAGGCTATTTGGAACGTTGTCGGCTATTTGGAATGTAGGGACAAAAAAAAAATTCTGTGAAATGGAGTTGTTGCATTTTCACAAAATTCACAATATCTGTTACGTCTGCTGAGTTCTTGCATAAATTCCATGTATCCTTAAGCACCTAGACAGGGTTTTCATGCTTGTCTTTATTCAGCTCATAAGTAACACCCCTGCTGGCTGTGTAGATTTTTACGAATTCCAGTATATCTCTTAGGTATTATCGGATACCAAAGGAGGTCCAAAGTAGTTGTTATGTGCTTTTTTACGAATTTCGTTATATCTTATAAGTTCGACGAGCTATCGAATGGTTTCTCGCACCAACAGGCATTCAACATGATTACCTAAAAATCAAATTTCAGGATTCTTTTTATATTTAAACCCTGGTTCAGTTCAGAAAGGGGCGCAGTGTTAAGAAGCGCCACGCTTACGTGGCACCATACGAGCCCACAGCGATTCCTTCAAAACCTCATGGGCCACCAAACTCCCTCAAAACTATCTATCGGCCCTATTTTGAAATTGTGACCTATCACAGGTCACAACCTGCTGTGACTAAAATTTTGTGACTTCGCTTGTGATCGAAAAGTTTTTTCGCATTCTGGAGCTGCAGTCACAAGAAAGGTCACAATAATTTCTCGTTGGAGACATGTGAAAATGATGATGCTGTGTCAGTATCAGTGATCAATTCGGCCTTTGCAAGTGTATAATGGAAAGTTCTATGCCTTAGTAAACATCTAAAACGTGGTAATCCGAAGTAACTCTCAAATGCATTGTCGATAAATAAAAACGGATCACTTGCGTTCCTCAAGTTTCTGAGTGTAGCTCTTCTTAACGCCCTTAAATCACACAAAATGTAAAACAGCAATCTAAATTTACGTTAAATTACTTTTGTTCAGGTTCTTCCAGTAATTACCTCAAACATTCCATTTTTTTTTCAATACTACTCGTAAGTATTTGAACGTCACAGAACTTTAAATTTGTTTGCCTGGCAGGCCGTTGTGATCACCTATTTCGATAGTCACAATTTTGTGATGTTTTTTTAAAACGTCAAAATTGTGATTAATACAAGAATATGAAAAGTCACAGATTTTCTAAAATTATGACTCTCCGCTAAAATTGTGACTTGTGACTGTACACAGAATAGGCCTGTATATCTCTGCAGAACCTGACCAGTTTGTCATACCCAAGCGACCTCAGATCCTCGATGTTGTAGAAAAGACTACCCAGCCATTTCATTCGCTTCCTAGCAACCCCTAGGCATTCACACAAGATGTCAGTGATATTCTCTACAGCGTACTGATAGTGGCAGTACCTGCACTCCACTATCCCAGCTAACCCTAAACGCATGGCATGCTTAGTGCTCTGACGATCGACCGTAATTTTCCTCTATTCACAAAGCTCTAGAAATTCTGCAGCTTGTCAACTTTGCTTACCTAGATTTGGCCACCTATATATGATATGTAGAACGTTCACCAATTATCGCGGGACTTGAACAGATACCTCGAGGGAGCCCTGAAGAGCAGACCCTGGCCTGGCTAATTCGTTACCCTTGTAGATTTAGAACCGAAAGCAGGTTTACTTTGAGCTGATTTCTTAAAAAGGCTAGCACCTCTCGGCAGTGTTCGACTCGTTTAGAGGAGGAGATAGCCAAATCTTAGGCCTTGATTGCAGCTCGGCTGTCCGAACCGTGCTCACTGTAGTTCCCCCTTCAGCGTTGTAAGGGAATTGCATAAGTTTTCACGATTTCCTCCATATCTTTTTGGTTGAATAGAATATCCTATTACTTAATAAGTGTGCGGGCAACCTAAAGAATAACCAAGGGGCTATTTGGAACGTTATTTTTTAGGTTAGCATCAAACGCGCTCTGGATTTCTACCCAAAAAATATTGAAATTAGGCTCAAATTATTTGGCCAATTTTAAAATTGATGATTTTTTAAACAATAAGGTACATTTTTTTATTATACTCGTAAAGTAATTAAGTCAAAAACATTTAGATTTTGTAAATGAATTTTTGCAATGGGTTGTTTTGTTTAATATAAAAAACTTCAGGGTGAGCATGAAAAACCTTATTTTGAAATAAATAATAATAATTATTATATAAATTTTAGCGTCATAATTAATATTTAATTTAAAAACACACATCATGGCTGTTATTTGTTTCAGGAATTTTAATGTAACTTATTTAATATTTACGCGTAGAACCAAAGTCCCAGAGTTCACACTCCCTAAACTGGGGGGTCTCACCCTACAGCTTACAGACAATGCTAGGTACTTAGGTATAATCCTGGACCGGAAACTTACCTGGAGTAAGAACATCGACGAGCGACTAAGGAAGGCTCTAGTGGCCCTTTACGCTTGCAAAAAGATGTTCGGGAAAAAGTGGGGGATTCAGCCAGGGATGGCTCACTGGATGTACACGGCCATAGTCAGGCCTATCCTAACCTACGGAATTTTGGTGTGGTGGGTAGCGCTGGAGAAATCCACCTACCTCACTAAACTCACCAAGGTTCAACGTCTAGCTTCCACAGGAGCAACGGGCGTACTTGGCACCACACCTACAGCGGCACTAGAGATGATCCTTCATCTTCTTCCGCTGGATATTTATGGGAAGAGTGTAGCAGCAAAAAGTGCCGTTCGCCTAAGACAGTCAGGCAGCTGGGTATCTAGACCCGGGGGGCACAGCAGCATACTCGGCCGGTTTAGTGAATGTAACCCGTTAGAGGATACAGACTACTTGATTCCGCAGCTCGAATTCTCTAGAAGATTCTCAACGAGGATCCCTAGCAGAGAGGGGTGGAATGTGGATCAGCCCCACGAAGGGGCCTGTCATATCTACACGGACGGTTCGAAGACAGACGCGGGTACAGGTGTAGGGGTATTCTCCGCCGACTTGAACCATAGCGAGGCATTCAGAATACCGGACTGCTGTAGCGTATTTCAGGCAGAGATGATGGGAATCGTTCAGGCTTGCAATCTGCTAGAGGCTTGTGCGATGCAGAACAAATCCGTCGTCATCCTAACAGATAGTCAAGCGGCGATCAAGGCGCTTGACTCACACTTGATCAGATCCCGCCTCGTGAGGCTATGCAGGGATAAAATTAGTGCTCTATGCACCCTCTGGAACGTTACAATTTGTTGGGTTCCGGGTCACAGCGGGATTCCGGGTAACGAGGCTGCGGACGAACTCGCAAGGAGAGGTTCGGCGCTGAATCAAGCGCTAGCTCTTCCAGTGATGAGGCCCATAGAGGACATTAAACATGCTATCGACGTGACGGCCATATCAGAGGCTAACACAAGATGGTCAGGCCTCACATCGTGTCTCGTGGCCAGGCAGCTTTGGCCGACCCTAAATGCGAGCAGGACAAAGTTTATCCTACTTGGAGATAGGAATACTCTTCGTATCCTAATTGGTGTACTGACGGGCCATTGCCTGATCGGCCGGCACGCCAGAAGACTAGGTGTTGCGGACGTTACAGATCTGTGCCGCAGCTGTGGTGAACCTGACGCTGAGGAAAGTATTTTCCACTTGCTTTGCGAATGCCCGGGTCTGGCCTGGAGGCGCGAGCGTACTTTAGGTACGCGCTTCGCCATAGACTTGGGCGAATTCGCAAGCATCAAGCTGAACAAGCTGCTGCAGTTTGTCAGGCTGGCGGGGTGGTTTACTTAAAATGTTGTCTTGGGCACACGGGTACCTTTTTCCCGTGCATGTGGGATCACAACGGACCCATTGGCGGTCTATGTGCTTGGTCGCGAAGCGACCACCCACCTTACCTAACCTAACCTATTTAATATTTTGTTTAACTCAATTTTTCATGGTGTAAACTTTCAAATTAAATTTATAGCTTCGAGTGAGTAAATTTTTGCCGTCGGTCTAAAAGTTGAAACAGGAATGTTTTTAATAACAAGTTTTCTATTCTATACTAAAGACTCAGTAAAAAATATTATGCTCGGATCTGGTATTTAATATAAACATTTTCATTTCATTAGTTACTGTTCCTATACTAAATAAATAATTTAAACAATTTAATAACAGCTTTCGGGAAAAAAAACGAGATGGAAAAATGCTTGCACAAAGTTCTATTCGCTATTCCTGATAATGGGAAGCCCTTGATCATCGATTTCGGTAGAAGGTATCAGGGGAGGTTTGAATCCATACTCCATACGGGGGCTACTATTAAAATTGAGTTTTCTCCGTTGTCGAGTGCCGACCGAATTCCAGAGTGAGTACTCGCCAGTTACAGGTACAGGACCAAAATATTCGTCCTTTATTATTTTACCTGATTGTTGATGGCACTTGTAAAATGGATTCGGTCGATTTTCTTCGCACAAATTGATATTATTTTCTTGGTGTTCGAAAGCCGAACTAATTGCCGGGCTATGGGGTGAGTTGGCGAAATTGTTGATATTAACATCGTTGAGAGCTTGTAGAGTGTAGGCTACTGGATAGGGAAGATTGAGAGGTGTCTGAAGCGGAATGTGAACAGGTACCGGGACTTGAATATGAACAGGACGATCGACAATTTTTTCGACAACCTTTTCTCCTTCGACAGGTACCTTAATATATTTTTCGATTATTTTTTCGACAGGATACGGTCGATTGACGATGGTTTGAAACGGAACTAGATAGGGAACTGGACGTTCTACTATCCGGTCGACGTACTGTGTGACAGGATCAGGGACTGGAAGCTTGTTGATTTTATTCACTTTCTCAACTTCGGCTGGCTTTCCGTTTACCAGGTCGGTCGAATTTGGCGCTGGCTTAGGCAATAGCTCAACAATTGGACTGACTTCGTTGATATTCTCGGTAACGTAAATTGTTGGCTCAGCTGACTTAGCTTGGCTATCTGGTATAGTCTGAGTAATTAAACCTGGATTTTGCGGGATTTTGGATCTTGAAGATGCATCCAAGTGCTGACTGATTATTTGGCTGTCCTCAGTCAATTGTACATACGATCTACCAACTTTCTTCGAAACATCCTTACCAACTTTCTTTCTTTCGCCATATCCTTTCTTGCTGCTCTCTTCGGGATGAACTACTTCCCTTTTCGAATCGTTCGAATCTTTTTCATCGTTCGAAAGTAATAATCCGGCCTGGATAGGGGCTAAAAAGTCTTCCGAAATCGCATGAGCCGTGCTAATTTGCTCGTCCTGAATATTATTTAAAGCGGAAGTTACCAAACTCGAAATTTCTGTACTTGTTGGCGGGAAACTTTCAAATTGGCCGGCAGACAAAGTTTCATTCGACAAAACACTTTTCACGTTGACATGGGGTAATTCGGTGTATCCTGGAGATTGTTCTGATTGTTGTGAAGGAACTTTTTCGATTAAATATTGCCCCTTATTGTAATCGTCGAGAATTTTTACGTTGATTTGCTTACTGGCGTGTTGTTCGTGTAAATTCAAAAAGTTTTCTTTGATCGGCGTAATTAAAACTTCAGGTTGACTTAAGTCGAGCAGAGATTTACCTGTCGGCCGGGGTAAATTGTTTGAAAGGATGTCCACATCCTCGACAATTATTGGCCGATTGAAAGCTGAAAAGCCATTGCCGAATTTATGTGGCTCGTTCAGGCGTTCCTCGTTGATATCGTCAAAGTATTCTTCGGCAGCACCATTGATATTGATTACATCTTCATTCGATACTAAATTATAAGTTGTCGCGACTAGTTTCGAAATTCCCGGCAACGGTATGCGTTTGGTAACTTTCTCTGACTCCGCTGGTTCCTTAACGTCTGCAATATTATGCAGGCTAGATTCAAACTTCTTACGAGATTCAAGAAGAAATTGTTTTACTCTCCATTCTGGACTCCTAAGGTCACTTTCTCCCGATTTCGAATCCTGTTCGTGTAAGGCCTTCACGGCACTATTACCCAGGGCAAAATGGCTCGAAACTTGACTATGGCCGGTTCTAGTTGAAATCCTAAAAAAACACCTTAATAAGAACACCAAAGTAAGAACTTGTTTAATCAAATACTGCACCTTACAACAGGGTGGTAGCCAAAATCATCAGCGATATATTGGACATTTGCATGGGATTCATCGTTAGGCAAATTGACATAGTAATTTCCCTGGGTGTGCTCTCCTTGACGCTCCTGGGCATGTCCTTGCGACGAACCTCTTTCGTCGAATGCTATCGAATATCCATAGTTATAATTGGCGAAATTCTGAAGTAGATTGGAAATATAGTTCTGTAATATGAGGAAACGTTATTTATACCTTATTGTCTCCGCCAGGGCCCACAATATTTTGTAGCTGATTTGCTCCAAGAATAGGCACAGTCGCTAGAGAAAGTAACCAGGCGAACCTCAACATTTCTTCAAGCTAGAAAAGCATTATAAAATATCAGATATAATGGTAAAATCATAAAATATAGATTGACATAACGCCACTCCACGAAGTTTATTTGGTACTAAAACTAACTTAAATTCGATTTTTAGTACAGAAATCGGTTCTAAAAATTTATCTTCCCGGAAACTAATCATGGTTTGATAAGCATCTTTACTCATCAGGAGGCATATTACGCTACCAATTTTTCTGGTAGATTGAGCAGTGCTAGCTTTTTACTATAGGTAGTAAAAAAAATAAGATCAAATTTCTAGCCGAGATTAGAACCCTTGATTTTAGTGTTTGTCGACTAACGCACTTAGAGATACCCCAGTTGCTGGATAAGCATAAAAATAAAATAATTCCACTAAGCACCAGCTTACTTTCAGATCAAGTTTGAAGTTCGACGCAGTCTCAACCTATTGTTTTAGTGAAAGGCTAACAAATTTTTCTTAGCAAATGAATACAACACGTTGTCGAGTTTTCGTGCGCTCTAATAGATAGACAGGTAGCTAGATAGACACGGAGTGATAGCCATCAGCCCGATTTGGAGAAATAAATTTAAGTTTGACTGTCTGACAAATATTTGATACTTGGAAGTACAACATTTTTGAAGATATGGATGTGTCCAGTAATTTTTAATAAAATACGTTTAAAATAAAACCAAATCAATAATAAGTTCACTCTAAATTGGTTTTACTGAGGTTAGTTCTAGTGCAACAAATTTTCATACGAAATATGTATGCCAACCATTGAAGGGAGTTGCAATTTTTTTTCGCAAATTATATAAAAATATAGCGTGAACAATTTGAATTTTCTAATTTTTTTCGCGAAGATGTTTAGGTATTTGACAACATGTAAATTCACACATCACGAAAACCAAGTAGCCGGTTGTTTGGTGTTAAATAGAACGGTTTTGGTTGGACTTAGCAGCTTAAGAGACAATTGTTGTTTGCGAGCACACGTCGTATAAATATTAACTCTAAATCATTGTTATGTTACAAAATACACATAAATTAACTGAATAATCAGCAGACTAAGTAAAGTGGATTTTATTTCCGAATTCTTCCGAGGTGGTATTTTCCGATTCATAAATAAGTCATTAATGCATCATTATTAACGAGTATTTCAATCGTGAATATCTCAACATAGTTTTTTGTTAAAGAATTGTTATTTATAAACCATTAATGGATCTTTAATGATTTCTTATTAATTGTATCATTTATTATACAAAGCTAACGTCATGAGCATATAAATTAATTTGTGTGAATAAATATATTCAATTATGTTCGTTACTATTGAAAAGTATTGCATTGTTTTCGTTTTCATTTGAATTTTTATAGTGCAGATATATCATGAGCCGACGTCAACTGAATACTGGAAATTATTGAGACTGGAATACGTTTTGCAATTTCTCCATGTTTGATATGATACATGCACTCATTCGTGTCATTGCGCCATCACCTCTCGTAATTTTATCATTTTTTTCGAACGATCATAAATTGTTTTGCTGGGAACCAACTCGCACTAACAAATTACTATAAACAAAAATTTAGTAGTGAGAGTTAGTGTCAATTATGGTTGATAGACGATAAATTTTTTTAAGGACATTTATATGGGAGATACTTGATGTTTTTGTCGAATTTTACCATTTCGATATCTGTTCTTTGGAAATGTTATGAAGTAATGCTTTCAGGGTATAAATACGATGGTTAACATGTTCTTCATTTCTGATCACGTATATTTAAAATTTTTGAAAAAGAGTTACGAAGAGTATTTTGATTTATTAACGGATTTGGTTTTGTATTTTTGTCCTAACAATCAAATAAATTTCATCTGGAGGGTGTAGGTATACCTTTTTTTATACTCTAGATGAAATCATATAGAGTATTATAAGTTTAATCCAGCCGAAAAGTTTGTAACGCATAGAACCAAGCCTCGGACGAAAAAAAGTTATATATTATTTTTTGTTTATTTGTGGCCAAAAACCTCAAATCCGCTTGACGTCCGTCCGTCCGTCCGTCCGTCCGTCCGTCCGTCTGTCCGTGAACACGATAACTCAAGAACGCCTTCACCTAGGATCTTGAAATTTTGAATCTGAATGTTTGGTTGAATTTGTAAGGCTAAGTTCGTTAACGGGCAAAATCGTCTTACTCCTTCGGGTAGCTGCCATACAAAATGTCCTTAAAACATGTGTTCCAGAATATTGGTCGATAACTTTAGAAGGGTTTAAGCTACGTCTTTGAAATTTTGTATGTATTATTTTTCCAATAGTTGGAGCTAAATATATGGTTATGAAGGAAATCCTGTTAGTCCTTCATGTAGCTGCCATACAAATATCCTGTCAAAATGTATTCACTTAATTTACGAAACTCACTATAACTCAAGTAATCTTTTAGCTACGAATTCCGAATTTTGTACAAGTTAGTTATGAGTAAAAACAAAGTCGGAGTTTACTAATCAGCGAAATCCATCTACTCTTTCTGGTAGCTGCCATACAAAATGTCCTTAAAACACATGTTCAAGAATATTGATCGATAACTTCAGAAGGGTTTAAGCTACGACATTGAAATTTTGTATGTGTCATTTTTCCAATAGTTGGAGCTAAATATATAATTATGAAGGAAATCCTATTAGTCCTTCGTGTAGCTGCCATACAAATATCCTGTCAAAATGTATTCACTAAATTTACGAAACTCACAATAACTCAAGTAATCTTTTAAGTACGAATTCGGAATTTTGTACAAGTTAGTTTTGAGCGAAAAGGAAGTTCGAGTTTACTAATCAGGGAAATCCTTTTACTCCTTCTGGTGGCTGCCATACAAAATATCCTTAAAACACGTGTTCAACAATATTTTCCGATAACTTTTGAACGCTTCAAGCTACGAATTTGAAATTTTGTACACATGAATTGTTGAATGGTTCCAAGGAAAAGGACAAATATGTAAGAAATCGAATGAGTCCTTCCTGCACCTCCCATGTGAAAGTCCTTTAAAAAGGACATTTTTTTTCGATGACTTACCCGGTTCAAGGTATGAAATCAAACACTGAATATTGTCTTTTAGTTTTGAGTAGCAATCTAATGGCAGTCCTTAATAAAGCACATACAACATGCACACACGTAGTTCTACTTTATCCCCAACTACAATATAAATCGGAGTTCAGTATTCATCTAGAGTATTATACGATTGGCTTGCAGCCGATCGTGACTGCAGTATGTTTTGCTTTTATCACTAGTGAGAAGAGTCTTAGTCCTGAATAAGATGATGAAAGAAACTTCTAAGTTATATTTAAACGAATCACGAAATTAGTATAAATGGCACTAATGGACTACGGCATTGGTATTTTATTTGAATAATGGAATAGGTCAGCAAATTTAAAATCAATGAATGCCTAATCATTTTTGATAGGGTTGTGATTTACTTTTGGCTTTAGAGCAATCTTTCAGAAAGGTATTTGGATTTTAGTCACTAAAGGAAAGGCTTGAAACCTGACCAAAATCAAATAATTTCAAATCTATTGCATGTTAATACGATCAGGTGATCGTTGCAAGTTGATACTTGATGGTGTGGAATTTTGTTGGCGAGTTCACAAGGGGAAATTGCTGTTTGTTTGACATTTGATCCGGCTCGACGGACCAATGATTACGATCAGGACATTTGATCTTGTTAGGTGATCTTGTTCAGTGGTAATTTTAATCGTTGAACAGGAGGGAATGAAAAGGTTGGAGATATGAGTTTTGATTTCGCGAACGAGAGTTGGGTTCGTTGAAAACGTATTAACTTTGAAAAAGGTCCCCAGCTGAAGCAGCGTGAAGACAGATCTCAAAGGTTCCCGTTTGCTATTGGTTTAGAATAGTTACCTTTCGAAATATCGCTAAATTTTTGTTTGATGCGAATCGCAACTAAATATTCACGATAAAGTACACTATCCAAAAGCACTCGTATTGACGGCGGACGCGCCTTTTTAGAGCTATCTAGTCTACCGTTGTTTTGATCGAGCTACACAGTCAATGCCGTCAATGCTGCTTCACAGTCCAACCCATAAAAGTAGACTGTGGTGAATTTTGTAATTTTAGCTTTCAGATGTGTTTGAAGTTCAAACAGCAAGAGACAAATATAAAAAAAACTTTCACTGGAGAAGTCAAATGTTGTGTCAATATTGTTCGTGTTTGGTTGTTTAAAAATCGACTACACAATAACACAGTAAACAATTGTTACTACTCTCAGAATAGGCAATTTAGCGCCTACTCTGAAAGCAGTAAAATTACTATTGTCAAATTTATTTACGCACTATCGTGATTTCTACTACTTACGCTGAAAAATATCACTATTAATGCGGAAATTCACACAAAAGTGCGGAAATCGATCGCAAAAAATTAATAAATTTACTGCTGGTGTGGAAAGGAAAAATTTTACAATGCGTAAAACTACAAACGGGGTGGAAAAACTACATATATGTATACGAGTACTTCTGGTAAAAAAGTTAAGCATTCATCTCACACTGTTCTTGAGATATGAGAAGTGATGTTTTTGAAAAATTCGTATCCCCTCCACTTCCATACTACACCGCCCCCTTAAAAATCTTTACTTTCATCAAACTTTATTTGTCAACCTTTATACACAAACCAAATTTTATTTGTCTAGTGCAATCGATTCGTGAAATATCGTAATCTAAAGTTTTTTATCCCCCACCCCCGCACTCCACTGACCCCACTCAAAAATTTGTTTTCGATCAATTTGGCAAGTATACCTACAGATGTTCTTTAAGTTTAAATTTCGTGACATTAACCGTTTAGGATATATGGATTTTAAAATGCCTCGATCTCGGCTTTCGAGCGTTTTGGACACATTATTATTCCCACACCCCTTCACCCGTATTAGCAATTTTTTTGCAAATGGGTTCACTATTGAAGCGCTATACAAATTCCAAAGCTTCCTGACATAAGCGGTTGCTGAGATCTAGAAACCAAAATTTTCCGTCTAAAACGCTTCCCCCACTTCCCCCCTCACACCCGCACTCTTCAAAGAGTGGTCACTTCATGGGGCCTACCCAGTCCATTCAGAAAAAAAAATGCAATTTAATAGCTCAAAGGGTTTGGGAACTATAAGTCCTCAAACGATTTAGCGTACTGCGGACGGCGTACAGACGGACTGACATTTTTTTTTGCTTTTTTGGTGTTTATTAGTCATAAAACAAATTTTTCAGAGTAGCAAATATTTTTTTTTTAAAAATCGATAACAATACTTTATTATTAAAATAATAAAGTAAAACCAGGATATAGGTCGGAAAGAGTAGAAAGTATAAAACACTATACATGTTTATTATTTAAATTCAATTTATTTGTTTTAAAGCCACAAACTTCACACATTATATACATCAAATTTTAAATCACGCCTTTCACAAAACCACGAAACACGTGAATTAAACAACGAAGCGGTCAAGTTAATATATATCACAAAAAACAAATTAATACTCATGAGGTATCAAAATTACATGCAAAATGCGTAATTTTATACTCAATGATCAATTTTACACATTAGATGTGGAAAATTTTATGCGGTGGTGCAATATTACTTTCCAGTCAGTAAATTTATGAATTAAATGTGTAAAAATACAAAATTCTCTCAATTTTGTTAAATTTAATGAAAATTTGCAAATTTACTACATCAATGCGGAATATTTGCTTATTTGTTGCATATTTATTGAATATACAAGTTTTCCGGGTTCAATACTGTTTTTATTTATTTTGCGTGACGTTTCGGACTCGACTGAGTCCTTATTTTTGCAAAATTTTTTACAGTGAAAATTAACTTCACTGACAACACGGACTTTGTACTAGGAAGTTGTAAATGTCTTTTATGAACTCTAGAATTTTGGTAGTGGTATTGTTCGCTATAAATTTAATCCTGAATTAGGCAGACCAGCTTAATTGCCGAATTACCTATTCTCCGGCAATTTCATATTTAAGAAACAGCTAAATTATTGTTCAGCTCACGTCTTTTTATAGTATGTCCCTATCAAAGAGAGCAACATTACCTGAACTGGAGTAGCAAACGAGAAGACTGAAATTATGCGACGAGCACGAAGGTTGCGAATATTGCCAATATTGCTATTTGCTTATCGCATGATAGCAATTTTAGAACAATAAGCGCTAAGAAGATCAAGTACTTTTGTGCGATAAGTTTTTCTGGATGAGGAGGAGTCTTCATAATATGAAGCTCAAAGTGATATGACGACGTAGTTTCGGATTGCATAGTCCGCGTCCTCGTATGTGTTACCATTCTGACGGGGGGGGGGTGAGGGGTGGCATTTCGAAGTTTTTTTGTTGTTTCGTCCTTTCATAACTTTAGCGCCCACTTTAAACTTTTATTGTACTTCAGATGTCCTAGAGTGGATTGAAGTGAACTGGCTTCTATGCGGCTCGAAATAGCAAAGATATTATATGACAACGACTTCGGCTGGAGCGCAGGCGAAAGATATAAACTTTTAAAGCTGGTTGTTGTTCGCAGAAATGACTTCATCATAAAATTTCAGAACATCCCCGTTCCGAAGAAAAGGCTAAAACGACGTCACTACTATCGTCCTATCTGTTCCGTGGCATCTTTTGCTTCTTGTGAGTTCTCGTCTATCGCGTATGGGACTATTTTGTTAACTTTCTTCTTGACTTTGATTTTATTTCTTCTCGAGACGTTTTAGTTTTTATTTTTCGTCCTTTTTGCATGGTTTTCGCCTCTGATTCGTCTTGTTCGCCGGGAACAATGTCGTACATGTCCTAGTTGTCTCCGATATCGTTTTGCTGGATTCCTTTTGCGATGCCTGATGTCATAAGGATGTAACGCGAAAAAGTTTTTATGACTTTTCTCCGGGAATTTCTCGTTTTTGTTATCCTGCTGTCTTGCGATAGTATCCGTATCCTTACAGACAGCTAACAATAAACTTTCCCAATGACGGTCTTGTATTTAAGTTCCACGCTATAATCGGAAAAGTTGTATAGACGTACAGAGTGTGTTTCAGCGACTACAAAGAGCGCGCTCAGATTTTAAGACGGGTCAGAATCAGTTTTAATTCTTTTTACGAAGCGAAGTACGCCCCCTAAATTCAAAGGACTTTCGGGTTTATTACTCTGTGATTTATATAATAATTGTTCGGAAGTTCAATTAACTCGTTTTGATGTCCAAATAAAGTTAATTAGTTTCAGTTTCTATGCAATTATTGAAGTACTCGAAATATTTTCTTCTTTTATTTTATTATTTCGTTTAAAGCTGTCTTGTATCGATTTACAGAAAACATAATTTGCTACCTGATATTTCTTATTTTCACGTTTTAGGACTAGTAGACCTAGAAAAAAGGAACAAGAAAATTATTTCCACCGTACAGAGACACGAAATATTTTGGGTTCTATAACTCAGGAACTTCTTATGCTAGAAAGCTGAAACTTGGACTATATATAGAGATGTAATAAAAACCCAACTTTCAAAATTGATCGATATTTGGTGGCTAGATAGGGACAGGAAAGAAAACAATGCATTTGAAGCACTCGGAAACTGGAGTCAGGAAATGCTAAGGGTTTATACCACAATAATGAAGCCCGGAAATTATTTGTAGGCATGCTAGGCGAGAAATAAAAAAGTATGTTGTTTAGTAGGGGGTTGAAAATCTTGGATTATGATTTCTTATAATTACGGTAGGAAGTTAAGACGTGTCTTATACATAGATCATGGGTGTACGAAATTATTACGTACGAAATTATTATCTTTTATTTAAGGTATGATACAATAAAATCTAGGGTTGTTGGAAGTAATGGTGCAAACGAAAGGGGAGCTCAATAGATGCCCAAGAAACCAAACAAAATTAAGGGAACCGTACAGGTCTTTTTCACGTATTTTGAAGAATTTTTTTTTCATAGTAAAATGTATTGAAATATTTCGAAGTTTCTACACTTTATCTGACATATATTGAAGTTTATAAAAATATTTTTTTAATTTTTGCCCTTATGTACGGCGACAAAATGGCGGCTGCAGGAGTAGCCCGTAAAAACCCGGTTGACATGATATCTTTCGTTAGAAACGGCTGAATCAAAAAATCAAAACGGGATATTAAAATATAAGTAATTAGCTATAGCCGGTAGTACAATTAAACATTTTGGGCAAAAATTAATAACATGGCGAACGTTTGAATTTTTTTTTGCCTTTTTTGCAACTGAAATTGCTTAAAAAAAGAGGTTTAAAAATAATTAAAAATTTATGATTATACTAGGGGCTGCAACTACATATGTTCTGAACAATCTCTGAAAATTTCAGCCCAATCGGTTAAATAGTTTTTCCGAAATCGTGTCAACCAGTTCGGAAAAAGTTGTTTCAAAAAAACAAGATTAAAGTTTTTTTGTTGCCGAAACGCCTTCTGTTCGCACTCATAAGCACTACCTGATAATCGACTCTAGGACTTATCCTCGGTCGGTAATCGATTTAAAAGTGTTTGTACACTAATTCTACATATATGTAGTACACGAAAATTTAATTTTTCAAAAAAATAGACCTGTACGGTTCCCTTAAGATCCGATCAAAAATGAGAGTAAATTTTTTCAATTTTTACAAGTGATATCACAAACGAAAGGTGAGATCAAAAGATGCTAAAAAAATCCAAGCAAAATTAAGGTCAGATCAAAAATGGAGGAATGGTGGCCAAAAACATCGAAAAAAAATTTCAAAATTTGCGACACTTCTTTTGCCTCTCATGGCCGCAAATTTTTTAAAATTTTATTTTTTTTAAATATGTTTGCGGATTTCAAACCCCGCCAGCACCTTTAATTTAATTGATCACTGTCAAAATCGGAGAATTGTGACAGAATATAGAAAAATTTCCCTAAAATTTGCCAAAAGGGCATTTTTTTAAAAAGTATATTTTTTGATTTTTGCAAGTGCCACCGCAAGAAAAGCTCAACAGATGCTCAACACTCCAAACAAAATTAAAATTAAATCAAAAATTGAGGAATGGTGTCCAGAAACGTCGAAAAAAAAATTGAAAAATTTGCGACTCCTCTTTTGCCTCTCCTGGCAGCAAATTTTAATTTTTTTTAAATCTGTTTACGGATTTGAAACTTTAAACCTTTAATTTAAGTGGTCACTTGTTAAAATCGGACAATTGGGAGAGAATTTAGAAAAATGGCCCTAAAAAAGCCAAGGTACCATGGCATTTTTTTTTTAAAGTCAATTTTTTCACAGCAAACGAAAGGAGAGCTCAACAGATGCTCAAAAATCCAACCAAAATTAAAATCGGATCAAAAATGGGGGAGTGGTGACCGAAAACGTTGAAAAAAAATTGAAAAATTTGTGGCTATTCTTTTGCCTTTCTGGCCGCAAATTTTAATTTTTTTTAAATATGTTTGCGGATTTCAAAAGGTGGCGCTAGCCACCTTTATATTAAGGGGTCACTTGTCAAAATCGGAAAATTATGAGAGAATTTGAAAAAATTGACCTAAAATTTTCCAACGGTTAACATGGCATTTTTTAACAAGTCAATTTTTTCGATTTTCGCAAGTGACACCGCAAACAAAGAGGAGCTCAACAGATGCTCAATACTCCAAACAAAATTAAAATCGGATCAAAACAGAGAACCAAGTCTCTAACCAAAATTGACAACGTGGAGTTTTAAATACCCTCCGGCTTAGGACCCGATGTCGAACGTAAGATAGTATTACATTCGCTTAGTTTAGGGTTGACGTTGTTTCTCATTTCAATTTTTACTTTATTATTTTCTAATAATATTACTTTATTATTTTCTAATAATACAGTATTGGGATCGATCTTTTTCACGTCTCATGACTAGTAGACACGAAAAAAGCAAACAAAATTTTCAGTCCGTCTGTCCGCCGTATGCCGTACGACGTCCACCGTTTTGCAAAATATATTGACGGCTCGTAGCTCCCAAACGCTTTGATATATTACATTGACATTTTTTTTTATGAATAGACTGGGTAGGCCCCTTTGAAGTAACCAAATTATGTGGGATGGGTTGTGAGGGGGAAGGAGGGGAGTGCGTTTAAGACGGAAATTTTGGTTTCTAGATCTCATCAACCTCTTATGCTAGGAGGCTGAAACTTGGAATTTATATAGAGCTTTGATAGTGGAGCAATTTGCATAAAAATTGTCAATATGGGTAAAGGGGTGTGGGAGTGGGGATAAAAATAATGCGGCCGAAACGCAAAAAAGGCGGGAACAACACATTCTAAAAATTCATATCTGCTAAACGGTTAATGTCACAAAATTGAAACTTAATGGATATCTGTAAGTATACTAGGACAATGAAAATGGAATGCATACATTTTCACGGTTTTCATCATATCTATTAGGTCTTCCCAAATATTGAATTAATTTTAATTTTACGGCTTCTTCATGTAAATAACTAAAAAGCGTTTTCAGGATTTTTTGAAATTCGACCTCTAAAGGGGTGGAAAGGCGGTGGAAAGGGGGTTGTATAATTTTTCAAAAATTCTGCCAAATCCCCGAGGTCTGATCAGAATATCTTTTCACTTTCAATGGCTTGCGTTATAATCGCCTAAAGCTCGTTTTTAAGTTTTTTCCTTTTTCAGCACCTAAGAGGGTGTAAACGGGTTGAAAACGTTTTCACGAATTCCGTCATATCTTTTAGAAGTGATAATAAATTGAATTGGTTTTTACTTTCTCGTGTTGTCTTCATATTTATTTATTAACCTCTTTCAGGATTTTTGGATATTCAACCCCCAAGTGGGTTGCATATGTTTTTACAGATTCATATTGTTGCATATGTTTTGTTGTTGCATATGTTTTTACAGATTCTTATGTACATATTGCTTAGATCTGATGATATATCGAATTCATTTTTACTTCCTAAGGTTTTCCATATACTCGCCAAAAAGTCAATTTCAGTATTTTTAGATATTCAATCCCAATTGGTGTAAGGGGGTTGTATGCTTGTCAAAGCTTCGACATATTTCTTAGGTTTGATGAGATATTAGATCGCTTTTCACTTCCACAGACTTTTTATATAATCGCCTGCAAACCCATTTCTCAATTTTTGGATATTTAACCCCCAAGGGTTTGCATATGTTTCCACAAGTTTTGCCATCCCTTAGTTCTGATGAGATATAAAACTGGCTATTGAATACTGTAAGATATGCAGGTTCTCGTATGTAAAATGTGCTTTGAAAGATTTATTTGTTTTTCTTCAAAAAGATTAGGACTGATCTTCCTGCGATGTAAACTTATTAGATCCAAATACAGCTTCGGGATTGAACCTCTAAGAGACCAAGGTACAACACAGTGATGTATATCAAACCGTCGCGGAACTACCAAAATTTGAAATTAAAATTCAACGTGATACTATTAATTCTGGATAAAAAATAATTCAGGTTTTTTTTCTAATGGAACAAAAACTATTAGATCTTTAACGTTGCATTTTGAAAAAATAAAAAACTGAAAAACTAGAATATAAAAACTTAACAGAAACTAATAGTTGAATTGCATCTCCAGATTTCGTCGACGAGATTTCAAAATCGCAAAATGCGTTTACATCACATTGAAGAGTTAAAAAGTTAAAAATTTACCAGCTGGTTGGTATGTCAAAAATTTTAACTTTTTTGTAAGATTTTACATTTTTCTGCAAAGGAAAATCGACCTGCATTAGCGCGAATGAAATAAAGTGATTTTAAAACTTTACTTAAAATATGTCCAGTGAACATTTTGGTCAAATGTGAACGAGGTGAAATATAAATTTCAGGGCAGTACAGTTTCAGAACAGATTTTGCCATAATCTCGCTATTTGTAAATCTCAGTCCTGTATGCAAAATCTAGTAGATTTGTGAAATCGCGAGATTTCGGGGCGATGGAAACATGATTTCAATTACTTTATTATTTTAATAATAAAGTATTTTTTAGTATTTCTCTTCAAATACTATTGTTCATTTTAAAAATAGACACCTACTTAAAGATCACAAAATCAAAGCACTAATATGTGCGTAGCTGTTCTAACATTTATATTAATGGAAATATATTTTACCGATACTATACAACTGCTTTTTAGAAGTAAATGAAATTGTCTTCTTCGTAATGTGAATCTGGCATCACTTCATTATACAATTAAATCTTCACTTTTTGAATTATTGTAAAGAATTCTCATACTTCCACTTGTGAAAATTAAGAAAATGTAATAAAATGTTTGTTTACCAGAGAATTCAACCTTCTTTGGTCCGTCGAACCGGATTTGAACCAGAGACCAGAAAATATTAACAATAAAAAACTGAGAACATGAATTGTCCGAACTGTAAAACAAAATTGTCTTAGGACAATGTTTTCAGTACTGATACAGTTTTGGTACAGTAAAGGTTTTAACAACTAAATAAAAAACATACTGCAGTCACGATCGGCTGCAAGCCAATCGTATAATACTCTAGATGAATACTGAACTCCGATTTATATTGTAGTTGGGGATAAAGTAGAATTACGTGTGTGCATGTTGTATGTCCTTTATTAAGGACTGCCATTAGATTGCTACTCAAAACTAAATGATAATATTCAGTGTTTCATTTCATATCTTGAACTGGGTAAGTCACCGAAAAAAAATGTTCTTTTTGAAGGACTTGCACATGGGATGTGCAGGAAGGATTTCTTACATATTTATCCTTTTTTTTGGAACCATTTAAAAATGAACGTGTACAAAATTTCAAATTCGTAGCTTGAAGCGTTCAGAATTTATCGAAAAATATTGTTGAACACATTTTGTATGGCAGCTACCAGAAGGAGTAAAAGGATTCCCCTGATTCGTAAACTCGAACTTCGTTTTTACTCAAACTAATTTGCACAAAATTTCCAATTCATAGCTTAAAGATTACTTGAATTATAGTGAGTTCCGTAAATTAAGTGAAGACATTTTGACAGGATATTTGTATGGCAGCTACAAGAAGGACTATTAGGATTTTCTTCATAATCATACATTTAGCTCTAACTATTGGAAAAATAACACATACAAAATTTCAATGTCGTAGCTTAAACCCTTCTGAAGTTATCGGCCAATATTCTTAAACACGTGTTTTAAGGACATTTTGTATGGCAGCTACCAGAAGGAGTAACAGGATTTCGCTGACTAGTAATGTCGAACTTTCTTTTCACTCAAAACTAATTTGTACAAAATTCCGAATTCGTAGCTAAAAGATCACTTGAGTTATAGTGAGTTTCGTAAATTAACTAAATACATTTTGACAGGATATTTGTATGGCAGCTACACGAAGGACTAACAGGATTTTCTTCATAATCATATATTTGGCTCCAACTATTGGAAAAATAACACTTACAAAATTTCAATGTCGTAGCTTAAGCCCTTCTGAAGTTATCGACCAATATTCTTGAACACGTGTTTTAAGGACATTTTGTATGGCAGCTACCCGAAGGAGTAGGACGATTTTGCCCGTTAACAAACTTAGCCTTACAAATTCAACCAAACATCCAGATTCAAAATTTCAAGATCCTAGGTGAAGGCGTTCTTGAGTTATCGTGTTCACGGACAGACGGACGGACGGACGGACGGACGTCAAGCGGATTTGAGGTTTTTGGCCACAAATAATCAAAAAATAATATATAACTTTTTTTCGTCCGAGGCTTGGTTCTATGCGTTACAAACTTTTGGGCTGGATTAAACTTATAATACTCTATATGATTTCATCTAGAGTATAACCAGTTCAGAAGCTCAGAATGATTCGTTGCAGTACTTAAAATTGAGTTGTCGATAGTCTGAATTCTGTTTTACAGCATTCATTCTGTTTATTTTCAGTACTGAATCGAAACACTACAGATTCTTTGTACTGAAAAATCTGAACTACAAAATTGTTATGCGGGTAAGAACTGGTTAGCTTAGTTTTTTCCCAAGACTAGTACAATGGGAATGCACCTACGTGATGTCAATGAGAACGAAGCATTTTAATTGAATATGTCCCTAGTTCCTGATAATGGTACGCATCTAAAAGCGTTGTAGTCGGTGTCACCTGAAATTGCTGGTTTCCACGGCATCCATCTGTGATGACACTGCTCAGAGTATGCTATTCGGATCCATCACCTTGACACTTCCTTAGATATTTATCAACTTTGTTTATATATTTTTTAAGGCATTCAATAACAATAAGTCGTTCTAAATCAGGAAAAAATGGGACAGATTCAAAGCAAATGAACTATGCACTTTCATCTCTCAAAGCAAAATGAATGAAGTCCCTTTGGACAGATTATGTGAATTTATTGAAATGCGAAATTCTCTACCATCTCACTTAAAAGGAACCGTCACTTCTTTGAAGCTCAATAGATTGAAGGATAAAAGTCCTTTTAGTACGTAACAGCACGCTTTGACTTGGAAAACTGTTTGCATTAACGTTTTGCACTGTTTGCTTTTCACTGAATGTATTTCGCTTAGTTCCGCGTTTTTCCACGATTAACATTATACTTACTACTTTTTTCACTTTATGATTTCATTGCCTTTTCGATGGAAAAAAAATATCCTTCGCTCACAACAAGGCAGGATGAATGAAGGACACGATTAAATCGGGAAGAATGTGCAGCTCGGATAAGCTTTGCTTGCAGGCGATGGATGAGCGAACAACTGAACTAGATCACTGGATAATAGCAAACTGACCCTGTATTGCGATCAAGACGTCCGTTTTAAACACTCCCCTCTGAAAGAAAGATTTCTTCGTCTTCTTCTTGCTTTTCGTAGCCTGCCATTGCTTACTCCAGTTTTGGCGCCAAAACACCTGTGCTCCGAAAAGGGCTTTCACTGATCTCATGTGCTCCAACTCCAAGTCCGTTCATTAATCAATAAACATCGTTGCACCTATGTAGGTACATCGTATCTTACCTGTGTGTTTCGTTAAGAGGCGAGGTACAAGACAGACAAGAATCACGAATTGCGCGTATTGAAAGGAAAAGGCCAGAGTTTGTTGCACGCCCATGAAAACTATATCAGAGCAAGACACTCAAGGCATTTCTTTTACCTTTCTCCGCGTAAACGATATCGAAAAGCGGTTGATTATGACCGCGCGGTTTACTCAACTTCATCTTGAAGCGGGCCTTAAAATCGCATCGTACACTGAATGACTTTTGTAACCGTGGGTACCGAGTAGCGATCAGGTAAATGTACTCGACGCAATGACGCCAAAGTCAGGTTTGTACAGAAAAAACATGATCTTGCCATTTGAGCATATAATCCTAATCGCGATCGCTGTCCCCAGCTATACGAAAAGTGGAATTATTTAAGTACCTGACGCCGTTTTATAAACTCTTACTGCGGTTAAATCGCCTTGGGGCCCTAGCTTTTTTACGTAAATAACCTGTTCAAGTTCAGCATACCTCTGATTTCCCTTTCTGTAATTTTTGTATCGAAGAAACCACTCTTACTCTCCGGATGTGCACTTCAAGTCTTATTTGAATCACTACAGGTAACCACCTACCTGTAGAAAATCATATTGTAAATGAAAAATTAAAATTATTTATGACTTGCGTTAGTTTATCGCTTTGGCCGGTAAATTTCAATAATTTCGAGTCAAGTGTATCTCAATTTTATTTTGTTATTTCGAGTAACTAGATACTGCGAGTATAATGGACAAAGTAAACAGGTAATTTAGTATTTTCACATGAATGTAGTAAAGATAGCTGGTCTTGGGCTTCTAGGAACTGACCTGAAAAGGATCAGTTGATGTAAAGGTGACCCAGGGGTGGAGGTTCTGTAGGAGCAAGTGGAGAAACTGCGCCGGGCGCCAAATTTTTAGGGCGCCGCACCTACTGTTCCACCAACCTACACAATTGTTCGGTCATGTATTATACAATCATGCAATTATCACTAAATTCACTGATTGAAAATTTTGCAATTCTAAAACACGGCATCCTACCTACATATACGAGTATTATACCTATCCATCCAAATACAATTTAACAACGCGTCGTACACCCAAACATTTGTTTCATTCACCTAAATATACGGTTGCGGTTTGATCTTATTATATAAATATATACGTTCATATCACCCTCATCAAACAAGTTTACACAGTTTTGTATGATCAACATGATTTCCCTAGACTCATCCGACACGTCTCATCGTATTGTTCGATCATAAATGTGCGAATCTATTGACTTACTCATTGACGCAAACATTTAATCCGCACCATTGTTCGACATACAACACACACGGTACAGTGAACGTTCAACGTTTTTATGCGCAACGGCATGCGTTGTATTCCGCTGAGTGCTTATGTATTCATGGTATCTGGCGCAGTTTATAAAAGTGCGCCATATGAATGAAATGGTACCTCGGAGACCCCAGGCGAGAAAATTGAAATATTTAGAATTTCCACGAGTTGGAAGAACTGTTTGACAACCAAAGAAAATGTGATATTTTTCTTGCTAGGTTTTAATGTGGAAAAAAAGTGCTAATATCTAATACGTTTCAAAGGCTACTTTAAAATGTTTCGTTATGTCGATTCAACCTTCAAACTTAATTACAACCAACTCTGTTTTTATACGGTAGATACGTTCCAACAAAAACCGTGTAAAAAAGACATGCTACTCATAGTAAAATCGTGTTCCACAATTTACAAGAACCGTGTATGTTGAATGCTGTTCAAAAAAATCGTGCAAAAAAATTAAGGAAAGCCCATATTGTGTTATTTCTATAAAATATAATTCATTTATTAAATAAACAATATTCAATTTTAAAAAATTCGTTAGTAAAAATTCAAAAATATAAGTTTTATGGGAAAGGAAGCATTTGTAACACAATCCATTATCGTATAATTTTTCCATGCATCTACGATCGTCATGTTTTTTCCTCCACTGATTGTAAAATATATTTAAATGCTAGCTTAATGTAATAAATTTTGAATGTTGCTATTATACCCTGATCCAATGGCTGAATCAAGGATGTGGTATTAGGCGGCAAAAATACCAATTGGATATTTGGATGATCTAGCACAGGATGACTGGGAGCATTATCGACGAGTAAAATTACCTTGAATTCAAGAACTTTTTGTTCTATATAGCTATTTCTTGACTTTGGGAACGAAGCGTTCGTAGAGCCATTTTTTGAATAAATCTAAATTTAATTTTTTTGCTATCGTGTTTGATCAACAATTTTGTATAAAAAAGTGGTATTTGTTCTTCTTCGTGGACCGTGTTATTTCAAAATCGTGTAAAAAAAGACCGTGTAAAAAAAAAGTTTGGTGTACTTAAAATACATTTAAAAAAGAATTAAAGTCGCACAGTTTCTAAAAAATTATTTAAATTCAAAAATTCTTGCATACGCCTATCATTGAAAATGTGTGGATAATATAGCACCGGAGAGCCAAATTAAATGTGTGCATAAAACCATAGGGAAAATAGCTAAAAAATTCAATATTATTGGCAAAAATTGCATTTAATTATCGCCTTCTGCACCAGGACATTCATTGTGCTCCAAAAAATCGCAATTGAATGCATATTTTACTTCTTTGGTCACTAGGAAAGGATCCTTAATAATTTGTGTCTTCAATATCAGATGCCGAATAAAGGGACGTAATTTAGGGTGGGGGGTCGAACCCAGAATTGAAGGGAACCGTGACTTTTTGATTTTTTCAATGACGTCTCTGGTCGAATTGTATTCAGTCGAAGAAGCCACATTCTCGCCACTTTCAGTACTGATCTTTTCATCATCCTGTATCACATCCACAGTCTTGAGATCTTTTGATATCTTTCATTGATTCTTATAGGATGCATCTTTGAAGACAATCACAGATGTTTATGGAATAAATTTTGCATATAATGCAGAAGCAAGGCGATCCGTCGTACTTATAAGCAATCCACTGCGGCTTTGTTCTATGGTATTTATCTGTTACATATAAGAAAGCCCGATATGTAACACAAACCATAAATGGTATTACGAATCATTAGAAATAATTAGGGTGCCAAATTAACAGCAGGGGACACTTTACCACCTTCTATTCTATTTATATCATGCAAAATCTTGAAAATCACCTATGATTTTTCGAAAACAAAATATAAAATTTTGGGCAACAAAACATAGAAAGTGCGCCGGGCGCCAAAACTATCAGCACCGCCACTGATTGCACCATTAAGTGGTTGTTTGTTACATCACTACATCATCTTTGAATGAGTCCGCAGTATTATTTTTTAACAAAAAAACCCTTTGCGTTAGTGTTTTGAGTCATATTTATCTCACCCTAAAAACATATTGATTATGCAGTCACGATCAGCTGCAAGCCAATCGTATGATACTCTAGATGAAATACTGAACTCCGTTTGTAGTTGGGGATAAAGTAGGTGTATGCCTGTAGTTTGTCCTTTACTAAAGACTCCCATTTGGTTCCTACTCGAAACTAAAATACAATAGATATCATCAGTGTTAAATTTAAAAAAAAAATTTCCTTTTCAAGGACTTTCACATAGGAGGTGCAGGGTGGACTCACTCTATTTCTTACATATGTAACGATATTTACTTATGCCATCAGAGGTCGGGAACACCGAGCGCGGTAAGATTTAAATATCGTTACACATATTTATCCTTTCCCTTGGAACCATTCAAAAATTAAGGTGTACAAAATTTCAAATTCCTAGCTTGAAGCGTTCAAAAGTTATCGGAAAATATTGTTAAACACGTGTCTGAATGATTTTTTTGAAAAGGTGTAAAAGGATTTTGCTGACTAGTAAAATCGAACTTCGTTTTCACTCTAAATAATTTGTACAAAATTCCGAATTCATTGCTACAAGATTACTTGAGTTATAGTAAGTAAATCAAGTGAAGGCAGTTTGACAGGATATTTGTATGGCAGCTACACGAAGGACTAATAGAATTTTCTTCATAATCATATATTTAAGTCCAACTATTGGATCATCAACACAGTTATCAGCCAATATTCTTGAACACGTGTTTTAAGGACTTTTTGTATGGCAGCTACCCGAAGGAGTAAGACGATTTTGCCCATTAACGAACTTAGTCTTACATATTCGACCAAACATCCAGATTCAAAATTTCAAAGTACTAGATTAAGGCAGTTTTGAGTTATTGTGCTAGATTGGCTGCAGCCACAGTTGGGCTTATCGTGCTAACGGACAGACGGACGGATGGAGCTGATATGGAGTTTTTGACCCCAAATAAAAATAATAGTGTATAACTCTTTTTTGTCCGAGACTTGGTTCTATGCGTTACAAGTTTTTGGTTTGGATTAAACTTATAACACTCTCAGATTTCAACTTGAATATTGTGAACAGACGGAAAAAATTCGAAATTGATTTTCAGGTTCTTCGAAACCAACAAATTTCACGTAATTCGTAAAAACGTATTCAAGGCCTTTGTAAACTTTTATTTTCTCCGTCCAAACGACGGATTACATCAATATTTGTCATTATACTTAAACCCGAAACTGAAAGAGTTTTTAAGTGAAGGATTGTTCAACTGCCGGATTTTTTATGTCAACTGGTAGGACTACAATTAATCCCGGTCGAAATATTTTGATTATTTATCTTGAAAAGAGACTCCTATGGAACCGAAAAAACAATCTAAAAAATTTTTAAATTCTGTTTCTGAGATTTAAAAAACCATCCCCTACGCAGTACCTTGCTTTTATTTTCTGGAATGCCTCTGTTCAAATTTTTAGCTCTTATCCCTTTGGTTTTCGAAAAATAAAAATTATAATTTTATAGATTTAAGAGTGTTCCAATCGCAGCATTTAAGTGCTGCAGATACATTGTTTTTCCGCCCACTCCCATAACCCTCAACCTCTAACCATTTTTCTGCAAATGGCTTCACTATCATGATTCTACATAAGTTCCAAGTTTCAGCGTCTTAGCATAAGGTAAGTACTAGAGAGATCTAGAAACCAAACAATTTTTTTAAGACGCTCCCCTCTTCTTCTCTTCCTCCCCACCCTTCCGTTTTCCAAAAGATACAACTTGCAGGGATTCAGCCAATCTATCTATCACAAAAATTTCAGCTTAATATCACGACGGGTTTGTGAGCTACGCGCCTTCAAACGCTTTTGCGTACGGTGGACGGCGTACGGGGTCTACGACGGACAGACGGACTTTTTTTCGATTTTTTGGGTTTTACTAGTTCTAGGTTAGGTTAGGTTATAGTGGCAGCCATCCAAACTATGGATCGACTCATTTAGACCATTCGGTTGGTCCATTGTGATACCACACCCGTGACACCTTAATGAAGTCCCATATAGGGAGTTATCGTAGCATTGCTACAGGGGAAAAGCTAGTGAAACCAGCCACAGATACGAATGAACTTGGCTAGTTCATCAATTCTTGATGTGCTCCAGCAATGTCCCCGAGTCTGGAAAAGAAGTAGCTGCCAATGGCTCTGAAACTACAGCTGGCTAGCTGGTGACACTCACAAAGTAGATGCCTAACGCTCTCTTCTGCTCCTTTACTTCTGCAGCTTCTGCAGTTGTCATTATATTGAACGCCTAAGCGTTGTGCGTGCTGCCAAATAGACAGTGCCCCGTTATGACTGCCATAAACTAGAAGGTAGGAAAGTTTTTTTTTAAGTTTCAGGTCGATTACAATACTTTATCATTAAAAAATAATAAATCGAATCTACTTTTTTATCATTTCTGTAAAGCAATTGTTTTTATCGGAACTGTATCAGTAGTTACAAGCTATCTCTGAAACAATTCTGTTTTTCAGTATCGAAGAAGAATTGTAAAGAATGATACTAATTACTTAAAAATTTAATACTGCCCTTGGACTCAATTTCATGTTAGAGCCATTATGGATATGTAAAGAAGCTAGAAAAACAATCGCTTTTCTGATTTTCCAAATTATTATCTGAAATGTCTTAAACTATAAATTTTTACAACATGACGCTTGCGAATTCTTAAAGTCAGTACTGTGTCAGCAGTTGTAAAAATTGAAAATATGAACAAATAATTGGAATTTTTTCAGTAAATTACACTCTGCTCAATGGCCTACAGTACAAGTTATTGCCCTATGAACATGGTTCCGAAAAAGTACAATAAATTTTCTAAATTAGAATAATTATAAAAAAAATACAGTTTTTTTTTTTAAAGCAATTTTAAATTTCTAATAACACAACAAAATTTTTGTTGTTTGCATACCTAAATTATATTTGTAGTGTATCTACATAGTCGTTGTGAATTTCAACTTTCTATCATTAGAAATGGGTAAAATGCAATAAGTTGAGATTTTTATTTTGGAGTCGTCGAAACTGAGATGAAACTTACCATCTTTTCGTATAATAAGGTAACTCCATACATTTTTTTAAATTCTGATTAGTCTGGCTAAGTTTCCTTGCTATAATTGCAATTTTTTTATTATATTAATAATAAAGTATTTTGTTATTATTTTAAATTAGTTTATTGCTCATACCCTTTGTAACCACATCTTAATATCACAAGAATCTATAATTTGTGATTTGAGAAATTAGTAGTTAGTACAAAAGCACTCGGAGCTGTGAAATGAATTTCCATTCGAACTATTCACTTTAAAGGATTTTATTAGGCCATTGCACAAAATACATTGCACAAAATTTGCGATTAGGGCCGATCATTTTATTGAGTGCCGCAAGCTGCAGAATAATTCCTGGCGGTATAATTTGAATTTTGATGTCGTCAAGTGTCCACGTTGAGTGGTTAAAATAAACCCGACTAATTATAACTCAAATATATCGGGAAAACGCAATTACGTATGCAATGAGATAAGCAATGACAAGCGTAGTGCATTAATTGCACTCTGATGAAGTGAAATGCGTTGCATTTAAATTTCGTACCGGATATTTGAACCGTGCACCGGAAATAAATTTCCACAAAATTTAGCGAAAATGAATTTATGACTAAAATTTGCGGCAATTAGATTAAGTTTGCATATTCGAATGGAAGTGCGTTGAAAAAAATGTTATTAGGTTTCGATGTAGTTGCGAGATTTGGTCATTTGCTACCGTAAAAATTATTTTATAAATTTAAGGACTTAAAGTTGTGCCTTAATTTGGCAATTTTTATACTCTAGATGAAATCATATAGAGTATTATAAGTTTAATCCAGCCCAAAAGTTTGTAACGCATAGAACCAAGCCTCGGACGAAAAAAAGTTATATATTATTTTTTGTTTATTTGTGCCCAAAAACCTCAAATCCGCTTGACGTCCGTCCGTCCGTCCGTCCGTCCGTCCGTCCGTCCGTCCGTCCGTCCGTCCGTCCGTCCGTCCGTCCGTCCGTCCGTCCGTCCGTCCGTCCGTCCGTCCGTCCGTCCGTCCGTCCGTCCGTCTGTCCGTGAACACGATAACTCAAGAACGCCTTCACCTAGGATCTTGAAATTTTGAATCTGGGTGTTTGGTTGAATTTGTAAGGCTAAGTTCGTTAACGGGCAAAATCGTCCTACTCCTTCGGGTAGCTGCCATACAAAATGTCCTTAAAACACGTGTTCAAGAATATTGGTCGATAACTTCAGAACGGTTTAAGCTACTACTTTGAAATTTTGTATGTGTTATTTTTCCAATAGTTGGAGCTAAATATATGACTATGAAGAAAATCCTGTTAGTCCTTCGTGTAGCTGCCATACAAATATCCTGTCAAAATATATTCACTTAATTTACGAAACTCACTATAACTCAAGTAATCTTTTAGCTACGAATACGGAATTTTGTACAAATTAGTTTTGAGTGAAAAGGAAGTTTGAGTTTACTAGTCAGCGGAATCCCTTTACTCCTTCTGGTAGCTGCCATACAAAAAGTCCTTAAAATACGTCTTCAAGAATATTGGCCGATAACTTCAGAAGGGTTTAAGCTACGACATTGAAATTTTGTATGTATTATTTTTCCAATAGTTGGAGCTAAATGTATGATTATGAAGGAAATCGTATTAGTCCTTCGTGTAGCTGCCATATAAATATCCTGTCAAAACGTCTTCACTTAATTTACGGAACTTACTATAACTCAAGTAATCTTTTAGCTATAAATTGGGAATTTTGTACAAATTAGTTTTGAGTAAAAACAAAGTTCGAGTTTACGAATCAGCGAAATCCTTATACTCCTTCTGGTAGCTGCCATACAAAATGTCCTTAAAACACGTGTTAAGAATATTGGCCGATAACTTCAGAAGGGTTTAAGCTACTTCTTTCAAATTTTGTACGTGTTATTTTTCCAATAGTTGGAGGTAAATATATGATTATAAAGAAAATCCTATTAGTCCTTCGTGTAGCTGCCATACAAATATCCTGTCAAAATGAATTTACTTAATTTACGGAACTCACTATAACTCAAGTAATCTTTTAGCTATGAACTCGGAATTTTGTACAAATTAGTTTTGAGTGAAAACGAAGTTTGGGTTTTACTTATCAGCGAAATCCTTTTCCTCCTTCTGGTACCTGCCATACAAAATATCCTTAAGACATGCGTTCAACAATATTTTTCGATAACTTTTGAACGCTTCAAGCTACGAATTTGAAATTTTGTACACGTTAATTTTTAAACGGTTCCAAGGAAAAGAATGAAAGAAATTGAGTGAGTCCTTCCTGCACCTCCCATGTGAAAGTCCTTCAAAAAGGACATTTTTTTTCGATGACTTACACAGTTCAAGATATGAAATTAAACACTGAATATTGTCTTTTAGTTTTGAGTAGCAATCTAATGGGAGTCCTTAATAAAGGACATACAGCATGTACACACGTAATTCTACTTTATCCCCAACTACAATATAAATCGGAGTTCAGTATTCATCTAGAGTATTATACGATTGGCTTGCAGCCTATCGTGACTGCATTATGTTTTAATTTATTATTTTAATAATAAAGTACACCTAATTCTCTTTTTACACGAATTATTTTTACACGAATTTCATTTAACACGAGTTAAAAAGTTAACATTTTTCTCTTTTTACACGAATTGTTTTGCTTTAACACGATTTTAAATATTCTAAGAATTCTTTCATAAATTTTACTTTATTATTTTTTAATAATAAAGTATTGTTATCGACCTGAAATTTCAAAAAAGTTTGCTACCCTGAAATTTTGTATTTACACGTTTTAGGACTAGTAAACCCCAAAAAAGCAAAAAAAAAAAAAATGTCCGTCTGTCCGCCGTAGACGCCGTACGCCGTACGCCGTCCGCCGTACGCCGTACGCCGTACGCAAAATTGTTTGAAGGCGCGTAGCTCCCAAACCCGTTGAGATATTAAATTGAAATTTTTATGGTGGGTAGATTGGATGAACCCCTACGACTGGTATATTTTTGAGGGGTGGGGGTACAAGGGGAGAGGAGAGGGGAGCGTTTTAGACGAAAAATTTTGGTTTCTAGATCTCAGGAACCACTTATGCTAGGAGGCTGAAACTTGGAACTTATGTAGTACTATGATAATGGACTCAATTGCAAAAAAATGGTCGATCTTGGTTAAGGGGTGTGGAAGTGGGGGGGAAAACAATGAGTCTTTAACGCATGAAAGTCGGGATTGAAACATTCTAAAATCGATATCTCCTGAACAATTGATGTCAGAAGATTGGAACTTTGTTGTTGTCCTTAGGGATACTTCCAGATTAGACAAGAGCTAAAATTTTTAAGAAGGGTGGTGGGGTGTGGGGGTGGGTGGTGAAAAACTTTGGATTACAATATCTTCCGAACTAATTACACCAGGAAGATAAAATTTAGTTTCTGTATATGGACTCAAAAGAGGAGTCTAACAAAACTAAATTTTTTGAGGGGGGAGGTGGAGCACGAAAGTGGGGGGATAGCAATTTCTCAAAAAATTTAATTTTTATATCTCAAAAACCGTATCAGATATGATCTTGAAAATTTTACAGGAGTTGGGGTCGATAAACTTCTAGTAGGGAAAAAAATTTTGGTGGTGTGGGTGAAAGGGGGTAGAAAGGAAAACATTCTGATTTTTATTTCTCAAAAACCATAATGAATAGAAAGCTAAAAATTTAGGATTATATAGAACCACTATGGAGCATCCTAGAAAAATAAAATTTTTGATAGGGGTATCAAGGTACGGGGGAGAGGAGTGGTTTTTTATATCTCAGAAACGGCTTATGCTAGAAAATTGAAACTTGGTACGTATATGTAGATGTGCTATTAGAGTAATTAAAGCAAAAAAAAGTTCAGATTTTTATTGGCGTTCAGAGGTTGAGTCAAAAAAATGTCCGTGAATCCACATTTTCACGAATTTCGTTAAAACTTTTAGACATGTCAAACTATCAAAGCAATTTTACTTCTGCGGGCTATTTATATAAGCGCCTAGTAACGGTAACGGTAACGGAATTTTTCGATATCCAACCCCTAAGGGGGAGTAAATTGGTTGTGTACATATTCACGAATTCTGATATATTCCTAAGGTATATTGAGATTTGGAGTTCACTTGTACTTCTATAAGCTTTAAACGTAGTCGGGAAAAAACCGATTTAAGTATTTTTCTCAATTAAACCCCCTGGGGGTATTGTTCAAGATTTCACTGATTCCGAAAATCTCTTAGGTTTAATGTGATCGAATTCGCTTTTACTACTATGAATTATTCTATTGATAAAAAAAATACGTAAATAAAAAAAAATCTGCCAACAGTCTGGGCGCAACTTTATTATTTTATGGGTAGAAGTCCGAAACGTGTTTAATGATGAGATACGGTGTTGGGTACTATGCGACTGACAACCTAAAAAATAACCATTAGGCTATTTGGAACGTTATTTTTTAGGTTGTCAGTCGCATAGTACCCAACACCGCATCTCATCATTAAACACGTTTCGGACTTCTACCCATAAAATAATAAAGTTGCGCCCAGACTGTTGGCAGATTTTTTTTTATGTTTTAAGAATTTCTTTTATTCTACTACTACTCACAAATTATATAATTTAATATCGTACTATATTTTTCTCAACTCAGTTTAATGTAAAAATATAAGAACAAATTGAAATTGGAACCAAATGTTACAAAAACGTTCCGATACCAAACATACCTATTATGTCGATTATATGCGTATTTTCTCTTTGAGTGGGATTCCCCGAATTTTACATAAAGTAAAGACGTAATTTTTTTTGTACGCAATTCATTGTGATTTTGAGAATTGAAAAGAAAAGACGTTTAGTTGCCGTAGATGTTTAAAAAGTTATAAGTAAAAATAAGAAAGTTCTCGTATAAATTTACTAAACCAATAACAGGTAAGTTTTAATTAATTTCCAAATTTTTGCATTAGATTTAATTTTTTATTGTATTTTGGTAGGCCTAACACAATGTCACATAAATCACCTGTAGTAATTAAGAAGAGGAAAGCGATCAGTTTAGATACTAAAATTAAAATTTTAGATCAACTTGCAACAGGACAAGGTGCAACAGCTGTAGAAAAGCATTTTGGTATTCATTTAGCTACTATAAGAACAACAATCAAGAAAAATGAAACTGCGATTAGAAAGTCTGTATGTTCTGGAACAAAAATAAGTACCAAGTCGTCGTCATACATAAGAGATGTTGTTAAAGAGAAGATAGAAAAAGCTTTGGTAATATGGATTGAAGACAAATCCCAAAAAAGAATACCAGTAGACGGAATTACTATCAAACAAACAGCCTTAAGAATCTACAACCAATTCAAAGAAATTGAGCCAAGCACTTCTTCTCAGTCAAAACAACCTGAATTTTCAGCAAGTACTGGTTGGATGACAAGTTTTCTTAAAAGACATGCTGTCCACAATATAAATACTTTATTATTAAAAAATAATAAAGTAAAATTAAAGAAACTGCATCTGCAGATGAATTGGCTGCTAAAGAGTTTCCTCAAAAACTTAGAAAAATTATTGAAGATGGAGGACCAGACCAAGTATGGAATGTAGACGAAAGTGGCCTTTTTTGGAAAAAAAATGCCTAGCAGAACTTATGTTGCAAAAACACAGAAAACTGCCGGTGGTTTTAAAAGAGGCAAGGGACCGTGTTACATTGTTGTTTTGTTCAAATGCTTCAGGAGAACGTATGTTTAAACCACTTCTAGTAAATCGTGGTTCGATGAAAGGTGTTGATTTTAATAAATTGCCAATTCACTGGATGGCAAACAAAAAGGCTTGGGTGACCAGTGCAATCTTTACAGAAGGGTTTCAGAAATACTTCATCCCAGAAGTAAGACGCTACATGAATGCAAAATGTCTAGAATTTAAAGTTCTTTTAATTCTAGACAATGCACCTGGCCATCCGGTCTTGGAGCACACAAATGTTCAATTTTGTTTTCTGCCGCCTAATACTACATCCTTAATACAACCCTTAGACCAAGGAATAATTGCTACATTTAAAACGTACTACATAAGACGTTCATTCCAATACGTGCTAGACAAACTAGATAATATAATGAGGAGTTAACAGTCATTGATGTATGGAAAAAAATTTCAATTATGGACTGCATTAACCAAGTTGGGCTAGCGTTAGCTGAATTGAAGCCATCAACCTTGAATTCTTGTTGGAAAAATATTTGGCCAGAATGTGTCAAAAGCAAAGACTCTGTTATCCATAATAACGACGAATTTACTGACAATATTACATTGGCACGAACAATTGGTGGAGATGGATTCGATGATCTATCATCTGCAGATCTAGAGAAATTATTAGTTGATAAAAGCTTGAGTGAAAATGAAATTATAGACCTCACCCTTGAGGCTTATCATGAAAGAGAACATAGCGATAATGACCTGATCCTGTTTTAAATGCAACTCTAATTAAAGAAGGTCTTGACCTTGCAAGGAATTTAGGTAATCATTTTGAACAACATGATCCTGATAAGGAACGAGCTGCGAAATTTCAACGTGAACTGAAATTATTAATGTCATCTTACAGGGAACTTTATAATGGATTATCACGAAAGCAAACACAATCTTTAATAACTGATTTTGTTCTAAGAACTGCTGAATTATCAACAATGGAAAATAAAAATGATAATAGAGAGATAATTTCCCAAAATGATGAACAAGTCATACGCAAACGCATGCGTTTGTTGTCAGAAAGTGACGATGAATAAACTTTTGTTATGTTTATATTAGTTTTACTTTTTTTATATTAATTAATTTCTGATATTATTTTCTTTTATCCAAATCATAATTTTTTTTTATAATATATTTACTGTATTAAAATGTGTAAGCACGAAAAATAAATTCTCAAGTGAACTCTAACAAGAATTTTTTAATATTGTTTATTGTACTTTAAAGTTGCTTTTTTAGGTCTGGAACCAATCCATTTTTTTTCTATTTAGATAATATCTTTTTTTACACAATTTTTTTTTACTTGAAAAATTTGTTTTACATCATCAACACCCAAAAAGCAAAAAAAAAAATTTCAGTCCGTCTGTACACCGTATGCTGTCCGCCATACGCAAAATAGTTTGAAGGGTCGTAGTTCCCAAACTCTTTGAACTATTGAGAATTTAATGTTTGTTTTGTTGGTAGACTGAGTGGACTCCATTAAGTAGCCACCTTTTGATGGGTGGGGTATTTGTGGGAAGGGAGTAGCATTTCTAGATCTCAGCGACTGAAACACTAGAAAGATGGTATCGAGACATTCTAAAATCCAAGACTCTTAAACGGTTAATGTCATTAAATTTAATCTTCACGATTGCCCGTGGATGAATAGATCGGAATCAAAATTTTGTGGAGTCAGTGGCGTGCAAGAGTGGGGCATACAAAACTATAGATCGAACCAATTGTGCTAGAAAAATTGAATTCGGTTTGTGTATACAAATCAATAAATGGAGTTTGCTTAAGATAAAATTGTTTAAGGGAGCGGTGAAGCATGGAAGTGATGGGGATAAGAATTTTTCTAAAAAATAACGTCTTGTATCTTAAGAATACTTTAAGATAGATGCTCAAATTTTTTACAGGAAGTAGGCGTAATAGACTCCTAGTACTAAATAAATTTTTGAATGTTCTGATATAGAGGATGAGGGTGGGGACTAGTGAAAAGTACAGATTTTTATATCCCGAGAACCCATAATGATGGATAGCTGAAACTCAGTATTAAGATAGAGCTAAAGTAGTGTCATGTTTTAAAAATATATCTTTTTACAGAGTAATATAGTACGGGATGGGGGTGTTTTCCTACCTATAGAACGACTCATGCTTGAAAATTGAAACTTGTTGAGTATATGTAGATCTACCAGAAAGGTATGGTGTGTGGGGTGGTAATGTTGTCAGCCTCCTTCACATAGACGTTAGTGTTCGTCCGTTGTGATCCCCGTTAGAGTATGGTAACTCGTGAAACCTAAAACCATTTTGTGGATTTAATGAAATTTGCTATGTTACATAGCTTTCCCTTATCGATATCACCGAGGTCATCGAAGAAATATTCGCCGAGGTTCCGCCTACTCGTTCCCGATAGGGCCGGACACTCACATATGATGTGAAAGATTGACTCTTCCACTTCTGGGTCACCGCAGCTACGACAGAGATCATTTGCCTCGACACCCAGTCGTCTAGCGTGTCTACCAATCAGACAGTGCCCCGTGAGCACTCCGATTAGTGTGCTAGCATCTTTCCTTCTCAGGCTCAAGATATACTTGCTTTTCACGTGATCATATTCGGGCCAAAGAGTTCTTGATATTGAGCATGTAGTTAGGTTTGACCATCTATTACCTGCCCACTGCAAGCATAGTGAGTCCATAGACTGCTTTATAGATCCCATGGGAATAGGAATCTGCTGGTCTCCCACTAGTGACCTTAGGCTGGAGCCTGCTCGAGCGAGTTCATCAGCTAGCTCGTTCACCTGGATTCCACAATGGCCTGGCACCCAGCAGAGAGTAATATTGTGTCGTCTGCCGATAGAGTTAAGAACGCCACGACATTGTTTACCTAGTTTGGATCGTTTTATGAACGAACTAAGTGCCTTGATGGCCGCAAATAGTAATGTCTTCTGTTGCATTCACCTTTGCTTCAATAATTTTGCATGCCTGAAGTATTGCAAAGATTTCCGCTTGGAATACACTGGCGTGATCTGGTAGCTTGTAGGACTCGTGAATATCGATTTCCTGTGAGAATACTCCAGCGCCTGTACCAGAAATCATTTTCAAACCATCGGTGAATACCATTGTGGTTCTGTTGTCTAGGCTGCGATCTACACTCCAGTCGTCCCTGTGTGGGATTTTAACAGAAAATTCCCTGCTGAAATCTAATTTTGGCATAATGTAGTCCGTTTCCCTGTTCATATTACACTCCAAGAAGTCATTGAGTATGGTACTGTGACCAGCAGGTCTAGTTCTCCAGTAACCTAACTCTTTGAGTCTAAGAGCGCCTTTTGCAGCTATGCTTTTGATGTGCATTTCCATTGACAGCAGGTGTAGGATAGTTTCTAGTGCTGCCGTGGGTGTGGTTCTGAGGGCGCTAGTGACCCGAATGCATGCCAAGCGCTTTACTTTTGTCAGCTTGCTTAGATTCGAGGCCTTTCTGGTCGCTTCCCACCACACTATCGCGCCATAGGTTAAGATTGGTCTTATAATGGCTGTGTACATCCAATGTACTAGTTTTGGTTGGAGACCCCACCTGTTACCGACCATCTTTCCCCATGCGTAAAATGCATTGTACGCTTTTTTAACGTGTTCGGTCCAGATTCAGTTTCCTGCTGAGTTTCTTGTCTAGAACAACCCCGAAATATTTAGCACTGTCCGAAAGATGAAGCTCAACGCTTCCCATCTTTGTTAGTTAAAAATCTGGAATTTTGAATTTCTTCGTAAAGAGGACAAAACGAGTACAGTTTTAGAGGGATTAACACCTAAACCGCTGTTATGGGCCCATAGTCGTAATTTGCTGCATCAAATTACTAATTGTTGGTAAGTGTTTCCCCGAGACGAGGATGACCACGTCGTCGGCTCTCAAGTTCAACATGGATTTTATTAACCACAAGTAGCCAAAGTAGGGGCGAGATCGCACCTCCTTGCGCGGTGTTTCTGGAGACTGACTTTGTAATAAGACACTGTCCCAGTTCAGATTCAATGATCCTATAGTGTAGCATTGGATCCAGCCAATTGCAAATCTCGATTTCTACTTCCATCGATAGCAGAGTGCTTTTGATAGTCGTAAGTTGAACATTATTAAAGGCACCTTCTATGTCAAGGAATGCGGCGAGCGTGTATTCCTTATTTGAGAGTGATTCCTCAATCGTTAACACTAACTCATGTAAGGCCGTATCCACCGACTTACCCTTTGCATAGGCTGTGATTTTGACAATTGGTTGCGCGGAATTTTGTTGCGAATGTGCTTATCTAATATCCTTTCAAAGGTTTTTAAGATAAAGGACGTGAGACTTATAGGTCTAAAGTCTTTCGCAGTCGTGTAACTAGGTTTACCCACCTTGGGTATGTAAGCTACAAGTACCCTATTCCATTCTAACGGAACATGGTTTGAGTCGAATACAGCTTTCAAAGATCGCCACTAGCCTGGGAATTACCGTTCCTGCCGCGTGCTGCAGCATTGCTGATATAATTCCTTCGGGTCCTGGTGATTTGTACGAGGAGAAGGAACCGATTGCCCAACCTATATTGTCAATGTCAACTATTGAGTTGGACAAGACTTCGTTTCCTACTTCCCGACCATTGACGTTACTGACATAGTCAGTGATGCTAGCTGGTGAGCACTCGGGAAAATGAGTGTTCATCAAAAGCTCTAAGGTTTCCTCGGGAGATTCCGTCCAGTTCTCTCCAGCATCCGGTGTTCATCGCTGGCCCTGTAGAGAGAACCTTCCTTACTCTTGTCGATTCATTTGTTGATTCTATTGACTCGCAGAAGTTTGTCCAGGACGACTTCTTTGCGTGCCTAAAAGTTTTCTTGAGGTGTTTAAGACCTTGCTTGTAAAGCTGCCAGTCTTCCGCGGATTTGCTAAATTTGCGAGCTTCTGCACATCGGGTAATACCAGAAAGGTAATTTAAATGAAAAAAATTTAAAACATTTATAGGCGTACGAAAGGGTGACAAAAAATAACCAGAGAAAACATGATCCATATACTTTCACGAATAATCTCATCTCTCTTAGGTCTTCCAAAATATTGAATTTATTTTTATTTTTAGGGTTCTTCATATAAATGCCTTGAATGTATTTTCAGGATTTTTTTGAAATTCAAACCGTAAGGGGGTGTAAATCGTTGTATAAATTTTTACAAATTCAGTCCTCCTCAGATTAGATATCGAACAACTTTTCATTTTCACGGGCTTGTTTTTTAATCGGCTAAAACCCGTTTTTAAGATTTCTTCCTTTTCCATATCTAAGAGGGTATACAGGGGTTCAACAAATTTTCACGAATTCCGTCATATCTCTTAGGAGTAATGAGATACCAGATTAGTTCTTATTTCCACTGACTTTTTATGTATACTCATTTCATGACTTTTTCATATTCAACCCCCAAAAGGGTGTAAATGGGTTGCTTTTATTTTAACCAATTCCAACATACCTCTTAGATCTGATGCAATTGTAGACTTCTAGAAGGTGGAGGACGGTCTGAAATCGCGAATCGCTGCGGTATTATTGGGCCTATTGTTATCTTATGCGATATTGAATTGTTTCTTACTTTTTCGGGTTTTCTACACAATCGATCAAAAATTCATTTCAGGTTTTTTTGATATACAGCCAAGGGGGTGTAAGAAGGTTGCTTACGTTTTCACAATTTCATCATCCCTTAGGTCTGATGAAATATAAAATTGGTTATTACTTCTGCGGACATTTTATGTAATGACCTACGTGTAATCGGCTAAAAATCGATATTATACAAATTTCAATTTATTATTTTAATAATAAAGTATTTATTTCTATTCTAAGGACAAAATTACCTTTCCAAAAAACCTCCCAATTACGAAACAACCGATGTTATACTCCGACTTTGACACCGTCCCGGAGTATGAACCAATTACGTAATTCATGTGCTAAATGTGGCAGAAGTGTAAGCATTCTATCGCGACCCCATTTTAACCGCTTGCCGAACTTTGACCCAAAGAATTATAAAGTTTTGCCCAGACTGTTGGCAGATTTTTTTCGTTCTTCTATCATCAGCTTGTTAATTAATTTTTTCCTACACGCGTGTAATAACGTATCCCATGTACTCGTATGAAGAACTTTTGTCCGAAAAATCAATCGAGCTAACTTTTTTTGATATAAAATAAGATAAATTAAATCGGATGTGACATTACTAGAAAAAACTGCGAATGAAATTTTTGAATTAAATTTCCGACAACACTTTAATCCGTTGCTCATTGAAGCTAACTTCACAGGGGTTAGTTTATGCACGAGTTCGGTTTTCCGGAAGGGACACCTACAAAATGTTATGCTGTTTCGATAATCGATAATGTTGGTGAATCGAAAACCGCATCTACGACGGCTTGTTGTTGTGCTTTCACTTTGCTGATTGAGTATATCCTGTGGTTTATTGATTCTCCATTCGAACGAACAATTCCACGATTCCGTTCGCCAAGAAATAATGAGGCCACGGATAATGGAGTTTAATGTGGGCAAGGAGAATTGCAGAAGCCTTTGAATCAGGAAACAGACGAATAATTTAATGGTCCTTACGGGCTCCTAGAATTATGACCGATAATAAAACTTTACATAAATCAACAAAATGTAAATTAATTGCATTTTAAGGATTCGGTTTCGTTGAAGATTTAAATTAGAAGCTCGGAAACGTTTTTCAAAGTGCTTAGTAGTGGCTATGTAGCGTTCACGAATCGCATGCAATTTTAGCTAAACAACACCATGGAGCTTAATTGTAGATACTGGGAAATTTTCAAATTTCAAAATACACTAAGCAAGTCTTATTTGAGCGTCAAACCTCCACAATCTGTTTCAGGAGTATAAAATTACTTAGCCAGTAATTTCGACTCAAATTACACAAAACTGGAGAGAAATGCAAACTTTCATTAAAACTAAAATTTGCTCGCGGCACTCTGCTGCACGTACTACCTTTAATTTGTATACCAACATTCTGGTTAGGCGTTTCATTTCCTGATTAATTTCTAATTAGTAGGTATTTTGTCCGCAAACAAATAATGTTGGCTGACGAAATTTCGAGTAAATAAAGTTTCTAGTTGGTATTTACTTTAACGTTAGTGTTAGCTGTAAGTATTTTGAAATGAGTTTCATTTAACTATTTTACACCCTAGATGAAATTTCTAGAATATCCTTTATAAGTTTAATCAAATGTTTGTAAAGCATAGAACGGAATTTGTCCAAAAAAGCGATTTTCATTATTTTTGTTACCCCAAGCGATAAAATCTTAGGTCAACTGAGTTATGGGTTCATACCAACATATAACTTGTGCTGAGTTCTATATTCTGACAAAATCTCTTAACTACATTTTTTAAATTCCAATTAAGAACGTATGTACAATCTTGCTATGACCAAGCAATCTGTAAGTACAAAGCTATACTAAAGACTAAAAAGATCAGGTGCCCGTCGACGCTTAACTCTCAGTATTTCATTCAAGCACTACATTAATGAAAATATTTTGTCATTTTTTAAGTCAGTTGGTTCTAAGGCAACCCTGATGACAGGAAATTTTTCTTTTATTTCATCGCGTATTTTTCCGTCAGTTTGATTTTTTTAAACATTAATTCATAAAGAGTATTTCATAAACGTGGAATTTTAATTGGCTGGAAAATATGCTAAAAATATTCATATTTTACAAAACTTTAAAATAACACGGAAAGAATAACAAAAAAATGTTTAGCATACCAAAAGCATCGGGAATCACTAACAACTCATCATTTTATTTTCACGTATATATTCACTTATGATTCTCAGATGAATCACTGATCGTTCTGTTTTGTTACTTGTAACTGAATCACCTAATGAACCGTAAATGAATCATCTGTTTCGAGTTATATGTTCTTCTTTAAAAACTCAAAAAGGATTCGTAACGTTTACTGTTTATGAAGTACAATGAACGTCAAAGTTCGTCATTAATATTAAGCGATTAAACATATAAGAAATTAATTTCTTAAAAATTGTTTATTTAGAAATTAAGAAACTGTTTCAAAAATTATGAAAATAATTTGAATGATGTGTTTAAAAATTAGATTTGACCAGATACAGTGATTCCATATTTTAATTTAACTCCTCTTGGAACAATTTCGAATACTTATTAATCCAAACTTACACAATTTTCAAAAAAATGCTGTTGCATATAATTGATGGTTCTTTTTTTTATGGCGCAATAGTTGAAATCTGGTTTTAACAACTTTTATAATATCTACTCCGGTAGAATTCGAAAGTAATGTTCTGTAAATCTGTGTTCCTTTTGACCGTAGTTAATTTTTCCAAAAAAAAATTTAATTTTTCATACTTTGGAAATTTCAAATTACCAAATTTAAACAAAATTTAGGGGATCATACAATTTTCATAATTTTATTAGAAGCAACATATTTTTTTAAACTTCGCAGTTTTTAACACTGCGATTGACAGGAAGTTTGCGTTGAAACTGTCTTAGCATATAAATGAATCAAAATTAAAAAAAAAAGAAAATCTGCCAACACTCGCAACTTTATTATTTTTCATGACAAAATCCAGAAAGCGGTCAAAGTCGAAGGTAGAGTAAAGTGCCGACGGTACCTTTAAACTTCCAATTGAAAATTTGGGTCATAGTCCAGAATATGATCAAAATTGAAATACAGCACATATATACTTACATATATAATACTATTTTTGAAGATTTTTGAACATTTTTGAAAATTGTTCACATCAGTGAGCTTACAGGGGCGAAAATATTCAAAAATTTCTCTAATGTAGCCTTATATCTGCGAGAAAAGACATAAAAATGCTCTACACTACATCTGGATGAATGTAGTAATATAAAAATGAATTAAAAATAATGTGACCAATTTAATATATCAAAACACCTGAAAGATATATCACAGTTCGATTTAACCCCTTAATATCCCATAGGGACTAAGTATCAGAGAATTCTGAAAACAATTTCTACGCCTTAATCTGATGAGCTTGCGAATGTAAAAATAATTCGATATCTCAAATGGCCTAAAAAATATGATGAAATTCGTAAAAATATATGGAATTTTTTTTTTGCCCCACATCCGTAAGATAATACAAAAACATCAGGTTTTTTGCTTCAATAAGTTTGTTGCTAAATATACAGTGGTGTTCGGTGAAATGGTTTTAATTTTCTTTCAATTACCTTTCTTTTCTTGCGCCTCGATCAAACTAGACCAACGCCATCTACTTGTGAGTGAACGGCTTCCCGTCGTTCATGTTTTAACAAGTATTCCTATACCTGATTCTTTCTAATTAAAAGAATCCAACATTCCTGACACCAGGATACATTCTGCCCTGTTGAACAGCATAAAGTTACTAGAAAATTTAGAACTTAGAAAAATAGCAGAAATCATTGGAAGTTCGCCGAATATGGTCACCAACGCATTGACATAAGAGCAGTCAAATTAATTAAAAATATATATTCTTGAAAACGTGTTTTAAAGTCATTTTTAAAAAATTTTGCTGGTTAATTAACTTGCACTTTAGTTTCCTTCAAAAGTTATTTGTACAAGATTTCAACTTCGTGGCTAAATGATTTCTCTAGTTATAGTGAGATCCGCGAATTGATTGAGGATATTATTACAGGATTTTTGGATGGCAGCTACTTGAAAGACTCTGGGGGACTTTTTCATATTCATTCATTTAACTGCAACTATTAGAAAACCGCCGTATTCAAAACGTCAAGGTTGTTGATTAAGTGGTTCTGAATTGGCTAATAATATTGAACACGTGTCTCAAGAACTTTTTGTATGGAAGTTACCTGAATTAATGTGGCGTTTTAGGCCATTAACGAACTTAGTCTTACAAATTCGACCAAACATCCAGGTTCAAAATTTCAACATTTTAGATCCAGGCGTTCTTGAGTTATCATGCGGACGGATTTGGAGTTTTTGGCCTAAATCAATACAAAACTATATATATACACCTATCCCCCGATTTATACTGAGGGTAGGTTCCTTAGAAAACCGAGTAAATCGAAATCGTAGATTTTTATACGTAAAACCGTTTATATCGAAAACAAACTAAAATGTGCATAATTCAGTCATTTATTTCAACGTAGAATAAAACTAAATATATCTTAAAAAGCATAAAATAAAGATATACCAAAAATTTAATTACTGTTACCACTTTCCTGGACTATTAAACTTTTCTTCCTGATTGCTATGATATCATTTTCATCACTCGATAGTACTTGATGCGTTTTTTTAAATTTCTTTGGACTAAAATTTTAATAATATTTTAAAAATGCTACAAAAACTATAATTGTTTATCACTAACTAGTAAATATGAAGTTTAAAAAATTTCGAATAGAAAACACAATGATGTACTTCTTCCGCTGCTAAAAATTTACTGCACTAAATCACATAAACAAAAAGTTCAATTGTACATACAATAGTGGGAATCCCCATTTTTAGATTGAAATAAATGGAATTCAGAATAGAACAGAATTAAAAAATTACTATATAAGCGCCAATGTTACCAAGCGAATGGAATTAAAATACTTCATTATTAAAATAATAAAGTAAAATGACTGCAGAAGTTTTTCGTATTTTTTTAAAATAACATATTTTAAAAACCGTGTAAAAGTGAAATCGTCAAAATATTCTTTGGACCAATGAGTGTAAAATCAATTTATTTGGGTTTCGCCAGCAGGAACATGGCAAAGAGCCCTCTCCGAGATCCTCCAAACATAACGTCAAGCATGGAGATAATGGTATGGGGTAGTTTTTCATACTATGGAGCCGATCCGATTTGCAGAAGTGAATCGAAAATTGATGCTGACGTTTGTGTACGAATAGTGGAGGTTAAGATGCTACCATTTGTCGTTGATTTGGACCTTTCAGTAGGACAACCTCCTGTCACTCGACTTGAATTTCCCGAGAACCTCTGGAACACATTAAAGAAATGTAAAAAAGGTAACATTTCTTTGCTGACATTTCACAGACAGAAAGTTCGAATTGTTTTTAAGAAGAAATTCATTCAGAAGATCGCGATACTCTATCCGGATTAACATTTTCATTCATTTAGACACAGTGAAGTGCCTCTTTAAATGAAAAAAAGACAATTGTTTTGCTCTCACTCCTCCACCATGCAAATGGCTTGACAATCATAGTCATACATAATTTTCAATATTCAATTACCAAGCAAAAGCTGTTCCTAAAACTGTCTCCCACACAGCCACAGCCTACTTCAAACTTTTTAAGAGCTTGGCGGATGGTGATCAGACGGCCAAATTTCAAATTTCTACTTTATTCGGTTTTATGTCTTAAAACGTAAGAAAAAAATTTCTCGCTAGTATCTTTTTTTTAATCGATCACAATGCTTTATTATTAAAATAATTAGGTAAAAAATATGAAATAGTTGATAATAAAAAAAGTAGGAGCTTTACTGCATTGTATCCGTTCAGTTACTGTATTTCAGGTTAAGGCAAATTGGCGTGTGCATTTTTACGGCCCTATTCTGAGATTGTACTAGGGTTAAGGGTTTCCATAAAAGAAATGAAAGAAATATGAAAATTTTCCATTGAAAACCACAATTTCGTGCACACACACTTCCATACCAAAGAAAAAGAAGTTCTAGAATTGTGAAAGGGAACCGACAGCTTTTTTCCCGACTCTTCACATATTCGCACTAACACACTTCAAAAACGCAATTTGATAGCAACCTAGCAAAAAATATATGAAGTATTTCTCAGAAGAAGGTCTGATACCAGTAGTGCTTGCAAAAAGAGCCCTTCCATACCTACTTCCCGAGAATCGAGAGAAGAACGAATTCATTATTTATTTTTCCCCGATAAAATGCAAGACATTGTACGATAAAGCGAACATATCCCAGTCGAACTTTTCGTAAGAGATGAATTTGTAATCAATGAGTAAGGAATGAGTTTGTAAGGCCTTACCAAAGTAATGCAGAGTGTAATTGCTGTAAAATATTCTCGAATGCTCTCTCTATACAATTATGGCCAACGTTCTTGGCTTCAGTTACTATTTACGGAAGTAATGGTTTAGAAGCTAGTAAGTAATAAGAGGAAAAAATCCGAGACGTTACAGTTTTATCCAACGGTACAGGCTTTAGTATCTACTTACGAAAGTAATGATTTAGAAGCGAGTAAGTTATGAGATGGTACAATCTGAAACCTTATAGTTTTGCCAAATGCTCTTGGCTTTAGTAATAATTACGAAAGTAAGTCCTAGAAGCGGATAAGTAAAGGGATGATGCAATAATTAACGTTTCGTTTTAATTTTATATCAAAAGGCCCATAATTAAATTCAGTTCGTTCTGAGTGTTTCAAATGTTGCGAAGTGCTGTTCATTTGTAATAAATTCCAATAAGTGTTATTTATAAAACGAAGTAAACAATTAGTTTAGATTTCTTATCTTAATGAATTTTATTCTTGTTAATTTTTATTTTGTTTATTGAATGAATTCTGATGTATTGTTTACGTGTTTAATTTATTTTATATTGAATAAATGGTTTTTTTACTGTTAAAACAATTTCGATTTTTCGTATTGTTGTTATTTGCAACTCAACAAAGTAAAGGATAGTTTAAATTGGAGACGAACACAATACTTTATAAGTATTTACAACGATATAAGTCTTTTTTTGTCCTGCGCTTTTAAGCGTTTACACCTTAGCACCTATGCGGGTTAAAGTAATTAGAGCTGTTAACGAAAGAGTAGTGGGTACAAGTTGCTAGTACGGAATCAATTCAGTACACATTACTGATCTGACTATTACAAGACCTTACTTTTCATACATTTAAAGTATTTACCACTCACTATTGATATAATGCCTTACTTTTCATGTAATTTGTTGTCGGCCTTACATGTAATATGCTTTGTAACTATTTTCAACTCTTCAACGAAATAAGGCTTTTCTTGTCGTGTGCTTTGTAAGCGATTACGCCCTAGGGCCTATGCGGGTTAAAGTAATTAGTTCTGTCATCGAAAGAGTAATGTGTACGAGCTGCTAGTATATTGTACGGAATCGATTCCGTAGACATTACTGTTCCGACTGGGATGGTGCCCATCATGTGCGTATACGTGTTCTTGCAATTATAGTCATTCAGTTTTTGTTTTTCGATCGTGAACGTGCAGTGCGTAACAGGGAGTTTAATATCGAAAAATCCTTAAATAGGTTTTTGTTCGATTATGTTTTAAGGTTTTAGAAATTAAAGTAAGGTTGATATCTCTAGAATAATCCGTTTCTGAGATATAAACCACCCCACTCTACTGCCGTACCTTGCTACCTGGATGTCTCGATAGTAGCTCTATCTAGTCGTCAATTTTTAGCTTTCTGTCCTTTGCAGTTTTGGAGAAATAAAAATCAGAATTTTGTCCTTAACACCCCCTCCCACCATCACTACAGTTGCATCCTCAAAATGTTTTCTCTGCTAAAGAAATCCCGTTTAATGTTAAAAAGAAGGAGAGATAGAATGAAAGCGGCAAGTGGTTCGCCTTGCTTCAGATGTGCTTCTGTTACTTACTACTTGTTAGACCTATTAAAAAACCATTTCTGTCACTGCTTCTCAGACTTGTTGAATAAGTACTTCTAACACTCCTTCCAAGGAAGCGAGAAGAGGAGGCATTGACTCCAATCTCGTTTTGGATTAAAAAGAAGAAACGAAACAATGAAGACGGTAAGGCCTTCTACTGCCTTAGAAGTACTTCTAAAGGCCTGTTTTTTTCTACTGGGAAATGTTCAGTAGTACAAAAACAGACGTACTTGTACATAAACAGGCAATTTTTGTCAGGTTAAATTACAATTTCTAGTACAGAAACGACCGAATTATACGGTAGAGAGTGTTGTATATCTAGTGACCCTAGTCCATGGAAGTATATGGAATGGCTGAGAACTAGACTTTTCCTAATGAAATCTGATTGTGTTAGTACATGGAAGTATGATTATTGGTAAGCCTTTAGCCAATCAGCAACATGAAATGTGACATTCTACACCCAACATGTAATTTGCGTCATGCTTGCATCTCACTTCCACTACAAACTAGTGTTCTTCAGTCTCTTTCTTTTGACACTGGAGACTGGACACCCCAAAGTACCCACTTGCATCTCACTCACACTCCAATCCAATTTTCAATCTTTCTCCTTGTCATGAAAAAACCACCGCTTGCCCTAGTCACAACCAGTGCTGTCGTATTCCTCCGATCGGAGTATTTGTACTCCGATTTTTATTTTATACTAAGGTACTACTCCTTTTCGTAATATACTCCCATTTCTATTAGTACAACTTTTAAAACCCTCAATTTTCTTCTCTTACAATCTTAAACTTAAATTTAGTAACAAATTTCTCAAGATCGAGTACAGCTATACTTATGACGCTTACATTGAATAAAAGGTAATTTCATTCCCTAAGAAACAAGCTATAATTCGTGATTATTAATTTTGAAAATATAACAAAATATGGGAATGAGGGTACATGTCCGAAAGACTTTTCTTTACCACCCTGATCTCCGCGGATATTGAAAATAAGGAATCACTGCTTAAGATATGATACACTGTGCTCTAGTTTAACTGATTTAATGATGTTGTTTCCAAATTTAATTAATCAAAATGAAATTGAAGATCTAGATTTTGAATGGCTGAATTTTATTCATGATGGCCTTGAAATTTAGAATTGGAAAAATATTGGCGAACAATTTTTACATTAAAAAATGATCTTTACGAAAAGATGTACCCAAAACTGAAAAAGTTTATTGGTCCACTATTAAGTTTGCCTTGCAGCAGTGCTACTGCTGAACGCGTTTTCTCAACTCAACCTTATCAAGGATGGAAAACGTAATTCGTTGCTCGTTGGAACAGGAAGTGCAATTCTGTCAGCAAAGGAAGTCTTAGGTTCCAGTAAATTGTCGGACTGAAACCCATAAAAAAATACTTTAGTTTTATTGCTAGATGGTTTTTTTTAGAAAATTTGCTGGCAAACATCACATGAGATATTACATCTTTCGGCTAACCTACATTTATTATATTATCAAGAATAATAAAGTACATACAAATATATCCATCTATAGAGTCTTTCAACAAGGACGTTCAATTTTTAAATGTAAATAAAATAAGTTGTGTGTGAGATATCCACCCAATTCTTTTTTTATTTGAAAGAATATTTTATGGCACTAAGTATGGACGTCGTTCAAATGTCCGCCCCAACTTTGCGTGGTAGCACGTATTTGAGAGGTCCAATTTTCGACCACTTTGTCGCATAAATCTGGCTGAATTTGCTGGATGGCGTTCGTTATGTTGACTTAAAATTAATCAATTGTTTGCGGATTATATGCATCGCCCTGGGATTTAAGATTGCCCCAAAGGAATAAGTCTAAAGCCGTTAAATCGTACGATCACGGTGGCCAGCTTACATTGCCGCCGCGCGAGGTAACAATGCCCTCAAATCGCTCGTGCAGAATGGCCATCGTTACATACGCTGTGTGGCACGTAGCGCCGTTCTGTTGGAACCACATGTCGTCGGTATCCATATCATCCAGTTTAGCCCACAAGAAGTTGCTTATCATTGATCGTTTGACGGTTATGGCAATGCCAGTTTCGTTTTGTAAGAAGTACGGACCGATGATTTCGCCAGACCAAAATCCGCACCAAACAGTGACTTTATCGGGATGCATTTGGTGCTGGTGTATCTCGTGTGGATTGGTATCGTCCCAAATCCGATAATTCTGGTTGTTTACACATCCATTCATCAAGAAATGGACCTCGTCGTTAAAAATCACGCAATGCGCGGAAGGTTTTTTGAACGGAGCTCTGATTTTGAAAATAAAATTTGATGATTTGCACACTTTGTTCAATGGTATAACCTTTCATGGTGATTTGCCATACACTACTGAACAATTCACAACAAATTCGACGGATGTTGCTTTAACAACATGACCGCTATAGCCTAAAAAATTTCGAGCGTTCCTACTGATACACCCTATATATTGTATTAAAAAAAAAAATTTCTGATTTACTACGTGTACTCCCCAATTTCTAAAAATACTCCTCTACTTCACAAGACTTTACTACTCCGCAAAATATTCAAACGCTTGTGATCGAATAGTTTTCCGCGTTCTGGCGCTGCAGTCACAAAAAAGATTACAATAATTTCACTACATAGTTGGAGACATGTGGAAATGATGATGTCCTGTCAGTGTAAAGCCTCAGTTACAATGGCTCCGATTCGATCCGATCTAGAAAACGGACATTGTTGAGTTTCTCCATCCGACATACATCTAAAGGGAATTTCGAAACGACTAGTCACAATCAACGGAACGAATAGCTGCGACACAAAACGGAGGAGTAAAGTTGACCAACTTTCAACTTCTATCTGTTCCGACGCTAAGAGATGAATTATTGAATCCTCCGCCTAACTGAAAATCAAAATTACACCTCGATAGTGTCACTTTGACGGATGTTGGAACGGAATCATTGTGCCTAGAAAATTTTCTCTTCTGACGTTGCCGGATCGGATCGGAGTCATTGTAACTGAGGTTTTAGTGTTCCATTCGACCTTGGCAAACATAGAAGACGTGGAAGTCTGAAGAAACTCTCAAATGTATTGTCGATTAATGAAAACAGATCACTTACATCTCTCAATTTTCTTAACGCCCTTAAATTACACAAAATATAAAACAGTCATCTAAACTTACGTTAAATTACTTTTGTTCATCTTTTTCAAGTAATTACAGTAGCACATATCGCCGTGTCGGAAGAACAGTGACGCAAATGCAATTTCGAAAATTTTTTGTTTTCACATTTCAATATTTTGTGGTTTTGCTATTCTTGCATAAAATCGTTCCCCGTTGTTTTAAACGAACGTGCTCTTGATCTAAGCTGTCTATAGTAACTATTACTAAGCTCGTATGGCTTGTGGGCAATTGTCAAAAATGATATTGTTGCGAGCTAGGGGTTCGCCGGGATTTCAAGTAAAACACAATTCGGTTAAAATAAAAAAAATAAGTGATAATTTATTTATCCGCACTTTAATTCACAGAATTATAATCGCACAATAATTCGCACTGTATGGCAGTACCGCCCGCTTATACCATATATCGCTTGACTCGTTCACTTTCGTTCTCTCTCAACACGGTCGCGTATACTCGCTGGCTGTCGCAGTCGACGTAATCAAAATTACTGTGTCTTCGCTGAACGCTTCACCTGCTTATATACTAGGCGGTTGCAGTCTTGAATGTTCACCGGTGATGTGGATGTTTCTCGAAGGCTTTAGAGCTTTCGATTTTGACCTTCGTTCAGTGGTTTATGTACAGGGTTCTAGTACATTGGAGAGCATTCGATAAGAAGAGAGATACAATCGTGTTGTTTCGGCTTATCTTCAGCTAGGTTTTCTAAGAGTGGTAAATTAAAAGCTACTGAACAACGGTGGTGGCATCTGTTGTGTGAAATGAAATTTAAAATTTAATTTAACTACCGCTACATAGAAAGACCGGATATTTTTTTTACATAACTTTATTAATTTTTTATTTCAATAGGTTCTTTTTTTTTGGTTTCTGCTTTTTTACAATTATTTTGATTTTATTACTAGATCCATTTTTGTTGGTGCTTATATTTTAAACGTTTATTACTTATAGGATTTTCAAAACAGTCACATAGTACAACGTGTTTAACTTAGTTGTGTGTTTGTTGTTTTATTTATAGGTATATGTCCTTTTTAACAGACATTTAATTTTTTTTCTTCAGTTATCTTTTTTTTGTCATTAAGGTTTGAAAATGTCTTCGAATATTAAAAATATTTTTGTTGTTTCAATTTAATAAAAATTTATTTTTTTTTAATTTTTGTTTTCTTGGAGGGCTTATAAGGGTCTGTAGATTTCTACGTTAATGGTATTTTATATCGAATTACAATTATACAATTTATAGTTATTTTGTTTTCAGTTTAAAATGATATATCAACAAATTTTTAATTAAAATAAATTAACAGGAAGTAAATGAAAGCTGCGATTGTAGAGTAAAACCGGCCAAACTATTGTTCGTCTGTACGTATTTTTGTTTGTTCCATAGTGAAGTGTTCGATTTCTAAAGGATTGCAATAAGGCAGGCTACGAGTATGACAAAAGAAGCGTTCAACAAACTTTCAAATTAAATGTAAATTGCAGGTTAAAAAATTGAAAAAGTTCCGTGTTTTGCTTGCAATTAAATCACAAATCAATCGGAAATTGGATCGAGGATTGCATTATTTCCAGAACTCGTAAAAAATTCAACCACGCCAAATAAATTTACCGGGACACTTTTTACACGTTATTTTCATTTATTTAATTTTATTTTTTAAAAAGCCGGCCTTATTATGTTTAATTTATTTTCGTAATGGTTCCGTCGCAAACGACTGTTTATTATAAGGGTTTTTGTTTTCAATTTCGTCCTTTTTACGAGCTCCATTGCAATTTCACGGACCAGTCATTAAAAGCACAGAAAACTCTACGTTTTTCATTTTTGTCCACGAGTACCTAAACTGATTTTTTTTACAATTAATTAGTTATTTAATTAAACGCGTAATTGTTGCGTAAATTCATACACAAATCATGGACTTGTTGACTGGGCTATCGTGCCAAAAAAAGGTTTCCTTTGTGATACTTGTAATTGGTTTATTGCAAAAAAATAATAATTATATTTCAGTTATTTTCATCGTTTTTTTTACTGCGATTTTCTTCCTTTTCGAAAGTCGGAAATTAATGTTTATTTTCCATTAATAATTTCTGATTTCTTTCAAGATGCCGCAATAATCTTTGGTTAGTTATGTTTTAGAGATATTACTGGATAATTTGTTTTAATTGGAATTGTTTTTGATTTACAATCACCGAAATGATAACCGTCTTTGGTATTCGATAGGTTTAATAACATCTTTATGCAAATATGTTAATTTTTAGCTTATGTAGCTTACAATTTTTTTTTAACTTAGTTCATAAATAGTTTTATTAATATTTTATTACAATTTCTTTGTTTATATCAAATAATTGGTGTTTTTCGAAATTTTTTCAACATTTAGTGGGATTTTTATTATATTTCGTTATTAGTTTCAAAAATAATAATTTTTTTTTTGTTGTATTTAATTGGCAATTTTGTCCCAAATTCTGAAAAAATAACTCTTTCTTTTTGTGAAAATGGGACACTATCATAAGAGCACCTCCATCTGAGTAAAAATTATTATTTTTTATTACATAATTTCTTTTTTTTTAATATTATTTTACTTATATAATTCAGTTAACTTACTATTTTCGGGAGGCTAGGCAATATCTAAATTTGTTTTCTTTTTATACACATTTATTTATTATTAACGTTGTTACGAAAAAATATTTTTACTATAAATATTCACTTTACTGTTAAGTGATAAGATTTTGGCAACGTTTTGCAATATTACGAATATAATAAATCAGTCGTTTAAAATACAATCTAATGTTCTAAATACTTAATAGGGATTTAAACTAAAACAGATACAGTGGAAACTTGGTTTCCATTTTGAAACATGTGGAAAAAGAATTGGTATTTATTTACAGAAACAATAGATTTATATAAAATGGAGCTTAACAGATGAATATTGATTTTTTTTTGGGAAGATGACCTAAACTGAAATTAAATAGCAAAATTAAAAACTGAAATTTTCTAAATTTTAAGAGGTGTAATACCTGAAAAAATTTTTGTTTACTTCGAGCCAAACCTCTGGATGAAAAGACTGGATGCAAAGAACATTCTGAGGAAAACGTCGAAAAAATTTGGCGAATTTAAGCTATGAAACTTAATTTCGGAAATATTTAAATGGTTTTTCCGAGCTTGCATTTCTTGTCTGCTCTATACAGTGGCATAGGTATGCAATTGGCTATATAGTTTCATAATACTTACGGTCTGTTTTTCACAGTTCATTACCTTTGATGTGTACAAGAATTTCTTGGATTTTTTTTATTAGATTTATTTCCTTGATCACCCTATCTATGCCACTGGCTTTATAGCTAAACCTGTAGAATCTACCTTGGTCAAAAAATGCCAAATTAGTATGCTAGGTAGGTAGGTAGGTACGCGTAGCTACCCATGTGGAACACAAACACACTCATATCTAAGCAGATCCAATGTTACTACAGGATCATCCAATCTGGTCCTACTCGTCAAACCATTTTAAGCATGCAATGGAGCATTGGATTCTCGCAACCTCCGTTAAATCAAGGGCACTAAGACAGTTGAAGAAGTAGGTTCCAAGATAAGCTTTTTTCTAGAGGATAGAGCTGGACAGGTACAGAGAAGATGAAGGACTGTGTCCTACTCCTCCTCCTCCTCCTCGTCCTCCTCCTCCTCCTCGTCCTCCTCCTCGTCCTCCTCCTCCTCCTCGTCATCCTCCTCCTCCTCGTCCTCCTCCTCCTCCTCGTCCTCCTCATCCAGGCAGCTTCAACAGAAGTCGTTTGAGAAGAGACTGAGTTTTTAGCATGCTATAAGACAGTGTCTAGTTAGGATACCGACCGCTCAGTCTTAGCGGCCTTACAGTCCAATGATATGCTGACGACTTAGTAATCATGATTAAGGGCAAGTTTGAGGAAACCCTCTACAACCTTATGCAGCAAGCACTGAGTAAAATACAAGCACGGTGCCATGAGAAAGGCCTACAGGTCAATGCGGGCAAAATCACGACAGTGCCTTTTTCACGAAAGAGAGACCTGAGCAAAATAAGATCGCTCGTGATGTACGAGACGGAAATCAAACTCGCGACAGAAGTAAAATACCTAGGAGTAATTCTGGATCAGAAACTCCTATGGAACAAGCACCTAGAAAAAGTATCAGAGAAAGCCACTATTGCTCTACTCTTGTGTAGACAAGTCGTAGGCAAAACCTGGAGCTTGAAACCCAAAATAGCCTTATGGACCTATATAGCTATTGTAAGACCTATCATAGCATACGCAGCATCAGTATGGTGGCAAAGAACAAAACTACTAGGCGCCAGGAGCAAACTGGACAAGCTCCAAAGGTTGGCATGTATCAACACGACAGGGGCAATAAGAATCTGCCCCACGGCAGCTATGGAGGTTCTTTTAGATCTGACTCCGCTGCACATCTATATCAAATAGCAGGCAAGATTAGCCGCGATGAGAAACGAATTAAGCGGCAACCCATCCAGAGTAAAAAGTGGACCTAATAATCTATCCAGACTTAGAAGTAGCATTCAAATGCTAGACATGCCTGTGGACCATATGACAAAGAGATATCGCGTCGAAATCCCTTTCAATTCCATAGTCTACGACAGAGAGAACTGAGCAAGGGACCCACCGCAGTTCAGACCGGATAGCATTGTATGGTATACCGATGGATTGAAGACGACTGAAGGCACCGGAGCTGGCATAAGCGGATCCCGCGCCAGGATAACGGAATCCCTCAGTGAATATCCCACCGTTTTCCAGACGGAGGTCCATGCTATATCCACGTCCATAGAAATAAACCTCGAAAGGGGTTACTCGAATAAGAACATAGTCATTCTCACAGATAGTCAGACAGCAATAAAAGCCTTGACTGCACACACAGTAAACTCAGAACTGGTGTGGAAATGCCAAGAAAAATTATGCATCCTTAGTACCAACAACAGAGTCCTCTTGCACTGGGTGCCCGGTCATGAGGGCATAGAGGGCAACGAAATAGCAGACCAACTTGCAAGAGACGGAGCAGCGGTCCGCTCTACTGGACCAGAGCCGTTGTGTGGAATCTCAACCTGCTCCATTAAGAGGAGCATAAGGGTATGGGAGGAACACAAGAAATGCCAACACTGGGCCACACTGCCCAGACTTAGACAGGCCAAAAGATTTATACCGAACCACTCAACTAAAAGAAGCAAACAGCTTCTACAGTTTGATAGAAACAAAGTTCGGGTAATAACCGGAATACTCACGGGTCATTCGTGCTTGAAAGATCATCTCAAAAGAATAGGAATCATAACCGATAACCTTTGCAGGTTCTACCAACTGCAGGCAGAAACCTCTGAACATATTCTATGCTGCTGTGAGGCAGTCGCAACTCAGCGCCACAAATGTTTCGGAGAACACTTTGTTGACCATAGTACCATTGCAAAAATAGACCTACACCAACTAGATAAATTAGGTTAAATAGGTTGAAACTGGGGAAAGATCTATGAGGTATTGCACAATAGACCAATGGTCGCGGTGCTTGGAGGAATCCCTCCGCCTCCGATGAAATCTAATCTAATCTAGGATACCGACTGTGGTATTGATAATCGCTCTTTTGATCAAAGTCAAGCTTTTAGAGCGTTATAGATCCAGCTTCGGCCAGATCTGTCTCGCAGTGTGACATGTATCACCGTCTACCCACCTGGTGTTGGTTTTCTCAACTGAGTCCAATTCCAGTACCAGATTAGTATGCTAAAAAGGTGTACAATGAACTTTGTAGTATTTGGTACAATCGTATAGATGTACAGTACACCCATGGTGAACCCCATTTTCAATAAAATAGATTGTTATTAATTAGCACCCATGGGTTCAGCGCATCCATGGGTGTGGCGTTTACACAACACCAATGGATGTTTTTATGACAACCATGATAATTTTTGAAATATCCATAAGTATGAGTCAACTACCATTGGTGTTTCTCGAAACACCCATAAATAGGGGTGTACTATCACGGGTGTTAGGAAACACCCATATGATTTATGCGACTAGGGTAGTCCTAGAAATCGTGTAATTGAGTTGTTTCACATTATGAATAACTTTTTATAATAATACATTCTCAAATCGAACTTGTCCAGCAACACATAATAACTTCGTAGTCTTGGAAAACTATAAGTGCGTAGCGAAATCCTTCGCTACAATACACGTGACAAATAGAAAACATCCCATAACATATTCAAATCACGTGATAAATACATTTCCTAGTTTAACACGTCCATTGGAAAAATACCGAATTTTTCTCAACCGACGGCTAAGCAAAGGTGACATTTAAATTCTTCACTTTCTGATCAGATCTGTTTTGACACGATAAGCTTATTGTAAGCATTCCATCTTCTTCGAGTGACAGACTTTCATTCGTCCGAGATCGGAATACTAACAACGTTTGAGGAATTAAAATAAAACATGTTTATAACATTGAATCAATATTGTCCCGTAATCGTATGTGTAGGTGTACAGTCAATAGAGAAAATGCAAAGAAAAACTATTTTCAAAATAAATTTAGTACGGAAATTTATTCATAGGTTAGCAGGAAAAGTTTCGAATGTTAGAGGATTATATAGGGCCTTGCGATATCGAAGGGAGTACTAAATAAATAGTATACAAAGGAGTAATAGAGTTTGCCATACTGTTATCAGCTTTTAGAACAAACTAAATATAATTTAAATAATGTTTAGTGTTTCGGGAAAATGACATTTTTTTGGAATTATAGACTACGATAGGAAACCTTAGAGACATTAAAGTAATAATCTTGTTGGTGGTTGATTGGTGGTTTTAGTGGTGGCCCATTAGTTAGACAGAGCAGACACATTTACCACAACTCGCTTAGCCCGACCATTATAGGCGGATGATGAATAGTTCCGGAGCAAGGTACCCTCAGAGAGAGGCGGGAAGGGGCACTAGTCCCAACTGTATTCCACAGTTGCTCGAAATAGGAGGTATTATAAAAACCAAAAAATTAATTGCAATTCGGGTTTATTTCAAAAACTTTTGCTTACTTCATGGGACTTGAGGTTCAAATCAAGCTCGACGGATCAAAAAATGTTCAATTCTGTAAAAAAAAAAAACTGTAAATATTTCTTACAGAATTAAATTGTCTCAGGGATTGGTCAAACTCAAGTGACAGAGTAAAGCGACTTTACATAACGAAGAAGGCAATTTAATTTAGTTGTAAACAGTACTTGAATAGCATTAGTAAAATCAATTACCAGCCATTACATCCAACCTCGCTTTTGGTAATGAACTAAATCATATAAAATTTTAGAGTTATAGGTCAATTCATTCTCGAGGTGCCTTGATTATATGGCATAAACAGAATTCCGGTAACCGACGGCAGCGACAAGCGAAATCCGTTAACAAACTTCGCCTTCGTACTGCTGAAACACAATTGAAACGAAAAAGTTGTATAAAATATCGTGCGGCCCTAATTAATTCCTTGGTCGAACGATATTTTTAAATTTAATATTTTGTTCAGACACCCACAGATCGCCAGATCACAAAAAATAAACAGACCACTAAAGTTAACAACATAAAATTTTGTTGGCTCGCTGCGGCGGCAGCGGCAATATTAGAAATTAGTCTAAGCCAGCGGCGACGAAAAATTCACTGTGCCGTTGTTCGCCACAATTATGGGTAGTTACATACTTTGCAATGTATTTTAAAGTTGTGACAGGGAATTTTATCCGCCGCTGGCGAAATTCATCGCAATTGTCTTTATACCATTAGGGGAATTTAAGCATTTTTTTTATGAATCTTTGACTACTCGAAGAACGAAATTCATATCCATACCCGGTTCTGATTGTGAACTCCTCCTTTATCCGAATTAAGCATACCCTTCCCAAGTCGGTCTAATCTCTTACCGAAGTGTACACCGTGGCCAAGTCCAGGTTTGTGAATCCCTCGCTTCTCATAAAGTAAACGCAAAATATCTGCGAAGAAGGATTCTTTCTTCCATCCTCAAGGTTCAATTTCATTCGAAATAAAATTGGTTTGGTCAAGATTCTTAGTTCTACCTTCCTTGTAGGCAAGCAAGTTGCCTCTTCCTCCAGCTGCTTCTTCACTGAAAGAGTCATTTCAATTTCCCAAAGCCAGTTCGAGGTCTTGATACAGTTCAACACCTTGGCTAGGTCAAGATCTATGAGTTCCTCTCTCCTTATCGAGCTAGCAATCCAATGTTGCCAGACATGTTCAAGCAAAAGCAGGGTATTCACACAACAAATCTTTTGCGGGCTCCTCCTCCTCACAGCATTGGTCACATATAAAAGAAGTTGGTGAGATCCTTTCGTTTAAGTTCCAGAAGAAAGCTGGTTCTTCTTAAATCTGGCTCATTTAAGAACATTTTTAATTGTCTGCAGTGGTCCACACTGTTCCAACAGGCTTTGTGCCATTCGGTGAGCTTGCTGTACATGTCTGATTTAATGCCCGCGTAGGATATCCCTACATCAGGCTCAGGAACACAGAAACGTGCTTCTGACCCTGCCCGTTCAAGCAAGTCGGCTTCCTCGTTTGCTGGTATGTCAGAGTGTTCCGGAATCTAGGCTAGTCACTTTATTGTTTCTTCCCAATTTATTCAATCACCCAATACCCTTCTCAACAAGTCTCGAAGAAACTGTGGTCGAGTCTAGGGATTTGATGGCTGCTTGGCTGTCCGAATAAAAAGGAAAATGACTTTGTTATTTCACTCTTTTTGCTGAGCAATAAGTGGCTTGCATCTCCGCTTAGAATACCGTTTTTCATATATTCATGCTTGCACTGCAATTTTTTGGAAAATTCAAGTATACCAATTCCAAATTTTAAATTCTTGACTCGAAGTGTTAGAGTCGAACGATTCTCTTCATCTTGTTTGTTTTTATTTACATGTTGAAACGCCTTGAAGCATTTTTGTGATACAGAAAAAATTCAGCAGTTCCGATCGTTTCCCCAAACCCCCTTGTTGGGCCACTGATAACCACACATTGTTCATTTTGAAAATTTTTGTCGATCTCAACAAAGGTGTCTAATCGAACAAAATCTTTGTATTGCAAGGTATAATTTTTCACATGTTATTTTCCAAAAGCACAATCTTTCTCTAGCAAGCCATTACTCTGCACCTCCCTACAAAATTAGTTACGGACACCCATGCGCGTATATCAATTTTGGTGGGGTGCGAACACTGTTTTTATTTAAGTAACCGTCAGAAAGAAATAAGCTTGATCAAAAAATTTTGTATAACTTGAAATATTTTTAAAAAGGAAGTACAAGATGATTTGATGATTTCACAGCTGTAATACGTCCAATTCTTACCTACGGATTGCTAGCCTGGTGGCCAGCGTTGAGTAAAAGTTACAACATAAACAAACTCAGCAAAGTTCAAAGAAGTGCAACTGTTGGAACTACAGGTGCAATGCGATCATGCCCAACTGACGCTCTGTACGTACTGTTGCATCTATTACCTATCGAATTACATATAAGTACTATGTCGAGCAGTGCTCTCAGACTCAACGAATCTCGGTGCTGGTATGCCAAACCATATGGTCAAATCGCCGACCGACTACCTTACCCCGAGACTGAACTTCAAGAAGGATTTCGCTGTGGGTTTCCCAACCAGGGCAGAATGGAAGAATGGTTCAGTTATACATGAATTCGACACAGTCATATACAACGATGGTTCAAAGATGAACTGCGGAGTCGGGGCGGGAGTTTTCTCAGACACACTATGTCGCAAAGTCTTACCACTTACCGGACTACGCCTGCGTTTTCCAGGGGGAGTTACTGCGGATCCGGGAGGCCTGTCGGACTTTGGAGCAAAACGCATAGCCAAAGCGAAATGTTGTAATCCTCACTGACAGCCAAGTCGCAATCAAGGCCTTAAATTCGGCTACCACCTCCTCTAAACTCCTCGAACAGTGCCGAGAGGAGCTAGCCTACTTAGGATGTCGGGTGAGAGTTACTCTACTTTGGATCCCAGGTCACAGCAAGATAGAGGGTGATAATCCTAGACAGCAAGCAATCATAGAAACTCAATACGGAAGAACGAGTATCTAAGGCAATCATCGCTTTCTACGCGTGCAAAAGAATGTTCGGTAGGAGATGGGGTTTAGAGCCAAAAATCACTTACTGGATCTACACGGCTGTAGTAAGGCCAATCCTATTATACGGTCTGCTAATATGGTGGTCAGTACTCGACAAAGTAACCTGCAGGAAAAAGTTGGAAAAGGTGCAGAGACAGGCTTGTCTGGGGATAACAGGCGCCCTTCGTACCACCTTTTCAGACTCCCTCAACGTCCTTCTTTCTCTTCCACAAATTGACCTGTTCGCAAAATACGTAGCATACAAATGCGCCCTAAGATTCAGAGAGTCAAACCAGCTCAAAACATGTACATACGGGTGCAGTAACATCAGCCTACCTACAACAGGGACTACGGACTATGCAGATCCTAAGCTCGGGTTTGCTAGGAAGTTCGCTATAAGCATACCAAGCATAGAGTACTGAGAGGTATGAACCGGTGACACTGCGGGGTCGGTTAACATCTATACTGACGGTTCAAAGATGGAGGACGGAGTGGGCGCAGCACTCACTTGATCTTCCAACAAACTCTTGTAACTCTCTGCCGAATAATTGCAGTATTTTCCAAGCGGAGGTACTGGCAATTCAGAAGGTGGCGGAGATAGCTCACAAATCACGAAAAAGGGATAAGGCAGTATTTATCTATACGGATAGCCTAGCAGCCTTAATGGCTTTGCAATCCTGCATTATCAAATCCATGGCAGTACTTAACTGTCGACGCGCTTTATAGAAACTGTGCTCAAATAGGAAACTGCAACTCTGCTGGGTTCCAGGGCACAGTGGTATTTTAGGAAATGAACTCGCAAATGATCTTGCTAAAAAAGGTGCAAACCTTGGGCAAGAAACCGCGGTTTCGGTACCACCGCCTCTTAACGTCGTTCACAACTCCCTAGAGCAGAAGATGGTAAGCCTGTCCGAGGCCAGGTGGCAGGCTTCAACAACCTCCAGAACCACGAAACAAATGTGGAACACTCAAAATGAGAAAAAAAACTAAACTCTTGTTAGCACTACCAAGGGTGCAATGCGCAACTTTAGTCGGAATTATTACCGGCCATTGTTTGGTTGGGGCGCATGCGTACAGAATGGGGCTAAATACTAATGATCTCTGCAGGAACTGTTAACTACCCGGGGAGCGGGAAACGCTAGAACACCTCCTGTGCAACAGTCCAGCTCTTGGTAGGAGACGGGTGAAGGCTCTTGGTGCACCGACCTTTACAAATCTTAAAGAAGTCTCGTTTAACGGCATGCAGAGCCTGCTAAACTTTGCTACGGTAACAGAAACCTTTGAATTAAACAAGGAGCTTTCAATACAGATCGAAACGCAAGCGCAACTATCGTAGGTACATTGGATCTCCTGTTTGTAGTGGCATCACTATGGACCCTCGTGGGTCTATGTGAGGCTTTGGCCGCCGCTGCAACCTAACCTAACCTAAGATAGAGGGTAACGAGCGGTTAGACGAATTAGCTAGGCAAGGTTCTGCTCTTCAGGGCTCTCTCGTGGAACCCGTTCAAGTCCCACTAGGAACTGTTAAGCGCCAAATATCATCCCACTTTCTTACAATCGTGATATGGCCATCGTACTCCGGAGCAGAACAGACGAAATCTTGAGCAGGAGCCGTGTAGACGTCTCCAGAGTCACGGCGATCAGCACGGGTCACGGCGATCAGCACGGGTCACTGGCCAATCGGTGAACACGTGGCCAGACAGGGTATTCTCTTCTCTTTAACTTCAATTGCCGCAGTTTTGGGGATGCAAATAAGATGGAAACTGTTATCCACCTTCTTTACGAGTGTCCGGCCCTAGCTAGAGCCAGACTTCGTGCATTAGGCAACACTCTCTTTGATAACCTTGATGAGATCTTGAAAAATAAGATTGAAGAACTGTTTATCTTTTTAAACAGCTCCGGATGGATATGATAATCCATTCCAGCCCCAGGTCTCTGTAAAACTCTGTATCTACTTCATTAGCTTTCAACGACCAGCTTAAGCGAGTTGTGGTATCAAAACGGCGCTAATGTGCTAATTGGGCCCTGTTTCGACTGACGGGCCACCACGTATACCAACCTACAGGATGAAACTTCATTCAAAAAATCAGAAATTACTTCGAAGAAATGAAAGAATAGGTTTCCAAATACTGTCCAAATGTGTTAATACATTTAAAATATTAGTGTACAAAAGTTTTCAATATTTTGACTGCTTAATAAAGAACAATAAATTTGTTCAAAATGTATTTTGCTTCTAGCCAGGCTGTCTCATAACATGCAAGCAAAGCTCCTTCATAATCATCACCTAAAAATTTCCTTAAACTTGAACAAAATTAAAATATTAAGAAGAAAAAACAAGAAGTTCTGTCTATGCAGGTATTGATAAGGCTTCAAATAATTTGGAAGGAATACCTAAAAATGATTATTGCAAAAATTCAATTTAATTTTTGTAGAAAAGTTAAGCTCTAAACTAAAATGGAAACAGCGCGGAGTACCGACATCTAAATAGTGTGCATTTCAGGAAACGTTTACGTCTGGGAAAGGTCAAGATTGCAAATTCTTTAGTTATTCATGAAAATAAAGCTGACATGCACGCTATCTAAGAGTCCTGTCCGAACCAAAGGATTTAACGAATTTATAAAGATTCCTGGAAAAGATAACGGTTGGTGGGATTTGGTTTAAGCCAGAACGGAAAACTCAAGATCGGCATCTTTTGTGCGAGACTTTAGAGCCACATCCCGAACGCAACGATAGCCTTACTTAACTACGTTGTTAACCAATAATCCCTAAATTTTACAGTCTAATGTTACATTGGTTACATGTTATTTATATAATGTTTTATTTATGTATATACGTATAAATCCATATAAAAAATTATTATCCCTCTGGGTTAACATTTTGGGGGAAATCGAATTTCAGTGTCTCTATTTATTTCTCTCGTATTTCTTTATACAATAAGAAGAAAGGGAAATGTATACCTTATTCGAGCGCCCATGCCACCTGGGCATGGGATTTGGTTTTTTTTTATACAAGACAAGCAGGAACAGAAAAACAGGACATTAAAGTTTTCCACTGCCACCTAAAGGAGGAGGACATTCATCGAGATGAATGTCGTGCACAGTGGTATCAGCGCTACCAAGGATAAGGCGGCACGATACAGTGGATTCGAAGATGACCCAAATACAGGAAAGTGGATTTCCTCGGGTTCGCTAAGTTCCTCCTCCTCTTCGTCGACCGAATTGGTCATGGTCTTGTAGCGGAGTGTGAAATTTACTTTGAACGTTGCTTCGGCTACGCCACCCGGCGAAGACACTATAAAGTAGAACGTACGTGGCACTCGTTCGTGCATGCTAACGTACGTCAGGCGGGCTTCCTTGCAGAAAGGCGTCGGCAGATCCTGCAAAGGATAAAGTTTATTTTTCAGGTGAGTAATGTACAGTGTGGAATTGTATTCGTGATGCTACATACCGTCACACCGTATGCTAGGACTGTACTACCGTACTGGTTTCCAGGTGTATAGACGCGGTCGCCGTGAAGCCAACGAGCTGCGTATGCTGGCGGATTGGCACAAAATTCGACCGATAAGTGAAGCGGTGAGCCCGGATATGCTACAGGTGTTGCGTTTTTTGCCATCGCTGTTGGAGCACCTGGAAAGAAAACGGTAATTTTATTCGAAACTTACAAAACTTACAAAATACAAAAACTTTATTATTTTTTTTTGGTAGAAGTCCGGAAGGCGTTTAATGCTGAGATACAATACAAGGTACTATGCGACTGACGACCTAAAAGAATAACGTTTCAAATAGTCGCCTGGTGGAAATAAGAACGATTTGGTTCTTCACTTAAGAGATATGTCGGAATTTGTGCAAAAGTATTCAACCCCCTTACACAACCTATGGGCTATATATCCAAAATACATTAAATCAGTTCTTAACCGATTACACAAAAAGACCGCATTAAACCTAAGAGATATGACGAAATTTATAAGAACATGTACAACCCCCCGAGTAGAAATTTTCTAAGGCTAGCCTGATTGACCGTATATCTGATCAGAGCTACGTCTGGTATGAGTAAGGCTAGCCTACTCAGGCTTGATCAACTTGCACCGGATCAGGGCCACGTCTGGTATGAGTAACCCTGCATCTACACTGGCAATGGCAATATTTCCATTGCGTTAAAAGTCAAATCGCAATGAGTGGGCAGTTGATTGCCAGACTATTTTCATTTGAGCGAGTGAATTCGAGGTGTCGAGTTATGAAGCGAAGCAATATGTCGGACATTCCATTAAAAAAAAAGTATTGATAAGTTCAATGGCTTTCTCTCTAATCAACTTAGTTTTAATCACTTTTCAAGCGACGCTAACTTCTGCAAAACGGTGCGTTTTCTGGCAATATTGCTAGAAAAATTGACATGGCAATGATTGCTATGGCAATGTTTAGAGCAATATTGTCATATGCGTTTGATGCGTCTACGCTGTCAATTTGTGTATGTCAATATTACCATTTCCATTGCCATTGCCATTGCCAGTGTATACGCAAAGTAAGTCAACCCTGCTTAGGATCGCTCGAACTATTCAGGCTCGACGATCTTATACCGGACCGGGGCTACGTCTGGTATCATTGTTTAAAAAATTACATTTTGTAAATGGACACTCAATTTATATAGTCGCTATAAAATATATCCAATCAAGTTGAATGAAACGTTTGACTACCTAACTGAAAATAAAATTGACCTCTGCATAATTACTGAGACATGGCTTAAGAAAGAAAATAAATTGTACCATCCTCACTATAAAATTTATAGACGCGATAGGCAGGCTGTAAATGGAGGGGGTGTAGCAATTGTTATTAAAAAGGTATAAAACACTCTATTTTACTAGATATAGGCACGAAAACAATCGAAACTTTAGCGATCGAGATTGAGAGTATAAACCTGACAGGGCTCGCTGCTTACTTTCCAGGCACCAAATTAAATGCTGCGAAACTAAATATATTTAAAAAACATACTGCAGTCACGATCGGCTGCAAGCCAATCGTATAATACTCTAGATGAATACTGAACTCCGATTTATATTGTAGTTGGGGATAAAGTAGAATTACGTGTGTGCATGTTGTATGGCCTTTATTAAGGACTCCCATTAGATTGCTACTCCAAATTAAAAGACAATATTCAGTGTTTAATTTCATATCTTAAACTGGGTAAGTCACCGAAAAAAATGTCCTTTTTGAAGGACTTTCACATGGGAGGTGCAGGAAGGACTCACTCGGTTTCTTACATATTTATTCTTTTCCTTTGAACCATTTAAAACTGAACGTGTACAAAATTTCAAATTCGTAGCTTGAAGCGTTCAAAAGTTATCGAAAAATATTGTTGAACACGTGTCTTAAGGACATTTTGTATGGCAGCTACCAGAAGGAGTAAAAGGATTTCGCTGATTAGTAAACTCGAACTTCGTTTTAACTCAAAACTAGTTTTTTCAAAATTTCCAATTTATAGCTAAAAGATTATTTGAGTTCTAGTAAGTTCCGTAAATTAAGTGAAGACGTTTTGACAGGATATTTGTATGGCAGCTACACGAAGGACTAATAGGATTTTCTTCATAATCATACATTTAGCTCCAACTATTGGAAAAATAACATATACAAAATTTCAAAGATATAGCTTAAACCCTTCTGAAGTTATCGGCCAATATTCTTGAACACGTGTTTTAAGGACATTTTGTATGGGAGCTACCAGAAGAAGTAAAAGGATTTCGCTGACTAGTAAACTTGAACTTCCTTTTTACTCAAAACTAATTTGTACAAGATTCCGAATTCGTAGCTAAAAGATTACTTGAGTTATAGTGAGTTTCGTAAATTAAGTGAATACATTTTGACAGGATATTTGTATGGCAGCTACACGAAGGACTAGAAGGATTTTCTTCACAATCATATATTTAGCTTCAACTATTGGAAAAATAACACATACAAGATTTAAAAGACGTAGCTTAAACCCTTCTGAAATTATCGACCAATATTCTTGAACACGTGTTTTAAAGACAGTTTGTATGGCAGCTACCCGAAGGAGTAGGACGATTTTGCCCGTTAACGAACTTAGCCTTACAAATTCAACCAATCCAGATTTAAAATTTCAAGATCCTAGGTGAAGGCGTTCTTGAGTTATCGTGTTCACGGACAAACGGGCGGACGGACGGACGTCAAGCGGATTTGAAGTTTTTGGCCACAAATAAACAAAAAATAATATATAGCTTTTTTTCGTCCGAGGCTTGGTTCTATGCGTTACAAACTTTTGGGCTGGATTAAACTTATAATACTCTATATGATTTCATCTAGAGTATAATAAATTAAACAACCATTAGTTCAGTTTTATTTAATATCTACCAACAAAATAAATGGACTAGTAGTTAAGATACTAATATTATACAACGTTGGAACGACTTCTCGACATTATGATCCTATATTACTTTTACCTTAGATTAAATCTACTAATATCACTGATCGGTAATTAGGACCATGCCAATTTGATCGGTTTACCCATTTCTCACATAGTAGCCGTACAGAAGGGTAACAAGTTGACTCAGTAGCAATTACATTTTAATTTTGCGACTTATCTAATAAAATTAAACATACATATATATATATATAAAAAAAATAATGTTTGTTTGTTTGTCCCGTATGCGTTCCTGTGCCATTCATCTGATTGTGATGAAACTTTGGTGATTTGTTATGCGCACGCCCGCGAAGGTTTCTGAATTAGTAAAATCATTTTACAATTGGTGGTACGCGAGTCGTTTCAATAATTGAGTGTTTTTCATATATTGTAGTTTAGCGGCAGTTGGTGGGTTTTCGGTGTATTAGTTATGCCATTGACAAATTTTAAAGTTGGAAATTTCCACCTGATTGAAATTAAAACAACCCTTCAACATAGACAAATTTTTGGCAGCAGACTGTTGCATGACGGTTCGTGTGTAATTTTATGATCAGAACCTCAGAAAATGAATAATTTTTTTCAATGAATGTTTTGTTTGTTTGTTTATCTTCCATTCAACGGAGCAACGGGAATAATACGGGCACCGGAGCAACGGGAGTAATGGAAGTAACGGAATAACGGGAGTAATGGGAGCAACGGGAGCAACGGAAGCAACTGGAGGAAGACTGAAAAACGCTCGTATTGCAACGCATGTCGGGGTATTATTTCGTTGTGTTTGCAAACAAAAAAAACATAATGATGTATGGGGAAAGCTGTACAATAATGCATGTCGTGGTAGAATATTTCTTAATACAGTTTTGGAGGTGTAACAACACACACATGAGCTTAGCCAGGGGACGCGGCTAGTATAGTATATTTAGAATTGCAGTTGCCTCACAATACCACAGAATGTGTTCAGGTTTCTACCTCCGTTTGGCAGAACCTGTACAGACTATCCGTTACCAACGCTAACACGGAATTTTAAATTCACATAATCGATATCACTGTTAATTGAATATAATTTGAACCTGTGTCAAACTTACAGTTTGTACTTGTTATTGAGTGTTTTGTCAACAAAGTGGAGCCCTTGACCACTGAACCCGAAAAAGTAGACGATCTGAACGACACGATAGAATTCACAAATATTTTTAAAATAATAGTCGCACTACACTTTAAAATATTTTTTCAGGTTATGTACTCTGTTAAGAAAATATGTGACTACAAAATTGGGATCTCAAAATCCCAAGTGATTCGGTCTTGGTCTCTCGGAGACTGGACAGTGTAGCCTAGTATTGGCACTTCTTTTTTTTCTCCCAGAACCTTATACCCCTCTTGATGGAGCATGTTGATATTCCACAGAAAGGTCCACTTGGGCGAACAGCGGATCTTTCTCTTGTCTAATATTTCATTGGTCTCTATGCCCTCATGACCGGTATCCAGTATTATGAACGTATCCAATATTTGGTCCGCCTCCCCTAGTGGCTTTTTCAGAATCTTGTACAATTTTTATTTTTTAAAAGGCCTTGAGCCACGTGTTCCCTTATCTGATACAGATAAAACTTAAAACATATTTTTTACATTAATTGGAATCATTTAGGAATCATTTGAAATATATTATATATTCCTATCCATATAAAGTTTATTTACATTTTATGTTATTATATTCTTATATATTCAATTAAAAAAATTAATGGAATCTGCATTAATTATTTTATTATTCTCTTATCTTCATCAAACTAAAATATCGTTAATAATATGCCATAACAACGTTGTTTTATATGATAGAACACTTAGGTCGGAAATAGGCCAATGTGCGGTCGGTATAAGGAAAGAGTTGTTTCTGTGGTCGGAAATAGGAAGATTACCATCATTACGAAATTAATTATTTCCAACAATATTTTCATATCAATATATAAACATATCATACCAAAATTGAATTTTTTGAGTATCGGTAGCACGTTATGAAACCGTAAAAAAAATTTTTAAGAACAAATAATTGTTTTCTTTATGTGAAAAAAAAATGTCTGCGGGGTCTTAGGTGGTCGGAAATAGGTCATTTTACGTTAAAAGACATACAACGCGTACGTAAAAGTTCAGTTTTATTTTAGACAAATTATAAAAGCCAAGCATCACGATGATTCATAAATCAAACGCCCAGATGATTCACTTACGGTTCGAAAGTAATTCATATAGATGAATTACTTTCGAGTAATGAATTCACCTAAGAAACGTGAATTCACGTATGGACAACATATCTTAGCTAGTAGCATCCTAATTGTTTTACTTGTGATACTTTTAGTTTTTTGGATTAATACTAGTTTTTGCTGTACATACGCTAGACACATAGTTTTAAGTACGACACACACCCACCTCTATGATTCACGTACGATTCAAGTTTACGACTCACATAAACAAGTGATTTCACATATGAACATATATTTTCGTTAGGAAGATCGTAAGCGATTCACTTGCGATCCATTTATTTGGTTTAATAATTTATACGTGTCTGTATGCCTTGAGTATATTTTTCTTGTCCACAACGATGTACAGTGTTTGTGACAAAAATAAATTGGATATAATATTTAATACTAGATGTTTTTTCAAATACCCTACTTATCGTGTATATCACGAGCTACAAATTGTAATTTGAAGGCTGCTTGAAATAAAACACTATACACAACACAATGATAGTATAACCTATAATGTTGTATCTATTGCCTTAACCACTATCAATCTAACTACAAACTGTTCTCTATTTTAATTAAATTAATTCAGCTCAAACAAATTTCCGCCAAAAATTTCGTCCAGGCTCCTCCTTTTCACTGTACCAACGACAAACATTATCCGACTAAATGTAGTTGACAAAATCCTTGCTATCAAAGCGCCAAGCATAACTTACTTTACGGAAATGCTATAGACCGTAAATTAACTCCTTGAAAAGTTCATATCCTTCTCGCTGGCATCCCGTACGAAATGAGCTTCTTACATCACCCAAGCCCATTATTCAGGAAGAATTACTTATCTGCGTTACACAAAAAAATTGTGGTTGGTGCCGTCATATAGTAAGACGTTATCGTGATAGGCGAAATGTTACTTTTTCAACCTAAGGTTATCACCGGAGTCCTAAATAAATGTAAAATTATCCTTTATATGCTTTAAACACTTGAATAAGCTAGACAAAGTCCTGAATACAGGCACGGAGCAGGTGAACGAAGATTCGGATTGGAAACGACGTGCACTTGTGTATATACCGCACAGCCCAACGCCATCGCCAACCCTCTTTGGAAAATACCTTATCGTCCTTAGAAAACCGAACAGGATGTCATGTTGCGAGAGGGATAAGAAGCTGGAAGCCAGGAAGGATATGAGCGCGAACTTGATGATGAAATGTAAGACACGGTGAATTCCCATTTGTGCAAGTTTTCAAGAAAACACCAACAAACATGATGTAATGACGTAACAACAGTACACAACATCCACTCAAGCCAAATTTCATTTAAAATGCATGAAGACATCTTAGTCAATTTATTTGGATGAAAATTTAAGGACGAGAAGTTTTCGTTTCATTTTTCTGTTTTCTTATTTTTGAGCTAGTTGATTCCTCCCCCGCCCGGATTCAACATATTTGAAAGGGTCTCTCCAGCTTCCCGTCTCGGAAGAACATACGGTTTTAAACTAACTATCAGAGAAAGGATAAACTTTGCAGACTTGCAATATGGCGCCAAAGTTTTCGATATTTTTGAAGTTGTGGGTCTTTTCTTTTTTTTGCTTGAATTTGAAAGTTTGTTTGAATTCGTAGCGTTTCGGCAATTTATTGTTCATTCATTTCACATTCGAATCAATTTCAATGATAATTTTTATCCATACTCTTTTTCCACAACAGAGTAATGTTGCTAATGGGAAGAGATACTTTCATAATCTAGATGAATACATTTGAGTAGCCAAGAAGTATTGATGAAGTCATCAATTCCTTCATAATCAAATCGTCATGAATCTTCTTGGTAGGGCTATTAACCTAAATTACTCTATTTACTGATTCGACTGCTCTGGTGCGTTTGTTAACGTACTTCATAAAGAAGTCGTTCTTTCTTCTTTCGAAAAAGAACTATCAGCGTATAGGCTTTCTGCGTATATTAGAGACGAGCTCCACCTATCGGTATTCCTCTCTTCCTTAGATTGAAGAATAATAATTTAAAGTACCTACTAAATAGTGTATGAAACTCAATGAAGACTCATTTACTTCTCTAACCTCGAGTTTCCACCATCATACCTGATCAGTCAGACCACTTTTACAATCGGTTCAACGATCAAACGAATTCTGATCGATAAGTAGGGGAGACGCGTCCAACCCCGTATTATGGGGTAAAGTCGTACAGTATAGGTATTTCATTGCATACTTCAAAAATACTCTCGCATTTGTCGCCTCTGTAAGGCCGCCATTCTGATATATTTTTCAACAGAAATACTTTGCGGTTCGACCACGTTTTGTTTTTCGGTACTCTGATGTTATATTCGAGTTATTAAAATAGTGATTTGTGAAGATTGGATAAGCAATACGCAAGTGAAATGTTTAATAATTAGACGCATGTGTATTTTACTTCATATTTACATAAGTACATCAAAGAGTTAGTCTGACGTTTCGGGAAAAACCTTACGGGGTAATATCGTTCCATATACTGTTTTGACCCTTATTGTAAGAATTATTATTATTATTTGCAGTATCAAACATGCCGCGTAACTATAAAAGGACAACAGCCAGGCAAGACTGGGACCCAGAAAAAATGAGAAAAGTAATCCTTGATGTATTTGAAGGAACTATGGGTTACTTAAAAGCTGCAGAAACCTATGGAGTACCAAAGTCTACATTGCAAGATCGCGTCAACAAATTTAGAAAAAATGGAGACTTGGCGATATCTACAGTGTACCAATAATGTCTTCGTACAGCAGCCATTTGAAACTCAACGGATTAAAAACAATAAATTGTTCCAAGAAATTTGAAAAAGTTTTGATGCAGATTTATGCATTAAACATTTTTAATTAATTTAGAAAAAAAACTAATCCATTGAAATTATTCTATACAAAGTTATTAACTAAAAATAAAACTAAGTCGACAATTTGCCTCCAATAATGTCTTCGTACATTTAAGGTTTCGCTTACCCTTCGATCTCTTTACTGTTAATTATCGATCATAATTATTTGCCAAACATACCGGTTTGTAATAACCGTAAACAAACGAACAAGTGTGTTTACTGTCAAATGAAAATTTTATGAGTTTCGCTCAGTATAAATCGAAATAATGCCTGGCAAACACTTGTCGTTTGAAGAGCGTAAACTTATATTGAATTCACACGTAAAGGAGCAAAAATCATACGCAGAAATAGCCAAACTACTGGATCGGAGCCGTTCCACTATCCAATCTGTAATCGGGCGCTTTAAATATGAAGGCCGCGTAGAAAATAAGCCTAAATCAGGACGCCCTGCAATTCTTACTAAAGCAGATCGGCTGCAAATCAAGCGAATGATTGCCAAGGATCCGTTTATAAGTGCACCAAAAATTAGTGCAGAGCTCCTTCACTCCAATCACAAAGAAGTTCATCCGGAAACAGTACGGAAATGCGTGATTGATGCCGGATTTAAGTCTCGTACACCTCGCAGGAAGCCACTGGTAAGTGAAGTAAATCGCAAAAAACGTTTGGACTTAGCTCGGTAGTACCAAAATGCATCTCTCGAGTTCTGGCGCAATGTTATATTTTCTGATGAGTCCAAATATAACATTTTTGGGTCTGATGGGAGACTTAGAGTGTGGAGAAAGCCAGGGGAAGCTTACAACCCAAAAAACACCATTAAAACCGTAAAACACGGCTTCGGCGGCGTAATGGTATGGGGCTGTATGGCTGCCAGCGGTGTTGGAAACTTGGAAATAATCGAAGGCATCATGGATCATCGGGCGTACATTGAAATCCTGAAAAGAAATTTGGAGCCAAGTACTGAAAAATTGGGTGTATCAAAGGATTTTTACTTTCAACAAGATAATGATCCTAAGCACATGGCTCATAATACTAGGATGTTCTTGGCGTACAAGACTCCACATTTGCTTAAAACACCACCGCAAAGTCCTGACCTCAATCCCATTGAGCACATGTGGAATATGCTAGAAAAAAGGATCAGTACTCATCATATTAGCTCGAAACCTAAGTTAAAACAGGCTCTTCTGGAGGAATGGACGAAAATATAGCCAAGCTATGCAAAAAAACTTGTAGAATCGATGCCACACCGCCTTAAAGCCGTGATTAAAAATAAAGGCTACCCAACTAAGTATTAACAAAAAATGTATCTATAGTTTTTAAGATTTTTCATGAACTGTTTTGTAAGTGTACGAAGACATTATTGGAGGCAAATTGTCGACTTTGTTTTATTTTCAGTTAATAACTTTGTATTGAATAATTTAAATGGATTTGTTTTTATTTCTAAATTAAATAAAAATGTTTAATGAATAAATCTGCATTCAAACTTTTTCAAATTTCTTGGAACAATTTATTGTTTTTAATCCGTTGAGTTTCAAATGGCTGCTGTACGAAGACATTATTGGTACACTGTATATCTAAAGGTTTATGCCGTCTTAAGCCGATATTTTCTGCTGTTCAGGAACAAAGCTTATTTGACCATGTTTTGACTATGGAAAGGCGCTTATTTGGTTTAACGTAGAGATGGGTCGTTCAGGAGTGAATTGTTCCAAAAGAACACTTCATTGAAGTGAGTGAGTGAAAGAACTCACTTCTTTTGATGAACTGCAGTTCCATTGGACATGTGACAAAAAACTTGACTGACCTTTTTGTTTTCATCATCTTTTAGATGTACTGACCTTTTTTTTTTGGTCCTCATCTTCTAGATCTACTGACGAAACGAAGGAAGGATGGAACGAAGAGTTCCGGAACTACTTCACTGAACTCTACTGACTTTTTTTCTTTTTTTTTGGTCCTCATCTTGTAGATCTACTGACGAAACGAAGGAACGATAGAACGAATAGTTCCGGAACTACTTCACTGAACTCGTTCCTTAAAGTGAGTGACTCGGAGTGAAGTACTTCACTGAAAGGAACTGCTTTGCCCATCTCTAGTTTAACGTATAAAGACCTTCGTCGTTTAGCATTTTAATTTGCTGAATCTAATAAAGTTATTCATAATTTTAATAAGACAAAAAAATTAGCAGGTAAAGATTGGTTAGCTGGCTTTATGAAGCGACATCCGAATTTATCTCTGCGTGCAGCCGAGCCCACCTCTGTGGCCAGAGCAATGGGATTCAACAAGATGAGCGTGGATAAATTCTTTGATTTGCTTGAAGAGCTTATAGACCAATATAGATTTCCATCAACAAAGATTTTCAACGTGGATGAAACGGGTCTAACTACAGTACCAAAAAAACAAAGTCGAATTATCGCTTTGAAAGGAAGAAAGCAAGTCTAGTTCTGCAGAGAGAGAACAACTTACTACTGCTGTCATTTGTGTCTCTGCATCTGGAAATTATGTTCCAGCATTATTAATTTTTCCACGAGTGCGGATGAAAGTGGAACTACTCGATGGGGCACCGCCGGGAGCGCTTGCAGTTTGCCATCCAAGTGGCTGGATTCAAAGTGAAATATTTGTAGATTGGCTTAATCACTTTATAGATTCTGTAAAGCCTAGCATAGATGATCCAGTTTTAGTTCTGTTAGATGGACACTCGAGTCATACGAAAAATCTGCCATTAATAGAAAAAGCCAGATTAAGTGGAGTGATTATTTTGAATTTCCTTCCTCATTGCACCCATAGATTGCAACCGTTGGACGTAAGTTTTATGAATCAATTATCGTAGGGGAAAAACTGCAATAATCACTTCATCTCCGTACAAGGCAGAACTACTGAAAATTTCTCTAAATAAGACTAAAAAACGGTCTAGCCTTGATTTAGATAAACCACCTAAAAAAGTAAAACTTTCAAGTAAAGCAGAACCAAGCAATAGTGATAATATTTGCTTGGACTGCCATGAAGAGTATGGTAAAAGTAGGTTGGAGGAGTGCTGGGTGCAATGCACTAAGTGTGGTGGATGGTCTCATGAAGGTTGTACTAGCTGGGAGACCGAAAGGCTGGACGATTTTCATTCTTCCCGGTGCTAGTTAATTTCCGGGACAATATTGTAGATTTTGTCCACCCATCGGAGCAAAATCGGAAAAATCAGAGGTCTTGTTTTTTTTTATAATTAACAAGCCGCGTACCGCGGCTACGCTCTCTTCGCTCACGTTGTTCCATCGCTCCTGTTACTCCCGTTGATCCCGTTGCTCCCGTTGATCCATTGGTCCTGTTTCTCCCGATACTCCTGTTACTATTGTTGCTCCCGTTACTCCGGTTGCTCCCATTTCTCCCGTTGCTCCCGTTACTCCATCCACCATCCCCCATCCGCCATCCCCCATTTCTCCCGTCGCGCCGTTGCTCCCGTTACTCCATCCTCTATCCACCATGCTCCATCCCTCATCCACCATCCTCCATCCTCTACCCACCATCCTCCATCCACCATCCTCCATCCTCCATCCACCATCCTCCATCTTCCATCCTCCATCCTCTATCCACCATTATCCATCCACTATCTTCCATCCACCATTCCTTATCCACCATCCCCCATATCTCCCGTTACTGCTGACCGCGACGGTCGGCAGTACCAGCCAGATTGTACCTTAATGATTTCCCTGATGAAATTATTCGCGAAATTCACGAAGAAATCCATTGTAGAATTCATCCTGGAATTTATTAACAAACTTTTAAAGATACTAGTCGAGGTGAAAACATGTTTGTCTTTTTCGCCTGGCTAGGGTAAAGAATGGTTCATTGGTTTGATTCCAATCAACACTCACTAGTCGCAGATATAAAATTACTTCGCGATGTTCTCTTGAAGCTATTTTGAAACCGAACTTGTTCATTAGTAGTAAGAGTATTGCTGATTGTAGTGTCACAAAATATGATTGACATTTTTTTTTTAAATATTATTGGAAACTTCCTAGTTACCAGTTTAACAGGACACTCGACTATCGCATTTTTCCCCTGTAACTTTTCACTAACAAAGGAATTCGATTTGTGATATTTTGCGGCTTCAAATATCGAAATCAACGTTGCTAGCCCTCTCATTACAGTTCAACATATAGTGAAAAATTTAATATTATTTTTGATTGTATCGCAGCAAATTGCTTTTATTGACGATGTAAGAAACATTGAATAGAAGCAATGAAGAGACTCGGAAAAGGATGCTTTCTATTACGACTTTATTTGCCTAAATCAACATCTTTTGAACAAGTTGCCATACCAACAATTGTATGCACGACTCTTTTCGGTATTGGTGTTTATTTCCAATCAATTTTCATTCATTGAAGCTTCCTTGGAATCGAGAAGAAAATACGTCTGAAATGCAGAAAATTTGTTGATTGAAATGAAGAAGATCAAAATACACACAGTCTACGAAAATTGTATTTGAGAATAATGAGAGATTTTGAGTACAAAAAAAAAGTATTTTATTAGGACACGCTTTCAGGCACGAATCCAGGATTAGATTTCTGGGAAGGGGTGGTCCTGGAGTATCTGCTCCCCAGTAGATTGTACGCTGAACCAAAAAGGTACATCCCACCAATTAAAATCTACATCATCATAAGGAAAAAATCATTGTTTTTGAGCCGATGTAAGTATTCATTAATATTATGCAAAACCATGCATCATTTTTCGGTCTGCTTTCGACACACACACACAATAACAGAAATGATGTAAAAATTCATTGTTATAAAGAACGAGTTCATAATATTGATGAAATCAGTGATTCGTATTAAAGTACTGATTCGTTATTACCATTAACCGTGTCACTCTCAGTATAATATGATGAACGAATTCTTAATATTGATGAAAAGAGTAATTAATGTTACTAATGTTGTTTCTCATATTAATGTACAAATTACTGTGTTTCTGTAATCAATATAGAGTTCATAATATTAATGCACATGTTGATATCAATATGATGAATTTGAACAATAATATTATGAACGTGGAACTGGATATATTTTCGGCTTTTTATGAAAACGATTAAAGGTTCACATGCACTTATACGAAATTTTTGCTGCTACTACGACTGCTTCTTGACGAAACAATTGACACCATTTGATTACGTGCCAACGATTATCTACCCGTGTGTGGAAACCTTAACAAAAAATAGCAGCCAACAGAGGACTCGAAACCTTGAGCTGTGCGATGGTCGTTTTCTTCAATATAATGAATGTGTTCATTATTACTATAAATATAATCAATATATTTTCCGAATACCAAGCAAAGATGCCTTGTTTATAAGAACTTTTTAATCAGTATGATGAAGGCGTGCATCAAAATTCCTAGGTGTTGATTGCTGAGAGTATTTGTGTCCTTTCCATATGTACAAATTGATCAAAATATTTTTAATGAAATGAGATTTATAGTATTAATTTACGGTTCATATATCATGAAAAATATTTAATGATTTTCTACATTGTTGTAACGATTTTTTCATTAATCCGATGAATTTCCTTTAATGAAAGGCATTCATTAATATGAAGAACAGTATTTTTTTCAGTAAAGGTTAATTTTGCCACTCTATCCAGAATAAATCCCGCTTTAGTGATTTACCAGAGTGCAGCTATCCTAATCTATTGCCGTTTGTGATATAATTTTGACTGGATACAAGATACTTGACATAATTTAAACGAGTGATAGTTTATACAGAGACACCTTAATTCCTAATAAGGTTCAGTGCGGTAAGAACTGGCAACCCTAAAAAAATTAAGGTGGTTACCAAATAGCTTCCAATGATATAACTGCGGTTTGGGTCCACTTATTCCTGAATGAGTTGCGTTATGCGAAAGCACACAGATCAGTCTGTGGTCTCATGTATTTGGGCTTTGTTTACAAATTATTTACAATAATCTACAAAATTACAAAATAGTTTCATTGTGCGCCCAGATTATTGGGCAGATCTCTAATTTTTTTCCAATTTACTATTCTATGCGTGTAAACCAAGTTTCAACTTTCTATCGCAAGCCCTTTTTGAGATTGAAAAAAATTTCTCGACTTTCTGTATTAATTTATTTGTAGAATATATCTATCAATTGAACCCTTGTGACAAAACACTTTCTCGCTTCAATTATTTTTAGTTTTCTTCAATTTCTCAGCTTCCTTCCATCTTAGCGTACGAGCATTCTAAGTCACTCCCAAGTAATCAAAGAAATCATCAGTGAAAGTTTCATCAAAATCTGAATAGTGGTTTCCGAGTCTATCGCACGTGAACAATAAACAAATAAAATATTTCCGTTTTTAATATTTTTACATGCATATCCTGGCAGGCGGATCCACTTATCAACGACATCGTTTTCGTGTTCAGAAAGAACTACTGGGTTTCGGCATTCAATTAAAATAGCGTAGAAAGATCTAGACACTTCCTATATGTTCTACGCACGCTTGCAAAGGTGATAGAAAACAGTGGATGCACATTTATTTATTTAATGGACGTCTATTGTACAGATAAACTTATCCAATTACCCAACAGAAAATACAGAAAAAAAAATTTAATAAAAAAGAAAGATATTATAAATGAAGGAAAAGTAAAGAAAGAGAAAAAAAAAGTAATAACAAAAGATTATAAGTAATATACCTATGTACATATATAATTAGAACGAGTAAACTTACGTTGAACAGATTCAAAAGAAATAATATGACAATTTTAGTGAGGGGACCAAGCCACTCCGCACTAGAGTCACGAAGAGCTTGATGCAAGTTTAAATGTTCGAGAACATATATGATGATTTTAGAATTAGGCCTGATAATTTCGATGCAGTACTTACTAGATTATGAAAGGGAAGGTCAAACTTTAGTCTGGTGTCAAAGGTAGGTCTCGAATGTGGGAGACTTGAAAAAGTACTTCTGAGTTAATATTATAATCAAAAGAGATCATGGTTCTCTTAAGTGCGAAAGACATTTTACGACATTTAGAGACGATAAGTGGAAGACAACTACTAGAGCACCACAAAGCAAGAGCATTAAGATCTGATTGTAATATTCTGCAATCATGCAATGAACAGATCTCCCTATAAATTTTTACGTCATTCGCATAGAGGAGACAAGAAGATTGAATTATTAGTGGTAAATCATTAATAAAACAACAAAAGTGGCCCCAGGATAGAGTCCTGAGGAACACCAGAGAGAGAAATAAGTTCTGATGACATTGAACCATTGAAACGAACACGCGATTTACGATTAACCAGATAGGAAGCAAACCATTGAAACAGTGATCCCGAAATTCCACAGCCTTTAAGTTTGGAGAGTAACAAGCAGTGATTTACTAAGTCAAACGCTTTGGAAAAGTCAGTATAAATTACGTCCATCTGTTTAGGATTGTCCAAAGCTTTGGAAACTGAATTTGTAAATTCTAAGAGATTTGATGAAGTTGATCTACTTTTAAAGAAGCCATGTTGGTCTTTTTTAATAAGATGATTAAGGTTTGTGAACACATGATCATGTATTAATCTTTCAGGTAATTCATCAATGCTCTGTATCGCGCACGGACTCGTTTATCACTCGAGTCGGAGTGGAGTCGTAAATCCCTTCCTCGCTTAGCGATAAAGCGATTTCAGAACTCTATCGCAGGCAATTAAGCTTGCGAGGACACCACTCGTCAACGAAAGCTAGGGAATGTGTTTGCGCACCTTTTGAAATGTACTCACCGGAATTTCAGTCATTTTGGACGCGTAGTTGTTGTTTGACAATCGTTTGAGTGAGTCGATGTGAGTGTTTTCGTGAAAATCGAGTATCGAGCTGTCATTAAGTATTTGTTTTTAAAAGGCAATACGCTTCCTAAATCAAAGAAGAGTTGGACGCTGTGTACGGGGACTCTACATCTCCATTTACTACCATGAAATTTTGGACAGCTGAATTTAAACGTGGCCGTACCAGCTTGGGAAACGAGTAACGTTAGGGACGTCCAAAAACTGCAACCACTGACGATAACATCAGTCAAGTTCACTCAATGGTTCCAGAAAAACGTCGAATTATAGTGAGAGAGATAGCAGATGCAATCTGGCTGGTACTGCCGACCGTCGCGGTCAGCAGTAACTGCCAACCTCAACTACTCACCGCGGCTGCTTTCCACTCACAACCGTCAACTGCTGAGCAGTCGCAAACAGACATAACAGCTTGTTTTTGCATGAAGCAGTAGTCTACTGCTGACCGCGACGGTCGGCAGTACCAGCCAGCTTGTACCTAAGGGGGAATCGGCTCCAAAAAAAAGCAAAAACTGTTTTTTCGGCTTGGAAAGAAAGGTTGACTGTTTTTTGAGATAGTCATGGAGTTTTCTTAATCGATTATCTTCAAAAAGGAGAAACCATTACAGGAGCATACTACGCATCATTACTTGATAAGCTGAAGGCAGAAATTTCGGAAAAGCGGCCACATTTGCGGCAAAAAAATTTTCTTTCATCAAGACAATGCGCCGTCTCACACCTCAGCGGTTACCATGGCGAAAATACACGAATTACGGTTTTAACTACTTTGCAACCCTCCTTACTCACCAGATCTAGCCCCAAGCAACTTTTTATGTTCCCTTAGCTATAAGTGGCGCTCGGAGGGCAAAGATTTTCGTCAAATGTGGAGGCCATCTCCTTCGTAAACAATTTTTTTGCAGAGAAAGACGCCGAGTAATATTTGGACTGGTTAAAAAGATGGGAGTATCGCTGGGAGAATTGTGTAGACTTACAAGGAGTCTATGTGGAAAAATAAAAATAAATTTTAAGAAAAAATGTTCTGTATCTTTGTTAGGTCGGAAACTATTCAGACAACTCTCGTATATTGAAATCTGTTTCTTATACGAGAATGAAAGAAACCTGTAAGATTCTGAGATATAGCGATTCAGGATCCGAAAGCATGTGCAAAAACATTTCTTCCCGTTCTTATATGATCACTTCTATAGCATAGAGCATTAACAGTGCTAATCTGATGTACTGCCACTTCTTCAAATATCATTTTTTCACTTCGACCACGGATGATAAGCTAGACTAGGTGTGAAGCTAGACTAGGTCCGTACGACTGAGGAGATGTTTAGCGGTTTAAAATCCCGCACAGACTTATGCGTTCGATGCTTTTACTCCTCGTTAAAAAAAAAATAGGTGTGATTCAAAGACACAGCCCAGTTTGTAGATTTCAGTTCGACACTGCATCACCGAAACCACTTGAAATTCATAGAAGTTTCAGCTATTTGATCAAAAACTAATTTGGATCTTACTTTTAAAATTAATTCGCTTAAAATTTTGACTTGAGGACTGACCGACGCGACGCCCAGGTACTACACCTTAGCTGAGGGCTGTAAACCTATTTCTAGGTATATTTCTCCTTTAGTGAAGAGCATCATTTCCGTTCTACTAGGATTCGCTGAAAGATTCTGGGCTTTAAACCAACATTCCTCAAAACATAGAGCCGTGGACATCAGCTTGCTTATCAGAAAGATTTCACTGGATTAAGATCTTTCTATCATCTGCAAAGCTCAGTAACAGATACCCATTTTTTATGAAGTTTACGCAGCAAAAAATCTCGCCATTAGATTCTACAATAGTGCGGAAAGGACTTCTCCGTACACAAAATGTTTTACCGCCTTTACCATGATAACATCACTCCAAGCTCAGCAATGAAAGTATGCGCTTCAACAATGACATAATCTACCTAACAAATGTCGGTTGGCGCCAGCGGTAATTAAGGTCTCAAAGGTATTTAGTAAAATTTCGATAAAAAATTTTATTTTTTGGTCCGTCGAGCCGGATTTGTACCAAAGACACCAGAATAAGTAGGCTGAAATTTCACAGTATAGGTAGTTGAATTTATATTTTGTTGGAAAATTATTTTCTCCCAATTTTTTCGGATTGATGGAATACAAATAGGGCAAGTCCCCCTTCTTGACACTCTCTAAGGGCCCCATTACAGCCTAAATATTTTCAAGTTATTGGACAACATACATATTTTTTATTGGTATTTATGAAGAAAAATCTGAAACTCTTCCATGCTCAAAAAAATAGACACAGATACACCCCTTAAAGGTGAAGCTTGAAATCAACTAAATAGCAATTTCAGTTTTTTATTCTGAGTAAAAACAAAAAAGAACGTGCCTAGATGCCTGCAACTATCCACTTACCACACTGTGAATCTTAAAGATAGTTTCCTTAGAAGCAATTTGTAGGGATGGGAAGTTTTAGATGGTTCGAACGCCATCTTCCCGGTAGATTTAAATTCAAAATGTATACCATAAACGGAATTTTCTTTTCGCCACAAGCATTTCGTTCATCTGGTACCGACGGTTTAAGACGACACAAGAACATTTGCGAAGAAGATTCCCTTTTGCAGATAATTATTTCTTAGTTATCCGTGTGATTATTATCAGAATTTACATACCATTTTACTAGTCTGCCTTATAATGGTATCTTTCTGGTTATTGTCCGCCTTTATTCTACGTTTCCCGTACACATACTACCCCCTTGCCACAATGAAACACTTGCCTCTGTAAAATCCTGGCCAAAAATTTATAAAATAAAGAGCTCGCGGAGAAGATTCTCGATGGAAATCCTTAGAATTGCTAGTAAACCGCCATCTGGAAAATTCGGTACCTTTCCCATTGAACTATTCGCTAGTAGCACATATCCCTGATTGTACGGGTTTATATAGGAGTATAAAACCCAAAGGGATGGCAGCAGTGTAGGGATTTCTCTAAGTTCTGTAGCAGGGGGTGAGATGTATCCTGTTTCTGCATTAAGACTGCTTTGCATAATTCCGACAAGTCGGAAACTTTACATATTCGCTATTCCTTCGTCTCGAATAGATTCTGTAGAAAACTGTTGTTAAGAATATTCTTGGAGCTGAACTAACTCCCTGGTTCTCGGCAACCCCCTGGATCTCGGCAACCCCCTGTTTTTGCGTTCCTGTTACCCTTGTGCTGTGATTGAAGGCGAAAGTGAGGATGGTCTTTGAGAACAAAGATACCTTCAATGGTGTAAAACTTCTTATACAATACTTGGAACTTATTCATTATTTACGAGTGCTCAGTACTTGGTTTCTTGCGCCAGATAGCAGGAAATCTGCAGGTTGTCTATTCGATAATGCTAAGTTGTGCAGGGCGCGCCGTAAGAACCTCTTCCGTTGCTCACGTGCGACGATCTTTTATCCCGGAGATTTTCCATCTCTAGCTCGAGGAACTAGTTGTTTATCGAAGTCGCGGTTCTGTAATTTAAGCAGCACCCTTATCAATTAATTATGGCCGAATTCTACTTAGCGGCATCATTTCTAATTGGTTAAACCTTATTTTGGCATTTAATGTTTATGCGAAGTTCTCATCGAGGAAATTGGGTGTTCCATTTAAGAAAGACGTCAAGTCTCTTCTTATTCCATCTATGCGAACCTTTCACCTTTCTGGAAAATCATCGAAAAAGTTTCACAAAAATAAAATTCAATCATACCTGTGTCTAATTCAAATATTCGCCTAAAATAACTTCCATCAGACGAAAATTGTTGAAAAACTCATTTAGTAGCGGACCAATAAGCGTCCAGTTCGTTCCTCAAATTAAACAAAGTCGGAAAAACTCCAGCAAAAGGGCTGCCCTCAATTAACAGGCGAATTGATGTAGAACCTTCCCGAAAACACACTCCCGTCAACAACAGCAAGAAGGATGGCCTAATAATCCCACTGGGAAATAAAGGAGCTTTTCATTTGATGGGACAAATAATTAGATTTTTGCAATTATGGCGGTAAAATAAAATTTTCTTCTCCTTCGGGTCCGAAGGATTCTCTCATAAACAACGTTTGGGAAAAACGGGAAGCATCGCTCCTCGAAAAGGTACACCCACTGAGGGTTATGGCTCTCAAATGCTTCTTTGGTACGGCAATAACATTCGAGCGTCAGAAGGGATTTGTGCCCATGTGTGTTTGGACGGTAATCCTTTATTGGAGTAATTTCATTTGGCCATACTACGTATGGAACATACGATAGAAGTTTCAGCTCTACAGAGCACACATCTTTGAAGTTTTCCGGTACAAGTGAGCCCCTTGGGACAGACTAGCTAAAGGTCGGAAGTTCCGAAAAGGAAATGGTTTAATAACGAGCGAACGAATGCACCGCATCGAAATTTGGACGAAAAGGAGAAGGAGATTTTCGATTTTCCGAGACCCGAAAATTTTCTTGAGAGTGTTATTGCAAGGTGTTAGTGCTTACTTGCCTCGCTAAGCATATTTTGCTTAATAGCCTTCCAATGCCGTGGTAGAATTGCGGCATCTCGATTACGGTTTAATATCTTCTTGAAGTTTCCAGTTTATGTACTTAGTTGGTATAAGATACTTGTGTCGAAAAATCGCTCATCGACTGCAATTTCTGAATATTGCTTTTTTGTCTCTTTATAATTGCGACATGAAACTATTTCGTTTCTCCAACTTACTAATCCGTTTTTTTAGTATTTTTTCGTCAATACCTCTCTGCTCCATTCTTCCACCACTTCCGAATTTTATTAGATTAAGAGCTTAGACTCCTCTTAGATCTCGAGTGAAACATTTTGTCGCCATTTTCCTAAAAGGGGGACAAAAGGGGGCGCTTGATCCCACCTGTATTCTACCTTGCAGTATTTTAAAAACACCATTTCGTCACTTGAATAATTCTTTTTTTTAATATAGTGTAATTAAGACCATTTAATTGATATATGACACATAATTTGTTAAACTACTAACACCGTTTACTGTTTTCAATGAAAAATAAAAGCAAAACATCTTTTAATTTTTATTTAAAGTAAATTCACTTGTTAAAAATTAATGTTTTCTTACTTACTGCAGAAAAATTGGATTGTAATTCAAATTTAAGTAGACAAATAAAATTAAGATTAATAAGGTAAGGACATTATTTTATTGGAAGATGTAATTGAATTTCACATTCAGGATTTTTTCTTCATAGAAGTTTGGTATGACTTATGAAAAATACTGGAAAACTCAAAGGTCTTCATGGTTTCCTGAGATAAAGTACCCATCTAGTTATATAGTTTTTTTATACATCCTTTCGACTTTGTGCTGGAAAGACGGTGTTTTCAAATATCCAAAATTTTAAGGTATGTTGATTAAAGTAGCAGGATCAGATGGATATTAGTAACATTAGTACGTAACGTTTTGTTAAACCACGGTTATCACTTTTTAGTTGCACTTTATTAAAAAAAAAAGAATTGCCTAATTACGAAATGGTTAAAATTAAAGGTGAATAACTTCGAGAGTTTTTGAACTAGAGTGATAAATTTACCCTACTAATGCTAAACTTCATTTTCAATGCATGTCTAAAAACAGGTTATTTTCCAACCGCATGATAAAGGGCTCTTGTTATACCCATTCCGAAACCAGGGAAGGATCCTAAATTTCCTTCTAACTATCGCCCAATCAGCTTACTTCCAACTTTAAGTAAGCTACTTGAAAAAATTATCCTTGAAAGAATGAGAACTGTGATGAGAAATAAATCAGTCATCACGGATTTTAAGTTTGGGTTTATGCAGCATATGTCTACAAACCATCAACTTTTCAGAGTCACCAATTTCATTAAAAATCACTAGATTGCAAAGAATCCACCGGTCTGATCGCGTTGGATATAGACAAGGCTTTCGATTCGGTTTGGCATAAAGGATTGCTCTTCAAATTGATGAGATTCTCTTTTCCAAATTTTATCATCAAAATAATTGCTTTATTTCTCGAACATAGAAAATTCAGAGTTAAATTAAAATCAAGCTTTTCGGATTTCCTTTCAATTCCAGCCCTCAAGGCTGTTGTTTAAGTCCTATACTGTATAACATCTATACTGCTGATATTCCAAAACATCATGGTTGTGAGCTTGCTGTGTACGCTGACGATACCGCCTTATACTCAAGCTCAAACGATGCCACGTTGATAATTCAAAATTTGCAATCCCAGTTAGATCTGTTACAAAGTTTCTATTATAAATGGAAAATTAAAATGAATAAGACTCAAATTCGTCTAAGACTCAAATTATATTTTTTACCAAGAAACGCGCAAAACGCAGTCTACCAAATCCCTCAATAAATATTTTTGGAGAACCGATTCAGTGGACAAAAAATATAAAATATCTCGGTCTTATCCTTGATACAAAATTAACTTTCTGTGACCATACGGAACATGTTACATGCAAAATTTCAAAGAGCATCCATACTCTTTATCCATTCATAAATCGGAAATGAAAGATCTCCGATGAAAGTAAACTTTTGATCTTCAAAACAGCCATGCAGCCTATCATTCTATATGGAGCCCCAATTTTGAACTCACAAGAAAAAGCTACAAGTATTACAAAAAATTTAAAATTTTAAAAATAATTTTAAACATACCGGTTTATTTTCCAACACGACATCTCTACGATTTAGCTAAAGTTCATTCGATTTCACTATTTCACACCTATCGGAAAAAGCAATGAACAATTTTCGCGAAAGATTCCTTAACTTAGACAACCCCCTAGTTACAGAACTATTCAGTACTACGAGTATTTAAAATGTGGAGTAGTTTCTAAGCTGCCTAAATAAGTTAGTTTTGTGGTAACGTAGTTTTAAGTTCTTATTAATAGGTTTTTAAAATGAATATTCCTAAATAAAGTCTCACTTTAATTAATAACATAATTTGTCAAGAAATATAAATACTACACTATAGTTGTAAAGACAATAATTTTTTCCCCGTCTGATCTCTACAAAAATTGTATAAACTTTAAATATCTTATAGAATAACTGTAATAATTAAATAAATAAGTAAGTAAGTTTACCATACTAACCCCGCTTCTTCTTAACATTTACAACAGCTTGAACACGGTTAGAACTAATTCCAAACCTTCAAGTTGACTCACCAGAAATTTTTTTGGACTTTTGTATAGTAGCCAATTGAAGAATATCGAATTTTCAGTTCCTGCAATATTTAATTAAAAAAAGATATACCGTGGGAAATTTTTAAATTCGAGAACATAACTGTCATCACTTGTTTTGAAGAATTTTATATGCGATGTACCCGAAGAAGTTGGACAGTCTTACTTCTAATAGGTTAAAATTTTAACTACTCTGTATTTTTCCTCTATCTCCCGGTGCGCTGATATTGTTTTGGTGTGGCAGAAAAGGTTCAATGATTCTTAACCACATTCAATCTATTCGCCACAAGATGTAGCTCCCGTAATTGCAGACACCTATTATAAACCATAGTTCTGCCCCTCCCTACGAAATGTTGTATAGGCGCTCATGATTGTAACCTACACCATTACTACCAGATTTTTTTTTTATTTATTTACGTATTTTATTTTTTTTTTCAATTTGAATAAAAATGTAGGGGTTCAAATACCGACATATCCCTTCAGGGGTTGAATATTAAAAAATTCTGAAACCGATTTTTAGGCTATTATATAGAGAGCTTGTTAAAGTAAAAAACAATTCGATATCTCCTCAGAACTAAGTTTTATGTCAAAATTTGTAAAAACAAACAGACTCATTTTACACCTTCTTAGCCTTAACGGTTGAATATCGCAAGATCCTGAAATTAAATTTTTGGTTCATTATATTTATATAAAGCTCATAGAAGAGAAAAAACTTGAACAATACCTAACCCCCCCCCAAAAAAAAAAGTTTAATATAGAAAAATGCCTAAATTAGAGTTTTCCCCAATTACATTTAAAGCCTTTAGAAATGAATTCGATATCTCATTATACCTAAGAAATATATCGGAATTCGTGAAACCAACATTTTTTTCTTTGCTAGAGGTCTACTGGGCTAACTTCTGTAAAATTCTTAAAATCATATCTGGTACGGTTCGTGAGACATAAATTTTTTTTATTTTTTAAAAAATGGCTATGCCCCCACTTCTGTACTCCCCCTCAAAAATTTTACATTCAATAGACTCCACTTGTAATCTTACATACAGAAACGCAATTTGATCTGCCTGGTACAATCGGTTCGAAAGATATTGTAATCCAAAAATTGTTTACCCAAGTTTCAGTCTCCTAGCATGAGCGATTCCTGAGATCTAGACACCAAAATTGTTCATCTAAAACGCTGACGATATCTCAGAAGGCCTTAGAGATATGACAAAATTCGTAAAATTATGTGGAACCCCCTTTCCAGCGACTGTTATTTTGTCCCGCCTCTGAATGTCAATGTAAATCTGAAATTTTTAAATTACTTTTGTAGTAAATATACATCACCCTCCCTACTTGCAGTAGAGGTAGGCTCCAAAGACTTCAATGTTTCAATTTCATAGCATAAGTCGTACGTGTGATACATATTACAAAATTCTTCGTTTAAAACGTCTCACATCCAACGTCACACCAACCCACCTCAAAATAGAGTCATTAAAAAAATTTCACAAAATTTATCAACTAAAAATTTTTTAGTTTTATTATTCGAAACTCTTGTAAGCTACGCCCATTCAAACACGAATGGACTCTATTTTTTCCTCCATCAGTCATTAAACGTGAAAATACAAAATTTAGGAGTAGCAAACTGTTTTTAAATTTCAGGTCAATCACAATACTTTATTATTAAAAATAATAAAGGTAAGTAAGTGGATCTTTCTCATAATAAATTTATACCCCTAGACTATTACTAAATAAAGGTGGAATTACAGACGAGCCCGATACCTCAATCGCATCACGCGACATATATATCGGGCCATCAGCTGTTGTGAACACGCTAAATCGCTTTCCAATCGCTTCCATAATGTATGAAAGCGACGCGACTGGAGCTAGGTGATTGGAGCGATGCGATCTCACTGTAACTGATTGCACTCACTAACAAGAATTCTACTCAGCTCTCATTGCCTCGCTATGCCCCACGCGGGCATATCGCGGTCACTTTTTTATATATATTTATTTTATTCAGCACACTTAATGATAAGTGCATTTTTTTATTCCGAAAATCTTCAGCAAAGTAGACCATATTTTGACATTTTTACATTATATTTTTTATAAAATAAATAGAAACTAAACTTCTTTAGTTGGTTTAGAAATAACTAAGGTCTGGAGTTGTCTAAATTTATTTTATATTTGTTTATAATGTACAGCACTAAATTGAATTTAGACAGGAATTTAATAATAATAATAATCCTCTAATTCATCTAAGTTACTAAGATGCTATCATTAGCACAATAAGACTGTAATCTTAATGTTTTTCGGTTAAAGTTTCGACATTAAGAACTTCTTTTTGTTGGTTTACGTCATCAGAGGAGTTTCTGGCGGGAAACGCCAACATGAAATCCCGACTGGAATCAACGGCTGTCACTGACAGTTGAAAAACCTTCACTGGAGTAACCTGTTTAAAACTGTGGTGGAGTAGGTCCGAAGGAGTTGTTTCGTCATCGAATGACGCCAAAAAAAAACCCAAAAAAATTCATTAAATTAGCTTCTATAGTAGCTTTACCATGAAAAAATTTTCTGGTGATTTTCGATGTTATTTAAAGGTGCGCTTACACGAGCAATTTTTGAAGCAATTCATTGACCGACCATTATCGCCAAAACTAGTGGAGCGATTAATGGAGCAATACAGGGCGATATCATGCTAGTTGCGGCAATATTTCGACAACGTGGCGATGTTTTCATAGATTGCTAGTATTGCTCACCCTATTGTTGCTCTATTTCCACATACTTGGAAAGGAATCCAAATATTTCCCAGTTTTGTTTTAAGTTTTAGATTTGTTTCTCAAGTTTGTTTTCGTGTTGTTCATAGACTAAATTGTTAGTGTAAGCCCTTATTGCTGAATTGCTAGATATTGGTCAATATCGCTCACCACAATTCAGTAACGAGTTGATGAAAAGTTGATCCACATTGCCTGTTGCTATTGTTGCTGTGTGTTGCTTCATATTTTCGTGACGTCAAAACTGACGAATATTGCTGCAAATTGAGCAATTTTAATCGCTCGTGTAAGAGCACCTTAACTCGAGGAACAAAAAATTACATTATATAACTGACATGCAAATAAAGTATTTCTTCATAGTATTTTGTCACTGAATTTATAATTTAAAGTGTACACTTCCAATACAAGTGCCAAGTTTCAACTTTCTTTCCTTAGCTATACTTGCGGTATAAAAATTGGAATGTTCGCACTACCAAACTCTAACAAATTGCATGACTAAAATCGGTCTACATATAAGCCAAAACTTAACAGAAAAGCCAATATAAAAACGTGAAAAATGGATGAAAAAAAAAACGTCCATGTCCTGTTTTAATAGGATTCATGTCACCGTCGCAAACATATCGTAAACTTTTTTAACTTCTCGAGAGAAAGGAAATCGCGTTAAAATTCCTTTTGAATTTATTCCTTGCAGGAGCTGGAGGAGCAGCTAGAGAGTGCCAACAAAATTGGATCGATACGGCGGACAAGTGTCAAAGACAGTTTCGGCTAGATCCTGGCACCCATGAATTCCGCAGATTTATTTTTTTATTAAAAGCTTGTTCAATGTTTGAATCATTTCGGCCAATAAATCTTTGCAGTGCAAACTTGTCGGAAACACGTTTTTTTTCATCGAAATTTTATTTTTGTGTATTCAGTTTTTTTTTTAATATAACACACTTTAGCTTTTATTATTGGGCACTTCAGTCTTGGTCCAGTCTGTACCCGAACAATTGCATTTTTGTTCAGATGTTATTGCCACAACGGGCAGTATATGTGCATTTGAATTCAAATTTAACTAGACTCGAATAGGCCAAAGGGTAGTTTTAATAACAATTTTTATTCGTTTTGTTTTTTCCAATTGAAAAACTCAGTTGTAAACTCGAATAAAATATGATGCCAATTAGTAGCTCCGATTGGTGTTTTTGATAATATTTTTCAATTAAGTCAAGCAAAACTTGTGTAACCTTAAAGTTTTGCTTTTAAAGAAGATAAATATACGAAAATATTGTTGCGAGTTAGTAGCTCCCCGGGAATTTCAGTGATAACAATTCAAACTCACAGGCCTAGAAAGTCTCAGAGGGCTATAGGACCAGTATCACTAAATCTGAAGAAACCTAAAAATTTCGCTAAAGGTTTTTCATCGCACTTTGTGATCAGTAGCTCCTTGAATCACTTTTCATAAATCCTGTATTACATTACCATTATGGCATATACGAGTATTTGACCATTCTGTTTGGCACATATTTTTTTCTACCCTATATGAACATGATTTTGACTGAACTTTTCATCAAATATTTGATATCGTTGCGTAAAGTGTAATACAAGCTTGAAGTAATAATTTTAAGCTCGATTTTAGGAGTTCAGTACTTTTCAAATATATTTTAAATCGCACATTGAATTTTATCTCGACAAATTTTTATTATTTAATTTAATTTTTATTATTTAAAAAAGTCGCAGTTTATGTTTTCATTAATCTAAAATCAAATGGAGAATATCTTTTCTTTCTGGGAATGTTTCGCTAAATTTCAGTCTATACAATTTTTGAAATTATTAAATTAATTTTTTTTGGACAAGAATTTAAAGTTATTTTTGAATATAAACATGTTTGAGACTATGTTGTTTTAATTAAAGAAAATAATTTTTAATTAAAATTTTTAAAGTAAGTTAAGTAAGTGTTAATTGAAAAGTTTTGAAATTCGATATTTGATTTTAGAAAAAAAAATGTTTAGACAATAAAACTTCTCTTTTTCAAAAATCAATTTTATTTAAAAAGTTAAAATAATTTTCACGTTTCCTCCACCCACTTATCAATAGGAAGTGAAGGCTTTCCAAGGAAAATAAATTACTTATTTACAAGACGGTAATGCGGCCCTTTCTAACGGATGGCGTTCCAATATGGAATGTATGCGCCAAGGTACATAAAAAACGGCTCCAGATAATCCAGAACAAGTGTTTCAAGATCATCCTGAATAAACCCTGGGATTTTTCTACTCGATCGTTACACCAATTAGCTGAGATACCGCTAATTGAACCATTTTCCAAAAAACAAGAAGAAAAGTTAATTGCAAGGTGTGCACTCTCCGAAAATCCATTGATTTTCTCTATCATTTCATTATAAAATAATCTACACTATATGTATTCACACGCTAGTCAATTTAATTTAGCTTAGTTTAGCCCAGTTTTAAGTAATTTTAAGGCACCAATAAGGTTTTTGTTGTTCCAATTTTCCTTATGCAAATTAAACACTAATCACAAATAGCTTCAATTTATGCACAAAAGAAACTCTTTGAATTACTATGGCTGAAAAGACAGAAATATTGTACGAATACTTTTTATAAATATTTATTGGAACGAAATAAACATCTAGATATATATCTATCTATCTAAAATAATTTTCTTTGAATATAAATTACAGCCATTTTACTTCATTATTATTTAATAGTAAAGTACACAGTGCGACAAATAAGTTCCGATACTCGAACCATATCTGAATAACTAGTAGGGGCATCTATGGCTACAGACCGGCGTTTGAAAGCTGTGACACTCATCTTCCCGGCAATACCAATTTTGTTTAAATCGGTTGATAGATAGCAAAGCTATGACAGTTTTCCCAAAACAACTTTTTTGTCTATGTTGAAATATTAAAATGTTGCTCAAACAATGCTCATTACATTCTTCGACAGCACAGGAATTTTCCACAGGGAATTCGTTCCAACTGCCCAAACAATTACTGGCGCATTTTATCTCAAAGTTTTGAAGGGTGTGATGGCCAGAATCCGTCGTATTCGACCCGAATATCGTGATCCAGAGAACTTGATAACGAACCGAGTCACACCTCACTCATTGTTCGTCAATTTTTGACTCAGAATCAAGTCTGTGTGTTGAATTATCCACCTGATTTGGCCACATGCGATTTCTCTCTATTCCCGAAATTGAAATTGAAGTTGAAAGGATGTTTTTTTAATGACATTTCGACCATCAAAACAGCTTCAACACGAGCACTAGAGGCAATTCCACAAAATGCTCTAGAACACGCATTTGAATCACTGTTGAATCGCTGTAACAAGTGTATTGAAACTGGAGGAGAATATTTTGAATAAAAAAATTGAAAAATATTCAGATTTTTTCTTTTAATTATGTTTTCCATGATCAGTCTCGACACTTATTTGTCGCACTGTGTACAAAAAAATCCCGAGGAAGTGAAAACCAATCCGATTCGTGTAAATGTGTTCAACCCGTTTATACCCTCTTAGGGGTTGAAAAAAGAAAAAACTAGAAAATGAGTTTTAGGTTATTATTAAACAAGCCCGTGGAAGTGAAAGGTTATTCGATATCTAATCAGACCTGAGGTATACGGCTGAATTCGCGAAAATGTATACAACACCATTACACCACCTTGGGGGTCGAATTTCAAAAAAATCCTTAAAACACTTTCTAGGTATTTATATGAAAAATCCGTACAATAAAAATAAATTCAATATTTGGGAAGACCTAATAGATATGACGAAAATCGTGAAAATATGAGTATTCCATTTTCACTGATAATTTTGTTTGCCCCCCTTCCAAACGCCAATAGATATTTGAATTTTTTTTATATAAGAAATTCCACTCTAGTTGATTTACATATACATACCGAGTTTCAACTTTTTAGTATAAGCCGTTCTTTAGTTAGGAAAAACACTCTCCACTCCCGTACCATACTACCCCTATAAAAAATTATATTTTTTCAACATGCTACTACTATATGTAGTTCAATCCAAATACTAAGTTTCAGCTTTACAGGTTCTCGAGATATAAAAATCGGAACTTTTTCCTTTCCACCCTCATCCACCCTCGCACTCTACACCCTCACCGACAAAAAAATGTTTTCCTGCGAGGCCTACTTCTGGTGAAAATTCTAAGCATCTATCTTACATACACTGTTCTTGAGAATCTTGGAACGTGATTTTTTAGAAAAATTCGTATCTCCTCCACTTCCATGCTCCACCGCCCCCTTAAAAAATTTTACTTTCACCAAACTTTATTTGACAACCTTAATACAGAAACCGAATTTTACTTTTCTAGTGCAATTGGTTCGTTAGATATCGTAATCTAAATTTTTTCACCCTCCACCTCCGTACGCCACTGCCCTCTCTCAAAAATTGGTTTTCGATCTGTTCTCCAAGTATACCTTCAGATGTCATTAAGTTTTAATTTCGCAACATCAACCGTTTAGGAGATTTGGATTTTACACTGTCTCGAACTCGGCTTTCGAGCGTTTCGGACACATTATTATTCCCCACACTCCTACACCCCTTCACCCATATCAGCAAATTTTTTTTTTAAAAATCGATAACAATACTTTATTATTAAAATAATAAAGTAAAAGGAAAGGTCAGAGTTGAGTCCCTAGAAAAAATTTTTTTTTTTAATTTTCTAAAAATTTTGATAGTAGAAGTATTTTCAATATATCTGGAACGGCTTATGCTAGAAAGTATGTCAAAAAAATTGTAAAGGGAATGTGTACACTTACTCACAGATTCATTATATTAACGTGGCCCTCATACAAATGCATAAAAATCAATTATACACCATGTTTGTTATTAAAATTAAAAGAATAAATAAATAAAAAAATCAATTTTATCAATCGATATAAGTGATGTTGATTAATCGACATAATCGATTAGTTAACGTTAATTAATCGAACAAATTTCAACAGTAAAAAGATTCAATGTACGACAGATTTGGCAATATTTTACTACGAAATTAGATCCAGCAATACACGTTTGGTAATAACAACCCAGCAAGCAAAACTTCGTTGAGAAAATTGCTTCCTATATTAAATTATAGGAATTATTTTACTCTTGCTGTGTCTTCCGGTCTCAAATTCGGAACTGAATAGTCAACTCTAGCTAAAAGTAAGTACCTACATCTACTTATTTTTATGCTTATCTCCTTACTTATTAACTGGACAGCTCTTTCTATTATACCTACTTACTTTATAACAAAATTCTAAAACCCTTTCCCAGTAAAATTTAATGAACTTATTACTTTATTATTTTTTAATAGTAAAGTATAATATTGAGATCGACCTGAAATTTCAAAAAAATTTGCTACCCTGAAATTTAGTATTTTCACGTTTTTGGACTAGTAAACCCCAAAAAAGCAAAAAAAAAATGTCTGCCTGTCCGCCGTAGATGCCGTACGCCGTACGCAAAACGATATTAAGTTGATATTTTTATGGTAGGTAGAATGGGTGAACCCCTACGAGTAGTATCTTTGTGGTATCACTCCCACCCCTCTTTTGGATGCGTTTCTAGATCTCAGGAACCACTTATGCTAGGAGGCTAAAAGTTGGAACTTATGTAGAACTATGATAGTGGACCCATTTGCAAAAAAAATGGTCGATAGAAGTCGAGGGGTGTGTGAGTGGCGGGGAAAATTTTTGAGAGTGGAGGTGAAGCGCGGAAGTGGGCGACAGTCATTATTCAAAAAATTAAATTTTTATATCTCAAAAACCGTATCAGATATGATCTTCAAAATTTTACCTCTAGCGGAAAAAAATTTTTGAGGGTATGGGTGTAGGGAGTGATGGTGGGAGGGGGTGGAAATGAAAGAATTCTGATTTTAATTTCTCAAAAGCCGCAAAGGATAGAAAGCTAATAATTGAAAACTGTTTAGAGCTACTATGGAGACATGCTAGTGGTAAGTGGTTTTTGCATGTCTCGGAAACGGCTTATGCTAGAAAGTTGAAACTTAGTACATATATGTAGATGTGCTACTAGAGTCATTAAAACTTTAAAAAAATCGGCCAATAGTCTGGGCGCAACCATATTATTTTATGGGTTGAAGTCCAAAAGGTGTTTAGTGCTGAGATGCGGTGTAGGTGACTATGGGACTTACAACCTAAGGAATAACCAGGAGGCGATTTCGAACGTTGTTTTTTAGGTTGTCAGTCGCTTAGTAACCTACACCGCATCTCAGCATTAAACACATTTCGGACTTCTACCCATAAAATAATAAAGTTGTACCCAGACTGTTTGCCGATTTCCTATTATATTTTAGTGAGAACTTTTCATTGAAAGGACATTATTGTTGAAGACTATAAATTACACAAACTCGATGATGAATTTAGACTGTTAAATATAATAATTATTTGCAAACAATAGTTCCAATGTAGAAGAAGATATAGAAGTGTTTTGGCAAGATCTTTCCTGTGTCCCGATAGGTGATCAGAAGGCTTTTGTAATATTATGTTAGTTAATTAATTAATTAAAATCTTGATCTTTCCTCATTCATCCGCAAATGTAGAACGTGTTATTTCATAACCAAAGCCATGAACTTATTTGGAAATTTAACGGACATTTAGCTTCACAGAAGATAGAAATATTCTTCATATACTCGTATATATTAATATGCATATATATATTAATATCTTTTCTATGTACATTTACCGCTATATGTACGACAATATACAATATGTATGACAATCCTAATGTTAAACGTACGAGTATAATGAACCTAGATATTTCAAGTCAAAGATACCTATACAGTCTACGTATACGTACATATACGACACCCTGGGACTTGCGAATTACGCGATTAATCGATTAATTGATTAGAAGGCATCAATTAATCGATTGATCTTAATCGAACATTTTAAAATAATCGATATTGCAATAATCGATTGTTGAGCAATCGATTCCCATCCCTAGTGTAAACACTTCGTACCCCCCTTTTTGCGAAATTCTTCTGCCATTAAGCCCTTAATGCAACTCTCGTATCTTCATAAAAATTGTAACAGTCAAATCTTCGTACATTGAAAAACAAATAAAACAAAAATTGAAAATCCGGCATTCTCAAATTTCAATTTGTGAAAGTTAAGCATATACTTGTTACAAAAATTGTTTGTAAAATTGGTTAATGGATATTTAAGTATAACCCTACAATTTGAGAGTAGAAGCTCATTAACTCAATTAAAGATCAGAAAGATGAAAATTGACTTCTCATTCAGTGGCAAGGCACCCTAATCTCAGCGCACATACTTATTCAGAAGTCTAGAACAAACGAAAGATAATTTCATGTGATACCTTACAGTATTTTGAACTCATCCCATTGTGACCAAATGTTCTCTCGAAATCCTCGAGACCGCTCCACATCTTCTGATTATCATCCCTTTGACAGCAATTTCGACATCACTGTATTTATGACTACCATTAACGGGGGATGAAAACCCCTTTCACTAATCAACTTGCTGACGACAAAGTAATAAAGCGACTTTGTCTATAAGTGCCTCAAATTGTACATAAGCAAATCTTCCAGGACGATGCTATTCGCATACGATTTCGTAGCCTGCATTACCCTTTTGTATTCAAGTCCCCACGCTTAACCTAATTCCCACCAAACACCGAAAATGCTTTGCCGCATAATTGAATCCTAAGGATTTTAATTCCGTGCACTCGACGGGGATGCTGATGGTGTCACCCCCGACTTTTAGCTGTAAAGTTTCTGTACAATGTCAGTTTTAAGTTCAAGTCCCTCCATGGCTTTAATGAGTAATTTGTGTGTCGTAGCCAAACCAATTTCATAAATGCCAAGCAATTCCCGACATTAAACTTAAATTGACCTTTTCACTTGGTCATATATTTTTCAAGAGTTTTCCACATTTCATTGCTACTCGAATATGAAACAGCCCCTGACTGCCAGTTTTCCTATTTCACCAAATTATTCGAATGGTTTTTGCTGAAGAGCACAAAACCAAATCAAATTTCCTACTGCGGTAATTACGTGACAGTCGACGAACAAAACTACCCTTCGCGAGCCCATTATTTCGCTCGACATGGCTGAAAGTGACGGGGCTAGTAAGTACGTCATGTCAAACGCTAACGAATGTAATTGCATTAGTGATATGAAAATATTCTGTCGTCATAGTCGGTGGCCTCAGGGCCTCCTGGGGTGCATAGAGGCCATCTCGCAAATTACACCCCCAACCCATGTATTGGTCTACTTAACAACGCTTTCGTGCAGATAATTTGAGCAGATTAGCTCGAAATCAGAATTAGACCCAATCATGTGAAGAGTCAGATATGACGTGAATTTTTTAGTGCGATTATTTCGTAATAAGTAGCTCGTTCGTAATCACGGGTCATACCTCTATTTATTCGTTGTAATTTGCTTGTGCATCCTTCCACACTATTGACATGTTTCACCCGAATTCGAGAAGAACCACTTTTATTGATAAAAATTATATTTTTAAAATATTTGTAGTACCCGAATACATTTTCTAAGGATTAATTACATATTAATATAGTTTTAAAAGCGCCAGAATATCTTCTCCCAATCGATATCAATTTCCAGTACAGATATCCGACTTTCGGAAATTATTTTCCATCTTCGATGGAAATCTTTTTAATAATCGGTACTGTATCGGGATTGGTTCAGTACTTAGAAGCTAGTTCCGAAGCAATTCTCTATTGAGGAACTAAACAGAGTAATACTAATTGCATGAGAATTTAGTACTGCGGCAGTAGTGAATGAGTTCAGAATTTGTGATATTCGTAATGTTTGAGAAGTAACAATTTTGTGTTAGAGCTATTGTTAAGGAAAATGTCTTAAACGCAATTATTTTGAACTTTAAAATAATTATCAAGTACTCGGATTTCACATATGCACAAAAGCTAGAAAAATTTCACGTTTTAGACCTATCAAAAACTGTGTAAAATTTAGCGATTAACTCCATTTTAGCTACAAACTGCTGGTGTTTAAATCTAAAATAAATATTGTTCTTTCAGCTATACCGCAAATTCTTTAAGTCAGAACTATGCCAACACTAGCGAGAATTGAAAGTATTATATGCAAGTGGAATGTTTTTTTCCCAAAAAAAGACTCGATGCAGTTTAGCCCAGCGTGTAAGGTGCTATCTTCAGAAGTAAAATTTCTCGAGTTCGAATACCCGAAACTACAAAATTCTTTCCCATAATAGTTGACTGAAATTTAACTAACTTATAAAGTTACTGACAAATGTATCAATAATTGAGATAATAGTTTATAATTTATTCTTATAATGAAAAAAAAATGTAGAACAGTGTAATATAGTATACTAGATTTCAGTATATATAGAGTACCGACATTCGATATTAAATCCTTTTCTGATAAGAAAATTCAATCAGCACTCGGGTCATTCCATCAAGAATCGCCAAAGTTGTAACCTTACCATCTCCGATTCTTTTGAAAATTTTTGTACTTGAAGAACTAGTGAAATAAATAATTGAAATTTGAGAAAATAATGTTTCAAGTTATTTTACTAAATAATTTTGTAACCTACGAGAAGAAATATTTACTGGAAAATGGCAAGCAAAAAACTTAATTGATGAATTTTAACTATAACTAAAAACTTAACCTAACTATTAAAACTATGTACTTATTCAAAAGAAAGGTACAATTCAAAACTGTAAGTTTTTGATCAGTCTATTATCAGCTAGTTCTAGTCTAATTCTGATTTTATTTATTAGTGTAAGTGCTTTAGCTTCAATATATTTAGTGTCGGCTAAAGAGTGTAATCTTTCAGTAGAATAATATTTTCAAAGGTTATGGATTAACTTTAAGATTTTGTTCTGAGCTATCTGCAGTTTGTTCAAATGACTTTTGGCACAGGTTATCTGCAATGAAGCCCCATATACGAGTAGTAATACTGGCTGAAAAATCGACTTAAATAAGAGCATTTTATTGTTGATGTTTAATAGTGATTTTCTGTTTATGAAAGGATAAAGGGTTTTTATAAGGGCATTAGTTTTACTTAACGTTTCTGTGATGTGGTTATTAGACGTTAGCTCGTTGTCGAAATAAAATCCTAGGTATTTTAAGTTTTTAGTCCATTGTATTTCTTCCCCGAAGAGAGAAAGATCTTGGGTTTGAATATAGGGATGAGTTCTACGTTTAGTGAAGTATATTGCTTGCGTTTTAGAGGCGTTAATTTTGATTTTCTATTTGTGTAGATATTTAGTTACCACTTTTAGGGCATTGTCGACAGAGCTACAGATATTAGAGCAAATAGTGACTGACGAGTAGATGGCTGTGTCGTCAGCAAATAGGGCAATTTGACAGTTTTCTAAGTGGGTGAAGTCATGTGTGTAAATTAGATTAGGAAAGTTGCTTTTTATTATTTTGTAGATAAGACCGTCGTGCCAAACGCGATCAAAAGCTCTTCAATATCTAGCGATATTAAGGCCATAGATTCTTTCGAATCTAGTGTGTCTTTAATGGAATTTCGTATTCTCAGGAGCTAGTGGGTAGTCGAGTGAAATTTTCGAAATCCGAACTGTTCGTCTGGAAGGATGTTATTAGCCTTTATGAAGTCGTTTAACCTGTCTTTGATTAAGCGTTCAAAAGTTTACCAAAATTGCAGAGGTATGGTGCTTTTTAGGTTTAAGGATTGAAATAATTTTGGCAGATTTCCAGGAACAGGGAAAATAGCCTAGCCTTAGACATGCATTGAATATGTATATGCATCAACATAGCAAATGCGTTTTTGGGAAAATGTTTAAGTATTTAATACTTAAAAATGTTATCAAAGCCAGAAGTTTTTTTAGGTTTTAAGAAATGCAATTTTTTTTTTGATATCGCTTGGTTTAATGAGGGTGTAATGACCATTGGTACTTGCTTGAGATGATTGAAAGTTTAAGAGCACATTTACAACATCTGTTTCAGTCAGTGTATCAGAGAGACCGTTATCAAGAGTAAAGTTTGAGTTAAAAACCTTTGCAAAGCACTTAGTTTTTTCCGCACAAATAATAAATTTGTTGTTACCATCCACTAAGTGGGACAAAAGACTTTTATTATTCTAAGATAAAAATTACGAGAGATATGAATTTTCAAAGACGACTCGCAAACCTTTTTTGCGAAATTTTAAACATACTATAACTAACAAAAAAAATGAGATGGAAACAAAAAATTAAATTTCAATTATTTTTTTTCACTAGTTCTTCAAGTACAAAAATTTTCAAAAGAATCGAAGATGGTAAGGTCAAAAGTTTCGTAATTTTTGGCGATTCTTGATGGAATGACCTGTTCAAAATGTTCCGCTGGGTTCTAAAAGTTTTAAGTATTGGAAGGTTAAAGAGTGCCAATCAAATTCCGTTGGAGTACCCGATGTACTTAGTGGTATTAAATAAACCTGCAGTACCTGTCGTTTTTTATATATAAAAATCATACAAGCCGTACCCATATCACCACCCTCTAGTGGGATGAAGTGCATTTGGATAAGAGACAACCTATGAGTAAAATTCGAAAAATATAGTAAAGTAGTACTACAAAAAGAACGTTTTTAAGTTCAAGTACTTGTATACTGTATCTAATTCTTCTAGATAGAAATTCTATATCATATCATCATAAAGGCTGGTTGACTTTTATTGAAGATAACATTTTTTAACTAATCATAGATTAAATACTACAATAAAGGTTTTTCATAGTTTCCCAGACTTTGAAACTATGTGATGTTAACTTTCCATTCCAACCAGAACCACTTTATGCCATAATTTACTATTTAAACAAAAAAGTCATATCTATGTGACGAATAATTTATTCCCACTAGTTGAACAAAAGTTTAATAATCTTTAGTTACACTGATCGGAATTAAATTGAACTTTGCAGCACATAGCTGCAAAATCAAAAAATTTATTCATAACAGAAGCCTCCATCCGAACATTTGACTGGAAAGACTTCGAAACGAATTTTCTGGAATTAAAAAACTATTTTACAGGAGTATGGATCAAATCTTTTATTTTAAAATGGAATGAAGCAAGCTGCTTGTAATTCAAATCTTACTATGAACTGCACGAAATTGCCACCGAAAAAATAGTAAACCAAATACCAAGATCTTTATCTTACATTTGACAAATGCCAACCGTTTAAATTGTAAGAAAATTTAATAATAAAATTATAATAGAATTAGTTTTAATGTAGTATCACTTTGAGACATTCAGGTATAAAAAATTATCATCAGAAACAAGTTAATAATTTATCTTAAAGTATCTTGCCTGCCTGGTGTAAGTCATTCATAGATTTAACACATTTAGAAATTTCTAGGTATAATCCGGAAAGAAAATAAATTTCACATGATTGAATATTGTTACGTGTAAGCCTGGCAGCCGCGCAACCGTGCAACTCGATCGTTTCACATAATGAAAACAACAACAACAACAACCGAATACCTAGTTGCAAAATAACCCAATCAGAAACCTAGCTGAAGATAAGGCGAAACAACACGATTGTATCTCCCTTCTTATCGAATGCTCTCCAATATACTAGAACCCTTTGCACACACCACTGAACGAAGATCGAAATCGAAAGCTCTAAAGCTTTGGAGAAGATTCCACACTGAGCGAACATTCAAGTACATCCTAGACTGCAACCGGCTAGTATATAAGCAGGTGAAGCTTTCAGCGGAGAGATAGTAATTTTTATTACGTCGACTGTGACAGCCAGCGTGTATACGCGACCGTGTTGGTAAAGAGCGAAAGCGATCGATTGCGTGTGATCGAATCAAGCGATATAGATAAGCGGGCGGTATTGCCATACAGTGCGAATTATTGTGCGAATATAATTAAAGTGCGAAGAATAAATAATCACTTATTTTTATTTTAACCGAATTGTGTTTTACTTGAAATCCCGGCGAACCCCTAGCTCGCAACAATATGAATGAATAGCTCCAATCTCATATGGGAACCCTGAGGAACACCTGAGCTCTCACACAAAGCAGTATTCTGAAAGCACAGATTTATCTTTTACAGAGCTGGAAAGACTTTTGAACAATTAAGTTGAGAACTACGAGTAAAGAGAGGTTAAGTTTATTAAAAAATTTTCAAAAGTCTGGGTAAATGCAATGTGTTTTTACGGCTTCTTGAGAAATTAAGTCAAGATTTTACCTGATATTCACTTCACTTCAACAGGAGTATTGAAACAAATCCATTATTGACCGCAGATGCGGAAACAGAAATTATTCTTCCGTTTTATTATTACTCCTGTAAAATTATAATCCTGTATGATAATAGTAATCTACAGTAATCCTGAATACAAGGTAAAATAAATCCGGAGTCGTGCTATTTATTACTTGTAGTGTATTTAAGGTATTCTATCAAATCTTGCTATCATTCGAATTTTACACCTATCTATTAGGGACCTATTTGAATAATTAACAATGCCATGGCAAATGGGCAATCGTTCTAACGTAATACACAGTCGAGTTGGTAACCCTCAGGACATTGAAGCTGCACTGTGTCCACTTCCGCAGTACAAAAACCTGAAGCAGGATATGGGAAGAGTGTAAGATTAAGCGTTGACTAGAACCATCTAAATACAGGTACAACAACAGCTTCGTAATTGTTCGACAAAGGAATGGACACACAATAATCGCTCAAATATTACCTCTACACATTTCACCGTGCAACTCTCTCGTTACCAGAGCTAATTATTTTCGCTGACAGGGGACAATTCTTGTTAAAGGAACCGACTCATTGCCGGTATGTCCTTTATGAAACCTGTAGTTATCATAACAACGTTTTCACCTTTTAGAGTATTGAATCCGAGCCAAGGGTAAAATTCCACATAGCTGATTCGAGTTATTTCTTTTAAGCGCATTTCATGCAGTCGGTTGAGCATTTTTAATTTAATTATATTTGGAAGGACATTGTTTTAGAATTTTGTAGCCAAGCCAAAGATAGTTGGTTCCCTTATGATATAAAACTTTATTATTGAAAATATTATTCAAGTTAAATTTTTATAATTTAAATTTTTCTATAATTTATATGATAACAAACTGAAAAATTCGACAAACTTTCATAAAAAATTTAAGTTTTGACAGCGATGATCTGAAGGACGACTAACAGCAAAAAATTCCAAATAAGAAGAATAAGTACGAGGTTATGCCAAAAAAGTTTCTATATGTTTTTGAAGGGAAGTTTCTAAGATTTATCCTTGTTAGATATTTTGCAATTTCTTACACAACATCTGATTTTTTTCTTATCCAAAACGGCGCATAGGTGTGTTCAAATTTAAACCTTTAGCGAAAGCAATTCCTGAAGTAAAACTTTTCGAAAAAAAAGAAATGTTTTATAAAATATGCCACATTAATACAACTACATATTTAAAAAGTTTCAACTTTCTATCATAAGCAGCTCTTAAGATATAAGATGTTTCCTTTACCTTCAGTTACTCCACGTTAGCTAGCAGCAAAAACAATACTACAAAAATCAACTTCCTCTATAAATTGATCTCATCATAAATAATTTTTGATATTAGAAGTGGTTTTCAAAATAAAAAATTAATTTTAACTTGTTATCAGTTTAGAATTATGAACAAATGCTGAAAGTGCATATTAAAATTGGAAGTATAGCGTCAGAAGGTTAAATTCTAACGTAGTACCAAATCCTTGGAAATTTGAAATTAGTTTAGTTCAATATCACAACAAACCAGAAGATTCATAACTAAGTCATTATTTTTTCATTTTTTTCCGAGTATGTCAATCGTTACCGAGTTCTAAAACGATAATTTAATGAATCAATGAACGTACGAGTACAAAAAAGATCACTCGTCAATAAATCGTAAAATTAAATCATTAATGAATTGTTTGTAATAAATTATAAATGATTCAGCATTAAAGTATTATTTATGATACTACCGTAAAGAGCAAATGAATTGGTTTATGTATAAATTTGTACAAATAAAAAGAGGAATACATCGTTTGAGTGTCCGGTAGATTTTTGTTAATAAATAGCAATTTATCTACGCTATATAATGTAACACAGAATTAAATAAATTTACTTCATTATGAAATACAACATCATGAGTTCGTGATTTTATGCCCAAAATGAAATATTCTCATTTCGCAATTCTATCGTTTTTTTGCAAAAATTAGCAAATTGGTTTGCTGCATACTTACAGTTCTTAATCGAAAATTTGATTTTGAGAAAAAACATCTGTGCAACACCCCAACAATTGTTTACAAGATATTTTATTAATATATAATACAATACTTTTGCCCCTCTCCCCCCCCTCCCCCCCTCTCCCTTGCTTTTGTACACCAATGAAAACAACAATTTATTTGACCTGGGAGATCTTGATACTTTGTATCAACCCAAACTTTGTTTGCTACTACATGGCTCAAAAAATTTATTTGTACTTGGTATATCGATAGACAAGTTTAAAGTTTAAAGTTTTTAGCTTTACATGTCGGTACTCCAGCGGGATTTGAACTGAACAGTTTGCCTCGTACATTCTAAGTGCTGACTGAATTCTGTTATAGAAAATTAAGTTAACATTGAAGGTAGCTACTTCACCACTGAAATTGATTTATACATGTAGGTTAGGTTAGGTTTAAGAAAGGGCGCAGTACTAGAACCACCGCGCTCACTAGGCGCCATACGTGCCCATTGTGATCCCTTCAGATTCTCGTGGGCTGTTGCATCCCCTCAAAAACACTCCAATTCCCTGCAGAACCTGACCAGTTTGTCAACCCCTAATGACCTCAAATCCTCGATGTTATCGAAGAAAAGACTACCTAGCCATCTCAGTCGCCTTCTAGTGATCCCTGGGCATTCACACAGGATGTAAGTGATGTCCTCCACAGCGTACAGATCATGGCAGAACCTTCACATGTCCGTCTTCGCTAGCCCTAGCCGCATAGCGTGTTTCCCCAACATACAGAGACCCGTCAGTGCTCCGACGAGCAGTCGCAGCCTTACTTTATCCCAAGTTAATATATTTCTAGTTTTTTGACTATCAAGCTCGGGCCACAGGGCTCTAGAAATCCTGCAGCTTGCCAGCCCTGCTCACCTAGAGTTCGCCGCCTTATTTGCACGCTCACCATTTTGCCCTTTGATGCCGCATATCGGCATTTACGATCCGTCCGTATATACGGAGTTTCTCCATCACGTAGTACCCTATTGTTATCCCACTCCACTCTACTAGGATATACAATTTCGTATGGCGTCGCCAAATCCATCACTGGGATTAAGTAGTCTGTACTAATATCCGCCAGGTTTCCCAGAAATTCGTTGAAAATGGACCTATGCACTTATATGTACATGTAAGAAATTTCGCGTTACCTATACAGTTCTGTTTTTAATTTCTGGTTATAGATATCTGTCACTTTAATGAATAACAATCTATGTAATTCCACACTCAAAGAAAAAATATGACTGTGGTAACCATATTTTGGGAGAACCTTACTATGGTTGAATTTATAGTTGCGTGAACCTCGTTTTAATATGTAAGATAGATCTGATAACTGATATTATGGTTGTACTAACTTTACTGTCTTGTTGCTCTAAACATAGTATGATTATATCAATCATGAAAATATTTGTAATTTGATTATTACAACTATGGTTATGTCTCTGAGAAATGTGTTAGGATTGAATCAAACAAACGAAAACTAGTTGTATGGTTAACGCAAACATAGTTTTGGTTCTACCAACTTAACTTATGTTCTGTTGAACAATCAGCATCTTATGACTTTAGTTATGATAAACATATTCTAATTACGTCAATCATATAAATGGTTGCCGAACATGGTTTTGAGAACTATAATTACGATCCTAAGAAACATTAATATGTTTGATTCAAACAGAGCTAAGGTTGAGACAAACAATGATGTATGGTTCTTATAACCAATAACCATAAGGCTGTGAACACTAAGATACTATCATTTTATAAAAAATGGCACTGAAGATCCTGATATAATGGAATATAGTTGCTGTTATCATAAAATAGACATTATTAATTTAAAATCACCAAATATGATTATTGCAATCATAGTTTGTTTGTGTGAATTATAAGCTATGCCAAGGACAACCATAACTATTTTAATATAGTTATTATAACTAAATTATGGCCACTGCAACTATGGAAGAACTACATTTTTTCTTTCAGTGCAGTTTTTATGTAATTTCTTCAATCTTCAGTCCATACAAAAACTGTATCTGTCTACTGCGTATGAACATTTTACGGTCTCTGGAATTTGCACTCGGAACCATATATATCTGGAGACAATACCCTACTCCATAGGCACCGAGTAGGTTATTGCAAAACATTCATTTAGTTTCTTTCCTAACTAGTACTGACACAGTATTGACTTTCAGAATTTACAAACATCAAGTTGCAAAAAAAAAAAACGATTTTCTTTTTTTGAACACTAGCAGGGTAAATTATTATATAAATACTTTATTATTAAAAAATAATAAAGTAAAAGCCAAGTTTGTGAGTTTTTGATAATTCAGTTCATTTGGAACTTTGAAAAGCGAAGAATGTGTTCATAAATTTGAAACATTATACGCGAATTAATATATTTTGATGAAAAAGATACCACAGCTGTAAAAGAAAATTTTTTACTCCAAAATTAATTTAAAGTCCCCAGTAAATGAAAATTATTTTTATTTAATTACAGCTGCAATATATGTTTTAAGTCAAGTATAAGCAGTTAGTTGATTATTTTATAGTGTTGAATATACGAGTATGTATATTTGTTCAAATTGCAGTCATTTTTTCGTACATTGGAGGGATATGTAATAACAATCTCTTACATAAAATTGCTTACTCCAAAACTCAATAAGTTCTGTCATGGTGTAGATCTTTTAGGTAATCATTTTAAACGTTTTTTTTACGTACTTACATACATAATTACTTTAGAACTAGCTTGTAAGTACTGATACAATTCCAATATATAGTAGTACTGAAAAAAAATTTACTAAAAGGAAAAGCTACAAAATAATTTTGGACTTCGGGTATTGAAAAAAACGTTTAAAAGGTCTGAATATAATGTTGTGTTCGAACTTATTGCAAATAAGTTTCGTTGTGGTATAAATTTAGTGTTTCAATACACTACGATATAAATATTCCATTTGTTGTTAAAAATATCTTCTCACAAGAAACAACTCGATCACCAAATGAAATCAACAATGAAATATTTATTTTAAAATAGTTTAAATTAACTTTTACAGAAATAATATTTATGTTATTTAACAATGTTGTAGGAATTATTTTAAGGACCTTTCTAATCGAAAGCAATATTAAAAAATGTGCGAATGGTCTGGGCCAAACTTTATTATTTTTCGGGTCAAAGTTTGGGAGCGGTCAAAGTCGAAGTGTATCATGGGTTGCTTCGAGGTTATTAGATTTCTTGGAAAATTATTTTTGTTCTTAATATAAAAATATTTAAAATAGAGATTTTTAGCCGATTAAACTTTGAAAAAGTCCGCGTATACTATTCGAATTTCAGTATATTATGTACACTAAAAGCCCATAGAAGTAAAAACGAATTTGCTGCTTTATAAGAATTAAGAGATATGACGAATTGTTAAAACGTATACAAACCCATTACTTCCACTTGGGGTTTGAATTTCGAAAAAATTGTGAAACAGGTTTTTAGACGATTTCATAAGAAGTAACTTGATATCTCATGAGACAAGACGGATTTTAAGCAAACCCTTCACACCTCCTTGGTTCTGGAAATTCGAAAAATCGTGAATTGGTTGGCCGTAATAATCAATTTTATATCTCATCAGAACTAAGGGATGGCAAAAATTGTGAAAACATATACAAACCCTTGGGGGTTGAATATCGAAAAATTGAGAAATGGGTTTGTAGGCGATTATATAAAAAGTCTGTGGAAGTGAAAAGCGATCTAATATCTCATCGAACCTAAGAAATATGTCGAAACTTTGAAAAGCCTACAACCCCCTTACACCCATTAGGATTGAATATCTAAAATACTGAAATTGACTTTTTGGCTTTTTTATATAGGAAACCTTGGGAAGTAAAAATGAATTCGATATATTATCAGATATGCAACCTCCTTACACTCACTTGGAGGTTGAATATCCAAAAATCCTGAAAGGAGTTTATAAATAAATATGAAGACAGCACGAGAAAGTAGGAACCAATTCAATTTCGTATCACTTCTAAAAGAAATGACGGAACTCGTGAAAACGTGTTCAACCCGTTTATACCCACTTAGGGGCTGAAAAAGGAAAAAACTTAAAAACAAGTTTTAGTCGATTATTACGCAAGCACGTGAAAGTAAAAAGATATTCGATATCTGATAAGACGTGGGGATATAGTAGAATTCGTGAAAAAGTTTACAACCCCCTTTGCACCCCCTTAGGGGTCGAATTTTAAAAAATCCTGAAAACGCTTTCTAGGTATTTACATGAAGAAGCCGTAGAATAAAAATGAACTCAATATTTGGAAAGACCTAAGAGATATGACGAAAACCGTGAAAATATATGCATTTCATTTTCACTGATCATTTTTTGTGCCTCCCCCTCCGAACGCCAATGTATATTTAAAATTTTTTTTAATCTAAATTAGTTTTCTAGTTGATTTACATAAACGTACCGAGTTTCAACTTTGTAGCATAAGCCCTTCTATAGATAGGAAAAACACCCCCCAGCCCCATACCATACTACCCCTATAAAAAATTATATTTTTCCAAAATGCTACTAATATAGTTCTATCTAAATACCAAGTTTCAGCTCCATATCATAATAGGTTGTCGAGATATTAAAATCGGAACTTTTTCCTTTTCACCCTCCCCCACCCTTACCCACTACACCCACACTTCCAAAATTTTGTTTTCTGCTAGGGGTCTATTAGGCCTACTTCTGGTAAAAATTTTAAGTATCTATCTTACACTGTTCTTGAGATATGAGACGTGATTTTTTTAGAAAAATTCTTATCCCCTCCACTTTCATGCTCCACCGCCCTTTAAAAAATTTTGATTTCAGCAAACTTCATTTGTCAACCTTTATACACAAACCAAATTTTATTTGTCTAGTACAATTGGTTCGTGAGATATCGTAATCTAAAGTTTTTTACCCCCCACTCCCGTACGCCACTGCCCCCACTCAAATTTTTGTTTCCGATCCATTCTCCTAGTATACCTACAGATATTCATTAAATTTCAATTGTGTGACATTAACCGTTTAGGAGATATGGATTTTAGAAAGTGTCAATCTCACCTTTTTTGCGTTTCGGACGCATTATTTTTCCCCCCACTCCCAAACCCCTTCACCTATATTGGCAATTTTTTTGCAAATGGGTCCACTACTGGAGATCTATATTAATTCCAAATTTCAGCCTCCTAGCATAAGCGGTTGCTGTGATCTAGAAACCAAAATTTTCCGTCTAAAACACTTCCCCCTCCTCCCCCCTCACACGCCCACCCCTACAAACTTGGCCACTTCAAGGAGCCTACTTAGTCTATTCATAAAAAAAATTTCAATTTTATAGCTTAAAGGGTTTGGGAGCTACGAGCCTTCAAACGATTTTGCGTACAGCGGTCGACGTACGGCGTACGGCGGACAGACGGACTGAAAATTTTTTTTGCTTTTTTCGTGTCTACTAGTCATGAAACGTGAAAAAAAAAATTTTAAGGTAGCAAATTTTTTTTTTTTAAAAATCGAAAACAATACTGTATTATTAAAATAATAAAGTAAAACTAACAAAAATTTTATTTTATTTTACGATTTTCATACGCGGGTTACTTGATCACTTAAATTCAAAATTTATAACAAGTTCAAAGTCCCCGACTTCTTTGATTCGAAATAGTGTCGCGACGTGCACTATAATAGTTTGACGGTATTCATTCTGGGATTTTTCTGAACTTAATTTATATTCAATTAAAATGTTCTGTACTGCAAGACCAGTACCCAAAAGTGTTATCCATGTAGACGTTCCTGACAAAATTTTCAAAGTTTTCGCTTTAAATTGCTTGGTCGGCTCCCCCTCACACTCCCCAAATATATATCCTCTTAGCTTACATAGGTCTTAATCGTCAAAAATGTTTGCGAATGGCGTATGCCAGTGAGTAGTGAGGTAATGAAAACTTTCATGTATGTTTTTTAAAACTGAAAATTTAACTTTCAGGGTAGCAATTTTTTTTAAGTTGATCGCAATACTTTGTTATATCTGCTGATGTCCTGAAATTTGGATCCCTGTACTTTTTGAAATATCCTCTATTTCGTCCTGCGTGAATCCGAATTGAAATACGCATTCCACTCCCCAATCACACAGTAATCACTAATTACATTTAAATAGGCATTAGTCTATCATCAAGAGGGCCACAAAATTAACGGCAGGATTATCGAGACGTGCTTTACTATTAAAAAAAGTAATTTTCGCAATAACCAATGGTTTCTTTGTTGAATCTTTCAAAAAAGGGACTTTTATCTAGAACTTCATGGCCAATGTAAAAGTCCCTTTAAAATTTAGTCGAGCGACTTTTCCATGCGAATGATTTAATGAGCTCATCATTCGTTTGCAGTGGAAAAGGTGTCTATAATTTTATGATAATTAAAATAAAAAATTTTCTGTGATAGCAACATTCGTATTTACTTCGTTTGGTCCTTTCGGCTGGGCATTAACGAAGGCCAATTAGACGGGGTTTTTTTTTACGGCTACGACTGATGCAGTTTCGGTGCCTGTCGTTTGCGGTATGGCCTTAATGTTGTGGAACTTATCTGAGGAAAACCACAGGATAAGCGGTCCTGATGCGATTTTAATCTTAAAAGCGCTCCTAATTGAAGTGGTTTCAATTCCAGTTGGCTTTTCTCATTCTTATGAAGAGTCCGCCACAAGGGTATTAGCATTTTATCTTTTTTTTTATCTTTTTACGCTTCTAAGTGATTAATTTTTTGGGAATCTTTTCGAAGGATAAGAAGGTTAATTTCATCTGTAACTGAGGTGGAGTGGATATTTTGGTCCTAAGAAGTCGGTTTGAACGTTTTGAAGCGTAACACCGTAAAATGAATCTATCCGTGAAATTTGTTTACTAGATTCAATCTGAGAAAAATCCTTCGAGCGAAAATACTTTTTCAGATTGCTCCTTACGCCTGGAGCCGAATGTTTGTTTTGGTGGCTCCAATCAACCATTGGAAGAGTGGAGCTAGCCAGATGAAGTCGCGTCTAACTATCCATTCCTTAAGATTGTAAATATCAGAATTTCACATATGCACATATCTACGCGTATATACACAACTTTGACACTAATCTTTTCCTTAACTAGTACAAAGAAGAGGAAAATTAATCGGATATGGAATTGTGTAGTAACCTATGAAGCATAATATCATCATGGCACCAGTCAGACAAGTCGCATCCTCCAAAATGCTACATCTTGACGCTGCCAGCGTCAGAGATCGCTTCGGAAAGAATGAAATTAAATGAAGTGCGAAGTATTGGCAAGTCAAGCGGCGAATTGAAAACGACATCACCGAACTAAACCAGGTGGAACTAAGAGGCTATTGGTTGAGCATTTCAAGCTACTCGCCTTTAGTTTCCAAGAAACGAAATGAAAAGTAAGTTGCCAAGCAAACGTTGTGTACCGCTAGTTCAGTAAAACATACGTTTGCTATCAAATTCATCAATTCCCGTGAGGGTTATATCAGTTTTATTTTTCTTTTATTGGAAAGGGGATGTCACTCTTATTCGTGTGGCGATTGAGGAAGATTAAAGAGAATTAAACGATAAATCACGATTAACATTTCGCTTAAAGCTTTGTAAGCTCTTGGAAACCGAAATTCTTGTGAATTTTGAGTCTCGCTGTTAAGCAAAGAAGCACATTTGAGAGCAGAAATCAATTTCGGGAAGTTCTCATTACCGGCATGTTGGGAGAAATAATATCGCAGAGAAGTCGAATTGGCTAGAATCTTGAATCGTGTATCATTGAAGAAGCGATAAAAAAGGAGTCAATACTCAACAAATAAAGAGCTAGAATGACCATTTTGTCCAGATATGCCAAATTTGATTTGGAGCCTCGTCCTAATGTAGCCTTGTATCCAGATCGAGTGAAATTTCGTTTGCTATATAAAGTATAGTAATGTGTTCGGCGAAACGAAAACGAGCGAAAAAGGTACCTTCGAATTAGTGAAATAAATTATCCAGTTCGCTACTTGATGTCAGTGAAAAAAAAGTGCGCGAAATTTGAAAGAAATTGAAATATTGGCTAGAAATTACAATTCCGGCACACAGCACAACCAAATATTATGTAACTCACACAAAATTTCCCGAGCGCAAACGAACGGTTGAACATTTTGAATAGTCAAATATTTCGCTTCTCATGCAAGGGTACCGCACCCTTGGAAACAAAACTTTAACGAAACCAAGCGCCATCTATTAGTGACTTCTGCAAATGTCCATTCCGCCCATAAACACAGTAGGTACTGAAAAACGAACGAAATATTTCATCGCGAAAAATGAGGGAAATATTAATTTTTACTTTATTAGTTTTTAATAATAATATTTTATTATTTTTTAATAATAAAGTATTGTGATCGACCTGAAATTTCAAAAAAATTTGCTACCCTGAAATTTTGTATTTTCACGTTTTAGGAAAAAAGCAAAAAAAAAAAATGTCCGTCTGTCCGCCGTACGCAAAACCGTTTGAAGGCGCATAGCTCACAAACCCATTGAGATATTAAATTGAAATTTTTATGGTGGATAGATTGGGTAAACCCCTACTATTGGTATCTTTTTGGTGGGTCAGAGTTGTAAGGGTGGTGGAGGGGGGCGCGTTTTAGACCAAACATTTTGGTTTCTAGATCTCAGGAACTGCTTATGGTAAGTGGCTGAAATTTGGAACTTATGTAATACTATGATAGTGGACCTATTTGGTCATAAGGGTTGAGAGGTGTCGGAGCGGGGGGGGGGGGGGGGGGGAAACAATGTGCCCGAAACGTTCGAAAGCTGGGATTGAAACATTCTAAAATCCGTATCTCCTGAACTGTTGATCTCAAAAGTGTGAAACTTTGTAGTTATCTTAAGGGATACTAGGAGAGTAGACAAGAGCTACAATTTTTAAGAGGGGAAGTAGAGTGTAGGGGTGGGGGGTGAAAAACTTTAGATTACAATATCTTCTGAACCAATTGTACCAGGAAGATGAAATTTGGTTTGTGTATATAAGATCACAAGTGGAGTCTACTGAATGTAAAAATTCTGATAGGGGAGGTGGAGTACGAAAGTGGGGGATAACCATTTTTCAAAAAATTTAATTTTTTTATCTCAAGAACCGTACCAGCAGGGACGTCATTTCAGTTTTTTCTAGGGAGGGGCAAGATGTTATGTATGTATATATTTTTATATATGTATTAATATACATATTTTATATATAATGTATAAAAATACATAATTCAGGGGGGAGGGCAAATGCCCTCCTGCCCCCCCCCCCCCACAAATGACGTCCCTGCGTACCAGATGTGATCTTAGAAGTTTTATTGGAGTTAGGCCCAGTAGACTTCTAGCAGGAAAAAAAATGTTCCTGGTGTGGGCGAAGGGGGTGACGGTGGTTATTTCTCGAAAACCGCAAAGCATAGAAAGCTAAAAATTGACGACTATATAGAGGCACTGTAGAAGTATCCTAGAAATTTTTGATAGGGGTAGCAAGGTACGAGGTTGGGGGTTGTTTTTCATATCTCAGAAACAGCGTATGCTAGAAAGTTGAAACTTAGTATGTATATGTAGAAGTACTACAGGAGTAATTAAAGCAAAAAAAAGTTCAATATTTTATTGATGTACAGAGCTGGAGTTATGCCGTGTAGACCACTATGCAACTGACAACCTAAAGATTAAACAGGAGGCTATTTGGAACGTTTTTTTTTAGGTTATCAGTCGCATAGTAACCTACACCGCATCTCAGTATTAAACACGTTTCGGACTTCTACCCAAAATATAATAAAGTTGCGTTCAGACTGTTGGCAGATTTTTTTTATATGGAATTTGACAGTTCATTTCGCTCGGACCACAGTACTAGGCTTAAAACACATGCAAATAACCGAGCAAAATACAATTTTTCCGCTTTCATTTCGCTAGCTAGTATCCAGTTGTAGAAAAATTTCAATTGTTTGAAGTGTGACGAACAGATGGCGCTAAACTCGAACTTTGACTTCATTTAAAAGTAATTGAGTTGAGTTATAGTGAAGGACTTAACTTTTTCATATTCATACCATTAACTTTAACTATTGGAAAACCAAACTATACATAATTTCAAAGTAGTAGCTTAAACCATTCTTTTTATATGGCGGCTACCCAAAGGAGTAGGATGATTTTGACTGTTAAGGAACTTTACCTAGAACTCGACTAAACATTAAGATTTGAAATTTTTATATTTTACGTCAAGGCGTTCTTGAGTTATCGTGCTCATGGACAGACAGACGGACTGATGGACAGACGGACAGATAGACAGACGGACAGACAGACGGACGGACAGACGGACGGAAAGCAAGCGGATTTGGGAATTTTGGCCACAAATAAACAAAAAAAAAATATATACATATAACTTTTTTCATCCGAGGCTCGGTTCTATGCGTTAGAAACTTTTGGATTGGATTAAACTTATAATCACAAATTTCATCTAGAGTATATAAATTTGTGTTTTAAATAAGTACGTCAAGTTTAAAAAAAATAATAATTGGTACAACTCCAATTTCTAGGTGTTTACATCTTTTATTTCCAGAGGTTTTCACTCTAAAAGTCAATTACGATGGAAATCAGAAAAGAATTTCCATTAAAACCACCAAATTATTTAATAAATTTGTTTATGGTGAGATGATTTACTAAAATTGATTTTTTCGACAAGCTTACTATTTTCGTATATCTATCAAAAGGAGCAGTCAAGGAGGAAGACTTCGGCTGAACGAATTTTTGAATTTTACCTATTTCGATTATTGCGCTTATGTTATAAATAAGCCTGTAGCGAGAGGGATTAATATGCAACTGAACGTTTTCTCCAGTTATCATCCTGTAGGTCTGACCAGGTATTCTGAAGACTTTTTTTATTATTATTATTATTATTATTTATTAATCAGGAAGGCAGCTTTCGCTGATATCACAAAGTACAATATTTACTACAATTGTTGTGTTATCCCAAAAAACACAAAAAAAAATATTAATAACCAAAGTAGAATGTACATAACTAAAATTAGTGCAAGAGTAGAAGTATCGAAATTAATAACGAAGAAAACAAAGTTTAAATTGAACAAAATGAAAGAAAAAATTAAATTTAAATTGAATAAAATAAAGAAATAAAATTATGAGTACAAAATAAAAGTTAATTCTTAATTCAGCCAAAATTCAAATGTATATCTACTTTGATTTTAAAATCCAACACTGAAGTAGCGCCAATACCGTCCACTGGAAGAGAATTCCAGCCATTAACTACTCTGTTCGGTAGAAAGTACCGAAAAGGGTTCGAGCTCGTGCTCACTATACATTTGCTCAGTTTGTCAAAATATTCTCTAAGGTGAGGATTCCTGTTGCGCGTGAATAGATTCTGTAGTTCAGGGCAGTTGAAATGACCGTTTAAAATTTTGAAGGTCTCTATAAGGTTACCTCTCATCCGTCGTTGCTTCAAAGTTGGAAGTCGTAAGCGTGCCAGCCTGTCTCTATAACATAGGTCTTTCAGTTCTTGTGGAAGCTTCGTTGCACGACATTGTACTTTCTCCAGTAAGTCGAAAGTAGGGGCTCCAGATTTGGAATCCGAATACGAGAAGAGGCCTTAGGTAGGTTGGAGAATGCATTAATCCTTGCACGGAGGCCACAAAACAAGTCTTTTGTCCTTCTCCTCTGAAAAACGTAGGTCTTCAACCAAGAGTGCCAATTCTCCACCTGAATCCAATTTCACATAGCAACCTTCACGTTCTAAGTCTTTGCAGGACTTCAAGATGTTGTCGACATTAAGTAATTAGAAAAGGAATACAAACTGTTCGTTTATTTCCCAAGTGTCCTTTTTGCAAGAATTTCCATTTCGAATGCACGCACCATTTCTCTTGTTAAATATAATTGATATTTTTATCGAGGAACCTATCCAAATCAAATCAGCACTTTGAAGGCTAAAATGCATGACGTCCTTATTATTTTTTCATTATTTTCGAAATTTCCGCCTCTTAGTCTACTTGTTTCCAAAGACGATTTGTAAGATATTCGTGTATCGCAGATAGTTCACAAAGTATCTGTGTATAATCGCGATAATACACAAAGCCAGCGGGGCTGAGTTCGCATAATGCGATATTTCCATCAGAGACATTTATTGCGGAATCGTCTGTAACCTTTCCATTGATGGTATGAACAGCGCCCAAATAAAATTTCAATTTATATGTGCATATATTGGACGGCGTCGTGATCTGAACCTCTTTTGGAGTATTTTCCTCTTTTGAAAGTTTTCCCTTATACACTTTTCTTTATTATTCTTATTTTTTTATACTTTCGGTAAAGTTTCAGTTCGAAATGCATTCGAATCGAGCTTGTGGACCCCAATCTTTCTCGACAGACTAGCAAACTTCCGGAAAAGGGGTTATTTCAGTTTTTGTAGCCTTTAGAATATTTTTAAGCGTAGGTTTTTCGAAGAGGTGCCTATTATAAGAAAACATTTCTGTTACTAGTACTGCTTGGGACAATGCTCCTACAAAAGAGAACTTATTGTTTTTCAGAGCAGACTTTTCAAACTGATTGTTCCTACTAAGGTTTCTAAAAGGGATTCTTCTTGAAAATTCACTTGAAAAAATATCCTGTTTTTCAAACTTGGTTCGATGTACTCATCAAAACGCATACTATGCTGCTACCAAAAGTTGTATCTTGCATTTTCTTTATACAGGGTCCAGCAGTGAAACCTGACGGTTTTTGAAATGGAATAATTCAATGAATATTCAAGATATTTTGTTATAATTTTTTTTATTTAAAAAAGAAAGAATGGAAGTTTAAGATGTATAGAAAAAAAAATTTTAAAAAGCATTATGAAGCAAAAATAACATCACTCAAATGATGACCTCCATTTTCTCTGTACTGCTCAAATCTGTAAGCAAAGTTAGTCATCACTGTTTCCAAGGTATGGCGCGGGATCACACGCATTTCTCGCTGAATATTCGCTCGCAGTTCTGCCAAATTTCTAGGCTTATCAAGGTACACTTTTCACTTGAGGTAACCCTTGAGGTAAGTCTGGAGAACGTGCTGGTCGTGGAATGTCACCTCGGAGTGAGATCAACCTACCGGGAAATGATCTTCTTAGCTGGGCCATAGACGCACGTGAAGTGTGCACAGTCGCTCCATCCTGCTGAAACCAAACCCTCCTAAGAGGGATTTGGCGGTGACGTAACTCTGGGAGGAAGAAGTCAGTGACCATCGTCAGGTAGCGCTCGGAATTAACCGTCACAGTACGGCCGTTTTCCTCAAAAAATAGGGCCCTATCACAGCTGTCTTGCAGACTTCAGCCTAGACTGGTACCTTTGGGCTGTGAAGGGGCCGTTGATGTAACTGTTGTGGGTTATGTGGGGCCCAATAACAGAAGTTTTGTTTATTGACGTTAAGGTGGAAGTGAGCTTCGTCTGAGGTCATCACAATCAGTTCAAGATCTTCATTCATCATCCGCAATATTGTTTCTGCAAAAGCTAACCTTCTTGAAGGTGTAATTCTTGAACTATAGCAATTTTGTACGGGTGAAAATTCAAGTCTTCATGAAGTATCCGCCGAACAGTCCTATCGGGCATCCCTAAAGCCTGATCATGACGAATAGCTGATCGCCGGGGACTCCGTTCAAAAGCAACTCGTACAGCCTCGATGTTTGCAGGTAACCTTACTTGCCGTCCTGTGGGACCCCCCTCTTCCCAACGTTGTTCCGTAAGCTGTATTGCAAAAGTTCAGAACACACAAAAGAATAGTGTACCGAGATGGAACATTAAAACGTAAACGAAATTGCCGCTGTGTTAGGGTCACAGAATCGTTATTTCTGAAGAACGTCTCGACGACAAAGGCACGGTGTTCACTTGTCCAATGCTCCATTGTAACTAAACTTCCACATCAGGAAAAGGGAATGAGAGCGACCCCCACCACCCACTACCCACGTTCAAAAACCGTCAGGTTTCACTGCCGGACCCTGTATGATTAATAAACATAGATTTCGTATCTCGGAATTATATCGGAGTGAAATGTGATGTACGTCGTTTGGCCAACGTTAGCTTCTTTAATCTTTTATACATATATGGAAAAAAGATCGGGATTCAATGCGAAATTTACATACTGCTGTTACGTCCTCACCAGATTCTCTTGCAACTAACCCATATTTCATATCACATACTAGTTTATTGAAAGCGGTAATGAAAATTCTAGAAAAAACACTGCACACTGTAAAATAAAAATGGCGGAAACAATGGCTAGATCCATGACCGGACAATAAACTAGCAACTCATAGACACTCGGAAAAAAATCAACAGTGTTGCAGAGCTTAGACAGATTGCTTGAAGGATCACTCCTAAAGGAATACCAGAAAAAAAATACGAGACGGCGGCTTAGTCTGTTTTGGAATTTATCGCTATTTAAGAACAAAATCCAAAGGCCCGGTTATCAACAAATTTCGTCTCAATTCCTTATTCAACGACCGTCCATTAATTTTTGTTCAGTGATAATCCATATACTTTCTGTTCATTTGTCCGAGCGTTCGTTCAAATGTACAAAAATTTGAAAATTTGCATTATTGAGTTAACGTTCGTTCTGCAAAATCGTTCTACTCCTTCGGGAAGTTCAAAATGTAGTTGATAGCCTACATGTTAAAATTGTAGGCTGGCACATACAGAAAAAGGCGTGAAGAAAATTAAGTGATTCATTTGTATAACCTCCATACACAAGTCCTTACAAAATTTGTAAATTTCCGAAACGTGGCGATAGAAATAAACTTTTATTCGCAAGTTGGAGCCGTTGTACCTTTCCTTCGGGTTGTGCTCATAGAATCCTCTTTAAAAGACGTGTGAGCACGATTTGAACTACAGTCAAAGAAACCGTGTAACTTTTGTTACCATTCAAACGAAAAATAAAACTAAAGCGAAACAGCTCAAATCGTTCCATGGCACTTTCGATGATTTTTCTTCGATCGGATTTGGTTGCTTAATACTTAGTTAGATCTTATCTTTTTTCTCGAAGTTAAAAGCAATTTTTTTCTGGGATAGACAGTAATCCTACAGTCCAGCCACGGCAATGGAGAGGAGGAGTAGAATGATTTTTTGGGAATGTATATTGTTTAAAAACAAGGAAAAGTCTTGGAGCATGTTACGAGTGAAAGTATATTGAAAGTAATAAAGATAAAAACTGAATTTATATTTTGCATTAGACCCCACTTCACTGGATACTTATTTTGGCCCTTATGGCACTTCACTTTTTCTATTTTATATATGAACCAGTTCTGCTTGAATAAAGCTCTAGTTAGAAGCGGATATATTGTCTTCATCGCGCTCAAGTATTCTGTTCAACAAATCTACCATATGTCTACGTACGTGTAAATATGAGAATAATTTCTTCAAATTAGCAATATCTCCAGATTCCGATTAGCAGGCGCAACTTAAAAAATTTCTGAGTTGTTTTCGGGAAGAGTTTGTAAAGATCATCATATGAACTTCCAGACCGGATCGATTTTTGTCCTGGCTATTGGGATTTAAGTTGAAAAGGCCTCAATTGAAAAGCCACTTTTAAAAAATAAGTTGAACACTAAGCCTGTTTCATATTTTAAACAATAAAATATTTAATTTTTTACATTTTTTATAGAGTACCCTTATAGTGTCTTAGCTTTCTATCTTTAGGAGTTCTAGAAAAATACAAATGTGCCAACTGTATGGGGGGTTTATTATTTTTTGGATAGAAGTCCAAAACGCGTTTTATGGTAAGATATGTAAGTTACTATGCGACTTAAAAATAACGTTCCAAAGGCTTCCCTATTATCCTTCAGGTTATGAGTCGCATAGTAACCTACACCGCATCTTTGCATAAAACGCGTTCCGGACTTCTTGGCATATTTTTCATCTTCTTTTTCAGTTTCAATAAAAACATCAAAGATAAAATATTGACCCATCTCGTTAGGGGTAGAACAGAAAAAATTCTGAAACCGGCTCTTAGGCGATTATAAAAAGGCGATAAGTAAAAAACAATTCGATATCTCATCAGACCTAAGAAATATGTCGAAATTCGTAAAACGTACACACTCATTTTTCACCCTTGTTGAATATCGTAAAAATTGTAAAATGAATTTTTAGATCATTATACATAAAGCCTATTTGATTTATCAGAATTAGTTCAGAATTCGTAAAAGCTTGAAAAACACTTTACACTTTCTGGGGGATGAATATCGAAAAATGCTGAAATCGGTTTTTTTCCATTAAATTGAAAGCATTTAGAAGTGAAAACAAATTCGATATATCATTAGAGTTAAAAAATATATCGGAATCCGTAAAAACGTACACAATAACTTTACACCCCATTAGGAAATAAGTTTCGAAAAATTTGGAAACAGTTTGTAGGTGCCCGCATAAGTAAATTTAATTTGATACCTCGTCGTGCCAAAAATTTATGATAAAATTCGTTAAAGTGTGGAAAACAATAACAATTTGTTTTTTGGCCAACCTCTGTACACAAATGCAAATCTGAACTTTGCTGTTGTTTAACTCAACTTTCTTGCATAAGTCCTTGAGATACAAGAAACCATCCCCCACCACCGTACCGTGGTAATGCTATCAAAAACTTTATTGTTCTAGGATGCCTCTATGGTTGCTGCAATATTTTGATTTTTTTCCAACCCCTCTGACTATCGCCTTCTAGTTCCTCCACCTCCGCGTACTAAACAAATTTCAACTTAATATCTCAACGCGCTCATAAGCTACGTTCCTTCAAACGCGTTTTCGTACGCCGGATAGCCGAAAATTGTTGCTTTTTTGAAGTTTTCTAGTCCTAAAACGTGAAAATACAAAATTTTAGGGTTCAACTAATCTTCCCCCTAACTTAAAGAAACTCACCCAATTTATCCACTAAAAAAAACTTAATATCTTAACGGGTTTGTGAGATACGAGCCTTCAAAAGTGTATGATTTTATTTATTTTTTTTTTTGGATCTACTAGTGCTAAAACGCGAAAATGTAAAAGTTCGGCGTAATAACGCACCTTACTCCGAAATTGGAAAAATTGAATACAATAGATTGGAAAGTTGCAAATAGTAAATTTAATTAGACGGAATAATAAATATTAAAATATCTAAGAAATATGATATTTATATTCCACATCGTAGTTAAATCAAGTCAAAAAAATCGCGTCAAAAAAATAAATTTTTTGGAAATAGTCTTAGTCGATTGCTAAACTATTCAAGAATATTCTCTGAAAAAATTTCAGTCGAAATATGCAGTGTTTACGAGTTACAGCTCATCAAGAGGAGGAGTCGAGTGACGAGTACTACATAGTATTTATATGTTTCCAAAACTTTAAACGCGTTTTTCTCGAAACATAATTTTTCGATTTTGCGTACACGATTGAGAAAATTCTACTGAACCGATTTGGCTTTATGACGGTTCATTTTATAGATAATTAAATTCTCTACTAGATGACGTTAATTGCTTTTTGAAAAACAATTTTTTAGATATTTTTTTCGTATTTTAAATAAAATTTTTTTAGCGAAAAATTAAAGTCGCGTCGGTGTGAGCACATGGTCCGGACACTAAAAGCCCATAGAAGTAAAAACGAATTTGCTGCCTTATCAGACTTAAGAGATATGACGAATTGTTAAAATGTATACAAACCGATTACATTCACTTGGTGGTTGGATTTCGAAAAAATTGTGAAACAGGTTTTTAGGAGATTTCATAACAAGCAACTTGATATCTCATGAGGCACGAGGGATTTTGAAAAATTTGTGAAAACGTAAGCAAACCCTTCTGACTCTCTTGGTTCTTGAAATTCGAAAAAACGTGAAATTGGTTTTTAGGTCATTACATCAAATGCCGAAATAACCAATTTTATATCTCATCAGATCTAGGGGTTGGTAGAAATTGTGAAAACATATACAAACCCTGCGGGTTCAGTATCCAAAAATTGGGAAATGAATTTGTAGGCGATTATATAAAAAGTCTGTGGAAGTGAAAAGCGATCTAATATCTCATCAAACCTAAGAGATATGTCAAAGCTTTGAAAATCATACAACCCCCTTACACTCCTTAAAATTCAATATCTGAAAATTCTGAAATTGACTTTTAGGCTCTTATATGGGAAACCTTAGGAAATAAAAATGAATTCGATATATCATCAGATCTAAGTAATATGTAGGAATCTGTGAAAACATATGCAACATCCTCACAGCCACTTGGAGGTTGAATATTAAAAAATTCTGAAAGGAGTTAATAAATAAATATGAAGACAGCACGAGAAAGTAAAAACCAATTCAATTACTTATCACTTCTAAAGGATATGACGGAATTCGTGGAAACTTGTTCAACCCTTTTATACCCTGTTAGGGGCGGAAAAAGAAAAAAACTTAAAAACAAGTTTTAGGCGATTATTACGCAAGCCCTTAAAAGTGTAAAGATATTCGATATTTGATCAGATCTGGGGGATATGGCAGAATTCGTGAAAAAGTATGCAACCCCTTTACACCACCTTAGGGGTCGAGTTTCAAAAAATCCTGAAAACACTTTCTAGGTACTTATATGAAGAAGCCGTAGAATAAAAATGAATTCAATATTTAGGAATACCTAATAGATATGACGAAAATTGTGAAAATATATGCATTCCATTTTCACTGATAATTTTGTTTGCCCCTCTTTCAAACGCCAATGGATATATGATTTTTTTTTATCAATATTACTTTCCTAGTTGTTTTACATATCCATACCGAGTTACAACTTTCTAGCAATAGCCGTTCTATAGATAGGAAAAACACCCCCCACTTCCATACCATACGAATCCTATAAAAAATTATATTTTTCCAACATGCTACTACTATAGCTATATCTAAATACCATGTTTCAGCTTTATATCATTATAGGTTTTCGAGATATAAAAATCGGAACTTTTTCCTTTTCACCCTCCCCCACCCTCACCCTCTACACCCTCACCACCAACATTTTTTTTCTGCTAGGAGTCCATTGGGCCTACTTCTGGTAAAAATTTTAAGCACCTAGCTTATACTGTTCTTGAGATATGAGACGTGATTTTTTAGAAAAATTTTTATCCTTACCACTTTCATAATCCACCGCCCCCTTAAAAAATTTTACTTTTGTCAAACTTCATTTGTCAACCTTTATACACAAACCAAATTTTATTTGTCTAGTGCAATTGGTTCGTGAGATATCGGAATCTAAAGTTTTTTACCCCCCACCACCGTACACCACTGCCCCCACTCAAAAATTTGTTTCCGATCTATTCTCCTAGTATACCTACAGATATTCACTAAGTTTCAATTTTGTGACGTTAACCGTTTAGGAGATATGGATTTTAGAATGTGTCGATCTCGGCTTTTTTACGTTTCGGACGCATTATTTTTCCCCCCATTCCTTCACTCCTTCACCCATATCAGCAATTTTTTTGCAAATGGCTCCACTATAAAAGCTCTATATAAATTCCAAGTTTCAGCCTCCTAGAATATGCGGTTGCTGAGATCTAAAAACCAAAATTTTCCGCCCACGCTTCCCCCTCCTCCCCCTCACACCGCCCACCCGTAGAAGAATTTGGTCACTTCAATCTATTCATGAAAAAAAATTCAATTTAATACCTTGAAGGGTTTGGGAGCTACGAACCTTCAAACGATTTTGCGTACGGTGGACAGACGGACTGAAATTTGTTTTTGCTTTTTTCGTGTGTACTAGTCCTGAAATGTGAAAAAAAAATTTTCAGGGTAGCAAATTTTTTTTTTTAAAATCGATCACAATACTGTATTATTAGAAAATAATGAAGTAAAATTACACTGTGCTTTTGAATGATGCATTAAATTGTCATAAAAATTTCAAAGCTTTTCGAGTAATTATACCGGAGAAAATCATATATTTTTCGACCATGTAAAGGAGGTTCCCCCTTCAAATATCAACTTATCCCGTACTTCCCTAATCGAGAGTATGATTGATAGGACCCTGTGAACAAGCGAAAAGAAAAGTTGGAAGGGTTTCATGGATATTCTTTAACCAGTAATAAGATTGGCCAATGGATTTACATTTTTGAACAGTATTTCACCGATTCGATTTGTTCTAATAACTCGTTGCGTGAATGACTCAGAAAACAGGAAATTGGTACGTTGACCTAAAACCCGGAAAAATAAGCTGTGCAAAAGGAAATATCCTTCTTACTTATATTTTATTATTAAAAAAAAAACATAAATCGACTATTTCTTCTTGGAACACCCTTTATACTATAAACAGTATCCTAGCAGCTACGAAAAAAAACCGATAGAATATGCCAACACATTGCATTTAACTGTCCAATGGGAAAATAAATATCATCAAGTTTTAGCACCCTTTCCAATATTTTTGACATCACCAGACTATCTTGGAGCTCCTTTCCTTCGTACACATTTCTTTTTAACCCGAATATGGCGAAAGAAACTTTAACGGAAATAAAAGCCAAATGTTGCAGAAAACTATAAAAAGATCTGGCGACCGGTCGACATGGGCGCCCCGTCCCAAAGATAGCCACCTACAGCAACATAACGTTGTATAAGCGATACAAAGTTTCGTTCATCCTTATTTAAGGATACGCGGCTTAACGCACATTCTGAAGGGCTATAAATTTTTATCGCGGCATAAATCATAAATGGTAATCCGATCTGTTTGTATACCATTTGTTTGGGTACCTATTAAAGAACTTATAGCCGACCAGTACTGAGCGTTTTAGAGGCCGATGAAATGGGACGATGGATGTGCTACGCTGGTTTATGAATTTTCTGTAGCGAATAGAGATGCCAGGCGGTATTATTTAGGACCATTTTTCAATTCCATTAACACGAAAGGAGGTGAGTACTGTGGACGTCCGAATTTAATTTGTGTGGAACAGACGGAAAAAATTGACAATATTTCAGCCGGCAGAATATCCAGCAATAGCTGGAAGAAATTTTTGTTTAAAGAGCTTTAAGGTGTTTCATTTATCTGGGATTTACGTTCATACTTCCAGTGTTTTTGCAAAAAGTCGGAAAAAAAACAATACAACACAAATGGTATACTCAAATAAAGATTCAGAGCTTCAAGTTTCTAGTGTAGACCATTCCTTGGATCCTCGCCCTTTTGATATCACGTAATATTCTTGAACGTCATCAAATTTGCAACGTTCATTCAGTCCACAATTCGAGGCCAGCACAAACATTTTCCAAAGAATAGTGAAACCAAATCTCTCAGCTGTTAAAGTTTTCAGAGCATTGAAGAAAGAGGTAGCGTTACAGGAAAAAAATCTGCCAACAGTCTGGGCGCAACTTTATTATTTTTTGGGTAGAAGTCCGAAACCTGTTTAATACTAAGATGCGGTGTAGGTCACTATGCGGCTGATAACCTAAAAAATAACGTTCCAAATGGCCTCCTGTTTATTCTTTAGGTTATCATTCGGATAGTGATCTACACCGCATTGCTCCAGCTCTGTACATCAATACAATACAACATATACACACGAAGTTTCAACTTTCTAGCATACGCTGTTTCTGAGATACGAAAAACCACCCCCACCCCGTACCTTGCTATCCCTATCAAAAAATTTTCTAGGATACTTCTACAGTGACTCTATATAGCCGTCAATTTTTAGCTTTCTATGCTTTGCGGATTTCGAGAAATAAAAATCAGAATTCTTTTCGTTCCACCCCCTCCCACCGTGACCCCCTTCGCCAGCATCACCAAAACTTTTTTTCCTGCTAGAGGTCTACTGGGCCTAACTCCTGTAAAACTTCTAAGATCATATCTGGTACGGTTCTTGAGATATAAAAATTAAATTTTTTGAAAAATGATTATCCCCCCACTTTCGTACTCCAGACTCCACTTGTGATCTAATATACAGAAACCAAATTTCATCTTCCTGGTACAATTGGTTCGGAAGATATTGTAATCTAAAGTTTTTCACCCCCCACCTCTACACTCCACTTAGCCTCTTAACAATTTTGGCTCTTGTCTACTCTCCTAGTATCCCTTAAGGTAACTACAAAGTTTTACACTTCTGAGATCAACGGTTCAGGAGATATGGATTTTAGAATGCTTCAATCCCAGCTTTCGAACGTTTCGGACACATTGTTTTTCCCCCCACTTACACACCCCTCAACCCTTATCACCAATTTTTTTGCAAATAGGTCCACTATCATAGTTCTACATAAGTTCGAAATTTCAGCCTCCTACCATAAGCACTTCCTGAGATCTAGAAATCAAAATTTTTCTTTTAAAACGCTCCCCCTCCTTCCCCTTACACCCCCACCAAAAGATACCTATCGTAGGGGTTTGCCAAATCTACCCACCATAAAAATTTCAATTTAATATCTCAACGGGTTTGTGAGCTATGCTTCAAACGTTTTGCGTATGGCGTACGGCGTCTACGGCGGACAGACGGACATTTCTTTTTTGCTTTTTTTGGGGTCTACTAGTCCTAAAACGTGAAAATACATAATTTCAGGGTAGCATATTTTTTTTAAATTTCAGGTCGATCACAATACTTTATTATTAAAAAATAATAAAGTAAAACGAAAGTTAAAAGCTGCTGGTAGTGAGGAAAAAGTATTCGTATTCGTCATCAAAATATGTGATTTTATTTTGAACGGAGACCTTGGAGAGGTTATTTGAACTTAAGAAAATCAAAATAACCGAAGAAAAGGTTAGGGATCGGGAAACAGTCTGACAATTCAGCCTACGTCCGAACTGATGGCTAAAATGTGAACTAGAACGATGTGCTTCGTGGTTTTTGTCGAGCTCCAGCTTTAGGGAAGAGGTACGTTGTTCACATTTAAACCATAAAACCCTTGGCCTGTACAACAAAAATTTCACACCGACTTGCCCGTGTGATAAAACTGGGATAAGATACCCAGTCGGTCATCGAAGACCGAGAAAAACTGCCACTCGACTCGACTGGCGCTAATGTTGTGCGCCATCTAGCCCACCCTACCTGAACCATAGCTGTCCTCGAAAATCTAAAACTGTGTGAGGAGATGGGCGGTCTCATCTCAATAGCCTTTTCTTTTACCATCGTTGATTAGTTTTTAGAAATAAAAAAAAATTAAAGATTAAGAAACCATACAGGAGAAAAAAAAATGAAACCAAAAATATAAAAAAAACAAATTTTCCTTTCTTTCTCCTATCTCCTTCCTTGGAATTCCATTTAATTTTAACTTATATTTATTTTTAATTTTTGTTTTCATGTCTGTCGCAGTCTGTTTTTAACTTTTGAAGTCGGGTGTCATTTTCCTTCCTTGGAATTCCATTTAATTTTAACTTATATTTATTTTTAATTTTTGTTTTCATGTCTGTCGCAGTCTGTTTTTGTCTTTTGTAGTCGGGTGTCATTTTTTTTAAATTTATTTTATTTTTCTTTATTTATATATTGTTTATTCTCTGTGTGTTTATACCATATATTCTATTTTATTTCTCCTTTTTTAAACTATCCTTTTCATTTACTTATTAATTATCTTTACTTGTTTCAGTTATTCTCTTTTGTGTCGTGGCGGAAAACATACACTGCTGCTGAGAAATACATGTGAGTTTGTTTTAATATAAGTACACTGTTTTAAAAAAAATGAATTTTCAATACAATATTAACTTGAAATTTCCAGTATATTTAATTTTTTCAAAGTACACATTTCAATCACTTGTACTAGTATTAGTAAATTATACATGTACTTTTCAACTGAACCGTACAATTTACATGAAAAGGCTCACAAAATTACGCAACATTTCATGTAAAATTAACTATATGAATTGAAAATTAAGTTTTTTTTCGTGTAATTCTACATATCTATTTGAATTTTACGACGAAAAACATGTAAAATATGAAACCACGAAGTTAGACGCTTCGTATGATTTTGTTTTCTACTGAAATGAAAATGAAACGCTTTCGGTGGAGCAGTGGTTACGCGCGCCAAACTTACGCAGAAAAACTAGCATTGATCGCGGGTTCGATTCTACAGTCAAGGGTCTTATTAAGAGTAAGTAATTAAGAAATAATATTAAAAGTTGAAATAACTGTATCTTAAAAGAGTGCTGGTTCTACACTTTTATTAGAGTGTAAGTTCAAGAGAATATCTAGTGAATTTGCTGCTTTCGAAGTTGAAATTTACTGATTGCAAATTGAAATTTACTGACCGAAAATAGAAAATTACATTCAAATTGACTATTACATCCCAAAAATTTACTTGAAAAGGTGTGGTATATTTGCCTACTATCCAAAAGATGTAAAATTCAATTGTTTTTTTTTACTGTGTAGTGTATGCACGCATCCACGCAACCATACTTTAAAAAGTACATTACTTTCTCAGACTCCCCTCATCAAAATATGCATTATTTATTTATTTAACTGGTAAAGATTAGCGATTTTTGGTTTATTCAGTAGAAGTTTACCTGCGCACAGCTCTATGGCATGTACCTCAGCCTGAAACACAGTGGCTGTTTGTCCCATTGCCGTCCATATTTTACAATTGGGTCCAAATACGTCCGATCCAGTTCCGTGTACCAGATTGAAGCACCTTCCCCAAAATCTGGTAGACCAGATTGCCATGATACACGATCTCCCAGAGTCACCATATATGGTTTCTCAAAATCATATACTTTTGGCATGTTATCGTTTACTGAGTCGGTTAGGTCCTTCTGATTAAATTCCTGTAGAATTTTAAGGTGACCGACAAGGTCTCCTGCCTTGAATTTATTGTACCGTAAATTCCAAGTCAGACACTTGTCCAAGGTAATTCCTAAGTATTTGACATCGGACGAGAATTCAATTGTAGTTCCTCCACAATCGGGGGCCTTAAGTTTACCTTCCGTCTTCTAGTGAATGGCACTATAATTGTTTTACTTGGATTTATACTTAATCCCTGTTGGATGCACCAGTGATCTACTATCTCTAGGGCCTCTTGCATGCAGTTCGAAATGACACAGTCATGTTTACCTCTTACAGTGATCACCAGGTCATCAGCGTATGATTGAGTCTCAAAACCCTTGATGCTCAGATCCTTAAGGAGATCATCTACCACAATGCACCACAGTAGTGGGGAGAGTACACCTCCTTGAGGCCATCCCTTCACCGCTCGTACAGTGAGATCTTTACCTCCGATCTGAGCCTTGATTCTACGAGAGTCAAGCATCGCTACTATCCATCTCGTTATCGTTTCTTCTACTCATATTTTACGAGTAAGTAATTCAATGGATTTGTAGGAAGTGTTGTCAAAAGCACCTTCAACGTCAAGAAAAGAACACAACGCTATTTCCTTGGCTGTCAACGTCTTCTAAATTTTTTGCACTAAATTGTGAAGAGCGCTAACAGTCGATTTGCCAGCATGATAAGCGAATTGATATTTGTTGAGCCGGCTGAAAGCAGCAGAGCTCCTTATGTATCTGTCTAATACCTTTTCCATAGATTTAAGTAAGAAAAAGGTTTGACTGATTGGGCGATATGACTTTGCGTGAGTCCAACATCTATTCCCCACTTTTGGAATAAAAGTCACATTTACGTCTCGCCATGCCAGTGGCACGTAAGCGTATTCAAAACTGGTTCTAAATAATAAATTTGACCAGTATGGGAAGAAGCACATCGAATCCTTGTTGCAGTAATGCAGGAAAGATGCCATCAGCTCTTGGGGATTTATATGGGAGGAATGACATTACCGCCCATTCTATTGTATTAGGAGTAAAGATTCTGCCAGATAAAGCACTAGTTCTGTTATTTGGCATAATCCCATAGGGCCTAATTTTTAAAATATGCATACTAAAGCCGCAGTAACTCGGTATTTAGACCATCCTCCACCAGCAAGTTGCGATGTAAATATCCCTCTTCTCACCGCAAACTACACTTCCACATCCGCACAAATAAGTGTTGTGGAAACCAGACTCGTTAGCTTCCCAACCACTAATAAAAACTCACCAATTAAAAACAATTTCTTGCAATTAATTCATCAGCTTTTCGTGTTAAATTAGAAGCACATCCCCAAACCGGATGCCGACTATTCAATTTTTTTTAGTTGAGTAGTTAAGCTAACAATTATTTTAGCCACCATGTACCGAAAACCTGCTGTTTCGTCGAAACCACATGGAGTTTTCGAATAGCGGCAATAACGGAAAAAAAGTACACATCGCCGCGGTTAACTCAATAAACTGTCATACAAATAAAGTCGCCACAAAGCCAATAAAACTGTCATCAAGCCAGCGTGTTCCTAAAATGTCAGCCACATAAATTTTTACCATACATGTAGATAGATACCTACCCCCAATCCGCGAACCATACAAACGCGTAGGCTTTTCTTCTACTTTCACAATACCGGGTTGGCTTTTAGTGCCTCGTTTTTTTGGCATTTTTGTGGACACCACTGTCGTGATGGGTTCCTCCACTATATTTATGGAATCATATAGGAAACGACAGCGCAAATGCACCCTTTTATGTCGAAAACCGACGACATATGCAAATTCAAGACAACTTGCATACAATCCGTTGTGCATTTCACCCCCGAATATATGAGCCTAACGTATGATAGCCGGAATGTTCTTGTTCACCTTTTAGTTTATTCGGAAGTTTAAAGTTGTATTTTATTAGGTGGGATTTTACTTTATTATTTGTTTTATAGTTTTATATTATTTGTTTTTATTATTTGTTTTATGAATAAAAGCATATTGTGACCGATTTGAAATTTCCAAAAAAATTGGTAATTTTATGTTTCTATCCAAAAACTAAGAGAGTTGCGAACATCTATGGCAAATTATTTATTTATTTATAATATTTATTTTAACTTCAATAAAAACATAGGGGGGAAAATATCGACATAATCCATTAGGGGTTGAGTATGGAAAAAATTCTGAAACCGGCCGTTAAAGCCAAAATCATTCGATATCTTGTCAGATCATCAGATTCATTTTACATCCCTTCCTGAAGTGGGTTTTTAGTCGATTATATGGAAGGTCGTTAAAAAAAACAATTCAAGATCTCATCAGACCTAAAAAATATGTCGGAATTCGTAAAAACGTTCACAATCGTTTTACACCTACACCTAGGCAAAATCCAAAAATTATTTTTAGAAGATTAAAACTAACAACTACCATACACTCTCTTAGGGGTTGAATATTGAAAAATGTTTAAATGATTATATTTAAAGCCCTTAGAAGCCAAAGTGAATTTGATATCTCATTAGACCTAAGAGTTATGTCGGAATTCGTGAAAACCTGCCAAACCACACAGGCCAACAAATATATATATGTATGTATATATAAAAAAAATAAAAAATAATATATAAAAAGCCTTCTGCAGTAAAACTAATTCTATACCTCGACAGACTTAAAAGATATGACGAAATTCGTGAAAATGTAGAAAAAACACTTTTCCACGAAACACTTTTTTGCCCACCTCCTAATGAAAATTTAATTTTTTTTTCGCAAATTACTTCTGTAGTACATTTACATATACTCGTACATACCAAGTATTAACTTTTTACCATAAGCCGTTCCTGAGTAACAAAAAACAAACGCCTCCACTCGTGTACCTTGTTTCCACTAAAAAAAATTAATTTCCAAGAATCCCTCTGTAGTGGCACTTTATAGCCATCAACTTTTAGTTTTCCATCAGAATTTTTTTGGTTTCTAACCTCTTCGTCACCCACTATACCACCAATCCCAAAATTTTCTTTTCTGCTAAAGGTCTTATGGGCCTAAATCCTGTTAACATTTAAGGACCATTATGTTACTGTTCTTCGGATATCAAAATTGATTCTTTTGAAAAATTGTTATCGTCTCTTTTCCGTGCTGCACCTCCCAAACCAAATTTTATCTTAGTGGTATAATTGCTTCGAAAGATATTTAATCCAAGGTTTTTCACTGCTCAATCCTATACCCAACCTCCTCTCCCCTCCTCAAAAATAGTTTTCTTTTTTACAAAAATCACAAAGTTTTAACTCCCTGACATGAATCGTTCAGGGGATGGATTTTTGAATATCTCGATCCCAGCTATCGAACTTTTTGATCACATTGTTTTTTCCCATCATTCCAATAACTCACCATCCATACCGACCCTTTTTTGGGTCCACTATCATTGTTCTATATAGATTCCAAGTTTTAACCTCCTAGCATAAGCGGTTCTTGAGTTCTAGGAACTACAATTTTTCGTCTAAAACGCGCCCACTCCCCACAAAGCTACCACTTCAAGGGAAAAAAATTTTTTAATTAATATATCAAAGGGTATGTAAGTTATGCGCCTTCGAATGCGTTTACGGCGGACAGACGGACATTATTTTCACCTTTTTCTGATCTACTAGTCTTAAAACATGAAAATACAAAATTTGAGACAAACAAATTTTTTTTTTAAATTTCCGATCACAATTTTTTATTATTAAAAAATATGATATTTTTATTATTTAAAAATAATAAGTACAAAAGCAGTAAAAAGTCCGTCGTATATGCTGGACGCAAATTTGTATGACATAATCATAACATAATCTCCTAGTGATATGATTTTCAAATTCGCAATGAATTGAGTTGTCCTATATTGAGGATGAAAAAAGTATTTGACAAATTCATATTATTTGGTAATTTTCCAATTCGAAATTACACCTAAAAGTTCGGATTTCATTTTTCATGTTGCCTAATCTGATGGTGTTGTCAATGTTTTCCTTCTCGCCTTAATACATGTAGATACCGTGCTACTAACTTTTTCCTTCTCGAGATTCAGTTCATCCGCGGCTCAATCCTAATTTGTACCCCGGATAACTTTCGAAGTTTCTTTAAGGTTAAAATGAATTGAATTTTTGAAAGAAACCAAAAGAATTGTTTCAATCAAAAATTATTTTATTTGCATTACCAATTTTAAATCTAATGAGTGTTTAAGATCATATGAATTTTGTTCAATAATGCGAACCACGGCTTATCATGGATAACTTTTTCGAAATAATGACATTTCAAAAACGTCGGCTATGTGAGATAGCAAAGCGAAGTCTCCATAGTATACATCTCAGTGGTTTTGACAAACACTGAACAACAAATATTACACAAGTTTTCTTCATCCGAGGCTTCGCTTTTTGCGTTACAAACTTTTCGGCTGGATTAAACTTCTTATTTCATCTACAGTAAAATTAAGAAATTTTCAATGACAAGCGACAAATTCTGTCGCCCCAGGGAATAAGTAGGTAAGTCTAAAAACGAAACTATTCAGGGCAGCACTTTTTTGCTATTTTTCCTATTGAACTATTCCTGTAAATCCAGTTTTTGTAAAAAAATTAAATTTGTTGACATCTCAGTGATCTAATAACATATAACAATAACTTCTTCACAGTGCGTGTAAGTCTTGCGAGATGACCACAGTACACTTATCCCATTTTATTATTTTTCGACTTACCAAGTTATTCCCTGTGACCACAGAATTGTTATCCTTAAAAATATGGAGAATTTCTTCATGTTCAGAATATTTTTGTCTATTTTGACTGGAGGAAATTACAATTTTGGGAACTATAATAGCTACTGCGTTCGAGCCAGAAACCCTCGTTAAAAATGTGTGGAAGAAGTACAGAACTCCAGTTTCTATAGCATTCTATGCTGTAACTCAGGCCCGTGCACAGGATTTTCAGGGGGGGGGGGGGGGGGAGGTTCAAATATGTCGAAACTTGATCTTCAACAACAACCATTTTCAACGAAATTTTAATTTGATGAATGTGACGGTCAATCCAGAACGTCGCCGTGCCTGCAAGAAAGCGCTACCTTAATTCACTATCATCAAGCTTCGGAAAAAATTTAGTTGGTGTTCTGCATCATACGATTTTCCCATAGGTATGCAGCATGGTTAATTTAGTAGTCCGTGCAAGAAAGCGCTACCCGAAAGTACAAACACATGCATTAACTCCAACACCCTGACATCAAAATTGTTTAATTGTTTGCGATACATTTAAACTCTGAATACATGGTCCTTTTCCAATCTTATGTGCCTTCAAATTTCCGCGTAAATTAGTTGAGCGGACCTATCCCGCAACGCCGTAACCCCTGCTGCACTGCTATCATTTTTAATACTGCTCTTAGGTACCTGACGTTTTTGGATATCTCTAAACTTCTTGCTTTATTTCTTATTTCATACTTATCATTGTTTTTTTTTTAGGTTTTTCTTATTGAAAAAAGGATTTTTTTCTTCTATATCTTAATCAGGACGAACAGGTACCAGGGTACCTGGGATGGAAAATTAAGTCACATTTTGAATTAAAACGGATATGTAGTTAAACTATAATTCACTGATAATTTACCCGTTAAATCGTACTGCCTTCGCTTTGTAATTTACAGTAATGGATTGGGTTAATTTACCGGTGAGCTACCGGGTATCATTAACTAGGAGTGAAAGAGATGGTGGCAGAAGTAGCGTATCACACGTATATACACCGATACGAAGTATATAAGTTAATTTTTGTCCCGAGGCCTATACGTTTTAGCTGAAAGGTTACCGGTTAATGCTACTGCGCAGCTCCGGCGGACTTAACCGGTAGATTTCTTGCAAGAAGTATTACAGGTAATTTAGTAGTCAACTATCGGATATCGGTAACGAGGAGTAAAAAATTGCAATATTGAAGGTAAGAGTGGAGAATCACACACATATATGGTACACCGATACGAAGTATAAAAGTTGATTTTGTCTTCAGGTGAATATGTTTTAACTGAAAGATTAACCGTGAATGATACTACAGAGCTACCAAACATTTTTGATTGGTTCCACGCTGTACAAAGACGATTTCGATGTTTTGGATCGTTGTCCTCTTGTAGTATCCAATTTGATCTTTGACCTTCTGGTGTATTTTCGCCATTTTGGAAGCGTTAAAATTGTCTTTAAAAATGTACAAGTAAAGTACAAAACAGAACATGGACCTCGACTGCGGCTACGATTTGCCTATCTTTCGGCGTGAGGTTCGACTGCGCAGTTGGTTTTGAACAGAATACCGACTACGACTTCGATTCTATGCAATCAAGAAGAAGAACGAGTGTCAAGTGTCACTTCTGTTTTGTTTAATATTTTTTTAAATGGACGTGTTTCTGGTAGCGCGTATAATTTATATACTGCTTTTAATCACTTTGGAGTGTTTACGTGTATTAATAACGAGGAAGTGAATAGGAATCGGGACGAATTTGAAGAATAGAAAACCAGCAGGGAGAGCGTACTCCCACAGAATGTCATCAAAAGTAGTCTGGGTGGCTTAGTGGCTTGAGCGCTTGCCTTCGGTGCACCTGGTACCAGGTTCGAATCTGCTTGGCGACAAGTAATTTTCGAGAATGGGATTGGGTGCCGGACTACCAGTTCACTCGGCTGTAAAGGAGTACCTGAGTTAAAATCGGGGTAATAATCACAGACGAGCGTGTGGCTGACCACTTCACCTCCTAGTGTTCCGTTGGTCTAGTAATGAAGTAACTCTAGCATTACTTCAAGGCCTAGGCCCAATTTGGGCTGTTGTGCCATTGATTATTGATTATATGTAAGATAAAGACAGCATGTACTAAGCTATCGCTGTCTCCTCTTAAATGTAAACAGAATTCAATGCATTTTGAAGGGGCCATGTAAATATTCCATATATAGTGCTCGTAAAAACTGTAATAGTAAATATTGTTATATGCAAGCCTGGCAACCGCGCAACTCGATCGGTTTCGCATTATGGAAACAGCAACAACCGAATACCTAGCCGCAAAGTAACCCAATCAGAAACCTTGTTGAAGTATGTATATAAGGGGGCGGAGCAACACGATTGTACCTCCCTTCTAATCGAATGTTCTCGTATGTAGCAGAACAGCGTAGAAGATCAAATTCAATGCTCTCGAGTACCGTCCACACACACCACCGAGCAATTCGTCTTTGTACGACGTGTCTTATGAATAGTAGTGGTTTCTGGACTGTGCTTTGAAATTTCACATCATGAATTTCACGTATTACAATTACAAGACACAATTAGAGCTTTTTTGCTAATTATTGTTTGCCCTCCGCTTTCGTAGTATTTTGCACAAGACCACTATGGATGAAGGTCGAACGCAAACTGGCACTCTCTATACAAAGTGTCATCGGAAAAGAGTTACGTTACCTACATACGTTTGAATTTAACACCTAGCGGTTTTCAGGAAGTAAGAGAGTTAGACCAAAAGTTGCGCATGATTGTCCTCTTCGAGAATATGCAATAATTTTTTCAAATATACCAATTAACCCCCAAAAAAACAAAGACAGAACTTCATTATAACATATATGGTACACTTTATTTGCCTTATAATTATTTCCCTATAATTAAGAGCAAATTTAAAATAAGTTATTCTGTATCCGCAGATTAACAAAGTAAATCCTCGATATAATTATTGCTTATCCGTCTAATAAATTCCGTTCACCTAACCCAAATTATGTGATCACTTAAACGAGATCTTCAAATAAATTACACGAGCTCAACATGGACGATATATCAGTACAGAAAATTTAAAATCTCCTCCTCTCGCATAAGAGCATAGAAAGGAAGTGTATTAAGCACATCACCCCGGATGGGAACGAACAAAAATTTTAATTTATCCTCGTCCATTTAACATCCTGACAGGAACAACACTTGCACACGACGAGCAACAGCAAAAAAAAAAAAAAACAATAACAAAAAACAATTTCGTCAGTATTTTTTCCAACTTTAAACGTCTCTCCTACACCCTCCCACACGCTCTCTACACTGGCGTGCAAGGCCAACATTTAAAATCCTTAAAGGCTCTTTTGCCGTAATAAATTACAAAATAAAAGACACAAAAAAGAAACCTGCGCCCAGTTCGCCGCCATACAATCGAATATGCAAAACGGACACTCCATGTGGCCACCCATGCACGGTACATACTCCTACAACCATATTTACATTAAATGCGGCATCGTGTCTATCGCCGAAGCACTTTGCCCATACATCGGTCAAGTCCTGTTTCTCCAATTGTCCACTTTCCCAGACCAGTGAGCCAACTCTGGATGAACTGGTTGAGTGACCGACCGTTTCACAACATGACCAATGGTCAGTTTTGCCAGGAAAAATGGCAGCAAAAAAAAAAAAAACCTGAGAAGGAACAAAATTAATGAAAATGACCAGAAGGAAAATGGAGGATACGGGAAATGTGGACAATGGCACCATAAATTGGTAGCACGTGTGTGTCACTTACGAAGCCCTCACGTCTAATAGAGAATGTGGTCAATATTCATAGACCCGCGAAGCCCCTACACCCACATAAATCCGTACGTCCGGACAAGGAGCGGTACCAAAGTAAAGGAAAAACTCAGGACACGTACATTCTATATGGGCCAGAATTTTGCGAACGTTGCACAAAACTTATTTATCGGAAAATTACCATTAGGGGAAAAAGACAAGGCACATGACTTTGCTGTTTGTTGCCATACACTTTATTTTTCACGATAACATCTTTAGTTTGCTACCTAATTCAAATTAAGGATGTTTTTCTGTGGGCGCTTCGATGGGATTTTCGATGAGTCCTGCCGAGGACATAATCTTAAGTGTGGGCAATTTTCTCTAGCGGAAAAATATAATTCAGTATAAGAGCTGACTTATGCTAAAACCAGATCGATTTATCTGACGGCATAATTTGTTTGATGTTCTTAAATTGCAGAGGTAGAAGAAGTCTTTTTGATATATAAAAAAAAGTGACAACTACAATATATAGCTATTACGATTGGCCCGTAGTCTCATTGATCTAGAAATATCGAAGACAATAAGCTGCGCAAATTTGATCCCAGCGAATTTCAGCGGTCGAAAGTCTTTATTTTACATTATTATTTTTTAATAATAAAGTATTTTGATCGACTTGAAATTTAGGAAAAATTTGCAACCCTGAAATTTTGTATTTTCACGTTTTAGGACTAGAAAACCCGAAACAACCATAGTACTGCGTAGAACTCGTCCGCCGTACGCCTTACGCAGTACGCCTTACGCAGTACGCCTTACGCCTTACGCCTTACGCCTTACGCCTTACGCCTTACGCCTTACGCCTTACGTCTTACGCCTTACGTCTTACGCCTTACGACTTACGCAGTACGCCTTACGCCGAACGCTACGGCGCGTAGCTCACAAACCCGCCAAACATTAACTTGAAATTTTTATAGTGGGTAGATTGGGTTAAACTCTACGTATCCTGTATCTTTTAGGGGGTTGTGGTGCGAGGGGAGAAGTGAGGGGAGCTTTTTAGATGGACAATTTTGGTTTCTTTATCTCAGGAACCACTTATGCTGGGAGGCTGAAACTTGGAACTTATGTAGAACTATTACAGTGGACCCATTTGCCAAAAAACGCTCGATAGGGGTTGAAGGGTGTGGGAGTGGAAAAAAAATCCGTCCGAAACGCTTAAAAGCTGGAATTGAAACATTCTAAAATCCATGTGACCTGAACGGTAGTTTTCAGAAGGTTGAAACTTTGTATTTGTCGCAAGAGAAAATATCCAGTAGGTTCTTTGGAACGTAATTTTTTAGGTTGTCAGGCGCATAGTAATCTACACCGCATCTCAGCATTAAATGCTATTACGGTTCAAATTACGCGATACGGTCTTCAAACCGCAATTTAAAACCCCCTTGCACCAAAAGGGGCCGAACGGGTCCTTGCCGGCCAAACCCAGAGAAGGGTCGTGGGCGCCAGTGGTTCCTGACTTTAAGGAACCCGCTCTTAACACGATTTACCCGTCCGAACCACTAGATCGGGAATCATTCTTAAATTTTTCACTTTAAACTACCCTATGCACGGAAAAGGGGCTGGAAAACGTCACAAACATTTACAAGGATACGCACTATTTAAAAAAAGGTATTATAATTCAACAAAAGAAAGATCTACTGTAACGGTTATACTATCGTAATCCTAGGTAAAATATGTGACATTCCTCTACTCCTAACGAACCCCTATACGTCTCTAAACTCAATATGATATACTTTTAACTTACTTACTATCTTAATATTTAGGGCGCCGCTGGTGCGTCGTCCCGCGATGTCTGCTTCAACGATGTCTGCTTTTGTCTACTATCCTTGGCTTTAATCGCTCGTCGAACTCGAGACTCCTCCGTCGAAAATCAGGAAAAAATCGTACGTCTCAAAGATTCTCCTCCCACTTCTCTAATTCCTTCTCCACTGTTTTGTTGGGCTGCTGCGCTTAATTCTGCTCGGTCTGATGTGAAATCCAAAAATAGGCCGTTTTTGGGTCCGGCACTTCCCGCGAAACCTCGGGTCAGCTTTTTCATCGGTAAAAATCTCCGTTTGGGTCAATGAACGTTTTCTCCGGTCAATCGCTTAATTTTTAATAACTTCCCGTACTGATTAGCTCTTATTTCGGTTGATTCGGTGTCCACTTTATATTCACCATCCGACTTTTATCATGGACCCAAACCTTGCTGATCTGCCTTATCGACTTCACTCTCTCGCGGTTCGTGCAGTGCTCGTCGGTATTGTCGTCGAGTGACGTTTCTCAATGTTGTGACATTAGTGCGGTGTTGTGCTATATTTCCGTGATCGTTCTGCGTTTTCCGTGTTAATTGTTTTCTGTGTTGTGCTCTCGTTAAATGTCTTCTGGGTGTCGTTCATGTTAATTGTTTGTTCGTACCGTGCTCCTCTGTGTTAATTTGTTTGGTTACCACCGATCTATCAATAACTGAAGTGATTCCTTGCTTCTTCGTTTCAGGTTTGACGGAGTCAGCGGCTACGCAGGAAGGAGTAACCATCGGTGAGTGTAAGTATTACGATTAGGCTGCATACTTGTTTTTGAAGTTGTGTGCTTCGGTTCGGTTACGGATACGGTTCCGTGGGAATAACAATATTTATGTTGGTTGCGTCGACGAAGTCACGTCTCTCGTAAGTATCCCCTTGTTTTTGATACGATTAGTTACTTGACTACTAACACTAGCCCTAAATCTAATTTACCCTGATATGACATAATAAACCTGATTCCTTCGTTTTTTTTTTTTCCGCTTCTTCTCCGTGTTTACTGAAAAATAACTAATACTTCTTAATTGGTTTACTTTTAGGTGCTTGAGCTAAGAGCGTTCATCGCCTCAGGAAGAGTGGGAGACATACAAAAAAAAATAAGCAATTCGAAGGTAAGTAAACTCCAATATAATTCTGAATTCAACAATAAAGATTTGTTTTATTTCTTTGCAGGTCGACAATATAGTTACGGATGGATCCGTAACAATGCATTCCGGACTTCTACCCAAAAATAATAAAATTGCGCCCAGACTGTTGGCAGATTTTTTATCTTATAGGTTCGGTATTATTTCGAAGTGGTAGCGGTTGATTCTTAGATTCGGTTGCGCTTAGATCACAAATATTATAACTATGGATGCAGTACATCATCCAGAAATAATTTTCTTGGAATTTATATAGGGTCGGATTAAGGTCAACTGAAAGACTGCCTACTAGACATCATGTTTGCAATTTGATAGATTTTAGATGAACGTTAGACTTTAAAACACAAAAACATATCGCAGTTAATCGTATAAAGGAATGAGAAATCAGTGATCTTTTCATAAGATGTGAGATTAATTAAATTTTTGAAAAACTACTGTATGCTGGTTACGCGAAGGAGTAAGTTGAATTGCTTTTTAAGGATATTTGTATAGGAGATGTTGTGAGGACTTATCGACAGGGTTATTCGCTTCAGGATTTACACAGTTAGATTGGTTATTACTTGGTTTATCTCATGAAAAATATTGTATGGTAGGTGGTTTATCTTCAACGACCATTTAAGTACAGTGTGCTTAGAAAAATCCCTTACAAACAAGCATTAAAGCTTAACTTATCCAACCTAGAGAAACAAAGTTGAGAACTCTGAATCCATAGTTTATTTGCCTTTCTTTTAAAATATTTTCCGTACAATGTTTTCGCCCGAGTCTTACTATTTTCCACGTAAATCTTTATCATTAAAACAATAGAAAATAATAAAAACACTATTTGATTTATTTAATCTTAAGTATGATTTAGGTGATCTTAAGAAGATGCCCAAAGTGCCACCGGTTAGCAAAGCCTGTCAGCTGCTGCTTCGACTTCGTTTCAATTACTTCTGTTGAGTATACGTTCCTCGTTCCTTAAACGTAGAAATCTGGTGATCTTAAATATATTGAACCGCTTTTACTTTATTAATTCAATAATACAGTATTTTGATCGATTTAAAAAAAAAAAAATTTGCTACCCTGAACATTTTTTTTTCACGTTTCGATACTCGTAAACACGAAAAAAGCAAAAAACAAATTCCAGTCCGTCTGTCCGCCGTACGCCGAACGTCGACCGGTGTACGCAAAATTGTTTGAAGGCTCGTAGCATCCAAACCCTATGAGCTGTTTAGTTGAATTTTTTTTCGTGGATAGAATGGGTAGACCCCTTGAAGTGACCAAATTCTAATGGGTTGGGGTGTGAGGGAGGATGGGGGGAAGCGTTTTAGACGGAAAATGTCGGTTTCTAAATCTCAGCAACCGCTTATATTACGAATCTGAAACTTGGAATTCATATAGAGCTTCAATAGTAGACCCATTTGCATAGAAATTGTCAATATGGGTGAATGGGTGTGGGAGTGGGGGGTTGGGAAATAATGCGTCCAAAACGCAAAAAAAACCGAGATCAACACATTCTAAAATCCATATTTCCTAAACGGTTAATGTCACGAAATTGAAAAGTAATGAATATCTGTAGATATACAAGGAGAAAAGATCGGAATAAAATTTTTGAGTGGTGGCAATGGCGTGCGGGGGTGGGGGTGAAAAATTTTAGATTACTATATCTCACGAACCAATTGCACTAGAAAAGTAAAATTCGGTTTCTGTATAAAGGTTAAGAAATAAAGTTTGATGAAAGTAACATTTTTTAAGAGGCAGGTGGAGCATGGAAGTGGAGAGGATACGAATTTTTAAAAAAAATCAAGTCTCTTATCTCAAAAACTGTGTAAGATAGATGCTTAGAATTTTTACCAGTAGTAGGCCTAATAAAGCCCTATTAGAAAAAAGTTTGGCGGTGGTGGTGTAAATGGTGAGGGCGGGGGAGGGTGAAAAAAAAAAGTTCCGATTTTTATATCTCGAGAACCTATAATGATATAAAACTGAAACTTGGTATTTGGATAGACATGTAGCTGTAGCATGTTGGAAAAATATAAATTTTCTAGGGGTAGTATGGTACGGGGGTGGGGGATGTTTTTCTTATCTATAGAACGGCTTATGCTACAAACTTGAAACTCGGTATGTATATGTCAATCAACTATAAAAAAAATTTGGATAAAAAAAAAAATAATATTATATAAAATTATATCCATTGGCGTTCGGAAGGGGGGCGAAAAAAACTATCAGTGAAAATAGAAAGCATATATGTATATTCTGGTTTTTCGTCATATCTAGTAGGTCTTCCCAAATATTGAATTCATTTTTATTCTACGGATTTGTCATATAAATACCAAAAAAGTGTTTATAGGATTTTTTGAAATTCGACCACTAGGACGGTGTAAACGGGTTGTTTACTTTTTCACGAATTCTACCGTATTTCCCAGGTCTGATCGATATCGAATATCTTTTCACTTTCGTGGGCTTGCGTAATAATCGCCTAAAACTTGTTTTTAAGTTTTTTCCTTTTTCAGCCCCTAAGGGCCAGTTTCACAGACATGGTTTAAACCAAAAATTTTGTTTAAACTTAAGAACAAACGAAAAAGTTCCTAAGTTTAAAACAAATTTTTGGTTTAAATTTCGACTGTGAAACAACCGGTCCTAAGAGGCTATAAAAGGGTTGAACACGTTTTCACGAATTTCGTCATATCTTTTAGAAGTGATAAGAAATTGAATTGGTTTTTACTTTCTCGTGTTGTCTTCATATTTATTTATTAACTCTTTTCAGGATTTTTGGATTTTCAACCCCCAAGTGGGTGTAAGGAGGTTGCATATGTTTTCACAGACTCTTACATATTGCTTAGATCTGATGATATATCGAATTCATTTTTACTTCCTAAGGTTTCCTATATAAGCTCCAAACAGCCAATTTCAGTATTTTTAGATATTAAATCGTAAGGGATGTAAGGGGGTTGTATGCTTTTCAAAGCTTCGACATATTTCTTATGTTTGATAAGATATTAGATCGCTTTTCATTTCCACAAATTTTTTGTATAATCACCTACAAACCCATTTCTCAATTTTTCGATATTCAACCCCAAGGGTTTGCATATGTTTCCACAATGCCATCCCTTAGTTCTGATCAGATATAAAATTGATTATTACGGCATTTGATGTAATGACCTAAAAACCGATTTCACGATTTTTCGAATTTCAAGAACCAAGCGGTTGTAAAGGGTTTGTCTACGTTTTCACAAATTTTTCAAAATCCCTCGTGCCTCATATTAAGTTGCTTCTTAGGAAATCGTCTTAAAACCTGTTTCACAATTTTTTCGAAATTCAAACCCCAAATGGAAGTAATGGGTTTGTCTGCGTTTTAACAATTCGTCATATCTCTTAAGTCTGATAAGGCAACAAATTCGATTCTACTTCTATGGGCTTTTAGTGTACATAATATAACCAAACTCGAATAGTCTACACGGACTTTTTCAATGTTTAATCGGCTAAAAATCTCTATTTTAAATAATTTTTTTATGGAACAAAATTAATTTTCCAAAAAATAAAATAAAAATAAAATAATCTCGAAACAACTCATGGTAGACTCCGACCTTGACCGTTCCCGAAGTTTGACCCGAAAAATAATAAAGTTTCGCCCAGACCATGGGCGTTTAATTGGGTTCAAAAACTCCAAATCCGCTTGACGTCCGTCCGTCCGTCTGTCTGTCTATCCATCTGTCTGTCCACGATAACTCAGGAACGCCTTGATCTAGGATTTTGAAATTTTGGATCTCGTTTTTTGGTCGAATTTGTAAGGCTACGTTCGTTAACGGGGAAAATCGTCCTACTTCTTCGGCTAGCTGCCATACAAAATATCCTTAAATCACGTCTTCAAGAATGTTGGCCGATAACTTCAGTAGGGTTTAACTTTGAAATTTTGTATGTGTTCATTTTCCAATAGTTGGAGCTAAATTTATGATTATGAAGAAAATCCTATTAGTCCTTCGTGTAGCTGCCATACAAATATCGTGTCAAAATGTCTGCATTTAATTGACTATAACTCCAGTAATCGTTTAGCTACGAATTCGGAATTTTGTTCAAATTAGTTTTGAGTGAAAACGATGTACGAGTTTACCAGTCAGCTAAATCCTTTTACTCCTTCTGGTAGCTTCAATACAAAAAATCTTTAAGACACGTGTTCAACAATATTTTCCGCTTCAAGCTAGGAATTTGAAATTTAGTACACATCAATTTTTAAATGGTTTAAAAGGAAAACGATAAATTAGTAAGAAATCGAGTGAGTCGTTCCTGCACCTCCTCTAAAAACGAAACATTTTTTTGTATGTTACTCTCCCAGTTCAAGATATGAAATTAAACACTGACGATATTATCTTTAAGTTTCGAGTAACAATCAAATGGGAGTGTTTAATAAAGGACATACTACATGCACACACCTTATTCTACTTTATCCTCAACTAAAATATAAATTGGAGTTCAGTGTTTCATCTAGAGTATCATACGATTGGTTTGCAGCCGATCGTGACTGCAGTATGTTTTAAAAACTAATTTATAAAAAAATTAAAATTCGTAGTTGAATGTGTTTTCCATATTTTTTTCAACAAATAACAGGCAGACACACAGACAAGTTAATTTTAAGTTTACAACCATTAATAAAACCAAAGAACATCTAATGGGTGCCCATCCATGAAAAAGGACATCCTTACCTACAACTTACGGTGTAAGAAGTTGGTCTACTGTCGGTGAGTGTCTCCAATTATAGAGTAAAAAGTTACAGCAGAAAACTTTTCTAGTTTATAAATTGTTTGGTATATGTACATTTAACAAAAAAAAAATTCAAAAACACCAGGCTCAGCACAATTTTCAACTGATTTTTCCAGTGAAAGTTTTTCATGTTTGACATCAAACTCAATCACTTGGAATCGCTTGAATATTATCGCCTCCCTCTAGTCTCAACAACCCCATTAAAGCTTAAAGTGAATTTTTTTTAGATCGGGATTTTCTTTGACTTTCCTTGGTTTGTATTAAGCAAATTATACTCTTCAAGTTTGCTGAAAATAAATAAAACATATTCATACGATGTACAATCTGCAGACTTTATGTGGAGAGTATCATTAAAATTTCTTCCCAGCGATATTACCCCACATTTTTCACAATACTGCCATTTTATAAAAAAAGAAATTTCTACATCCTTTTAAGCCAGGAAAACATTAATAATCAATATGAAGCCAAACCAATTGGGCTGAGACGAAGTCTTACCCAGCGGTTTCAATTTTGTATTCATTATTTTATTTCCCAAACGGAGGTAATATGTCGAATCTTTAAGGAAAATCCACCTGATCCCCCAGCAGGTTTTCAAAAAAGTCATATGAAATGTGATAGCCCGAGGCCAAGTACGAGAGTTATTCTTCACCGACATAACTTAAGGCCGATATGGAAAAAAAGAATTTCCACATTCGCAATAAAAGGAGTTGAATATGTTGAATTTTGATATATGATATGATATCAACCTGTAGGTTCTCGTATCCTTTGTTCCATTAAAATTCAATTCGTATGCGGATTGCTTTCGTAATGCCCATGTTCCTCGTCTTAACAGTTCTGGGAGGTTGAAGAAGGCGTCCTCGCGCTTTAATATCTGAAGTCTTTTAATCTAGGTGGTTCGGTATAAGACTGGAATATGTAGACTGGTATCCTCGCCGCCCTAACAACTTTTTTCAACTCTCTGTTGATTTATGAGGAAATTTATTTTCCATTTGGCCAACAAACAGCTGCAACCAGAGACGAAGACACGTCCCTTTTCTCGAATCGCAATCCGGCAAATATTCCAGTAGCATATTGTATGGAATTGTTCGGTAGATTTTAAAGTTATGATCGGGGATACTTCAGAAAGGAACGATAGAAGCGTTTCTTGACGAACGGTTCGCATACAAAGAGTCGAGTCAATTTTAAAAGTACACAGATAAAGTACTCACCCTTTACATACAGTCCGACGGTCTGAAGGACTTCGAGCTTCTTCTTGTTTGCTGAGGATTGTCCAATGCACTTGTAGGTTCCGGCATCTTGGTAAACAACGTCTTTCAAGGAGAATTGCCCGGTGGGTGAGGTCAAGCCAACTCCAAGTCCGCGAAGCCGCGCTGTTACCGGGTCCAGATGCGACCAACATCCAAGTGATCCTGTATAGATGAAAAGGACATTAATAAAATAGGCTGGATTTGTTATGAAATGTTTTCTGGTGAGGAAAATTTGATCTTGCAGTACGAAATAGTTCAGTTTCGTACAAAAGAGGGTTGTACTTTCAACTATAAAAAATAAGAATTTAATTAAACCAAACAGAGACCAAGGCAACTACTGACTTTTATTCAGATCACAATTATATTCGAATTTCGATGACGATAAGATGTGAAACTACAGTTTAATGTATTCTGGCGTCTAGTCAGATTATAGATTCCACGAGACCGCAACAAAATGAAAAATATAGAAAAATGCTTTTCTACACTACATCCCAAAATGCCTCAAGATCAATTAGGGTAATGCATTTCTGATCAATACCAGTGAATAGATTTGAAGAGTGGTGATAATCTTAAATGAAACGCATTTAGCTTCTCTTTACATCATATCGCGATGATTTTTTGTAGGTCAGTCTTCAACTGAACCCTGCAGGTAAGATTTAATTGACTAAGAATGTGTATCTTCTTGATCTGAATCACTGCGTTACAATTTCAGAGAATGACGATTTTCGTCGATGTTTTTAAAGTGATAACAATGGAGGAAAAAATAAAAATAGAATCAAATCGGATCAAAAATAAACCGTCCAACTAAAGTAGAACGAATAAAAATTTTTCGTTAAGAAGAATTTCCACTAGACTAGATCGGATCGAAAACAGTATGTCTGATCGGAATGAAAATAAAATAGTTTGATAAGAAAGCAAAGCTTATCATACCATTACAGCTAGTAATCATATCGTAATATCGTCATTACTGGCAGTGTACCCAATACTTTGCATTTACTTCGTATGAACCACTTTCATTACATACCAAGTCGATAATTTTTTCATGTATATCATGCATTTTACTGCTAACAGCGCCATTCCGCCAGCCTGTGTTGAATAGTATAACTCAATAACGTTTCTCTTATTTACATCAGATACTGTCATATATGAAAAACGATTTTAAAGAAACAACACTAACAAACGATATACTACCACAGATGTTAGTTCAAACTGAATTTGATTCAACAACGCCATATGTCAAAATTCCGCCATAGCCGGTCCCAAGGCCGGTTGAGAAAAGAGGAGGGAGCATGGAGTTAACCCGAATGGTCAGTAACACCAGTGTGTCTCAGGAAGTAGGAAAAGTATGACATAGTTTGACTCGCAGCATAGCTGGGAGAACTCCAACATGTCATAGCCAGCTGAAAGCTCCCACCCTTTTCCTACCGAGGTGTTATAAATATGTAGGACTGGCCCTCCAAGTCGCTGGTTGGAAGAGGCGCCGAAAACGTATCACCGGAAAAAATACAACTATCCAGAAACCTGCAGGAGGCCACGACCCGATTTGGGCTATCGCGCCATTGATGTTGTTGATATGTCAAACTTTGAATGAAGAACATTATTACATGCAAACTTAGAACCCGCGCAACTCGATTAGTTGCTCGTAAGAAAAACAGCAAACTCCCAATATCTAATACGGGGAAAAATCTCCGATTGGCTACGTTGTAATACATAATGGAGATAAAGAAAGGCGTGGCACCCTTATCGGTTGTTCCTCCATTCACATAAGCACACATCAAAACATTGTGGAAGTCTCTCGACTCTTCTCGTATGCATAGGATACCTCTAGCAAGTTCTACACACACCACCGAATATTCGAGATGGCTCTCGACTGCGTGGCAGACAGTATATAAATGTTTCAGAGCTTGCATAAGACACAGTAGTTTTCTGCTACGTTGAAGCGACAGCCAGCGAGTATAACGCGAAAGTATTAGTAAAAGCGATTTTTGATTGAAAGATAAGATCAAGCATGATCGAAATGTATATAAAATCAGCCAGTGTTGTCGGGAGTGCGATTATATGTAATGCGATAAAACGTAATTATTTCTATTGATTTTAAACGAATTGTGGTTTACTTGAAATCCCGCGGACTCCTAGCTTCCAACAGTATTAACTCAGACCGCGATATTCTCTCCGGATTGTCAATGACTGATTCAGGATGGAATTTGAAGTATTTTTCCTTTATTATTCATCATTAGAAATATTTTTTCACCAACTAAATGTTATTAGTAAGTCAGGCAATTAATTTTAAAGTTCGCGACATACTTTTACTTTTACCATGATTTTAAGAAATTCAAGAAATTTGACACATTTTCAGACAAATTTTGATGTTCCATCCCATTCACTGAACTGGATCACCAGCACAATCGAAACGTGGATGGTAATGCCACAACTAAGTCAGTGATCGCCGACAGATGATACTACAAACTGAATGAATTCGCCCTGCTCGACCTATACTCGTAGGTAGAGATGGTAATTAAAATGAACTAACCGATTAATCGATCATTTGATTAATAGACATGTAATAGTCGATTTACGATTAAATATGTAGAAAATAATCGATTTATCGATTAATTATGCCTTTATAACTAACAAGTTCTATTTCATTACGAAGGTACCATGTAATATAGGAAGAAATCGAAGAAAACAAAATCTTGATCCATAAATATGTATATATTTTGAATGATAATATTAACTGTAAATAAGTAATACTTCAAAAACAATAATAAAGATAATAATAAATGGGATTGATTATTAAGAACAAAAACTTTTGTTTTTGGCGTCAGTCAATGCGTGAGTAAACTGGAGTCGTCATTACTGTTGTCGATGAGGTGTAGAGAGTAGGCTTCCGCATTTTAGTTCACCATAGTGAGCAATCATTTCCGGTTCCCGATCCGTCGTGAACTAGTTCGTTCTTTTAGTTCACCAGTTCGCGGGAGTTCAATGATAAGAAAGGCAGTAAAGTTTGGGAACGACTCGTAGTCGTCATTGTAGTAGAATGTGGTGACCAAAAAAAAAGGTCGTCTGGTACAATGTGATGAGCTAAAAATTTATTGCACCACTGCCTTACAAACGGACAATGAAGGAATACAAACGAACTAGGAGCGGGACTGACTGCGAACTAGTTCGTTCATTTTAGTTATGGGAACGCTCATGGGAACTGGTTCGTTCGCGAACTACACAAGCCTAGTAGAGAATCGCTATTACCCAGCAGGCAGATCATACCTGTAGAAAACTAATCGAAATTCTACCCATTTCAGTTTTAGCAAACGAGCCAATAATGCGACAAAGGTTTCGAGTTAGGATCGTATTTTTGGTGTAACTTCAGGTGAATTAATCATTCACATTTTTTTTACTTCTGTCTTACATTTAGAATAGAAGGATTAAACATTTAGCAGCTGGTTCAGCGTCAGGACTTTATAAGTGAAATTTCGAATTCTTCATTTCTCTATGTAAAAGGCGGAAATGAAAAAAAATTGCGAGTAAATACGTTGCGCACTCGAAGAATTGAAGTGAATTTTGTACAAACAAAGAACGTAGGTATGTTACATATAAGCACGTAGAATATTGTACGTAGAATCGCAGTAAGTATTCTACGTATAGTGCTCCTTCAAACTATACCCTAGAATTCTACGGTGTTTATCCGGCTTTTATACGGTCTTTATTTTCGTATAGTACAGGGTGGGCCATCTAGTGGTTTCTTTTTAAATCATAGGTTATTTTGACACTGAAAGCTGTTTCCCGCTCGGAATCTTGACAGAAAGTCAGTATCATACCTCCGCGGAACGAAATGAGTCGCTTTACACTTGAACAACGTTGGGAAATATTGAAAACTTATTTCCAAAGTGAGTGCTGTGTAGCCCAAACAGTGCGTTTTTTGAAAAGAAGTTTTGGCCGAAATGAAGCACCCACCGCGCCTGCTGTACGCAAGTTTGTGCAAAAAGTTCGTGAGACTGGCATGCTAGTGGACAACACTCATGGCCCCCGTCGTCGTACGGTGCGCACAGACGAGAATGTTGCTGCTGTAGCCGAGACCTGAGGAGAATTCTGCACAAAGATCTCGGATTATTCGCTTACAAGGTCCAATTGACTCAGCAATTGAAGGCGCACGACCATCTGCTTCGTTATCGCTTCGCAATTTGGGCCTTAGAGCATCTTGAATTGGACAACGATTTTGGGCGAAAAATCATCTTTTCTGACGAGACGCATTTTCATCTCGGCGGCTACGTTAACAAACAAAATTGCCGCATCTGGGGCTCGGACAACCCGCACGTTATTATCGAGAAGCCAATGCATCCACAGAGAGTGACAATTTGGTGCGGATTGTGGAGTGGGTGCATCATTGGACCATTTTTCTTCGAAAATGAGGCTAGAAACAACGTTTCGGTCAACGGTGAACGTTACAGAGCCATGTTATCCGACTTTTTTTTTATTGAAATTGAAGACATGGATTTGGACGACCCCTGGTTCATGCAGGGTGGCGCGTTATGCCACACAGCCCATGCCACAATCGATCTTTTACGCACCAAATTCCCAAATCGTGTTATCAGCCGTCTTGGCGATGTCAATTGGCCGCCTCGGAGCTGCGATTTGACTCCTTTGGATTTTTTTTTGTGGGGAACCGTGAAGGACCGATGTTATGCCAACAATCCAGAAACGATTCAAGCACTTAAGGCCAATATCATCCAAGCAATCCGTGAGCTACAGCCCGAAACCATCAACAAGGTCTTAGAAAATTGGAGTGACAGAATGCGCTACTGCGCAGCCAGCCACTTGAACGAAGTCTTGTTCCATCATTAATGCGAATGTTTACTCTTACTAATAAAGCCATAATACATGGAAAAAAATTTAATTTTGTTCATTTTATTGCATTTTTAAAAAGAAACTTTTATTTGGCCCACCCTGTATATGTAACTTTGCCTGCTGGGTACTGTTGCAAATGAGGTATAGAGAGTCGCTATCACTGTTACCTATGAGGGTGTAGAGAGTCACAAATTATTTATTATAACGCACTACTTCTTCCAAAACGAAACAGGCATTGCCATAACCGTCAAACGATCGATGATAAGCAACTTCTTGTAGCCTAAACTGGATGATATGAATACCGACGAGATGTGGTTTCAACAGAGTGGCGCTACGTGCCACACAGCGAGTGTCACGATGGACATTCTGCACAAGCGATTTGAGAGCATCGTTATATCGCGCGACGGCGACGTGAACTGGCCACCGCGATCGTGCGATTTAACACATTTAGACTTATTCCTTTGGGGCTATCTTAAATCGCAGGTCGATGCGTATAATCCGCATGTTGATCTTTAAGTCAATATAACGAACGCCATCCAGCAAATTTAGCCACATTTATGCGACAAATACGTGCCGAATACGTGCCACCAAGCAATGCCGGGGAGGACATTTGAACGACGTTATATTCCATATATAATGCCATAAAATATTCTTTCAAATAAAAAAAGAATTTGGTGGATATGTCACACACAACTTGTTTTATTTAGATTTAAAAATTGAACGTCCTTGTTGAAAGACCCTATATATAGGCTCTACTGCATATCAGCTGTCTATTCGAGTTTGAAGCTTTTCTTCACAGTGGCGTGCTAAAGTCGTTCGGGGCATTTGCACCCCAAATCCCGATTTTCTGAGCGATGAAAACAAAATGTGTGTTCCTATGCGACTTTTTTTGGGGTCTACGACAGAAGTAGTGCTACGGTATGGTTTCGGATTCTATTACTTACTGGACCACATGGGATGAGCACATGCCTGATTTTGTTTTTTTTATATTATAGATTTAATATGTTTATGTTCCAATAATTTTATGATAGTGAACATTGCGACAGGGCTATATGAAGTTGACGGCTCCTTGTAAAGGGTATTTTTTTAGGTGCATAAGAACTATCGATATCGATAACTGTGGTTTGACAGCTGAGAATGTCAAACTGTGTTGACATTTCTATTCAGTAAGGTTTGGCAAGTCATCATGAATCGTTTAACGCCAGAACAACGCTTCCAAATTGTGGAAATTTACTTTGAAAAAAATAAATCTGTTCGCGAAGTTCATAGAGCACTTCGTCCATTTTACGGTTAACATAATCGGCCTAGTGAGCAAGCAATTCGTGCAGCTATTGATCGTTTTCGCACTAATTTTACTCTTCTCTTAACAAATCACCATTACATCCATTAAAATTGACTGTTTGGTGCGGTTTACACGCTGGCGGCATCATCTCGGTCCTTATTTCTTTCGAAATGAGGAAGGAGCTGCCGTTACGGTGAACGGCCAGCGCTATCGAGCCATGCTGACTGAATTTTTGTTTCCAAAAATTAATCAGCTAAACATCGCCGACATTTGGATCCATCAAGACGGCGCAACTTGCCATACAGCGCGCTTAACAATCGATTTATTGCAAAATCAATTTGGTGACAACTTGATTTCCAGAAGTGGTTCTGTTAACTGGCCCCCTCGTTCGTGCGATTTAACGCCTCTGGATTACTTTTTATGGGGCTATATTAAGTCATGCGTTCAAGCCACTATTGACATCGTTATCGTTATCTCTCACTATTGTTCAAGCCACTATTGACGCCATACGGCCACATTTATTGGAAAAAGTAGTAAAAAATTGGACTGATCGAATGGACCACGTAACTCGTAGCCGCGGCAGAAATATGACGGAAATCATAATTAAAAAATAAATGCCATGAAATTATCTACCAGAATATAATAAAAAAAATTCGTTCCAACAATATTTCTGTCTTGTATTATAATTTTAAGTTCTCATGCACCTAAAAAAACACCCTTTACAAATAATTATTGAAAATACGATAAAACTCCGACTTCCAAATTGTATCATAATAGTTAGACACCTGCTGTAAAAGATAAATAAACATTAACAATAAAAACATTGTTACCTTGAGGACACTGTAGAGTTACTGCACCGCCAAGTTGAACCTCCAATTGACCTTTATTCGGATTGTGAGATGCTGCTACTGACACTTCTTGATCATCTGGTTCGGAAGTGACGTCAACAGAATCGTCTGGAAGAAAATATTGAAATAAATTAAAAGTGGCGCGCCATATCGTTCAAGGCTACTGACTTCCGTGACACCCACCGTGTCATGGCGGTGATCCAAAGTATCTGTCACCATCAAATGACTTCCTTGCCCCACTCGTTCTTCAGGTGACATCCACCTTCGAACTAAGGAATGGATCCACCACACACTAGCCCCACTTCTATTTCTTTACCAGATCCATTTTCTACAACCGACGACGCACTTGTCATCTTCAATAAAAATTTGAACTGAGCTACGGGAAAGTCTGCCCCATTCTCCACCCCTATTCGAAATTAGACAACCGCAAGGACGATGATATTTCTGGCAAATCGTACCGGGTGGAGGGTTAAAAAAAGGAAAGCGCGTAATTTATTATGAAAACATTTTCCGAAATGGCAAAAGGGCTGAATAAATTATTTTCCCCGAGAGAGCTAAGTGCACTTGAGGAACATACTTAAAAGCTTTAAATCAAAATCCTTGAGTTGAAACGTTCTCCATGCGGCGAGATGTGACAGCTTTGTCGCTACCACGTCTCGGTTCCTTGCGATTTCTCTCTTTCCTGCTTTTCATTTTATTTTTTTTCGCGCCTTTTTATGGCACTTGATAGAAGGAAGGGGGTGTTTTGTTGACATGACATGGCAGTTTGAGCGAACGACGAGTGCGGGGCGCACGTGGTGATGTAGTGTGAATTTTGTTGGAGCCCGACAGCATCCTGGCAGGGAGCACGGTTGGATGGATGCAAATTCAAAAATCGCTACATCATAGCATTCCTTTGAGATATGACCCGAAACGTGTCAAGGAAATTGACATAAAAGTATTGCCACATTGTAGTCGAAGTGTTGGGTGCTGGCCCCACGCTACAATAGAAACGACACAATATGGGAAAATTTTTTTAAAAACGAGTGCTACATGACCTGATTCGACACACAATGGCGTTTTCATGCTGTGAAAATTGCTTCTGCAGAAACACGGGATCTACTTAGAGAGGTGAATTTGATGAGCTCGAATGCTGTTTGCCCTAAGACGCGCTTAAAGGACCTCAGGGAAGATGACGACGAAGCAAAAAAAAAACACACAACGCCGTACTTTATTCTTTTCGAAATTATTGGAGCGTGCCGGAAAATTGTGTTTAGCCGAGTAAGCACTTCCTTTTGTTCGCCGTTTTTGCAATAAATTTTTATTGTCACTAAATGAGCAGCATTTTACTGAAAGTTCAACACAATTAAAACGGCGAAACAGCGACAAAGAATAGAAAAGGTGCAAGGAACTAACTGCACTACTTTTTGTTTGTAAAGTTAACAGCTGCGTTTGGCAAGTAAAAGCACTGCAACATTGTTAAAGGTAACGAGAGCAGAAGTAACCATGACCCCATTTAATTTTGATATGAACTAGTTATGCTTATAAGTGGAACGCATCCTTTCATTGGGCATGGCGAAAGGTGCTAAAAGTTGACAAATCCTTGACGACTAAGACAGAACACCAATTTCGACGCCGGACTGCACTTCTCAGTCATTTGACTACACACGATTGTATGCCGATGCCCGGACCGACAATGCAACGGAGAAGTTGTGTCTTGACTCTATTTCTAAATGAGCCATCACCGTCAACCCTGATACACTTGAGCAGTACGGTAACCGGGACAACTTACCCTGCGTCTACACTGACTTATCTGGCAATGGCAATGTCAACGGCATTATTACCATACACAAATTGACAGTGTAGACGGAACAAACGCATATGGCAATATTGCTCTCAGAATTGCCATGGCAATCATTGCCAGTTGAAAAAGGGGATCAGGGTCCGAAGGGGTAAGAAGGGAGCTTAAAGGGGAATGGAATGTTTGAAGAATATCCTGGTTACGCGGCATTCAATCAGGATACGATTCATCGTCATCGGTTTCAGGCAGGTTACACATCCTGGCTACGGCGATCTCGACATGTAGTGCTGGTGGGTCATCATGGAATGACCCAGTCGGACCCTGGTGAGTATAACCGATTCCTTCCGATTTTGTAGAGGGTCATATACCGGTGGATGAAGGCCACGCCAATGTTGAGCAAGGAAGGTGGAGGAAGGTGGAAGGTCGCTGCTCCGACATAATTCTTCTGGCGGTGCATCGGGTGAAATTGACGAAAGAAGGAATGGTTTCTCCCTCGTGACTAGAGATATCCTGGATAGCTAGTCGGTCCGCCATTTCATTTTCAGCAATCCCAACGTAGCCTGGCACCCAATATAGAAGGGTTCCGGCCGGATTGGCGGAGATAAGACTTCGGATGTGTAGCATTGCTGGTTGTTTAGAGTGGTAATTGTGTATGGCGTCGACAGCAGATCTCGAGTCGGAGAAGATCACCGCTGGAACCGCGGCTGATAGTGCCGCGTTCGCTGCTTGCAAAATGGCGAAGGCTTCGGCCTTGAATACACTGAAGCCCGGGTGCAATTTGAAGGCACGATGACTTCTAGGTGTGACGGCAGGAGGCTGTAAGATGATGTAGGCAGCCGATGTTTGATGGCTTGACTTGGACCCATCCATGTAGTAAGCAGCACGTCCTGGTAAATCTTCCAGGTGCCGCTTGTAGAGAAGATGGTATTTTGCGGCCGGGGTGTGAGATTTGTTTGGGTATCTGGACGGGATAGAGAGGGAAGTTGGGGGTGGCGGGTTGGACGATGAGGAGGGGACGAAACAGGAATGGGTGGGGGAGTGTTGGGACGTAATTCTCTGAGGACAACGCGGGCGCTCCATAGCACAAAAGAGGGGGTTTTGATGGTCTCAGGATACGTGACAGCGTTCGTACTGGTGATGATCCGGTGGTGCGGACTCCTTCGGTCGAGCTCACTTTTGGCCGCCAGATCTATTTGAGCCTTTTTGATGAGAGTAAAGATGCTGTCGCATCCAGACTCCATTAGGAGCGACTCGATAGGCGTGGTGCGAAAGGCGCCAAGGGCAGCTCGAAGTACCTTGTTGACGGCGACTTGAAGGTTGCGCAGATTAGTCTGTGTGGTGATGGCGTAGATAGTAAGGCAGTATTGTACGCACCCTCTTTTTAGTGTAAGGGCGATGTGTATCAGCGCAGACGAGCTAACTAGCAAGCTGTTAGAGGCTAGGACTCGAATTAGATTGCGGACTTTATCCAGGGCGCGACAATTGCACGAATGTGACAATTCCAATTCAGTTTCGGTGTGAAGGTGACCCCCAGTATCTTACACGCGGCGCGATGAATGAGCGTAACGTCGTCGAAATGTGCTTCAGTGCCGGCCGGTCTACGTTTTCGCGAAAATGAAATGAATTCTCCTTAATGATAAGGCATTTTTGCACCCGTCTCGATACACCAGGCATCGATAGCTGTCTTGACCTGTCGAGTAATGTCGTTCATGTGGGAGTGGGAGATGGTAAGGATTAGGTTGTCCGCGTAAATATAGTGTTTGGTGTGGGGAATGTCGGAAAGGAGTTGGGATAAGGAGTGGATGTAAACATTGAACAGACAGGGTGATAAAGGAGATCCTTGTGGTAGGACATTGTAAACACTATAGTGATTGGAAGTGTATCCATTGACTCACACCATAATGGAGCGAGAAGAGAGGAAGTTATCAACGATATGAATGAAACGGATATACCAGGTATGCAAGTATGAAACCGGAATTCACTCATAGATGGCGCTAACTGCCAAAGTAGCAACTGTCAAACCGAACCATGGACGCCATTTTGTTGTTTGGATATCTGATAAAGATATAAAGTACCCAGCTATACCGGTTTCATACAACAGTGTAGTTTTGACGAGCGTTGAACATGTCAACTTTTGTGCCTGGGAACGACGATATGCGGACAGCATTGATTTTCTGTTACCATTTAAGAAAAACGGCTGCAGAATCGCATCGAATGCTTACGGGGATCATGCACTTGGGAAATCACAGTGCTTTGAGTGGTTCAAAAAATTTAAAAGTGGTGATTTCGACATCGGAAGCAAGGAACGTGGAAAAGCACCGAAAAAGTTTGAAGACAGCGAATCGCAGGCATGTTGGATGCGGATGACACCCAAATGCAACAACAACTCGCAGATGAGTTAAATGTGACCCACCAAGCCGTGTCCATACGTTTGAAAGCCATGGAAAGGTCCAGAAGATGGGGAAATGGGTTCCACATGAACTCAATGCAAGACAGCAGGAAAACAGAAAAACCACTTGCGAAATTTTGCTCGCCAGATACGAAAGAAAGTCATTTCTCCATCAAATTGTAACTGGCGATGAAAAGTGGATTTATTTTGAGAATCCGAAGCGGAAAAAATTGTGGGTATCTCCAGGCGAACCATCGACATCGACTGTAAAACCAAATCGCTATGGACGGAAGACAATGCTCTGTGTTTGGTGGGATCAGAAGGGCGTGATCTATTACGAGCTGCTGAAACCTGGCGAAACCGTTAATACAGAACGCAACCGACAACAAATGATCGATCTGCAGCAAGCTTTACTTGAAAAATGGCCAGAATATGGAAAGAGGCAACACAAAGTAATTTTGCTGCATGATAATGCACCATCACACACTGCACGACCGGTGAAGGAAACGATTAAGGCTTGTCAGTGGGAAATACTTCCGCATGCGGCTTACTCACCAGACTTGGCTCCTTCTGATTTTCACTTTTTTGCATCGATGGGACACGCACTTAGTGAGCAGCGCTTCACGTCGTACGAAAATGTCCAAAAATGGCTCGATGACTGGTTTGCCTCAAAAGAACAAATTTTTTTTTGGCGTGGCATACACAACTTGTCAGAGAGATGGGCAACATGTATAGCTAGCGATGGGCAATACTTCGAATGAAATATGTTGTAACACTTTTGTAGAATAAACGTCTATTTTTCATAAAAAAATTCCGGTTTCATACTTGCATACCTGGTATATACCCCAACTAGATAGTTGTTTAGCGATTACAGTTTCGATTACCCGGTGAAAGGCCTTCTCCAGATCGAGGGATAGGGCATGGTACTCCTGACTGTTGGAGAGAGCTAGTCTGGCATGATGTTCGAAATCGAGCAGGAGAGAGGTTGTACCTCTCTCCGGCCTAAAACTGTGCTGCTCGGCCGACATAACGCTCTCCAGAATGTGCCCAAGTCTCCTGCCCAAAATCTTTTCGAAGACCCTTGACAGGCAAGGGAGCAGCGAAGTTTTCGAAGTTATGATTGCTTTGCTTCACAACTTGACACTTCGAATTCACTCGCTCAAATGAAAATTGCCTGGCAATCAAATGCCCACTCATTGCGATTTGACATTTAACTCAATGGCAATATTGCCATTGTCAATGCCAGATAAATTGTCAGTGTAGACGCAGGGTTAATGACATAAATTTCCAGTTAGAAAGCCACGCCTCCCTATATCCAATTACAATGCGGAGAAATTTTTGTTCTCTCTCACTCTTTTCTCGCATATTTTCTACACCTCGCAAACATTCCACGAACACAACCGAACATGCTGGACTATCTCACGTCTCAACATAGGCAGTGCATAAGCGCCGCAGAACTTTCACACGACAGTTCTTCGCGAAAGTGTTTGTAAAGCGATTTTGACTGCTAGCAGCGATCGAGCAGTGATATGTAGCAGTAGTATATGAAATCGGAAAGCGTTCCCAGCAGTGCGATTTTTTTTTGATTTTTGAAATTGTTCTTATTTCTATTGATTTTAATTGAATTGTATTTTACTTGAAATCCCGGCGAACCTCAAGCGCGCAACAATACATAATCTGTCAACCCAAATCTGCAGATCGAATCAGTAAATTGAAGTTTTCACAGAGCACCAAAACTATCAAATGAGTAACGTAGTGTGATCCGGGATCTTGTCAAGCATACAGATTCAGTAGAAAAGCAACAGCATAGGAGCGCACACTTGATCCATTTCTGATAGAGCGGCATCCGTGTGAACTCCATTCATAACGAGCGACCGTGTTTAGGCTGTCAATGCGAGTGGAGAGTGTTGTACTAAAGACTTGTACTAAAGAACCGTGGCAGCAGTCCCATTTGTAACGATGGAATTAGTTCGCTACTACATTGTTATGCGATTTTACTACGTTGTTATGCCGTAAAAAAGTCTTTGATCCTCTTCCTTTTTTTCGCAAATTTAAATTTAGCATAAATCAAGCTGCTAACTCATCTTCTCTCATCTCATCACATTTCCTTTAGAGATATACAATAGCCTCACTTAACTGAAACCGTGAAAAGCTATCAGATCCCTCAATATCGCACAGTTCTAATTATCAGTCATATTAACAGACAAGCTAATTGCAACTCGATGAAATGGTATTGCGTACTGCTTTCCGAACGAAGGTTGAAACATCCCCTTGGACCGATTCCTGTCCCAATGAATACTTTAACAAACAAATACTAATCATCGCATCGAATCTGAACTGGGTAGCATTTAATAAACATCTGTCATGAAATTCGAGCCGTTCACTTAATTTGGCTCTATCTAAAATTGCCCATCTAAATGGCAGCCATATTGTGTGGGTATAGTGGTTGATGCTGCCCCTTAGCGTCAGTGAATGAAGTGCAACGAGCACAACATGAAGCGCTCTTTACTATCCCTTGCAGTAGTATCAGTCCCGATACAGTACTGTAACGTACTGAAACCGCAACAACCCTCCAATCAAGTTGTTTGATTGCCATAAAACTGAGGCCAAAAATGAAATAGCGATGGGCTCTGACACGATTACGTTCTGTCATTTCAGATAAGTGGATTAGTCGATTGTAAACGGCAGTTTTATTGTGCCATTAAGGCAATATCGAGGCAACAACGTCATCATTTCCGCTAAGAAGCTTCATAGCTCGTCGGTCAAGGACTCATCTGATATCGGAACTATGGGCAATTGTCTTATAGTTGCTTCCGGATGAAAGGATTTTCCCAGAACTCTGGAGTGTTAAGTGCCACATTATTCAGTATTTAACCAAATCGAATTACAGTTTCGAGGGGATACATGAGATTAGCTTTTCCGATTATGAAATACGACTCGTTTGGGATTTGATTCGCCGGGATTCGGAAGAGGATTATACGGATAGTGTATTGTGGTCAAACACGGGTAGATGCCTTAAATTATAGTTGGTCCATGATCTTCAGGGGTGAATGGAGTAGTGAAAACTCGTTTACTGCTTTGGTTGCAAGCAATTTACAGCAATATGTCGTCTGGTCTAGTGTGTAAAGGGCGCATGAAGCGACGAGTGAACAATATTGCGTTCACGTTAAATAAAAAAATTATTATAATGGTATTTCTTCCAATGACACCGTTTAGTTTAGGTTGTTGGATGGGTTAAAAAATCGTCAACCAGTAAATAGTTGGGATGAAGTACGAAGAATACAGAAAGCTAAGGGTTAAAAACATTGCTGGTTTAAAAATTGCTTAAAAAAATGAAAGTTGGGAAAAGTAAGTTGTACATAAAAATAAAAAGGAGTGTTTTTAGCGGCAGTTAATTTTTGAGGGCATTAGTGAAATAAAAAAAATAATACTGGATTTTTTTCAGTTTGTCAACGAACAGTTCACTGAATTAAAACGTAGTGAATATATTGGCTTTAGAACGAACAACTTCTGATCAAATGATCTACAACTGATGAATTGATTCGACAGTTTTGATACAAACACACTATGTATGTAAAATACTGCTTGACTTAGATCAAAACTTGTCCGTATGATAGAGTACAAAGCGAGTCGAATATGAGGCAAGACCCGTTTAAAACTATGTCACCATAGAAGGAGCAGTACATTTTCGACATAAAATTGAAAGACTGATCCACACTAAATACTAAAAAAGCAATAAAGAAAGTCCAAAATTCAAGAACAAAGTGGTCTGGGAGAAACTTTATTATTGTTTGGGTCAAAGTTCGGGAGCGGTCAAAGTCGAAGTATATCATCAGTTCTTTCGAAATTAAGACGTTTCTTGGAAAGTTTATTTTATTCTTAAAATAAAAATATTTAAAACAGAGATTTTTAGCCGATTAAACATTGGAAAAGCCCGTGTAGACTATTCGAATTTCGGTATATGATGAACACTAAAAGGCCATAGAAGTAAAAACGAATTTGCTGCCTTATCACACTTCAGAGATATGACGAATTCTTAAAACGTATACAAACCCATTACTTCCACGTGGGGTTTGAATTTCGACAAAATTGTGAAACAGGTTTTTAAACGATTTCATAAGAAGGAACTGGATATCTTATGAGACACGAGGGATTTTGAAAAAATTGTGAAAACGTAAGCAAACCCTTTACGCCCTCTTGGTTCTTGAAATTCGAAAAATCGTGAAATTGGATTTTAGGTCATTAGGAAGTACAAATTAATTCGATATATCATCAGATTTAAGCAATATGTAGCAATCTGTGAAAACATATACAACCTCTCCTTACACCCACTTGGGGGTTGAATATCCAAAAATCCTGAAAGGAGTTAATAGATAAATAGGAAGACAACACGAGAAAGTAAAAACCAATTAAATTTCTTTTCACTTCTAAAAGATATGACAGAATTCGTGAAAACTTGTTCAACCCTATTATACCCTCCTAGGGGCTGAAAAAGGAAAAAACTTAAAAACCGGTTTTAGACGATTATTAGGCAAGCCCTTGAAAGTGAAAAGATATTCGATATCTGATCAGACCTGAGGTATATGGCAGAATTCGTGAAAAAGTATACAACCCCCTTTCCACCCCCTTAGGAGTCGAATTTCAAAAAAACCTGAAAACACTCTATGTATTTATATGAAGAATCCGTGTAATAAATATGAATTTAATATTTGAAAAGACCTAATAGATATGAAGAAAACCGTGAAAATATATGCATTCCATTTTCACTGATCATTTTTTTTGCAACCCTTCCGAACGCCAATGAATATTATGAATATATGAATATAATTATCAAAATTACTTTTCTGGTTGATTTACATATACATACCAAGTTTCAACTTTGTAGCATAAGCCGTTCTGTAGATAGGAAAAACACCCCCCACTTCCGTACCATACTACCCCTATAAAAAATTATAATTATAAATTTTCCAACATGCTACTACTATAGCTCTATCTAAATACGTTAAGTTTCAACTTTATATCATTATAGGTTCTCGAGATATAAAAATCGGAACCTTTTCCTTTTCACCCTCGCCCACGCACACCTTTTACACCCTAACCCTCAACATTTTTTTTTCTGCTAAGAGTCTATTAGGCCTACTTCTGGTAATAATTTTAAGCATCTCTCTTACATGGTTCTTGAGATATGTGACGTGATTTTTTAGAAAAATTTGTATTCATGATCCACCGCCCCTTTAAAAATTTTACTTTCATCAAACTTTGTTTGTCAACCTTAATACAGAAACCGAATTTTATATTTCTAGTGCAATTGATTCGTGAGATATAGTAACCTAAAGTTACCCCCACCCCCGTACGCCACTGCCCCCACTCAAAAATTTGTTTTCGATCTATTCTCCTAGTATATCTACAGATATTCCTTACGTTTCAATTTTGTGACGTTAACCGTTTAGGAGATATGGATTTTAGAATGTGTCGATCTCGGCTTTTTTGCGTTTCGGATGCATTATTTTTCCCCCCCCCCCAAAATTTAAGCAAATGAGTCTACTATCAAAGCTCTATATAAATTCCAAGTTTCAGCCTCCTAGCATAAGCGGTTGATGAGATCTAGAAACCAAAATTTTCCGTCTAAAACGCCTCCCCCTCCTCGCCCCTCACACTCCCACCTCTCATAATTTGGTCACTTCAACGGGCCTACCCAGTCTATTCATAAAAAAAAATCCAATATAATATCTCAAACCGTTTGGAAGCTTCGAGCCTTCAAACTATTTTGTGTACGGCGTGCGGCGGACAGACGGACTGAAATTTTGTTTTGCTTTTTTCGTGTCTACTAGTCATGAAACGTAAAAAAAAAATTTTTCAGGGAAGCAAATTTTTTTTTTTTAAAAATCGAGCACAATACTGTATTATTAGAAAATAATAAAGTAAAAAGGATATCCATCAACCTATAATTCTACAAGTATGTGAAACATGGATCCAGACTCAAGCATCTGACAATTCGATATATGCGTTTGAGCGCAAAACTAAATAACTTTTAAAAAAACTGGATAAAATCAATTTGTTTTTATAAATGTCTTGGATATTGAACTGATACAATCTCAATTTTTTGTTTTTACTCTAGTTTTTCAAATTTAAAATATTTTGACCGAGTTAGAAAACAAAACGCTACCATTGCCACATGAATGTGGGGTAAGGACAAATATCGGTGAAAATGGTGCTCATATGTTTCCACGAATTTTATCATATCGTTTAGGTGAATAATTGAATTAATTTTACTTCTACGAGTTCTTCAGATAAATGCCTGAAAACGGTTTTCAAATTTTACTTTATTATTTTTTAATAATAAAGTATTTTTAATTCCACCTCTACTGGAACATATAGGAGTTCTACCTATACATTTTCACGAATCTTGCCTTTATCTTAGGTCTCATTAGATATCGCGTTTTTATATAATCGCCTAAAAACTGATTTCAGGATTTTTAGTCATTCAACCCCCAAGGGAGTTTTTTACGTCCACATGTTTTTTATACAATTGCATAAAAACGAATTTTTAATTGAAATTTGTTTATTACGAACTACTAAGAATTCTTGATGAGTACAACAAGAAGCTACTCTAATGACAAAATAAACATTCCAAATAAGCTCCTTGTCTCGAAATAACCAGTGCTATATTTTGGCTTTTACCGTGTCCTAGAAAATGACCCAAAATTTTAATTTGTGTTTTAAGGGTGTCAGTATCTTTGGTACTTCTGTCGCATCTCCGCTTCAACCACTTTGGATTGGATTAACATCCAAGCTGATCTCCATTGGACAAGAACGGTGGGGTGCAAACAGTACAAACTATTCTTGGAAGGTCACTCCAAAAAACGAATCTCCGATTTGGTCAAAATTAGCCGGAATCAGGTTAGGCGCCTGATCGCGCCCATTACTGAACACTGCCAGCTTTAAAAGCATCTGCATACGAATGGACTGATTTCAGACGATATTTCCAGAGGATGATGAAACTGCAGAGCACGTTCTATGACATTGCGAAGAACTCGCACACAGAAGACTCAGATTTTTTGGACATTCCTTCCTAACACCATTAGAGCTCGTGTCTAAAGGGGTCCATAGACGGGCACGCATGCATGTCATTCTTCCATAAGTGCATGGGTCTGAAACTTTAATGTGTGGGTCTGCCATCATGCGGCATGACCCAGTTGGACTTCGAGGTAGTACTTCTGCATGTCGCTGATGTTTTCTTTGAAGACAAGTTCAAATGGAGTAAGGACTTACCAAAGTAAGGGGTGGTTATGCAACTGGTAAGCGCTCATATCAAATTTTTGCTGTTGGAAAAGAACGAATATATAATTCGTTTCGTAATTTGAGACGCAGTGAAATTTTCCGAATTGCTTCAGTTCTAGAAACGTGTCTTATGTGAAGAAAGTCTCTGATAAAGGTACGCGTCCACTAGGCGGGTCGGGCCGGGCCGGGCCGCATAGCAAAAATCTGCCTGCCAATAAGTAATTGGTAAGGCCTGGGTCATTACATTTCGTTGATTACAACATCGATCCGGTAATCAATGCTAGTCCTACTGGGGATGAAAATCAAAAAATTTTAATTTTTGGTGGGCGGAGCCTAAACGTATCGCGACATGCATGAATGACACGCGTGCATGCCCGTCTAGGGGCCCTTTAACACACTCAAGAGCATATTAAAATTTATTGATAAAACCGTTCTGAGTGAGTTATAACAAGGGCCGACAAACACAATTGGATTCTTAGACCGACCTCTAGCATCTATAATCTAATCCAATCTTACTACTTTGACCCGAGAAATAATAAAGTTGCGCCCAGGCTGTTGACACTCTTAATTGTATCATTAATGCATGAATTTTTTCTACTATTAAAGTGAATCTGAAATATGGTTGCTAGCGAGACTCATTCTGTTAGCTGAGAAACATCTAGCTATCACTCGGAACATTTCTTTGCTGTATAGTGTAATTTTGGACTACAATGTTCGTCCAAATACTTCACTCGAGTCAGCATCATCATCAATGGCGCGACAGCCCAAATTGGGCCAGGGCCTGCAGACTTCACTCGAGTGAAGACATAGAATCTGAATTCTGTTCAACTCTCAATGGTAGATATTTCGGATAGCGATCGAAATAAAATAGGAGTATAAGTTACCTTTTCCAGCGAATTAAAATCTAAAAATATATCGTCTTATCTGATTATTGAAAGAAAAGCCCAAAATTTATCGCAAATTTTAATTTGTATTCGAAAACCAGAAGAATTTCACTCCCATTCCAAGTAATTTACATCGAAAAATATTCAAAGCATATCTGTAAATCAGGTTTCTCGTATCAAATCGTAAGTATCATTGTGACGAAAATCCATGTAAGAAATAAAATCCGAATTTCCCATTTTCCTTCGCTCGAAAAGTAATAAAATTCCACCATCTGGCATATCGGAGTGACAGTGCTTCCCAGGAGCCAAAGTGCGTATACATCGTTCCTTGGCGACTGAACATTTATCCCTTCTGGTTCCCTGTTCCTGGGCCCGATATTCGAGACTGTAACGACAGTGTCACCATCAACAGCTCCGCAACCATGGAATGAGCCGAAGGAATTTTCCCTTTTACATAATCCTGCTGTAAGTTCGTTCAGCATAAAAAATATATTCCTTCGCATTCCGAACATCCTCTACAGCCAGTTACCGAATAATTTGCTGACAATGTGGATATTTGTAAATATATGCGAGATTTTCACCCTATCGAATCGTTTTTGGCACGGCACTGTAGTCGGTCGGTCGTTTGGGGCAATGTGCGCCACTGCTATCAACCGCAGAACCTACAAGATACATGCTCAGATTTCGAGTGGATCTGGTAATGCTGCAACTCTACACTGCTCCACTATTGCTTTCGGTAGGTTGGGGTGGGAACGGGGTGAATCCGAACCGAACTCCCTTCGTACATATACAGGGAAGCTGTGTACATCCGACTGATGAAACCAATAAACCAGCAAAATCGGAACATCCTTGGGCTTCGGGATTCGGGACAACGACGTGAACACGTTGAAGCCGGGGCGCACACCCTTCATCCCAGACCCAACACAATATCTAATCATACATTTGTCACCAGTAATGGAGTTTGATGTATGCACCGAAATTTATTTTTGTCAGTGTATAGAATAATTCTTGATTATGGATGACATTTGATATATTTGTTTACGATTTGGCACCCCCGCCGCTGGCCGTAAAAGACATCGTAGATTTCGGTCGCCATTTATCACTGCGAAACGAAGCAGCGTTTCCCTATGAATTTGTTCGTTTGATTTAATGGCGAATCTCATCTACCTTTCAGTGTATAGTTCGTCGCTTCCACATACATACATCGAAATCAAATGCCATAAAATTTTGTGGTGAAAAATGGCCTTTTGCCGCTGTGGATCTATCGCTCCATTCGATGGGGGTGTAGCCCTTGTGTTAATGGAAGAAGGGTGCATAATTTACCATGTCGGCAATCTGAAATTAAGTCTTCGAATAATGGGCATGGGATGATTCAGATTTAGTGTTGGCGAGACGAAACTAGATACTAATTTGGTTATCCGGATAATACTTTGTTCATGATTGCACTCTTGATACCAACTGGAATTCCACCAGATTTATGCAGATTAGTATAATCTGTGTGGAAATTAGAAAATGGCAGACAAATTGGAGGTTAATTGCAAATTGTTATGGACTGGAAATTTGCTGCTAATGATATACAAACTGGAAGTACAAAATGGTCTACAATCCCCAGTCTATGAAAAAATCTGCCAACAGTCTGGTCGCAACTTTATTATTTTTTGGGTAGAAGTTCGGAACGAGTTTAATTCTGAGATGCGGTGTAGGTTACTATGTGACTGAAAACCTAAAAATAAAGTTCGGGAAGCGGTTAGAATGGGGTCGCGCTAGAATACTTACGCCGCTGCCACATATATCATATGAATTACTTAATTGGGTCATACTCTGGGACGAGGTCTAGTCCTAGTATAATATAAGTTGTTACGCCATTAGAAGGTTTTTCGCGATGAAATCGGAAATGCGTTTGTAGACCATTATATAAAAAGTCTGTGGAAGTGCAAACCAATCTAATATCTCATCAATCCTGAGAAATATGTCGAAAGCCTTACGTCCTATTGGAGTTGAATAACAAACATCTTGAAATCATCTTTTTAACGATTATGTAGGAAGCCTTAGGAAGTAAAAATGAATTCGATATCTTATTAGAACTAAGAAATATGTAAGAATTTGTGTAAACATATGCAACCCCCTTGCACCCATCTTGGGGTTCAATACCCAAAAATCCTGAAATGAGTTTTTAGATATATGTAAAGAAAGCCAGAGGAAGTAAAAACCAATCCGATGTCTTATCACTCCTAAGAGATATGACGGAATTCGTGAAAACGTGTTCAACCCGTTTTTACACTCTTAGGGGTTGAAAAAGGAAAAAACTTGAAAACGCGTTTTAGGTGATTATTAAGTAAGCACGTGGAAGTAAAAAGTTATTCGATATCTAGTCAGACCTCAGGGATACGCCTGAATTCGCGACCTCAGGGATACGCCTGAATTCGTGAAAATGTATACATCCCCTTTACACCACCTTGGGGGTTGAATTTAAAAAAATCCTGAAAATACTTTCGAGGTATTTCTATGAAGAAGCCGTAGAATAAAAATGAATTCAATATTTGGAAAGACCTAATAGATACGACGAAAATCGTGAAAATATATGCATTTCATTTTCACTGATCATTTTCTTTGCCCCCTTCCGAACGCCAATGGATATTTGAATTTTTTTTTAATCAAAATTACCTTTCTAGTTGAGTTACATATACGTACCAAATTTCAACTTTCTAGCATGAGCTGTTCTATAGTTGGGGAAAACACCCCCTCACCACCGTACCATACTACCCGTATAAAAAATTATCTTTTTCCACGATGCTACTACTATAGCTCTATCTAAATATTTAGTTTCAGCATGATATCATTATAGGTTCTCGAGATATAAAAATCAGAGCTTTTTACTTTTCACCCGCCCCCACCCTCACCCTCTATACCCTCAGCCCTGAAATTTTTTTTTCTGCTGGGGGTCTATTAGGCCTACTTCTGGTAAAAATTTTAAGCATCTATCTTACACTGTTCTGGAGATATGAGACTTGATTTTTTAAAAAAATGCTTACCTTTCTTTCTACTTCCATGCTCCACCGCCCCCTTAAAAAATTTTACTTTCAGCAAACTTTATTTGTCAACCTTTATACAGAAACCAAATTTTATTTCTCTAGTGCAATTGGTTCGTAGGATATCGTAATCTAAAGTTTTTCAGCCCTCACTTCCGTACTTCACGGCCCCCTCTCAAAAATTTGTTTCCAATATATTCTCCTAGTACACCTAGAGATGATTATTTAGTTTTAATTTCGTGACATTAAACGTTTAGGAGATATGAATTTTAGAATGTCTCGATCTCGCCTTTCGAACCTTTCGAACGCATTATTTTTCCCCAACTCCCACACCCCTTCACCCATATCAACAATATTTTTGCAAATAGGTCCACTATTGAAGCTCTATAAAAATTTCAAATTTCAGCTTCCTAACATAAGCGGTTGCTGAGATCTAGAAACGAAAATTTTTCGTCAAAAACGCTTCCCCCACCTCCCCCATCATACTCCCACCCCCTAAAAAGTGGTCACTTCAAGGGACCTACCCAGTCTATTAATAAAAAAAATTTCAATTTAATAGCTCATAGGGTTTAGGAGCTATAAGCCCTCAAACGTTTTGCGTACGGCGGACGGCGCACAGACGGACTGAAATTTTTTTTTGCTTTTTTGGTGCTTATTGGTCATAAAACGTAAAAAAAATGTTCAGGGTAGCAAATTCTTTTTTTTTAAAAATCGATAACAATACTTTATTATTAAAATAATAAAGTAAAATGACCAAGGTATAGAATCATGAAAATAAACAGGGCTTAGATCGCACAAAACAGTCACGCTACTGTCTAACATTCTCGAGCATAGAATGTTACACTGCTATGCACTGCTTGCCGACAACATTGTCCGGGCAGCTGTGATAGAATTCTAATTTCGTGCAGTTGTATAAACAGCCGCAGCCGTACCCATGCTCATATCCATGTCTATCGAACGCTTCACTAGCTGGCGTTATAAATTCCAATCGTTATTAGTGAAATTACCGAGTGCACAGTTTCATAATAAACATTTGTAAACAACTTGAGAACGAAGAAAGATCGATTAAGACTACTTGAAGCATTTATTCGGACTTATGTTTGTTTACGCTACGCAAATGATTAGATTGCGATCATTGGATCACAGATTGATTTCCGAAAATGGTTATATTAGAGCAAAGAAAGTTATAGGTGCAAAAAAAAATCAAGTTATGTGTGCTAGATCCAAGTAATTATCACCTTGCAAAATCAATTTCCCTGACTCCGATGATATCTACAATTTAGAAACGGAATTATTTTCCGGATTGATGTGGTTATTATCAACTTTTAAATTGATGGACTTTATTATACTGCCGTCCTAAGAAAAAAGGGCACAAGCGCCAAATGTCAAAAATTGAGATAGAGGCATATTTGGAACTGTGAATCAGTTTATAATTTTTGTTCTAAGCTAAAAAGGTCGATTTCCAACTGCAAAGGACTGAAAAACAGGAAGCAAATTGGTCACATCTACCATGTCTAGTGTGTTTACTAGACAAAAAAGTCGTATCTGCCACTTAATTAGATAAAAAGGCGCATATATGACTAACGAATTTTAAACATTGTGTCCAAATTAGTAATTCCGGCAAAGTTGAGATAATCGAGATGAATATTGAAAATTTCTTTGTATTCAAGGACTTATCATCTCAACTAAAAATAAAACAAAAAGTGCCAAGAATATATTTGACAGACATGGTTCAAGTTAAATTCAAAAAGAATAATAATTTTTTAAGTTTTAAAAAGGATTTTGCATGAGATATATTCACTGATATCAATTTTTTGCAAGCAAAACCTGCCAAATTTGGTATTTTAAAGCCTCTTTCAAAAACGGTCCCACGGGGTATTACATTAAACCGAAAATCGGGTTTACTTCAAAAATTGTCAGACATTTTACCAGCAAATCGCTTAGAGTTTTGGAGATCTCTGCCAGAAACACCAGCAGAGCAATCTCACGACGACAGTGATTGATTTAATAGTTATTTTTAAATTTTCTTTTATTGATTGATTGTTTTTTCTTTTGTTTATCAAGACTTCTGTGAAATAAATTTTTATTTTTGTTCTAAAAAATTATGAAACTAAGTATCTTGTTATTATTTGGTGTATTTTTACTAAGCAAAAAAGTCGTAAGTCCATTTTCTTTAATTACTCCTTAAAATACCTGGAGTTTACGCACATAATAAATTAAGATGGATAAATTTAATTTGAATTGGTTTTTTAAAATGCTTAAAAAGTCATTTTTTAAAGGTGGCAAACATAAAAAACGTAATACCTAAATATCGCAAAACTACTAAAATGGAGATGCGCCCTTTCTTCTTAGGACGGCAGTATAGTTCTCATGATAATTAGTATAACCATTGTTCTGATTATCATCTGAGAACAGGGGATAGGTATGCGAAACAACTTACCATAAAAAAAATTGTTCAGGACAAATTCCGGAAAACGCTTGGCACAGAATTATGCCTTTAAGTCATAGTCCCAAATGTAGATCCAAAATTCCAAAATTAATTTTTTCAATATAACTGCTTCATAAAAGATACATCACTTACAAAATTTTAAATAAATCAATACTTTTTAACCCCTTAGGGGTTGCTTATCTATGCATCCTAAGATAAGTTCGATAGAGTCTATGTAAAAAATCTGTCAACAGTATGGGCGCAACTTTATTATTTTTTCGGTAGAAGTTCGGAATGTGTTCAATTCTGAGACGCGGTGTAGGTTACTATGTGACTGAAAACCCAAAAAAAAAGTTCGGAAAGCGGTTAGAATAGGGTCGCGAATAGAATACTTACGCCGCTGCCACATATAACATATGAATTACATAATTGGGTCATACTCCGGGAAGAGGTCTAAGTCGTAGTATAATATCAGTTGTTACTTGATTAGAAGGCTATAATTAAAACGTCTGTGAAAGTGAAAACCAATCTAATATCTTATAAATCCTAAGAAATATGTCCAAAGCACTACGTCGTATTAGATTTGAATATCTAAAAATCCTGAAATCAACTTTTTGACGATTATCTAGGAAGCGATAGGAAGTAAAAATTAATTCGATATATCATTAGAACTATGAAATATGTAGGAATTTGTGAAAACATATACAACCCCCTTGCACACACTTTGGGGTGAATATCCAAAATTCCTGAAATGAGTTTTTAGGTATATATAAAAAAAAGCCCGAGGAAGTGAAAACCAACCCGATGTCTTATCACTCCTAAGAGATATGACGGAATTCGTGAAAACGTGTTCAACCCGTTTATACTCTCTTAGGGGTTGAAAAAATTGAAAACGTGTTTTAGGTGAGTATTAAACAAGCTTGCGAAAGTGAAAAGTTATTCGATATCTAATCAGACCGGAGAGATACGGCTGAATTCGTGAAAATGTATGCAACCCCTTTACACCACCTTGGGGGTCGAATTTCTAAAAATCCTGAAAGCGCTTTCTAGGTATTTAAATGAAGAATCTGTACAGTAAAAATCTGCCAACAGTCTGAGCTCAACTTTATTATTTTATGGGTAGAAGTCCGAAACGCGTTTAATGATGAGATGCGGTGTAGGTTACTATGGGACTGACAACCTAAAAAATAACGTTTCAAATAGCCTCCTGGTTATTTTTTAGGTTGTCAGTCGCATAGTAACCTATACCGCATCTCATCATTAAACACGTTTCGGACTTCTACCTATAAAATAATAAAGTTGCGCCCAGACTGTTGGCAGATTTTTACTTTATTATTTTAATAATAAAGTATTTTTACTTACTTACGTATTTTTTTATCAATAGAAAAATTCATAGTAGTAAAAGCGAATTCGATCACATTAAACCTAAGAGATTTTCGGAGTCAGTGAAAACTTGAACAATACCCCAGGGGGTTTAATTGAGAAAAATACTTAAATCGGGTTTTTTCCCGACTACGTTTAAAGCTTATAGAAGTAAAAGTGAGCTCCAAATCTCAATATACCTTAGAAATATATCAGAATTCGTGAAGTAAAATTGCTTTGATAGCTCGACATGTCTAAAAGTTTTAACGAAGTGTGTGAAAATGTGGATTCACGGATATTTTTTTTACTCAACCTCTGAATGCCAATAAAAATCTGAAAATTTTTTTGCTTTAATTACTCTAATAGTACATCTACATATACGTACTAAGTTTCAACTTTCTAGCATAAGCCGTTTCTGAGATATAAAAAACCACCCCTCTCCCCCGTTCCTTGATACCCCTATCAAAAATTTTATTTTTCTAAGAAGTCTCCATAGTGGCTCTATATAATCCTAAATTGTTAGCTTTCTATTCATTATGCTTTTTGAGAAATAAAAATCAGAATGTTTTCTTTTCTACCCCCTTTCACCATCACCCCCAACACCCACCCCACCAACTCCCTACTAGAAGTTTACCGATCCGACTCCTGTAAAATTTTCAAGATCATATCTGATACGGTTTCTGAGATATAAAAATTACATTTTTTTAAAAATTGATGTCCCCCCACTTTCGTGCTCCACCTCTCCAATCAAAAAATTTAGTTTCGGTAGACTCCTCTTGTGATCCCATATACAGAAACTAAACTTTATCTTCCTGGTGTAATTGGTTCGGAAGATATTGTAATCCAAAATTTTTCACCGCCAACGAATATTTGAATTTTTTTTAATTAATATTACTTTTCTAGTTGATTTACATATATGTACATACAGGGTGCGCCATCTTTTATGTCGGTATATAAACATTGAATAACTTTGACATTTTTCCACAGATTGACTTGATTGGACAAGTTTTGGAAACGTCAATTCAAAAGAATATTGCCGACAGACTACGTCGCTTGGAATACGGCCAAACAGTCGCTCGAATGGTTAACACTGAACCTGATTTTTGGAAGCAAGTTTTGATGACCGACGAGGCCCATTTCACACTCTTTGGCGGCGTTAATAAGCAAAATTGCCGCATTTGGGGAATGGAGAATCCACACGAGATCCATGAAACGCCATTACATGATCAAAAAGTGACTGTTTGGGCCGGCGTTTGGGCCAAAACCATCATTGTGACATTTTTTTCCGACAAAACGAAACAGTCGATGGAAATCGATATCGGTGGATGTTAGTTCATTATGTCTGCCAGCAAATGCGTGAAAAAGGTCTGGATGGTTACTGGTTTCAACAAGACGGTGCGCCATGCCACACTGCAAATGAAACAATTCAGTTTCTGCAACGAACATTCCCTGGACGTCTGATGTCGAAAAGAGGTAATTGACTGGCCACCGAGATCTCCAGATTTGACTCCTCCGGACTTCTTTTTATGGGGTTATTTGAAAGCAAAGTGTACGCCAGCAAGCCTCAGACCATTGACGAATCAATGAAATCACGGTCGTGTATATAGGTGTGGAAACTACCGTGGTTGGGTAGACAACTTTTGTGAAGAAAATAAATTACTACAGCTTGTCGTTATTTTCGTCAGGGTCACTACTAGCGATTGGTTGCACAAGCGTAACAACGCCCAGTATGCAGCCGTGACAAGAAGAAATGTCAACCGTAAATTTATTTATTTGTAGTTGACGTAGTTTTAACAAATTTTGACAGAAAACCAGAACAAAATTTTTCTTCATAAAAGGTGTCCACCCCACACAAAAAATTGCATTGAGTTTCCAGACATTTCTCTCAAATTTGTATACACTTTGAAAGAACAAAAAAGAGTTAATCCGATACAAAACATGAAAAAACAGAAAAGTTTACAAAAATGGAGCTCACCTTCGTTTAAAAGCCCCAACAGAATCACCGACAAATGAAATTTCGTGTCAGGTCTGTTACAATAAACATACTGCTGTCACGATCGGCTGCAAGCCAATCGTATAATACTCTAGATGAATACTGAACTCCGATTTATATTGTAGTTGGGGATAAAGTAGAATTACGTGTGTGCATGTTGTATGTCCTTTAATAAGGACTGCCATTAGATTGCTACTCAAACCTAAAAGACAATATTCAGTGTTTAATTTCATATCTTGAACTGGGTAAGTCATCGAAAAAAATTTCCTTTTTGAAGGACTTTCACATGGAAGGTGCAGGAAGGACTTACTCGATTTCTTACATATTTATCCCTTTCCTTGGAACCATTCAAAAATTAATGTGTACAAAATTTCAAATGCGTAGCCTGAAGCGTTCAAAAGTTATCGGAAAATATTTTTGAACACGTGTCTTAAGGATTTTTTGTATGGAAGGTACCAGAAGGAGTAAAAGGATTTCTCTGACTAGTAAACTCGAACTTTGTTTTCACTCAAAACTAATTTGTACAAAATTCCGAATTCATAGCTAAAAGATTACTTGAGTTATACTGAGTTCCGTAAATTTAGTGAATACATTTTGACAAGATATTTGTATGGCAGCTACACGAAGGACTGACAGGATTTTCTTCATAATCATACATTTAGCTCCAACTATAGGAAAAATAACACATACAAAATTTCAAAGACGTAGCTTAAACCCTTCTGAAGTTATCGACCGTTATTGAACTTAGCCTTAAAAATTCAACCAAACATCCAGATTCAAAATTTCAAGATCCTAGGTGAAGGCGTTCTTGAGTTATCGTGTTCACGGACAGACGGACGGACGGACGTCAAGCGGATTTGAGGTTTTTGGCCACAAATAAACAAAAAATAATATATAATTTTTTTTCGTCCGAGGCTTGGTTCTATGCGTTACAAACTTTTGGGCTGGATTAAACTTATAATACTCTATATGATTTCATCTAGAGTATAAAAAGTCGAAGTGATATTTTATCATAAGACTAATTGACATTTTAGCTTCAAGTCACACGACTAATCAATGTGCGTCTGAAAATTTAATTTGCATTTAAACAGAAACGAAAAATATATTTAGTCAAAAACGTTTTTGACTAAAACAGGTTTGCTCTTGAAAAATGAAAATATGACCCAGTTCACACCCAGCATTTAGGCCGCGGCCTATATCTAAAATTCGACCTAAATTATTTAAGAAGCCAACAGTGAACACTTCGTAGTCGACCCGACCTAGCATCAGGTCGGGGCTCGTACAGTTGTTACCTGCCCTAAAATAGTTCGTTTGATTTTTGGGTGCAAACGCGTGATTCGCCCTAAATATTTTTTGGCATTTTAATACATCAGTGATATGCAAAAGATACATCAATTTCTCAAGACATATGTGGAATGCGTTCTGACATAAGATACCACTGCAGAAATTTAGTAATAGCCCCTGAATTTACTGATCAAATATTTTGATGGACTAAATACGACCGCGCCGAATTTTAGGCCTCTATCGGTGTAAACAGTTGGCGATTGGATCTTCTTTAGGTCACAGTATGGATCAGTCCGCAATCAGATCGCCGGGTGTAAACTAGCTCTATAACCCCATAAAAAGTTCAGCCCAATCTACGCACCAAACTGTTAACTGCGTACGGCGGCTCGACGGACCTTTTTTGTTGCTTTTTTGGGTTTGAAAGTTCTAAAAAGTTCAGAATAGTAATTTGCAGACGCTGTTTTACTACCTTTTTTGGCATAACTGTTCGTGTATTCAAGCATAGTTAGACAGCCGTAAAAACAATACTCCCTAAGACCCAATACTCTTTGACTACGCTACTGGTCTAAATAGAAATGTTAACCTCAAACAAAAATTGTTTCACAAGAACTGTCTACAGATTTATACCCTTATTTTTCCATTAATAAAAACTGGTTTTTATTTTATTAAATACTCCCTTCACTTTTCCTATTCATCCATTGGACTCTTAACTCCAACATGCGACTGTAATATTTTTTAGAAGGACCTGTACTTGACCTCAGTCCATAGGAATTTATTTTATCATCAAAAGGACTTGGATTTTAATAAGTCTATGTACTTAGAGACAGAGAAAGTTCGCTTTTCTTTCATGCAAGGCACACCCTTATCCCATGACCCACGTCAATGTCTTGAAAGAAGTAGCCTCTCCGTAGATTTTTATTTAAAAAAACGTTCTATGCAGCCAATATTTCAAAATAAACTTTCAAAAAGAACATCTGCAGTCACGTAGAACAGTTACGCACACGTACGCGTTCCACGTACAAAAATGCCCGAAACCCACCCCATGCCGTTTAAAAAATATAATGACAGGAATACAGCTAACAAACACTTGAAATCCTAAAAAACAGGGACGTGAAATTTTTGGTTTCCTAAATATTCGTGCCGGGGGTAAACAGAAAATTTCGCTGCCAGAAAGGAACCTAACAAATTCATCCACCATTTTTCTTGTCCTCCGTGTTTCCCTATACCAATAGAATTTCGGTTCAGACACTTTTGGGGTCGTAAATTGGTAGAGACGGCTTTCACGGTTATAGGTACATTGCTTCCACCCACGAATATAATCTAATAAAATTCTGTATCCATCCCGGCCGCATTGGATTCCAGCTGGAACGACCTCCCTCATATCCTCCTTGATGTGGAGCTCGACGACTAGGAAATGGACGGATACCTGGGCGGATGAACACTAGATCAAGCTCGCCCAAAAAACCTGGCTTGAGCTACCGCCAAGAAGGAGTCAAGCCAAAACATTCCACTTATACGTCTTTACCCTTAACTAAATTTTAATGAATGGGTGTGCACATTATCTCACCCCCCGAGAGGAATAAAACATATCAAAAATACACACATCAAACTTATACTTACACCTTACGCTCAGGTAGTAGCCAATGCTCGAGTACTGAAAGTTTAGATGACGTGAAGAGCACTTATACCAGCCGGAGTGCTCCCTCCGGATTGATGTGAAGTTTAGAAAACCATCGCCGGTCTGTGGCACCTGAAAGTAGATTTGAATACATGTATAAATTATTGTTGGAATAGCAGGTGTAAACATAAATACGAGTAGGTCGGTACCATTCATATCTAACTACGGAAACACATCGTAGGGGGAGGCCAAGCATTTCGAAAGGGGGCCAAAATTTGTATTTACAAGAGCTCGTAGCGGTCGCCCTAAAAGGGTTAAGTGGTGAAAATGTACTTTAACCGGAATCGTTTATTCTTGTGTGTCGTATGCAATTTTCCAGTCTATTCTGTCCAAAGTTTATTTCCTGGTTGCTACAGGAGGTACATCATGCTTCTTGTGTAGCATTAAGGATGAGATGATGGACCGGCTCCGTGTGAAACTACCTATAAACAAGGTGCAACTTAAATGAATATAAATGGGATTTCTGGTAATGATACGTCCAGTTCAATAGATCTGCATTTTGAAACAAACATGTGAAAATATCTGAAATGACGCCACCACACGATTCGAGCCTGCTTTACTGACTGATCAATATTTCACCAAAGAAATCTCCGTCCATTTGGCAGAGAGACAGAAAAATTACAACCTTTAATGTTATTTAATTTTAATGTAAATTGCCAAAACACGGTTCACATTGTGAAGTCCTAAAATCATTGAACTTGCAATATTCGATGCTCGACAAGGACATGCACTTGTCGAGCATCGAATATTGCACTTCTATAAATAAGTCGCTACCAACAGTCATGCAAGAGACAAAGCACAGCAAAGGACGTAGGCAAATCCAGTTTTAAATAAAAAATCTGCCAATGGTCTGGGCGAAACTTTATTGTTTTGCGGGTCAAAGTTCGGGAGCGGTCAAAGTCGGAGTACATTATGAGTTGTTTAGAGATTACAAGATTTCTTGGAAAATTAATTTTGTTTTACGCAGGTAGGTTTTGCTCCATTTTCCTTCATAAATTTACAATTATTCGTTAGAAACATCAGCCTCCGTGCTATAATTTAATAACAATTGATGTAGAGACGAAAGTCTGAGCACAGAATAATTATAAGTTAGCTTAAGCACAAAATGTTCAACACTATGGAAAATATATATCTATCTAGGTATCTAATTTTGTTCTGAAAATAAAAATATTTAAATTAGAGATTTTTAGCCGATTAAACATTGAAAAAGACCATGTAGACTATTCGAATTTCGGTATTACACTAAAAGCGCATAGCAGTAGAAACGAATTTGTTGCCTTATCAGACTTAAGAGAAATGACGAATTAGGGTTTGAATTTCGAAAAAATTATAAAACAGGTTTTTAAACGATTTCATAAGAAGCAACTTGATATCTCATGAGACACGAGGGATTTTGAAAAATTTGTGAAAACGTAAGCTAACTCCTAACACCCCCCCCTTGGGTTTTGAAATTCGAAAAATCGTGAAATTGGTTTTTAGGTGATTATATCAAATACCGTAATAACCAATTTTATATCTCATCAGAACTAGGGTATGCAAAAATTGTGAAAACATATGCAAACCCTTGGATGTTGAATATCGAAAAATTTAGAAATGGGTTTGTAGGCGTTTATAAAAAAAAGTCTGTGGAAATGAAAAGCGATCTAATATCTCATCAAACCTAAGAAATATGTCGAAGCTTTGAAAAGCATACAACCCCCTTACACCCCTTAAGATTGAAAATCTGAAAATACTGAAATTGACTTTTTGGCGGTTATATAGGAAACCTTGGGAAGTAAAAATTAATTCGATATATCATCAGATCTAAGCAATATGTAGGAATCTGTGAAAACATATGCAACCTCCTTACACCTACTTGGGGGTTGAATATCCAAAAATCCTGAAAGGAGTTAACAGATAAATATGAAGACAACACGAGAAAGTAAAAACAATTGAATTAATTATCACTTCTAAAGGATATGACGGAATTTGTGAAAGCTTGTTCAACCCTTTTATATCTCCTTAGGGGCTGAAAAAGTAAAAAACTTCAAAACAAGTTTTAGGCGATTATTACGCAAGCCCGTGAAAGTGAAAAGATATTCGATATTTGATCAGACCTGGTGATATGGTAGAATTCGTGAAAAAGTTTACAACCCCCTTTACACCCCCTTAGGGGTCGAATTTAAAAAAATCCTGAAAATGCTTTCTAGGTATTGTAGAGGATTAATAATCTTAATCCATTCATTGAATAGGGAAAATTAGCAATTCCATGAATTGTAATCCATTCGTTGAATATTATAAATTAACAATTCTATGAATTGTACTTCATTCGTTGAATAATACAAATTAACAATTCTATGAATTGTAAACACAAATTTTATTAAATTTCATGTAAAAGATAATATTAAATTAACAATGAACTAACTCTTTATTTAGTTAAATTAATTTAATTTAAACTTGAATATTTATTTAATAAGTTATATCAGTGAAAATCAAATTCAGACTATTTATTTTTCGTTCCAATTTTTTTTTCTAAAGTCGTCGTATACTTCAATCGATTAAATTTTACAGAATCAAGTTTTTTTTAAAACATAAAAAACTAGTACTGCAAACTCAATGTACCGTGCGGCACCACAGTATTTATATGAAAAAGCCGTAGAACAAAATGAATTAAATATTTGGGAAGACCTAATAGATATGACGAAAATCGTGAAAATATATGCATTCCATTTTCAGTGATACATTTTATCGCCCACTTCCGAATGCCAATGGATATTTTAAAATTTTTTTATTTAAATTACTTTTCTAGTTTATTTACATATACATACCAAGTTTCAACTTTGTAGCATAAGCCGTTCTATAGATAGGAAAAACATCCCCCACCGCCGTACCATACTACCCTTATAAAAAATTATATTTTTCCAACATGCTACTACTATAGCTCTATCTAAATACCAAGTTTCAGCTTTATATCATTATAGGTTTTCGAGATATAAAAATCGGAACGTTTCACTTTTCGCCCACCCCCACCCTCAACCTCTACACCCTCATAACCATCTGATAGGGGTCTATTAGACCTACGTCTGCTAAAAATTTTAAGCATCTACCTTACACTGCTCTTGCGATATGAGACGTGATTTTTTAGAAAAATTCGCATTACCTCCACTTTCATGATCCACCGCCCCCTTAAAAAATTTTACTTTCAGCAAACTTCATTTGTCAACCTTTATACACAAACCGAATTTTATTTGTCTAGTGCAATTGGTTCGTGAGATATCATAATATAAAGTTTTTTACCCCCCCCACTTTCGTACGCCACTGCCCCCACTCAAAAATTTGTTTGCATCCTATTCTCCTAGTATACCTACAGATATTCATTAAGTTTCAATTTTATGACATTAACGGTTCAGGAGATATGGATTTTAGAATGTGTCGATCTCGGCTTTTTTGCGTTTCGGACGCATTATTTTTCACCCCACTCTCACACCCCTTCACCCATATTGACAATTTTTATGCAAATGGGTCCACTACCGAAGTTCTATATAAATTCCAAGTTTCAGGCTCCTAGCATAATCGGTTGATGAGATCTATAAACCAAAATTTTCCGTCTAAAACGCTTCCCCCTCCTCTCCCCTCACACTCCCACACCTTATAATTTGGTCACTTCAAGGGGCCTACCCAGTCTATCCATAAAAAAAAATTCAATTTAATTTCTTAAACCGTTTGGGAGCTACGAGCCTTCAAACGATTTTGCGTACGGCGTACGGCGGACAGACGGACTGAAATTTTTTTTTGCTTTTTTCGTGTCTACGAGTCATGAAACGCGAAAAAAAAATTTTCAAGGTAGCAAATTTTTTTTTTTAAAAATCGTTCACAATACTGTATTATTAGAAAATAATAAAGTAAAAAGGAACAGCTCCCTGATATAAGCGTCGCTTCTCCAAAAAAAGCAGAAAAGGATACACTTTCTACACTTAGTACAATAGTGTATCCAAAAAAACGGACCTGTTGGGAATAAGTTAATAAGTTTTGTCAAATACAAAATTCGGGGAGTCATAACTTTTGAAACCTTAAACAATTGCCTGAATATCTGAGTTGTTCGTCTTTAGAAACTAGCTTAGGTGTTTACTATTTTTTAAATTAAGTCATTTATGGTCTTATTTCAGCTGACTATGCTAAAGTTCCACTGTCCCCCACAGTTGTGCTGGTCCAAACTAACCAATAAGTGGCACCATTACAAGAATTCTGACGGTACGTCTACTTTGCAATTTAGCAGTTCTTCAAGCCAACATCATTATTTTCTCGCTACTCGACCATAAAGACATCTTAGCTGGAAAAGGAACGAAGCGGTACAATCACATAAAAAAAATGTCACATTTGTTAAATTTGCTTTGTTCTAAAAAAAAAACAAAAAATACAAAAAAACAGCAAACTCATTTGTGCTACATAAGAACGAAACTCTTCATTTCATCTCCTTCATCGCGTGCGATTTTCTTAAGGACTATCCAAGCCCACACCCAAAAGACAAAGTTTGTTGGCACCACCATCAAAACTGTGTTGAAGCCAAGATACAAATCACAGAAATTCAATAAAGTTGGTATCTTGTAATGGCCTGTTCCGTACGTTGATGTGTGTAAATAAGAAAATATGGTATACTCGTATTATAGAGGTATCTAAATGTAATTTACAGAAATCTAATGTTATACTTTATCTATACAATTCAAATTCACTTACCGGTGTATCACCATCATCTTTTTGCCAAAGAGGAGTGCTCGGAGGATTCGAATCAACATCGCACTTCAAAGAGACTTCAATTCCTTCCCGGAGCGGGTATCCAAAGCCCGGAGTACGAGAAATTGCAAAAGATGGCGTATCTGCAAGTATAAGAATAAATAATTGTTTCCTCGCAAACATACTCGTATAGCTAGAGATATAATTGTACATATGGAAGTAAGTATACGTAAAATATCATGGAAATAACGTTAACAGAGAATCCTGGCGAATCAATAGCTCCAACAGGACTAGGAACAAGCTCTGGTACGGAAACAGCCATCCAGAAGGAGAAGCATAGAACCAGCCCCAGCACGCACTTGTGTTCGTCGCAAATATGCACAGATGGAGCCACTTGTGTAGACGATAGATAACAATTTTCCAATTTAAATTACACAGAGTCGTCCCTATGTCCCGAAAATATTCGAGAAAAGATCCAATTTTTCGTTACTCCCCACCATTCCCCATCACCAAAAAAAAACAACGATGGATTGTACAGGACTCGTCCAACATGGACCCACAAATACATGTCAAAAGTGAATCCACTTGGGCCATAATTACACGAGTAATTTGAATTAAATTTTCAAATATATTGCGCGGCTGAATTGAAGTTGACGTTGGACCTGGTTGGGGATGCAAACAAATAGAGGGGTTGGTATATTTCGATACAGCAAAGATAGGACAATCGAATTGACGTCCTTCAGCCTGTCAATTTTACGCTGAACGATTGAACTGGCTGGGCGGTATGGGGAAAATTGGGCGCGTAAATTTCGATTAAAGAAATTCCTGTGCAATGGCAGAAAACGAAGGGTGAAATGGCATTAAGACGACGACGTCGACGACGACGGTGAATACAACAGAAAACAACAACATTTCAACCCTTAGACAAGTGAAAAAAAAATTTAAACGATATCAAGGGATGTCTAAAGGATGCATCTAAAGAGAACGAAATCAATTGATCCATCAGTTCCCTGTATTCTTATTTTCATCGCTGTTATTATTCCCTTCCTTATTTCGAAAGTCCTTCGAGTTGAAACGAGCCGCTCTGTAATTTTTTTTGCATTTTCGATTTGTCAGGATGCGTAGGACGGTGGATGTACGTTTACTCGCTTGAGTCGGCGATAAGTTTAAATTGCCATTGCTGATTGTTGAAGCCAAGTCGACGTCAAGGACCTGCCGCAGTTTAAGGACTAATGGCACAATAGGGGTCGTCCTCGCGAAAAGAGAAACATTTCTCGTTTATTGCATAATTGGGCGAATTGAGACGTTCTGAATGCAACAGTTTTGAAAAGTGCACTCGACATGGTTGTTATTGTGTTTTTTCTGTCTAACGCAAGTATCAATAAAATATATTCTGTTGAAAAATGATACTTAAGGGTATCCGTCTATTCGATTGAAGAGTTTGTAAAGGTAATTGTTACAGTTCTAGTTATATTTTGTAATTTGCATCAGATCAGGATACTCACAATAGTTTCACATGGAAAATGGATAAAATGGAAGGGTTGAATAACTCAGACTGACTGTAAGAAAATTGGATACAATTAACTGGCAATTACCATCTCATTGCTTTCAAGACTTCCTTTTAATCAAGGGAAGAAATGAGCAGAACCTAAATTAGCGAATGGGGCATTGTTCGCTTATTTTTCTTCTCCAAGTGGGAGTGATCGAACATTTGTATCCCATCGTTCAATACCAGCTTTTGAAGGAATGAATTGTGTAATTAGCTTATATTTTATTTGGTAGCTTCTTAAAATAACCGAACTGGCTAGTTGGCTGTATAGAACTTGATCACTATATTGAAAGCGGTTCTTTCCGCTGAAAGACTGTTTAAAACCCTTTGAACTAAAAGGCGAACGGGTTTTTCTCCGACTCCACCCAAAAAAGAGTCGTGAAACCAGTGATCCTAATTGAAGAACCCGTTCTAACGGAGTAACCATTGATACTAGTAATTAAGTAAGTTTCATTCGATATAGTGTGTGCGATTTGGGTTTGTTTGCGACAACGGTTCCGCTACCGTGAAATTCGCATTTGATTGCATAGACTTACTAACAATTTCTTTTACCATAATTTACTAATTCCTTCATTAATCTTGACTATAACAACAACGCCTTTTATCTACACTGTTTTAAAAAAAATTTATTTTCAATCCAATTTTTACTTGAAATTTCCAGTATATTTAATTTGTTCAAGTAAAAGTACACATTTCAAACACTTTTACACGAAATTACTGGTATTAGTAAATTATTCATGTATTCGGGAGCGGTCAAAGTCGGAGTATATCATGAGTTGTTTCGAGATTATTAGATTTCTTGGAAAATTAATTTTATTCTTAAAATAAAAATATTTAATATAAAAATTAAACATTGAAAAAGCCCGTGTAGACTATTCGAATTTCGGTATTTTATGTACACTAAAAGCCCATAGAAGTAAAAACGATTTGCTGCCTTATCAGACTTAAGAGATGAGACGAATTGTTAAAACGTATACAAACCCATTTTATCCACTTGGGGTGTGAGGTTCGAAAAAAATATGAAACAGGTTTTTAAACGATTTTATAAGAAGCAACTCATGAGACATGAGAGATTTTGAAAAATTTGTGAAAACGTAAGAAAACCCTTTACACCCCCTTGGTTCTTGAAATTCGAAAAATCAAAAAATCGTGAAATTTGTTTTTAGGTCATAACATCAATTGCCGTAATTTACCAATTTTACATCTCATCAGAACTAAGGGATGGCAAAAATTGTGAAAACATATGTATGCCCTTCGGGGTTGAATATCCAAAAATTGAGAGATGGTTTTGTAGGCGATTATACAAAAAGTCTGGAAGTGAACAGCGACCTAATATCTCATCAAACTTAAGAAATATGTCGAAGCTTTGAAAAGCATACAACCCCCTTACACCCCTTAGGATTGAATATCTAAAAATACTGAAATTTACTTTTTGGCGCTTATATAGGAAACCTTATGAATTAAAAATGAATTCGATATATCATCAGATCTAAGCAATATTTAGGAATCTGAGAACACAATGCAATTTCCTTACACCCAGGTTGAATATCTAAAAATCCTGAAAGGAGTTAATAAATAAATATGAAGACAGCACGAGAAAGTAAAAACCAATTCAATTTATTATCACTTCTAACAGATATGACGAAATTCGTGAAAACGTGTTCAGCCCTTTTATACCCTCTTAGGGGCTGAAAAAGGAAAAAACTTAAGAAGTTTTAGGCGATTATTACGCAAGCCCATGAAAGTGAAAAGATTTTCGATATCGATCAGACCTGGGGGATACGGCAGAATTCGTGAAAAAATATACAACCCCCTTACACCCTCTTAGGGGTCGAATTTCAAAAATCCTGAAAACGCTTTCTAGGTAATTATATGAAGAAGCTGTAGAATAAAAATTAATTCAATATTTTGGTAGACCTAAAAGATATGATGAAAATCGTGAAAATATATGCATTCCATTTTCACTGATCATTTTTTTTGCCCCCTTCCGAACGCCAATGGATATTTAATAATAATCAATCTCAAAACAGCCCAAATTGGGCCTAGGCCTTGAAGTAATGCTAGAGTTACTTCATTACTAGACCAACGGAAGACTAGGAGGTGAAGTGGTCAGCCACACGCTCTTCCGTGATTATTACCCTGATTTTTAACTCAGGTACTCATTTACAGCTGAGTGAACAGGTAGTCCGGCACCCAATCCCATTCTCGAAAATTACTTGTCGCCAAGCAGATTCGAACCTGGTACCAGTTGCACCGAAGGCAAGTGCTCTAGCCACTAAGCCACCCAAACTACAATGGCTATTTGGGGAAACTAATTTTCTAGTTCATTTACATATACATACGAGTTTCAACTTTGTAGCACAAGCTGTTCTATAGATAGCAAAAACACCCTCCACCCTTGTACCATACCACCCCTATAAAAAATTATATTTTCCAACATGTTACTACTACATGTCTATCCAAATACCGAGTTTCAGTTTTACATCATTAAAGGTTCTCGAGATATAAAAATCGGTACTTTTCCTTTTTACCCTCACCCACCCTCACCCGCTACACCACCACCCTCAAACCTTTTTTTCTGATAGGGGTCTATTAGGTGTACTTCTGGTAAAAATTTTAAGCATCTATCTTACACTGTTCTTGAGATATGAAACCTGATTTTTTTAAAAAATTCTTATCCCCTCCACTTCCACGTTGCACCTCCCTCTTAAAAAATTTTACTTTCATCAAACTTTGTTTGCCAACCTTAATACAGAAACCGAATTGTATTTTTCTAGTGCAATTGGTTCGTGAGATATCGTAATCTAAAGTTTTTCACCCTCACCCCTGCACGCCACTCCCACACAAAAAAGATTTGTCTATTCTACTGGCATACCTACAGATGTTCATTAAGTTTTAATTTTGTGACATTAACAGTTTAGGATATATGGATTTTAGAATGTCTCAATCTCGACTTTCGAGCGTCTCAGATGCATTATTTTTCCCCCACTCCTTCACCTCTTCACCCATTTCGGCAATTTTTTTGCAAATGGGTCCACTATCGAAACTCTATGTTCCAGCCTCCTAAAATAAGCGGTTGCTGCGATCTAGAAACCAAAATTTTCCGTCTAAATTGCTTCCCCGTGTAGACGACTCAATCTTCCTAAGATTTAACGAATACTTAATCTGAAAAGGCAGAAACACCTTTCACTTTCGACTATCAGGTTCGTTTACAGATCCGGTAGTCCTGAGTTTAAACCCTACGTTGGGCGCCATTTTTTATGAAATGGATTCTAATTGCTCTCCCCAATTTCGGTTGGTGGACAATAAGATAAAACTTATCGCTGGAAAAATCATCAACACTGTGAAACCTCGATACGCAGGTTTTTATTTGAAAGACATTTATTTGCAGTTTTTTTTTAACAAACTTTTTATATTCCTTTACTTAGAAGTCACATTTTTTAGTGGTCACTTTTTAATCAATTACTAAATTTTAGGTAAAAACTAGTTCTTTCAAAGGGGATTTACCACAGTAGGGGGTGGTCTTAGCTGGGCAACATTTGTGAAAAGCCATTCCAATGGGCTTGTATCTGAGCCATCTAGCAAATATTTAACAGCTCAATTTAAAAGCAATTCTGTATCTGATGCCGTTGCATATCTACCTTCTGCAGAGATGCGGTGTAGGTTACTATGCGATTGACAACCTAAGGAATAACCTTCCAAATAACCTCCTGGTCAGAAGTAAAATTCGATATCTTATTAGATCCAAGAAATATATCGGAATTCGTGAATATCAACACATCCACCTTGCATCCCCTTAAGGGTTGAAAATCGCAAAGTTTGGAAAAATGTTTCTAGGCGCTTATATAAAAAGTCCGCAGAAGTAAAATTGCTTTGATAGCTCGACATGTCTAATAGATTTAACGGAAATCGTGAAAATGCAGAAAAAACCTTATTCGCGGATATTTTTTTTTACTGCACCTTGGTACGCCAAAGAAAATCTGAATTTTTTTTGCTTTAATTAATCTAGTAGCACATCTATATATGGGTACTAAGTTTCAACTTTCTAGCATAAGCCATTTCTGAGATATGAAAAACCACCCCCAACCCCTTGCTACCCCTATTAGCAATTTCATTTTTCTTGGGTGTCACTACAGTTAATCTATACATCTGATAATTTTTAGATTTCTTTCCTTTGCGGTTTTCGAGAAATAAAATTCAGAATTTGTTCATTTATATCCACTACCACAATCACCCCCTACAACCAAATTCTCAAAAAAAATTTCTCCGCTAGTAATATACTGATCCTACCTCCTGTAAAATTCTCAAGATCATATCTGATACGGTTCTTGTGATATAAAAATGTAATTATTTGAGAAATGGCTGTCTCCACTTCCGCGCTTAACCACCCGTTTCAAAAAATTAACATTCGTAGACTCCACTTGTGATCCCATTATGTACAGAAACTAAATTTTATCTTCCTAGTGTAATTGGTTCGGAAGATATTGTAATGTTCACCTACTACCCTCATACCCACCACCCCCCTTAAATTATTATATTTAACCATTTTCTAATATCCTAGTGTCTCTTGAGACAACCACAAGGTTTCAACCTTCTGAGATGAATCGTTCAGGAGATATGGATTTTAGGATGTTTCAATCTCTGCTTTGAAGCGTATTGTACGTATTGTTCCCCCTCCTCTCCCACACCCCTCAACCCGTACCGAAAATTTGTTTTGCAAATGGACAAACTATCATAGTTCTTTATAAGTTCCAACTTTGAGCCTCTATCGTAATTGGTTCCTAAGATCTAGAAACCAAAATTTTTCTTCTAAAACGCTCACAACTCATTTGGAAATGAATTAAACTAGTTAGAAGTTCAAGGAGACTCCAGCCGTTGACTCTCTTTTCATTATAATGAAAAGATTCTGTTAATGATTTCATTGTATTCTGACGACAAGTACCAAAATTGGACAAAGTTGATGAAATTCTGGAATGTGTGCCGAAAAACAGAACACAAATTATTTACTCCTCTCATTACTATTTCTGTCAATGAACTCGAAAAACGTCAAAACTAATTCCTTCTGGAAACTTTGAAATAAATAAAGGATCACCTCCCCCATGACAATAAACAGAGAATGACAAATGACATCCTTTTCGCTAAATCATGTTTTACTGACAAATAGCCGTCGCTAATTACACGGCGAATGAATTTTGATCCAGTTAACGAGGACAAACTGACTGTCACGATTTCCAGTTCGCCCCCTATTCAAAATGTTGTTATTTTTTCATTTAAGTTTTCATTTTTTATTGTGTTCAACAATCAACTTCACCCCGAACAACCCCCTAACATCCTTTCATATTTGAATAGAACTCAGGCCGTCAGTTTTTATTGAAAAATTTCTCACCTCGTCAATTTTTAATCAAAATATCATCCACTGACTACCGTGGCCATTGTAGCGAGGCTCCGTTGGCAGGAGTTATACAGGACAAGACACAGTGCCCTTTTTTCTAAGGCAATATCCTTAATTAAAACATTGACAGATCTTTCCGAGTGCCGCGCACTTTGTTCGACCAGGCGAAGAAGGATAGGGCAAAGGCTAGGGGATGCAAAGTACTATAAGCATCAATGGCATTCTGATGAAAAATTCATCGACAAAAATAAACATCGGATAATTACCCTTGGGGAGCGAAGGGCTAAAAAGGACTGTGCTCAAATCAAGCGAACGAATCGGGAATAGCGTCGCTGGGGCCGGGATTGGATGAAGTTTTAATGTCCCGGATGGGGTTGTTGTTTTGAAATTCTTTTTTCGAATCGAACAATGTGAAAAGTTGATTCATCTCTTGAGACGGGAACTCGATAAGGGGCTACAAACCACTTGAAAGTTTTCTGCAAGTTGTAATGAGAAGTTATTTGTAATAAACAAAAAACGCGGTTAGAGAATAATACTTAATAATTAGATACAACTGAAAATTATGGAAACACTTCATTTTACAAAATATTAGCTGAGTCGTTCATCCCTTAGACAATTGCTCTTTGTTCTTACATAAAATTTCACATCTTACCTGAATACAAGTCTATGTGAGGTGTAAAGCCAATAATCGAACTAATACAGCTCTGCTTGAAGTGCTGTAAATTCCTTGCAAAGATCCAATTAACACATCCCCAAACAAGTCACGCCTAATTCAAGTATTTTTGAAATAGATTGCTCTTATTCCAATTCAATCTAACAATTAGAGATAGACGATACATTATTAAAATTCAGAAGGAGTATGTGGAACTGGATAAAAATACTTTATTATTAAAAAATAATAAAGTAAAAATGAAATACGCCTTTTTAAAAATTTCGTGGTATCTTTATATTTCACTAATTTGGTAGTTGATCTGCAACACCTAGTCTTCTAGCATGCCGACCGATAAGGCAATGGCCCGCCAATTAGGATATTCCAAACTTTGTCCTGCTAGCAAGGTCGGCCAGAGCTGCCTGGCCACGAGACACGATGTGAGGCCCGACCACCTCATGTTAGCCTCCGATATGGCAGCTACGACGATAGCTTGTTTAATGTCCTCAATTGGCCTCCTCACTGGAAGAGCTAGCGCTTGACTCAGTGCCGAACCTCTCGTTGCAAGTCCATCCGTAGCCTCGTTGCCCGAAATCCCACTGTGACCCGGAACCAACAAATTGCTATGTTAAAGGTTAGATTAGGTTATAGTGGCAGCCATCCAAACTATGGATCGACTCACTTAGACCATTCGGTTGGTCCATTGTGATACCACACTCGTGACACCTTAATGAAGTCTCATATAGGGAGTTATCGTAGCATTGCTACAGGGGAAAAGCTAGTCGAAGCAGCCACATATGCGAATGAACTTGGCTAGTTCATCAATTCGTGCTCCAGCCATGTCCCCGAGTCTGGAGAAGAAGTAACTGCACATGGCTCTGAACCTACAGCTGGCTAGCTGAGGACTCTCACAAAGTAGATGCCTAACGCTCTCTTCTTCTTCTTCACTTCTGCAGTAGTCATTATATTGAACGCCTAAGCGTTGTGCATGTCTGCCAAAGAGACAGTGCCCTATTATGACTGCCGCAATGTTACGGGTCTCTATACTACTTTTTTTCAGAAGATCGGCAGTCCTTCTAGGATGTATTACTGGCCATAACTGCCTGGAGGTTTCACACTTAGTTAGGTTGAACCATCTGCCATTGGTCAGCTCCATTGCCTTCCTATCAAGATTACTCTTGACGTAATTGAGCGGTATTTTTACCGCTTAGGTTGCATGTATAGCAGCAATTTCAGATCCAGTTTTGGCCAGCTCATCGGCTACCTCATTTCCTGGTATCCTTTTGTGTCCCGGAACCCGGCACAGGAGAACCTTATGAGCTGCGCCCAATTGTTTTCAGACGCTCCCTACATTCCCTCACTAGCTTAGACTTGACTAGGTTGGAGCTTAGAGCTTTCATTGCTGCTTGGCTGTCTATATAAATATTTATACACGACTCTTCGGGAAGATTTGTCGCGGATTTTAGTATGTCCACAGCACTGCTTTCGTCAAAAACCTCGGCTTGAAAAATACTGCAGTAGTCCGGCTGACGAAAGGATACTTGAATGTTCATGTCGGCTGAGAAAATCCCTGCCCCCGTTCCAGTATCCATTTTTGACCCATCCGTGAATATAGCAACTTCAGATTCCCTTATCACTTTTTAATCATCCCAGTCCCCCCCGTAGTAGGGAAAAGGGTATGGAATCCTGTACCGAAACTTAAAAACGGAGTTATATAGTCGGTGAGTTCACTAAGTCCACAATCTGGAAATAATAAAAGAATTTTCGTTAGACTATTCTTGTGCACGCTTTTGTTCATAAAGACCACCATAAAGAAGAATTGGCCTTACGATAGAGACGTACATCCAGTAAACTATTGCGGGCTTTATTCCCCATTTCCTGCCAAAGGCCTTCTTGCAAGTATAGAAGGCAATTGTTGCTTTCTTGATGCGCTCATCAAGGTTTCTCTTCCAGTTAAGCTGCGCGTCAGGAATAATTCCTAGGTACCTAGCTTCATTTTTAAGCTCCAGAATGGTATTACCTATTTTTGGTATTGTAAATGGGGGTATTGCTCTCTTTCGAGTGAAAAGAACCAGCCCAGTTTTTGTGGGGTTAACTCCCAAACCACAACTTGCCGCCCATTTGTGCAATTTCCGTAGTGCTCCCTGCACTAGTTCAGCTGTCGTGGGTAGAAATTTGCCAGATACCAATATAACAAAGTCATCAGCGTACGTTACCACTTTGATCCCGTCCCTCTCGAGCTGGGATAAAATAGGATCGACAACTAATACCCAACGTAGAGGTGATAGAAAGCCACCCTGCGGGGTATCTCTGGACACAGTTCTAGATATTTCATTCTCACCAATGGATGCATGTATCATTCTACTTTCAAGCATGCCGTCGATTCAGTTGGTAATGCCTAGATCAGCACCTGCATTCAGCAGGGCTTTCCGAATGGCATCCCTCTCAATGTTAATAAAGGCTCCTTGAACATCTAGAAAGACCACCCATTGTGTATTCTTTATTATGCAGCGTACTTTCTATGGTCCTTACTACCTCATGTAGAGCAGTTTCTACCGATTTAACTTTCGTGTAGACATGTTGTGTACGTACAGATTGCATCTAATGGAGATCTCGAGCAACCTTTCTAGCGTTTTCATCAGAAAAGAGGTTAAGCTAATGGGTCTAAGGTCTTTAGCCATTGTGTGGCCCCGTTTACCCACCTTCGGTATAAATATTACTTTTACCCGTCTCCAAGCAATTGGAACGTACGAGTAATTTAAACAGCTTTTATAAATAATTAATAGCCAAGGGATGATTGCTTCAAGAATTTCCTGAAGCATTAGGGGCAAAATTCCATCCATCCCTGGAGATTTATACGCCGCGAAGGATTGAATAGCCCACGCCATTCTTTTCTTGGTTATAACTTCCTCTATGGTGCAAAGTGACGCATTTTCCGGCATTCCTGACTGGTTCCCTAGGCATGTGCCACCCGCTTGGGTTGTACAGTCTGGAAAATGAGTCTCCATGAGAAGTCCTAAGGTTTCCCTATTGTTCCCAGTCCACGTACCATCACTCCTTTGCAGAACGGTGAGTACGATTGGATCGGTTGAAAGTATCCTTCTGAGCCTGGCAGCCTCGTTAGTGCTCTCAATTGTTTCACAGAAGATAGTCCGAGAATGTCTTTTAGCCTTTTTTATTGACCATTTATAGTCCCTGACACTCGACTTGTACTTGGCCCAGTCTTCCAAAGTGCCACTAGCTGTTATGTTAAAATGAGTGAATAACGCACTAATCTTATCCTTGCATAGCCTCACGAGGCGGGATTTGATCAAGTGTGAGTCGAGCGCCTTAATCGCCGCCTGACTATCTGTTAGGATGACGACAGGTTTGTTCCGCATTGCACAATCTACTAGCAGATTGCAAGCCTGAACGATTCCCATCATCTCTGCCTGAAATACGCTACAACAGTCCGGTATTCTGAATGCCTCGCTATGGTTCAGGCCAGCGAATAATACTCCTACACCCGTACCCGCGTCTGTCTTCAAACCGCCTGTGTAGATATAAAAGTCCCCTTCATGGGGCTGATCCACATTCCACCCCTCTCTGCTAGGGATCCTCCTTGAGAATCTCCTAGAGAATTCGAGCTACGGAATTAAGTAGTTTGTATACACTCTAACGAGTTCCATTCAGAAAACCGTCCGAGTATGCAGCTGTGCCCCCAGGTCTGGATACCCAGTTGCTTGACTCTCTTAGTCGCACGGCACTTTTTGCTGCTACACTCTTTCCATAAATGTCCAGCGGTAGAAGATGCAGAATCATCTCTAGCGCCGCTGTAGGTGTGGTGCTAAGTACGCCCGATAAGCTAGACGTTGAACCTTGGTGCGTTTTTTGAGGTAGGTGATCTTCTCCAGCGCTACCCACCACACTAAAATTCCGTAGGTTAGGATAGGCCAGACTATGGCCATGTTCATCCAGTGAGCCATTCCTGGCTGAATCCCCCACTTTTTTCCGAACATAATTTTGCAAGCGTAGGGAGCCCCAAAAGCGTTCCTTAGTCACTCGTCGATATTCTTACGCCAGGTTAGTTTCCGTTCTAGAACTATATCCCTAAATATTTATCTTTAAGCTGTAGGGTGACACCCCCTGTTTAGGGAGCGTGAACTCTGGGATTTTGGTTCCACGCGTGGAGAGGACCAACTCTGCCTTTGAGGGATTGACTCCCAGTCCACAGCTGTCAACCCACGCGCTCACTAGGGCAAACATAGATTGTAACTGAATTTTTTCTGTCAGGCCATAAATGGAACCTTACCAATTTTTTCGGTAGTCAACGAATTTTCTTGCAGTTTTCGGACGATATGAAAAAGGAAAAGAAACTATGCAACATATATTTCAGTGTACAGAATGTGTTGATACGTTCAGGGCTGGAAACCAGTAGGGAAAACCAAGTAGAGATGCGAACCTTTAGTCAAGATACTCAGATAAGCACACCAGCTCAACTGAACGACTGTATGAGTGACTACTGAGCGGTTAATTAGAGAAGAGAATAGAGTAATTCAACAGTTTAATTGAAGAAGAAGTGTCTAGTGAGTGACTGGTGAGTACTGAACGGCGAGACGAGAAACGACGAAATGAACAGTTCAATTGAAATACTTCACTGAACTAACTTCTTAAAGTGAATGACCAGTTGTGAAGTACTTCACTCAAATGAATTTTGCCCATCTCTAATTCTAAGCAGCTGAAATCGCGTCGCATTGCTTAACGCGAGCGTTGCGTTCACTGTAATTCCACACTAAGTCTCTATATCGGATTCTTTTTTTCAGTACGGATGATAATCTTAAAGTACCGTAGATGTCGGTTATAATAGATTCGATAGAATCATCATTGGTATTGGTCCGCTGTAAGCGAATCCGAAGCTATTTATTCCGGGACCTTGCAAATGGTTCATTATAAACGAGTACCCATAAAAAGCGAGTTCATTAGAAGTAAGTCACTTGTATTTTATAACTAACCGGAAAAAACGCCTGATAAGTTACAGAGCAACTAACAGGATCAAGACACAAACAATAGAAGCTAATGGATAGATTGTTTTATTGACTGCAGAACGACACAATTAACCCATTATCACATAGCAAATTAAATTCAAAGACACAAGATTTATAAGCAGTTGGCCCAAATCGATATCATTTGTTGTATAAAATTTACAGCACAAAAGTACAACAATAAAAGGAAATAATTCGATCATTTTGTATATAAATCAGTCGAATCACTTTGAAAAAAGTCCCTTCGAAAACGTTTTATGCTATTCTTTCTGAGCAAAAGAAACTCTTACATAGCAACATATAAAATCGAATTCAAATCGATGTCTCTGATGTATGTATGTTAGTGAAGTTAATATTTCGTTTTCCAATTTCACGGTTCAAAAAATCGATGTAAGATGAAATTTTCTCACTGGTACAAATGTTAGTTGCCAGTATCAAAGCATAAGACTGCAAATGTTTGGGTTAATCAACCAGAAGAAAATGAAGAGTCTAGAAAATTTATAACCTAGCTATCGAAAAATAATTGTCCCTGTGTAGACCAGTATAATTGACTTGGATTTAATTTCGGAAGTTATGTCGAGCAAGAAATTGCGAAATTATCGACGTAGCAAACGATTTTTTTAAGTCTTAAAGGAATTAAATGTGGGAAATTTGTAATAAATAAAGCAGATAATAGATTTTATAGCTTCGACCCGCATTTGAAGTACCCTTCAATTTTAAGACATCAGACAACTTAGTAAAGAATTACATAATACAAATTTGTATGAATATGAAATGAATTTTAGATATTTTATCCTCATTCTTGAAATTGTGTGTATTGGTACAGCAGGTCGCCTTTAATTTCCCTATTGTGGGCCTACATTGGGCGCCCATTTTAAACATAAATAAAATACGCTCTCAAAGAGCTTATTGCCTAGATTGGAAGATTCGGGCGAAGGACGTCGATCCAGCTAAATCTTATAGAAATGGGTCGTGGATTTCATGTAACTCACATAAATTCTTTATAAAATTGTTTGAAAAATGCAATTTAATGTTACTAACAAGCTAGATATTTTGTAAACTGGGTATTCCGAAGTCATCCACGACAAAATTGGCGAAAATTTTAATATAATCAAGTTATAAAAATATATTTGCTTAACGTTCGTGAAAAAGAGCTTAAATTAGTTTTTTAGATGGGGAATGAAGGATTTGTACCTAGTACGGCGGTCCCATTTCAGAACCTAGTAAGTGCTTAGAAAATTTTAGAGTATTGTCAGAAAACATATTTTTACTCAGCCCTCAAAAATATATATTAATAATTCGTACTCTCCGATAAACTGGGGTAATCCCAATATATCGGGATACCAACATTTATTTATAAGGGCTGACTATAGGTAATTTTTGGTAACCCTTAAAAAACAGACAGCTAAATATTAAACTAATATAAAAAAAAATAGAATACTTTTGTAGGACTGCAACTTTTCGCCAAACATCAAATATTTTAAAAAAATATTTTAATTTTTAAAATATTTATAATACTTAATTTTATAGTTTATTATATACAGCAAGGATTATTATAAAGTACGAAGCGGGACATAAAAAAGAACTTGGAGTTTCTAAGAAAAATGTTGGTTATTATTTTGCGTAACGGAATAGCCAATTTGTAGCAGTTTTCATTACTTTTAAAAGAAAAAAATTCAGTTCACCTAAATTTTTTTCTGGATTTATAAAAGCCCATTTTGTCACCCTTCATATGAGGATACAATTATTGCTCTACTTTAAGAACTTTTAGAGTTATCTCGCTTAAATACAAAAAAAAATTCACCGATTAAGCAATTCCTTTTTTTTTAATAAAGTGTAAGTAAAAATGATAAACCACTTCCGCAGAATTGTAGCTTGTAGTTTTCTGGTACTACTGGTTTTGAGTACTCGACGATTGAATTTGATGTTACAGTCAAAACGCTCTTTCTATTCACGAAGTTGAAAGGATATGCACAAATAATGAAGCGAGCAGATAGCCTATAAAAGACTATCTATTCATTTTTTCCGAAGAAAACATCCTAGGTGTGAAATTTTTTGAGATAATTGTTTTTGAACAGTCTTTTAATTATAATACATAATAAGGTCCTTGTCAGTTAAAATTTTATTTGAGTTATAATGGAATTTTTTCGTTGGGAGTAAAAAAAAACCTTAATTTTGAACATGCATAAATATTTTAACCAATGATATTTTCGATATTGTTTTAACTGAAAACGGGAAACGGACTTAATGGCTTTCTTTTGGTAGTTTTGTAAAACTCACTCTCACTTACACTTTATAAAAAAAAAGGAATTTCTCGCATTATGAAGTGGTTTTTATGAAATTAACTTCTAAATTAGGTATTTTCGCGTGTCCAACATACCATTGATTTAAAGCTGGCAAATGGGATTTTATAACACAAAAAAAAATATTTTATTCAACGATCCCGTTTCTTGTATAAAAGACCGTGAACCGAAAATGGGTACATTTTGACTATCCTCATATTTTACTTTCAATTGTGAAAAAATATGTAAGTATAATACACTCTAAAAACAGAATGTAAAAATACTCTGTATTGAAACCAAAATTAAGTGTAAAAATACATAATTTAGGTACTTGTACGTCTTATTGACGTATAACCGTTTTTTAGCGCACAAATAGGTAATATTACATTTATTTTGCTCTATAAAAAAAGTAAATTTAGGTATCATGATTATATTAGACCAATAGTAATGTAAATTCACGCTTAGTGTAATTTTACTTTAAATACTTTGTAATATTACGCCAAAATAAGTAAATAAGTTTTCTGGAATTTATTTCATCATTTCATTCCACTTCACGTCGTCAGGTTTGTTGGGTGTTAGGATTTAAATCAGCCAAATGTTTTTGTGTAATATTTGTAAATTAATTTTCGAATCAATTTTTGTTTATAAGTTATTACCTATTTATTATACAAGTTATTATATCTGTGGCCACAGGGAATAAGTAGGTAAGTCTAACAACGAAACTATTCAGAGCAGCACTTTTTAGCTATATTTACAATTAAACTATTCCTGTAAATCCAATTTTTGTGAAAAAATTAAATTTTTTGACATCTCACTGATCAAATAACATATAGCAATAACTTCTTCACAGTGCGTGTAAGTCTTGGAAGATGACCACAGTACACTAATCCCATTTTACTATTTTTCGAATTACCAAGTTATTCCCTGTGACCACAGATATTATCTTATGAATGTTCATTTGTTCATAATTTAAATAATTATTTTTAATTTTTATGGTAGTTTCCTTGGATTATTTATATCATTTTTATGTAGACATATGTTATATGCATAATTTTTCGTATCTTGTTTTTATTTTCAATATAAGAAAGTCCTTTGTTTTCATAATAATAGTACCCATACCATGTTTTCCATCATTGTCAACTCAATCCAATTTATTTTAATACACTACATGTATTGTGAAATTTCGTCTTTAATTTATGATTTTACCGTTTTTTACAATTATAAATCTCAATTAAATGAAGAATTTTTTCCCTATAATAAAATGGTATTTTTACACAAAAAGTGTGTAATAATTGCATTCTCTGTGTAATAATTACACCACCGAGTTTTATTGATTACGCAGCCATTGTGCAATGATTACATCACTGATGTGTATTGATTACGCATATGTTGTGTAATTATTACAACTTATTTGTGTAATTTTCACTCTATTTACACAGGCATGTAAAAAAAACTATTAGATTTGATGGAAAACAGATGCCAACTATAATAATGATAAATTTATTCCAATATTTCTTAGAGTTTAGCATTAATGATTCGGAAAAAAATTTGTATAAAAATCAGAAATGGAGAAAAATTGTCAAAAACTGTTTTCATGTGTGTTGTACTCAGTTTTTTTAAACCCTATAACAATAGTACAGCTTTGAAGTTTACAGCGGTATATGTAATTTTGATGGAGACAGTGCCAATGAAAATAATTTTTTATATTGAAATCTTACGAACTATATATATTAGGACCTTAACTACGCTCTATGAATCACTATATTCTTCCAATTCTTACAACAATAGGTCGAGTCCAACCTGCGCACTCAGTGGTAGTGGAACATATGGAAAAATCGCTTAGTATTGCAAATTTTCAAGTAAAAATATTCCAGGACGACATTTTAAGAAATCTGCCAAATGTCTTTGCGCAAAACTATAAGTAGTCTGAGTCAAACTTTGATATGCGATAAAAATTGAGATGTAACACACGTTGCTATGGCACTGCTAACCTTAAAAATGAAGAAGAATATTTGAAAAAGACTTTTTTTGAAAGTGGTAGCCATGACGAGAATGAGCATCACATGTCATATCTCAAAGTTGCTCCGACTGTTGGCAATTTTTTTAAACTTCAGTGGAAATATTTAGCTCTTTGTGAAAGCATATCCTAAATGCAGTAGGAATGTTTTTTTACTGGAATTAAATTTCTTAATGCGAATCGTTAGCCGATTACACAACCAGCGTTTTACTTGAGCACCAATAAAATGTTTTCTAATAAATTATACACAGAATATTTCATTTTCAATCTTTCTCGAAAAAATATAGTTTTTAAATTTTTGAGCAGAAATTTATACGTTTAGTTTATACGTATAATGGAATTATTTTAGTCGCCTTTCAGATTTGTTTACAACTCGAAAAGCTTTGATGCTTAATTTTTTTTTTTAATTTTTCTAAATCTAGACATGATTAAAACAATAATTAAAGTTTGAAGAACACGATATGTAATTACTCTTTTTCAATAACAAAGTATTTTTTAGAAATTCAAATGGTCGGATTTTACTAAAAATGACCACCTATTAAAATAATGAGCAATCGATTTAGTATTTTTTTAAACAAAAAGTTCTTTACCAGCGTAAAGAACTTTTTGTTTAAAAAAAATCTCTTCTGCCAGATTATAGACAATTTAGAGGATAAAAACTGTAGTGAAATTGAAAAATAACGTCGAATAATTATTTATATCCCTAGTGAAAATTTAGATCAATACATTCCCTCCCACTGAATTATTTCAGCAATGTATGCCGCCAATACTTTGACTACGAGAATAGTCCTTGCTAAATTATATATTATATGCAGCTGAACAGTCGATATTGAAAATATCATTTATCTAGACAGTCCGACAGGAAGGAAGGATATGCATCAATTTAAATATTGGCTAGGACATTGATTCGCATTGCGGGATAGCAATCAAGTGATGGCAATTCCAGGCGATGTCATTCAGAATTCGCTCGACCAACGAGGACTAGATTTGCTGAAATAAATCTGTATGAACATAAGCCCTGTCTATTAGTCAAATGGAGTCCTCAATAGCAAGGTAATTTCCGATATTAGTCTACAAGCGGTTCTGAATAGTGTCACGTATGTTCGAAAAAATTATAAAACTCATCTAGAATATAAAAAATTCAGTGATGCGGTTTGTGCACTTATGTTTTATTAGGTTTTGCTTTAATAGTATCATTGCTAATAGTCAGCATCAGTATATTACGGAAGCTATGGTTCTAACTCAATCAGAACTTTAGAGTGAACCCAAAAAATTTTTGTTTTTACAACAAAAATACATTATCAAATGCAAGGTAAAGTCCAATCAAAATCGAAAGATTTTTTTAGTTTGAGAATAGGATAAGTTGCCATGCTTTCCGTAGATTTAAATTAATTTAGCATAAAATAATATTAAAACACATATACTAGCGCTGGAAAAAAGATTAACATTAAAACCAGATAAGACTATCCTCTTATCACCATCATGATTGAGTATTGTTGCGAGCTAGAGGTTCGCTAGAATGTCAAGTAAGAACACAACTCTATTAAAATTAATAATAAACACAAATAGCTTTATTCAGTTAAATTAGTACACTATTAGCAATTTACCCGATTTTATTTACTACACGAACGTTCTCATCAATGAAAATGGCTTTACACATCCACTTTTCAGTAAAACTGATCGTCGTTTCGATTTCGCAGTAAAAAAAATTTATCCCGTGTACGAATGATCTGTGCTTGTGTAGTGAATGTGTTGAGTCAAGAAATTTCTAGCATATTCGGTGGACATGCAGAGAGTGTTTAAAACATGCGAGAAGTGTGTAGAGCTTTCACGATATTCTAATTGGATATTAAAAGGTTAAAGTTTTTTCGGAAGCTTGGATGTTATTAACAAGTAGTACGGGTTGCCAGGGTACACATGTAATTGTATTATACAAATAAATCCCTGAACAATAAGTTTAAGTTAGCATTAACTCAAGTTAAGTATGATTAATATTATCATAGATTAAAAACGATTTTAGGATAGCATTCACAACTTAATTATATTGCTTGTTTTAAGTTTTAATTTTAGTTGTAAGTTCTATAGCTAGTTTCAAGTCCACAATGTTAGGAATTAATCCAGAACCAGGTTTTCCAATATTTTTCAGTCACAACAAATAACCAAATAAATTCAATAAAACCGAAAATTTGAAAATTCCTAATACTCTGGGCGAAGCTATATTACAGTTCGGGAGAAAGTCCAGGAAGCAATCAAAGTGGGAATACACATATGACCTACATTTTTGGGTCATAGTCCGGGATGCGGTCAAAGTCGTAATGTGAAATTGGTTGTTTGGAGCGAGGCAAGTGTTTTGTAAAACTCATTTTACTTTATTATTTCAATAATACAGTATTTTCACTAGAATTGGGTCATTCCATTAAGAATCGCCAAAAATGACGAAATTTGCGAAAACTTTAACATACTATAACTAACAAAAAAAAATTTATAGAAACAAAAAATTGAATTTCAATTTATTTTTTTTACTAATTCTTGAAGTACGAAAATTTTCAAAAGAATGGGAGATGGTAAGGTCACGCCTTTGGCGATTCTTGGTGGAATGACCCAAGATTCTTGTAAGATACAACTTCACTGATTTCAGGATGTTTTTATATTTAACCCCGTAGCGATAGAAAAGAGGTTACATACATACGTTTCACGTCCAGAACGGCCTTTTAATCGGCCAAGAATCGATATTGTTGCGAGCTAGGGGTTCGCCGGGATTTCAAGTAAAACACAATTCGTTTAAAATCAAAATAAGTGAGTATTTATTCTTCGCACTTTAATTCTGTTCGCACAATTATTCACACTATATCGCAATACCGCCCGCTTTTACATAGCACTTGTCTCGATCGCACTCTATCAATCGCTTTCTACCAATACGGTCGCGTACTAGGTGTCTGTCACAGTCGACGTAATAAAAATTACTGTATCTTCGCTGAAAGCTTCACCTGCTTTTATACTTGCCGGTTGCAGTCTAGGATGTACTTGATTGTTCGCTCGGTGATGTGTGTGGATGATTCTCGAAAGCTTTAGAGCTTTCGATTTTGATCTTCGTTCGGTGGTGTATGCAGAGTGAGCTTGAGATTTTTCGACTTTGATCCTCATTGGATTCTAGTACATTGGAGAGCATTCGATAAGAAGGGAGATACAATCGTGCTGTTTCGCCTTATTTACTTCAGCTAGGTTTCTGATTTTTTTTTGATTATATAGAAAACCCGACGAAGGAAATATATGACAGAATTCGTGAAAATGTTTGCAATCCCTTTACATCTCCCCTAAGGGAATATATAGAATACTGAAAACTGAAAAAACTGAAAACCCCGTGAACGCAAAAAGTAATTCCACAATTCTGAAGACCGGATCGATATGACGAAATTCGTGAAAGACAATTTTTTTGTCTCCCCTACCCTTCTCCGTACGAAAATGAATTTAAAAAATTTTTTTTTTATATCTAAATTATTTTACTAGTACAAGTTGTTAGCATAAGACGTTTCAGAGACCACCCCTGTACCATACATTCACTATAACTTTTAAAAAGTGCCACCAATATAGTTCGACTTAAATTCTAAGTTCAACCTTTCTCTCTTTACCGGTTCTCGAGATGTTAAAAATCGGAATGTTATCCTTGAAGTCCATTTCACCGATAATTCGAAAATAGCTCCACTATCATAGATCTTTGTTAATTCCAAGTTTCAACTTTCTATCATAACTGGTTCCGGAGATAGACGAACCCAATTTTTTCATTTTCAGCGCTCCTTTTACCTCAACCCACACACCCGCACCTAAAAAGTTACTACTTGAAGGGTTCCTCCCAATGAACCCAACAACAAAATTTAAATTCAATCGACAGAGGGTTTAGGAAATACAAGCCTTCAAACGCGTTTGCATACGGCGGACAGACAGACTAAAATTTTTTTTTTGCTTTTTTGGTGTCGAGTAGTACTAAAACTAAAAAAAAAAATTTGGAGGACATCAAATTTTTTTTTAAATCGATCACAGTCCTGTCTTATTGAAATAATAAAGTAAAAGGGCTTATGATTCGTAGGTGATGAGGATCATACAGGCGCAAACGCAGCGGCGGGTGGGGAGGGGGTTGAAACTCCCCCGAAATGATGTAATTAAAAATCACAAATAAATGTAAATAATACGCGACGCGTAAATTCTCTTTTTAATTGAATATAGGAAATTGTGTCAAATTTAGGAAGTCTATAGCAAAACATTCTGTGCTGCAGAGGCTTCCTGGAAGCTAAAATAAAATGTATTTTAGTAAATATTTCACTATACTCAGTTAGTTCCGGAAATATTCTGAAAGTGGTTTGCGAGATTTTTCAGTTTAGTGAGAACTGAACGCCACGAAAATAAAAAGTTTTTTTGGTCTAATTTGTAAGGCAAGGTTCCGTTAACGGGCAAAATCGTACTACTCCTTCGGGTATCTGCCATACAAAAAGTCCTTAAGATACGTGTTCAAGAATATTGATCAACAACTTCGGAACACATTAAGCTACGACTATAAAATTGTGTATACGTTGGTTTTTCAAACGTTGCAGTTAAATGAATATCAAAGTTCGCACGAGTCCTTTGAGTAGCTGCCATACGAAAATCCTGTAAAAATGTCTTCACTCAAATTACGGAACTCACTATATCTCAAGAAATCGTTCAGCCACAAATAGGGAATTTTGTAAAAATTAGTTTTGAATGAAAGTTCACAAGTCAGCGAAATAATTCTACTCCTTTGGGTAGCTTCCATGCAAAAAGTCCTTATGATATGTGTTCAAGATTATTTTCTGATAGCATTGAATGCTTCAAACTATGAATTTCAAATTTGTACAAATTAATTTTGAAATGGATACAGGTAAAAGGACAAGTATGCTAGAAAGACCTTCTTGCACCTCCCATGTGAAAATCTTTCAAAATGGAAAATTTTACTTTCGGTAACTTACCTAGTTATAGATATGAAATTGAACACAGATAATATTGTCTGTTAGTTTCGAGTTACAACCTAATGAGATTCCTTAACAAAGGACAATGCACTCCTGATTCTACTTTATCCCCAACTACAATATACATCTGAGTTCAGTATTTCAACCAGAGTATCTAACAATTGGCTTGCAACGATCGTGACTGCAGTACGTTTTACTTCCTACCGAGATCGAGACATTCTAAAATACATATCTCCTAAACGGTTAATGTCACGAAATTAAAACTTAATGATCATCTGTAGGTATACTACGATAATTGATCAGAAATAATTTTTTGAGAGGGGGCAGTGACGTACGGGGGTGGGGGTGAACAAATTTAGATTATGATATCTTACAAACCAATTTCACTAGAGAAATAAAATTCGGTTTCTGTATAAAGATTGACAAATAAAGTTTGCTAGTACTAGTATGGTAAGGGGGTGGGGGCTGTTTTTCCTAACTATAGAACGGCTTATGCTAGAAAGTTCAAATTTGGCACGTATATGTAAATCAACTAAAGAAGTAATATTAATTAAAAAAAATAAATATCAGTAAAAATGGAATGAATATATTTTCACGATTTTCGTCATATCTATTAGATCTTTCCAAATATTGAATTAATTTTTTTTTGTACGGATTTTTCATGTAAATACCTAAAAAGTATTTTCAAGATTTTTTGAAATTTGACCTCCAAGGTGGTGTAAAGAGGATGTATACATTTTCACGAATTCTGCCGTATCCCTCAGGTCTGATTTGATATCGAGTAAAATTTTATTTCCACGGGCTGATGATTATTAAAATCACTTTAAACTTGTTTTCAAGTTTTTTTCTTTTTCAACCCCTAAGAGTGTAAGAACGGGTTGAACACATTTTCACGAATTCCGTCATATCTCTTAGGAGTGATAAGATATCGGAATGGTTTTTGCTTCCTCGGGCTTTCTCTATATATATCTAAAAACTAATTTCAGGATTTTTTTGATATTCAACTCCAAAGTGGGTGCAAGGGGGTTGCATATATTTTCACAAATTCTTACATTTTTCGACAGATTTTCGACATATTTCTTAGGATTGAAGAGATATCAGATTACAGATACCAGAAGCAGATTCCCAGCAAAAAAAAAATATTTTGATGGTGAGGATGGGGGAGGATGAAAAGGAAAAATTTCCGATTTTTATATCTCGAGAACCTATAATGATATGAATCTGAAAGTTGGTATTTAGATAGAACTAAAGTAGTGGTATGTTGGAAGAATATAATTTTTTAGGGGTAGTATGATGCGGAGATGGGGGGTGTTTTTCCTAACTACTTATGCTACAAAGTTGAAACTCGGTATGTAAATATATGCAAATCAACTAGAAAAGTAATATTATGATGATGATATCCATTGGCGTTTGGAAGGGGGCAAAAAAAATTATTAGTGAAAATGCAGTGCATATATTTTCACGATTTTCGTCATATCTATTAGGTCTTTCCAAATATTTAATTCATTTTTATTCTAACGGCTTCCCTAACTGTTTTTAGGCTTTCAGTCACATAGTAACCTACACCGCATCTCAGAATTAAACTCGTTCCGAACTTCCACCGGAAAAATAATGAAGTTGCGCCCAGACTGTTGGCAGATTTTACTTTATTATTTTAATAATACAGTATTGTTTTCGATTTTTAAAAAAAAAAATTTGCTACCCTCAAAATTTTTTTTTTCACGTTTCATGACGAGTAGACACGAAAAAAGCAATAAAAAATTTCAGTCCGTCTGTCCGCCGTACGCCGTACGCCGTACGTCGACCGCTGTACGCAAAATCGTTTGAAGGCTCGTAGCTCCCAAACCCTTTGAGCTATTAAATTAAAATTTTTTTTATGAACAGACTGGGTAGGCCCCTTGAAGTGGCCAAATTCTGAGCGGTGGGGGTGTGAGGGGGGAGGAGGGGGAAGTGTTTTAGACGGAAAATTTTGGTTTCTAGATCTCAGCAACCGCTTATGCTAGGAGGCTGAAATTTGGAATTTATATAGAGCTTCAGTAGTGGACCCATTTGCAAAAAAATTGCCGATATAGGTGAAGGGGTTTGGGAGTGGGGGGAAAAATAATGCGTCCAAAACGCAAAAAAGGTGAGATCGACACTTTCTAAAATCCATATCTCCTAAACGGTTAATGTCACAAAATTGAAACTTAATGAATATCTGTAGGTATACTAGGAGAATAGATCGGAAACAAAAATTTGAGTGGGGGCAGTGGCGTACGGGGGTGGGGGGTGAAAAACTTTAGATTGCGATATCTTACAAACCAATTGCACTAGATAAATAAAATTTGGTTTCTGTATAAAGGTTGACAAATGAAGTTTGCTGGAAACAAAATTTTTGAAGGGGGCGGTGGAGCATGAAAGTGGAGGGGATAAGAATTTTTCTAAAAAATCACGTCTCATATCTCAAGAACGGTGTAAGATAGATGCTTAAAATTTTTAACAGAAGTAGGCCTAATAGACCCCTAGTAGAAAACAAAATTTTGGAAGTGTGGGTGTAAAGGGTGAGGGTGGGGGAGGGTGAAAAGGAAAAAGTTTCGATTTTAATATCTCGAAAACCTATAATGATATAAAGCTGAAACTTCGTATTTAGATAGAGCTATATTAGTAGCATCTTGGAAAAATATAATTTTTTATAGGGGTAGTATGGTACGGGGGTGGGGGGTATTTTTCCTATCTATAGAACGGATTATGCTACAAAGCTGAAACTCGGTACGTTTATGTAAATCAACTAGAAAACTAATTTAGATAAAAAAAAATTTCAAATATACATTGGCGTTCGGAGGGGGGGCAAAAAAAATTATCAGTGAAAATGGAATGCATATATTTTCACGGTTTTCGTCATATCTTTTAGGTCTTCCCAAATATTGAATTCATTTTTATTCTATGGATTCTTCATATAAATACCTAGATAGTGTTTTCAGGATTTTTTAAAATTCGACCCCTAAGGGGGTGCAAAGGGGGTTGTAAACTTTTTCACGAATTCTACTATATCCACGTCTTATCAGATATTGAATATCTTTTCATATTCATGGGCTTGTGTAATAATCGCCTAAAACTTGTTTTTAAGTTTTTTCCTTTTTCCACCTAGGAGGGTATAAACGGGTTGAACACATTTTCACGAGTTCCGTCATTTCTTTTAGAAGTGATAAGAAATTGAATTGGTTCCTACTTTCTCGTGCTGTCTTCATATTTATTTATTAACTCCTTTCAGGATTTTTGAACATTCAACCCCCAAGTGGGTGTAAGGAGGTTGCATATCTGGTGATATATCGAATTCATTTTTACTTCCTAAGGTTTCCTATGTAAAAAAGCCAAAAAGTCAATTTCAGTATTTTAGATATTCAATCCAAAAAGGTGTAAGGAGGTTGTATGCTTTTCAAAGTTTCGACATATTTCTTAGGTTCGATGAGATATTAGATCGCTTTTCATTTCCACAGACTTTTTATATAATCGCCTACAAACCCATTTCTCAATTTTTCGATATTCAACCCCCAAGGGTTTGTATATGTTTTCACAATTTTTGCCATTCCTTAGTTCTGATGAGATGTAAAATTGATTATTACGGCCAACCAATTCACGATTTTTCGTATTTCCAGAACCAAGGAGATGTGAAGGGTTTGCTTACGTTTTCAGAATTTTTTCAAAATCCGTCTTGTCTCATGAGATTTCAGGTTGCTTCTTATGAAATCGTCTAAAAACCTGTTTCACAATTTTTTCGAAATTCAAACCCCAAGTGGAAGTAATGGGTTTGTATACGTTTTAACAATTCGTCATATCTCTTAATTCTGATAAGGCAACAAATACGTTTTTGCTTCTATGGGCTTTTAGTGTACATAATATACTGAAATTCGAATAGTCTACACGGACTTTTTCAATGTTTAATCGTCTAAAAATCTCTATTTTAAATATTTTTATATTAAGAACAAAATTAATTTTCCATAAGAAATCTAAAAATCTCGAAGCAACTCATGATACACTCCGACTTTTACCGCTCCCGAACTTTGACCCTAAAAATAATAAAGTTTCGCCCAGACTATTGGCAGATTTTTTTAATTAATTCCACTTCAATCTAAGATCAAATTGCAACGAAAAAAAGGAGAAGAGAAGAAGAGCAAAGCGAGGTGTTCTAGCATCTCTAAAAAAGTGCGAGAGACCTCTTTTTATGCACCCTTACAACAGTTTTTAAATGATTCCTTGGGAGTTACAGTTGAGATCTCATTTCAGAGGACACGATCTTGCAAAAAGGAGGTCAAATGGAGGAGAAAACGAGGTCTTCGAACCTCCCTGAAGAGTAGTCCAGGACACGGGACATTTACTAGTTGCGCGAGTAGTCCAGAATTAGTTCAAGCTTCCCTAGAAGTTTTTTTAAATGATTTCTTAAGAGGTAGACGATATAATTTTTCTGCAAACAATCCCTCCCCCCACCCCAAATATTTGTCTGTGTTCGCGCCTGGGATCATCAATTCTCTACTTCCCCAAGTCACTGCAACATAAGGGCTTGCTGTCTGACATGTTGTAGACTAGAGGTTTGAATCTTGAGTGAGGATGAAATAATTTGTTATTACTTAAAATTAATAGTTAATTACAAAGTAACATTCTGGTGGCTAGTCTATGATTTTAGGGAGCAAAAAATATATTCAAAGAAATTAATTTTTCAAATCTGTTTATTCTATTTCAGTCAGTGAGTACGAGTAAAATTTAAAAAAAAAAATATTTTACTTTTCAAATAAAAGAAGGATTGATTGCTCAAAAAACCAAGGAATTTAGTACCATCGTTCCTCTAAGTAAAAACCTATGAAAACATTGTTTTGTTTTCCAGAGGAAATTTCATTCAATTACGGTGTGGTTTGAGTGTTTTTTTTTATATCAAAAGCATTCCAGTTTGAGCAGTAAAACAGACCAAGAAACTACATCCTTGTAGGAATCAGGAGGTGGATATATCTGGACGGTAAATTTTTGCCATCATATTCGTTGAAGAGATCCTTGCATAAACATGCTAAGAGTCATTTAACAGTCGTTATCTTTCCCTAGTTGGGATTCGAACAAATCCTTCTTGAAAATTCTGGAATATTTTTATGCCTTTCCATCATCGTTCCGGGCTAGATAAAACCCAAGATTTATTTTTTTAAAACAAATAAAAATATTCTTAGTTTTATACGTCGCACCGTATGTTTAGCCGTCCGTTCATGCACATGCTCCAGCGCTGGAAGTAAGATAAGGGTCCGTATACAAATAGAGTTTTTTCCCATATACGCTACGTTAAGGTCATTGACAAGGTAGATCCTTGCACAGAACGAGAAAACTTCCTGCAGCAAAATAAATCCGTGCTCACGGAAACACGTAGCCCCCAGGCTATGGTTATGCTCGTTTTATATTATAACTGAAAGTCATTGAAGAAAGTGGCATAAGGACAGGGCGGAAAGTTTTCAAACTGAACCCTCCCGTAAGGGAGGATCATAGTTTCAGACTATTCCGACCACGGTGTCCAGTCTCTTACCGCTAGGAATCACATGCTATTGGCATAATACATAAGATCAAGGTTCCAACTAGTTTGTTAAAAAAAAAGCCACTACCCCTATGGAATTAGAAGTGGTGTGGTTCAACTTTGTTATTCAATGCACAGCATGCTTTTTGTTTCGCACATAATCCATGCAGAAACTTTTTTTTACCCCATCGATTTTTCATGCAGCCCTTAGTCCATTACAACTCCTACAACATCCGCCGTTCAAGGATAACACACGTAGGCCTCGCTATCACTACCGCTATTACTAGTACTGTCCTTATTTTTAGTATGCATGATTCAGCTCTGATCCATGGCATTAGCTTAACGAATGAAAAATAGACAAACAGCTGAAAATAAAAGTTTACACTCCGAATAAAAGTGATGTATTTAAGGTCCTTCATATGAAAACTACGCTATGCATTCTAAATAAAACTGGGAACGTATTGAACGAATCTACCAAATTTGAAGTAGCAGCACTTTTGTCTGGTAACTATGCAATGGGAAAAAAGTTTTTGAGTAAGCCATCCACTGGAATGACCGCTCTCAGACTGATTCCTCTTGTCCATGGCCGGTCAAAGCTTGAACCAATTTTTTTTTGTTTTATTTTTAGCTTAATGTGATTGCCGGTTTGTGTCTCGCATGCACATATATAGTTCTTATCTACCCTACAAAGGATAAACTTCGGGATCCTAATGAATCCAACTTCTTCGCCAACCCTATTACTAACGATACAAAATATTTGTTTAATTACTATTTTACTTTAATATTTCAATAATACAGTAGGTGTGTTTTTTTTGCGCATAAATCCAGATCAAATTAGTGATTAAAATTTACATTGAAAACACTGTGAATATTGCTGTTTTTGTTATTTTTTTATTGCTTTTCCCTGTAGATAGTAGGCTAGAATATAGATTTTAACAGGAATAGCTGCCCCAGTAAGCTCACTGGGGCAGCTATTCGCGATAAATTCTCTAATCTAGCCTACTATCATGGAAAAAAGTTATAAAGAATCATTAAAGCAGCAATGTTGTTGTTATTTTGTATATAAATTTTCTAACTTACTCTGTTCTGGATAATTGCGCAAAAAAACACACCCAGTATTGTGATAGATTTAAAAAAAAAAAAAAATTTGCTACCCTCAAAATTTTTTTTTCACATTTCATTACTAGCAAAAAAAAAATTCAGTCCGTCTGTCCACCGTACGCCGTACCCCGTACACCGTACGTCGACCGCTGCACGCAAAATTGTTTGAAGGGTCGTAGCTACCAAACCCTTTGAGCTATTAAATTAATTTTTTTTTTATGAATAGACTGGGTAGGCCCTTGAAGTTACCAGGCTGGGGATGTGGGGGAAGCGTTTTAGACGGAAAATTTTGGTTTCTAGATCTCAGAAAACACCTACGCTAGGAGGCTGAAACTTAGAATTTATAGAGAGTTTCAATAGTGTACCCATTTGCGAAAAAATTGCCGATATTGGTGAAGGGGTGTGGGAGTGGAGGGAAAAATAATGCGCCCGAAACGCAAGAAAGCCGAGATCGACACATTCTAAAATTCATATCTCCTAAACGGTTAATGTTACGAAATTGAAACGTAATGAACATCTGTAGGTATACTAGGAGAATAGATCTGAAACAAATTTTTGAGTGGTGGCATTGGCGTACGGGGGTGGGAGATGAAAAACTTTAGATTTTGATATCTCACGAACCAATTGCACTAGACAAATAAAATTCGGTTGGTGTATAAAGGTTGACAAATAAAGTTTGCTGAAAGTAAAATTTTTTAAGAGGGCGGTGGAACATGAAAGTGGAGGGGATAAGAATTTTCTAAAAAAATCATGTCTCATGAACAGTGTAAGATAGCTGCCTAAAATTTTCACCAGAAGTAAGCCTAATAGACCCATAGCAGAACATATTTTGTGGGTGAGGGTATTGAGGGTCAGAGTGGGGGAGGGTGAAAAGGAAAAGGTTCTGAATTTTATATCCCAAGAACCTATAATGATAAAAAGCTGAAAGTTGGTATTTCGATGGAGCTGTAGTAGTAGCATGTTGGAACAATATAATTTTTTATAGGGGGTAGTATGGTACGGGTACCCCCCCACTGTTTGTCCTATCTATAGAATGGCTTATGCTATAAAGTCTAAACTCAGTATATATATGTAAATTAACTAGAAAAGTGGTTTAGATAAAAAAAAAATTTTAAATATATATTGGCGTTTTTAAGGGGGTCGAAAAAAATTATCATTGAAAATGGAATGCATATATTTTCACGATTTTCGTCATATCTATTAGGTTTTCACACATATTGAATTCTTTTTTTATTCTTTGGCTTCTTCATGTAAATACCTAGACAGTGTTTTCAAGATTTTTTGAAATTCTGCCTCAAAGGAGGTGTAAAGGTGTTGTATACTTTGTCACGGATTCTGCCATATCCCCCAGGTCTGATCAGATATCGAATTTCTTGCCACTTTCCCGGGCTTGTATAATAATCGCCTAATACTTGTTTTTAAGTTTTTCCTTTTTTCATCCCCGAAGAGGGTGTAAAAGAGTTAAACACGTTTTCACGAATTCCGTCATTTCTTTTAGAAGTGAAAAGAAATTGAATTGGTTTTTACTTCCTAAGGTTTCCTATATAAGCGCCAAAAAGCCAATTTCCGTATTTTTAGATATTCAATCCTAAGGGGTGTAAGGGGGTTGTATGCTTTTCAAAGCTTCGACATATTTCTTAGGTTTGATGAGATATTAGATCGCTTTTCACTTCCACAGACTTTTTAGGTAATCGCCTACAAACACATTTCTCCATTTTTCCATATTCAACCCCCAAGAGTTTGCATATGTTTCCCATTTTTGTCCATCCCTTAGTTCTGATAAGATATAAAATTGGTTATTACGGGATTTAATGTAATGGCCTAAAGACCAATTCCACGTTTCTTCGAATTTCTAAAACCAAGGGGGTGTGAAGGGATTGCTTATGTTTTCACCAAATTCAACCCTCAAGTGGATGTAATGGGTTTACATACATTTTAACAATTCGCCATAACACTGAACAATTCGTCTTAAGTCTGGTAAGGCATCATATTCGCTTTTACCTTTATGGGCTTTTAGTGTTCATAATATACCGAAATTCGATTTGTCTACACGGGCCTTTTCAATGATTAATCGGCTAAAAATCTCTATTTTAAATATTTTTATTTTAACAAAAAAATTAACTTTCCAAAAAATGTCATAATCTCGAAACAACTAATGACTCCGACTTTGACCGCTTCCAAACTTTGACCCGAAAATAATAAAGTTTTTTTTATAAATGTAATGGGAAATTGGTTGCATAGAGTCGTGACTGTTGAATAAATAGAATTCTTTCCGTTACATTACTTTTGTAATTTGGAGTTGATACTAAGAAATTGATAATCCTACTAAATTTTGGAATATATTATTACATTCATGCATTCCCTGACAACCCGAACCACTTATCAATGGCATCGAAGTTTATAGAGAACACCACAATCTTTCAATATCCAATTAGGAAAGCCTAAAATGGTTTACCCCCCACACTTTACGCATGTTCTACATACTTTACAGATGTTCTATAAACTCCAGAGAAGATGATAGAAATCAGTGGATACATACAGTATATTAGTGCAGCAGGGATTGTATACAAGATCAGTTTATCGACTGCGAAATCAAGACGATGATCAGTTTAATTGAAAAGCGACGGAGTAAATGAAAGCTCGAAGAATTGCCAAGTGTAATACCCTGTTCAGACTATGCGTTTTAAATGCGTTTAAGTAGGCAAAATGAACGAGTTAAAAAAGTAGTGTTTAGACTAGGCAACTCGTTTTATTTTGATACAAGACAGTTTGACGTTATTTTTTTTGACAAGCAGATATTCAGCTGTATTTCATTAGCAAATTTATGGTTTCTAAATTATTTGAAACAAAAGTGTTTTTATAGCAGTAATGAAAAGTGAATTAATTAGCTAATGCAGTCGTTGAACAAGCACAAAATTCAGTTTCTACAGCATTAAGTAATTTCTTTTAAAGTTTACTTCGATTTCCGCAAGGGTCGCAATACATGTTTCGCGTTCGGGAAGAGTTTTCAACGCGTTTAACTCGATTTAAACGCGTTAATCTCGTAGTCTGAACATAGTATAAGATTAATTCAATGCGATTTTTTTAAAATAGTTTAATTATATGTGTTTTTACTTTAAATCCCGGGGAGCCTTTAGCTCGCAATAATATTTTAACCAATTGTAACTCCGCTATCTTAATAATTTTTACTTTACTTTTTTTAAGGATGCCAAAGTGAACTTAGGAGGTTAACCTTAAATGCATCCTCATCCCGAAGCTGACTGGACTGAGCAAGTCCATCTGGCATTAAATTATACTACAAGCTTTGAATTTTTCTTAAGGGGGGCGATACATGTAAAATTTTCAAAAATTCAAGTTTCTTTTTTTTGCATAAATAGTTAAATTAACATCTAAAAAATATTTTTGTAAAGTTTTAGAATGAAATTCGCATTATTTATCGATTAAAAACTCATTTAAGTGCTCCGCCTCAACTTGACGCTCGAGCGCTATTGAGTCCGTACTGGAGCGCTCGACTCTCGCTATCTGCTTCTCGGATGTATAACCTTGGGGACTTTTGTATTGAAAACCCGGATAAGCATGTCAAGAAGAGCTGAGAAAACAAAACGAGTACTATGAACGTACTGAAGGACTTCTGTATGGGCATCATAGAGTTTCTGTGTGTCAAAACTTTAAACGCGTTTTTCTCGAGACGACTTTTTTTAAATTGGCGGGCAAGATAACTCAAAAAGTTCTCAACCGATTCTTATGAAACTTGGCACACTTTTTCTCTATAGTATAAGCTTCTAGTTGAACCTCAAAAATGCAAAAAAAAGTTCAAAATTTTGCGTTTTTGACCCAAAAACTGTCGAAAAAAAGGGTCAAAAATCGTACTTTTTTTTATGATGCGTACTAATTCACGATTTTTTTTTTTTTTTTTTTTTCTTGGTTCAACTAGAAGATACATGTTTAATAAACACACTCCAACCCATTTTTTTGATTTCATATTGCTGTAACTGATGCTGAAAATCCCGCCGATTGATGCCTTTCGCCGCGAGGGTCTCAGGTGATTGGTTACTACGGCGGCCATTTTGAAAAAAAAATTAAATAAAATCAGATTATTGTATTTTAATATGTAATGAATAAACATTGATCACTTTCAAAACGATTCATTTATTCCTTCTATTTTAAATAAGCCTCTGAAAAACGGTCTAAATTCAGGCGTTTACATGTATCGCCCCCCTTAAGCAGGTCACTGATTTTATCATTCAATTATAAACTTCTTCTGTGGAACCTGCCCGTACCTACTTATATATACCTAAAATATGAATAAAGCCGAGTAATCTCGAGTATTAAAAAGACAGTCAAAACTCTTTATACCCCTCGAAAGAATTTTTTCTCATCAATTAATGTCAGTAACATCATCAATTTAAGTTACATAAGCCGCCGCAGCAGTACCCACGTATATATCGACATATCTACGGTCTAAGTTTATAAAAAACATTATAGCGTTTTTTGAATTGTTTGAATTTTTGTCGCATATACCCTATTATGTGAGTTGGAAGTTTATTGCAGAGGACCAGATTCAATTTTCTTCCTGTTGCCGATCGGGGTCACATTTGTTATAGGCAACTTTACTGTTCTATATAACAGCTAATAGAACTAAACATTATTAACACCTACTAGTACACTGCCATACCTGGCCCGGTTTCTGACCTTCCATCCCTAAGCTGACTGGACTATACACTACTGTCTATTAAAGCCTAACCTCCTAAGTCCAGTTCGGTATCCTTAAAAAAACACACTTGAAGCCGACAAACAGCTCTTAGCTTCAGAGTCCTAGACCTCCAAAGCGTCTAACGAATATTTAACGAATTTTAGGCATGACCCTGGTCAATCTTGCTTACAATCTTCTACGAGTTCTTTCAAGTTCTTATATTGGAGAAGTAACTGCGAGTATATAAACTAGTCGGGTTTGATCAAATTTTAAACTTCCTTAAACAGTTCAAAAATTGAATCATGAGCCAAAGTTTGTTGCTGTGGGTCCACTACGTAGAGTCAAAATATTTAAAAAGATCTTTAGATCCAACTACACTTAGTTAAATTGAAGGACTAGGAGCCAACCAAATTGAAGAAATTTAGCAAGTTCCAAAAATGAACTGTTCCTATAGATGTGGCACCCAACGTGGGGTTCAAACCTATACCGTGAGATTAAATTTCATCGACTGAACAAAGCAAGGCGGGACCCCGTCACATCACTTGGAAGCAAGGAAACTGACACAGTTTCTATTGCTAGAGATGGATTAGTTCCATAAATAATTTAAAGGGAAAACAGGAAAAACATTAATTAATTTCTGAAATGCTTCAAAATCGTGCACTTCATTAGAGCAAAAATGGATTCGATGAAATTGCTGCATAGTAGTTTCTTCGGACAGGATCAAAGAAGTCGCCAATCCTAGAGTACGTCTACCGCTGCATAAAACTACCTCAATAGGTGGTCAAGGAAAAATCATTTTCAGTGACCTGAAAATAACAGATTATCTGCAATATTATAAAAACAGCAACTATGAAGTTTCCCAGGCAATCCACTGAAGAAAAAAAACCTATTTAGTTCTACCAATGGGAATTTTTGCATTTACCAAAGGCAATAGTAGAACAATGGAGCGTCCACGAATGACAAAAGTGAAATGCTATAAATTCACCCGCTTTTGTTCTACGCTGTATGCGATTTTTGTTCACTTTCCTGTCATTTCCAATCTATGAAGAAAAACTAAGCCACCCATTGCTGTTTCGAGCTTTTAATGCTCCACTTGTTTTATTTAAAAAAAAAGGTAAAATATTTGCAATTTAAAGCTATTGTTCGGTATAGGGTCAGTTTTGCTTTATTGCGGTATTCCAATTCGTGCATTAAGTTTGGTTTTAAGATTGGTTCCTTGAATTTTTCTACTGAACTTAGACGGAAACAATACAAAGAGCAAGATTTAATGGTGTATACTTACACTGAACATCAAGGAGCAATGATGCATTCTGGCGCATCTTTAGCGTTGGGTGTTCCATGACGCAGAGTATCCTTGCGTTATGATGCGCTCGATAAACTGCTGGTAAGCGAGCTTCACTCTTGGCTCCGCTATTTATTTTGTATGGATCCTTTTCCTGAAATTATGACAAAAAAAATTTTGAAAAAATACTGTAAAGCAATAATAACACCTGACAATGATAGTAGTAGTTACTCCAACTTCTTGAGACAGCCTCTTAATCTCATATATGTAGCTACCATACTTCGACTAACAACTTTAAAGAAGTAGCTTGTTTTCGGGCACATATAATCAAATTTTACAAGGACATTTGTGTGGTGTCCACTGGAATGGAGATATAGTTTTCTTTTCCACTTTTTCTCTTTGTCATTTCAATTTTTAATTTTCATTTTCAGTTTAGCTAGTCTGAGCTCATTCATTAAGGTGTAGTATTGGATTGCACTCAAGCTGTTGATATTTTTGTTTAAGGTATTATATATAAATTATATTATCTGTCTATAGTGAACAACAAAAGTAAACCAAATCAAAATTTGATATTTCAAAAAATGGCGGCGAAGTTACACTGGTTACACTGAGTGGATAACCATTCATCGTGTTGCCAAAACAAAGCCAAAAAATCTGCCAACGGTCTGGGCGAAACATTATTATTTTTCGGGTCAAAGTTCGGGAGATTGTCAAAGTCGGAGTATGTCATGAGTTGTTTCTTGGAAAGTTAATTTTGCTCTTAAAATAAAAAAGTTTAAAATAGAGATTTGTATCCGATTAAACATTGAAAAAGCCCGTGTATACATCCGAATTTCGGTTATGTACCCTAAAAACCCATAGAAGTAAAAACGAATTTGTTGCCTTATCAGACTTAGAAGATATGACGAATTGTAAAAACGTATACAAACCCATTACTTCCAAATGGGGTTTGAGTTTCGAAAAAATTGTGAAACAGGTTTTTAGACGATTTCATAAGAAGTAACTTGATATCTCATAAGACACGAGGGATTATGAAAAATTTGTGAAAACGTAAGCAAACCCTTCACACCCCTTTGGTTCTTGAAATTCGAAAAATCGTGAAATTGGTTTTTAGGTCATTACATCAAATGCCGTAATAACCAATTTTAGATCTCATCAGAACTAAGGAATATCCAAAAATTGATAAATGGGTTTTTAGGCGATTATATAAAAAGTCTGTGGAAGTGAAAAGCGCTCTAATATCTCATCAAACCTAAGAAATGTGTCGAAGCTTTGAAAAGCATAAAACCCCCTTACACCCCTTAGGACTGAATATCTAAAAATACTGAAATTGAATTTTTGGCGCTTATATAGGAAACCTTAGGAAGTAAAAAGGAATTCGATATCTCATCAGAAATAAGCAATATTTAGGAATTTGTGAAAACATATGCAACCTGCTTACACCCATTTGAGGGTTGAATATCCAAAAATCCTGAAAGGAGTTAATAGATAAATATGAAAACAGAACGAGAAAGTAGAAACCAATTCGATTTCTTATCGCTTCTAAAAGAAATGACGGAATTCGTGAAATCGTGTTCAACTCTTTTATACCCTGTTGGGGGCTGAAAAAGGAAAAAACTGAAAAACTAGTTTTAGGCGATTATTACGCAAGCCCGTGAAAGTGAATAGATATTCGATATCTAATCAGACCTGGGGATATGGCAGAATTCGTGAAAAAGTATGAAACCTCTTTACACCCACTTAAGGGTTGAATTTCAAAAAATCCTGAAAAACCTTTTTAGGTACTTATATGAAGAAGCCGTAGAATAAAAATGAATTAAATATTTGGGAAAACCTAATAGATATGACGAAAATCGTGAAAATATATGCATTCCATATTCACTGATAAATTTTTTCGCCCCCCTTCCGGACGCCAATGAATATTGGAAATTTTTCTTATACAAATTACTTTTCTAGTTGCTTTACATATACATACCGAGTTTCAACTTTCTAGCATAAGCCGTACTATAGATAGGAAAAACATCCCCCACCCTCGTACCAAACTACACATGCTACTACTATAGCTCTATCTAAACACCTTGTTTAATTTTTATATCATTATAGGTTTTCGAGATGTAAAAATCGGAACTTTTCCCTTTTCACCCTCCCCCACCCTCACCATCAACATTTTTTTTTTGCTAGGGGTCTATTAGGCCTACTTCTGATAAAAATTTAAGCATCTACCTTACACTGTTCTTTAGATATGAGACGTAATTTTTTAGAAAAATTCATATCCCCTTTACTTTCATGATCCACCGCCCCCTTAAAAAATTTTGCATTCATCAAACTTTATTTGTCAACCTTTATGCACAAACCGAATTTTATTTATCTAGTGCAATTGGTTCGTGAGATATCGTAATCTAAAGTTTTGTACCCCCACCTTCGTACGCCACTGCCTCCACTCAAAAATTTCCTATATATTCTGCTAGTATACCTACAGATATTCATTAAGTTTCAATTTTTTGACATTAACCATTCAAGAGATATGGACATAAAATGTGTCGAATTCGGCTTTTTTGTGTTTTGGACGTAGTATTTTTCCGACAGCGCAAATCGGGCCAGGGCCTGCAGGATACATTGTCTGAAGTCATCTCGGTTCAACGCCCGCGTCCTCCAATTTGTACATCTAAGAAGCAATCTGCAATCTGCGTCAACTGAGTCCTCGTATCTTTTGCGCGATTTTCCTACCGGTCGTTTGCCTTGAGCTCTAGCTTTCAGTGTGCGTTTGGGAATTGTGAACTTCACCATGAAAAAAATGTAAACCTTGACTGACGTTTTGACATTGACAGACCAGCAAAACTGTTTAAAAGTGCGTTCGAATAAAAATACAAAACTGTTATGTACCTATTGAATAACCTTTTATAATAAATTTATTACAATACTGTAATTAGCTTTGAATACAAACTTTTACAATTGCATTCAACTATCGCACCTGAACTGGAATACATACTTTGCACACGTACACAAATTCATAGTTGATTCATTCCGCATAGCAAATTTCAATTCAATCATGAGTTCCGTAAGTTAATTAAAAGGAGGTCTCCTTCGGTCATTAATTAGTGCTTGGTGCAAATAATGGTCACTCAAGGATTCTGAAGACGGACTCATACTAATCAGTTCACTTTCACACCGCAAGTACTAATTTGTGGTTATTGACTAACCGGTAATGCTACTTTGTGTCGGTTCGGTTTGCACAGCGGTTGACACCATAAAAGCCGCACTACCTACTAACCCATTACCAGGTAACTCAATTACAGGTTATATTTCCAGCTTTATTGGCAACTACACATGGCTAAACTGAGACCCGCAATCAAAGTACCTACTACTATGCAATATGCATTTCACTTAAAGGTGGCACAATTGTAGCTGCGATAAAAGCATTTTTTTCGCCCGGCTCAAAAGGATTCTTTTCCTTTTTTGTAATCAAATATTCACGGGGACTAGAGCAATGTTAGGTGGCACATAGAGTTCCCACCTTAAGTGGAAAATTACAGCTTTACCCAGTGAAAATAGCACACAAACGATGTGGACTTGTGTAGAGCGTCTCACAAAAAAACGGAACGTGAAGTATACCTACCCTTAAATAGAGGATTTACCTTGAAAAAGGTGTATCGCTGTGATGCCTGATTTCAAGGAGTACGAACAAACGCGCATAGTAAAAGAGTTCTTACCTTTTCGCTTTTGACTTCCTCTAATTCGAGCACTTCCGCAGCAACCTTTTGTGCATGACGATCAACACCAGGACTCAGGAGAACCTCCCACGTTAGCGTTGGCTTTGGATTGCCACCTTCACTTATACACGCTAAACTCAGTTCCGAGTTCTCTTTAACAGGTACAAAAATATTTCCCGCATCGAGACGACGTGAGTCGATTAACAGGTAAGGAGCTTTTGGACGGTCTGTAAAAGAGTGCAAAAAAAAGGGATTAATAGAAATTTAGTTCAGTTGGAAGAAAAATTTTATAGGAATTAAAAGGATTTGGCAAATATTTAATTAGTTTTATTGTTAAAAACTGGAAAACGCTAAGCTTAAAAATTTTAAAATGTAGGAAGTATAAAAAAATCGCAGAAAAAAGTTGAGCTTTCGTAACAGTTTCAGGAAGATCTCAACTGTTCTGAATTGTTCCACACACCTAGTTAAACTAGAACACTTCACGATGTATCAATTCGAGTTTTAAGTACAGTGTAGTGGTTATTAAAGTTAGGAAATTTTCAATCTCATCTGTGCCGCATCTCCAATTTACCACTATCCTGAACTTTGATTCAAAAAACAATGTTTAACTATATTATTATAAAATGTTGCAAACTACGGGTTCGCAGGGATTTCAATTAAAACAATTCGATTAAATTCATAACTAGGTAATGCCAAATCGTGTAATTCTATGACTACACTTGTCAATGCTTCGCGGTTACAAATTACTCGTTCGGATTCTAAACCACCCCAGATATACACTGTCCCTAGTTATGAATGAAATTTTTTTCGGCTGTCGCTTTATCAGAAACTGATCTAGTGTACGGTCTCATGCAGTGCTTTTGTAAACTACATGTATGTGCTCTGAGAGATCTCGAATGCATTCGATAGTGTTCCTTGAGGGCGGAACGCGCTTGAACCGACATCCTTCCATTGTTTTGACTGTTGTTTGGTTTCTGGAGTGTCGTGGTGAATCCATGCTTCATCAACAGTTACGAATCAACGAAAAAATTCATTTGTATTACGTTAAAGTTGTCACACGATTGTGTTTTTAGTCGATTATGAGCAAACGCGGCAGCCATCTTGCGGATAGCTTTCCCATGTCCGAATGGGTTTTCAAAATATTTCAAACACGTTCAAATGAGATGCTTACTACGTTAACTATCTCACGCACTTTTACTAGACGATCTTCTATCACGATATCATGGATTTTATCGATCATTTCTGGCGTGGTGACCTCATTTGGACGACCTGGACTTGGTATGGTTTGTGTGCTCGTACGACCACACTTGAATTCAGAAAACCATTTGTAAATCATTTGGATCGATGGTGCAGAGTCCCCATAATGATTATCTAATTTTTCTTTGGGTTCTTTAGCTATTTTCCCTTTTAAAAAATTGTGTTTAATCAACACACGAAATTCACTTTTATCCATTTTCAACAATTTTTGTAAGTCGACTTGCTTAGACGGCTGCTCCTCGAAAACTAAACGAGGTATCAGGCTTAAACTTTGCAGGTAATCTATTAATGGATGGTCCAGGTAAAAAAAAATAACGAATTCCTTACCTGCCCACTCCTTCTTGATTTTTCCACGTCATTATCAATCCGCCCTCGTAGATAAACGTCAGAATCTTGAATGACGCTAGGTTTATTGGATACAGGATAGTTGTGGATCTCCTCGGCAACTTGGATGTTATTGAGAACTGATTTAGAGATTCACAATGTAGTGTACTGGACAATGTACATGATAAAATACCACAACTTTGACGTCTCTGAATAGACCTTCAACCCTAAAACTAGTACTCGTTTACGGCTCAAAGTTTCTGAGCTCTGGATCCCGTGGCATAGAGACATAGTGTGAAATGAGCGGGCTGATGAACTGGCCAGGAAGGGCTCCGCTCTTCCCGGCTCTTTTGCAGGACTAGTCCACGTTCCTTTAGGAGTTGTCAAGAGAGACATACTGTCCCACTTCCAATCAGCGGCTAACTCCAGATGGAAAAGCCTAACCACCTGCACCATATCTAGGAAGATGTGGCCATCTTACAACGGAGCCAAGTCAGACGAACTCCTATACAAGACCCGGTCAGACATCTCCAGAATCACGGCCATCAGTACGGGTCACTGGCCAATTGGGGATCATGCTGCCAAATTGGGCATTCCGTTTAATGCACACTACCGCAGCTGCCAGGCAACAAATGAGCGAGAGTCGCTCGTTCATTTTCTTTGCGAATGTCCGGCTTTAGCTAGAGCCCGAGTGCGAGCACTAGGCTAACCCTTTTACGGGGACCTGAGGGAGATATCGGTTAAGAAAATTGTGGAGTTATTACTCTTCCCGTACAGTACAGGATGGATATAACAGATCAATTTTCCTCGCACTCATCCTTCAAATTCCCCAGTCACAACAACCCCTAACATCTGGGTTTAATACTAGTTTGTGGTTTCAAAACGGCCATTGAGCTAATGGAGCTCCGTCCAGAGGACAGAGCTGCCACTTAAACCAACCAACAACTCGTATTTTGACCAAGTGGTCAAATTGCAGTAATAAGATGGGCTGTAAAATTTTATTAGTTAATCGTATTTGGGCAGCTATTAAATTACATAGTAATCTCAACCTACCTATTATAATTTTATTTGTAATTTTTTTATTATAGTAAAATTTCCCACTGCGAATAAAACAATTTAATTTTTAATAAGCAAAATGTTTTTACTCTAATTTTTTTATAACTATTTTTCTGAGTTAATTTTAATTTTGCTTTAGTCGAACAAGTTATGGGTAGTAAAACCAATTAGCGGTCTTACACTTAAAGTGATGAAAATGATTTCTGTTATTTTAGTTTTAGTTTTAAGAAGGGGCCAGGCGCTAGGCCACCGTAAACACTAGGCACCCAAATATGGCCCATAGCGATCCCTTCGGAGCCTTGTAGGTCACTAAACATCCTCGAAACAACCCAGATCCCTAAAGGACTTGACCAGCTTGTCATGCCCCATCAACCTCAGATCCTTTAAATTGTCTAAGGAAAGAGTGCCCAACCACCTCAGTCGCCTCCTTGCAACCGCCTGACATTCACACAAAAAGTAGGTAATGTCCTCCTCAGCATATCGGTCAGGGCAGTACCTGCATACGTCAGAGTCAGCGATTCCCATACGCGTAGCATGCTTCCCTAGCAAGCAGTGCACTTTCAGTATTCCGATGAGTAACCCCAAACTTCCCCTATTCCATGCCAATATCCCTCTAGTCTTGCGTATGTTCAACCTTGGCCAGAGAGCCCTAGAAGTCCTACAGCTTGTTAGCGTTTCCCATCTACAGTTCGCTGCATCCGTGGCACGATCCCCGATATGCAGTTTGATGCCGTTTAATAGTGGACCAACCTTCTCCTCTATCATCCCGGCTGACGCCGATCCTAGTCTCGTCAACTCATCGGTCAGTTCGTTTTCTGGTATATCACTATGCCCTGCTACCCAGCATAGCCGTACTCTATTTTGACTACAAAGTACCTTGAGCACTTCTGGACAGCGCTTTACTAGCTATGATTTGATAGTTCCCGATTCCAATGCATTCAAATCCGCCTGGCTGTCAATGTAGAGTGAGATATCCCGAACTCATATCCACCCTATCAGCATGATGTTACCTACCTGGAGCACTATCAGAATCTCCGTTTGGAATACACTACAGACATCCGGCAGCTTCAAGGACTCCCTTGCACTCAACTGATCAGAGAAGACTCCAGCGCTAGTGCTGCATTCCATTTTGGAATCGTCCGTATACACGGAGAGTTCTCCCTCGTTCACTACCCTGTTGTTTTCCAGTCTACTCTGCCTAGGTATACGACCCTGAAGGATGATTTAAAATCATTTATCGGGATCATATAATCCGTACAAATGTCGGCGTAACTCTGAAGAAATTCCCTAAGAAAGGAGCCGTGTCCTGTGGATATTTCCTTAAAGAGACCACAGCTCAATAGTTTTACCGCTGTGTTTGACGCAACCTGTTTAATGAAAATATCAAGTGGTAAAAGAGGCACGCAAACTGCCAGTGCTGCTGTTGGCGTTGTGCGCAGGGCCCCTGTGATCATTACACAAGCACTCCGCTACACTCCACTCTGTTTGTCCCCTTTGGATATACTGTTACGTGTAAGCCTGGCCACCGCGCAACTCGATCGATTACGAATAGGAAACTGCAACAACCGAATACCTAAGCTGCAAAATAACCCAATCAAAAGCCTAGTTGAGAGTAAATAAGGAGAGCGGAGCAACACGATTATACCCCACTTCTTATCGAATGCGCTCGAACGTACTGGAACAGCGTTGAAGATCAAATGGAATGCTCTCAAGCCTTCCAGTACCATCTACACACACCACTGAACGAAGATCGAAATCGAAAGCTCTAAAGCTTTCGAGAAGATTCCACACTGAGCGAATATTCAAGTACATCCTAGACTGCAACCGGCTAGTATATAAGCAGGTGAAGCTTTCAGCGAAGATATAGTAATTTTTATTACGTCGACTGTGACAGCCAGCGTGTATACGCGACCGTGTTGGTAGAGAGCGAAAGTGATCGAGTCAAGCGATATATGGTATAAGCGGGCGGTATTGCCATACAGTGCGAATTATTGTGCGAATAGAATTTAAAGTGCGATAAATAAATAATCACTTATTTTTATTTTTATCCGAATTGAGTTTTACTTGAAATCCCGGCGAACCCCTAGCTCGCAACAATACTTTTTGTCTGTGGCTTTCCACTATACCAGTGCCCCGTACGACAGAATTGATCTCGCAACCGCCGTGTACAGCCAATGTGCCATATTTCGTTTCAGACCCCAGCTCTTTCCAACGGCCTGTCTACACACAAAAAGCGCGCTTTTAGCCTTTTTAATACGCTCTCCAACCTTGCCTTTCCAATTTAGCTTCCTATCCAAGATCAGGCCTAAATATTTCGCCTTTTCTGATAGTTGCAGCTCGATCCCTTCAAGCCTTGGTAGCCTGAACTCTGGAATCTTGTGCTTCTTAGTGAATAAAACCAACTCAGTTTTTGAAGCGTTTACTCCCAAGCCACATCTTCTGGCCCGCTTGCTCAGTGTACAGAGTGCCGACTCCAAGATGTCCGTAAGAGTATCCGCAAATTTTCATTGATTATGGCATCCACGTAGGCCACAATCCTGATTCCTTTCTTTTCGATTTCCATTAGAACCTCGTTCACTACAAGGAGCCATAGAAGGGGGTGATATCACACCACCCTGTGGAGTACCCCTCGAGGCTGCCTTATTACCTTGATGATTTCAGTTAAATGAAGATAACTTCTGAGCTGGTTATGCTGGCGCGATAAACTTACTTCAGAATTACGCGGTGTCAAAATGATATTTATAATACAAAAAAAAAGTTTAATCAAAAACTAGTAATGTACCGAATCCACTAGCTGTATTAATTCTCCGTAATCCACTGATATCTTAACAATGTAGTTTTCAGCATGCTCACCTGAACGCAATTAACAATTTTCAAATTCGTTTAATTAACTGCTGAGAAATTCAGAAGGACTTCATTCCGCTATTCAAACTCTCTACACTCTTTTCTTATTAAATTGTAATTTTAAGTAATTTATTTTAATATTCCTTTTAGATTAAAAGCATCCCGTTTTCTTTGAAAAGGTTTCGTCGAAGTGAAAATGGAAATTATAACCCAATTTTAGAATAATTTCCATCAATTGTGTATTTCATGTGTTTTTGGAGGAATGCCGAGTACTGAAACAGTTGTTAGAAATTCTCAGAAATTAAGACTCAAATAAGTAGAAAGTACAATCTACCACATTTCACAATTTTCCTGAATTTAATTGAAATATTTCATTGCCTATTTCAATTCAACCTTCACGTGAGGTTTGGTATATTTCTGTGTTCAAAATCTTTGTAAGAAAATTCATTTCTTGAACGAAGGTTGACTGATTCAGGTGCAAATTGTAACGAACGGCCTGTAGAACAATGTGTCAGAGGACAAATTGGAAAAAAACCCCAGTCCAGATCATCGAATAAAATTCCTAGCAAGCTCTCGCTAGAGAATTCGCTGGGCACAACAAGCACAACTCCAAACGTCACACTTTGGTCTGGGACCATAGAATACCCAGGAGAAGCTATTAAAATCAGCCAAGTACGCGTACATGCGAGGCAACAACGCACACCAGACATCAAGCTGCACAGCCTGGCTGGAAAAAGATGCTTGTGCGCAGTAGGGACTGACAGAACGTGGTCAGTAGGAAGAAAACCACCAACCGCGCAGGTTGAAGGAAAAATTAAAAAGTAAAGTGGAAAAGAAAGAAAGTTTTTATTTCGGGTATTGAATTTTTTTTGGTGTGCTGCGCGGACGCCGACAACCGAACAAAAAAAAAGGGGAGTGAAGGAGATCCGGTGGAGCCTCGTCAGGGCCCTAACTTTCAGGCACCCTCGCCACCGTGGGATCTGAAGACCAAGCTGAAAGGACTTAAAAACAAAAAGAAGAATAAAGGAAAAATCATGTAAGGAATTATATCCTTTTTTATTTCTTTTATATTATTTTTTTTTTTTATCTAATTTGGTCGGACAATCCCTTTTTATATTGCGACTTACGGGGGGCTAGTGCGCAAAGTTGGCCCAAAATGGTCTAATCCATTGTTCTTTTCTTTTGTGTTTCCTTGTTTTTGTGTTGCCTTTTTTTTTACAAGTGAAGAAGTTTTTTTCTTGTTTAGTTCGATTGGGGATGTTCGTCCGTGAGTGCTCCGCCCTCGCTAATACGGTCATTAACCTAAAACGCGCCGACAGAAGCTCCCGCGTATCCTCCTAGTGAGTTTTGGGGTTAGATCGGATCGCTCATGATCGATCGTAAAACGGTCCGCGGATAAACCAAGTGAAATGTGGGAAAATTCTGAAACCAATTCAAATTAAAGAGAATTTTCGCCACGATCCGTTAATGCTGTGCGCATTCCGAACAGAGAAATAGTTTTCCGTGTGTAGTTCGCGTCTATTTCAGCTCCAATTAACTTGTAGTCGTGAATTTCCTTTTTTTTTTCTTCTACTCGTTTGTAAGGTTAAGTGCTAAGCTATCGGTGGCACAAAGGTGCGTAATACCGGTATGCGTAACGGAGGTTCCCCCGTTAGGCATCATGCCATCGGCAGGTTCCGTTATCCAAGCCTGAAGTACCGCTAGTGACGCGCAACCGCATGGATGCCAACGCAGTCCCCGGTTGCCCTCATGTGCCTTCTAAATGGATCCCTTTTAGTTTGTCGTCCTGTGTGCTGATTTAGCATAGTACATTTTAGGTTATGAAAGGCTTCGATGGATTTCCTTTGTTTCTGCTTTTGCCAAATCCTGAACCAGTATGCGTTGAATTCGGCCTTCGTGTACCCTTATGGCTTTTGGAGAAGTTTTAGGCATCTTAAGAACCCCGTAGGCGGACAGCGGCGCTTATCGAAGACAACGGCTGGATCAATTAAGCCGCAATAGCTGAAAAGTTGCCTCCTTCTGTTTTCAGGTTAGGTACGCGCGTTTCCTAATTTTAGCGGATTCAGCCACATTATGTTTCCTTTTGACCCTTCAAGCCGAGAAATTAAAAACCTCCGAAGTCGAGTGAAGGACCAGCAACGGATGACGCATCGTTTTACTTATAGGACACCCCGCTGTCTGTAGTTCTTTTGTTTCGTGCTTTAATGTTTGGCACGCACCTAATTAAGCGGTTAGTTTTTTTTTGGTTGTTGTTCAGGGCCCACGTTAGGTGGCTCCCGAAGATATCATAACCTCATAATGGGATTTATGAAGATCAACCCCAAGTCCACCTTAAAGCACCACAGTACATTGAGTCCATCGAGCTTGTAAAGGCGTCAGGAGACGACATGTACATTGCATGGCTCCCCAACGGGTTTGCCCTTACCCTTTAAGGCGTCATTAGCCGGCGCGAGTACATTATATGGTACCCAACGTATAGGACTGCCATTTTATCCGGCACCAGGTACAGTACATGGCACCCTCATTTTTGTGCTGTCGGCTCATGACCCACATTACTTGGCGCACATATCAATATCCAAGCAACACATTTTTATGACGCCTGATGTACCTCAAAATCAGTTCGTCTGTGGGAAATTGGCATCAAAGTGGGCTTTTACTAGATTTGCCCACGCGCTTTGTCGGCATCATATTAGCTAGTCCCCAAACTCTATTGAGTTTGTTCCCCATCTGAAGTATATAATTGAGATGTGCATCGGCCTTCCCGCCGAAAGTCTCGACTCATGTGCTTTTCCACCTTCATTTCCTTTCTTTTCTTTTCCATTTCCTTATCATAGTCTGCATTCCTTCCTTCCTTCTTCCTTTACTTACCAGCCCGCTGTTGATAGAATCCGAACCTCTCAAGTCGGATTTGCAGCCCAAACCGTGCATAATTACGTAGTCCATGGTTACAGGTAGCCACTCACGCCCCTTCCGACGAGCTACGCACGTGCTAGAGCTAGATGCACGCTACCTTTCGGGAAACCATGGGACTCAAGTCACCCAACTGTGGCTTGGTCACCGGACGACAGTCGTCTTCGCGGTGTGGGCTCGTCCTGACCAACTTGGGACGATTGTTGATGGAGACATACTCCCTTCAATTGTTTCAGGGCGGAATAAGGGATGACTCCACACTGATGGCTAATTCGACTAGTTGGGGCGGTAATGTTGTTGAAGATTTGGTTGGGACGGTTACTATGGTATGACTTAGTTCATATCATAGCGCCACAAATCGCTTCAACATTGCTGCGCCAAAAGCGCTCGCGTGTACATTACATGGCGCCCAACGGGCAGGCAACTTCTGGCTGATGGAATTATCCATCAGTACATCATTCCTTCACGGAGTTCAGATGTACAGAATTTGCTTTAGCCCGACTTAAGTGTTTATTATATCTATCTGATATAATCACAGTATTCTAGTGTTTTCATGCATTTATAAAGTCCTTAGACAATTTTTGGAAAATAGTCCCTATATCATCCTTTTCGGTTTACTGAGGCAAATTTGTAGATACCCTAAATTTTGTAATCCTTTCCAGGCACAAGAGTGAGTTGTCAAACCGGGATGCATATGGTGAGGCATGCTATGAAAGGGGTTCCTCTGGTTCAAGAACTCTCATGGCTCACCCTCTAAAGTCACTCGGGACAGTTGAAGAACGAGATTTGATTAGCATGGCTGCGACCAGCGGTCTTTACCGTTGCCCCAGATGCGGGATCATTTCAGCTGGGGGCGATCATGATTTCGAGTCTGGCGCTGGAAGTGAGATGGGCTAAGTAATCAGGGTTGAGACACTTGTCTTGGCGAACTTGAGCACTTGTGTGCAAGTTCAACCCTTGGCTCCTTTGAATGCTGAGTCGATCAATCTTCATTAAGCGTATCCAGGCAATACCGTAGTTGTGATCGACACAAACCTCCTTCGTACACCCACCTTTCGATCGGGAGCTTGCAGTCACTGAGTAAACTGGTTGCTGAGTCGGTTCGACTTGACTTGTCACTTCAGCTATGAAGTGGATAAGACACGCATAGCTGAAGGTTGATATCGTCGGACCTTGCGGAACTAGTAAGCATACTATCAAGTAATGGCCATCTGTTCGATTTGTAAAATCGCTCAGAGAAATAATGACAAGAGTCATTGTTTCAATTAGGGAAATAAATGATTGCGTTTATCTTCTTTTAAATATTTCTCTACTATATACTACTATTAGCTTGCCGAATTAATAGCTAATTACGTGCTGATTATCCAAGCCATCCGCAAAGGCGATCCCCTAAGGGTTGCGTGCCGAAAACCAAAAATTTTTTTTTTTACAAGTCTACCGTCCTGTTTAAGATTTAGTATAATTTTTTTTTGTTTTTGTCTGTCATCTAATGGATTGTTTAACTATTCTGGCTGTAAGGATGTACGTTGCATGGGGAATACCTGAGAATTATCCAAATAAGCTTATAAAAACTTAGACCCGGCAAGATGATTAGAGCCGAAAAAGCTTAAGAATGTGTGTTTTTTTGTGATGGTGTGATATTGATGACAGGTAATATGTCTTTATTAACCTTTCCGTTAATTCGTTCGGTGTTGGAGATAATACTAATATAAGGGGGTTGTGTCGGTGGTTTTTTTTTTTTTCTTTTCTCTTATAGACATAGACAGCCCTCGTAACAAGAGCAGCTATACGCGGTTCGTGGTGCAATCAGGCAAATTGGGACACATCCTCAGCAGGGCCAGAATAGGTCAAGATGATGTCCGCTGGCGGTCCATTCGCTTACGGAACGAATTTAAAAATGAGTACAAATTTGGTAAGACACGAGATGTGGCGAAGTCTCGCCATGCGGGCATGTATGGCTTTCCTGAGCGAAATGCACCCCGTAAGCCAATTACGTGAAAGATTAAGCTCCGGACTCCAAGACGAACAGAGACTCCGGGCGGACTGGTCATCAGTAATGACTCACGTAGAAGATTGTAGAGCTTGTAGTCTAGGTCAACCCTTCAAGCCATGTCTCCAACGGGTGGAAAATTTCCCGGTAAAACGGCTAGAAGCCGAAGAGGAACACTTGGCGTTGGTAGTTGCCCAGTCTCACAGTGTTAAGCGACAGGGAGTGTTGGAGCCTAAACTGTTAGAGTCAGACATACAAGAACCCTCTAGGTTGAATGCCGTTCAACAAGAAATGACCGCCAACATCCCTACGTCACACTCGGCTTGGATAAGCGATCAGAATTGTGCAGCGCGCCAGGGCGAATATTGCCCGTTACACCAAACAAAGGGTGGTACGATATCGCCGGACACCGACCCAGTACCTGCCCCAGTTCGTCCGTTGGCACAAACATATTCAACATCTAAATTGACTCCAGCGAAAATCACGGAGCCCACTGTGAGGCCAACAGTGAACTTGAGCATGTCTGAGGTGTTCAGACGCGGAGCCCAATATATCGCCTCCATGGACACATGCCAGTATGTCATAGAGCACCTGATTCGGGAATTTAATACTCACGGAAATTATCTATCGCTAGATAGCCAAAGTATGGGATCCGATCGGGACCCGGAGCTCCAGTCGCTGACTATCGGCGTCGTGAACGGCGAAGTGTATTTGTTTGACGTAAGACAATGTCCGGAAATGATGATGGGCGGTTCATTACGGTCATTTTTAGAATACCCCAAATGCACATTTGTCATATACGATTGGACAAACACGCCAGCCCGACTCTTTATCCAGTTTGGGGTACTAATAGGTAATGCTCTGGATGTGCGTGATGTGCAGATGCAGATACGAAAATCAAACGAGGCCACCAAACGCGACGGTAGGATGTCATTAAACGACACTTGTCGCTGGTACGGGTCACCAATTAACCCTAAGAAAGAAGAACATAAAATGTTGATTAAAACGCAAAGGGACTTTTGGTCACGACGCCCCGTAACCCAACAAATGTTAAGCCTGGCCACCTGTGAATCATTTACATTAAGCCGTAGACAGCTCATCCTGTCCTTGGTAGCCGCCCTGCGAAAAGGCTCGCCCAACCTATCGATAGAGATGTTGTGGATGACGCTTAAACTTCGCATAATGCGAACACAATCCAAGCAAGTCGTGGACAACCCGTTGTTCCAATCACTCGAGTCACCACCGGCCACAGCAATCAATGTAGCGGGCGATGTCAAATGGTCAGCCGTCACCACTCCAACGCAAACGGATTGTGACGTGAATCAGACAGCGCAGGCACATTCGTCGACTTCCCCACGGCCAAACACGCTATGTTGTGCACCGACGCAGTACGAACTGCAGAGTCTTTTTGACACCCTGGAGCTCGGACCTTATCCAGTAGAAGGCAAAAAGATACCAGAGTCTCTCCCGTTACCCCCTGGAACAGAAAAAGCAATTTCAGTAGGGAGGTCAATCGGTACCCAAACCCATCTATCCGGATTGGTTACGGAACCCTCCGAATACATGGCTGAACTGATACCCGTACCTTTTGTACCGTACTCGGTACCAGAACCATGGACCAATGGGCCGCGCCCACGCCTGCGTCGGTCCAGACCGATACCGAGCTCAAGTTACTCTGGCCGAAGTCTCATACGCCGAAGGAACGTCTAGTCTACCAGGATGACAAAAGAAGAAAAAAAAAAAATAATAAGAACAAAAACACCTATTTTTGTACCTGAAGTACCATGATTAAGTTTATTATATTTTTTTTTGCCTAGTTTTAGTCAAGCTTTAGAAAAGCCTTTCGAAATGTTATTAAGTTGTGTATTAAAATCATTATGTTTTGTTATAAACTCGTGGTGTTTTCATTTATGTGTTTCATGAGTGAGAAGAGTATGACTGATACGGTTAAGGGTATTGGAGTGGAAGGTAGTGGTGATGGTATTCGGTAAACTAATGAACCCAAGGACCAAATACATTCTCGTCAAAGACCGGATGAAGATGGTTTTTATTTTTCAGCGTAGTAAACAATTTCTTTCCAGATGATTGACTAAATCAAGAGAAAATAGAAAAACAAGTAGGACGTCCTACAAATGATCACTTCTAGACCCTAGCTAATCGATCAGCTGCCTCTAAAAAGAGAGAGAATAGCATTTACCGGATTGCAGTCTACACGCACGCTATTGCTCGCCGGAGAATCACGGAAGCTGTCAGGTATACCCTAATGCCTATTTTATTGAATCGTTTTTTTTGCATTGGTAGAACGACTTAGTATAAAGCAGGACACTTCAGGTGAGAATGACCTCAAGAACTCCCGCGAAATCTGGTGGGGCCATTCCCAAAGCGGGCATTTCGACCAGACAAATGCGACGAGACGAAGCTTCGGCCCAATTAAGTCGTTCGGTCGACAAATCGTCCAAGGATGTAGCCAACGAAACGTTGCATTTCGAGCGACAATCTGCGCACAGTCATGCCGCATCAGTCAACTCATCGCGTGCTGGGTCCCCAATAGTTGTTCCATTAGGCCAGGTACCTCCAGTAGACAGGCACTCTCAATGGGATCTTTCTGGGTCTAGACCCCCGCCAAGTCTGAATACCTCAGGAGTTGGGTTGTTATCGCCGGTAGAAACAAGGGTACGCCCTCGTCCAAACCTGAACTTCACAAATCCTCCTCCAGTGGACTTGCAATGGGACCACTCGGCAAATGTGATGTTGGGAAACACCTCACTATCTAGAGGCCGCCCCAGGCAACCACCAACCGAATGGCATATATCACAGAATCAAAATAAGGCTTATGAGAGCCAAATTAAAGAATTGCAAAATGCATTGCAACAATTGCAATTCCAAATAGATGGGCGGAATACCATACAGCCAACCATGCACGATTTCCGTCCACGAGTTCCGAACTATCCACCACCCCCGGCACCAAATTGTTATTCTGATGCAAATATGTTTAGGCCCCCACCTGCTATGGGTAGCCCCTATCATTCACGCTCCAATAGCCCTCTAAAAAGATGGACTATCAAATTCGACGGTAACGCTAAGAACATGCCCGTAGATGAGTTTTTGTTCCGATTGGATAGGGTCAAGAGACAAAGTCCAGCACCGGAAGATTATTGGGTCAGTCAATTTCACCGGTGTGTGAGCGGGGCGGCAGACACTTGGTTCTGGCAGTATTTGCGAGCCAACCCCGACCCTCGCTGGGAAGAGCTTAAATTAGCATTGACCAAACGTTTCAAAATATGGAGTTCCGACGCGGAAATTACTAGGGCAATGGAACGACGCCGACAAGAACGACGAGAAACTGTCGAGGACTACGTGTCGGCGATTGTGGCGCTAAATTCACAAAGGACTACCCTGTTACGGGACGATGAGTTGGTCCGTCTGATGATGCCCAACATCAATCCTAGAGTAGCTCAGTTGGTGTATGCCATGAATTTGTCTACACTAGATCGCTTCCGAGAAGAATGTCGTAACGCAGAAATATATTTACGCGAAAGACCAGACCCTGAACAGCGTCCTACCCCATATACCCGCGAAAAGAATTATCCCTTAGCTGAGATTGAGCAGCCTCCTCCCGATGTGGAGCCCGAAATTGACCCCATCACTCCTGAAGTGGAAGCTTTAGATGTGTCTCGTTGGGAGTGTTGGAACTGCGAAGTCAAGGGTCACGGCTTCCGAGACTGTCCTTCTTTTACGAGAAATCTTTTCTGCTACAAATGTGGAGAAAAAAATAAAACGACCTTAAACTGTCCACGCTGCAAAGAAAAAAACTTAGCAAGGGGCCGGCAGAAGATTCCCTGGTCCGGTCCGAAAGTAGAGAAGGACGTAAAATTAGCAACAACGGTGAATCCATTCAGGAAACCGACCCCAAACGTTCCACAATCATCAAGCCCGCTATAAATTCCGAAACCACAATATTATCTAACCCCAATTTTGTCCCTCATTCTACTTATCACATGGCCAACAATACCCAATTTCAATCAATCCCAATCCCCAATTTTGTTCATGTAAATGACGCGGTAGTAACGGCTAATAACACCCTTATAACTCCGTCAACACCTCTTTATCAGCAAAATTTAGCGCAACGAAAGGCTAATTATTCCGTAGTTCGGGAACGAATATTTAAAACCCAACACTCAAATAGTGAAACTGGTTCAACCTCGAAAATCAATCGATCTATAAGACGACGTAAAAACCAAATACAGCGACAAATACTTCTACGGGGTATAAATATTTCCTCTATTCAGACAAAGAAAGGAGATGCTCGTTTATACGCTCAAGTCTCAATAGGTGGTCATCCTATCGTCGGACTTCTAGATAGCGGAGCAAGTGTTAGTTGTCTCGGCGCAGGGGCCTTAAGTCTTCTTAACCGCCTGAAAATTAAGTACTTACCTACAAAATCTGACGTTAGAACTGCTGGTGGCGCTACCCACTCTATTCTCGGGCATTTTCCATCACGCATTGAATTCAATGGGGTTACCAAAACACTCCACATTCATGTTGTCCCGGATCTAGAACAAGAATTATATCTTGGAATAGATTTCTGGAGATTGTTTAATCTAACTCCATCCTGCCCAAAAGCCATGGTTTTAGACTCACTAACTAAAGAAGTAACTCCAAATAAACACCAGTTGTCTGACCAAGAACAGCAAAGTCTTGATCATATTATAAGTAAATTTCCTTCCTGTTCGGATTATGGTCTGGGAAAAACTCATTTGGAACAGCATATCATTGAGGTAAGAAGCACCGAGCCCATAAAGCAAAGACATTATCCTGTTTCGCCAATGGTGCAAAAACTTATGTATGACGAATTGGATAGAATGCTTTCCCTGGGCGTAATTGAGAAGAGTCGGAGCGCTTGGAGCTCACCAGTCGTCTTAGTGCGCAAACCTGGTAAAGTCCGGCTATGTTTAGATTCCCGGAAATTGAATAACGTCACTGTAAAAGACGCATACCCCCTACCGCACATTGATGGTTTACTTAGTAGGCTGCAGGATACTCGGTTCATTTCTTCCGTCGATCTTAAGGATGCCTTTTGGCAAATACCCCTGGAAATAACTTCCAGAGAAAAAACTGCATTTACAGTGCCAGGAAGACCTTTATATCAGTTTGCCGTAATGCCTTTTGGATTATGTAACGCCCCACAGAGGATGTGCAGGCTGATGGACAAGGTAATGTCTCCATTGCCAGGTACAATGCGTGAGCAAGTCTTTGTATATCTGGATGACTTACTAATTATTTCACCAAACTTTGAATCCCACATAGAATTATTGCAAGAAGTAGCCAACTGTATTGCGAGAGCTAGATTAACTATAAATTTGTCCAAAAGTCACTTCTGCATGACTCAGGTGAAATACCTTGGATATGTAGTCGGAGACGGAACTTTAAGAGTCGATGACGATAAAGTGTCAGCGATTGCAGACTTTCCGACTCCAACCACACTCAAACAAATTCGGCGATTCTTAGGCATGTCCGGTTGGTACCGTCGTTTCATACCAAATTATGCTGCAGTCGCAGCTCCCATAACAGATTGTTTGAAAAATCCCACTCAAGGATTCCGATGGACAGACGAAGCTCAAGACGCCTTCATTAAACTCAAAAACGCATTGATGTCCTCTCCCGCTTTACGAAATCCGGATTTCACTAAGCCTTTTGTTATTCAATGTGATGCTTGTACCACGGGAATAGGAGGAGTTTTGTATCAACTAAATGATAATAATGACGAACAACCCATAGCGTATATTTCCCAAAAGCTTAATGAGGCACAAAAAAATTATAGCATCACTGAGCTGGAGTGTTTGGCAGCAATCATCTGTGTAAAGAAGTTTCGAGCATACGTGGAGGGTCTGCCGTTCAAGATAGTCACCGACCATGCTAGCCTTAAGTGGCTTATGCAACAAAAAGACCTTAGTGGACGTCTGGCGCGCTGGTCACTCAAATTGCAGGCCTTCGACTTCACGATTGAACATCGAAAAGGTACCCAAAATGTTGTGCCAGATGCATTATCACGAGCTTTTTCGGATGACAAAGCCAAACCACGGTTGGTGCCAGTTGAGTCTTCCATATCGCTGGGCCAAGATACTGCTGTTAATGCCGGCATTAACGAGATAGTTCCGTCAGTAGTCCCCGAAGTAGACCTTACTTCTCCCTGGTTTACGTCTGAAAAATACAAAGATCTAATTGAAACTGTAAAAAGTAACTCAAATATTTTGGCTGACATCAAATGTGTGGACGGATATGTATACAAATTAATCCGAACAACGTCTGTTTCGGATGTTGTCGCAACTTCTCCGTGGAGATTGTGGGTTCCCGAAGAATTGACCAATAATTTAATTATGGCCTCACACAATCCACCAGTATCATCTCACGGAGGAATTGCAAAAACCCTAGATCGCTTACGCGTCAAATATTATTGGCCAGGTATGCCTAAACAAGTAAAAGATTATATTGGAAAATGTGATATTTGCAAGCAATCAAAAGCTCCAAATTTTGTATTGAGACCACCAATGAAGGCTCAATTAACACCAAGTAGAGCTTGGCAAAGAATGTACATTGACCTCATGGGCCCTTATCCCCGTTCGAAAGCCGGAAACACGTCCCTATTGATTGTATTAGACCAATTCACGAAATATGTACTCCTAAAACCCATCCGAAATGCTACGACTCGTCCAATAACTAATTATTTGAAGACCGAAGTATTCCATGTGTATGGAGTACCGGAACATCTCCTATCGGATAATGGCGTACAATTTACGTCTCGGGAATTCGCATCGCTTATGTCGACATATGGAATAATACATACCACTACGGCAGTATATTCTCCACAAGCGAATGCGTCTGAGCGAGTGAATCGTTCGATATTGGCAGCCATTAGATCATACTTGGACGATAAACACAACGAATGGGATGTGTTTATTAGTGAAATCGCATGCGCTCTTCGCACAGCATCGCATGAAGCAACCGGATTTTCACCATATTTTCTGAATTTTGGAGAAAATATGATACTTCACGGAACTGCATATCCATTACTGGAACGTTTGCAAAGTCTACAAGCTGAGAACACAACTTGTCTTACTATGCCAGATAGCATGCATAGCATTCGAGAACAGGTCAAGTCTAAATTACAGGAAACGCATCGAAAATACGCGTCGCGATACAATTTAAGGTCCCGCGAGACAAATTTTGCCCCGGGGCAAGAAATCTTTCGACGTAATTTCACTCAAAGCGATGCTGCAAAAGGATTCAACGCGAAATTAGCACCGAAATTCGTTAAATGCCGGGTAATACGCAAAATCGGAAATTCGATGTACGCTATCGAAAACCGACAAGGGAAATTTATTGGAAACTTTCACGCGAAGGATTTAAGATCCTAATACACGGAATAAGTAAAACATTAACATCACCAATATGACTACATCCGACCATAAAATACCCAGAACTCTAGTCCTCTAGAAACGCGTGACATATCTGTCGTAGTTGGTGCGCAAATGTGATCCGTAGAATCATAGTAAGGCAAGCGCAACCACCCTCGTTTGGTATTCGAATCAACAATTCATTAAATAAGCATCTCGCCCGTGCACTATTTCGCGCCGGTATTCTAAAAGAAATAAACAATGAAAATATGTTCTCGTAAACATAAAAACCGATAAAGCACCAAACCGAAGGTTCACTTTATTTAATATCTGGACCTCCTTCAGGGGAAAGCACGCATTGGAACAGTATGAATGTTCTTCCTAAGTCGGTTTTACCATCATAAGGCCGTGACGGGATATTGCTTGTTCGAAATGCCACGCACTTCGAGCATCCCGACACGAAATGGTAGATAGTTTATTTTTTCGAATATCACAAGTACACGCTAAAGACTTTTAGCCACCGTCAAATTTGCTGCAGGACCCGAGATAAATGGGCATCCTGCAACAAATTCGTACGGGCCTCAACTCGCGAAGAATTGTTAAGATTTAGACAATAAACAAACAAAGTCATCAAATTGTTTATTTATTGTCAATATAATTTAACATCTGTCATTGAGACGTTAACAACAATGACCAGGAATAATAACTAAAAGAGGATAAGCTATTTCTGCGAGCTTACCAGCAAATTTTATCGCCGCGAATTTACGAAAAATTTCTGAATAGCAATTAGACAAAATTAGTACAGCGAAATTCACTATATGTAAAATCGAAAAAAAAAAAAAAAAAAGAAAATCCTAACTTAATAGCATACTTGACAATAAGCAAGAGCCAACAGTCTCCTTATTATCCTATTCCGTTTCGTCCTAACACTAACCTATAAAATTGTTTTTGTTTGTGTTGTTTAAATTTCTTTTGAAATACTTTTGAGATTCCTTGGTTTTTGAAGCAACGAATTAAAATTAAACTTTTATTAGAATCAATAAATTATTGGTAAATTATTTCCATTGCGAATAGAATTAGTTAGTATTAAGAAATAACTAAATTTATAGAATTAAATAACTTTAATAAGGATTAAATAACTTACATACATTTAAATCTATTTGAACGAAAAGAACTTTTGGTATACCAATATAATTTTTAATCTATAAGTTATAAGAATCATTATGTCCAATAGTCTGGAATCATTTCCTGGAAATGATAGTTTTGAATATATTATATGAATTTTCTTTTTTTTTGTAAAAAAATATTGTTAGACGTTAAGAATAATAACGAATCAACCTATATCGTCCAACACATCACGCATCACCGGCAATACTTGCGAATAATCCCGGCGCTTACACTCCAGACCTACGTCATGCACCAAATATAAATCATCAATCAACACCAACCTTCCTAAATAGTGACGGCTAAGTCAATGAAAAAGCGGTATATCAAAAATTGTCAACCTATTCAATGCAGCATACATGAAGGATACATCAGACGCTAAAGCTTTCAACCAATTCAACTACGGATTAACTTATCCAGAAACACGATATAGCAATTACAACACTGTATGCCCGGCTGAATTGAAGGACGAGACTTTAGTCAGGGTCGCGGGTCGAGCCACACGTTGGACAATATCAATCCGTACGTCACCCACGCTTGAAGTCGCAGCAGAAGAAGCCGTTCATTTTTTTCAGCTTCCTGACCATCGGTAGGACCTAGGTCAGCAACCTGATGGCTGTAACGAACGGCCTGTAGAACAATGTGTCAGAGGACAAATTGGAAAAAAACCCCAGTCCAGATCATCGAATAAAATTCCTAGCAAGCTCTCGCTAGAGAATTCGCTGGGCACAACAAGCACAACTCCAAACGTCACACTTTGGTCTGGGACCATAGAATACCCAGGAGAAGCTATTAAAATCAGCCAAGTACGCGTACATGCGAGGCAACAACGCACACCAGACATCAAGCTGCACAGCCTGGCTGGAAAAAGATGCTTGTGCGCAGTAGGGACTGACAGAACGTGGTCAGTAGGAAGAAAACCACCAACCGCGCAGGTTGAAGGAAAAATTAAAAAGTAAAGTGGAAAAGAAAGAAAGTTTTTATTTCGGGTATTGAATTTTTTTTGGTGTGCTGCGCGGACGCCGACAACCGAACAAAAAAAAAGGGGAGTGAAGGAGATCCGGTGGAGCCTCGTCAGGGCCCTAACTTTCAGGCACCCTCGCCACCGTGGGATCTGAAGACCAAGCTGAAAGGACTTAAAAACAAAAAGAAGAATAAAGGAAAAATCATGTAAGGAATTATATCCTTTTTTATTTCTTTTATATTATTTTTTTTTTTTATCTAATTTGGTCGGACAATCCCTTTTTATATTGCGACTTACGGGGGGCTAGTGCGCAAAGTTGGCCCAAAATGGTCTAATCCATTGTTCTTTTCTTTTGTGTTTCCTTGTTTTTGTGTTGCCTTTTTTTTTACAAGTGAAGAAGTTTTTTTCTTGTTTAGTTCGATTGGGGATGTTCGTCCGTGAGTGCTCCGCCCTCGCTAATACGGTCATTAACCTAAAACGCGCCGACAGAAGCTCCCGCGTATCCTCCTAGTGAGTTTTGGGGTTAGATCGGATCGCTCATGATCGATCGTAAAACGGTCCGCGGATAAACCAAGTGAAATGTGGGAAAATTCTGAAACCAATTCAAATTAAAGAGAATTTTCGCCACGATCCGTTAATGCTGTGCGCATTCCGAACAGAGAAATAGTTTTCCGTGTGTAGTTCGCGTCTATTTCAGCTCCAATTAACTTGTAGTCGTGAATTTCCTTTTTTTTTTCTTCTACTCGTTTGTAAGGTTAAGTGCTAAGCTATCGGTGGCACAAAGGTGCGTAATACCGGTATGCGTAACGGAGGTTCCCCCGTTAGGCATCATGCCATCGGCAGGTTCCGTTATCCAAGCCTGAAGTACCGCTAGTGACGCGCAACCGCATGGATGCCAACGCAGTCCCCGGTTGCCCTCATGTGCCTTCTAAATGGATCCCTTTTAGTTTGTCGTCCTGTGTGCTGATTTAGCATAGTACATTTTAGGTTATGAAAGGCTTCGATGGATTTCCTTTGTTTCTGCTTTTGCCAAATCCTGAACCAGTATGCGTTGAATTCGGCCTTCGTGTACCCTTATGGCTTTTGGAGAAGTTTTAGGCATCTTAAGAACCCCGTAGGCGGACAGCGGCGCTTATCGAAGACAACGGCTGGATCAATTAAGCCGCAATAGCTGAAAAGTTGCCTCCTTCTGTTTTCAGGTTAGGTACGCGCGTTTCCTAATTTTAGCGGATTCAGCCACATTATGTTTCCTTTTGACCCTTCAAGCCGAGAAATTAAAAACCTCCGAAGTCGAGTGAAGGACCAGCAACGGATGACGCATCGTTTTACTTATAGGACACCCCGCTGTCTGTAGTTCTTTTGTTTCGTGCTTTAATGTTTGGCACGCACCTAATTAAGCGGTTAGTTTTTTTTTGGTTGTTGTTCAGGGCCCACGTTAGGTGGCTCCCGAAGATATCATAACCTCATAATGGGATTTATGAAGATCAACCCCAAGTCCACCTTAAAGCACCACAGTACATTGAGTCCATCGAGCTTGTAAAGGCGTCAGGAGACGACATGTACATTGCATGGCTCCCCAACGGGTTTGCCCTTACCCTTTAAGGCGTCATTAGCCGGCGCGAGTACATTATATGGTACCCAACGTATAGGACTGCCATTTTATCCGGCACCAGGTACAGTACATGGCACCCTCATTTTTGTGCTGTCGGCTCATGACCCACATTACTTGGCGCACATATCAATATCCAAGCAACACATTTTTATGACGCCTGATGTACCTCAAAATCAGTTCGTCTGTGGGAAATTGGCATCAAAGTGGGCTTTTACTAGATTTGCCCACGCGCTTTGTCGGCATCATATTAGCTAGTCCCCAAACTCTATTGAGTTTGTTCCCCATCTGAAGTATATAATTGAGATGTGCATCGGCCTTCCCGCCGAAAGTCTCGACTCATGTGCTTTTCCACCTTCATTTCCTTTCTTTTCTTTTCCATTTCCTTATCATAGTCTGCATTCCTTCCTTCCTTCTTCCTTTACTTACCAGCCCGCTGTTGATAGAATCCGAACCTCTCAAGTCGGATTTGCAGCCCAAACCGTGCATAATTACGTAGTCCATGGTTACAGGTAGCCACTCACGCCCCTTCCGACGAGCTACGCACGTGCTAGAGCTAGATGCACGCTACCTTTCGGGAAACCATGGGACTCAAGTCACCCAACTGTGGCTTGGTCACCGGACGACAGTCGTCTTCGCGGTGTGGGCTCGTCCTGACCAACTTGGGACGATTGTTGATGGAGACATACTCCCTTCAATTGTTTCAGGGCGGAATAAGGGATGACTCCACACTGATGGCTAATTCGACTAGTTGGGGCGGTAATGTTGTTGAAGATTTGGTTGGGACGGTTACTATGGTATGACTTAGTTCATATCATAGCGCCACAAATCGCTTCAACATTGCTGCGCCAAAAGCGCTCGCGTGTACATTACAAAATCAAGAAAACTAAAACAGTATCCTTGAGGTTTTATAATTATGTTTCAAAACTTCTCAAATCCAAAGTTTTCCCGGAAAAATACTCCCTCTGAATGTGAAAATAGCAGACACCAGTCACCGCCCAATAAAAGTATGTTAATACCTTTGCTGGCTCGATATCTCGAAAAGGTGACAAAACTGATTGAAATTTAGTTTATCTCGGAAGAGGCGTGATTCGTCGACAGGACGAAAAATGAAACTTTCGACCATCATCAAATTTGCATATTTATTAAGTCGAGATATTGATGAACTGACTTGAGAAAATCGAAAGGATCCGAAGGAGCTACGCTTTGGGGAACTAGTCATCGGTTTATCCATCTTTAGTGACATAGGAAAAGGATTTCATCAAAACTTTTCGTCTGTGCAAAGTTTGTCATTTTCTATTTGAATTTGGAAAGGTATTTCGAAGGCATCCACACACATATAAGGAGAGTCCTTGGGATATTGTATAACTGGGATGTGCCCGTACTTCTAACTAACGAGTCTGTCTGAACTGTCTGTTGCGGCTGATGGGTTAGTCTAGCATACGTATGCCAGGATAGCGCCCAATATTGCCGATAGCTGCGGCATTGAAAACGACTACCTAGAGCTCTCCGAGCCGTGAAATGACAACTGATGAAATTTCAAAACGACTGTACACAATAATAACTTTTCTTTGGCGACAATGCACCCGTGATATGATCAGTAATTGGGTTTTGGGAAATCGCAAAAGTTACACCTGACAAGTAAATCTGATGAGGTTTCAGTCCGGACTAGCCCAAGGGTGCAGACACTATCAGAACTAATCGAAAAGTTCGAAATGGGGTTTATCACAGAGAAATAATTTTCTTTTTTTAGATAAAATTTTATAAATTAATTTTTTTACGATAAGGAAAAAATTACTTTTCTCTTATTAATGTGTCCTAAAGAAAACCTTTTCGAGGTCGTGTAGTTTCGAGTCCTTTTTTCAGAAGACGTGTCCTAAAAACCACTTGCCCGGACTTACAGATAGGTTCATAGAAAGTTTTTTTTACCAAAGCTATAAGGCAGGACGATCAAAAACTACTGAAACTGAACTGAAAACTATAGAGTGCATATTAGACAGTAGATCCTGAAATGAGATCTTCATATGTATAAAATTAATAATAAACCATGCAGAGTAGCCATCCCACAAGATAGATACAAATAAGGTACTTCGAACAACGTTCATTTTTAAGCAATTTATTATCGATTTTGGTGTGGAGGAATAACGATGTTTTTGGATGGTATAGTTTTGAAGTGGAATCATTCAGTGAGCCTAACGTACCAAATATAATGACTTTTCCGTGCGATGGCGATTTTTACGAAAATCTGACCAAGACAGAACTGCGACGGCAACTTTACCTACTGATAATATGCAAAACCAAATATAGTGAATTCCCTCGACAGCTGGATCTGTTACCGCGACTTATGTACCGAATTTAATCCCGACCTCGACTTCCAAGTTTAATGAAGATTTTTACCGAAATCTGAACAACACTGAAGTGCGACGGCAACTTTACCTACCGATAATATTGAATTGGATCGACAGCTGTTTGATTAACCCGACTTATGTACCGAATTTAATTTCGGCCTAGAATTCCGAGTTCGACGGCAATTTTTATCGAAATGTGATCAAGACAGAAGTGCGGCGGCGACTTTAGCTACTGATAATATGAAAAACCAGAAAATTTGTGTGTGAATTGGGTCAACTGGTGATCCTGCTTAATTCAACGAATTTGGGAAGACCCAGTTAATTGTGCTCGATATCTCGAAAGCTTTTGATAGAGCGTGGCATACTGCCCAAATTAGGCGTTTTCAGAAAGTAAGTGTTCTGCGACGATAACGGGCTGTGGCTTTTTGTTTTTTTAGGGTTGGCAACACTAAGTGGTAGAGGAGGATCTCCTGACAGAGCTAGCATCGCAGGAACACGTTAGTACGTAAACTCACGTTGTAGTGGCCAGTTACGTGAAAGAGGTCGGTAAGAAATCCCGCTAAGTGCGAGCCACGTGTTGTGATCCGCTTCCTACTCGCGGAAGGAATAACACCTATCGAAATTTCTTCGCGAATCAAAACGGTTTACGGCGAAGGTATTATGAACAGAACGAGTGTGTTTAAGTGATGTAGGGAGTTTAGTGCAGGCTGAACAAATGTTCATGACGAAAAGAGGAGTGGAAGACCTTCCATTTTGACTGATGAGTTGGTGCAAAAAATCGGGGAAACTGATCGTAAAAACCGCCGATTGACAGTGGATGAAATTTCTACGACCTTTCCACAATTCTCCAGATCTCTCTTATACGAGACTCTAACAGAAACGCTGGGATACCGGAAATTGTGCGCAAGATGAGTTTTAAAACAGCTGAGAAAGCAGCACAAGAAAAATCGGGTCAATAGCGCCCGCGAGTTTCTTGAGCAACTTGAATTGGAAGTAGGCTTGTGTAGTTCGCGAACGAACTAGTTCGGAAGAGCGTTCCCATAACTGAAATGAATGAACTAGTTCGCAGTCAGTCCCGCTCCTAGTTTGTTTGTATGCAGTCATAGCCGTTTGAAAGTCAGTGGTACAATATACTTGTAGACTTTTTTAGCTCATCACAGTTGATCAGACGATCGTTTTTACTTGTAGACTGACGACCTTTTTTTTGCTCATCACATTCTACCACACCAGGCGACCCTTTTTTGGTCACCACATTCTACCAAAATGACGACTACGAGTCGTTCCAAACTTCACTACCTTTCTTATCACTGAACTCCCGTGAACTAGTGAACTAAAAGAACGAACTAGTTCGCAACGGATCGGGAAGCGGAAATGAGTCGTACAAGTCGTTCCAAACTTCACTACCTTTCTCATCACTGAACTCCCGTGAACTAGTGAACTAGAAGAACGAACTTGTTCGCGACGGATCGGGAAGCGAAAATGATCGCTCACTATAGTGAACTGAAATGCGCACGCCTAATTGGAAGGTGAGGATTTTCTGAGCTCTATTGTGACTGGAGATGAAACGTGGCTAGCTCATTACACGCCTGAGTCAAAAACACAGTCGTCACAGTGGCTTCACACCAATTCTCCATCTGCCAAAAAATTCAAGACCACAAAATCATCATCATATCAAAATATTGTTATTATTGATGTAATATTCTCAGTCTAGAATTTCTTTTTATATTTGTTGACTCTTTCGTTTTCCATGAACAATTCTTGCGCAGAAGAACCAACAACATAAAATCTAAGACTTCTCGCCGATGGTCATGGCATAGTAAATATTAAAAAAGGTGTTTCTTTAGAAATTTTCATTAGTTTAAAATACTTGTTACGTTTAGAATAGCGAAGGCCCGCAAGTCTCGAATACGGTACCCAGGAAGATGGCTGCTAAGGTAATTTGCTTTACGTTTGGCTTAATAAATTAGCTTTTTTTTTACATTTTTAAGTATTTCTTTTGCTGAGAGGAAGAATTGGCGCTTAAGCGGATGAAGTTCCGCGTTTAAAGACACGGTAACGTTACCAACACCTGAAAACCGACCCGAGCAGAATTCAGCCCGAAAACTTGAGCAAGGAGCAGCGTTGGCGCATGCCATTAAGTAGAGGGCCATGGAACTTTATTCAAGAAAATCAGTACGAACATTAGGCCAATTGGACAAAATACTGCAACGCTGGTATGGAGTACGAGTGAGCGTTTGCAGGAAACGAGGTTTCCTCGAAATGGAGCACGATGTTCCTCTTTTGCCACTGGACTGTCGAGGAGTGAGGCTGGCTGATCCGACGCCGATTGCGACAGGTTGTGGAAATTTTGCGCAAAATCGTCCTGTGACATTTAGTTTTGTTGGTACCCAATACCTTCGCCACGCCCGTCGTCTCTGCAGCTCAACCGGGAGGTGAAAGCACGAATATTTAATCTGATGTTAAATATTAAACTTACATTTTTCCATAACTAGTTAATAATGATAAATAAATGTAAAGATCCTGTTTTATTGAAATTGACAGATTTCGGAATCGGTGACGTTGACTTTCGGATTCATGTGTACAGTGGACTACAAAAATTAGTATAAAAAGGTCTAATAGCGACCAGAGTATGGTCGCCAATCGTAAAGCTTTATTTATTGATTTTATATTGGTTGGGACTTATTATATAAAGATATTGTAATATCTTTGCCCATGTATACACATAATGTATTTAATATTATCCGCACGAGCTACGCTCATGGATACTGAAATAAACTCACTCACTTATTTGGCTAAGGATGTCTCAATCCGACTTGGCCTTGCTCAACTTTACTTCGCTCCTTCATTGTTATTATGTACAGGGATTATTTTCCCTTTGTATTGAAGGAACTAAATTAAAAAAGGTATTATCTGGTAAGCGATTCGTTGGTAATGCATAAGGTAATGACTGGATGCCTTTTGAAATATTTTTTCACTTAAGACCCGAAAGCTAGGAGGTAGTGTGTAGTTCGTCAAACTTAAAATCTGATTGTCGGCTCAATTCCAACGAAGCATGTCCTTCTAAGTATTAATAAGAATCTTACTGCGAAGAGCAAGCACTTACCTTACAAATATCAGTAAGTCCGACCATCCGACCTAGGGCATCGCCATGGGTAAGTAATGTATTGAGGGAAGTAATAGGTAGGACTTACAAACAGTACTTACAGAATCGATTCTGTAATCATTACACTTCCCATTGGGACATAACTAATCCGTTCGAGCATTCCAATTTTCGAACAGGTTTAGGTCATGAATGAGTGATAGAGATTCTAAGGAGTTTAGAATGTAGCTAGGGCCCAGACTAGACAAATACTATCAAGCAGTAGAGCAAGGCTACGGTTACACGTGGGAATACTGATATTACACTGAGGGAAGCACGCTATGCGTATGGGAATAGCTGGCTCGGACGTATGTGCAGGTACTGCCATGAGCATTACGCTCTGGGAAACATTAAAATTTTGCGTGAATGTCAAGAAGTTGCGAGGAGGCGCATGAAGTGGTTCGGTAGTCTTTTCTTAGACAACATAGAGGAGCAAATGTCAATAGGCTATGACAAGCTGATTACGGTTTTAGAGTCATAGGGTGATTGGGAGTGATGAGCTATCAATAGCGTTTCAAAGGGTTCAGAATAGATCCTTCTTGTTACATAGTGTAGCACAGCGCTGCGTTCTTTCCTTAAAAATATAAAAATAGCTAGAGTATAAACCCAAAAAGGACTATGAAATACTGTGCAGAAATTCATTGAGAACGTTGCAAAGCTATTTAACAGTCTAGAGCAATTTATGGTAAAGAAAAACTAGCTCCAAGAAAACCCTATAAAACTTCTATTAAAAATCACAATACTTCCTACTTCTTTGCCATATTGGAATTGATTCCGAACTGAACTTCATTCCAAAAGAGGGTAAAAAGCTGGCGATTCCGCAAAAAAAGGAGGACAAATTGAAAAACTCAAGAGGTGTATAGTTGCGCGATATAAAAACTTAAAAGCAACAGTAAAATGATTTTTCATCCTTTCTCGGTTTTCTACTTGAGAAAACTTGAACTGAGCAAATGCGTTTTCTGCTTTCAATTTCCGAGCACTTCGTGAAGAATAAGCAACTGCTCGAAAACTGTGAAGAACGTCAGCCATCAGACCATAAGAAAAAAAGGCGAAAAGTTGTGCAAATTATGGAAGGAAAAATAGAAATTGGAAAAAAAACCGGCCGGGAGAAACGAGCAGAAAACTTATTAACCCCGTGAAAATTCAAAGTCGTCAGACAAACTCAAGCGCATTTCCTAGAACGTCTTGATGCGTTAAATTGATCATGAATATGTGATGAAGGAAAGGTTGAATATCCTTCTTCAAGTTTTAGTTCAAGCAATAATTACGTACGGTGCACAGGAAGCTAATGAGTATTTCATGAGAATTCTAAGAAGCGTAAAACTTTCAAACTAAACACGACTAGGAAGGAATGCAGACAGACAATCCAACAGGAATCCTGACAAAAGGATTTCGATACTTACCTAGAACAACTAATTTGACGGGTCGAGCATCCTCCTCGTAGCCATTTGCATTTTCGGCCTTGCACTGCCACTTGCCGTCGTCCTCGAGCATAACATTTCGAATTGTCAGACCGCCCAACGTTTCCTTGACGAAACGGTAGTCGGTAGGACGTGAGGTCAGATCAACTGTGTCCACTATCTGCAAAAGAAAATAGTTTAGCTTTAGGTTCAACTTTTCACTATAAAAACAAGAAAGTTTATGGCATCCTTATACCTAGATAATGAAATAAAACGAAAAACTACCCTTAAAGCCGCTGTTAAGGACGAAAAAAGTGCTGAAAAAAGCCTCGTCTCATTTAAATATCTTGTCGCAACTCACCCCCTTCTCTCTCCCGTATTTATGTTCATATGCGTTTTCTTTTTAATTTAGACTCTTAGCATTCGTTTTATTCTCCCTTCGCTTTCTCTGACAGAATACAAAGTATCATCTACAGGACATAAGGGATGTGGCGAAAATTGTTTCCATGTTTCAGTGTGAGTGTATCGGTTCGGCTCCGCCACTGGCATGGACACGAGCGATGCAAGGACATCGTCCCGGCACACTACTCACAATCATCCCCTTGCCCCGTTTTAATCGCTTTGCAGATTTCTGTATGGTGGTTGAAATAGTGCTACAGGACTATCATGTCCTGTCAGGGTTTTTGGATTCTCTGTTATTTAGTTGGAGGGTATTTCACTAGTAGTTTTAGACTTTGGTATTGAAAACATCGAATCCTGGTTCATGTTTGCGACTGCAGGGTGGATTTTCTGTTTTTAATTAAATCTGTGACACAAAAATAAATTAATGAATGGGAAGGGGTGGAGAGGTCTGTGTTTTTTCCTCGCAATTGTGAAAAAAGCCTGTGACTTGCAGATATCAGGATGCGACAAAGTATTTTTAGCGAAATATCTTCTACTAATGTTAAGTCTTTGAGTTCTGGACTTTCGACTTTTTGAAGTGAATCAAGAAAAAAAATCTGCCAATGGTCTGGGCGAAACTTTATTTTTTTTTGGGTCAAAGTTCAGGAGCGGTCAAAGTCGGAGTGTATCATCAGTTGTTTCGAGATTAGGACGTTTCTTGGAAAGTTAATTTTGTTCTTAAAATAAAAATATTTGAAGTAGAGATTTTTAGCCGATTAAACATTAAAAAGCCAGTGTAGACTATTCGAATTTCGGTATATTATGTACACTAAAAGCCCATAGAAGTAAAAACGAATTTGCTGCCTTATCAGACTTAAGAGATATGACGAATTGTTAAAACGTATACAAACCCATTGCTTACACTTGGGGTTTGAATTTCGAAAAAATTGTAAAACAGGTTTTAAACGATTTCATAAGAAGCAACTTGATATCTCATGAGACACGAGGGATTTTGAAAAATTTGTTAAAATGTAAGCAAACCCTTTACACCCCCTTGGTTTCTGAAATTCGAAAAATCGTAAAATTAGTTTTTAAGTCATTGCATCAAATGCCGTAATAATCAATTTTATATCTCATCAGAACTAAGGGATGGCAAAAATTGTGAAAACAAACCCTTGGGGGTTGAATATCGAAAAATTGTAAAATGAGTTTGTAGGCGATTATATAAAAAGTCTGTGGAAATGAAAAGCGATCTAATATCTAATTAAACCTAAGAAATATGTCGAAGCTTTGAAAAGCATACAACCCCCTTATACCCCTAAGAATTGAATATTTAAAAACACTGAAATTTACTTTTTGGCGCTTATATAGGAAACCTTAGGATGTATACTGTATTATTAGAAAATAATTAAGTAAAAAATGAATTCGATATATCAACAGATATGCAACCTCCTTTCACCCACTTGGGGGTTGAATATCCAAAAATTCGGAAGGAGCTAATAGATAAATTTGAGGACAACACGAGAAAGTAAAAACCAATTCAATTTCTTATCACTTCTAAAAGATATGATGGAATTCGTGAAAACGTGTTCAACCCTTTTACTCCCAGTTAGGGGCTGAAAAAGGAAAAAACTTAAAAACAGGTTTTAGGCCTTTGGCCCTTGAAAGTGAAAAGATATTCGATATCAGATCAGACCTGAGCGATATGGCAAAATTCGTGAGAAAGTACGCAACCCCCTTTCCACCCCCTTTCCACCCCCTTTCCACCCCTTTCCACCTTCTTAGGAGTCGAATTTCAAAAAATTCTGAAAACTCTTTCTAGGTATTTACATGAAGAAGCAGTAGAATAAAAATGAACTCAATATTTTGGGAGACCTAATAGATATGATGAAAACCGTAAATATATATGCATTCCATTTTCACCGATTATTTTTTTTGCCCCCCTTCCGAACGCCATTGGACATTTGAAAAAATTTTTTATCTAAATAACTTTTCTAGTATTTACATATACATACCGAGTTTCAACTTTGTACCATATGGCGTTCTACAGATAGGAAAAACACTCCCACCCCCGTACCGTATCACCCCTATAAAAAATTATATTTTCCAACATGCTACTACTATATCTCTGTCTCTGTCTAAATACCAATTATATCGTTATATGTTCTTGAGATATAAAAATCGGAATCATTTCCTTTTCACCCTCCCCCACCACTCTAATCCATCACTCACTAGTTGTCTATTATTTCTACTTCTGGTAAAAGTTTTAAGCATCTATCTTACACTGTTCTTGTGTTTTTTTTAGAAAAATTCGTATCCCCTCCACTTTCATGCTCCACAGCCCCCTTAAAAATTGTACTTTTAGCAAACTTAATTTGTCAACCTTGAATTGGAATTGGTTTGTGAGATATGGTAATCTAAAGTTTTTCACCCCCCACCCCCGTACGCCACTGTCCCAACTCGAAAATTTGTTTCTGATCTATTCTCCTAGTATACCTACAGATATTCATTAAGTTTCAATTTTGTTACATTAACCGGTTAGGATATATGGATTTTAGAATTTGTCGATCTCGACTTTCGAGCGTTTCGGACGCATTATTTTTCACCCCAATCCCACACCCCTTAACCCATGTCGGAAATTTTGCAAATGGGTCCACTATCGAAGCTCTATATAAATTCTAAGTTTCAGCCTCCTAACATAAGCGGTTGCTGAAATCTAAAAACCAAAATTTTTCGTCTAAAACGCTTTCCCCTACTCCCCCTCACACCCCTATCTCTCAGAATTTGGTCACTTCGGTACGCCCCTACCCAGTCTTTGCACAAAAAAAATTGCAATTTAATATCTCAAACCGTTTGGGAGCTACGAGCCTTCAAACGATTTTGCGTACGGAGTACGGCGTGCGGCGGACAGACGGACTGAAATTTATTTTTGCTTTAATTCGTGTCTACTAGTCGAGAAACGTGAAAAATAAATGTTCAGGGTAGCAAATTTTTTTTTTTAAAAATCGATCACAATACTGTATTATTAGAAAATAATAAAGTAAAAGGTAAAATCATCCAATAGTTTGGAATAAAAATTTAATTTTTTGAATTCGGAGCCTTCAGGGGTTTCTTTAATTCCGCAAATTTTGCCCACTAATGATCTCGACCTTTATTTTAATACCTCAAAACCAAATAGTGTAAAGTTTAGACTTGTGTACTCAATAATTTCTTGAGTTTTAGTAGCGTTTTAGACAAAAATATCTGTTTCTATATCTCAAGAATCGTAGCAAAAAAAAAATGTCCGTCTGTCCGCCGTAAACGCCGTCCGCCGTACACAAAACCGTTTGAAGATGCGTAGCTCTCAAACCCCTTGAGATATTAAGTTGAAACTTTTATGGTGGGTAGAATGGGTCAACCCCTACGAGTGGTATCTTTTAGAGGGTTGGGGTTGTGAGGGCGGAGCGTTTTAGATGAGAAATTTTGGTTTCTAGATCTTAGGAACCGCTTATGCTAGTAGGCTGAAAGTTTGAACTTATGTAGTACTACGATAGTGGACCCATTTGCAAAAAAATGGTCGATAGGGGTCGAGGGATGTGCGAGTGTGGGGGGGGGGGAAACAGTGCGTCCAAAACGCTTGAAAGCTGGTATTGAAACATTCTAAAATCCATATTTCCTGAACGATTGTTTATCTCTTTCTTTGGAGGATGGATGTAGCAGAATGAAATCAACCCGTGGAACCCCACAGGCAGTGCTACCTCCACTGCTATGTGTAATTGTGGTTGATGAAATTTTATAGGCCCTATCTTTGACCGGGTTCACAGTGGTTGCTTACGCAGATGATATCGTCCTGATGGTGAGAGGTAAGTTCATAGACACCTTGAGCGATTTACTAGAAGTTGGGCTCAAATCCTTGAGCAGGTGGACTGGTAACTGCGGTCTTAACATCAATTCGGAGAAAACCGACCTTTTACCCTTTACGGGGAAAAAAGACCGAGAATTCAGACTCCCACTTTTGAATGGCGTTACCATCACGCTCTCCCTGAGTGTGAAGTAATTGGTAATCTATCTTCATCCTAGGTTGAACTGGAAACTTACGATTGACGACAGGATCAAGAAGGCATCGAATACTTACTACGCTTGTCAGAAAATAGTGGGGAAAACCTGGGGCCTCAATCCGAAGATAGCCCACTGGCTGTACATCACGGTAGTTAGACCTGTTCTAACGTACAGGTCACTGGTGTGGTGGCATGCGTTGGATGTCGAGACTAACAGGTACGCCATGAGCAGAATTCAAAGAATGGCACTCATTGGGATTACTGGTGCCTTACATACCACGGCCTCTTAGGCTCTGGAGGTAATGCTCCACATATTCCCATTGGAATTAGCGGTGAAATCCATAGCGGCAAAGAGTGCTTTGCGTCTGCGTGAAGCAGGCTATTGGATGGGATGTAGTGTAGGCCACACTAGGATCTTGTCAATTTCCCTGTGTTCCGGCATTCCGGAGCGCACCGACTACAGGACACCGTCTTGCAGTTTTAGACATTCCTATGCTGTGAAAATTCCCACCAGATTGGAGTGGGGATCTGGGATCATAGCTCCATACGCGGTTGCTATCTACTTTGATGGCTCTAAGATGGAAAGCGGAACGGGCGCAGGAGTGTACTGTTTTGACGTTGACATTATGTAATCGTTTGAGTTACCGGATAGCTCGTGTGTATTTCAGGCTGAGATGTTTGCATTGACAAAATCATATGAAATAATTATGTAGAAACAGTGCGTGAATGGTACAATAACTATTTAAGTTATGCTGCTATCATGGCTGTTGATGCGCACATCAGTACATTTGTGGGCGAATGTAAAAGAATATTGAAGATGGTAGGTCTGAATAACAACCTGAAGATCAGTTAGATTCCTGGTCACAGTGACTTACCTGGAAATGAAAAGGCAGACGCACTCGCCAGAAGAGGGTCGGATATGAGCATAGAGCTGGCCGATGAATCGGTTCTATGTCCCATTGAACGTGCAAAGGCAATGATTGATATAGAAGCGCTCAGACAGACGGAGGAGTCCTGAATCTCTCGGGTTGCCGGCAAGCAAGAATCTGCTGACCGAAACTTGTTAGGAGGAACTCTAGCTTCATTTTGTCTTTTGGTACGAACATATGCAGACAACTTATAGGGGTCTCAACGGGATACTGTCCTTTTGGGAGACATGGAGAAAGACTGGGAATACCCATGGCTGATCTGTGTCGCTGTGGTGACGAGAATGTTGAACCGACACTGGAGCATCTAGTGTGTGAATGTGAAAGTCTGACACATAACAGATATCGGTACTTGGGGAAATTCTCCTTCACCGATATATCAAAATTTGCGATGATACCTTTATGGAGAACTACTCTCTTCATAAAGAAGAGCAATATTTGGAATCAATAGTCTAGAGCCCGGTTTATACGAGGGGACCACAATGTATCCACAGTGATCTCTCGTGATAGGTTGTGGCACAATGCTACTCTTCTAAACCTAACCTAACCTAATTTTTAAAATTAATTGTAGTTCAAAATTCTTCAACTTCAAATTAATGTAGTCTTCTGCTATAATGGTTTTCGGCAATCACTGAGCAAAAACTATGATCTATTTTTTCCATTCGAAGCCTTTTTTTAACCGTTCAGCTTGTACTACGTCAAATATTTGACTATTCTGGCTGGCAAGTCGAGTAAGATACTAAAAAATTACTATAAAAATGTTACTATAAAGCTAATACGGTACAATACCTATTCTGTAAGAAATATTTGTCCAGATGTTGATATAAATTGATTTTACAATGTTCCTGTTTGTCTTGGGCTCATTGAAAAACTTGAACAATATGTTGTTTCCCCTTCGATTGCTTTATAAAATTCGGCTTTCCGAAATTAGACAATTCTGTGTTCAATATTTGTAATGGAAAATCAAACAAACTAGCTGTGAGTCAACTCTAAGCCCAACTAAGAAAATACAGAATATTGATATATTCTTCTGGAGTTCAAATATGAACATGATGACAAACAAAAAATTATTTAGATGACATAGCTTAATAAGATAAAAACCGAATAGATGTGCTTTTATTTATTGTAAGACAGTGCAACCAGATCGACTTTCGAAAGCTACTGCAAATTTTTAATATTTCAAAATATAAATCTGAACTGTTCAAAATCGAATATATTTTAAACAAAGGTTCCAACGCGGACAAAAAAAAAGCTTTTGATGTGAAGGAAATGCACCTTACAAACCGAAACTTTTAACTATTATAGAATGGGACGCAGCCAGGAGCGAACGCAGGAGGGGTTTTGGGGGTTGAAACTCTCCTCGAAATGATGTAATTAAAAAATCACAACTAAATGTGACTAATGCGTCGCGTAAATTCTTTTAGATGCTTCTTTGCTGAGTTAAGTTGTAGTTTTCATAAATAAAAATAAATATAATATTTTTCCAATAGTTGGAGCTAAATGTATGATTATGAAGAAAATCCTGTTAGTCCTTCGTGTGGCTGCCATACAAATATCCAGTCAAAACGTCTTCACTTAATTTACGGAACTTACTATAACTCAAGTAATCTTTTAGCTATGAATTGGGAATTTCGCATAAATGTTGAGTGAAAACAAAGTTCGACTTTACTAATCAGCGAAATCCTTTCACTCCTTCTGGTAGCTCCAATACAAAATATCCTTAAAACACTTGTTCAAGAATATTGGCCGATAACTTCAGAATGGTTTAAGCTACGTCTTTGAAATTTTGTATGTGTTATTTTTCCAATAGTTGGAGCTAAATGTATGATTATGAAGAAAATTCTATTAGTCCTTCGTGTAGCTTCCATACAAATATAATGTCAAAATATATTCACGTAATTTACGGAACTCACTATAACTCAAGTAATCTTTTAGCTATGAATTCGGAATTTTGTACAAATTAGTTTTGAGTGAAAACGAAGTTCGAGTTTATTAGTCAGCAAAATCCTTTTACTCCTTCTGGTACCTTCAATACAAAAAATCCTTAAGACACGTGTTCAACAATATTTTTCGAAAACTTTTGAACGCTTCAAGCTACGAATTTGAAATTTTGCACACGTTCATTTTTAAATGGTTCCAAGGAAAAGGATAAATATGTAAGAAATCGAGTGGGTCCTTCCTGCACCTCCCATATGAAAGTCCTTCAAAAAGGACATTTTTGTTCGATGACTTACCCAGTTTAAGATATGAAATTAAACACTGAATATTGTCTTTTAGGTTTGAGTAGCAATCTAATGGCAGTCCTTAATAAAGGACATACAACATGCACACACGTAATTCTACTTTATCCCCAACTACAATATAAATCGGAGTTCAGTATTCATCTAGTCTTTTCAAAATTTGTTTTGTCATCTGATTGCATGTAATGTAAAAGTATAGTGAAAGGTCACACCTTGTCAGAGTGCTTGGACGCATTTATCTACTTCCGAATGATTTGACAACAGAATGCTGAGATTACAAGCCCAGACGGATTTCAATGTAGTCTCCTCCGATGAATCTTAGGACCAGATCGGACTGACGAATCACGAATGAACGAATGAACAACGGAATTGGAATTCTAGATACGTTTTACAGAGAAATCACAATCACAATCGCAATGCATTTAACATAGATAACTGAGTAATACGGAAAGAATTGTTGACTGGACATTAATAGTAAAATAACTAAAGATTTAAAGAATTTATCGGAAGAAGCAAATTTCCTTCGAAAAGTGCTATTCCAATTTTCGCAATATAAACGTCCATCGACAGAAAGAAGGAAGTATTCCAGAGAAAGACCTAATTAAATCTTTTCCCAGGAGCAATTTGAATCCTTTTCCAGTTTCTATACAGAATCGTCATCACCAAGACTGCAGTTGTTCTTAATTCGATTCAAGTTAACAATCGATTGGCTCGAGTAGTTTCTTGTCCTGTACTTGTCATAAGCCTTTGCAAATCGTCCTAGCTCCCATTTCTGTTTTTCATTATTGTTAAAAGAATCGCTCCCTGTTAATTACGTTCCTGTTAGTTTCTATTGCAAACGAATGATTATCGCTTGTTCGAGAATCGTAGCTCCGTTCCCGGAAATTATAACAACAGAGTTTTAGTCCCTTATCGGCAGTATCCTTTATAATTGATAAATCGCGAGAAATGTTTGTTGTTAAATCGATCCGGCGATCTTCGATATTTGAGCGTTTTGCTTCGTTAATCGCCTTAATGCCTCATCCATCGTTTTATATCTCGGTATTATGGCCGTTATCATTCGCTGGATGGTGGAATCCTTTTTACCCCCGATTCAATGGTTGCCCAACCGATTCTCAACTCTTCGCTGATTTTATGAACGCAGTCAATTGTAAATTTACGAGGTCTGGATTTATCGACGGATAGAGAAAATCTTTGATACGACGATGGGATTAACGATATATCGGTGGTAGTTTGATGACGATGAAATCACTGAACAATGAAACGAATGCAGTTTTCGCAATATAGCGAATCATGTAAAATGTGTCAGCCGTTAAGGAATAGCCAAATAAACGAGGCGAATGGCAATCACGTGGAAGTGTTGATTTTACAATGTATGCAAAGCGGAATAGCGCGGCTGATTTAAATAAAAATTAAATTTTTGAAACCAAAAAAATGTTGATTTGAGAAAAATTGGTGAACAATTTTCAGTGAAAATGCAAAATTTTGTATGGACTGGCGTAAAGTTAAGTGTTTCGGACAGTAGTACGATATTCTACTTATCAGAAGGCATGTATTTGATGCTGTAATGCGTAGAAAGCTTTAAATGACAGTGGAGACATCTATGAAGCTAACATAAACACTTATATTTTTCTCGTTTATTGATCACGGCTTACGACGGGATGCAAAAAAGAGCACTTCAAAACACGAAGGTAAAATTTTAACTGAAAGGTGTATTCGCATTTGAAACCTATCTATCACCCCAGCTTTTTGTCTGCAAATACCCAATTTTCCTTACTTTTCAACGTTATCATTCCAAAAAAAAACTAATTTCAACTATCCTGGTTGGTTTACGTGGTGGACCGTCTGCCGAAAACAGGGCCCAATTAGTACAGCAAACGCCGTTTTGATACCACAACTCGTTTAACCTGGCTGTTGAGGGCTGATGAAGTATATACATAGTTTTACAGAGACCTGGGGCTTGAATGGTTTATCATATCCATCCAGAGCAGTTCAAGAAGGTAATCAGTTCTCCAATCTTGTTTTTCGAGATCTCATCGAGGTTATTGAAGAAGGGTTTGCCTAGTCTGGCTCTAGCTAGGGCGGGACACTCGCAAAGAAGGTGGATAACAGTTTCCCTCTTATTTGCATCCCCACAACTGCGATAATTGACGTTAAAGGGAATACCCAGTCTGGCCGCGTAGTCGCCGATCTCATCGAGGTTATTGAAGAAGGGTTTGCCTAGTCTGGCTCTAGCTAGGGCGGGACACTCGCAAAGAAGGTGGATAACAGTTTCCCTCTTATTTGCATCCCCACAACTGCGATAATTGACGTTAAAGGGAATACCCAGTCTGGCCGCGTAGTCGCCGATCGTCCAATGACTTGTGTTGACTGCCGTTACTCTGGAGACGTCCACACGGCTCCTGATCAGGAGTTCATCTGTTCTTCTCCGGGAGCAGGATGGCCATATCTTCCTAGATATGGCGCAGTTGGTCAGTCCTCTCCATCTGGAGTTCGCGTTTGTGAGAAAGTGGGTGGATATTTGGCGCTTAACAGTCCCTAGTGGGACCTGAACGGATTCTACAAGAGAGAGCCCTGAAGAGCAGAACCTTGACTAGCTAATTCATCTGCCCGCTCGTTACCCTCTATCTGGCTGTGGCCTGGGACCCAAAGCAGAGTAACTTTGACTTTACTTCCTAAGTGGGCTAGGCACTGTTCGACGAGCTTAGAGGAGGTGCTAGCCCAATCTAAGGCTCCTCGAACTATCCTACTCCTGAAGTTCGGTGACAAGCTAAGACATTATCCAAAAAAAAAAATCTTGTTTCGCTGCTTCGTGAGAAACGCATACCATACTGTTGCGAGTTAGGAGTTCGCCGGGATTTCAAGTAAAACGCAATTTATTATTTCGCAGAATTATTTGCACTGTATGGCAATACCGCCCGCTTATATATCGCTTGGCTTGATCACACGGTATAGCAATCGCTTTTCACTAATACGTTCGCGTACTAGTTGACTGTCACAGTCCACGTAATAAAAATTACTATGTACCTCGCTGAAAGCTTCACTTGCTTTTATACTAGTTGGCGGTAGTATAGACTGTTCTTGAATCTTCGCTTGGTGGTGTGTGTGGATGGTACTCGAAAGCTTGAGAGCATTCGATTTGATCTTCTACGCTGTTCTGGTACATATGAGAACATTCGATTAGAAGGGAGCTACAATCGTGTTGCTCCGCCGCCTTATATACTTCAACTAGGTTTCAGATTGGGTTACTTTGAAGCTAGGTATTCGGTTGTTGCTGTTTCCATTATGCGAAACGATCGAGTTGTGCGGTTGCCTAGTTCACATGTAACAATACCATACCAACTCGATTAGAGAATTGCTATCGAAGAGGTCAGGCCCCGATTTAGGCTGCCGCGCCATTGAAGAAGAAAAAGTTTCCAATACGTAAAAATCTTTGAATCTAGGCACACTTTAATTGGGTATTTAGACGTTCAACGATAGACTGCCCTAGACTGATACAATCGTCCCGTCACTCTTGTGATAGCAACCATACAAAAGTCCTTAAAATACGTGACAGGGCTTAGTGCTTGGTGCCACATTATGGAACATCATGGACCTTGGATGGCGTTTCTTCATCGATCTTCCCGGGGACTCAACATTGGTTGGTTATGATGATATCGCATTGGTGGTAGCAGCGAAACACATACACATTTTGGAAGCGTTGTGCAGTGATGCGATCGACAGGGTCATCATCAATGGCGCGACAGCCCAAATCGGGCCCTGGCCGCCTGAAATTGTCGCCTCCAATCGTCTTGATCCAAAGACCGCGTCTTCCTGCTTCGACAGCTGGGCAGGGTAGTGTAGTGTGTTATGTAGTGCACCACCACCTTCTGGTCACCAGCAAGAAAGCTTCAAAGGTGAATGGTCGACTTCTACGTATAACGGCAAAGATTGGAGGATCCAGCTGGCGAAAACTTTAGGCAGCGGTCACAAGCTCTATGCTATACGCTGCACTGACCTGGCAAGATACGACTCAGAAAACATCTCATATAGCGGAAATCCGATCAACCGTCTTAACGCGGTAACGGCTACTAGTGCTTTTCGAACAGTTTCCAATGAAGCAATCGGAATTGAAAGTGGACAGACGACGGCGCAATATCCAGAAATGGGAAAGACACTGGGAGAGCGCAAAGAAAGGGAGATGGACGTTTAGAGTGATTCCAAACATCGACAACTGATTTCTGGACCCATGTGTGTGCTACCAAATGAACGTCGCGATTCCCTTTGAAAGGTGTTAGGCGGGATACAGCAATTAGAATTTGTGGAGAAGCAGCGGCCGATCCAGTGCGCAGAAAAAAAACGCGTCGGACTACATCCGAGGAGCCACTAGCTCAGTTAGGTTACATTTATACTTTTTTGTTTACCTTTGTAGATTTCTAGGTTAAGTATTTTTAAAAATTAAATTAAATTGTTTTTTTGGTGAATTTAAAGCTCTTGTTTCTTAGTGCAGCCTGATTTTTGGACAGTTTCGGTGAAGAATTTATCCAGGGTTTCATATCTCGACCCCGGAAGAATAGAACGGTGCGCGAAAAAAAGAGTTACGTGGCGCCAACGACCCATCTCTGGGTTTAGTCTAACTCACCGCCGTTCGCCTCCATCGTGGAAGGACTCAGGAGGAAAAATCATAATAATATCTTACTATACTGCACTTCGACGTCGATCGTGCCGAGGTTGAAGAGGCTTTCAGAGAAGCTCAAAACTTGAAAAATGTCGTGACACACATATGCGACCCAACCCTCAAGTGGTAAGCCTTTCAGACCACAGCAGCGAAGATTATGTCGGCACATTGCTGCTTTGAGCGCATGATAAGCAACCAACGCGACGTAGCCCATGAGAAGATTGACTAAACAGACAACAACAGAAGTTTTAGCTGTAATGCTCAGAAACTGATCTGGCTGAGCAGAATTTTTATACGACATACTCGTCCACGTGCTCCACGATATCTCGAGTCCATTCGATGGCGCGTGCGAAACAATCTTGAACATTGGAAGGATTTGTGAAGTCTGCTTTAGGGACGATTGGAATGATTATATTTATAAAGGATAGAATAGGAGAAATATATTCAAGAGAACGTATGTTGTAGGTGCCAGAAGATCAATACTTCAAGGCACAACACACAAATGAGATAAAAATTTGGACAAAGGTTTGGAGATTAGAAAATCTAACAATCAAATCGGATATTATGGAAGCCGTGCTAGAAATAATGTGATACTAGGTATCGAATTTCAGTTTCTGATCAAAAATTACACCAAGATTCCGGATGAGGTACAGTGGGATCAAAAATGTAGTCGAAGGAGATAACGTTACGTTTGATGGTAAAAGATATTTTCTGACACTTACTTCAGTTAGGCGGGATACGTTTAACGGACCACAACTGGAATTAAACAACCAGATCTTACTGTAATTGAAGACAATCACCGGCGGTGGAAGTTTCCCTCAAAAGTTTTACGCCATTAATGTAATGGAGAAAAGAAGACTTAAAGGTGAGAGGCAGGTTATTAATAGAAATGATAAAGAGAAAGGGATCTAATATTGAGCACTTAGGAGCACCAGAGAGAGGTGAAACCAATCAATGAAAAGAAGAAACTTGAGATTCCACAACCTTATAAGTAGCTTTGACAGAAGTATGTTATAATCTACAGTATGAAACGCTTCGGAGAAGTCAATGCAGATTACATCCATCTAATTTCGAGTTTCCAAGGATTTTCCAACAGTTTTCGTAAATCGCATGACATTCGAAAAAGTAGAGTAACCTTTGAAGAAACCATGCCGGTGTAGGTAGATTTGATCATGCAGTACCTGCTTGGAGAAGCACGACACCATAGACAATATTCTTGAGGCCAGAAGGATGGAAAAATTTCTTGGGAAATTCTCTAAACAGAATAGCCCTGGGGTTCCATAAGGACAAAGATAGAGGGTACCCAAACAGGTTGGGAATTCTACCATGAAGCCCTGAAGTAAGACGCTCAATCACATCAATAAACAGAGGAGGAATACTAACCAGAAAACAAGTTTTGGACGTCGCACAGTTAGTAGTTCTCTCTGGAATCTTCGGTAGTATCGATTAAGTTATTCGGGTTGCCAGTGTGTAACTCCTAATGATCTTATCAGTATAATTTCGAAATACGTTTTTGTTCATTAGAAACTAAAAAATAGCATTTAATTCAACTTTTTAGTAAGTAGGATGCACTGTACTGGACACATTGTTCACTTTTCTCAACTACTTCAATAATAAGCACACTTTACTTAAAACCATCACATCTTCACACAAAATGTTTCACTCGGATATCATTATGAACTTTACGAATTTCATCCTTACATCCTCTTATAGTTTGGGTTCCTAGAGTTGTTAGATTTTCAGGTTAACTGCACAACTTTGTACCAGTCCAGAATATTTCCATTCCCATCCCCTACTCGTACATCGAAGAAATATAAGGGATGATCATAATTATTGCATTTCGTAACTACTTCGAATATTTCTAATATTTCAAAAACTGTTGGCAACTATTACGAAATTAAACTCTTACGAGTCGTATCTCGCCACCGGTGCAAACCTTACCTTCCTTCTGTACCTTACACTACTGCAAAACCATTAAAAGTACCCAGTAGGAAAATGGTCTCGTAAAATCCAAACAAAATTTAACGTCGACTAATTTCAGCACTTTGTAGTCCTTCATCGTCCTGAACGTTACCAGACCATGTCCTCACATGCATTTCATGCATTCACTACTTTGTATGCAAGGCAAAAGTTTTCCAATAGACCACTCCTCGGGCCACTTGAATCCTTCGTCTGTCGTTGGACCCGATCCTGGAAAATACACTCTCAAGCCGCAAAGTCGAAATTAGTTCAAAAGCCATCTCCGGCAAGGATAACGTAACGAAATTATAGAGCTCACTGTCTCATAGACTATCGAATCTTTGTTCCTTCCAGAAGCGGAAATCATTTGGACGAAATCCTGAGGGGGTTGTTCAGAAGAAAAGAGTCACCCGTAATCCCGCAGGATATGCTTCTCAGTGTCCTGATAGTTCTGGTGACGCTTCCTTTCCGAAGTAATTAGTTAAGTGAGAATGTCTCTATTTAAGTCGAAATGTTCCATTAGTTTACTATGTGCTCACTTTATTAGGCTTGTTATGGTCCGGATAATGTGGTCGTAAAAAGGTGTAGTACTTTTCGTCCTGGGCCTGAATATTTTACCTTGCCGGGGGAGTGTTTACGATGGGCAAGTTTTTGGTCGGACCAAGCGGAGTTTTAGTGGCATTTGCTCGGTTACAGTGTGTCAATTTATGGTATGGTCAAGCTTTAATATCAGTTACGGTCACGTAGACTAGGTCTTGTCTTAAGTGACGACATTACGGAATAATGTTTTGCGATATTACAATATCAAATGTATGAACATGTTTTGTGGATGTAAAGGACACTAGCTTGTTTTGTTGGCTATATGTATTTTTTTAGTCAAGTATTTCTCTAGTATTAAGATAGATACAAGTTCTCCCAAGTTTAAACTTTATAGCAAAATTCGTTTCTAAGGCGGAAAATCAATCCCCATCCCGATATGGTTTTCCATAACTTGATGCTCAGATGGTCAAACTGTCACTGATTATCACTGATTAGGTAAGTATTCCTGACGTACGAATGTGCGCTCAGAGCGGCTCTGAGGCATCAATTCTGCAAAATGAAACACTTGCTGCCATCAACAAGCTGCACGAGGCTGCGACTGTTCTTCGCTTTGATCCTCCACAGCTTAAAGCAGTCTGGCAACTGCCTGTAATTCTCCTGTAATCGCAATCGGACTCCAAGACTGACACATGAAGGCAGTATTGTCTGAACAAAATGCAAAGACCGTACGGTCCGTACCCAGTGTGTCTCCCATAAAGACAGAAAATAGCAGAGGAGACAAAGTCGAGTCCTGAGGCACTCCAGCTTCAATAGGCTTTCGTGTTGATCTCTTCGCAATCAGGAATATTTTGAACGATCACCATTAAAGTACGAGCTGACTAATAGCTAAACCATAGATAACCTCCACAGCTCTTTACCCTCTTCGGAAGTGAGTCAAAGTTTCATTACCAGTAATCGTTAAATAATCGCTTTCAAGTGGCCTTTCATGGTCTTAGGAAATTCGTCACAGTGGACACGACGTTAAATTATAATGTCCGGTTCAAACTCTTTCTTGCTGAGCGAGAGAAAGACCGGGCAGTTGTTTTTTGTGCCCATGACCGAAGTGACTAGAACCCAGTTTCCCTCTTTCAGATCGGAGACGTAAGGCGAGAAGGAAGGAGTTAGCGAGGATATACTAAGGGAGCGGCGGCGGGAGAGCAGCCGAAGTCGAGCATTGCACGGACACTTTCCAATCGTTAATTTGTTGCTAGTCATATTATATCCCTCAGATTAAATTTCCAACTATCCTGGAATGTCAATGTACTCAGGTAATACCGTTTTCCGAAGAGGCTCAGCTCCTCGTGTTGCAGGAAATGGGATTCTGTACGTCCTACGAGCCTATTGGAGCTGTCGAGCCGGAAGTGGAGCCAGGAGGGAGGAGGAGATGTCCTTAGGTGGGAAGTTGCGCAAACGACCAGCGATTCTGAGCCCCATCGTCTGACAGTGCCGTTCATCCCCATCACCCAATGCCAGCCTCAGAAGAAACGTCGGGAACTTAAAACTGCACTTGTTCATCGCAGGGAAAACAGCTGGTATGAATTCTCCACCGATCAGACACCGTAGGTTAATTCGGTTTGCTGGGGTGGAGTGTGAAGCATTTCAGGACGTGGAGGATCAAACCAACGATCCAGCGCATTGTATGCCAATTTGAATCTTTTGCCGCCCCCAATTTGAATCTTTGGCCGACGGTAGCCGAAAAAGTTCGAAAATTGGAAGTTCGAAAGAACCGGTCGGTCATTTCCCGCGTGATTGGTGGTGGACCGATTTCGGAGCAAGCTTAGGCAGTTCGATGACAAAAACTTGGCAAAACTCCCGATGACACTTACAGACGACTTTCCGGACCGACATTAGAAGTCTGTCTACGTCGTAAACTTGACAGTTCTTCATTTCGCGCAGAGCTTAGAAACGCGTGAAAACGGGACACAAAGTTTGCCGAGGGTTGCCACGTCGCTTACTTAAGGAACGGACTCAGTTTCGGAGTGGGAGTCGAAAAAAATAAGTCGAAGGAGTTGGAACATCGGAATTTATAGTGGAGGTGAAACTGACCGTTGATGAAAAAAGAACCAAAACGGAAAATCGGAACGAAGAAGGACAGAGCTCGGGAGATCGGCCGATTAATTGGACTTTGTTAGCAGACTGGGAAACGGCGGAGTCGGATCGCGTGAGATCAGCTACGTATCAACAACCTCCGGTATGGGAGACACGTAGAGAATACCGAATTGGTGACCTTCCGGATTAGGGTTGATTCCCGAAATTATTATTATAGTTTGCTTTCCTCTTATACGGTTGATCGGTGACGCCGATTTTGTTACATGAATCGAAATTAATATATGACTACAACGTGTTTTTTTTTGTGTTTTCCTTTTTCGCGTGAGGTTTCCTAATTGTCCCATTTTAAACAATTAGGTGGCGCAAAAAATAAAATTAAAAATAAACCGAAAAATCCAAGTAGGAAGTAGTCCTAGAATTCCACCCGTCTTCGACTGAACCGAGCCTGGGCATACGGTGGAAGTAGTGACGAGAGGCCAAAGTATTCCATCGGGCTAGTAGCGGAGTGAGTAGCACCTCGGACTTGCAACCAGAGTGGCGTAGGTTCAGTCCGCGAAAGATATACTTGATTTTTTCTTCTTCTCGGTTACTCACACTCGCCACAGCTTTGCCACTCCTTGTGGGGGTATCAACATGTGATCCATGAGATCTCGAGTCCATTCGATGGCATGTGCGAAAGTAGTCGATGTAGGACCAGTACCTTCATTATTTTGGTCCGTCGAGCTGTGCAGAACTCTAAGCTTAGAGTGAACTCAAAATTATCTCAATCAACCCATGAGAAGGGACAATTTCTCTTTTAACATAGATTACGGTGCCGCCACCTCTCCTACCTACACTATCGGTTTTATATAGAATAAAATTAAGAAGGCGATCGCTTATGTTTCAATGCGTTTCTCAACCAAAGATTTTTTGGCATACGTTTACCCATCAGTGTGACCACAAGTGCTACGAAGGTAGCAAAATGCTACTATTGACAATTTTTTGCTACTATGTTACTACATGTCTAAATTTGCTACCCTGGTAAAATTAGCCGTTATAAAACTTGTGTACGCCAAAAATATGATTTGACTATCTAATGAATCGTCCAGTTGCAAAACCAGCCATATTTGTTTTAACAAACTTGTGGCAAAATGGCAAAAACCGATTATGCAGCTTCTAGGCAAGATATCCTTATGATTTTTTTTTAAAAAAAATCACAAAAATATTCTTTGTTGGCCTGCCAAAGCTTTGATATTATGCTTATTAAATGAATAAGATATTATAGTTTTGAATCTAGATATAGCTGGTTCTGCACCAGAAATGCAAATATGACTGGTTTTGCAACTCTAGCGGTGTTGCTTTGCAATGTTTCTCTTCCATTCTTTCGGTTGACGTTTTCATTTCCTGGACTTTGTAGTTTATTGAATTCCTTGATGTTCCTCGACCTGATTATCTATTCCTTGTTGTTCCTCGAGCTGATGTTCTATTTCTTGTTGTTCCTTGACCTAATTATCACTAAAAACTGTAAATCTGTCTCTTAAATAATAAATTCAATATTTTCCTCCATTTTCACAACCTTAAAACACAAACGAAACACGGAAAAAACTCAAATCAATGATTATGCAAGGTTATATCAACTACCATTACCAAACTATAACAAAAAAGTCTCTTAAAATAGTTGATAATAGTCTAAAACAGTGTTGTATCAAGAAAAATAAGAAAATATATGTCTGGTTTTGCACCCAAACTAGTCATCATTGTGTTAAGTAAAAATAAGGCTGGTTTCGCAACTGATAAAATAGGTCAGCTTTTGAAACCAAAATCAAAGAAATATGGCTGGTTTTGTACCTAACTGGGTTTTTCCAACCTAATTTCTAAAGGTTTAGGACTGGTTTTTATGCTCAATTTAGTTTTAAAATTGTAGCCTGAGACGAGACGAATCCAGGGATACCGAAACCTTAAAATCAAAAAAATAGTCGAATGGCTGGTTTTGCAACTGGACGACTCAAATGTAAAATTCATGCACGCCTCTGGTCTTGCATTCGAAATCGCGTACTATCGATAGCTGTCTAATATTATTGTACTGAGAAATATAGTATAGTGGTAGCGCATACCGCATACATAATCGTAATTGAATTAGGCATCTTTTTCGAATCTATCACTCGTTCGAGCGAAGGGCACAATGTGCATTTTGTGTGAATTTTGATTTTCATAAATAAATGTTCACACTTTAAAATATTATTTTTTCTTTAAACATTTCAAATTTGTAATGGATATACAGTGTTATGATTAACAGATAAGCATGTAATGACGTAACTAGTTCCATTTAATTAAAAGAAGTATAAGAAAATATTTTTGCTACCCAAGCTAAGAATTGCTACGCAAATTTTCTACTCTGAGAAATATCAAAACGGTCACACTGTTACCCATTAACGTTAACTCAAGATGGGCAGATGGTATTACATGTCACACTGCGAAACAGATCTGGCTGAAGCTGGATCTAAACGCTCTAAAAGGCTGACTTTATTCAAAAGGGCGAATATCACCACCACAGTCGGTGTTCTGACCGGACACTGTCTTATAGGTCGACATGCTAAAAGACTCGGCCTCTTCTCAAACGACTTCTGTAGAAGCTGCCTGGATGAGGAGGAGGAGGTCACAGTCCTTCACCTTCTCTGTACCTGTTCAAGCTCTTTCCGCTAGAAGGAAAGCTCATCTTGGAGCTTACTTCTTCAACTGTCTTGGTGATCTTGCCGCAATGTAGGTCGCGAGAATCCAACGCTTCATTACAAGCTCTAAATGGTTCGACGAGTAGGACCGGATTCGATGATCATGTGGTAACACAACGGATCTTTTAGATCTAAGTGTGTCCGTATTCTCACGGGCAGCCACGCGTATCTACCTACCTACCTACCCATTAGCTTAGAAGAGCTTGGTTTATATTCCAAATGTTCCTGGTCATAGACTTGAGACACATTGGGTCAATTGTTGAGGGTACTTCTGCTGCTTGGCTTACATAGTCACCACCTCTAGAATAGTGTATGTAGGGTTGTTTTACTACAAGCATTGCGACGCGACGAATTTTGTGGCTGGGTTTTGTGGTTGGTATTCTCGTATGGCGAGTGGTATATCTCTTCATCTGTGGTGATGCGTCTCTGGTGAGTGGGAAGAAGTATCAGGTAAAAGTATCAGTTAAAAGTATCGGGTAATAAAAAGTAGCAACAGGAATCTAAATCTGGTTCATGGAATTACTGTTCCTGTTCAGTTGTGTTCTGTTTGTATCTCAGGTCATAGCATCGAAATTTCGTATCCTACAAGTTTATTATTTTGAGGTCCAGGATTATCCTTCCTGAATAAGTCCTCAGACTTGCTGATGAAAAATACACTAATAAAGCCTTAAATAATCGTTAACATTATAAGCTATCTCATCACTCTTATACTCTGTAATTACAGCATTTACTCAAAACAAAGCAAACGCTTGCATTAAAACACAGAAAAAAGCGAGCTTAAGTAAACTCATTAGGTCGGTGTAATCATCAGAAGTTTACCATTTCACTTGAGCTGAGAATTTTCCTGCTTGGAGATTGCCTCAAATCGTTGTCATTAAAAACGAGCCTCGAGGGGTGAAAAAAGTTAGTTCTTCCTCACCACACACACAAGGACGATCCCTTCATAACTTTCTACGCCATTCGATAACAATGAACATCTCAATTCGACGGTGGCGGCTGTTTTGGCCCCAAGGACATACTTTCAAGGAATTCCTGTTTCACCTCTCGCAACCTCATTAAAAGGTGACCGCATCTCAGTTCAATACCTGGGGCAAATAAGTCCAGAAATTTAAGCTATTTGATGTCGTACCATCCGCAAACAAGAAGCCTACAAAACCAGGAGAACAAAGTATCTTCTGTCGGGTTTCAATTTGCATACATAACGTAACCGGTGTCGAGGAGCATTGCATACTTTTAAGGATCCTAGCCGACGAGGGTGTGTAATAAAAGTGCTCGAAGAATGGCCTGAATTAAAAGGAAAAAGTAGAAAATGGTCGACCATAAAGCGAATCTTTATTACTCGTATCTTGTACATGCTACACTGGGAATTATTTATAGTCCTGGCCGCAATTCGCTGTAATAAACTGCTCCTTCATTATAACGATAGTGCACGAGAGAAGCGCTCACCATATTGATGGCCGTCATTCGAGCGTGGCAATAGACGCTCCAATCCCACCACCAAATCTAATTAAAGACGTCCTAGTTAATGACTGAAACACAAGACAAAAGTCTCCAGACAGTATTTCGACGTTAACCAGAAAGCTGTCACTAGCTACTAGACTGTGGAGCTACCAGTGCCGTTTTCCAAAGACGTGGCGAAGAAGCAAGGATTCAGTGCTAGTCCTTCCGGACGACTTCATTGGGAATTGGCAATTCTTCGTCCTATCGCAGATGTATCACTCCCGTGGTAACGTTTGCGACTTCAAGCCAATGCACAACGACAATTTTTGAGAAATCGCTCCTCCGGGACATTTTACGATAGCGTGCCTGACATTTGATTCGGATTTATTTATATCAGGAGCGAAGCTTGATCAAATAAATGGTCGAAGGAGGATTCAACTGCAGGATACAGGGGAAAATAACGCACGGCAAGGAGCTCTAATGCAAACAAATCAGGCGCCTCATTGAAAGTGTCAACTCGGATTTGAGGAATGATTGCTATCGCTTCAGCGTGATACGAGCGTTTTATGTGTGTAGAGCGTGTAGGCAACGTGGACACTATTCGTTCGGTACATTGGACTCTATTTGGACAGTCGTTGGTCTCTGGCAAGGATATTCCCGAACCGAAGGGTGCGAAATCGAAGGGTATAAATAAAATAAACCGCATAATCAATCAGTTTGGGGGTTGTGGATATTCATAGCGCTTGTTATTGTTGGATTATGCAAAGGGGCAAATGTATTTGAATACACCGCATGGACTTGGGATACAGTGAGTAATTTTGTATAGAGTTTTTGGGGGCAGCAATCTTTCACGCAAATGTCCCCAAGATACTGTAGATATTTTCGGGGGAAAAGCACTTTGCCAAAGCATCCGTCTTTGATAGTGACATTAAACTGGAGAGAAATAAACGACAGCAAAGTAAAGTAGAGTGCAGGAATAATCACAACTTTATTTGTTTATTTCAAATTGACGATCACACTAAGTAATTAATATGGAAAAAATCTCCAATAATTGGATATTGATTACAAAGTACATTAAACAATATTACGTGAATGGCTGCACGCAAGGCTGACTTCCAATTCGATGAAATGGGATTAAATCGATTCCGATTCCGTAATTTTTTTGAAGCAAAAACATTGTAAAATGCTAAAGTGGAAAACAAGGATAATCACATGGAATTTTTCAATATATTTAAATCAGAACTGGGAACTCAATTTCAGTGAGAAATTACCGAGCCTATTTCATTAATAAATCCAATGAAGAAAAATAGTGGCCCCAGATATCTTCCTTTAGGTACATCGGATATTCTTGATCTAACAGTTGAAGGTGCTTCTGAAAACCTATCTTTTCGTGTTCTAAATAAAATCTAGCACAGTATTGTAAGTTTATTTGTTTTTTATTAAAACTAGATGAATACTTAACTCCGATTTATATTGTAGTTGGGGATAAAGTAGAATTACGCGTGTGTATGTTGTATGTCCTTTATTAAGGACTGCCATTAGATTGCTACTGAAAACTAAAAGACAATATTCAGTTTTTAATTTCATATCTTAAACTGGGTAAGTCATCGAACAAAAATGTCATTTTTGAAGGACTTTCGCATGGGAGGTGCAGGAAGGACTCACTCGATTCCTTACATATTTATGCTTTTCCTTGGAACCATTTTAAAATGAACGTGTACAAAATTTCAAATTCGTAGCTTGAAGCGTTCAAAAGTTATCGAAAAATATTGTTGAACACATGTCTTAAGGACATTTTGTATAGCAGGTACCAGAAGGAGTAAAAGGATTTTGCTGATTAGTAAACTCGAACTTTGTTTTCACTCAAAACTAATTTGTACAAAATTTCGAGTTCATAGCTAAAATAATACTTGAGTTATAGTGAGTTCCGTAAATTAAGTGAAGGCTATTTGACAGGATATTTGTATGGCAGCTACACGAAGGACTAATAGGATTTTCTTCATAATCATACATTTAGCTCCAACTATTGGAAAAATAACACATACAAAATTTCAAAGACGCAGCTTAAACCCTTCTGAAGTTATCGGCAATATTCTTGAACACGTGTTTTAAGGACATTTTGTATGGCAGCTACCAGAAGGAGTAAAAGAATTTCGCTGATTAGTTAACTCGAACTTCCTTTTCACTCAAAACTAACTTGTTTAAAATTCCGAATTCGTAGCTGAAAGATTACTTGAGTTATAGTGAGTTTCGTAAATTAAGTCAATACATTTTGACCGGATATTTGTATGGCAGCTATACGAAGGACCAACAGGATTTTCTTCATAATCATATATTTAGCTCCAACTATTGGAAAAATAACATATACAAATTTTCAAAGTCGTAGCTTAAACCCTTCTCAAGTTATCGACCAATATTCTTGAACACGTGTTTTAAGGACATTTTGTATGGCAGCTACCAGAAGGAGAAAAAGGATTTCGCTGATTAGTAAACTCGAACTTCCTTTTTACTCAAAACTAACTTGTACAAAATTCCGAATTCGTAGCTAAAAGATTACTTGACTTATAGTGAGTTTCGTAAATTAAGTGAATACATTTTGACAGGATATTTGTATGGCAGCTACACGAAGGACTAACAGGATTTTCTTCATAATCATATATTTAATTCCAACTATTGGAAAAATAACACATACAAAATTTCAAAGTCGTAGCTTAAACCCTTCTTAAGTTATCGACCAATATTCTTGAACACGTGTTTTAAGGACATTTTGTATGGCAGCTACCCGAAGGAGTAGGACGATTTTGCCCGTTAACGAACTTAGCCTTACAAATTCAACCAAACATCCAGATTCAAAATTTCAAGATCCTAGGTGAAGGCGTTCTTGAGTTATCGTGTTCACGGACAGACGGACGGACGGACGGACGGACGGACGGACGGACGGACGGACGGACGGACGGACGGACGGACGTCAGGCGGATTTGAGGTTTTTGGGCACAAATAAACAAAAAATAATATATAACTTTTTTTCGTCCGAGGCTTGGTTCTATGCGTTACAAACTTTTCGGCTGGATTAAACTTATAATACTCTATATGATTTCATCTAGAGTATAAAAATGTTTCCTCGGATTTAAGATAATAAAGAAAGAACTAATTTTAGTAAAAATCTAAATTGTAACTACAGATGCAAAGATATAAAATCTGATCACTGAAATTTTAATTAATTGTACGAATTCTTTGTTAAAAATTGAAATAAATTTATGTTTATGTTGTAGAATAAGTTTATTTAATCCCGTCCAAAAGTTTCTCAGACGAAATAATTTTTAAATTATTTTCTGCTCAGTTATGACCAAAAACAACCAAATTCGATTGAGTCCGTTTGTCCAAATCTAAAGAATTTAAAATTTGGTATGCATATGTTACATACAATCTGTAAAAATTGTATTGAAAATTTGGCAAAATTGTCCTACTCCTTCGTGATCTCCCATTCAAAAGTTCAGAAAACGTTTGTTTACGAATGTTGGATGATAACTTTAGAACACTTTAAGTCAGGAACTTAATTTGTAATAAAATGAATTTTTTGATAAATTTCTTCATTCATATTCCAGAACCTACTGTAACTTAAGAATTTACTGCTCATTCTGGTTTATTTCCAACTACAAAATAAATCGGTCGTTAGTATTTTATCCAGAGGAAAATTAAAAGGTTTGTAAAAGATGGTTGAAAATATTTTAACGAATTCTGAAAAATCTCTTTCAAATAATCACCATAAAATTGATATCAGAGTTTTTTCGAAATTCAACCACTAAGATCCCCCCTAAAGGATTACGCCCCTAAGAAGCTATATGCTTTTCACGAATTCCGCAATATCTCTTAGGTCTAATGGAAAATCGAATTTACTTTTACTTCCACGGGCTTCCTATACAACCACTGGCAATCTTATTTACGAATTCCGCCATATCTTTTAAGTCTCTTTAAAAATTTTCTATAATCAACTATATACAGGTTAAAAGTGGTCGTACAATGTTTTTTGTTGAGATATTTAAAAGACTTTTTACTTGTCTGTTCTTTTTATAAAAATTGATTTCAGGCTTTTCCGGTTACACCCCTAAGGTGTTTTATGCATTTTCACGAATTATGCAATATCTTCTAGGTCTAATGCAAAATCGAATTGACACTCTCTTCCGCGTGCTTCTTATACAATCATCTAAGTTATCCTTAAATACTGATAAAACTAAATACGTTTGTTTCGGAAGTAAACGGAGTAGTGTAGTGAGTAGTGACATGAAACCATGTAACATTAACCAGGGTTGATGATATAAAACATCTAGGGATTGTAATAGACTCGGACCTAAAGTGGGGTAAGCATATAACATCTCTTTGCAGTAGACTAGGAAAACCAATATTTAAGCTATATACCCTCCGCAATATTCTCGCTTTTGAGCAAATTTAAATGGTTTATTTTGCAATCGTGCAGTCAATACTTTAATATGGAATTTTGCCCAACTAGCAAACTAACTTCCATAAGGCCTTATCGAAGCTATTCTCGTACTTCGATAAAGCTTCGATAAGGTCTTACCGAACTAATCTGGCGCACATTTCCCCATATTTCAACAGCAACAGCCAAGAGCCAACAGTTGGTATAAGGCCATATCGAAGCTGTTCTTGCTTCCGTACGGAAGTTCACATTGCTCGCACGAAAAATAAATATTCACGCCTTCTTTACTTTTTCTGTTTTCTTCCAACTACGAATTTATTTTCCTGTAAATTATTATTTTTTGTTTGAAAAATGCGAATTGACCTTGCACACTCTCAGATTCGAACCACGGTCCCATCGCACATTAGTCCGCTACGCTACACACTAGGCCAATCTGAAACATTGTCGTAATAGGGTTGAAGCCGAATCACTTGCTATTAGACATGTCGAGCGAAGCTGGCTTGCAAACCTCCGCTCGCAAATCTTACGGAAGCTTTATCGAAGTTAAAAGTCCACAAACCTTCATAAAACTGTTGGTATTTACTTCCATAAGGCCTTATAGAGGCTCTTATAGCAGCTATTGCTTCTGAAAGTTCAGCCTTCGCTCGCTAGTCTTACGGAAGCCTTATCGAAGTTAAAAGTTCACAACCTGCGCTCAACAGTCTTACCGATGTCTTATCGAAGTTAAAGCTTTCGGAAAATCAAAATGCGAAGTTTGTTTGCTAGTTGGGTGGCGTGGGGTTCTGTTAACTCTGCAACTATTAAACCAATTAAAAATTTTGCAGAGTATAATAATAAAAGTATGCCTGAAAAGATCAAAGTTCTCCTCGACTACAGAGGCTTTTGCTGATTTTGAAGTAATGAATATTCGTCAAATCTACACTTTCACTGCACTAAAGTTTATGTTTGTCCACATTTCTGATTTTCACTATCAACAATCAATGTATTATACGCGCTGACAAAGAACAAATCCTTTAATTATTCCATCTTTCAAAAAAACGTGTACCTCTCGTTATTCCTGTATTATCGGACCAAAATTATATAAAAAAATCCCATCAAATATTAAGGAGAATTTAACTGTAATAAATTATAAAATCATGATCAAGAAATATGTCTATGATAATCCCAGACTTTTTGATAGTATCATCTCCTAATTTTTGTTGAAATTGTTGTACTTTTTGTTATTATTTTTGATTTTGTTTTATTTTTCCTTGAACTGTTATTTTTAACTGTCAAATGAATTATTAATCGTTACCATTTGTTTTACTTCATACTTTTGAATTATTGTTTTTTTTTCTTAATTTTCTTTTTACATTTATATTTTCTTTGAAATGAAGGAATGTTTTTGTCTTACTGCATTAAAAAAAATTTTTTTTTTTTAAATAAGTGTATAATACAATAATTTAAACTTTTGAACAGGAACCTTTAAACCGTCATACACAAGCTCAGCTTTTGTGAGTAGTTAGTAATTATTGATTTTATGTAAACCTTTGTTAATAAATAAAATGTAACTTCAATAAAAAAAAACAAATCTACAATCTTATTCACGAACTACGCCATATCTTTTAAGACTAATAAGATGTAAAATTTTTGGAACCAGAAAAACGGATTTATGGATTTTTCGATAATCGCCAATCGCCAAAAAATTTATGACATGATTTTTCCAAATTCAACCACTAAGATGACCACTAAAAGGTAGGTTATATGCGTTTTCACGAATTCCGCAATATCTCTTAGGTCTGATTAGATACTGTATTGTTTTTTTTTTCAATGGCCTCCCCATATATTCGCCTAGAAATCAAATTAAGGATAATTTGGTTGTAAAGTAATTGTGTACATTTCTTACGAATTCCGCCATATCTTTTGGTCTGATTAAATATCGAATACTACGAGTAGGTCTGATGGATATGAAATTGTTTCTTCCATCACCGTACTTTCTACATATATGTATAATCGCCTAAAAATCAATTTCAGGATTATACGATAGTTTGGAAGATAACACAGTTATTAAAGTTAAATAAATTTGTTTTATATTAATATGATTTTAATATTAATATAATTTTATTTCTTTTCATATTTTCCATACTATAAATATTTACCAACGCAGGATATGACGCTCATTTCCTTTCCAAAATAGATATTCACACTTTCTAATTTCCACTCAATTTTACTAAGATCAAAGTAAAAGTTCTGACCATAACTGAACTAGCAAATAACAATCCTGTCCTTCAAAACTTTCTCGAAAAAAACCAAATAAATTTTGAATCGATTACAAAATCAGCTCGCATTGGTGTAATTCAAAGAAGCCTAAAGCATATAAACTTGCTCTAAAAATACAAAATAAAGTCGCTAAGAATAAAGACCGATTCGTAAATTGTTCAACTGCTAAAACTGTCGAGACAGTCCTTACACGAAAGGCACTAGACCTGTTCGACACCCTCGTAATTTTTCGTCACGTACGTAATTAAAGGTCATTCGACATGGCCATAATGTGGTCGAAACTCCGACTGAAAACACCCACCCCGGACAAAAGCTATACAAACATTTCACTCCAAAGCCTTACTACAAACAGCATGAATCCAAGCCTCACTGAAAGGCAAACACTTTACAGAAATTAGTGAGCCGCAGATCCTTTCGATGCGAAATCGGGTCCGCATTTGAATACGAACTTGGGAATTCTGTAGCAATTAAAAGTTTATAATTTTGGCCGTCATGAATAATAATTAGAATGCTTTTAATTAAAGCTGAAGTTGATATTAAAATGGTGTCCTACTTTCGAATTGTGTAACTTTCTTAGGTCCCATTCTAAGCGACAGATGCTTTGAAGTTTTGCGAATTTCTAGTCAACCAGCTACGCATTGAGGATTTTTCACAATTTTCAGATTGTTTCGTTGATTAAGAATTTAAGGAGACTGAAAGTAAATACAGAAATTCAGACGCGTTCAATTGGTTTCTGCATCAGACGGCTTTGAGATAATTTTATAAAATTTCCAATTTCAAGTAATTGCTGAAACGTTAAAAACCAATGAATATAATATCATCAAAAATTATGAAAATAGTCCATGGAACCAAACCAACTTCAGTTATGTAAAATTGGCAGCAGTGCGAAGCGGGGTATGAATTCCTCGATTTCATCCTACCCCAAAGTTCATCACGTTTGATGAGTATAAATAGACAGACAATTGTACACAATTGTATGATGCTCCCGTAGGACAAGGAAAAGGTGTTTCGTAAATGAAGACATCTCTAGTCAGCTATCAGCTACGCGTCCCATTCCACACAGTGACGAACTTCCGATTCCAAAGCCCCCGAAAACATTTATCTTCAGAGATGATAAGGAGAGTATAGATGATGACGAGCCTATTTCATCGGCATCAACAGATCCTGATTTTCCACCCAGTGGTTCCCAACGTCAACAACATAGAAGCCAAGAGGAATTGAACGATCTGGTGACCTAGAGCTACCGAAGAGTAAAGCAGAACTTCTTGGATCGTGATTGCAGCAGTGGAACCTTATGGAAGATGATGTGATCATAACTACTTTCCGTTCAGGCCACAAAGATCTACTACCATTCTTTGAAATGGACAGTAGCTTGGTGTTCTGTAACAATGTATATGGCTTGATGGATGCTCTCACTATAAAGCGCAAACCAGATGAATGGAAATTATTCATAGACGGCTCTATAAAGCAGTTCTCTTGCTTATTGCTAAAACCTTACCTTGAGTTCCAATTGGTCATGCAGTCCATTTAAATGTTGGTTGGTTGGTTTAAGTGGCAGCCCTGACACCCAGACAGAGCTCAATTAGCTCAGAGGCCGTTTTGGAATCACAAACTCGTGTTAAACTCGGATGTTAAGGGTTGTTGATACTGAGGAATACGGAAGATGAATGTGAGAAAAATTGATTGAATTGAATCGCTATAACCACCTTGTGCTGTTCAGGAAAAGTAATAACTCTCCAACTTTCTTCCCTGAAATCTCCATCAAGTCCCCGTAGAAGGGTTTGCCTAGCGCTCGCTCACGGGCTCCAGCTAGAGCCGGACACTCGCAAAGGAAATGAACGAGCGACTCTCACTCATTAGTGTCCTGGCAGCTGCGGCAGTGTACATTGAACGGAATACCCAATTTGGCTGCATGATCCCCAATTGGCCAGTGACCTGTACTGGTCGCCGTGATTCTGAAGACGTCTACCCGGGTCTTGTATAGAAGTTCGTCTGACTTGGCTCGGTTGTAAGATGGCCACATCTTCCTAGATATGGCGCAGGTAGTTAGGCTTTTCCATTTGGAGTTAGCCACTGTCTGGAAGTGTGAGTTCCGCAAGAGAGCCGGGAAGAGCGGAACCCTCCCTGGCCTGTTCATCAGCCCGCTCAGTTCACATTATGTCTCTATGCCCCAGTGCACAGTGACTGAACTAGTTTAGAGGAGGTGGTAGCCGAAACTAGTGCTTTGATTGCGTCTTGGCTGTCGGTGAAAATGACGATGTTGTGTTTTGGCGATGAGTCGTGTTTTAGTGTACGACAAGCCTCCCGGATCCCCAGTATCTCTGCCTGGAAGATGCTAGCGTAATCCGGGAGGCGGTAGGACTTAGCGATATTATGTGTATCTGAGAATATTCCTGCCTCGACCCCGCAGTCCATTTTCGAACCGTCGGTAAATATTATCGTGTCGAAGTCTGCTTCCACCGCACCGTTCTTCCACTCCTCTCTAGTTGGGAAACCAACAGAAAATCGTTTCGTGAAGCTCAGTTTGGGGGTGATGTAGTTAATCGGTGACGTAACCAATTCCTTTGGTAACTATCTCAGGATATTACTATGGCCGTATGGCTTCGTAGTCCAGCACCCAGATTCTTTGAGCCTGACGGCATTGCTTGATGCGGTTTTTTTATATAAAGGTCGATTGGTAGGAGGTAGAGTAGCACGTTTAGAGCATCGGTCGGGCATGACCGCATAGCACCTGTAATGCCTATTGCCGCACTTCGTTGAACTCGACTGAATTTAGTTATGTTATAGTAATTACTCAGAGCGGGCCACCAGACTAGTGACCCGTAGTTGCGAATCGGACGTATTACAGCAGTGTACAGCCACAAAACCATCCTTGGTTTGAGTCCCCACTTCTTGCCGAAGGTTCTTTTGCAGACGTAGAAGGCCAGACGGGCTTTCTCCACCCGGTTTTCTATGTTAAGTTTCCAGCTCAGCTTTGAATCAAGGCTAATACCAATATACTTTGCGCTGGAGGAGAGCTGGAGTGGTTGGCCGTTCAGGCGGGGAAGGTTAAAGTCTGGTATCTTGGTTTTCCCGGTGAATAGCACCAACTCAGTTTTATCCGGATTTACACCGAGGCCACAGCCGGTAGCCCAGGTGCTTATCTTACACAGAGCACCGTCCATGATCTCATTTATTACGGAAGGAAATAATCCTGAGACCAAAATCACCAGATCATCCGCGTACGCAATCACATTGATTCCCTCCCTGTCTAGTCTTACTAGGATTTTATTTATGACCAATAGCCAGAGTGGAGGTGAGATAACATCGCCCTGTTGTGTTCCCCTACGCACGTACTTGGTCGAATTGCTCTTTCCTGGATAATTCTGGTCCGTAGCATGGATATTATCCAATTGCTGAAGCTTTCGGTCAAACCCAGTTCGGTGAGAGATTCCTGGATAGCTTCGGTGTGGACGTTGTTGAAAGCCCCTTCTATATCTAGAAAGGCTGCTAGAGTGTATTGCTTGTAGTTTATCGTATGCTCGTTCTCCGTGGATCTCCCCCTGAGGTAAGCATGCTGAGATAGCGGTGACCTTTCCAGGGTCTGCCTCACATGTATATCTATAATGCGCTCCAGTGTTTTCAGCACGAATGATGTTAGGCTAATGGGTCTGAAATCCTTCGCGAGTTCGTGACCTCTCTTGCCAACGTTCGGAATAAACACTACCCGGACTCTTCTCCAGGCATAGAGCACATGATTTAGTAGGATGCAACTTCTGAAAATTTCCACAGCCATGGAACTACTACATCTTGTAGTTTCTGCAGCATAATTGGAAGTATGCCGTCTATGCCAGGGGATTTGTAAGGAGAGAAACGGTTAATAGACCCGGAAATTCTTTCTTCATTGATAACGGAATTAATGTCTTCTTCCGGTATACATTGTACACCCTGAATGCTTGACATCTCCATCCCGATGTTTTGACACCCAGGAAAGTGAGTTCATCAAGAGTTCCAGAGTCTCGGCGAAGGAATCAGTCCAGATCCCGTCCGACTTTTTAACCATTTAAAGGAATCGTATGAAAATTTTAAGCATCTTCCACTATGCATAAAATAAGCAGGACATCAATGGCAAATCTGTAGAGATTTAAAATTGGTTGCCCTCATGCTTGGTTTGCAGCTTGGCTACAAAAAAATGCGTCTTATGCGAATGGTGCCAAAATATAGCACTACAAAAAAAGAGTGGCCATTCGACAGTCTTTAGAACCAGGACAGAAAAATGAACCATTGGTCGATTTTAAAAAGATACTGCAACCACCGCTCCATATGAAACGCAGTGAATGCTGACTATTTTCTGCAAATGGTTCCACTATTGCATCGATATTTGAATTCGAAATTTCAACTTTGTAGCGTATGCCGTTCTTGAGATAGAAAAATCAAGCCTCACCTCGCCTTCGCGAAGTGTGGTGGCTGGCGTACGCGGCGGACAGACGGATTTTTTTTTTATTTACAAGGTTACCGGCGAGGAATATATATGTGAATGATAAAAGAGTAACGGTACTATAATAAACGCTTACCTGTCCATTTTTAAACCAAATACTCGACGTTGTGTCCAGGTCAACTTCGCACATCAACTTTATTTCCGAATGTTGTTCGGCATACTGAATGGACATCTCTTCACCATGTTCGTCGTCATACGGACCGCGTATTATCGGTCGAAGCGGAAGAACTCGCGGTTCGTCATGAATATAATCGTTCAAGTTCGCCGAATCACCGTCCAGATGTCGCCGTTGATACACTTCGTCATCATCGATGATAATAATTTGCTCGTCTGATGATGTCAGCTTCGATTGACTAATTTCACTTTTATCTCTGCCGGAGCGGCGGTAATTTACTCCCGACACGTTGCTATTTCGTCGAGAAAGTGACGATAAACTTATTAATGAGGTGCCATCTTGTGGCCGTGGCAACGACAATAGCGCCATCACCGCGTGAGATGAAGAAGGAACAGAGGAAGTTTTCGAGTGAGATAAGAGTGTGTGGTTATATCTAATATCACTTTTGCTAATATCACCTGAACTAAACACGACACTTTGGTCTCGCCTAATGTCATTTCGAGACTGTAATTCGGCAGAAGTTTCGTTCACGGCTGCCATTGTCTTAACACTATTGAAGTTGGTTTGTGTGGGTGGTGCTCCGGGACTATGAGATCCTCCGGGAAAGCTACTTCGTCGAACACGAGTAATACTGTCATTATACGTGGTCGTTCGAAACGCTTCCAATCTGTAAAAATTACTCCCTACGGATTCATTTGCCCCATTATTTGAAAGGACATCCTTATTAAGGTATCCGTGTGTCGTTGTCTGAAGCTCGCTTTCATCGACTCGATTTGCAGCATCTGCGGCTGAATCGTGGGCGTCCAGAGGCGTCAGGAAGGTCTCGGGTGGAATGGTAACCGAATGACGACCTCTGTGATGATGAGCTTCTAGGGAGCCATTCAATGAATCACTGGCATGTTGAACGTTTGCTTTATAGCCAGGCTCATGTTTCTCTCTGTTTACCTGTGGCCCACTACTACGAGCGTTATGCTCCTGATGACGATACTGACGAGGCATCTGTAGCTGGTGGTCGGAGCTGCCTCTTTCATCTCGACCGTATGCATCCTGTTGCCTTGCTGATTTATAGTTTACCGAATAACCACCAGCACTTCTATAGTCCCCTAAAGAGCTCCTACTTTCGTCCTGTTGTCGGTTTGTATCAGCTAATTCCAGGATTTTTTGCTCTCCGGCTTTTTCTTTGATGGTTTGTTGATCTGTCGGTTGTATGCCTAGAAAAAACACAGAAATACATTAATAAATAATCGGAGCACCGAAAATAAAATAGACCAGCAACTGGCAACGTTTCAATTAACGTAATTACGATTTAGCAGGATAGTGAAAAAGGAATGGCATCGACTGCGACGAAACAAGGAAGTTTCTTCCTTAAAATTTAACTCTGCTTTAAGCAGACCCTGATACAGTAAAAAAAAGATTCAGCAGCAGAACAAAATTATGCAATTTAAATTAAAGGACACTGCAGGCGTCTTTGTTATTTTTGGCTACCGCGTTTTTCATTCATTTCCCTAATTGAATTTGGTAATTAGCCCGCTCAAGCAACTTCCCACCCGGCCTGAGTTTAAGACTCGTACCAATTTTAATTATAGTAGTTATAAATAATGAGATATAATTAAGTTTCTTTGAACAGAACATGAAAGGATGAAAGCCTGATGGTTCAGGAATTTAACCGAAAGGCGGTCAATTATTTCAATTTCTTGCTGGATACCAAGATTTCGCGATCAAAATTTCATGTTTCTGCTATAAATACTTTATTATTATATTATAAATATCAGATTTTCATGCAACTGAGTATGTTAATTAAATTTGCTATAACACATCCTGGATAAGACATTTTAATGTTATAAAATATTGCTGCGAGCTAGAGATTCGCCGGGATTAATAACGTAGCAAATCGCTTTTTTCGTTGTTTTTCTTTTGCAGTAGAGAAACTCATTCCGTGTACGAGCCCTGCCGCACCTACGTACTATGTGTGTCTGCGATCTCTATCATCTTCGGTGGGTAGAATAGAATATTTCACTGATCATTTTTTTCGCCCCCCTTCCAAACGCCAATGGATATTTAAAAAATTTGTTTATTTAAACTAATTTTCTGGTTGATTTACATATACGTATCGAATTTTGACTTTGTAGCATAAGCCGTTCTATAGATAGGAAAAACATCCCCCACCCCCGTACCATACTACCCCTAAAAAAAATTATATTTTTCCAAGATGCTACTACTATACTCGTAACTCTATCTAAATACCACGTTTCAACTTTATATTATTATGGGTTTTTGAGATACAAAAATCGAAACTTTTTCCTTTTCACCTTCCTCCACCCTCACCCTCTACACCCTAACCACTGGGCTAGGGGTCTATTAGGCCTACCTCTGCTAAAAATTTGAAACATCTACCTTACACGGTTCTTAAGATATGAGACGTGATTTTTTAGAATAATTCGCATCTTTCATGATCCACCTCCATTGCCGTTCGGAAGGGGGACAAAAAAATGTATCAGTGAAAATGGAATGCATATATTTTCACGATTTTCGTCATATCTATTTATATCTATATCTTCCCAAATATTGAATTCATTTTTATTCCACGGCTTTTTCATATAAAGACCTAGAAACTGTTTTCAGGATTTTTTTAAATTCGACCCCTAAGGGGATGTAAAGGGGTTGTATACTTATTCACGTATTCTGCCATATCCCTCAGGTCTGATGAGATATCGAATATCTTTTCACTTTCACCGGCTTGCGTAATAATCGCTTAAAACTTGTTTTTAAGTTTTTTTTTCAGCCCCTAAGAGGGTATAAAAGGGTTGAACAAGTTTTCACGAATTCCGTCATATCCTTTAGAAGTGATAAGTAATTGAATTGGTTTTTACTTTCTCGTGCTGTCTTCATATTTATCTATTAACTCCTTTCAGGATTTTTGGATATTCAACCCCCAAGTAGGTGTAAGGAGGGTGCATATGTTTTCACAGATTCCTACATATTGCTTAGATCTGATGATATATCGAATTCATTTTTACTTCCTAAGGTTTCCCATATAAGAACCAAAAAGTCAATTTCAGTATTTTCAGATGTTCAATCCTAAGGGGTGTAAGTGGGTTGTATGCTTTCCGAAGCTTCGACATACTTCTTAGGTTTGATGAGATATTAGATCGCTTTTCACTTCCACAGACTTTTTATATAATCGCCTACAAACCCATTTCTCAATTTTTCGATATTCATTGTTTCTGTTTTCACAAATTTTGACATCCCTTAGTTCTGATGATATAAAATTGGTTATTACGGCATTTGATGTAATGACCTAAAAACCAATTTCACGATTTTCGAATTTCGAATTTCAAGAACCAAGGGGGCGTGAAGAGTTTGCTTACGTTTTCACAAATTTTTCAAAATCACTCGTGTCTAAAACCCTGTTTCATAATTTTTGCGAAATTCAAACCCCAAGTGGAACTAATGGGTTTTGCATAAGTTTTAACAATTCGTCATATCTCTTAATTCTGATAAGGCAACAAATTCGCTTTTACTTCTATGGGCTTTTAGTGTACATAATATACCAAAATTCGAATAGTCTACACGGGCTTTTTTAATGTTTAATCGGCTAAAAATCTCTATTTTAAATATTTTTATTTTAAGAACAAAATTAACTTTTCAAGAAACTTCATAATCTCGAAACAACTGATGATATACTCCGACTTTGACCGCTCCCGAGCTTTGACCCGAAAACTAATAAAGTTTCGCGCAGACCATTGGCAGATTTTTTAATTTCACACAGTTTTTTGATTAGCCATTAATTGAGCGTAAAATGTGGAAGAAAAAGTGGAGTTTCTGTCCACATGTTTTAAGAATTTTAAAGCGAGAGCGTGCTGAAAATTGAATTGGAGTGAACAAGCTAACTACACTACTAACGCAAAACTATTTCGAGTAAAATTTCAGTTTTTTGTGTTAACTACGTAAAAGTGGGCTTCAGTGGCAGTCATTGAAGAGGACTAAATATTGGAACGAAGTGAAAAAAAATCTGCCAACAGGGCGAAACTGCATTATTTTTCGGACCAAAGTTCGGGAAATAAAATGGTGTCGCGCTAGAATTCTAACGCCTTCAAATTCAAAATTTAAAAAAGTGAAAAAGTGTAACTGAAAAAAAAGAATTTCCTTCTCGGAAAAAAATTGGGGTGGAAGTGAACAAGCTTATCGTTACTTTTAACTCAAAGCTAACTCAAAATTAATTAATGACATTTTTGTAGGAACGATTTCTACGTAATAATGGGTTCTAGTTGCGATCATACAGTCCATGATCGAAAACAAGACTTTATATGGTGTCGTAGTTAATCATAAGATATAACTCTTAATTGGTTAATTTCCTTATCATAATCTGATTGTAAAATATCAAAGTCGGCTTTAATTTAATAAATAATTGGGTGCAAAAGGACCTAGCTCACTCCATGCCCCCGATTTTATGTGAAAGTAGAACAAGCGAAATGACCACCACTGGTGGGTTCCGAATAATGGTTGCTCATATTTTTGAAGAACATCTGTATGTCAGCTACACGAACGAAGATATCAATTCTTTCTCGTTTCATTGGATAAACTTGGCTGAAGGGGTTAGGCCACTCTAGAGGCTGGCAAAATAGGCCTTTTTGGGGATTTTTTTTTTCAGAAAACTACAAAATAAATCGTGATTACAAAAATGGGTGTTTATAATACATATTATTGACTATGTACAGTAATTTTTTTGAAGCGATTAAATTCAAAATGGCGGCTGTGCAGCGTTTTTGCGATGAAGTATCCGGTTTTCCAGGGTCCACGGCCGGACACACAGCGCCTGTAATTTTACTTAATTATTTTAATAATAAAGTATTGTTATCGATTTTTAAAAAAAAAAAATTTGCTACCCTGAAATTTTTTTTTTATACGTTTTATGACTAATAAGCACGAAAAAACCAAAAAAAATTTTCACTCCGTCTGTGCGCCGTCCGCCGACCGCCGTCCGTCGTCCGCCGTACGCAAAACGTTTGAGGGCTTATAACTCCTCAACCCTATAAGCTATTGAATTGAATTTTTTTTCCTTAATAGACTGGGTACGCCCCTTGAAGTGACCTCTTTTTGGTGGGTTGGAGTATGAGGGGGGAGGTGGGGGAAGCAAAAAATTTTGGTTTCTAGATCTCAGCAACCGCTTATGTTAGGAAGCTGAAACTTGAAATTTATATAGAGCTTCAATAGTGGAACCATTTGCAAAAATTATGTTGATATGGGTGAAGGGGTGTGGGAGTGGGGGGAAAAATAATGCGTCAAAAACGCAAAAAAGGCGAGATAGAGACATTCTAAAATCCATATCTCCTAAACGGTTAATGATACGAAATTAAAACTTAATAATCATCTGTAGGTATACTAGGAAAATAGATCGGAAACAAATTTTTGAGAGGGGGCAGTGACGTACGGGGGTGGGGGTTGAAAAACTTTAGATTACGATATCACACGAACAAATTGCACTAGAGAAATAAAATTTGGTCTGTGCATGAAGGTTAACAAATAAAGTTTGCTGAAAGTAAAATTTTTTGAGGGGGTGGTAGAGCATGGAAGAGGAGGGGGTAAGAATTTTTTTAAAAAATCACGTCTTATATTTTATAGATGCTTAAAATTTTTACCAGAAGTAGGCCTAATAGATCCCCAGCAAAAAATTTCAGGGATGAGGGTGTAGAGGGTTAGGGTGGAGGAGGGTAAAAAGTAAAAAGTTCCGATTTTTATATCTCAAGAACCTATGACGATATTAAGCTGAAACTTAGTATTTAGATAGAACTATGGTAGTAGTATGTTGGAAAAATATAATTTTGTATAGGGGTAGTATGGTACGGAGGTGGGGGGTGTTCTTCTTAACTATAGAACGGCTTATGCTAGAAAGTTGAAATTTGGTATGTGTATGTAAATCAACTAGAAAAGTAATTCTGATTAAAAAAAAATTCAAATATCTATTGGCTTTCGAAAGTGGAGAAAAAAAATGATCAGTGAAAATGGAATGCATATATTTTTACGATTTTCGTCATATCTATTAGGTCTTTCGAAATATTGAATTAATTTTTTCCCTACGGATTTTTCATATAAATACCTAGAAAGTATTTTCAGGATTTTTTGAAGTTCGACTTCCAAGGTGGTGTAAAGAGGATGTATACATTTTCACGAATTCAGCCGTATCCCTCAGGTCTGATTAGATATCGAATAACTTTTCACTTCCCCGGGCTTATTTAATAATCACCTAAAACTCGTTTTCAGCTTTTTTCCTTTTTCAATCTCTAAGAGGGTAAAAACGGGTTGAGCACGTTTTCCCGAATTCTGTCATATCTCTTAGGAGTGATAAGACATCGGATTGGTTTTCACTTCCTCGGGCTTTCTTTATATATATCTAAAAACTCATTTCAGGATTTTTGGATATTCAACCCGAAAGTGGGTGGAAGGGGGTTGCATATGTTTTCACAAATTCTTACATATTTCTAGTTCTAATGAGATATCGAATTCATTTTTACTTCTTAAGGCTTCTTACATAATCGTCAAAACGTTGATTTCAGGATGTTTGTTATTCAACTCCAATAAGACGTAAGGCTTTCGACATATTTCTCAGGATTGAAGAGATATTAGAATGGTTTGTACTTCCACAGACTTTTTATATAATCGCCTACAAACGAATTTCCGATTTCATTTAATGGCCCAAAACCAAATCACGAAAAACCTTCTAATGGCGTAACAACTGATATAGACCTCGTCCTGGAGTATGACCCAATTATGTAATTCATATGTTATATGTGGCAGCGGCGTAAGTATTCTAGCGCGACCCCATTTTAACTGCTTCCCGAACTTTTTTTTAGGTTTTCAGTCACATAGTAAACTACACCGCATTACAGAATTAAACTCGTTCCGAACTTCTAGCCAAAAAATAATAAAGTTGCGCCCAGACTATTGGCAGATTTTTTTAATTATGATAAGCCCATAAATTTTTTTCGATTATACATATAGTCGTATGTCATCAGCTACAAGATATTTGATTTTTGGCCAAATGGCGCACTGCTAAAATCGTCAGAAAAGTGTTAATAACAATTGAACTACGCAATATAAAAAAAAAATCCTACGTACTCTGATGGACAATGTAAGTAGTTTTAAAGATATATTCAAAATTTCCAGTGAATCGGTTGAAAATTGTCTGAGTTATGTTTCCGGCCAGCTTGAAAAATGTAGTTTTGAGATAAACGCGTTTGAAGTTTTGAGTAATAGAAAATCATAAATAATTTTGCAGGCGGTCTTGTACTAAAATTCGAAAACCGAGCCCTTAGAGACTTTTTTCGGCCATAATCTTTTGGGACATCAGTTTTGAGGGACCATTCAAAATAAAAAAATTAAAAATTGATTTTTCGAAAACTCTAGAGTGGCCTAACCCCTTAATGAGTTTCAAATAAAAATTTTCAATTGTTCTTAAGGTTCATGTTGAGAAATATTCGGTAAAGAGTTTTGTATCGGAGCTACACAAAGCAACATTTCGCTCACTAACAAACTCGCCTTATAACTCATATCACAGAAATAAATTCGTTACACCTATTTAAACTTTTCTTTTACTTTCACATGAATTTCTTGCCAATCTACAATCAATTTCTTCCAAGCGATTAAACTGAACTTCGGCACCATCTTCTCATGTAGCAAAAACCATAAATTTTCAAAATTAATTTTGACTGAAACGTAGTACGTACCACGAAAATTGAATAGCCTAGGATATCAAAATGTCAAATTAGTTCCAATTCCGAACGTACGACAATCTTCAAGAACCTGATGTCTGAGGGTGGATAGCGTTTGCCCCTACGTAGGGCGTATCAATCTCTTGATGCGAATTTTCATATTCCGACCCACTCCGCCGGAGAATTTAATATTTTGTCAACGACAAAAAGGTTATTTACGACGCCTGGATTGCTCTCCGCACCCGATTAATATCACCTTGTGCAAAAACATGTGTTTAGTGTAGTAAATGTAAGAAGGAAATGAGGTCCTATTACGACCAGAATCCTTGCCTTTTGCGAATCCGAAACGACGGGTACCGAAGTCTAAATATTTGGCAAAACTGAAATTTGCATTACTCACGTCATGTAAAATGCAGAGACAAGTTAAACGGAAGGATATGTCACGGCGTCTTCAGCGCGGGGTTCTCAGGATCCTGGCGAAAACTGAACGTACCTACAAATGGATATGCTGACACAATGACTGATTGGATATTATTATGGAAGCATGGCGACGGTACACAAGATACAACTACCCTTAAAGTACCGGGCGGTATGAGAATGACGGGCGTGCAGGAAACGCACAACTGGAGTGTCGCTGGAGTGGAAAACTCCCAAATGTAATTTCCTTCGGAATAAAAGTGCTTTCTAAGGACATCTCTCAGATTTGAATCTATCAAAGTGACTTTATGCGAATTGACAGCGCTTAAAAGATTTTCGAAACGCTCCGCTGTTGAGAAAGTGCAAAAGATAGCGCCGCCGACTGTAGTGGATTGCTGTAGTGAACGTATTTTTGCACTCACTGTGGCACCATTAGCTGAATTGGCAGTTTACGCTGGTAAGTGCTTTTATAGCACCTTTCGGCAATTGAATGGGACTTGGAGTTGTTAATAATGTCACACGCTTCGGGAACTTTTTTCTTTCCAAAAAAATTATGAACCTAAAGTCCTGCAGTCAAGAATCTGAAAGGCAAATTTGTCGGATATTTCTAATGATTAGAAGATTTTGAATTAATCGCAATAACAGCTATAATCTAAACGGGAAATTAAATGCATATAAGATGACAAAAGAGTACTTCATAACTCATTGGCTACCCTAGTCCATTCATCCAAAAGAAGTGGCATGACATCTAGCTCCAGTTATATAACCAGAAAGTTTCAGCTTTTTAGCATAAGCTGTTCTGAGAAAATTAAGCAGACACTGTTCTGCCGCTCTCACTACTTCATCCGATTTTCATATGCTCTCTACGGCTTTCAAGTTTTGAATGCGTTAAATATGTGAAGCGGGTTCGATTACTACGCTTAAAACATAAAACTAAAGGTGAGGCTTTCCACCTTGTTTTTGTACTTTACGCAGATCTAATCATGTTTTTAATTAAAAGTCTACTGACTTATTAGAAGTGTAAATAAGTTTCGGACGTTTCACGACAGATGGTGATATCTTAGTATTTTTACGTCGGGCAAAAACCGCAGCCAACTTGATTGTGAAGCACCACCATTACCCAACTAGAATTCAACGTTAGTTTGGCTGATGCCATTGAGGACATGACAGTTACAACAACCTTCACTGGAAAGACCAGTTTGAAAACTAAGTTGAACTACCTCCTAAGGAGCTGTTTCATCATCACCATGCATTTGAAGGACCTAACAGCTTGAAGTATTGGCGAGGACGTCTCCATATGAGCATTCCTGAACTAAAGTTCATATCCACGAATTAAAACAAGTCAAAGGTTACCACGGTGAATTATAGTTAATTGAACTGATTGTTATGGATTGAACGCTTCTTGTAATGATGGAAATCAAAGCGAAATGAAACCATTGGGAGTATGCCAAATGAAAAACCTTTTAAAAATGGTTTTGTCCGTGATTGAGATATTGGGTTGTTCGGAAAGTCATTTGGTTTTTTTAGTGAAAATGAAAGACGGTTTTCTTAGGGTTCATAAATATTTTATTAAATTATATGTTCTCCATTTTGGTCCAATATCTTTTGCCACCTGTCTGGTAGGAGCATGATTCCACGCTCATAAAACTTCTGATCTTTGCTGGCAAAAAATTGATCCAATACATTTTTGACGTGAAGTGAAGGTTTTCCCGCCTAAACAAATTTTGTAGAGACCGAAACAAGTAATAGTCCGAAGGTTCCAGATCTGGTGAATATGGTGGGTGTGGCAGTACATCCCATTCAAGCTGTAATAACTTTTGGCGAGTTACACTACACCTTTTCTATTGATCAATTCTGGTCTTTTCTGTTTAAGTGAGTCATTCAATTTGTCCAGTTGTTGACAGTAAACTTCAGAGTTGATCGTGGTATTGTTCGGTAGAAGGTCAAAAAAAATGACAGACAGCATTACCTTTTTTTATGAATATAGGCTTTGGAAGTGGTTTGAGCCGTTTCATCTTTTTTACTCCATGATCTCTTGCGTTTAACATTGTTGTAGACAACCCATTTCTCGTCTCCAGTGATGATTCGTATCAAAAATGAATCATTTTCTTGACGTTTGAGATGCAAATCGCAGAAGTCAATGCGACGGATCAAATTTCTTTCTGTAAGAACATGTGGAGCCCATATGTCGAGTTTTGAAAAAACCAAAACGCTTTATGCGATCATGAACGGTCGAATTCGATAAATTTAATCTCTCAGCGATCTCACGAGTTGTTATTCGGCGGTTTCCATCAATCAATGCCTTTATTTTATCTTTATCTGCTTCAACTGGCCTTCCAGAGCGTGGTGCATCTTCAACATCAATATTGCCGGAACGGAATTTTGCAAACCAGTTTTGGCACTGGCGTTCTGTCAACACATTTTCTCCATACACATCTACTAATTTTGTTCGTGCTTGAACAGCATTTTCACTTTTCCGATAGTAAAACAGTAAAATATGTGGAAATGCTGCTTTTGATGTTCCTTATTTAATAGGGCACCAAACAAAAATTATTCCGCGAAATTAAATAAACTTTTTCACAAATTTGCCTTCCTTTATGAACTGTCAAAATATATGAATACTTTGCGGCTTAAGTGTGAAGTTGGCTGTGAAAAAACGCAATTGAGTCCTCTATTGGGAAAAAACGAAATGACTTTCCGTATTTCGTCAACGTGTCGTATGTTTCTGACTCTTCGGAGTGCAATTCATATCCGAACACCGATAACTCAAGTAACTTTGAGGTGTTTGTTCTTGATTAATTTCGAAGGCTGTTAGAAATATGTGGCTCAAGATTAGGTAAAACTAAATTTGCTAACTTCCTAATATGAATCATTCTCGATGCAGACCTCAAAGTCTAAATTACAATAGAGCTCCATGGTACCACTGTTGCTTCCTACTATTAGGTCAGTATACACTAGCTCGCCGACAACCAGTGAGAGAAGTAACCAGCCGTCCCCGATATGAAAACTACAAAAAGGGACTGGCGGTAAAAATTTGTAAAAATTAGAGAATTGGTGTAGAAGGCCCAGAAGAAATTGGAAAAAACTTAGGTCTCTGACGCGGGATAATGTGTGATAACTGCTAAGAAAACGGGTGAATTACGACCCAATGGTATCGCACATTGGGTGTGACAATCGTGTACGTTGTAATCAAACAAAATATGAGTTTTTTTTACATGGTTTCAAGTGAAATACTCTCGTAAAGGTTGATCTAATGACCAAAAGTCAAGATAAGCACGGTTTAAGGGTCCTGGAACAGTGGACTAGGTGGCGCACAACAGCAGCGCCAGTCGAGTTGAGGGGAAGTGTTCCCGATCTTTCATGACCGACTGGGAATTTTATCACCCGGGTAAGTCGGCGTCTGGTGATAAGTCTGGTGATTTTGGTCTGAGGATTGTTTCCTTCCGTAATCAATGAGATCATGGACGGAGCTGTGTAAAGTGTAAAGTAAGCACTTGGGCTACCGGCTGTGGCCTCGCTGTAAATCCGGATAAAACTGAGTTGGTGCTATTCACCAGGAAAACCAAGATACTGGACTTTAACCTTCCCCGCCTGAACGGCCAACCGCTCCAGCTCTCCTCCAGCGCAAAGTATCTTGGTGTTATCCTTGATTCAAAGCTGAGCTGGAAACTCAACAAAGAAAACTGGGTGGAGAAAGCCCGTCTGACCTTCTACGCCTGCAAAAGAACCTGGTTGGAACCATGGTTTTGTGGCTGTACACTGCTGTACACTGCTGTAATACGTCCAATTCTCAACTACGGATCACTAGTCTTGTGGCCCGCTCTGAGTAAGGACTATAACATAACTAAACTCAGTCGAGTTCAACGAAGTGCGGCAATAGGCATCACACGTGCTATGCGGTCATACCCGACCGATGCTCTAAACCTCCTACTAATCGACCTTTATATAAAAAACACCGCATCAAACAATTCCGTTAGGCTCAAAGAATCTGGGTGCTAGACTGCGAAGCCATACGGATATAGTAATATCCTTGGGCAGTTACCAAAGGAATTGTTACGTCACCGACTGACTACATCACCCCCAAACTGAGCTTCACGAAACGATTTTCAGTTGGTTTCCCAACTAGAGAGGAGTGGAAGAACGGTGCGGTGGAAGCGGACTTCGACACGATAATATTTACCGACGGTTCGAAAATGGACTGCGGGGTCGGGGCAGGAATATTCTCAGATACACATAATATCGCTAAGTCCTACCGCCTCCCGGACCATGCTAGTGTCTTCCAGGCAGATATACTGGGGATCTGGTCGGCTTGTCGTACACTAAAACACGACTCATCGCCAAAACGCAAAATCGTCATTTTCACCGACAGCCAAGCCGCAATCAAAGCACTAGATTCGGCTACCACCTCCTCTAAACTAGTCCAGCAATGCCGTAACGAACTAGCCGGTTTAGCGGAACGGCTCAAAGTCACTGTGCTCTGGGTCCCGGGGCATACAGACATAATGGGAAATGAGCGGGCTGATGAACTGGCCAGGGAGGGTTCCGCTCTTCCCGGCTCTCTTGCGGAACTAGTCCACGTTCCTTTAGGAGTCGTAAAGAGGGTCATACTCTCACACTTCCAGACAGCGGCTAACTCCAGATGGAAAAGCCTAACTACCTGCGCCATATCTGGAAAGATGTGGCCATCTTACAACTGAGCCAAGTCAGACGAACTTCTATACAAGACCCGGGCAGACGTCTCCAGATTAACGGCGATCAGTACAGGTCACTGGCCAATTGGGGATCATGCAGCCAAATTGGGCATTCCGTTCAATGTACACTGCCGCAGCTGCCAGGACACTAATGCGCGAGAGTCGCTCGTTCATTTCGGCTTTAGCTAGAGCCCGATAGTGAGCACAAGGCAAACCCTTCTACGGGAACCTAATGGAGATTTCAGGAAAGAAAATTGGAGAGTTATTACTTTTCCTGAACAGCACAGGGTGGTTATAGCGATTCAATTCAATCAATTTTTCTCACATTAATCTTCCGTATTCCCCAGTATCAACAACCCTTAACATCCGAGTTTAACACGAGTTTGTGGTTCCAAAACGGCCTCTGAGCTAATTGAGCTCTGTCTGGGAGACAGGGCTGCCACTTAAACCAACCAACCAACCAAAGTCGGCGCAAAATTTTTGTTGAACAGGCGAAGGGTTCTTGGTGTAACAAATGAACAACGTACCCGTTCGCTCCCACCTCGTTCACAGCCGCAGCTAGCCCGGAAGGACAAGCACATCGGTCCAGTTCACATTTTAGCCACCAATTCAGACTAGGCAGAATTTACTGGTTTCCCGATCCTTGACTTTTTAAATTCGAAACAACCACTCCAAGGTCACCGTTCACAACAAAAGCAGCGTAGCGTTTTGCTGGAATGTTGCAAAACACTGCAGGAATGCAAGACATCCCATATAGGGTTTTCCAGCACTTACTACAGGACCATGGCTTGGCCAGTGCTGCTGCCAAGCGTTGAAAGCCATCACTAGTTAATCTCTGGGCCATAGTTGGCCGCCAGCGTTGGCTAGCGAACTTTTGTATTGGTGTTAGGTACTAATAGGTAGATAGGCCTAAATCGTAAGGAAGGGAGTTAGAGAATACATCGCAGGTCAATTTTCGCCAAAAATTCGTTCCTATTGTATCATCTTTATTTCAAATTTTTGGTACCAGGGTAAGCTAGGGGATGTTAAGTGACCTACGAGGTTCTGAAGGGATCGCTATGGGCCCATTTGGTGCTTAGTGTGCGCGGTGGCTCGAGCGCTTCGCCCCTTCTTAAAACTAAAACTAAACTAAGCTAGGACGATTAATTTATGTGACAAAATAATTATGCAAAGAGGAAGTAATTTCATTATTTTGCAATAAGCGCGGAGAGTATGGGAACTGCCAGCACTGACGGCAGTACAGGTAGACAACACTGTGCCAGTTTCGATCGCCAACACTGGGCCAGTATACAACACCATCACCGGACCCAAGTTATCATTCAGCAGTGATCCAGCAATGGACCAGTGCTGGTTAGCACTGCCGCGCCATTCTTGGCATACTGGCTGCCATCATTGGCTCAGTACTGGGATTGCGGATTTTTATTGATAGTTTGGCAGATTTAAGCTTTTCGGATTACCTCTTTAGCACCAATCTTTAAATTGTAACTAAGTTCGGCATCTCCCTCCAATCGTATTTTCTAACGACTTTTCAGCCTGTGCCATAACAACAGAAAAGAATAAATTAAATAAATTAGCAGATAATAATTCCGATTTATTAAATTCTGTAAGCTTGTAATGGTTTTCTTTGTAATTTTCATATTATTAAAGTGATAGAAAGGCATTATCCTTATTATACTGTGACAAAGGCCGAATACACGTTTATGGCGAAATTTCTTCTGTTTCTAATAATAATCGCGATTCCAATCTTATATAAAATTTTCTTTATTGTTCGTAAGTTGCTCTCGACTTTCAATGGCGATGACTTTTAGTGTCCGACAGCAGAGCTACTCGTACTTCCTGACAATAGTTCACTTCAAGGAACATCCAAGAATGCCAATTCAAGCTAAAGTGCTTACCATGCAGATAAGATCTTTTAAATTCGCCTCTGTCGTATCATTTAAATTGCCACAGTTCCGACACAAAGATACGCGCATGAAGTATCTAAAATAAGATTCCGACGAATATTAAGTGCCCAGGGATAAATGGGATTCCTTGAAGGAGTTTCATTATTCGGGCCCGTCGTCGAAATAAACTCGAAACTCTCGGCACATTTTGGAGCCTGGCTTGGTGTCCCTTTTCATGCAAGTCCTTTGGGAAGAATAAAATCCCGAAATAATTCGCTGATACGATCTCTTTGATGCCTCCCCATTAAGTTAAGTTGTCCGGGATAAGTCTATTGTATTTGGGACTGGAATTCTTTTTTAATGTCATCTAGTAGGTCAGCATCTCGTACTCGTTGGATCCTGTGGTCCTGGTGGTAATGGTACCAGTTGTACCTTAATTGGACGTCAGCAGACTACTCAAGCTGTCATTTCACGGTTTCGGGAGTACGCGTTCCAGCAGTAATCTAATCATTGTTCCGGCTCTAGTCTAAGGACACAGTGAGAGACATTTAACATTGCTCGAATCCATTTGCTCCGTTCGCATTTAACCCTTTTCGGCCAGCTTTAGCAAATCACCTGACGGAAAATTCAACGTCAACAATCAGAAAGTTCTGACAGCGAGTGATAAATGTCCTTTATGTGGTTAAGCAATTATTCGCACAAGCCTGACAGGTGATTTGAGACGTCCTGTTGGAATTAATTTGATTATGTCGTCGTTAGCCTCCATCTACGTCTATCAAAGGGTTTGTGTTTTTTTTCACCGGAAAAATCACCTAAGTACGAGTACCTAGTTAAGTTGTGTTCGCCATAGAAAAGCACGGTGACATCAAATTTCCCCGGGGGGGGGGGGCTAAAGTACGGCTCATATTGGTTTTACAATCAGTAAGTAGCCATGTAGCAACCATGCGGGATGCATGACTGAATATTAATTACAGTTGAAGGGGCTGTCGCACAGGATGTTTGGTTTGGATGGAAATTTATTGACCACACTACAGTGATATGATGTACAGTACACGTCCTGGACGCATAATGGGGGAGGAGTGCTCTATTGAAAGTATCAGCCATCCAGATTCCATGCATGGTCCAGTCCATAGATTGGACGACCATTGAAACTTCATGCATGGATGACGACCATCGATACGGGATAATGATGTGTGCGACACTTAGCTCGTTACAAGGGTGGATTACGCAATCATCGTGTTCCATGGTAGCAAACGATAGCAGAACCTTTTCTTTGGTAGTGCTTTTTTCCAGGATACATTTACGCTGAACGAAATGGCCAAAGTGCCTTTTTAATAGGCTGCATTCATCTTCATTAATTAAATTGCAATTAAAAAAAAGAGAGTGCATACAAGTGTTGCATACACTACATTACTGGATAGGATAATTAATTATGCAATTATTTATGGGAAAATTTTTATTATGTTCGGAATTTTTCTCTTGGAATGATCCAATAACAGCATAATTGAACCCATTTCATTTGAAAAAATTCAAATTGAAAGGTGGTATTCAATCAAATTGGATTACCCTTAACTGTACAGTGACCCAGTACTTATAGAGTGACCGAACGGTCGATAAGGTAAATACACGATAAAAGAATGTTCGATATTAGTTGATTGGTGATAACACCGTCAAGTCTGCTTGGCATCCAAGCCGCAGCAGTACACGGTTACTTGGCAAATCCTACTAAATTCATTTAAGACTTACAAGCTGCGACTACCTAAAGACGTACCCTCGATCGTAAATAGCTTAGCTTGCAATTTTACTTTATTAATTTTTAATAATAAAGTATTGTGATCGACCTGAAATTTCAAAAAAGTTTGCTACCCTGAAAGTTTGTATTTACACGTTTTAGGACTAGTAAACACCAAAAAAGCAAAAAAAAAAAATTGTCCGTCTGTCCCCCGTAGACGCCGTACGCAAAACCGTTTGAAGGTGCGTAGCTCACAAACCCCTTGAGATATTAAGTTGAAATTTGAATGGTAGGTAGAGTGGATGATCGTCTACGAGTGGTACCTTTTGGAGGGGTGGGGGTATAAGTGAGTAGGAGGGGGGAGCGTTTTAGTTGAAAAATGTTGGTTTCTAGATCTCAGGAACCGCTTATGCTCGGAGACTGAAACTTGGAACTTATGAAGTACTATGATAGTGTTCCCATTTGCAAAAAAAAGTCGATAGGGGTTGAGAAGTGTGTGAGTGGGGGGGGGGGGGGAAACAATGCGTCAAAAACGCTTGCAAGCTGGGATTGATACATTCTAAGATCCATATCTCCTGAACGATTGATGACAGACTGCTGAGACTTTGTAGTTGTCTTGAGAGATACTAGGAGATTAGAAAAGGGTTAAATAATTTAAGGGTGGTAGTGAGGTATGGGGGGGGGGGGTGAAAAACTTTGAATTACAATATCTTCCGACTCAACTGTGCCAGGAAGATAAAATTTGGTTTCTGTATATATAATTACCAGTGGAGTCTACTGAATTTAAAATTTTTGAGGGGGAGGTGAAGCGCTTATGTTAGACAGCCATTTTTCAAAAAATAAAATTTTTATATCTCATGAACCGTATCAGATATGATCTTGAAATTGTTACAGGAGTTAGGACCAGTAGACCTCTAGCGGAGAAAAGAATTTTGACGGTGTGGGTGTAGGGAGTGATGGTAGGAGGGGGTGAAAATGAAAAAATTCTGATTTTAATTTCTCGAAAGCCGCAAAGGATAGAAAGCTAAAAATTGATAGCTGTATAGAGGTGCTATAGAGACATCTCAGAAAAAAAAAATACTGCAGTCACGATCGGCTGCAAGCCAATCGTATAATACTCTAGATGAATACTGAACTCCGATTTATATTGTAGTTGGGGATAAAGTATAATTACGTGTGTGCATGTTGTATGTCCTTTATTAAGGACTGCCATTAGATTGCTACTCAAAACTAAAAGACAATATTCAGTGTTTAATTTCATATCTTGAACTGGGTAAGTCATCGAAAAAAAATGTCCTTTTTGAAGGACTTTCACATGGGAGATGCAGAAAGGACTCACTCAATTTTTTACATATTTATCCTTTTCCTTGGAACCATTTAAGAAGGAACGTGTACAAAATTTCAAATTCGTAGCTTGAAGAGTTCAAAAGTTATCGAAAAATATTGTTGAACACGTGTCTTAAGGACATTTTGTATGGCAGCTACCAGAAGGAGTGAAAGGATTTCGCTGATTAGTAAACTAGAACTTCGTTTTTACTCAAAACTAATTTGTACAAAATTTTCAATTCATAGCTAAAAGATTACTTGAGTTATAGTAAGTTCCGTAAATTAAATGAAGACGTTTTGACAGGATATTTGTATGGCAGCTACACGAAGGACTAATAGGATTTTCTTCATAAATATATATTGAGCTCCAACTATTGGAAAAATAACACATACAAAATTTCAAAGACGTAGCTAAAACCCTTCTGAAGTTATCTGCCAATATTGTTGAACACGTGTTTTAAGGACATTTTGTATGGCAGCTACCAGAAGAATTAAGACGATTTGGCCCGTTAACGAACTTAGCCTTACAAATTCAACCAAACATCCAGATTCAAAATTTCAAGATCCTAGGTGAAGGCGTTCTTGAGTTATCGTGTTCACGGACGGACGGACGGACGGACGTCAAGCGGATTTGAGGTTTTTGGCCACAAATAAACAAAAAATAATATATAACTTTTTTTCGTCCGAGGCTTGGTTCTATGCGTTACAAACTTTTGGGCTGGATTAAACTTATAATACTCTATATGATTTCATCTAGAGTATAAAAATGTTTGAAAGGGGTAGCAAGGTACGGTGGTCGAGGGTGGTTTTTCATATCTCAGAAACGGCTTATGCTAGAAAGTTGAAACTTAGTATGTATATGTAGAAGTACTACAGGAGTAGTTAAAGCAAAAAAAAGTTTAAAATTTCATTGATGTACAGAGCTGGAGTAAAACAAATGTGCGTGAAAAGGGTGTTTTCCAACATTTTCATGAATTTCGTTATTTTAACCTAAAAAATAACGAGGAGGCTATTAGGAACATTATTTTTTAGGTTATCAGTCGTATAGTGACCTATACCGCATCTCAGTATTAAACACATTTCGGACTTCTGCCCAAAAACTAATAAAGTTGCTCCCAGACTGTTGGCAGATTTTTTAAAAGTGGTAAGGCAAATTGTTTATTTTCAATGTACCAACGATTGTGAATTATCTATTTTACTTTATTATTTTAATAATAAAGTATTGTTATCGATTTTTGAGGGGTGAGGGTGTGAGGGGGGAGGTGGGCGATGCATTTTGTGCGAGCAATTTTGGTTTCAAAATCTCAGCAACCGCTTATGTTAGAAGGCTGAAACTTGGAATTTATATAGAGCATCGATAGTGGATCCATTTTCAAAAAAAAATGCTAATATGAGTTAAGGGGTGTGGGAGTGAGGGGAATAATAATTCGTCCGAAACGCTCGAAAGCCGAGATCGAGACATTTTAAATACTTTATTATTAAAAAATAATAAAGTAAAACCATAACTCCGAAACGATTAATATCACGAAATTCAAACTTAATGAACATCTGTAGGTATATTTGAAGAATAGATCGGAAACAAATTTTTGAGGGGGGCAGTGTCGTCCGGAGGTGAGGGGTGAAAAACTTTAGATTACGATATCTCACGAACCAATTGCATTAGAGAAATGAAATTCGGCTTGCGTATAAAGGTTGACAAATAAAGTTTGCTGAAGGTAAACTATTTTAAGGATGCGGTGGAGTATGGACGTGGAGGGGATGAGCATTTTTTAAAAACATGACCACTTATATCTCAAGAACAGTGTAAGATAGATGCTTAGAATTTTTACCAGAAGTAGGCCTAATAGACCCCTAGCAGAAGGAGGATCTGGGATCGGGGTGTAGGGCGTGAGGGTGGCGAGGGTGAAAGTGAAATAATAAAGTTGCGACCAGACTGTTGGCAGATTTTTTCCTTGAAATTTATTATTAAAAATTTTTTCATTATACCTCAATTTTTTCACGAGTTATAGTGATATTTTGGCGTTTCAAACGTTCAGTGCATTAGTTTTTCAATGACTTTTGTGTGGACGCTGAATGAAGTTCATTTCTTGGTTTACGTGGTGGTCAGATAGAGCCCAAGCAGCGCAGATAGCATCGTTTTGTTGCCACAAGTTGCAAAATCTGATCCAAGAGCTGATGAAGTGGGTCGTTACGGAGTTCTACGATGACCCGGAGCAGGACTTGGTACTGTTTGATAAAAGTTACAATTTTTTAATCTTAGTTTTCAGGATCTCATCGAGGTTATCAAAGATGGGTTTTGACTTGGTTACGAAGTTGGTCTCTGGCTCGATTGCACCCCCACAACAACGGCAATGGACGTTAAAGGGAATACACAGCCTGGACGCGTGGTCTCCGACTGGTCAGTTGCCGCGTGATCTCCGACTAGCCAGAACCTTGCCGATTCGACTGTCTACTTATTCCCATCTATCTTCCAGTAGCCATGAAAGCACAACTTTTACTTGAAAATAAGTTGGCTCGTATCCTCTATAAAGTACTCCCTCGATTTTCTTCAAGTTCACTTTTTATTGCTTAGTAACTAAGTTTTGTGATCGACCCCAAATTTCAACAGAATTTGGTTTTATCCCGTGATAGGACTAATAGGCTCAAAAAAAAAAATCCGTCTGTACGCCGTATATGCCTTACGCAACGCGTTGCTCACAAACTATTGAGATATTCAGTCCATTTTTTTTTGTAGGTAGATTTGGAGAACTTCTTTATCTGGTGAGTTGGTGAAGAATGATGGAACCAAACCCCTTTCCATCATTTATCTAGGTGAAAAATTGTTGTTCCCATATCTTAGGAACCGCTTACTCTAGCTAGATAGTTAAAACTTGCAATTTGTATTGTTGCGAGCTAGGGGTTCGCCGGGATTTCAAGTAAAACACAATTCGGTTAAAATAAAAATAAGTGATTATTTATTAATCGCACTTTAAATTCACAGAATTATAATCGCACAATAATTCGCACTATATGACAGTACCGCCCGCTTATACCATATATCGCTTGACTCGTTCACTTTCGTTCTCTCTCAACACGGTGGCGTGTACCCGCTGTCTGTCACAGTCGCCGTAATCAAAATTACTGTGTCTTCGCTGAACGCTTCACCTGCTTATATACTAGGCGGTTGCAGTCTTGAATGTTCACCGGTGTACTTGAATGATCGTTCAGTTGTGGAATCTTCTCGAAAGCTTTAGAGCTTTCGATTTCGATCTTCGTTCAGTGGTGTGTGCAGAAGATTCTAGTATATTGGAGAGCATTCGATAAGAAGAGAGATACAACCGTGCTGTTTCGCCTTATTTCTAATTGGGTTATTTTGCAACTAGGTATTTGGTTGTTGTTGTTTTCATTATGTGTAACGATCGAGTTGTACGGTTGCGCGGTTGCCAGGCTTACACGTAACAGTATCGACAGTGGTGCCGATTAAAAAAATCGATATTAGTGACGCGATGTTTTTAGAAAGGGGACAGTGAAAACAATGCTTACTAAATGCACAAAAACTGGGATCGAAACATTTTAAAATCCAAATCTCTTGAACGTTTTATGCCAGAAGGTTAAAACTTTGTGATTTTTTGTAGGCGTACTAGAAGCATACGATAGAAATAATTTTTTTTAAAATTATCAGGTTTTTTAGTGACTTCTAATTGGGGCGCTACCAGAAGAAATTTTTGAATTCAGTTCGTGTTTTTATGATACAGAATTGATTTTAAGGGTATGTTTCTGTTGGGTAGTTGCATACATTCAAAGGAACCAAGGGATTGAGACATCAGGCCTTTTTATTTAAAACTTAGTCTTGTTTGTTTTAGATTTCTTGAATTCCGGAGGATGACAGCAAATTTTAGTTTCTTCATTTCCGTATGTCATATTCTAACCTATACTGAAAAGTATAATAAAACGTATCAATTCAAAAAAGGGAGTTCATAAATCCTTATCTCCACGTACACACTTAAAAGCTATTGCTACCCGTAGACTGAAGAAAAAACCAAAATTTGAAGTTACAAAAGATTCAGCGCAGAACGCACTAGAAACAAAATATATGATTATCAAATCTTCCAGTCAAAATCAGGCCTTTTTGATGACATTTTTCAATTTAGAATATTACTCCTGAACACAGTTTTGATTCCGGGGATTGGTAGTTGCCCTATAGTCCAACCTCTGGTATTCTAGGAATAAATTTTTCTTAATAAAAAACTTATTCTTAAGGGGAGCTTGTAGGGTAAAAAAAGAAAAAGAATCAATTTTTGGTTTTCGACTGATTATTAAAACTCATATTTTTTCTGATAAAACAAGACCAAAATCGCGACATTTGGGGGCCGGAAAGTGCCTAAAAATAAATTTTGAAATTAAAATAGAAAAATTCCAAAAAATTTTTCAAGTTTATCAAATCTATAATACACGTATCATCTGATGATTTTTTTACAAGTTATAAAAAAGACTACAAAAATTACGAAAATTTATTAACATAAGATTTCATGTTTTTTGAAGCGTTTGCCCCGTTTTCTCGCCAACCGCTTATCAGAATTCATTAATATTTTTTTGGTTTTATTTGTTTTAGATAAAAGAATTAGTTGGTCGAAGATTATCAAATTTAAATAACGCAATATTGAGCTGTAGGCCATAATGGATTGTTCAGAAAGTAGCAATCTTTAAACAGCTGTTATAAAAAAAATCAGGCGATTTTTTAAAAATGCTTCGATCAAGTAGTAGTTCTAACAGAGTTTTACAAATAAAAAAAATTGAGTGTGATACAATTGGCGGTTTAAAAGAAAATGAGTCTCAAAAATGGTAATTTTTGCACTCCCTTACAAGCTCCACTTAAGGAATTTCGAGCAACTCGGAGAATTTTGTGCAGTTTTGAACTTTGATGAGTGATTTTTGCACAAAACGATTAATTTCAAAGAAAAGACTTTTAAAACAACACTTTTTTGTTTTTAGTTAGTGTATTTACACAGTCCGACAAATAAGTTCCGAGACTCGAACCATATCTGACGAACTAGTAGGGCCATCTGTGTCTACAGACCGGCGTTTGAAAGCTGTGACACTCCTCTTCCCGGTAACACTAATTTTGCTTAAATCGGTTGATAAATAGCAAAGTTATGACAGTTCTCCCAAAACAACTTTTTTGTCGATGTTGAAATATTAAAATGTTGCTCAAACAATGCTCATTACATTCTTCGATAGCAAAGGAATTGTCCACAGGGATTTCGTTCCAACTGGCCAAGCAATTACTGGCGCATTTTATCTCGAAGTTTTGAAGCGTGTGATGGCCAGAATCTGCCGTATTCGACCCGAATATCGTGATACAGAGAACTGGATAATGCTCCGAGTCACACCTCACTCATTGTTTGTCAATTTTTGGCTCAGAATCAAGTCTGTGTGTTGAATCATCCACCGTATTCACCCGATTTGGCCACATGCGATTTCTCTTTATTCCCAAAATTGAAATTGAAGTTGAAAGGATGTTTTTTTAATGACATTTCGACCATCAAAACAGCTTCAACACGAGCACTAGAGGCAATTCCACAAAATGAGCTAGAACACACATTTGAATCACTGTTAAATCGCTGTAGCAAGTGTATTGAGACTGTAGGAGAATATTTTGAATAAAAAATATCCAGGTTTTTTCTTTTAATGATGTTTTCCATGACCAGTCTCGAAACTTATTTGTCGCACTGTGTATTTCAATTTCCCTTGAACTTGGAAAACATTTTCTTTTCATGGTCGAGCCAATTTTAAGAATTTTTGTGTTTTTGTTGCGGCCAATCAAAAATGTGTAATATGTATGTGAATTTTATTTTGAAGATTTTTACATACACATCACTGCACAGTACAAGAATATTTGTTTCCATTGCATATGATTTCTCGGTTTCTCGACGACCTGCACTTAGTAGGGCAATATTCTATGCTCGAAAATGTCAGAAGATGAGCTTGATGTTTTCATACTGTTACATCCTACCCTGAAAACTCGCAAAACTCGTTCAGTTTCCAGTAGGAAAAGCAGTAGCCTTCCAATACCTAACTGAAGGGCAGAGAAAATACTGCAGTACTCAATCGAAAGGGCCAACACTCTTCTTCTCACTTTTGCTCCAGCCTTCTAGGACCCCGCACAAGCTCTCAACTCAACACCTGCAGTATATAAGCACAACAGAGCTTGCAGCCAACACAGTTTCCTACTGCGGATTACGACAGTTTTACTATGATCAGTTTCTGCGCGAAGTATTTGTAAAGCGATTTTGATTGGAAGCAATGATTGAAAATCGGGCAGCGTTGGCAATAGTGCGATTATTGAATGCAAATAATAAATCATTGTTTTAAACGAATTGTTTTACTTGAAATCCCGGCGAACCCCTAGCTCGCAAAAGTATCTTATAATGCTGTACGTCAACGTGTAGAAACAGTATTATCTGTAAATTAAACTGTTTCATTTGCTGCTATGCCTACGTTTTTTTTTAAAACTATAATTATAAATACGTCAGCTCTTTACCAAAATCATCTTCTCATAATACTGTTCATGTTTTCTCCCCCATCCACGAAACTTTTCCTTAATTTCGCAACAAAAACTTTTAACTTAAGAAGTTAATCGTTCCACTCGCACTTGAGAGAAAGTTCTTCTGTAACATTTGTAGTCCTTAAGTATCCTTAAAATGAGAATCACTCTCGGAAAAAAAAAGTTCCTTTCGTTTCGTTTTATTCTCAACTACGGCAGAAAATTTCGAGCCCGTCCGCTTCCATCATCCCTCCGACCTTTTTCACTGACAACCTGAAATTTGGTTAGCGCCTCTTCTTGGCATCGTCCTTGTTAAACAAAATGGGATAAGATGGAGAAAAAAATCCGGAAAATAAAACCCAGGCCTAGAGTTGAGGAAATGCAAAGAAAATATAATTCGGTTCTGGCTCAGTATTAACGGATTTACGCATATCCTCGAGTTTAAGTGGATCCCAGACATTTTAGCAAATTAACCAGCCAAATAGAACTTTATCCTTGGCCAAATACAGAAGACGCGCAACCTCTATACTTTTCGCCGAAGTTTATTCGATGGAATCGTTCTTTAGTCCTTTCAGGCAACGCGGAAACAACTATACGGTCGTCACTGCAGATGAATTTCCCTTCATTATGAGGATTCTAAGGGCAAAAGGATATTCTCAAGGCTGTGCAGAGAATGAGAAGGTTTCCCTTTTTTTTGCTACCCCCCTGTTTTTGGCCCATCCTCTTCATATAGTCGAGCCCATCCTTTCTGGTATCCCAAGATGGGTAAAGTCTCCAGCTTTGTTGTGTTTTATTGTTATTGCCCGAAGGAATTTTCTTAAGAGTTATGGTGGGTTTATTCATGGAGTACTTTCAGATCCGCGCCAAACTCCCCAGCTTCGTTTGCATTTCTTATTTTAATTTTACGAGTAGTGTTCACTCGGTAGTTTTGTGCTCGGGCTGTCTTCCGGAAGTCTTGAATTTAAAGAAATTATATCCCAACTGCTTTTAGGATGATGCCTGGTGATGGTGGTGGTGATGATGGCTTCGCTAGGACTACGCTCCAAAAGATTTGTCTGCACGTTCGTATTTTATAGACGATGATGTCCTGTGGACTACTGTCTATCTTATAGTTCTGATTATTTTGTTGAATGGCAGCATTTGTCGCAGTACTTGACTATCCTTTCAGGCTCAGTATCCGTCTACAAGCTTCCTATATTGACCGTGACTATAAGACGTGTATACTAAAAGCAATGGAAGGGACGAAAACTCAGTAATGCCGGAAAGATATCAGAAAAATATAATAAAAGGAAATTGTAGACATTAAGCGTATGTGGATAAAAGGAACTTTTCTCTAGCTCAATTATGAGATATATAAAAAAAAACGAAATACACTATAGTAGCGAGACATAGGATAGATGTTATTCTACTTAGAAAATAGCTGCACAAGTAAGTAGAAAGGACTAAAAGGAGCTACAACATACGATCGCAGGGAAAATACTTTAAGCGAGATAGCAATGTTTAGTGGTGCAACGAGATTATCAGTGAGTCCTTGCCGTTTCTAATGTTCCTTCGTTTACCTCGAAGGACCTTTTCCACTGCACACTATCTAGCCGGGATAGTGCATGCAATCATCTTTTGCATAATAAGAGGCGAGAGCCCAAGAATTTCGAAACATGCCTTTTGCCGTTGGGTATACTCTGGAAGGTCCTTGCAGGATGGTAAATTCTTCTTTAATGCACCGTAGCGATGCACTTTTCTATTGCTACCCAGCATCACGGAATGTGTTCGCATTAAAGTTCTGAGATTCTTTGCGTAATCGTAGAATGGGTATGTTGTATGCATGAGAAAACAATGCGGCCTAGAACCCGGAATGAAAGGATGTTTGTTTTTGTGTGTTAAAAAGAAGAAGTGCATTTTACGGATAAACGACAGTGTCATGTGGGTTTCGTGAAAGGCCTTCAACAGTGAAAAATACTTTCCCGAAAGGTTGCTTGCTTATTTTTTCTTTCCTATTATTTTACTTATTTTTGGTTTCTATTTATTTGTTGTTGTTTTTTTTTTTGTTCGAGCCCTTTCTAATCGATGTTTCGGTGAAGTTATTCGACGGTAAATACATACCAATAGCAACCCTTATCTGATCTGAATCGAACATTTCGAATTCATCGGGGCATAAAAGTGGAATAAAGAGGTATTTAAGGAAAATAAATACCCCCGTTTACATCCTTTTGTTTTTCGTACCCGGATATCTGACAGTAGTCAGTCCTTCAGGACTTGTCATTACGATAGATTGGATTGAATGACTTTGTTTTATCTCAACTGGTCAATTTACTGAACAAGAGTGAATTGATTTTTCTCTAGGATAAAAATAAGCTTGGCTAATCAGAGAAAATCCGTCCTTATAAACACAAGAAAAAGAAGAAATTGTGGATATAATTTTTGGACAGATTGTTTCTTCAGTGGCGAAACGACCTCCAAAGCGCAATAGATGGCAACACGGACGTATTAAATTCTCCAAATATTGCACCACAGTGTACATGAACGAGAAATATTACACTCGAGACAGACAAATTTTACTTTATTATTTTTTAATAATAAAGTATTGTGATCGACCTGAAATTTCAAAAAAATGTGCTACCCTGAAATTTTGTATTTACATGTTTTAGGACTAGTAAACACCAAAAAGCAAAAAAAAAAATGTCCGTCTGTCCGCCGTAGACGCCGTACGCCGTACGCAAAATCGTTTGAAGGCGCGTAGCTCCCAAACACGTTGATATATTAAGTAAAAATTTTTATGGTAGGTATTGTGGTATCTTTTAGGGTGGTGGGGGTGAGAGGGAGGATGATGGGGGAGCATTTTAGACGAAAAATTTTGGTTTCTAGATCTCAGGGCTGAAAAACTTTGGATTACAATATTTTCCGAACCAATTACACCAGGAAGATAAAATTTAGTTTCTGTATAATGTGGTCACAAGTGGAGTCTACTGAATGAAAACTTTTTGAGGAGGGAGGTGGAGCACGAAAGTGGAGGGGTAGCAATTTTTCAAAAAAATTAATTTTTATATCTCAAACATATGATCTTGAAAATCTTACAGGAGTTGGAGTCAGTAGATCTCTAGTAGGTAAAAATTTTGGGGCTGTGGGTGTTGGGGGTGATGGTGAAAGGAGCTAGAAAAGAAAACATTCTGATTTTTATTTCTCGAAAAGCGTAATGAAAAGAAAGCTAAAAATTGACGACTATATAGAGCCACTATAGGGACACACTAAAATTGTTGATAGGGGTAGCAAGGTACAAGGGTGAGGGGTGTTTTTTTATATCTCAGAAATGGCTTATGCTAGAAAGTTGAAACTTGGTACATATACGTAGATATGCTACTAGAGTAATTAAAACGAAATGCTGAGATGTGGTTTAGGTTACTATGCGTCTGACAACCTACGGAATAACCAGTAGGCTATTTGGAACGTTATTTTTTAGGTTATCAATCGCATAGTAACCTACACCGCATCTCAGCATTAAACACGTTTCGAACTTCTACCCATAAAATAATAAAGTTGAGCCCAGACTGTTGGCAAATTTTAAAACAGGCTACGAGGAAAATCTTAAGTATGTGCCTATTGCGTGAGAGTGAACTTCTTACAGAATGAAAAATATCAAATGTGTAAAACGAAAATGTAAAAAAATCTGCTAATATTCTGGGCATAACTTTATTATTTTTTGAGCTCGGAATTCGCTTAATGCTGAAATGCGGTGAAGGTTACTGACGTGAAAGTACAAAATTGTAGGGTAGAACATATTTTTACGTTGCAGATCGATTGCAATATATTATTATTAAAAAAAGGTAAAGGTAAAGCGATAAATCGGTAGCACCATAACAGAAATTCGAGAGGAAAATTTTTGGATTTAGTTGAGAAAATCCAGAATCATAACTTAATCCCACGAATGATTATCACTGTCAAACGCGTCTTCGGAGTTGCCATAAGAAATTGAAGGCTGAGTACATTCAAACCGTGATCAAGAAATTCATTGGTTAGGCTGCTCCAATTACCTCAGCAAATTCAAATGGATGAACCAATGTGAAATACCCCAAAATGAATGGGTCACGTCTGACTCTACTTCTCGTATATCCATAGACAAGCTTATTATCAACATATTTTTTTTTTTTGATATAAAAATGTACATGATGATTGTATTGTGACGACGGAAATTTCCATGAGAAATTTCCACACACGAAAATTGAATTAAAATATGTAACACTGAATTGAATTTTAAAACTTAGAACAAACACAGAATAAACAAGCACAGCAATGAACAACACGGAAAACAAAGAATTGAACTTTGTTATGATTCGCAGTTGGTGCAGCAGTCAGTCTGCGAATAAGGTTGAGGATTTGTAATTCCCCTTATAGGAGCTTTGACTGCTGAGCTCGACCGATTCGACCTATGTCGGAGAGGACGACGCACTGGAAGGACAACCGTCTCTAATCGGTTACCGAGCTGGAAAAGGTTGTAGATTTATAATTCCCCTTTGAAGGTTTGAGATCGGATAGTTCATGTCCAGACAGAGCAGAGATGAGCCAAACAGAAGACGAGCCAAGCAGAGCAAAAACGAGTCCAGCAGAGCTGAGCCAAGCAGAAGACGATCAAAGCAAAGCAGAGCCGAGAAGAGCAGAGCCAAGCAGAGCAGACAGCAGAGACTAGCCCAGCAGAGCAGAGCTGAGCCAAGTAGAAGACGAGCCAAGGAGAGTAGAGCTGAGTTAAACAGAACAGAGACTAGCCCAGCAGAGCAGAGACAAGCAGAACAGAGCTGAGCCAAGCAGAGCAGAACAAAGCAAAGCAGAATTGAGCCGCAACGAGCAGAGCAAGCCACAACGAGCAGAGCAAGCTACTACGAGCAGAGCAAAGCAGCGTTGATGCGCAGGGTAAAGCAACAACGACCACAGCGAGCCACGACGCGCAGAGCAAAGCAGCGACGACCACAGCGAGCTACGACGTGCATAGCGATCCACGATGAGCAGAGCCAAAGCAGCGACAAGCACCGAACAAACCACGATGAGCAGAGCAGGCGAACAGAGCAGAGCAACCGTCGACAGAGCAGATCATGCGAACTGAGACAAGATGATGATCAGTAACAGGATCAAGTTAAGGCAAGCAGAGTCGTGCCAGGAGTTGAGCTAAAACCAACTACGACAAGCCACGATGAACGACGCCAAATCACGACAAGCAGACACAGCAGAGCCAAGACGAACAAAGCAGAGGCCACACAGAGAGACAAAGATAGGGAAGGTCGAAGACAAGGAAAAACGAAGACAAGGAAAGACGCAGATAGGGAAGGACGAAGACAGGGAGAGCAAAGGCCACATATAAAGACGAAGACAGGGAGAGAGCAGAGCAGAGAGAGTCAAGGCAAAGTGAGAAGAGTCGGTCCCACAGAAAACACGAATCGAATCACGTTGAGCAGAGGCGACGGTCAGACGGCAAGGAGAAAATCCAAAGGAAATCAAATTTTAATGCATGTCAACTAAGAGTAATAAAGTGAAGTCCAGAAATAAATAAATATTTTGTAACGGATCCCGGCACTCGTTGAGCCTACCCGGCTGTAAATCAAGTCGTTACAGTATGAAACATGAAAATCAAAAAAAATTACCGAATACCAATCAAGCCGCCGGTAGTCAGGGTGGCTTAGTGGCTAGAGCACTTGCGTTCGGTGCACCTGGTACCAGGTTCGAATCTGCTTGGAGACAAGTAACTTTCGAGAATGGGATTGGGTGCCGGACTAGCAGTTCAGCTGTAAATGAGTACCTGAGTTAAAATCGGGGTAATAATCACGGACAAGCGTGTGGTTGACCACTTCACCTCCTAGTGTTCGTTGGTCTAGTAATGAAGTAAGTCTAGCATTACTTCAAGGCCTAGGCCCAATTTGGGCTGTTGTGCCATTGATTATTAATCAAACCGGTCTCAAATTGGCCTTTATTCTTTAAGTGGAAAAAATGTTGCCCGCCACTTCTAACGACTACCTACATTGAATATTATGCTTCTCCGTTTAATTTTAAATTATATGCGTTTCTTGAAGAAATTTTCGATCCACCGTTTACTAAAAAGCTTTTGATGTGAATGAAATTCTGCTCGAAACAAAAGTTTAAAAGTATAAAGTAGCATGTAGCTCTTTTCGGGATTGCAATTGAAAATTTAAAATATACTGTCGAAACACAATGCAGCGTGGACTATGGAGAAACGAAGAACCTAGGGAAGCGTTCTAAAACTAAATTTATTTTATGAGTAATGACTGTAAAGAGAATGTATCTGCATTGTTCGAATCAACGCTTCATTTTATCTTCTAAATGCTTAATGTCAGATCTAGGGCAGAATTTTAGTACCACTCAGCCCAAACATTTAAAAGCCTGCCCTCTCGCAAAATCCTGGGACCGCTACTGCACCAAACCATACAAAATATTTGTTGTTTCCTTAAATTGGTGAAATATATTATTGGAACTAGATATTTGAGAATGTATTGATCTTAACCCCACTCACTTGGTACTCTCAGCGTTTTAGACGGAAAATTTTGGTTTCTAGATCTCAGCAACCACTAATGCTAGGAGGCTGAAAGTTGAAATTTATAAAGAACTTTGATAGTGGACCCATTTGCAAAAATATTGCTGATATCGGTGAAGGGGTGTGGGATTTTGGGGGGTGGGGGGAAATGAGTCCGAAACGCTCGAAAGCTGATTGTGATCGACACATTCTAAAATTCATATCACCTAAACCGTTAATGGCACGAAATTAAAACTTAACAAATATCAGTAGTTATGCTAGGAGAAAAGATTGAAAACAAATGTTTGAGGTGGGCAGTGGCGTACGGGGATGGGGGGTAAAAAACTTAAGATTACGATATCTCACGAATCAATTGCTCTAGGAAAATAAAAGTCGGTTTGAGTATAAAGGCTCACAAATAAAGATTGCTGAAAGTAAAATTTTTTAAGGGGCGGTGAAGCATTGAAGTGGAGGGGATAAGAATTTTTCAAAAAAATCACGTCTCATATCTTAAAAACAGTGTAAGATAGATGCTTAGAATTTTAACCAGAAGTAGGCCTAATAGACCCCTAGCAGAAAAAAAGGATGAGTGTGTAGAGGGTTAAGGCGGGGGAGGGTAAAAGGGAAAAAGTTCCGATTTTTACATATATAGTTGAGGACTGTAATACCCCCAGGATATTACAGTCAGTACAATAAAGAAGGAAGATTTTGGTTAAGCTGAAATTTGGTTCCACACATTCGTTAGAATCCCGAAGTTGGAACCGAAGAGAAAGGCATAAGCGTCCCCAATAGAGACGCAAATTACCTTGAGAGATTTTTGCTGAAAGAGAATAATCGGCTATTAATTTGAGTTCCGTGGAATTATTACCTGGTTTAATTAGAAAAATAAACGAAATTCTGCTGTTTGAAAGATTCTGCTTTAATTTTAAAACTTTACTTGGCAAAGCTTTCTCGTTGGACTACAAAAAATTACTGAGACTTATTCTAGACATTGAATAACTTAAATACTAAAAATATGCAAATTTACTTAATTCTAAATGTGCCAGTCGTTCAACTCGTCGAACAAGCCAAAAAATCGCTAACGAAACGATCGGCACTTTTCTGTCGACGCACAAATAGTACAAACACGTTGAGTGCAATGCGCCCATTTGTGGGTCGCAAACATTGCGCAAAAATTGCTATTGCACAGTCGTATTGAAAACAAAACAATAACCCAAGTAGCACATATTTCGCCGTTCGAAAAACAAAACATGTGGAATCCCTGAAATTCGAGTAACACGACGTCACAGTACTACAAGCCGGGCCGAGTATTGACTTAGCTTGACTGCACACTGAGAGCAAAAACAGTTTTAGTCAAAAACGTTGTTGATTAAATATGACTATGTCGCTGTTTCAATAGCAATTCAATGATCAGAGCACACTGATTAGTCGCGTGCCTTGAAGCGAGCTCGACTAATCAGTGTGCTCGGATCATTGAATTGCTATTGAAACAGCGACATAGTCATGTTTAGTCAAAAACGTTGTTGACTAAAACTGTTTTTGCTCTTTTAGTGCGAACTTTTTTTTAGGTTGTCAGTCGCATAGTAACCTACACCGCGTCTCAGAATTGAACGCATTCCGAACTTCTACCGAAAAAATAATAAAGTTGCGCCCAGACTGTTGGCAGATTTTACTTTATTATTTCAATAATACAGTATTGTTATCGATTTTAAAAAAAAAAAAATTTGCTACCCTCAAAATTTTTTTTTTCACGTTTCATGACGAGAAGACACGAAAAAAGCAGAAAAAAATTTCAGTCCGTCTGTCCGCCGTACGCCGTACGTCTACCGGTGTACGCCAAATTGTTTGAAGGCTCGTAGCACCCAAACCCTGGAAGCTATTTCGTTGAATTTTTTTTCTGAAGTGTCCAAATTTATACGGGTGGGGGTGTGAGGGGGAAGGAGGGGGAAGTGTTTTAGACGGAAAATTTTGGTTTCTAGATCTCAGCAACCACTTATGCTAGGAGGAATTTATATAGAGCTTTGATAGTGGACCAATTTGCAAAAAAATTGCCGATATTGGTGAAGGGGTTTGGGAGGGGGGGGGGGGGGGGAAATAATGCGTTCGAAACGAAAAAAAGGTGAGATCGACACATTCTAAAATCCATATCTCCTAAACGGTTAATGTCACAAAATTGAAACTTAACGAATATCTGTAGGTATACTAGGAGAATAGATCGGAAACAAAAATTTGAGTGAGGGCAGTGGCGTACGGGGGTGGGGGGTAAAAATTTTTAGATTACGATATCTCATGAACCAATTGCACTAGAACAATAAAATTTGGTTTGTGTAGAAAGGCTGACAAATGAAGTTTGTACCACTATGTCAAATGTCTATTCGGGCCGGCAAACGCAGTCAGATAGAGTAATCGTAAAATTTTTGTGTGCACTATTTTTACTGAACTTTTCCCCAAATTTTTTTAGTCAAATTCTTAACAGCATGGAATACAGGGTAATACTACCTTTAAGGTTTTATATGGTGGAGGATGGTCCAAAATCCTGATTCACTGCGACCTTAGTGGACCTATTGTAATTGTGACCTTTACGGTTACATCAGAATATATGAAAAACTATTCTCCCACCTCAGTTTTAAACTACCTTGTGCCTGTTCTACATTTTGCTTAATTTTTCGGCTTTCTCGAATCTTAAGATGATGACTTACAGCCTAATACCCTAGGCAAACAACGCATTCGAATGATCATTGGGGGAATGATCATTCGCATTCAATGATCAATGAGATTTAACATTGACACAAGCCTATCGGAATTACATTCAATCTGTCAAAATATTATTGTTGTGGGAATGCTGAATAAAAGTTGACAGTTTTGCATTGGCACACGGCTACGTATTATCTTTTGAAATAGAGTGATAGAAAAGTGCTAATATGTCAGCAATTGTAAACGAAACGTTAAAAAGATTGATCGTAATTAATGCACACATGAAATAAATAGGAAAATTTGGACGGTGGAACACCTGATTTTTCACTTGTTCCACTAGTTTCATGGTAGTTTCATAGGCTTGACGCTAGATGACGTTGCGAGCACTTGAATGAATTAACAATCTACCTCCGAACTACCATTTCGCAATTGACGAATGGTAAAGTTGGAAATCTCAACCTAGTGGCAAAAAAACAACCCTCTAAGATAGACAGATTTTTGTCTGCTGACTGTTATATGGCGGTTTGTGTGTAATTTTATGATTTGGAGCTCGGAAAGTTTTCGTTTCTTTCTTAATTTCATTATGAAAGACATAATAAAAATTTATGACGATCGGTGCAGTTAATAGTAAGGTATTCATTTCCGGTTCAACATTCCGAAAATGTTAGACTCAAACCCGCACAACGAAGTCAGAAAATGAACAATTTTTCTTTATGAACGGTCGGTATAAACTTCGAAATAACTTCACAAATGTTTAATATTCCGGAAAAAAAGAAATATGGAATAATTTTTAAATTATTGAAAAGGAACATAAACCGTTTTTTCGTTACATTTTTCTTTCATTTTGGTGCTTGAAATTGATTTCTAAAAAAATAAATTTTGTTTTTGATATGTTATGATACTGTTGCGAGCTAGGGGTTCGCCGGGATTTCAAGTGAAACACAATTCGGTTAAAATAAAAATAAGTGATTATTTATTAATCGCACTATTTATATCGCTTTACTCGATCACTTTCGCTCTCTACCAACACGGTCGCGTATACACGCTGGCTGTCACAGTCGACGTAATAAAAATTACTATGTCCCTCGCTGAAAGCTTTATCTGCTTTTATACCATTTGTCTGCGGTCGAGACTGTTCTTGAATCTTCGTTCGGTGGTGTGTGTAGAATATGCTGGAAAGCTTGAGAGCATTCCATGTGATCTTCTAGGCTGTTCTAATACATTCGATCGCATTCGATTAGAGGGGAAATATAGTCGTGTTGTTTCTCCTTATATACTTTCAACCACGTTTCTGATTGGGTTATTTTGCAACTAGGTATTCGGTTGTTACTGTTTCCTATTCGTAATCGATCGAGTTGCGCGGTGGCCAGGCTTACACGTAACTATACGTTTGTCCTTCTTATTTAATTATGAGGTTCATTTAAGTTCACTTTAAGCGATATTTTGGAGTAAAACACTTTTATTCGAGCTCAATCTCAATTTTGTATGAAAATCACATGCAACTACCAGTTTCTGTGTACCTTAGAAGGTTCTGAAATTTGCCACCAGAGCACATGGTATATTCGTCAATTCTAATTGGAATGATGGAATGAATGACTAATTCGACAATTATCATACATTGAGACAGACGTGTTGCGCAATTATTATTCGACTGTGAATGATCATTCGAGTGACTCGTCTGCCTAGGGTAGGTATAAGTTCGTACTGAGCCTCCACCGCCACAATTGTTGGTTAAGTTATACACACGGACACATCACTGTAACATTTTTAAATAAACAGAATTCAAAAATTTTAAATACAAAACTCAAAATTACCTATGCTTAAAAAGGGTAATTTTGCGAATTTTACTTAGGATTTTATGGTAAACTCTATAAATGTTTTAATATGAGACATAATTTCCATACTAGTGATAGTGAATGTCTGCACTGAGAGAACAGATTCATTGCTGCAATAAAAATATATGCCAAACAATTTACAATGGTGGCAGGAAAAGTTTCTATCTCATTGTTGGAACCGAAAGCTTGGCTTGGCCGAACCGAAATTTCGTTTACTGGTATCGAATACATTTTCTGGCAACTAAATTATTTGCCTAGCCAACCAGAATCTCTTAAAATTTTGATTGCCACAAATGCGCGGGTTGTTGGTAAACTCTAAAAAATGGGTTTATTTGTGTTATGTCCTACACTAAATTCTTTTTTGTTACCTAGGAGGAGGTAGAGAACTCTTCTAAGACACTATTTTTCTACTTTAAATATTATTTCTCAATTACTGACTTAATAAAACCCATGGCTGCAGGTAGGAATCGAACCGGTTTGAAAGTTTTTGGATTTGCGAGCGTAACCACTGCGCCACAGAAGACCTTTCATTTTCATTTCAATATGTGCAACTTAACTTAGTGTGGATTAACTCAGTTAACATACCATACAAACATTCCGTTGGCGGAACACACATTCGGTTACCACAACAGAATGATGCCGAAAATCGTTTGTGATCAACAATATTCTATTGCAACAACCAACATTATATTGCGGCAATAAAAATTGTATTGCGAGACATTTTTCTGTTCGGTTCTTTCAACATAATCGCACAAACAACGTAAGTTGATCGTCTTGACAGAATGGTTCTATTGCACGTATTGCGTGTTTATTTCCTTAAATGAATATTTTTTTGTACAACCGAATATCTATTGCTCCAAACTAATTCTTATTAACATAAATGAACTTCGATTGATGCAATGAAAATTTTATTGAAGCAATCTCTTGCCAACAAATTATTTCTCTCAGTGTGCCTTATGACTTCTTAAGAAGCGTGGATTAATCCACAGCAGCAGGGTGGTACACTACCCCGAAAAAATTCCCCGGCTTAAAATTAGTGAAAACTTTCGGTCTGTGTTGAGATTCAAACTAAAATTTCGAATTTTTCGCGTTAAACACGTTTTAAGGTAAAACGTAATGTCCATACTCGAAGTATTGTAAGTTTGTATTATTGTTCTATAACGCAACCTCATCAGGGTTGAAGAAAACGAGGAAAATCCATCGACATACAATTAGTGAAAATCTTCGATCTGAGCTGAGTTTCTTTTAGACTGCTAACTTCCATGGTCCTGATATTCCTCAAATTTACTTGCAGCACTTCCTCAAGTACCTACAATTCCATCCCTAAAGTCTCCTAAAGTAAAATACATTGAACAATATTTTTCAAAAATTTTATGTTAAATATTACGGATAGTTCTGATTAGATGCCAGATCTCCAGTTCTTCCGGTGATTTATGAAACTTTTAAGCAAATTTCAGGAACAACAGCCAACATTCATAATGAAATAAATAAAATCAGTCTTCCAGCGTGAAAGTAAACAGATTCGAAGCTATCTAAGCGCACAATACCTTGCCGTTACACTCCCAAATATTAGCGAAAACTGATGACTTTCAGCTTGCTATGGAAATTTCTTCGAGCTGTAATAAATACTGGGCGCCACATGGCCTCGGTGAAGTAACTCACGTGTCTGCTACACGTGTTTACCAGTGGAGCATTCTTCTTCTTTCTCCCATCGTATCGTTACCACTCGTTATCAAAATTAACCACCCCCCTTCGATATCATTCACCACATCATTGCGCCCTCGTAGCGATCTTTTGCCACGGCGTTGGTGAAACATGTGCAGGCTGTACCCGAAATATGCGGATGATTTATATGTCGGTCGACCGTTGACATCTATTATCTGTCTTTGTTGCCAGGAGATAATCAAGGGATGATTAATAAAGTGAAGTCGGATTGTATGCAATTGTGTTAAGGAACGCCGTCCAAAAGAGTCCGCGCCCAGGATAATTATCGTACATTGTGACAGTTGTCATTGGTCGTAAAAATATGATCAGTCAGCCCTAGATTCAACGAATCCGCTTATTTCTGTAGATTCATTAGCGCTGATTAATCGATTTTCGGGGCTGGTTTTCTGTTCAGTGAACGCCACTAGCAGAAGCATAAGCAAATTGTTTTGATGGAACTCTGGTAATGGTATAATGCCGCATTATTAGGTTACAATAAGAGATGGCAGATTTGAATTACATTTGTCTCTACTTAGGGAAAAAGTTTTATCTTAAGCGGCTCCTTTCCGACGGCATAAATCACTACATTCCTATTAGCCTACATTCGAAAATCTGAGAGCCAGTTCCTCTCCAGATTTTTGAGGAATTAACGTCGACCTTAACTGCGCGCTCTTTTATCGTCAAGCAAATTAATAGGACGCCAATTTACCCTTCAACACCAACTTATCCACTTATCAATTTAAAATCAACAATCGAACCACTATTTTGACTAACATTTTATTTGAAAACTAGCTGACCCGGCCACGCGTTGCTGTGGTTCAGTCCGACTTAGTTAAAAAAAATCTGCCAATGGTCTGGGCGAAACTTTATTATTTTTCGGGTCAAACTTCGGGAGCGGTCAAAGTCGGAGTATATCTTGAATTGTTTCGAGATTATTAGATTTCTTGGAAAATCAATTTTGTTCTTAAATTAAAAATATTTAAAATAGAGATTTTTAGCAGATTAAACATTGAAAAAGTCAGTGTAGACTATTCAAATTGCGGTATATTATGTACACTAAAAGCCCATAGAAGTAAAAACGAATTTGTTACCTTATCAGACTTAGGAGATATGACGAATAGTTAAAATGTATACAAACCCATTACTTCCACTTGGCGTTCGAATTTCGAAAAAATTGGGAAACAGGTTTTTAGACGATTTCATAAGAAGCAACTTGATATCTTATGAGACACCTGAAAATTTGTGAAAACGTAAGCAAACCCTTCACACCCTTGGTTTTTGAAATTCGAAAAATAGTGAAATTGGTTTTTATGTCATTACATCAAACGCCGTAATAACCAATTTTATATCTCATTAGAGCTAATGGATGGCAAAAATTGTGAAAACATATACAAACCCTTGGAGGTCGAATTTCAAAAAATCCTGAAAACACTTTGTAGGTATTTTAATGAAGAAGTCGTGGAATAAATATGAATTCAATATTTTGGAAGACCTAATAAATATGACGAAAATTGTGAAAATATATGCATTCCATTTTCACTGATCAGTTTTTGACCCCTTTCCGGACGTCAATGGATATTTGAAATATTTTTTATCTAAATTACTTTTCCAGTTGATTTCCATATACAGGGTTTGCCATCTAGTGGTTTCTTTTTAAATCATTGATTATTTTGACACTGAAAGCTGTTTCCCGCTCGAAATCTTGACAGAAAGTCAGTATCATACCTCCGCCGAACGAAATGAGTCGCTTTACGCTTGAACAACGTTGGGAAATATTGAAAACTTATTTCCAAAGTGAGTGGGAGTGGGAACAACAACAACAACGTTCCGGTCAACGATGAACTTTACAGAGCCATGTTCTCCGACTTTTTTTTTACTGAAGTTGAAGACATGGATTTGGACGACCTCTGGTTCATGCAGGATGGCGCGCCATGCCACAATCGATCTTTTACGCACCAAATTACCAAATCGTGTTATCAGCCGTCTTGGCGATGTCAATTGGACGCCTCGGAGCTGCGATTTGACCCCTTTGGATTTTTTTTTGTGGGGAACCGTGGAGGACCTATGTTATGCCAACAATCCAGAAACGATTCAAGCACTTAAGGCCAATATCATCCAAGCAATCCGTGAGCTACAGCCCGAAACCATCAACAAGGTCTTGGAAAATTGGAGTGACAGAATGCGCTACTGCGCAGCCAGCCGAGGCAGTCACTTGAACGAAGTTGTGTTTCATCATTAATGGGAATGTTTACTCTTGCTAATAAAGCCATAATACATGGAAAAAAACTAATTTTTGTTAATTTTATTGCATTTTTAAAAAGAAACTTGTATTTGGCCCACCCTGTACATACCGAGTTTTAACTTTGTAGCATAAGCCATTCCATAGATAGGAAAAACACCCCCCCACCCCCTTATCATACTACCCCTGTAAAAAATTATATTTTTTCAACATGCTACTAATATAGCTTTATCTAAATATTAAGTTTCAGCTTTATATAATTGTAGCTTCTTGAGATATAAAAATCGGAATCTTTTCCTATTCACCCTTCCCCACCCTCACCCTCTACACCCACACCCTCAAAATCTATTAGGCCTACTTCTGGTAAACATTTTAAGTATTTACCTTACACTGTTCTTGGGATATGAGACGTGATTTCTTAGAAAAATTCATATCCCCTCCTCTTTCATGATCCACCGCCTCCTTTAAAAATTTAATTTTCAGCAAACTTTATTTGTCAACCTTTATTCAGAAACTGAATTTTATTTGTCTAGTGCAATTCGTTCGTGAGATATCGTAATCTAAAGTTTTTGACTTCCCCTCCCGTACGCCACTGTCCCACTCAAAAATTTGTTACCGATCTATTCTACTAGTATATCTTAAGATATTCATTAAGTTTCAATCTTGTGATGTTAACCGTTTAGGAGATATGTATTTTGGAATGTGTCGATCTCGGTTTTTTTGTGTTTCGGCCGCATTAGTTTTTCCCCCACTCCCACACCCCTTCAACCTTATTGACAATTTTTATGCACTATCGAAGCTCTATATAAATACCAAGTTTCAGGCTCCTAGCATAAGCGGTTGCTCAGATCTAGAAACCAAAATTTTCCGTCTGAAACGCATCCCCCTTACACTACCTCCCCTTAGAATTTGGTCACTTCAAGTGGCTTACCCAGTCTATTCATAAAAAAAATTTATATTTAATATCTCAAACCGTTTGGGAGCTACGAGCCTTCAAACGATTTTGAGTATGGCGTACGGCGGACAGACGGACTGAACATTTTCTTTACTTTTTTCGAGTCTACTAGTCATGAAATGTGAAAAAAAAATTTTCAGGGTAGCAAATTTTTTTTTTTTTTAAATCGATCACAATACTGTATTATTAGAAAATAATAAAGTAATATAGAAAAAACTTAGAACAGTAACGTTTCTAATAAGTTTGATTAGTTCTTTATTGCCGCACTGGGAACTGTAGTCGTTTAAATTGAAATGGTATGTCGATCGGAATCATTGGGATGCGTGGTATCAAAACGTACTCTCCTTAATACTTTCACTTTATAATGGTTGCTTCGATCACGTTGTTCATTAATTTTTTCACCGCTAGCCTTGTGCCGCAACAAATACGTGGTTGGTTGATATTTCGCAACATTATGACCACCGATCCGACCTTCAATTGAAGATTGTGAGCCGGCAATCCTGGCAAATCCAGCTAGTTCAAAAATTCGGGTGGATAGTTGACGACATCATCTTGGTTAGTAGCGGAATCAACTGATTTGTATGTCCTCAATTCACCGGCAATTTCATTTTGAATTTTGAAATTTAATTCATTAACATCCATGTTTTTGGCCGCCAATATTGCTCGTTCACTCAACCAAACATGATCTGTGTAATTTTTATCAACGTTTGGGAACACCTTTTGAAAGAGTTCGGTTTTTGATTCAGTAAATTGACAAAAATTATCAGGAAAGGTTACCCTGTCAGTCAAAATGCCTAAAGGGAATTTGCCATTATCAATGTTGTTGAGTTGTTTTGTAAAATGATCATTTTGCAACTCGACACGCATATTCTTGCTTAATATCTTAACGTGCTTCCACAAAATGGAGTACTTTAAACATACATTTAGTTCATCAGCTGGCGTTGACCGCGGAATCACTGGCAATGTTTGACGAAATCTCCAGCAAACAAAATCATCGCACCACCAAATTAGTTTTGATTGTTCTGCTGATCTTGCATGGTTCCGTCTAATGCCTCCAAACACTTTTCATGTGCCATCGTGCATTCATCTTATACTATCAGTTTACATTGCTGCTGTTCTTCGAAATGTTGCAGGTTGCATATTTAACGGCGATTTTAGCGCTGAATGGGATGTTCGACCGCCTTCCAACAATGTTGCTGCAATGCCTTGCTTCATCAAACATTGCAGCAACATTGTTGGAACACCTTTAGTCGGAAAATGGGGGTTTTACATTTTTACGGGCAATTTTTCCAATGTTTCTCTTCGTAAGAACCTTCCTCGGACTTCAGGGAATGTTTGGAAAAAAAATTAGCCGAATTGGTCCAACCGTTCTCGAGTTTTGCGATTAGCAACACATTTAGCGATCCATTTTTATTTATATAGATATAGATAGATAGATAGATGGTTAAGAGATTTTGAGCACAAAGATTGTTACACTGAAAGTGTTTTTATGATGCACCGACTTGGACTTCAAAGTCCAAGTTTAAACTTTTTAATGCAATCGGTTCAAATAATTCGAAAGCTATCGCCATGGTTTTTGAAGATTCTTCTCGAACGGGGAAGAAGATTTGGACCAGTAACAAATTAGACCTTTCCTTTTCGTTCCCATTTTTACAATAAATGCAGTCAAAGAGTTTAAAAAACAAATTTTATTCATCCAAGACAAAACCTATTTTACGTGAAAAATTTCACTGATTTTACTGCCAAACATTTAAGTGCCAAATATTTGACAGCATAATATTTGCCGGTCTAAACTGCATTCAATTTTAATTTAATTTAATTTAATTGTTGGGAGGTATAGTATAAGAATAGATCGTAAATAAAATTTTGCGCGTGGTCAGTAGCATGCGTGGATGGAAAGTGAAAACTTTTGATTTCGATATCGCACGAACCATTGAAGCAAAAAAAAATAGATTCGGTTAGAGTATAAAGGGAGACAAATGAAGTTCTCTGAATATAAAATTGTTTAAGGGGGTGGTACAGTGTGCAGAATCAGGGGATGGAGAGATACATTTTTTTCTAAAACTTAATGTTCCATATCTTTAAGGATAGAACTTATACAGGCGGTAGGCCTAATAGATCCTTAGCAGAGAATAAAATTTTGGTTGTCGGGGTGTAGGGGGTAAGTGAGGAGGGAGGTGAAAATGAAAAAAATTCGATTTTGATATCTCGAGAATGAATCGATGAATATCTGAAACTTGGTAGAGCTGTTGTTCCAAAAAGATAATTTTTAATAGGGGTAGTTTGGTACTGGGTGTGGGGTGTTTCCCCTCTCTGAAAAGGCTTATGCTAGAAACTTCAAACTTGGCGGGTATATGAAGATGTACTAGTAGAAGTAATTTAAAAAAAATGCATATATCCATTGGAGAATGGAGGGGAGACAAAAAAGTTATCAGTGAAAATGGGGCGCATGTATTTTCACGAATATCGTCATATCTCTTATTTCTTCTGAAATATTGAATTAATTTTTCTCTGCGGATTCTTCAGACAAATGCCTAGAAAACTCTTTCAGGATGTTTTTGAAATTAGAGGGTGCAAAGAAGTTGTATACATTTTCACGAATTCAGTCGTATCCCTCAGGTCTGACTAGATATCGAATAACGTTTTACTTTAACGCGATTTTTATATATTTACCAAAAAAATAACCTTAAGTGGTTCGTACCTCTTAGGTATAATGAATGATTGAATTTGTTTTTACTTCCTCTGGCTTTCTACATAATCACAAAGAAATTAATTTCATAATTCTTGGACTTACAGCCAATGGGGTATAAGGGGGTTGCACACATATTCACAATTTTCGCCATCCCTTAGGTCTGATGAGATATAAAATTGGTTATTACTTCTAAGGGCATTTCAAGTAATCGCCTAAGAATCGATTTTACGATTTTTCGAAATTCAACCCCAAGGGGTGTGAAAAGGGTTGCTTACGATTTCACAAATTTTGCAAAATCTTTAGTGTGTGATGAAATATCAAAATGGCTTCTTTGCTTTTTATGTAATCGCCGAAAACTTACTTCACAACTTTTCGAAACACATCCCCCAAGAAGATGTAATGCAAGTAAATAAAAATCCATTGAATTTTACATCTTTTGGATTGTAGGAAAATATGCTATACCTTTTCAAGTAAGTTTACACTGTGATGTAATAGTCAATTTGAATGTAATTTTCAATTTTCGGTCAGTAAATTTCAATTTGCCATAAGTAAATTTCAACTTCGAAAGCAGCAAATTCACTAGATATTCTTTTGAATTTACATTCTAAAAAAATAATTAACACTCTTTAAGATACAATTATTTCTACTTCTAATATTATTTCTTACTTACTTACTCTTAAAAAAAAACCCTTGGCTGTAGTTAGGAATCGAACAAAATCAAACGAAGCGTCCAACTTCTTGGTGTCATATATTACATGTTTTTCGTCGTAAAATTAAAATAGATAAGTAGAATTACACGAAAAAGAATGTAATTTTCAATTCATACCATATATAAATATAGTTAATTTTACACGTAATGTTGCGTAATTTTGTTAGACTTTTCATGTAAATTGTACGGTTCAGTTGAAAAGTACATAAATAATATACTAATACTTGTAATTTCGTGTAAAAGTGATTGAAATGTGTACTTTTACTTGAAAAAATTAAATGTACTGAAAATTTCAAGTAACAATTGGATTGAAAATTGGATTGTTTGCGGATTTGAGTTTAATTTTAATTTTAATTTAAGTGGTCACTTGTAAAAATCTCAGCCTATGTGCTCATACCCATTAGGGGGTTCGAAGGGGGTACGTTCGTACCACCTACGTACCCCACGTACCCCCCAATGAACTTCCGCACTCCTGGGCTCAAATTTTTGTTTTTTAAGTCTGTTTGCGGATTTGAATTTAATTTTAATTTTAATTTAAGTGGTCACTTGTAAAAATCTCAGCCTCTGTGCTCATACCCATTAGGGGGTACGTTCGTTATTGGTTTGTATACGTTTCCTCAAAATTTCAGGTCTGATGAGGCAGCAAATTGGTTCTAACTTCTTTTGGCTCTTAGTGTGATCGCATAAAAAATGGTTTCAAGATTTTTTGATATTCAACCCCAAAGTGATTGTACAAGTGTTCACGAAGATATAAAGAAATTTGAGACGTCTACACACATGTATCGGTTAAAAGTCGATATTTTCGTCATTTTTACTTTTTATCGAGTGTCAAAATTAACTTTACGAAAAACATCCTTGTGTCGAAACAACTCATGTAATATTAATAATTGCACCTACACTGAAAAAATACTGTTCTTAATATTAATGAATGCCTTTCATCAAACGAAATTCTTCAGATTAATGAAAAGATCGTTGCAACAATGAAGAAAATCATCAAATATTTTTCATGATATATGAACCGTACATTAATACTATGAATCTCATTTCATTCAAAATATTTTGATCAATTAGTATATATGGAAAGGACTCTAATACTCTCAAAAATCAACACCTAGGAATTTTGATGCACGCTTTCATCGTATTGATTGAAAAGTTCTTATATACAAGGCATTTTCGCTGGGTGCTCGTAAAATATATTCATTGTGTTCATAGTAATAATGAACACATTCATTATATTGAAGAAAACGATCATCGCACAGCTCAAGATTACGGATCCTCTGTTGGCTGCTAATTTTTTTGTTAAGGTTCACACACACACCAATAGATAATCGTTGACACGCAATCAAATAGTGTCAGTTGTCCCGCTGAGAAACAGTAGCAGAAATAGGAGTTTATGCGTTTTTATATGGCATAAAATACTTACATTGAGAACGGTGCCACATAGACATCGCGACATATTCATCTGTTTCTTTGCACTTCCAAAGAATCGAAAGAAATATATAAAATGATCGAATATTCGTTTCTCTTTTCTCTCTAGATTATTGATTACAGTGACAGGATTAATCACAAATTATGAATTTCTACCTTAATATGAGGAACAACATTAGTAATTTCTTTAATCATATTACACTGAGAGTGACCCATTTAATAGTAATAATGAATCTGTACTTTAATATGAATTATTGTTTTCATCAAAATTATGAACTGGTTCATTGTAACAATAAATTTTAACATCATTTCAGTTATTGTGTGAGTGTGTGTTCAAAGCAGGACGAAAAATGATGAGCGGTTATACATAATAATAATGAATACTTACATCGGCTTAAAAACAATGATTTTTACATTATGATGATATACATTTTAATTGGTTGGATGTACCTTTTTCGGTTCAGTGTATGAAGTTATTTCGTGCACACCTTTATTTCGCAATTACTTTGTGTCAACATTTAATCGTCAGATCTGCATGGTGCGCCTGATTTTGCTAATGCATATTTCACCGCAGCCGTGTCGTTACTTATTTTCGATTTTATGCTTTGCAAAATTAAAGTCACTACTGGTTGCAGTAATTCCAAAAAAAAATGCCAATGGTCTGGGCGAAACTTTATTATTTTTCGGGTCAAAGTTCGGAAGCGGTCAAAGTCGGAGTATATCATCAGTTTTTTCAAGATTATGACGTTTGTTGGAAAGTTAAACGAAGTAAAAACGAATTTGTTGCCTTATCAGACTTAAGAGATATGACGAATTGTTAAAACATACTCGTATATAAAGCCATTACTTCCACTTGAGGTTTAAATTTCGAAAAAATTGTGTAACAGGTTTTTAGACGATTTCATAAGAAGCAACTTGATATCTCATGAGACACGAGGGATTTTGAAAAATTTGTGAAAACGTAAGCAAACCCATTACACCCCCCTGGAAATGGGTTTGTAGGCGATTATATAAAAAGCCTGTGGAAGTGCAAAGCGATATAATATTTTATCAAACCTAAGAAATATTTCGAAGCTTTGAAAAGCATACAATCCCTTACAGCCCCTAGGATTGAATATCTAAAAATACTGAAATTGACTTTTTGGCGCTTACATAGGAAACCTTAGGAAGTAAAAATGAATTCGATATATCATCAGATCTGAGCAATATGTAGGAATCTGTGAAAACATATGCAACCTCCTTACACACACTTGGAGTGGGGGTTGAATACCCAAAAATCCTGAAAGGAGTTAATAGATAAATATGAAGACAGAACGAGAATGTAAAAACCAATTTGATTTATTATCAAAAGAAATGACGTGAAAACGTCTTCAACCCTGAAAAAGGAAAAACTGAAAAACAAGTTTTTGACAATTATTACGCAAGCCCGTGAAAGTCAAAAGTTAGTCGATATCTAATTAGAAATGGGGGATATGACAGAATTCGTGAAAAAGTATACAACCACTTTACACCCCCTTAGGGGTCGAATTTCAAAAAATCCTGAAAGCACTTTCTAGGTATTTTATATGAAGAAGCAGTAGAACAAAAATGAATTGAATATTTGAGATGGCCTAATAGATATGACGAAAATCGTGAAAATATATTCATTTCATTTTCACTGATAAATTTTTTCGCCCCCCTTCCAAACGCTAATGGATATTTCAGCATTTTTTTTAACTAAATTATTTTTCTACTTAATCTACATATACGTACCAAGTTTCAACTTTGTAGCATAAGCCGTTCTAGAGATAGGAAAAACACCCCCCACCCCCGTACCATACTACCCTTGTAAATTTTTCCAAAATGCCTCTACTATAGCTCTATCTAAATACCAAGTTTCAGATTTCTATCAGTATAGGTTCTCGAGATATAAAAATCTAAACTTTTTCCTTTTCACCCTCAGCCTCAACATCCCCACCACCAAAACATTTTTCCTTTCTACGGTTTTATTAGGCCTACTACTGGTCAAAATTTTAAGCATCTGTTTTACACTGTTATTGAGATATGAGACGTAATTTTTTAGAAAAATTCTTATCCCCACTACTTTCATGCCCCACCACCCCCTTAAAAAATCTTACTTTCAGCAAACTTCATTTGTCAACCTTTATACAGAAACCGAATTTTATTTCTTTAGTGCAATTCGTTCGTGAGATATCGTAATCTAAAGTTTTTCACCCCCCCCCCCGTACGCCACTGCACCACTAAAAATTTATTCCCGATCTATTCTCCTAGTATATCTAGAGATATTTCTTAAGTTTTAACTTCGTGACATTAACCGTTTAGGAGATATGGATTTTAGAATGCCTCAATCTCGGCTATTTTGCGTTTCGGACGCATTATTTTTCCCCCCACTCCTTCTTCCTTTCACCCGTATCGGCAATTTTTTTGCAAATGGGTCTACTATTGAAGCTCTATATTGATTCTAAGTGTCAGCTTCCTAGCATAAGCGGTTGCTGAGATCTAGAAACCAAAACTTTTCGTCTAAAACGCTTCCCCCACCTCCCTCTTCACACGCCCACCCCTCAAAAGGTGTCTACTTAAAGGGGTATGCCCAGTCTACCCAGGAAAAAAAATTTAACTAAATAGCTCAAAGGGTTTGGGTGCTACGAGCCTTCAAACAATTTTGCGTACACCGGTAGACGTACGGCGTACGGCGGACAGACGGACTGAAATTTTTTTTTGCTTTTTTCGTGTCTACTAGTCATGAAACGTAAGAAAAAAATTTTTGAGGGTAGCTAATTTTTTTTTTTTTAAATCGATCACAATACTGTATTATTGAAATAATAAAGTAAAATGCATACAAGTATTTAAGACAGATGTGTTATTAAATTTATTTATCGATTATTACATCACAACGTACGTACGTTTTAGTATAACGTTTAGAACAAATAATGAAAGTTAATTAGTAAACACAAATGTTAGGAATAATTAATTATTTATTTAGACAGTTGACTTTCTTACGTCCTACGAATTTCAATGTAACAACCGAAATGGTATATAAATGGGAAAGTTCGCAAAAGAAGTTATCAGTAAAAGGTGAGTGTCTTTAATCTAATAACTTCACATTATGTTCTAGTTAGTCTGATGCTGGGGCCACATCTGCGTCAACGTCTAACACCTGATAACGCAGTTACTAACGCCAGCAAAAACTACGCATTTGGCTGGCTAACTTGCGTAGTCAAAGCCGCTGGAACGAAAGGAGTGAACTTAAAATCTTTTTTACATTTCAATAATTCATTTTCCGGTATATCGCTCTAATGTGCCGTCTAATGACGTTAAGTAGGCAGTGTTGAAATTAGCGCGTTAAGTCGAAACCTTTCCTGCGTTTAACGTCATATCCCTTTACGTTAGACGTAGGTACGGCCCCAGCAAAAGAGGTTTTTTTCAAACTCTCGATTACTGAAATTTTAAGTGAAGTGTGCGTGCACAAACAACAAGTATCTAACGCATTTTTCTTTCATTTTCAGCGCAATGAATCCAAAAACTTTTCTTCTAATAGCAGTAGTTGCGGTATTTTTACCGCTTTTGTGTACTGCACAGAACGACACAACAATCGCTGCAACTACTACTACTGCAGCTACTACCCGCCGAATTCGTGTTCGTCTTACCAGCATTCCAGTAAGAGTTAGATTCGGTCGTGTTAGGAGGACGACAAGGCCACCTAGGCGAATTATTATTCGCAAAAGCGGTCCTGGACGTCTTATTGTTAATGTTGGTAGACCTAGAAGCCGCGGGGGCCTCCGCAGTCTTCGCCGCAGCGGTCTTCGCAACCGCGGTCTTCGCAACCGCGGTTAATAAGGTTGCCCGAAAAAACGTATAATGACCTCAATACGAACCTACACAATTTCAATTATAACTTCCTTATTAATGCGAATATAAACAAGTGAAAATACGAAAATAGAAAATTTAATTTTTATTACTAATGCTGCTGTGATACTGCCTAGTTTTGGCAAGAGAGAGAGAGTTTAACATGCAAATGAGAAATGGAATTTTTTCATGGTAAGCTACTATAGAAGCAAATTTTAAGAATTTTGTTTGTTGTTTTCCGGCGTCAGTGGAGTATCTGGTGTGCAACCCCAACACGAAATCCCCGACTGTTGATTAATCGCTGTCCTTGAGGACATGACAGTTTGGAAAACCTTCACTGGATAGGCCAGTTTAAAAGACTGTGTTGGACTAGGTCCGAAGGAGCTCTTTCGTCATCGGATGGCATAGACTCGTCAGAGGGTGTATCATGCCTACTATCTGAAACACCCTTACAGCTGGTGGTATTACTGAGGATTATTCTATATATGCGATGTTGAAACCAATCTTATTATCTAGGAATTATGTACTTAGTGAAATTCTTGCCATCGCATTCTTATACTTAAGGTAGGTGGCACTGAAGATCACCTAATATTTCAACCAATTAGGTGGAATTGTTGGTTGTTCGCTAGGATATATAAAGCTCAACGCTAAGTGCGCGGTCCAACACAGTCTTATACCATAAACTGGCCTATCCAGTGAAAATTTTCCAAACTGTCATGTCCTCAAGGACAGCGATTAATCAACAGTCGGAGATTTCGTGTTGGGGTTTCACACCAGAAACTCCACAGACGCCGGAAAACAACAAAAAAACTTCTTAAAGCTTAACATACAATTTAGACAGTGGTGTGATCGACACAGTCCGAACAGATAAAATCTGCCAACAGTCTGGGCGCAACTTTATTATTTTATTGGTAGGAGTCCGAAACGTGTTTAATGCTGAAATGCGGTGTAGATTTCTATGTGATTGACAACCTAAAAAATAACGTTCCAAATTGTCTCCTGGTTATTCCTTAGGTTGTCAGTCAGCATAGTAACCTCGTTGTGAACGGAGGCCTTGGAGTGGTTATTTCGACTTAAAAAAGTCAAAATAACCGAAGGGAAGGTTGGGGATTGGGAAACAGGGGTCCAATTCAGCCTACGTCCGAATTGGTGGCTGAAATACAAACTGGAGCGACGTGCTTGCTGGCTTCCGGGCTAGCTGCGGCTGTCGGGGGTACGTTGTTCGTATTTCAGACCAAAAAACCCATGGCCTGTACAACAAAAATTTCACGCCGACTTACCCGGGTGATAAAATTGGGATAAGATTCCCAATCGGTCATTAGAGACCGAGAAAACTCCCTTCAACTCGACGGGCGCTGATGTTGTGCGCCGTCTAGCCCACCCTACCATAGCCATACTGATCCTTGAAAGAAAACATACTGCAGTCACGATCGACTGCAAGCCAATCGTATAATACTCTAGATGAATACTGAACTCCGATTTATATTGTAGTTGGGGATAAAGTAGAATTACTTGTGTGCATGTTGTATGTCCTTGAAAGAAAACATACTGCAGTCACGATCGACTGCAAGCCAATCGTATAATACTCTAGATGAATACTGAACTCCGATTTATATTGTAGTTGGGGATAAAGTAGAATTACTTGTGTGCATGTTGTATGTCCTTTATTAAGGACTGCCATTAGATTGCTACTCAAACCTAAAAGACAATATTCAGTGCTTAATTTCATATCTTGAACTGGGTAAGTCATCGAAAAAAAATGTCCTTTTTGAAGGACTTTCACATGGGAGCTGCAGGAAAGACTCACTCGATTTCTTACATATTTATCCTTTTACTTGGAAGCATTCAAAAATTAACGTGTACAAATTTTCAAATTCGTGGCTTGAAGCGTTCAAAAGTTATCGAAAAATATTGTTGAACACGTGTCTTAAGGACATTTTGTATGGCAGCTACCAGAAGGAGTAAACAGATTTCGCTGATTAGTAAACTCGAACTTTGTTTTTACTCAAAACTAATTTGTACAAAATTTCCAGTTCATAGCTAAAAGATTACTTGAGTTATAGTAAGTTCCGCAAATTAAGTGAAGACGTTTTGACAGGATATTTGTATGGCAGCTACACGAAGGACTAACAGAATTTTCTTCATAATTATACATTTAGCTCCAACTATTGAAAAAGTAACACATACAAATTTTCAAAGCTGTAGCTTAAACCCTTCCGAAGTTATCGGCTAATATTTTTCAACACGTGTTTTAAGGACATTTTGTATGGCAGCTACCCGAAGGAGTAGGACGATTTTGCCCGTTAACGAACTTAGCCTTACAAATTCAACCAAACATCCAGATTTAAAACTTCAAGATCCTAGGTGAAGGCGTTCTTGAGTTATCGTTCTAACGGACACACGGACGGACGGACGGTCGGACGGACGGACGGACGGACGTCAAGCGGATTTGAGATTTTTAGCCACAAATAAACAAAAAATAATATATAACTTTTTTTCGTCCGAGGCTTGGTTCTATGCGTTACAAACTTTTGGGCTGGATTAAACTTATAATACTCTATATGATTTCATCTAGAGTATAAATATTTAAATATGGCCCCTAGAGAGAGGAATGAGGGGACGGAAGGTCTTCAAACAAGAAGATCCATCCTAATGGTATTTTATTTAACCATTTTTAAAAAAAAAAAAAATCCAAGAAAAAAAAAAAACAAAACAAAACAAATTTTGCAAACAAAGTAAGAGAAAATAATAAAAAAAATTACCTTTAGTAGAAAATCTTCATAGTACTTATTCCTTTTAATCTATATTTTATTTCATGTCAGTCCGAGTCAGTTTCTGTCCTGTTTGAGTCCGGTCGTATTTTTTTATTTTAATTTTTAAATTTTAATTTAATTTATTTTTCTATTTAATTCACTTTAGTTTAATTTAATTATTATTTATTTTATTTTTAATTTCTTTTCTTTTAAGTTTAATTAATTTAATTCCATTATTTATTGTTGTATATTTATTTAACTATATTTGCATTGCCTTCCTTAATTTTGATTTTGGTGCCAAAACATTTTGGAGCTACTGTATTTATATGTATTTAAAACAATTTTTCTTTGACGATAAATTGCACGATATATTTCTTTTCTTTCCCGTTCGTGCCAAAATCTTCACTTAATTTCTTTTCTATAATTTTTTTCCGGGTCGCCAAATCTCTCCATTTTCTATTTATTTCGGTCCGCGCCAAAACTTAACTTTTATATACTCTTTAATATTATTTTTCGGCCCGTGCGCTAAGACTCAAACTTTTTCGTTCCTTTATTCTACATTTTTATTTCTTCTCGCGCACCAAAAAAAAACTTTTTCATCACTTTTCTTTCGTCCGCGCCAAAACCGACCTTAACCTCTCGCTCTCCGCTAGCTGCCAGTAAACCTCCAACCACCATCGAACTAATTGTTGTCTGGAGTTGGTGTGGATCACAGTAATGCCAACTGCATTAATTGATCCACACCAATTCCCACAGATGACACTACAACCTACACCGCATCTCAGCATTAAACACGTTTCGGACTCCTGCCCATAAAATAATAAAGTTGCGTTCAGACTGTTGGCAGATTTTCTTTCTTTATTTACGTATTTGTTTATTCAATAGATGATTCAATGGAAGTGAAAGTGAATTCGATCTCATTAAACCTAAAAAAAATTCGGAATTCGTCAAAACTTGAACAATGTCTTACTCCCCAGGGGGTTTAATATCAAAAAAATACTTAAATCGGCCTATTTCCCGACTATATTCAAAGCATTTAGAAGTGAAAGTGAATTCTATATGTTATGTCATTAGACCTAAGAAATATATCGGAATTCGTGAAAAGTGCATAACCGCCTTACACTCCCTTAGGAGTTAGATTTCGAAAAATTTGGTAAAATGTTTCTAGTCGCTTATATTAAAAGGCCGCAGAAGGAAAATTGATTTGATAGCTCGAAAAGTGTAAAAGATTTAACGAAATTCGTGAAAATGTGGGAAAAAATTCCCTTTTACTTCATCTTTGTACACAAATGAAAATCTAAATTTTTTTTAGTTTTAATTACTCTACTAGCACATCTACATATATGTACCAAGTTTCAACTTTCTAGCATAAGCCGTTTCTGAGATATAAAAAACCACCCCTCATCCCCGTACCGTGGTACCCTTATCAAACAATTTTTCTAGGGTGTCTCTATAGTAGTTCTATATAATCGTAAGTTTTTAGTTTTCTATTCATTACAGTTTTCGAAAAATAAAAATCCAAATGTTTTCCTTTCAACCCCCTTTCACCATCACCCCCAACACCCACATCCCCAAAATGTGTTTCCCTCCTAGAAGTCTACTGACTCCAACTCTTGTAAAATTTTCAAGTTCATATCTGATACGGTTCTCGAGATATAAAAATTGAATTTTTTAAAAAATTGCTACCTCCCTTTCGTGCTCCACCTTCCCCCTCAAAAAGTTTACATTCAGTAGACTCAACTTGTGATCCCATATACAGAAACAAAATTTTATCTTCCTGATGTAATTGGTTCGGAAGATATTGTAAAAAAAAAAGTTTTTCACCCGCCATCCCCACACCCCACCACCCCCCGTAAAAATTTTAACCGTTGTCTAATCTCGAAGTATCCCTAAAGACAACCACAAAGTTTCAACCTTCTGACATCAATCGTTCAGGAGATATGGATTTTACAATGTTTCAATACCGGCTTCCAACGTTTCGGACTCACTATTTCTTCCCCCCTCCCACACCCCTCCACCACTATCGGCCATTTTCTTGCAAATGGGTCCACTATCATAGTTTTACATAAGTTCCTAGTTTCAGCCTCCTAGCATAAGTGGTTCCTGAGATCTACAAACCAAAATTTTTCATCTAAAACGCTCCCCCCTCATACCCCTTCACACACCCACCCGCTCCAAAGATACCATTCGTAGGTGTTTACCCAATCTAACCACCATAAAAATTTGAACTTATTATCTCAACGGGTTTGGGAGCTACGCGCCTTCAAACGATTTTTGGTACGGCGTACGGCGTCTGCGGCGGACAGACGGATATTTTTTTTTTTTGCTTTTTTGGTGTTTTCCTAAAACATGTAAATACAAAATTTCTGGTTAACAAATTTTTTGGAAATTTCAGGTCGATCACAATACTTTATTATTAAAAAATAATAAAGTAATATAGAAAAAACTTAGAACGGTAACGTTTCTAATAAGTTTGATTAGTTCTTTATTGCCGCACTGGGAACTGCAGTCGTTTAAATTGAAATGGTATGTCGATCGGAATCATTGGGATGCGTGGTATCAAAACGTACTCTCCTTAATACTTTCACTTTATAATGATTGCTTCGATCACGTTGTTCATTAATTTTTTCACCACTAGCCTTGTGACGCAACAAATACGTGGTTGGTTGATATTTCGCAACATTATGACCACCGATCCGACCTTCAATTGAAGATTGTGAGCCGGCAATCCTGGCAAATCCAGCTAGTTCAAAAATTCGGGTGGATAGTTGACGACATCATCTTGGTTAGTAGCGGAATCAACTGATTTGTATGTCCTCAATTCACCGGCAATTTCATTTTGAATTTTGAAATTTAATTCATTAACATCCATGTTTTTGGCCGCCAATATTGCTCGTTCACTCAACCAAACATGATCTGTGTAATTTTTATCAACGTTTGGGAACACCTTTTGAAAGAGTTCGGTTTTTGATTCAGTAAATTGACAAAAATTATCAGGAAAGGTTACCCAGTCAGTCAAAATGCCTAAAGGGAATTTGCCATTATCAATGTTGTTGATTTGTTTTGAAAAATGATCATTTTGCAACTCGACACGCATATTCTTGCTTAATATCTTAACGTGCTTCCACAAAATGGAGGACTTTAAACATGCATTTAGTTCATCAGCTGGCGTTGACCGTGGAATCACTGGCAATGTTTGACGAAAATCTCCAGCAAACAAAATCAGCGCACCACCAAATTAGTTTTGATTGTTCTGCTGATCTTGCATGGTTCCGTCTAATGCCTCCAAACACTTTTCATGTGCCATCGTGCATTCATCTTATACTATCAGTTTACATTGCTGCTGTTCTTCGAAATGTTGCAGGTTGCATATTTAACGGCGATTTTAGCGCTGAATGGGATGTTCGACCGCCTTCCAACAATGTTGCTGCAATGCCTTGCTTCATCAAACATTGCAGCAACATTGTTGGAACACCTTTAGTCGGAAAATGGGGGTTTTACATTTTTACGGGCAATTTTTCCAATGTTTCTCTTCGTAAGAACCTTCCTCGGACTTCAGGGAATGTTTGGAAAAAAAATTAGCCGAATTGGTCCAACCGTTCTCGAGTTTTGCGATTAGCAACACATTTAGCGATCCATTTTTATTTATATAGATATAGATAGATAGATAGATGGTTAAGAGATTTTGAGCACAAAGATTGTTACACTGAAAGTGTTTTTATGATGCACCGACTTGGACTTCAAAGTCCAAGTTTAAACTTTTTAATGCAATCGGTTCAAATAATTCGAAAGCTATCGCCATGGTTTTTGAAGATTCTTCTCGAACGGGGAAGAAGATTTGGACCAGTAACAAATTAGACCTTTCCTTTTCGTTCCCATTTTTACAATAAATGCAGTCAAAGAGTTTAAAAAACAAATTTTATTCATCCAAGACAAAACCTATTTTACGTGAAAAATTTCACTGATTTTACTGCCAAACATTTAAGTGCCAAATATTTGACAGCATAATATTTGCCGGTCTAAACTGCATTCAATTTTAATTTAATTTAATTTAATTGTTGGGAGGTATAGTATAAGAATAGATCGTAAATAAAATTTTGCGCGTGGTCAGTAGCATGCGTGGATGGAAAGTGAAAACTTTTGATTTCGATATCGCACGAACCATTGAAGCAAAAAAAAATAGATTCGGTTAGAGTATAAAGGGAGACAAATGAAGTTCTCTGAATATAAAATTGTTTAAGGGGGTGGTACAGTGTGCAGAATCAGGGGATGGAGAGATACATTTTTTTCTAAAACTTAATGTTCCATATCTTTAAGGATAGAACTTATACAGGCGGTAGGCCTAATAGATCCTTAGCAGAGAATAAAATTTTGGTTGTCGGGGTGTAGGGGGTAAGTGAGGAGGGAGGTGAAAATGAAAAAAATTCGATTTTGATATCTCGAGAATGAATCGATGAATATCTGAAACTTGGTAGAGCTGTTGTTCCAAAAAGATAATTTTTAATAGGGGTAGTTTGGTACTGGGTGTGGGGTGTTTCCCCTCTCTGAAAAGGCTTATGCTAGAAACTTCAAACTTGGCGGGTATATGAAGATGTACTAGTAGAAGTAATTTAAAAAAAATGCATATATCCATTGGAGAATGGAGGGGAGACAAAAAAGTTATCAGTGAAAATGGGGCGCATGTATTTTCACGAATATCGTCATATCTCTTATTTCTTCTGAAATATTGAATTAATTTTTCTCTGCGGATTCTTCAGACAAATGCCTAGAAAACTCTTTCAGGATGTTTTTGAAATTAGAGGGTGCAAAGAAGTTGTATACATTTTCACGAATTCAGTCGTATCCCTCAGGTCTGACTAGATATCGAATAACGTTTTACTTTAACGCGATTTTTATATATTTACCAAAAAAATAACCTTAAGTGGTTCGTACCTCTTAGGTATAATGAATGATTGAATTTGTTTTTACTTCCTCTGGCTTTCTACATAATCACAAAGAAATTAATTTCATAATTCTTGGACTTACAGCCAATGGGGTATAAGGGGGTTGCACACATATTCACAATTTTCGCCATCCCTTAGGTCTGATGAGATATAAAATTGGTTATTACTTCTAAGGGCATTTCAAGTAATCGCCTAAGAATCGATTTTACGATTTTTCGAAATTCAACCCCAAGGGGTGTGAAAAGGGTTGCTTACGATTTCACAAATTTTGCAAAATCTTTAGTGTGTGATGAAATATCAAAATGGCTTCTTTGCTTTTTATGTAATCGCCGAAAACTTACTTCACAACTTTTCGAAACACATCCCCCAAGAAGATGTAATGCAAGTAAATAAAAATCCATTGAATTTTACATCTTTTGGATTGTAGGAAAATATGCTATACCTTTTCAAGTAAGTTTACACTGTGATGTAATAGTCAATTTGAATGTAATTTTCAATTTTCGGTCAGTAAATTTCAATTTGCCATAAGTAAATTTCAACTTCGAAAGCAGCAAATTCACTAGATATTCTTTTGAATTTACATTCTAAAAAAATAATTAACACTCTTTAAGATACAATTATTTCTACTTCTAATATTATTTCTTACTTACTTACTCTTAAAAAAAAAACCCTTGGCTGTAGTTAGGAATCGAACAAAATCAAACGAAGCGTCCAACTTCTTGGTGTCATATATTACATGTTTTTCGTCGTAAAATTAAAATAGATAAGTAGAATTACACGAAAAAGAATGTAATTTTCAATTCATACCATATATAAATATAGTTAATTTTACACGTAATGTTGCGTAATTTTGTTAGACTTTTCATGTAAATTGTACGGTTCAGTTGAAAAGTACATAAATAATTTACTAATACTTGTAATTTCGTGTAAAAGTGATTGAAATGTGTACTTTTACTTGAAAAAATTAAATGTACTGAAAATTTCAAGTAACAATTGGATTGAAAATTGGATTGTTTGCGGATTTGAGTTTAATTTTAATTTTAATTTAAGTGGTCACTTGTAAAAATCTCAGCCTATGTGCTCATACCCATTAGGGGGTTCGAAGGGGGTACGTTCGTACCACCTACGTACCCCACGTACCCCCCAATGAACTTCCGCACTCCTGGGCTCAAATTTTTGTTTTTTAAGTCTGTTTGCGGATTTGAATTTAATTTTAATTTTAATTTAAGTGGTCACTTGTAAAAATCTCAGCCTCTGTGCTCATACCCATTAGGGGGTACGTTCGTTATTGGTTTGTATACGTTTCCTCAAAATTTCAGGTCTGATGAGGCAGCAAATTGGTTCTAACTTCTTTTGGCTCTTAGTGTGATCGCATAAAAAATGGTTTCAAGATTTTTTGATATTCAACCCCAAAGTGATTGTACAAGTGTTCACGAAGATATAAAGAAATTTGAGACGTCTACACACATGTATCGGCTAAAAGTCAATATTTTCGTCATTTTTACTTTTTATCGAGTGTCAAAATTAATTTTACGAAAAACCTTCTTGTGTCGAAACAACTCATGTAATATTAATAATTGCACCTGCACTGAAAAAATACTGTTCTTAATACTAATGAATGCCTTTCATTAAACGAAATTCTTCAGATTAATGAAAAGATCGTTGCAACAATGAAGAAAATCATCAAATATTTTTCATGATATATGAACCGTACATTAATACTATGAATCTCATTTCATTCAAAATATTTTGATCAATTAGTATATATGGAAAGGACTCTAATACTCTCAAAAATCAACACCTAGGAATTTTGATGCACGCTTTCATCGTATTGATTGAAAAGTTCTTATATACAAGGCATTTTCGCTGGGTGCTCGTAAAATATATTCATTGTGTTCATAGTAATAATGAACACATTCATTATATTGAAGAAAACGATCATCGCACAGCTCAAGATTACGGATCCTCTGTTGGCTGCTAATTTTTTTGTTAAGGTTCACACACACACCAATAGATAATCGTTGACACGCAATCAAATAGTGTCAGTTGTCCCGCTGAGAAACAGTAGCAGAAATAGGAGTTTATGCGTTTTTATATGGCATAAAATACTTACATTGAGAACGGTGCCACATAGACATCGCGACATATTCATCTGTTTCTTTGCACTTCCAAAGAATCGAAAGAAATATATAAAATGATCGAATATTCGTTTCTCTTTTCTCTCTAGATTATTGATTACAGTGACAGGATTAATCACAAATTATGAATTTCTACCTTAATATGAGGAACAACATTAGTAATTTCTTTAATCATATTACACTGAGAGTGACCCATTTAATAGTAATAATGAATCTGTACTTTAATATGAATTATTGTTTTCATCAAAATTATGAACTGGTTCATTGTAACAATAAATTTTAACATCATTTCAGTTATTGTGTGAGTGTGTGTTCAAAGCAGGACGAAAAATGATGAGCGGTTATGCATAATAATAATGAATACTTACATCGGCTTAAAAACAATGATTTTTACATTATGATGATATACATTTTAATTGGTTGGATGTACCTTTTTCGGTTCAGTGTATGAAGTTATTTCGTGCACACCTTTATTTCGCAATTACTTTGTGTCAACATTTAATCGTCAGATCTGCATGGTGCGCCTGATTTTGCTAATGCATATTTCACCGCAGCCGTGTCGTTACTTATTTTCGATTTTATGCTTTGCAAAATTAAAGTCACTACTGGTTGCAGTAATTCCAAAAAAAAATGCCAATGGTCTGGGCGAAACTTTATTATTTTTCGGGTCAAAGTTCGGAAGCGGTCAAAGTCGGAGTATATCATCAGTTTTTTCAAGATTATGACGTTTGTTGGAAAGTTAAACGAAGTAAAAACGAATTTGTTGCCTTATCAGACTTAAGAGATATGACGAATTGTTAAAACATACTCGTATATAAAGCCATTACTTCCACTTGAGGTTTAAATTTCGAAAAAATTGTGTAACAGGTTTTTAGACGATTTCATAAGAAGCAACTTGATATCTCATGAGACACGAGGGATTTTGAAAAATTTGTGAAAACGTAAGCAAACCCATTACACCCCCCTGGAAATGGGTTTGTAGGCGATTATATAAAAAGCCTGTGGAAGTGCAAAGCGATATAATATTTTATCAAACCTAAGAAATATTTCGAAGCTTTGAAAAGCATACAATCCCTTACAGCCCCTAGGATTGAATATCTAAAAATACTGAAATTGACTTTTTGGCGCTTACATAGGAAACCTTAGGAAGTAAAAATGAATTCGATATATCATCAGATCTGAGCAATATGTAGGAATCTGTGAAAACATATGCAACCTCCTTACACACACTTGGAGTGGGGGTTGAATACCCAAAAATCCTGAAAGGAGTTAATAGATAAATATGAAGACAGAACGAGAATGTAAAAACCAATTTGATTTATTATCAAAAGAAATGACGTGAAAACGTCTTCAACCCTGAAAAAGGAAAAACTGAAAAACAAGTTTTTGACAATTATTACGCAAGCCCGTGAAAGTCAAAAGTTAGTCGATATCTAATTAGAAATGGGGGATATGACAGAATTCGTGAAAAAGTATACAACCACTTTACACCCCCTTAGGGGTCGAATTTCAAAAAATCCTGAAAGCACTTTCTAGGTATTTTATATGAAGAAGCAGTAGAACAAAAATGAATTGAATATTTGAGATGGCCTAATAGATATGACGAAAATCGTGAAAATGTATTCATTTCATTTTCACTGATAAATTTTTTCGCCCCCCTTCCAAACGCTAATGGATATTTCAGAATTTTTTTTAACTAAATTATTTTTCTACTTAATCTACATATACGTACCAAGTTTCAACTTTGTAGCATAAGCCGTTCTAGAGATAGGAAAAACACCCCCCACCCCCGTACCATACTACCCCTGTATAAAATTCCAAAATGCCTCTACTATAACTCTATCTAAAGACCAAGTTTCAGATTTCTATCATTATAGGTTCTCGTGATATAAAAATCGAAACTTTTTCCTTTTCACCCTCCCCCACCCTCCCCCACCCTCACCCTCAACATCCTCACCACCAAAACATTTTTCCTTTCTACGGTTTTATTAGGCCTACTACTGGTCAAAATTTTAAGCATCTGTCTTACACTGTTATTGAGATATGAGACGTAATTTTTTAGAAAAATTCTTATCCCCACTACTTTCATGCCCCACCACCCCCTTAAAAAATCTTACTTTCAGCAAACTTCATTTGTCAACCTTTATACAGAAACCGAATTTTATTTCTTTAGTGCAATTCGTTCGTGAGATATCGTAATCTAAAGTTTTTCACCCACCCCACCCCCGTACGCCACTGCCCCACTAAAAATTTATTCCCGATCTATTCTCCTAGTATATCTAGAGATATTTCTTAAGTTTTAACTTCGTGACATTAACCGTTTAGGAGATATGGATTTTAGAATGCCTCAATCTCGGCTATTTTGCGTTTCGGACGCATTATTTTTCACCCCACTTCTTCTTCCTTTCACTCGTATCGGCAATTTTTTTGCAAATGGGTCTACTATTGAAGCTCTATATTGATTCTAAGTGTCAGCTTCCTAGCATAAGCGGTTGCTGAGATCTAGAAACCAAAACTTTTCGTCTAAAACGCTTCCCCCACCTCCCTCTTCACACGCCCACCCCTCAAAAGGTGTCTACTTAAAGGGGTATGCCCAGTCTACCCAGGAAAAAAAAATTTAACTAAATAGCTCAAAGGGTTTGGGTGCTACGAGCCTTCAAACCATTTTGCGTACACCGGTAGACGTACGGCGGACAGACGGACTGAATTTTTTTTTTGCTTTTTTCGTGTCTACTAGTCATGAAACGTAAGAAAAAAATTTTTGAGGGTAGCAAATTTTTATACTCTAGATGAAATCATATAGAGTATTATAAGTTTAATCCAGCCCAAAAGTTTGTAACGCATAGAACCAAGCCTCGGACGAAAAAAAGTTATATATTATTTTTTGTTTATTTGTGCCCAAAAACCTCAAATCCGCCTGACGTCCGTCCGTCCGTCCGTCCGTCCGTCCGTCCGTCCGTCCGTCTGTCCGTTAGCACGATAACTCAAGAACGCCTTCACCTAGGATCTTGAAATTTTGAATCTGGATGTTTGGTTGAATTTGTAAGGCTAAGTTCGTTAACGGGCAAAATCGTCCTACTCCTTCGGGTAGCTGCCATACAAAATGTCCTTAAAACACGTGTTCAAGAATATTGGTCGATAACTTCAGAAGGGTTTAAGCTACGTCTTTGAAATTTTGTATGTGTTATTTTTCCAATAGTTGGAGCTAAATATATGATTATGAAGAAAATCCTTTTAGTCCTTCGTGTAGCTGCCATACAAATATCCTGTCAAAATGTATTCACTTAATTTACAAAACTCACAATAACTCAAGTAATCTCTTAGCGACGAATTCGGAATTTTGTACAAGTTAGTTTTGAGTAAAAAGGAAGTCGGAGTTTACTAATCAGCGAAATCCTTTTACTCCTTCTGGTAGCTGCCATACAAAATGTCCTTAAAACACGTGTTCAAGAATATTGGTCGATAACTTTAGAAGGGTTTAAGCTACGACATTGAAATTTTGTACGTGCTATTTTTCCAATAGTTGGAGATAAATGTATGATTATGAAGAAAATCCTATTAGTCCTTCGTGTAGCTGCCATACAAATATCCTGTCAAAATGTATTCACTTAATTTACGAAACTCTCTATAACTCAAGTAATCCTTTAGCTACGAACTCGGAATTTTGTACAAGTCAGTTTTGAGTGAAAACAAAGTCGGAGTTTACTAATCAGCGAAATCCTTTTACTCCTTCTGGTAGCTCCCATACAAAATGTCCTTAAAACACGTCTTCAAGAATATTGGTCGATAGCTTCAGAAGGGTTTAAGCTACGTCATTGAAATTTTGTATGTGTTATTTTTCCAATAGGTGGAGCTAAATATATGATTATGAAGAAAATCCTATTAGTCCTTCGTGTAGCTGTCATACAAATATCCTGCCAAAATGTGTTCACTTAATTTACGAAACTCACAATAACTCAAGTAATCTTTTAGCTACGAATTCGGAATTTTGTACAAGTTAGTTTTGAGTGAAAAGGAAGTTCGAGTTTACTAATCAGCGAAATCCTTTTACTCCTTCTGGTAGCTGCCATACAAAATATCCTTAAAACACGTGTTCAACAATATTTTCCAATAACTTTTGAACGCTTCAAGCTACGAATTTGAAATTTTGTACACGTTTATTTTTGAATGGTTCCAAGGAAAAGGATAAATATGTAAGAAATCGAGTGAGTCCTTCCTGCTCCTCCCATGTGAAAGTCCTTTAAAAAGGACATTTTTTTCGATGACTTACCCAGTTCAAGATATGAAATTAAACACTGAATATTGTCTTTTAGTTATGAGTAGCAATCTAATAGCAGTCCTTAATAAAGGACATACAACATGCACACACGTAATTCTACTTTATACCCAACTACAATATAAATCGGAGTTCAGTATTCATCTAGAGTATTATAGGATTGGCTTGCAGCCGATCGTGACTGCAGTATGTTTTTTTTTTTAAATCGATTACAATACTGTATTATTGAAATAATAAAGTAAAATGCATACAAGTATTTAAGACAGATGTGTTATTAAATTTATTTATCGATTATTACATCACAACGTACGTACGTTTTAGTATAACGTTTAGAACAAATAATGAAAGTTAATTGGTAAACACAAATGTTAGGAATAATTAATTATTTATTTAGACAGTTGCGATTTTAGTTTCCTGTTTTTCTGAACTTTTGAACAACAAACGTTAAGTCAATTGAGTTTATGACTTTCTTACGTCCTACGAATTTCAAGGTAACAACCGAAATGGTATATAAATGGGAAAGTTCGCAAAAGAAGTTATCAGTAAAAGGTGAGTGTCTTTAATCTAATAACTTCACATTATGTTCTAGTTAGTCTGATGCTGGGGCCACATCTGCGTCAACGTCTAACACCTGATAACGCAGTTACTAACGCCAGCAAAAACTACGCATTTGGCTGGCTAACTTGCGTAGTCAAAGCCGCTGGAACGAAAGGAGTGAACTTAAAATCTTTTTTACATTTCAATAATTCATTTTCCGGTATATCGCTCTAATGTGCCGTCTAATGACGTTAAGTAGGCAGTGTTGAAATTAGCGCGTTAAGTCGAAACCTTTCCTGCGTTTAACGTCATATCCCTTTACGTTAGACGTAGGTACGGCCCCAGCAAAAGAGGTTTTTTTCAAACTCTCGATTACTGAAATTTTAAGTGAAGTGTGCGTGCACAAACAACAAGTATCTAACGCATTTTTCTTTCATTTTCAGCGCAATGAATCCAAAAACTTTTCTTCTAATAGCAGTAGTTGCGGTATTTTTACCGCTTTTGTGTACTGCACAGAACGACACAACAATCGCTGCAACTACTACTACTGCAGCTACTACCCGCCGAATTCGTGTTCGTCTTACCAGCATTCCAGTAAGAGTTAGATTCGGTCGTGTTAGGAGGACGACAAGGCCACCTAGGCGAATTATTATTCGCAAAAGCGGTCCTGGACGTCTTATTGTTAATGTTGGTAGACCTAGAAGCCGCGGGGGCCTCCGCAGTCTTCGCCGCAGCGGTCTTCGCAACCGCGGAATCGGGTTTCAAGTTTATAATCGAAACGGTTAATAAGGTTGCCCGAAAAAACCTATAATGACCTCAATACGAACCTACACAATTTCAATTATAACTTCCTTATTAATGCGAAAATAAACAAGTGAAAATACGAAAATAGAAAATTTAATTTTTATTACTAATGCTGTTGTGATGCTGCGTAGTTTTGGCAAGAGAGAGAGAGTTTAACATGCAAATGAGAAATGGAATTTTTTCATGGTAAGCTACTATAGAAGCAAATTTTAAGAATTTTTTTTGTTGTTTTCCGGCGTCAGTGGAGTTTCTGGTGTGCAACCCCAACACGAAATCCCCGACTGTTGATTAATCGCTGTCCTTGAGGACATGACAGTTTGGAAAACCTTCACTGGATAGGCCAGTTTATAAGACTGTGTTGGACTAGGTCCGAAGGAGCTCTTTCGTCATCGGATGGCATAGACTCGTCAGAGGGTGTATCATGCCTACTATCCGAAACACCCTTACAGCTGGTGGTATTGCTGAGGATTATTCTATATCTGCTGTCATGGTCCGGTTTGACCCCGACTCTCCCTACACACACCTCGTATCGGTGATTGGGTTCAATATTCGAACTATGTCGCAATTTCCGATGCGAGGTGATAAACTTAAATTGGACTAAAGGCCGGATACCTTTGCTCGGCGGTCAGCGGGATTTTTGCAACATCGACTATCGATCAATTCTGGCCAACTCGGGTCAACCGCCGAGAATTGATCGATGGTCGATGCAGATCAGCAATTATCGGGCTGATGGACAATAATTGTCCAAGCGATAATTGCTGATCGATTTTCCCAAGTCCGAAAAACGGCAAGTTTGTGTCGATTCTCGAGGAATCAAGTAGCTCCGTGGTCCCTAAATATGATAATCAATATATAGTTGTAACGAATCGAAAATGGTTGTGCTGAAATAAAAGATTGTACTCGAAGTTCGTTTTTTTTTTTAAGTCTTTAAGTGATTGTGCTTCCAGCCACGACACTGCGATGTTGAAACCAATTTTATTATCTACGAATTATGTACTTAGTGAAATTCTTGCCATCGCATTCTTATACTTAAGGTAGGTGGCACTGAATATCACCTAATATTTCAACCAATTAGGTGGCATTTTTGGTTGTTCGCTAGGATATATAAAGCTCAACGCTACGTGCGCGGTCCAACACAGTCTAGTCCAACACAGTCTTATACCATAAACTGACCTATCCAGTGAAAGTTTTCCAAACTGTCATGTCCTCAAGGACAGCGATTAATCAACAGTCGGAGATTTCGTGTCGGGGGTTTCACACCAGAAACTCCACTGACGCCGGAAAACAACAAAAAAAACTTCTTTAAGTTTAACATACAATTTAGACAGTGGTTTGAGTGAGACAGTCCGAACAGATAAAATCTGCCAAACTATAAAAAAAAATCTGCCAACAGTCTGGGCGCAACTTTATTATTTTATTGGTAGGAGTCCGAAACGTGTTTAATGCTAAAATGCAGTGTAGGTTACTATGCGATTGACAACCTAAAAAAATCTGCCAATGGTCTGGGCGAAACTTTATTATTTTTCGGGTCAAAGTTCGGGAGCGCTCAAAGTCGGAGCATATCATCAGTTGTTTCGAGATTATGAATGGAAAGTTAATTTTGTTCTTAAAATAAAAATATTTAAAATAAAGATTTTTAGCCAATTAAACATTGAAAAAGCCCCTGTAGACTATACGAATTTCGGTATATTATGTACACTAAAAGCCCATAGAAGTAAAAACGAATTTGTTGCCTTATCAGACTTAAGAGATATGACGAATTGTTAAAACGTATACAAACTCATTACTTCCACTTGGGGTTTGAATTTCGAAAACGATTTCATAAGAACCAACTTCACATCTCATGAGACACGAGGGATTTTGAAAAATTTGTGAAAACGTAAGCAAACTTTTCACATCCCCTCGGTTCTTGAAATTCGAAAAATCGTGAAATAAGTTTTTAGGTCATTACATCAAATGCCGTAATAACCAATTTTATATCTCGTCAGAACTAAGGGGTGGCAAAATTTGTGAAAACATATGCAAACCCTTGGGGGTTGAATATCCAAAAATTGAGAAATGTGTTTGTAGGCGATTATATAAAAAGTCGGTGGAAATGAAAAGCGATCTAATATCTCATTAAACCTAAGAAATATGTCGAACCTTTGAAAAGCATACAACCCCCTTACACCCCTTGGGATTGAAAATACTGAAATAGACTTTTTGGCTATTATATGGGAAACCTTAGGAAGTAAAAATAAATTCGATATATCATCAGATCTAAGCAAGATGTAGGAATCTGTGAAAACATATGCAACCTTTTTACTCCAAGTTGGGGGTTGAATATCCAAAAATCCTGAAAGGAGTTAATAGATAAATATGAAAACAGCACGAAAAAGTAAAAACAATTGAATTACTTATCACTTCTAAAGCATATGACGGAATTTGTGAAAACTTGTTCAACCCTTTTATATCCTCTCAGGGGCTGAAAAAGGAAAAAGTTAAGAGAGGGTTTTAGGTGATTATTACGCAAGCCCGTGAAAGTGAAAAGATATTCGATATTTGATCAGACCTGGAGCATATGGCATAATTCGTGAATAAGTATACAGTCCCTTTACACCCCCTTAGAGGTCGAATTTCAAAAAATCCTGAAAACAGTTTCTAGGTATTTATATGAAAAAGCCGTAGAATAAAAATGAATTAAATATTTGGGAAGACCTAATAGATATGACGAAAATCGTAAAAATATATGCATTCCATTTTCACTGATACATTTTTTCGCCCCCCTTTTCGAACGCCAATGGATATTTGAAATTTTTTTTTATCTAAATTACTTTTCTAGTTGAATTACATATACATACCAAGTTTCAACTTTGTAGCATAAGCCGTTCTATAGATAGGAAAAACATCCCCCACCCCCGTACCATACCACCCTTATAAAAAATTATATTTTTCCAAGATGCTACTACTATAGTTCTATCTACATACTAAGTTTCAGTTTTATACCATTATAGGTTTTCGAGATATAAAAATCGGAACTTTTTCCCTTTCACCCTCCCCCACTCTCACCCTCTACACCCACAACCCCATATAGGGGTCTATTAGGCCTACCTACGGTAAAAATTTTAAGCATCTACCTCATACTGCTCTTGAGATATGAGACGTGATTTTTTAGAAAAATTCGCATCCCCCCAATTTTATGATCCACCACCCCCTTCAAAAATTTTACTTTCTGCAAACTTTATTTGTCAACCTTTATACACAAACCAAATTTTATTTGTCTAGTGCAATTGGTTCGTGAGATATCGTAATCTAAAGTTTTTTACCCCCCACCTTCGTACGCCACTGCCCCCACTCAAAAATTTGTTTGCGATCTATTCTCCTAGTATACCTACAGATAGTCATTAAGTTTCAATTTTGTAACTTTAACCGTTTAGGAGATATTTATTTTAGAATGTGTCGATCTCGGCTTTTTTGCGTTTCGGACGCGCTATTTTTCCCCCCACTCCCACACTCCTTCACCCATATTGACAATTTTTATGCAAATGGGTCCACTACCGAAGTTCTACATAAATTCCAAATTTCAGCCTCCTAGCATAAGCGGTTCCTGAGATCTAGAAACCAAAATTTTCCGTCTAAAACGCTTCCCCCTCCTCCCCCCGCACACCCCCACCCCTCAGAATTTGGTCACTTCAAGGGGCCTACCCACTCTATTCATAAAAAAAAATTCAATTTAATATCTGAAACCGTTTGGGAGCTACGAGCCTCCAAACGATTTTGCGTACGGCGGAAGGCGTACGGCGGACAGACGGACTGAAATTTTTTTTTGCTTTTTTCGTGTCTACGAGTCATGAAACGCGAAAAAAAAAATTTCAGGGAAGCAAATTTTTTTTTTTTAAAAATCGATCACAATACTGTATTATTAGAAAATAATAAAGTAAAATAGCATTCCAAATTTCCTCCTGGTTATTCCTTAGGTTGTCAGTCTGCATAGTAACCTACACCTGGGTTCCAGGCCACCAGGGTATAAATGGCAATGAAATAGCTGATGCATTAGCAAAGGCTGGATCGGAGTCAGCCATGGTCGGACCAGAACCAGTTTTCGGTGTGCCTGTTGCCTCTGTTTGGGCTGCCATTGCTGAGTTGGTGAGTAAATCACACATTGAGAGATGGCGGCTTTTTCCGGGAATGCGGCAGACCAGAAACCTTGTTGACGGACCAAGTGGACGAACCGCTTCTATTCTTCTCAAATTGAGCAGGAAAGAATGTAGTAGTATGGTTGGTGTCCTCACAGGGCATAACTCGTGTGGCCTACACATGGTCAGATTGAGAATCATTGACGACCCCATGTGCACTACTTGCGACGAGAGCGACGACACAACAGAACATTTCCTTCTTGAGTGTCCAGCTTACTCTTTTGCGAGAGTGCACGTATACGGCGTCGATGTGATGAGGATGGAAGAACTCCGTTCTCGTTCCCTACCTGAGCTCTTGAAATTCGTGAATGTAACGGAAAAGTTCGGGTAGAGACTGGGGGACTCGAGTGCAATGGGCAATAATTGTCTGAGTGCTCAAGATGCGCTGCCTTGCTGCGTATCTTCCCCCGCTTCAAACAACAACAACAACAACATACTATACACCGCATCTCAGCATTAAACACGTTTCGGACTCCTATCCATAAAATAATAAAGGTGCGCAGATTTTCTTTCTTTATTTACGTATTTGTTTTTTCAATGGATGATTCAATAGAAGTGAAAGTGAATTCGATCTCATTAAACCTAAAAAAAAATTCGGAATTCGTCAAAACTTGAACAATGTCTTACTCCCCAGGAGGGTTAATATCACAAAATACTTAAATCGGTTTATTCCCCGACTATATTCAAAGCATTTAGAAGTGAAAGTGAATTCTACATCTCATTAGACCTAAGAAATATATCGGAATTCGTGAAAAAGTACATAACCGCCTTACACCCCCTTAGGTGCTAGATATCGAAAAAATTGGAAAAGCGTTTCTAGGTACCTATATTAAGAGCCCGCAGAAGTAAAATTGATTTGATAGCTCGAGAAGTCTAAGAGATTTAACGAAATTCGTGAAAATGTGGGAAAAAACCATTTTTACCGACATTTTTTTTACTCCATCTTTGTACACAAATCAAAATCGAAACTAAAAGACATAACTGTGCTCAATTTGATGCCAAGAACTAGGGAAATCACCGAGATAAGATCTTCCTTTTTCTATGACCTTCACATGGGAGGTGCAGGACGGACTCACCCGATTTCTAGCATATTTATCCCTTAACTTGGAACCATTTAAAAATTAATGTGTAGAAAATTTCAAATTCCTAGCTTAAAGCGTTTAAGTTATCGGAAAATATTGTTGAACACGTGTCTTAAGGACTTCTTGAATGGGAGCTACAGGAAGGAGTATAAGTAAACTCGAACTTTGCTTTCATTCAAAACTAATTTGTACAAAATTCCGAATTCGTGACTGAACGATTACTTCAGTTATCGTGTGTTCCGTAAATTAAGTGAAAACATTTTTACAGGATATTTGTATGGCAGCTACACGACGGCCTGATAGAATTTTCTTTATCATCACAATAATACAACACATGCAAATCCAATTATTCTAAAATTGAAAATCAACACATGCAAACATACATTTCAAAGTCGTAGCTTAAATCGTTCTGAAGTTATCGCCCAAAATTTTTGAACACGTGTCTTAAGAACTTTTTGTATGGAAGCTACCTGAAGAAGTAAAAATATTAATACCCGAACTTAATTTTCAAACAAAATTAATTTCTACAAAACCTTCAGTTCGTTGTTAAACGATTTATTGAGTTATAGTACGTTCCGTAAATTGAGTGATGACATTTTTACAAGATATTTGTACGGCAGTTACACAAAAGGCTTGTGAATTTCTCTTCATGATCATACCTTTACTTTGGATAATTAACACAAACCAAATTTCAAAGTCGTAGCTAAAAATGTTCTGATAAATATTCTTGAACACATTTTTTAAAGACTTTTGCATGGCAGCTACCCGAAGGAGTAGACGGATGTTACTATTTAATGAACTCTGTATTGCTTATGACTTAAAATTAATTCCTGCTAAATTTTTACTTCTTGCCTTAACGCGTTCTAGAGTTATAGTGGATTGTGTAACTTTGATATATTTTTGAAGGACTTTTATAGGCTGCTAGACGAAGGGCTTATTCGATTTGCGTTATATTCGGAATCTTAGCTTCAAACATTGGAAAGTTCATATATGCAAAAGCTTCAAGTTCTTAACTAAAAGTATTCAGCTTATAATCATGAATATATGTCTTAAGGACTCTTGTAAGTAACCGAAGGAGTAGTGGAAGGGATATAACCAATTAACGAATTTAGCGCTACTTTTTCCATTTTACAGATTGTGACGAAATTTCAACTTCCTACGTGAACTTGAGCTATCGTGCAAATGGACGGACGGCAAACAGATTTGGGACTGGGTTAAACTTGTAATACTCCATGATTTCATCTAGAGTATAAAAAGTGCAGTAAAATCCTTTGATGCGGCCAATATTGACAAAACAGAGATTACCGATAAAGTTCTCGTTTTCGACACTAGCGGTATCTAGTGGATGAAAGAAACAACTGTTTTTTTTAAAGAAAAATATAGGTTTTGGCGTATTTCATATTAGAAAGTTTATACATAACGAATTCTTAAACAAATACTTTGCTAGAATATTGTGAAAAGCGAATACAGTATGTTCCGTTTTTTTTTGACAGTTCCGCTTACGATATGAAGTTCAAATTTGGACCTTGGAGCTATTTGCATAAAATTTCCGTCATTTTAAGAGAAGTTCGGCAATGGAGCCAAGCAATGCGCCCAAAAAAAGGAATCGATTATTCCAAAATCTCCTAAACGATTCATGCCACAAAGTTGAAACTTTGTGATTCCTTGTGTGTACATATTAGGGGAGTATAAAACAGTTTTGAAGGGGCGTTGCAGTCGCGCGGTGGTGGAAAGCTTTGGATTCCGATATCTCGCGAACCAATTATGGAGCGAGGAAAATCAGTGCACTCAAAGAAAAAATATGATTATGGCCACCATATTTTCGGAGAACCTTACTATGATTGAGGTTATAGTTGCCACAACCATGTTACAACATGTAACACAGTTGTACTAACTGAATGTATTTTTGTAATGACTATAGGTCTATAACCAAAATTTTACAACTTAGTTACTAGAACTATGGTGTTTGTTTTTAGGAAACATACAATGTTTATCTCAAACAAAATTATGGTTGTGGAAACCTAGGTGTGACATTCACGCAAACTTCGTTTTTATTAGAACGGTTACGCCAATCATAAAAATCCTGTAACATAGTTACTAGAAACATAGTTATGTTTTTAGTAAACATGTTATGTTTGGCTCAATCAAAATTATGGTTGTGGAAACCTAGGTATGTGATTCACGCAACCTTCTTATTTATTAGAACGGTTACGCCAATCATAAACATCATGTGACATGATTCCTAGAAATATATAATGAAAGCATAAAAATTACCAGAGATATGAATTTTCAAAGAGGACTCGGACACCGAGCAAACTTTAACATACTTTAACAAACAAAAAAAAATTAGATAGAAACAAAAAATTGAATTTCAATTATTAAAGAATCGGAGATGGTAATGTCACAACTTTGGCGATCCTTGATGGAATGACCCAAATATGAACTGACATTATTGTACTCACCATATTTTAACAAATTCTAATGTCGCACTGACCATATTCATACTTATCACAATCACAGTATGGTTACGGCAATCATAATATGTCAACTAACATGATTGTACTGACCATCTCTAATCAAATGCTATAGTTACACTGATCGTTCAAAGTTATGTCAATTATAGTATGGTTGCGACAATCATATCTAATATGTTACCTTACATGATTGCACACACCATATCTGGTATGGTTGTGGGAATTATTTTATCAAATTTCATGGTTGAACTGATCATAGAATATTGTTGTCGTGATTATAATATGCTTTTACATCATGTAACGAGAATGATTGGTACAACAATATTAAATTTCAGTACGGATATATGTTTAATGCAACCATACTATGTTTTTACGAATTATATGCTATGGCTAGGAGCACCATATCCATGATCATTGGAAACATGTCTGTTTTACAATATTTAGAAGAACTTTAATATAGTCAACGCAACCTTGGAATAAACATAGTTTTTCTTTCAGTGTGGAGAATGCAAGTGAGGGGAGGGAATTAAAAAAATTTCAAAAATTAAATTATTTTGATGGTGAGGGTGGGTGTAAGTGGATGTGAATGTGAGAAAGAGTGATATTTTCTTTTTCACCCTTCCAATTTGAATATGTCGAGAACCCTTCAACAATTTGTAGGACGAAAAAAATAGTGTGAATTCCATGCAATGGAGCACGGACGGCTTACCTAGTTTCTTATTCTGGTAGGTGCCATTCATAGAAATTATTCTCGCCAGCATTACCACCCCCAAATAATCGATCAATTTAAATAAATAGCTTTAGGTTGAGCGGCGGAATGTTTGTATGTATGCATAAAAGCTGATAACTTTTGCTTGAGTAGATTTAAGCAAAACAAACACATAAATTTGGTGTGCAGTCATAACAGAAAAAGGGAAAAACTTATGTAAGTAGGTTGGAATTTATAGTCTTGTTATACCAAGAAAAATATTTAAGAGAGAGAGAGAAATCAAGCGTTCCAGATCGAATATTTTTATGTTCAAATGTAATTTGTTCGTCGCTATTAAAGGATAGATCTGCATTGTAGGTACTAGAACGTTTCTCACGCTCGCCGTATACTATCAGTAATAAGAGCCAGTAGTTGATTTCTTTAAGACCACAAAATAGTGCAGCTCATCATCATAATAATTGCGCTACCTTGTGTGAGCAGCATATTCCAACATGAAAGATATGACATGTAGAATCAGTAGAAGTCCAGTTCCAGCAAGAGATCATTCCCCAAAAGGGCACGGGGAGTAGTCAAAATGAAGAGTATAGGAAATGAGAGAGATCAAGCAGGATGCCAGAGTGGCGTGGCGTGTGTATACTTTAGGAGATCTAAAGGATGGTATCATCCCAAAATCCCCTTCGAAAGTAAATCTTACAGATTATTAACTGATATGGCAAGTCCGAAGTCTACATTGTTCGACAAGGACAGAAATAGGGGCGGTAATAACACTGTCCACTTAGAGAGTACTAGCCAATAAGATTTGGAAAAAGGGCAATTGGGCGGATGTAATAGAAGTCTGGATTAGTGGATTAATCTGGTCAGTCGATGCGATGAAGAACGTGGCTTCGGTAATTTACAACACTGATTTTTCCGCATTCAGAGGAAAAAGTTACCAACTTACTAGCAAATTACTTGTACCAATTTGTCATTCTCTCGCAGTCCAAACCATCCCACCATTGTCACTCCAGAGCCAAAGGAAACAAGGGGTTTGAAGATAGGCTAACGAAATATGGACGGAAAACACGATACTGTTTTGGAACTTCAAAAAAAAAAAACCCAGATTGGATGTAGGGATGATGATGTGGAATAATGTGTGGCTGGAAACTAACCTAAAAGGGAAAAGTCGACGAGCGAATTGAGAAAGCATCAACTAATGCTTCTGAAGCATTATAGAAAACAACAACGTTGAGGAGGTTTAGAGTATACAACTTACTTTAACAAACTCCCTATAGTTCATGGGCCGAATACTACGTCCACAGTCTACATTGACTCTAACAATGTTTCTACATCCGTAGAGTTTTAATGCGTAGAGTTTGGTAGCCAAAAGTGCTGTAAAGTTGAAAGAATCACCCTTTCCAGTAACTCAAACCTGTCTAACGAAATAGACTTCCTTTCAATCGCTGGTCCTTTCGGTAAAAGAACCAGTGAAACTATTAAGGAAGCGTCGGCGTAAGTAATCAAGCCTAAAATTCTGCCCTGAGCCAAGCTCATTTTTTTTATTTATATAACTGGGTGGATCACATATGGCAGACTTGAAGCTATGAAGACTTGGACACCGATAGAGGCATATTCTATTTGCTTTGAAAGGAGGTAAAATTAGGCAAACTTAGATAGAAGAACCAAGTTGACCAAATTTCATTGGACAAACTATGTTTATTCAAATCTTATGGATACTTAGACTATATCTACAACGGTGATTCTTATAGGAGTATTCACGACAGACATCCAGATTTACAGACGGACGCATAAGTGCATTCAGAACTAGGAACATATTTCTGGTCCGTAAAAAATCACCAAGTCCGAGCCTTATACAAAACATCATCAATTCTGTTTGAGTTGTTCCTCAAGGAATCAGTTCAGCTACCAAACTTAATGAGACTTTCAAACAAAAATAACGCACCCTAATGAATAATTCCACGGAGAGAGGGGGCTGTAGAACGACTAGCAAGGTAGTCATACCAAATAAAAAGGAAACTTTTCAGCGGAAAAGACCGAAATCACAAAATCAAATCTGTCCCGATAATACGAGTATGCCGTGGCCTGCATCAATAGTTTCCGAAAATCAGGTTCGTTAGTAAAGTAGTAGAGTAAACTGAAGGTCGTAGAGTAGGAAGCGGGCCAAAGTACACGAAATGTTCGAGGATTTCTAAAGTAGCCTAAAACTGCATTATCTCGGATTTGGTCAAAATGAATCACTGCCGACTTTCGATGCCGATCGGGCTAGGCTATAACTCAAACATTTGCACCTTCCAGCCAAGCTAACACGTCGTCCTTGCTATATACCTTGCTGAGTACCTTTCGAAATGCACTTGATACTTCCTGTCTGAACTTTGCAGACTAAGCGCTTCATCGAAAATTTACTTTCGTCACGTACTGTACAACGAGTACGGAATGAACGTTGGGCATTGCTGTTGCTGCAAACCAACCCCCGACTGAAAAGGACCACGAAAAACCGATGTCTGCTAGGACTCGGTATGAAATATGTCCTTGGCTATATCCAGCTTATGGATCTGGCCTGGCAAATAAATGACTGAGACGTGAATTTTGTGTTGAATGGCGGTTAAATTTTTTAACCATATTATTGCATATATGCGAAAAGGGACACAGGGTGCCATTGATGGTGGTGACTTTTTTTTTCCCTATCTACTCAGACATCGACAGACAGAAGGATATCGATAGAGTTGCGGTAATTTGATTATCCAATTTTATTTATGCTCTCGTAGAGATGATAGAGTTCCATTTTGGACTGGATTTATTTGCGGAACTTTCAAATTTCATTCCAGGAATGAAATTTAATTACGATATTTTGATTAAAGGAGTGCAAAATAAGGAAATAGTCGAATTATTGATCTTATAACGATGGATTTTTCGCTTATATGAAGACAACAAAGCCATTTTTAAAAATTAGATGCTGGCGGACGCGGTCTTTGGGTCGAAACGATTGGTGGCGATGACTTCGGGAGGTTAGGACCCGATTTGGGCTAAAATAATAAAAACATAGAGCATATTATATCGACATTGCTCGTTTGGGTTCAATATCAAAAAACCGAATTTTAGGCGATTATATCGGAAACCCATTAAACTAAAAAATAATTCGATATCTCATTTGACCTAAGAGATATGACTGGATTCGTGAAAACGTACAGACTTATTTTATACCCTCTTAGGGGTTGAAGATCGCACGATCCTGAAATCAACTTTAAGGTCATTATATTTAAACTTCATAGAAATAAAAGCAAATTCGATATAAACTTAAATATTTGTCGAAATACGTGAACACTTAAACAACCACCCTGCACTCCCTTGTTTCATCTTTAGGTTATTAGTCGCATAGTGACCTACACCGCATTACTCCAGTTCTGTACATCAATAAAATTTAGAACTTTTTTTTTTGCTTTAATTACTCCTGTAGTACTTCTACATATACATACTAAGTTTTAACTTTCTAGCATACGCTGTTTCTGAGATATGAAAAACCACCCCCACCCCAGTACCTTGCTACCACTATCAAAAATTTTTCTAGTATACTTCTGCAGTGACTCTATATATTCGTCAATTTTTAGCTTTCTTTACTTTGCGGTTTTCGAGAAATAAAAATCAGAATTCTTTTCGTTCCACCCGCTCCCACCATCACCCCCTTTGCCAACACCACCAAAATTTTTTCCCTGCTAGAAGTCTACTGGGACTAACACCTGTAAAACTTCTAAGATCATATCTGGTACGGTTCTTGAGATATAAAAATTAAATTTTTTGAAAAATGGTTTTCATCCCACTCTCGTACTCCACCTCCCCTTTCAAAATTTACATTGAGCCGACTCCACTTGTGATCTTATATACAGAAACCACATTTCATCTTCCTGGTACAATTGGTACGGCAGATATTGTAATCTAAAGTTTTTCACCCCCACCCCTACACTCCACTTCCCCTCTTAAAAATTTTAGCTCTTGTCTACTCTCCTAGTATTCCTTAAGATAACTACAAAGTTTCACCCTTCTGAGATCAACGGTTCAGGAGATATGGATTTTAGAATGCTTCAATCCCAACTTTCGAACGTTTCGGACACATTGTTTCCCCCCTCCTCCCACTCCCACACCCCTCAACACTTATCACCAATTTTTTTTCAAAAAGGTCCACTATCATAGTAATACATAAGTTCCAAATTTCAGCCTCCTACCATAAGCAGTTCCTGAGATCTAAAAACCATAATTTTTCGTCTAAAACGCCTCCTTCCCCCTTACACCCCCACCCGCCGAAAAGATACCAATCGTAGGGGTTCACCCAATCTACCCACCATAAAAATTTCAATTCAATATCTCAACGGGTTTGTGAGCTATGCGCCGTCAATTGGTTTTGCGTACGGCGTCTACGGCGGACAGACGGACATTTTTTTTTTCCTTTTTTGGGATCTACTAGTCCTAAAACGTGAAAATACAAAATTTCAGGGTAGCAAATTTTTTTGAAATTTCAGGTCGATCACAATACTTTATTATTAAAAAATAATAAAGTAAAATTGATTAAAGGAGTGCGTAAATTCGTGAAAATGTAGAAAGAAAACCTTTTCACGGACAATTTTATTGCGTACGTCAATGGAAAATTAATTTTTTTTTGTTATATTACTTCTGTAGTAAAACCACCCCCCCTCACCCCATAAATTGCTTCTTATAAAAAACAGTATGTATACATATATTACATTCAAAATTTTTCTAAAATACACTAATGGTAGCTGTAAGTACAACGTTAAGCTTTCTAGTCTTAGAGGTTCTCTAGAAATAAAAATCAGAATTTTCTCCTTTTCACCCACTCCCAATCTCACCCCCTACATCCCCATCCAAAATGTTTCTGTTGGAGGACCGTTCGGATAAACTCCCACCAAAAAATGCAACTTAATATCTCAACGGGTTTAAGAACTACGCTCCTCCAAACGTCGTCGTACGACCTCTACGGCGATCAGACAGACATTTTTATTTTTTTGAATTTTTAGGGTCTACTAGTCCTAAAACGTGAAAATATAGAATTTTAATTTTTTTTAATTTCAGGTCGACCGTGAGGGTGCGTTTCCACCTCCGCTGTTTTGCGTCGCCGAAACGAGTGTCCCGTCACACTATTGGCATCGTCTTTTCCATCTGCGATGAATCGGTCGACGCGACGCTAGAACGTCATCTGCCGGTGTAATTTGGATTTATAGCCTTTTTGTCCCTGTAAAGCACCTTTAAAAAAAATCTATCGGTAATTCGCGACTTTGGATGTTGTTGTTTTTCTATTTTGACAGTTGCTGGTGTGTCGAGAGATATAGCACCACAGGCGCTTAGTTCGGATCCAAACCAACCTCTAACGAAGGCACATTTGTATCGGCTCGATGCCGAAAAAGTTGAAGTTGAGTATGTCCAATAAGTTAGCCCCGCCATTTTCGAAAAAATATAATTGAGCTATTGTGCTGAATTGTGCTCTTATTGTGCCATATTGTGCCGTAAAAATAAATTATTTAACTTTAGTCGATAATTAGTTACGACCATGTACAAAAAATTATGTTAAGTTAGCACTGCCATTTTGGAAAAATAAAAATTAAATAATTGTGCTGAATTGTGCTCAATTTGTGCCGTATTATGCCGTAAAAATAAATAATTCCACTTTCATTGATAATTAATTACGACCGGAGTACTAAAAATTATGTTAAGTTTGCCCCGCCATTTTTGAAAAAATTAAATTTAACAATTGTGCTGAATTGTGTTCAAATTGTGCTGAATTGTTCCGTAAAAATTAATAATTTTACTTTCATCGATAATTAGTTACGACCAAAATTATGTTTTTGTGAAAACAACAATCAACCGCATTTCTGCATTTATTAAATCGAGTAAAGTTATCTTGTTATTTTGTCACAATACTGCACAAATTAAGCACAATTCAGCACAATTGCTCAATTACTTTTTTTCTAAAATGGCGGGGCTAACTTAACACAATTTTTAGTATTTTGGTCGTACTTAATTATCAATGAAAATTTTTACGGCACAAATTGAGCACAATTCAGCACAATTGCTCAATTATTATTTTCCGAAATGACGGGGCTAACTTAACATAATTTTTTGTACATGTTCGTAACTAATTATCGACTAAAGTAAAATAATTTATTCTTACGGCACAATATGGCGTAATTAGAGCACAATTCAGCACAATTACTCAATTATATTTTTTCGAAAATGGCGGGGCTAACTTAATGGACATAAGTTGAGTCAACTCCCGACGATTGCCTCGGCGCGTCATAGAGTTCGTTTTTTATGTATGTAGAATGAGTCGGCGACGCGAAACGGCGGAGATGAAAACGCATCCTAATATTTCATTATTAAATAATAGTAAATAAATTTAAATTTCACTGCACTGCTTTTATTTAAAAAAAATTTTGCGAATTGCTCCTATTTATATTGCGATGGTGTAACAATGTTACACTGCACTGTGTATTTTCTAACCGCAGTGTGCATTAACAACAAGAAGAGGCTATGAAATACTTCACTTGAGTGAATTACCTGAGTGCTCAAATGTCGTTGATCGAAAATTGTGACTGCAAAGTGAAATAGGATGAAGACTTATTGTCTGATATTTTCTTTGTTTGTGAATGTTGTGATTATGAAGTAAAAGGAAGTATTATGAACCGAAGTGACTACGTTGCATTGAACAATTGTTGACTACACTGCAGATCTCACACTTGTCTTTCAAATCCACAACTTCTGGATTGGTAGACTATCATATTGTCATAAGACCGTCGAGAACATATCTACGTTTTCGGATGTTGTAAACATTAATTTTATTTAATAACCATTAGATTATTAGTATCCCCAAACGTTCTCTTAAAGGCAAAGCGAGTGGTTACAGGCCAGTAGGCAAGCCACGGTTGATGAAGATAGCAAAGCCATCTTAAAAATTGGCAGCAGGAGGACGCGCTTTTTGGATCGAGACGATTGGAGGCAACGACTTCAGGATGCCACTTGCCCGATTTGGGCTGTCGCGCCAGTGTTGATGAGATTATTAGTTATTAGGTTACAAGTAAAACCAAATGATGCAGAATGAAATAACTCAGGAAAATCTAGCTATATATAGTTAGGGTAAATACCCGGTATGGTCTTGTTGAACACCCAACAATAACTAACCAATGATACCTGTATAGTAAGCTTCGACAAAAATCTAAAAATGTTCACTACCTATTCGCTCGTTTATTGGCGCCTAGAGCATTCAATAGAATATCCATCTCACCTAGAATACAATTGTCCATTTCCCTATGACTACCATAAAACCAATCTTTTTTATTGTTCAATCTGCAATATCCTGTTCTCCAATATCCCCCTGTTCACAAATCAAACGTGATTGTTTAATTCTATTTTGATATTCATAAATACTTCAACATCTTCCTTCCGACTTAAACAACCGATCGAAATGATAGCAAAATTTTGTCGAAACATTTTCATCCATTTAATCAGGATATGACCCAAATATCGAGAATTACCTTCAGCTTCCGGGTTCAAATTGAGTATTAAATGTTGTTAGTTTCCTCTTCGGTTATTAAACAGCCAACTGACCTGAAACCTATTTCACTAAAATCCTTGGGGAGAAACTTTCGTCCTACATACAGTTCGGCTCTTTTTTCATCCCCGAGGCATATCCAGTGATTTCAGGGAGTAGCACAATAACCTATAAAACTCACACTGGGTAAAATACGCAGAGGGTAGGTATATATCGTTCCCGGCAAAACCATACAAACACGGCGAACTATTAAATGGGGGTCACCCCTGGTCACACGTGAACAAGGGCGCAAAAAAAAACATCGCCTCCTGGCCAAGGACATAAATAACAGGAACATGAACTCCTCGGATTTTTTTTGTGTAGGCAACATTTTGTATACACATGTGTGACGTAACGGTGGTATCACCATAAACTACAGCAGCCACAACAAGAAATCCTAGAAAATCATTTTGACATTAAACAACTTCAAATAAATCATCCAGAAACTCATCAAGATTTCATCAATGGATAAGGAGTAGCGAATAAGTGAGTCCTGACTAGGCCCATGAATAAAATATTCACACAGGAGTGAAACAGCTCGGCCTGATTCACGTTTGCCATTGTCCTCGACAGCCGAAAAAGAGCCTAGAGGATTGTTTGCATAGTCCTTTAGATTCCACACTATCAGGACTGTACGTGCGACACTCTTCAGAATATTTGATTCCAATCGAGTGTGGAATATGCGAATGATAAGGATTTTATGGAGTGACAGGCGACGTCTCAAAAATAATTTCGTTTTTTTTTTCAGATCTGCTTTCTGTAACTTAAGTGTCCATTAGTATTTCGAGTAGACTTTTATCGATATCAAGGGGAATTCATTACTAAACCAGTTGTCTCACATAGCACATAATCACAGACAATATAATACCCAGATGAAAAATGCCCGTTTTTGAAAATAAGCTGGCAAACATTTGCCAGCTAACGAATCTTGGGTAAGCGATGGTTTGAAACCACACTAAGAGTACCCGCATGCTAGAGATTTAAAATCGCGCGATAGTTTAGTTGAATGGCTAATGGCTATGAAGCTATATGGAAGAGCGCACACTGAGACTAAACAATCGTCGAAATTAAACAGTTTAATAGGCAGGCCAGATTCGTTTAGATCGATGTGCGACTAAACTCTCGCATTGGCCTCTATATGCACGTCGGCTTATCTAGATGCGCACACTGACCAAATTAATTATCTCACACGACCGGTTTTCTCTAGTACCAATTGGCTGTATCATTCGGCCGGTGGTTGAGTAATGTGCGGATGAACAACGACTAAACAGTTTAGTCGCGCTGGTAAGAGTGTACGCGGCTCGATGTGATTAAACAGTTGCCCGACTGTTTAGTCTCAAGTATGAGCTAGGCCTAAAGCTTCACGCTTTTAATGAAACTTGGGATCGAAATTTTAAAACAAAGATACGTTAGAAGAGAAATGCCAACTACATTTGACTAACTACTTTAAACATAATATATGACTTTAAATATATGGATATTATGCTTTAACTTGAAGGGTTAGATTAATTGTAGTTTCTTACCTCATCAAAAAGAACTAAAATTTTTCACATAATACACTTTTCCCTGCAGCGGAGGATCGCTCACTCGAGTATTATCACGGCTAGGTGATGCTCGTTGTGTGGGAGACCCTGGATTAAGGAAGAATGAAAAGAATCAGGAAAAGGGGGTCCATAGAGTTATCTATCGACTCAGAAAGCGTTAGTTTTACATTAAAAAAATACATATTTTCAAAATCCCATTTCTCATTTCTCAAACTTTTGGTAAAATTTACCTTTGTGATTGGACACGGAAAATGATAAACCAAATTTTTCATATTTTACATTTAAGTTCTAAATGAAACTTTGATATGTTTTAGGATTCGGTAAAAAAAATTTTTTGACATTCGGGACGTAAGACTATATAAAAAACCGATTTCAAATTTTTAATTTTGCTCACCCAGTACATTTTATTCGAACCACTATGACGGTTCCGTTTGACGTTTCTCGTCACACATGGACGCAAAAAAGGGATTTTAAATCCCTTTAGCCCCGCTGCGCTGCACGAAAGGTAGTTGGAGCGTAGCGCGCGTCAGCCAAACATGAACGTGAAAAGGGAGTCTTAATCCCTGAGCCCCGCAGGACTGCACGAAAGGTAGTTGGAGCATAGCGCGCGTCAACCAAACATGCCATAATGGCGTCTCGAATTGTACTGGTTGGATGAAATTAAAAATTTGAAATCGGTTTTTTATATAGTCATACGTTCCGAATGTCAGAAATTTTTATTGACCGAATCCTAAAACATACCAAAGTTTCATTTAGAACTTAAATGTAAAATATGAAAAATTTGGTTTATCATTTTTTTTATCCAATCACAAAGGTAAATTTTTCCAAACTTTTTATTCACTTCTGCGAAAGACAAATTACCGTGTGATCCATAGTTAAAGTTAAGAAAGGTTCAACTTCTGCATTTTTTGCGTAGAGGTCTAGGACTCGTTAAAAAGTTTAGTTACAGTGCACAGAACTAACAACAGGCTGCGAAAAGACTCTGTTTTTTCATAGGTTGTTTATAGTAACAGGACCCGGACTTCTAACCAAAATAGAACAAAGTCGAAACTAGACTGGTTTTTGACATTTTTTTTATATTCTGTTAAGACGCCTACTTAATGCAAACTTACACAGTTTACTGCGCTAGAAGAAGTACCTCATGTGATTTAAAAATCTTTAAGACGTCAACGAACCTGCCCCTAAGACGAATATATCTAAATAGTATACTACTGCTAGGTATCAACATAACCTACAAAGAGTAAAAGTTGAGAAGAAATAGGTGAACGGAATCCTAAAATGTATAAATACTGCCCTTACTCCCAATTAACAATTTACAAAAAAAAATCTGTTAACTTAACGTTTTTGAAATTCGAAAAACCGTGAAATTTGTGTTTAGGCCATTACATCAAATGGCGTAATAATCAGTTTTATATCTCATCAGAACTAAGGGATGGCAAAAATTGTGAAAACATATGCAAACCCTTGGGGGTTGAATATTGAAAAATTGAGAAATGGGTTTGTAGGCGATTATATAAAAAGTCTGTGGAAGTGAAAAGCGATCTAATATCTCATCAAACCTAAGAAATATATCGGAGCTTTGAAAAGCATACAACCCCCTTATACCACTTACGATTGAATATCTAAAAATACTGAAATTGACTTTTTGGCGCTTATACATATAGGAAACCTTAGGAAGTAAAAATTAATTCGATATATCATCAGATCTAAGCAATATGTAAGAATCTGTGGAAACATATGCAACCTCCTTACATCCACTTGGGGGTTGAATATCCAAAAATCCTGAAAGTAGTTAATAGATAAATATGAAGACAACACGAGAAAGTAAAAACCAATTCAATTTTTTATCAGTTCTAAAATATTTGACGGAATTCATAAAAACTTGTTCAACCCTTTTATACCCGAAAAAGGAAAAACCGAAAAAGGAAAAACCCTAAAAACAAGTTTTAGGCGATTATTACGCAAGCCCTTGAAAGTAAAAACATATTCGATATCTGATCAGACCTGAGGTATATGACAGAATTCGTGAAAAAGTATACAACTCCTTTACACCCGCTTAGGGGTAGAATTTAAAAAAAATCCTGAAAACTCTTTCTACGTATTTATATGAAGAAGCCGTAGTATAAAAATTAATTCAATATTTGGTAAAACATAATAGATATGGCGAAAATCGTGAAAATATATGCATTCCATTTTCAATGATCATTTTTTTCGCCACTATTCCAAACGCCAATGGATATTTCAAAATTTTTTTTATCTAAACTATTTTTCTAGTTGATTTACATATACGTACTGAGTTTCAACTTTGTAGCATAAGCCGTTCTATAGATAGGAAACCCCCCCCCACCCCCGTACCATACTGCCCCTATACAAAATTATATTTTTGCAACATGTTACTACTATAGCTCTATCTAAATACTTTGAGCTTTATATCATTAATGGTTCTTGAGATATCAAAATCAGAACCTTTTCCTGTTCACACTCCCCCACTCTCACCATCCTCACTCACACCACCAAAATTGTTGTTTTCTGCTAGGGGTCCATTAGGCCTACTTCTGGTAAAAAATTTAAGCATCTATCTTTCACCGTTCATGAGATATGAGACGTAATTTTTTAGAAAAATTCTTATCCCCTCCAATTTCATGTTCCGCCGCCCCCTTAAAAAATTTTACTTTCAGCAAACTTGATTTGTCAACCTTTCTACACAAACCGAATTTTATTTGTCTAGTGCAATTGGTTCGTGAGATATCGTAATCTAAAATATTTCACCCCCCATCCCCGTACGCCACTGACCACACTCAAAAATTTGCTTCCGATCTATTCTCCAAGTATATCAACATATATGTATAACTTAATGAATATTAAGTTTTAATTTTGTGACATTAACCGTTTAGGAGATATGGATTTTTGAATGTGTGGATCTCGGCTTTCTTGCGTTTCGGACGCATTATTTTTCCCCCCATTCTCACACCCCTTCACCGATATCGGCAAATTTTTTGCAAATGGGTCCACTATCAGAGCTCTATATAAATTCTAAGTTTCAGTTTCCTAGCGCAAGAGATTTGTGAGATCTAGAAACCAAAATTTTTCGTCTAAAGCGCTTCCACCACTTCCCCCTCCCACCCCACCCTTCAGAAAGCGGTCATTTCAAGAGGCGTACTCAGCCTATTTAAAGAAAAAATTTCAATTTAAGAGCTCAAAGGGTTTGGGAGCTACGAGCCTTCAAACGATTTTTCGTACAGCGGTCGACATACGGCGTACGGCGGACAGACGGACTGAAAAGTTTTTTTGCTTTTTTGGTGTCGACTAGTCATGAAACGTAAAAGAAAAATGTTGAGGGTAGCAAATTTTTTTTTTAAAATCGATTACATTACTGTATTATTGAAATAATAAAGTAATTCTTCACCGATAAAATATCAGTTTCATGCTCCAAATTTCAAATTTACCGGGTGTTGGCTGAGATACTCGTATAACGTTGTTCACTTTAAGAAATGTTTGGTTGTTTTTTGGCATCAGAGGAGTTTCTTGTGTGAAACACCAACACAAAAATCCCTTCAGGGATCGATCGCTGCTTTGGCTACTGCCATTGAGGACATAACAATTGGAAAGCTTCACTGGAGAAGTCAGTTTAAAACTGTGTTGGACTAGGTCCGAAGGAGTTGTTTCGTCATCGGGCTGAATTGACTCATTAGAGGGTGTACTAGAATCATGTCAACTATCCGAAACACTCTTACAGCTGCTGCTATTGCGGGCAATTTCTAAATAGTTTACGTAAAGTGCGAGGGGTCATTCCTCGAAAATTCGACCAATTACTGCCCAATAACCCTGTTCGATCTTTATGATATTTTAACTAAAACTACTCATAATACTAGTATACTAATATTTCACCAAAGCTGAAGTATTACGCAAGATACAGATCTATTAAAATGTTAAATATAAGTTGCTTAAAAATTCCCCTGTATGAGAGGCAGTGAGGAAGGGGGAGAGTTTTAGACGAAAAATTATCCCGACAACATAAAGAATAACCAGGAGGCTATTTGGAACGTCAGTTTTTAGGTTCACAGTCGCATAGTAGCCTACATCGCATCTCAGCATTAAACGCCTTCCGGATTTCTACCCAAAAAATAATGAAGTTGCGCCCAGACTGTTGGACGACCTTTTTCATTGCGTTGGCTGTCGTCTTAAATACAACATTTCAAAATCTCAAGTTTGGGCCAGAAAAGAATAAGTACTTAAGGCTACATCGTTGTGAATAAAGTTTCTGATGGTCATGCAAAAAATTTAACAATTTTTGGGTAGATTCTTCGTGGAATGACCTCATATTCTAATTATCTAGCATATTCCTGAGAAATGGAAATAAGTAGCTTTTGAACCACATTCAGTGTACGCCCTAAGGGCGATGAGGTGAATTAATTTTAATTTTCTCGTAAAGGATCTCGTGATAATATTCATAAAATTTAAAATTCTAGTTTACGCGAACGCGGAGATATTGTCACAACAGGCAATATCCTTTATCCACTACAACAAATTTTTTCTGAATGTCCTAGCATATCCCCGTGTATTAAAGTTTCATACTTCTACTTTTAAGCTTGAATTATGCTGTATGCCACTATGTCAAATATTGGACTATTCTGCCTGTCAGATGTAGTAAGCAAGTAAAATCGCCAAATTTTGTTTGTCACATTTTTTTTCTTGGCTCTGTTTTGACATAAAGGATTTGACTGAACTTTTCTTTAAATTTTTTCAGTCAAATATTTGCCAGCATGGCATACAGTGTAGTACAAGTCATTCCGGACCGGAAATAAAAAAATTCTTAAAGATTCGCAAATAATTCCTCCCTGTCTTTCCCCTTAAACCTTCATCCCTAAAAATTTAACCAATAATAGGGGACAACCCACTCCACTTACTACAAAATTTTAAGTTCATATCGACGGGGGTTCTTTAGTTATTACGCGACAAACACACTTGCATACGGTGGACGGTCGTATTTGTTTTGCGTGTTGCTTTAATTGGAATCCCTAAAACGTGCAAAGGTAATAAATTAACACTTTGACTGCGAAACATTTTGCCAAAAATTTTGACAATACTATTTAAATAGGGTCAAAATTACTGGCTATCAAAAATGATGGCCATGGAAGTCAAAGTGTTAAAAATAAAAATGATATTTATAGCATAGCACCTAAGCTGTTCAGCCATATGCGCTAGTAGCTTAAGGATAAAAGAACACGATCGGAGGAATAAAATCCATGAAACCATCCCTACAATGCCTTCCGATGAGCAATTGATATCACGCGCATAAAACGTTTCATTGTGTTTCCATTGAAGTATCTTTTCATCATATTCCGTGTGATTATTGTCAATCAAAAACGCCAATTTAATAGGTTTACGTGCGGCTGGAAATTTTGGCAAGTGTATTCAACTGCTGGCATCAATTAGATAAAGTCAGGAATTCTACAGCGGTTACATTGGGCACGGACCTACTCTTAATAATTATTTAAGATTCTGAATGAATAACTTTGGAATTGAAAATTATGCTTGCAAAGTTTTATGAATAGACTAACTATCCCGGAACATGTACATTTCGCACCCCCGACAAAATTCCTTGGAGCAAATGAAGTGAAATTGCTTGAGTTACTTAACCGACAAATCTAACGCTTTTGACTAGCACTTTTCCCCAAAATTCGATGGTATGAAAGGAATTTTCATCATCATCACCAAAAGTGAGTACAAGCTACGTACCTATAGCTCATATATCGTAGTCGCTACATACAGCTCTTAGTCAATTTATGTGTGGTGGGTGTACCTCAAAAGTGTAATTGCTCCAATTTTGGTGAGTATGTGTTTCAGTGCACGAACCAAGAATGCATTCGGTACATTAAAGCACATTGGCAAATCATCTCGTCCCGGTTTATACGACCCTTGTTGCTTGCAACCCCCTCGTAGTTTTACTCCATAGTGTTACACCCATTCATTCATTCAATTTGAATATGAAATCATTAAGGGTTCCGAGTATCCTCAAAGTAGTTAAGTTGGCGTTTAATAAAGGATATCAATGGCATTGTAATTGGGATAATGTTAAGTGAAACGTTAAGGCCGGACGTGAGAGGAATTCCTAAGAAGTACATTTGAAGGACTCGAGGAGTGACTGACTGTGCGTGTATTGAAGTGAAAATGTAAATAGTTATGACACCCACAACTTCGGTCCTGACCTAAACCCAATTTTACCTATTACAATGGGCATTGACCCAAGTGCCATGAAATCGGCATTAGTGAGGCACTAAACGTTTCGGGCATTTCTTATGTTGCTTTAATCTTTCTTTAGGCTGAGACATTTTCAATGGGCCTTAAAGGATACGACGTGAGAGTTAGGAATTATTTATAATTACAACTATGGGCTGTGTCTGGAATACAGAATTAGCGGTATAAGTAAGTGAGGAAAAGTGATATTAATGGGTTACTCAATTTAAAGTATATGTATAAAATACTCGTACTAGATGATTTAGTATATAGTGGTTTCATTATGGTTATAGCAGCAGAGAGACCTATCAGATCGCGAGAGACCCAGCACACGCATCTCGTCCTTTTCGTCCCAAAAATCTCAAAAACTGCACAAAAATTACTTGAAATGCATTAAAAAAGATAAAATACAAAAACCTTAAAAACCCGTCATACACCTCCTTTTTAAATGTTGCGTTCCAATAGCCTTATGTAACAAATAAATTTTTACTATAAGCGAAAAGCGTTTTGTCTATGTGACATTTTGTACTTACACCTTTGAAACCTTCAAGTACAAGTGTACTGCGAAAAGCGTTGGATCTACTGTACTCACTTTAAGTATTGATTTTTACGAGGAATCGTGAACGCGATAATTAATCTTAACTCCACCATCTTCCTTAAGTACTCTGCTTCTAGAATGCTCCCTTAGGACACCGAAATATATAAGTTCGAAAAACATCCTGTTGGTGAGTTACGCCCAGTATATTGATACCGTACCTACACTGAAAGGAGGGTACATTCCATCAATGAAAATCAAATCAGTCGCATAGTAACCTACACTGCATTTCAGCATTAAACGCGTTCCGAACAGAACCCATGAAATAATAAAGTTGAGCCCAGACCGTTGGCAGATTTTTTTAAAAAAAATTCTATTGAATTTTATAAAATTTGAACAAATTTGAAAGACTGTAATAAATTTCATCAAATTAAGTAAAATTTCAATAAATTGTATTTAGTTTTTATTCAATTTCATAGGTTTTCATCAAATTACATTAAATTTTATTACTATTATTGACATTTATCATGTTTAATTAAATTTCAGTAATATGTACCTGATTTAATTCTATTAATTTCCATTAAATTTCAATAATATCAAATTTCTCTGCTATTTTTCATATATGTACATACTTTTTTGCCTTAAAGGTCATCAAATTTATTAAATTCTTTTAAATTCTACAATTCAAATTACATAATTTTAAAATTTTAAAATTTTAAAAATATTTCACCTAATTTCATATAATTTAATAAATTTCATCAACTTTCCTTAAGGTCTTACATACACTGAAATTTCCAAAAAATTTGCTGCCCTGAAATTTTGTATTTACACGTTTTAGGACTAGTAAACACCAAAAAGGCAAAAAAAAAATGTCCGTCTGTCCGCCGTAGACGCCGTCCGCCGTGCGCCGTACGCCGATGTGGTGAAAAACTTTGGATTACAATATCTTCCGAACCAATTACACCAGGAAGATAAAATTTAGGTTCTGTATATGGGATCACAAGTGGAGTCTACTGAAAAAAATTTTTGAGGAGGGATATGGAGCACGAAAGTGGGGGGATATTAATTTCTCAAAAAATGTCATTTTTATATCTCAGAAACCGTATCAGATATGATCTTGAAAATTTTACAGGAGTTGGGGTCGGTAAGGTAAAAAATTTTAGGGGTGGGGGTGTAGGGGGTGGTGGTGAAAGGTGGTAGTAAGCAAAAAAATTCTGATTTTTATTTCTCAAAATTTAGGATTATATAGAGCCACTATAGAGACATCCTAGAAAAATAAAACTGTTCATAGGGGTAGCAAGGTACGGGGGTGAGGAGTGGTTTTTTATATCTCAGAAACGGCTCATGCTAGAAAGTTGAAACTTAGTACGTATAACATATGTAGATGTGCTATTAAAGTAACTAAAGCAAAAAAAAAGTTTACAGTTTTATTGGCGTGTAAACTGTGCTGTGTTTTTCTCGAAACAGTATTTTCAAAATCGGTATCAGGAATATATTCGCGACTACTGGACCGATCGGGACCTAGTTTTGCCCAGTTGTGTTTTACACAATACTCTAATGTTTACCGAGCCGTTTTTTCGATATCTTGCTCATTTTTTTTATCATAATTACTGAAAATTTTTGAGGCTAAAAATCGCATTTTTAATTTCAGAGACTGCGATGATCCGACAAAATTGAATTTTGAAATTCCAGCTCGGTAAACTTCAGTATTATGTATTTACTTTCAGAAAAAAATTTTATTTTTCGATAAAAAATGGCGGAGGAAAGTCTGGTACCAAAATCGCTCTCTACAATAACACGTCCCAGCAAAGCGACTGTAACTTTTTTACCGTTTGAAATTTTCCAACCAAATGTTCACATAATATAGACAAAATGTAATATTTTAAAAGATATATAATGGTTGTTCAATTAAATTCAGTTTTATGTACGAAAAAAATTCTTAAACATAGCCGTAGTTTTAGCCGTCCCAGTTGTATGTAACCCCTTAAATTGTATTACGATTTAATCAATTTTAATAAAGTTGTCATCAATTTGCTTCAAATTTTATTACTACTTTTAAATTGTATTACAATTAGGTTAAGTTTAAGAAGGAGTGCAGTGCTAGAACCACCGCGCTCACTAGGCGCCATACGAGCCCATTGCGATCCCTTCAATATCTCGTGGGCTATTCCATCGCCTCAAAAATACTCCAATTCCCTGGAGAACCTGACCAGTTTGTCAACCCCTGAATCCTAGATATTATCGAAGAAAAGACTACCGAGCCATCTCAGTCGCCTTCTAGCGATCCCTGGGCATTCACACAAGATGTGAGTGATGTCCTCCACAGCGTACAGATCATGGCAGAACCTGCACATGTCCGTCTCCGCAAGCCCTAGCCACATAGCGTGTTTCCCCAGCATACAGTGACTCGTCAGTCTCAGCATTCCTCTATCCCAAGTTAATATATTCTTAGTTTTTAGACTATACAGCTCGGGCCACAACTCTTAGTTGTCATGCTAGAAGGGCATCAGTCCTGGACTGATACCCTTGCAGCATGACAACCCGGCTCCCACGTGGATTTTAACTAACAAACATAACCAAATGTCTACCGCTAGTGTGCAGCGCTGTAATGTGATGATCATTATTTATTAACAGTGTACTTTTTGTTTAAGCCTAGTACTTACTAGATGCGAAACGAAATTTCCCATACAAATTTTTCGTTCGAGCGAAAATTGTTAGGGCCATTATTACGATCTTCAGTTAAACTCTAACCGGAACTTTAACTGGAAGTTTTGTATGAAAACCTGTCATTTAAAGTTCCAGTTAGTCAATTAATCTAGTAGCACATCTATTAAGTTTCAGCTTTCTAGCACAAGCCGTTTCTGAGATATGAAAAACCACCTCCACCCCTGTACCTTGCAAACTGCTATCAAAAGCTTTCTATCTTTTGCGACTTTCGAGAAATTAAAATCAGATTTTTTTCATTTCCACCCTCTTCCACCATATACCCACACCAATTTTTCTCCGGTAGAGGTCTACTAAGATATTGTAATCCAAAGTTTTTCAATCCCCCACCCCGCTTAAAAAGGTTAACCCTTTTCTAATCTCCTAGTATTTCTTAAGTTAACCACAAAGTGTCAACCGTCTGACATTAATCGTTCAGAAGATATGGATTTTAGAATGATGAGTAAACCTACCAAGTTATTCTGGCTAACTCGATCCATGCTAAAAGGGCATCAGTCGACGGGTTTTCAAAAATTCGCCAAAATTCGAGCGGCATAGATAAATTAGTAAAATATAATTATGAGTAATAAATAACCTCTTTTATTGATTCGGTAGAGTATTGTTATGAATTTAACTTAACTGTTGTCTACTGGCGGTTTTTCTTTGTTTTTCCAATAGTTTACACAAATGGACTGATTTTAGCATGGACCAGTGTGACCGTTTTAATATTTCTCAGGGTAGCAAATTAGGGTAGCAAAAATATTTTCTAATACTTCTTTTAATTAAATGGAACTAGTTACATCATTACATGCTTATCTGTTACTCATAATACTGCATATCCACTACAAATTTAAAATGTTTAAAGATAAAAAAATATTTTAAAGTGTAAATATTTATATGAAAATACAAGTTTTCCGGGTTCAATACTGTTAAATATAATTTTGTTCTCTCTAACTTCCTCGCTTCCTTGAGATAATGCTTCCCGTAGAGCTCTCTAATTTTTTGGTGAATGTTTTCACAGTACATTTTTGAAATGAAAATAAAAGTTTTCCGGAAAACTTGTATTTTCATTTCAAAAATGTACTGTGAAAACATTAAGCAAAAAATTAGTGTGAATATTTATTTACGAAAATCACAAAATGCACATTTTGCCCTTCGCTCGAACGAGTGATACTTTCGAAAAAGATGCGTAATTCGATTACGATTATGTATGCGCTAGCACTATACTATACTTCTCAGTACAATAATATTAGACAGCTAACAATGGTACGCGATTTCGAATGCAAGACCAGAGGCGAGCATGAATTTTACATTTGATATGGTTTGTCAAAATACCATATTTTGGCGTACACAAGTTTTATAACAGCTAATTTTACCAGGGTAGCAAATTTAGTCATGTAGTAACATAGTAGCAAAAAATTGTGGTCACATTGGCATGGACCCATTCATATGAAATACTCTTAATTGTTGAAACGACTCTTAAGAGCCGTATAGTAATCGCAGTCGGATTGGAGTGTCAAAATAACGGAGGGGAAAAAACGAGTTGCATTTGAAACTCGTTTTTTCCCCTCCGTGATTGTATGTAGCTAAACAGAATGAACGCTATGGGTCGTAGATAGTCGCAAGTAAGTTCGTAATATTTAAAATGATCGCAAGTGAACGCATCGGAATGTCAAATATGACAATATCATATCCTAAAAGGCACTAAGTATATTACTTAAAGAAGAAAATAATAAAATGGAAAATGAAAAGGGATTTCGATGAGCATTAAAAATAATTCACCAATTTTTGCATCTATATCAATTTCGCTTTGATTATTGACTCTAATAGAACTGCGAACTCAATCCGGTCATTGTGTTCATGCAGCGTTTACTTGCTGTTTATAGCGTTTCATTGCATCTCGTTGCGACATTTTGACATTCCAATCCGACTGCGATTGCGTTCATTCTGTACGGCTCTCTATACCACCAATTGTAAAATGATTTTACTAATGCAGAACCCTCGCGGGCGTGGCCTCAAAAAATCACCAAAGTTTCATCACAATCGGGTGAATGGTTTAGGAGCGTATACGGGACAAACAAACAAACTAACAAACAAACATTCATTTTATTATATAGAGATTGGCCTTACTAAATGGATGAAACATGCTTATTCCAGAAGGTTCAGGAGGCCAGGGCCCGATTTGGGCTGTCGTGCCATTGATGATGATAAATGTTCCAAAATTTAAATTTCTTGCTTTCGCTTGTTTTTTTGGAAGGTCAATACATAAACGTTTCTATCCAGGATACACGAAGGACAAGCTTTATTTTATTCATTTTGAAGAAGTGCTCAGCGAAGGGGTTAATCTCCAAATCACCCCTAGTTGCACCTGATTGTTAAAAATATGTAACGATTTCAACAAAGGTGTCTCAATGAACAAAATCCTTATATTAAATTATGTATTCTAATTTGTGACATTTTTCAAAACTGCAACCTCTCCCAAGCCTTAGCTATGTTCCCCTCCCTAAAACATTGCTAATTTCAACAGGTCGATTGCCGATGAGCTAGTACGTGATAGGAGGTAGTCTTCCCTATGCCTTCAAGCATCAGTACAAACATTGAATTCAGATCTGATATACCAGTAAAATGACAGTAGCGTACGAAAAACTTAGGTACGAAACGTGTAAAACGTAAAATCACAAAATTCAGGGATTGAAAAACGGTCGTGAAATGTTTAAATTTAGACCCAAATTTGCATATAATCTTGACTTCGAATTTATACGACGTAATAAACAGGACCAATATAAATTACACAGATATGCATCGAAATGAATCAGTTGAATGTGCGATATGACCGCCCACCGCAGAAACACATCTACGTCTTTCTTTCGCTATCAAAAGGACTCGTAGGACTCTTGACTAATGCCGTGCAAAACCATTGCCGAAAAATGTGTCTAGCATAAGGAACATCATCCCCGAGTAAACAGGAACATAAATCTGTCTACTCGTAGATCTGCAAGCTAGGAGGCATAATCAAATTAAGGAAGGCCGAAACATTTTCCTCGGATCCTGTTTTCCACTCAGCTGCGATGTTTTCGTCCTAAAAAGAAAATAGACACAAAACCAAAAACAAGGACTTTGAAGCCTCCCGAATAGGACAATACCGTGTTGTCATTTTCGAAACATATAAAATGGAACAAACAATTTACTCTGTCCTTGTTTTGGGATTTTCTCAAGTTTTACGTTTTATTTTTTTTGTTGTTATTTTGTCCTTCGTGGACGATTTCCTTTTCATTGTACACTACGTCGAGTCATATATTGAATTATTGCACAGGATCCAGTGGGGATGAGGCTCAAAAAAGGACGAGTATAGGACGCGCTTTCAGAGATAGTAGCCTTGTAGTATATCTGATTGAAAATGGTAAACGATTATGTCCTCTAGCATCCCGAGCTTTCCTTTTTTTTTCATCATTTTCTTAGAGCTCGTATCTCTTTCTCGGTGTATGGCCCCTTCGCCTCAACTAAATTGAATTTAAGCAATCGAAATGAGATCTTTCGATTTGGCTGAGTGAACAGAAAAGTTCCTGGATTGGAATGTTTGCCCAAAGTATTTCGCTATTTTGAATTCATTCATTTCGCTGCTAGCTTATTTGGATAAATAAAATAGCAACGAGAAAAAGAAACATCTTGAGTATATATCCACTATACTGAAAGCGTCGCCGCCTTTGCGTAAATTCTCCATTTCGAAGTTTTCTGTGATAAGACCCGAAAAACCTATTCGTGGATTTGATTACTTTTTAAGGAGAAGGCAAACAGCTTTATGGGTCTGTGGATAAGCTGACGAACTGAATGAGAAACTCTCTAGAAACCAACTATACGAATCTGGAAGATACTTTTCTGCTTTACCAGCACTTTTTATCCATTTTATTACGCAGCTAAAGGATTTCCTTTTTTTCTTCCAAGAAAACCAAGAAAAAAAATTAAGGATATCAGAGTTCTTTTGTGTCGGATTATCTTAGCGTTAAACTGTTGCTTATTGAATTAAAAGATACACTCCTTGAGATGGTTAAAATTGGAAAATGTACTGCTTTGAAAGATTTTTTTTTATCTAAAGATCAGGAGGAACTACGCAGACGATATACTTCTTTTATGATACTAAACTACTTATAGTCGTTTCATTTTCCACGCTGTCTTAAGCAGCTCTTTGTATAAAATTTAACTCATTGATTTCCTATCTTTTATCTTTTACTCATAACTTGTCTTAAACGTAACAAAGAATACTCTGACCTATTACTTTATTATTTTAATAATACAGTATTGTTTTCGATTTTTTAAAAAAAAAAATTTGCTACCCTCAAAATTTTTTTTTTCACGTTTCATGACGAGTACACACGAAAAAAGCAAAAAAAATTTCAGTCCGTCTGTCCGCCGTACGCCGTACGCCGTACGTCGACCGCTGTACGCAAAATCGTTTGAAAGCTCGTAGCTCCCAAACCCTTTGAGCTATTAAATTGAAATTTTTTTGATGTATAGACTGGGTAGTCCCCTTGAAGTGGCCAAATTTGGAAAGGTAGGGGTGTGAGGGGGAAGGAGGGAGAAGTGTTTTAGACGGAAAATTTTGGTTTCTAGATCTCAGCAACCGCTTATGCTAGGAGGCTGAAATTTGGAATTTACATAGAGCTTCAGTAGTGGACCCATTTGCAAAAAAATTGCCGGTATAGGTGAAGAGGTTTTGGAGTGGGGGGAAAAATTATGCGTCCGAAACGCAAAAAAGGTGAGATCGACACTTTCTAAAATCCATATCTCCTAAACGGTCACTATCACAAAATTGAAACTTAAGGAGTATCTGTAGGTATACTAGGAGAATAGATCAGAAACAAAAATTTGAGTGGGGCAGTGGCGTACGGGGGTGGGGGCTAAAAAACTTTAGATTGCGATATCTCACGAACCAATTCCACTAGACAAATAAAATTTGGTTTTCTTATAAAGGTTGACAAATAAAGTTTGCAGAAAGTAAAATTTTTTACGGGGGCGGTGGAGCATGAAAGTGGAGGGGATAAGAATTTTTCTAAAAAATCACGACTCATATCTCAAGAACGGTATAAGATAGATACTTAAAATTTTTACCAGAAGTAGGCCTAATAGACCACTAGCTGAAAACAAAATTTTGGAAGTGTGGGTGTGGAGGGTGAGGGTGGGGGAGGGTGAAAATGAAAAAGTTCCGATTTTTCTATCTCGAGAACCTATAATGATATAAAGCTGAAACTTGGTATTTAGATAGAGCTATATTAGTAGCATCTTGAAAAAATATAATTTTTTATAAGGGTAGTATGGTACGGGGGTGGGGGGTGTTTTTCCTATCTATAGAACGGCTTATGATACAAAGTTGAAACTCGGTACGTTTATGTAAATCAACTAGAAAACTAATTTAGATAAAAAAAAATTTCAAATATCCATTGGCGTTCGGAGGAGGGGGCAAAAAAAATTATCAGTGTAAATAGAATGCATATATTTTCACGGTTTTCGTCATATCTATTAGGTCTTCCCAAATATTGAATTCATTTTTATTCTACGGATTCTTCATATAAATACCTAGAAAGTGTTTTCAGGATTTTTTAAAATTCGACCCCTAAGGCGGTGCAAAGAGGGTTGTAAACTTTTTCACGAATTCTACTATATCCCCACGTCTTATCAGATATCGAATATCTTTTTACTTTCACGTGCTTGCGTAACAATCACCTAAAACTTGTTTTTAAATTTTTTTCAGCCCCTAAGAGGGTATAAACGGGTTGAACACGTTTTCACGAGTTCCATCATTTCTTTTAGAAGTGATAAGAAATTGAATTGGTTCCTACCTTCTCGTGCTGTTTTCATATTTATTTATTAACTTTTTTCAGGATTTGTGGATATTCAACCCCCAAGTGGGTGTAAGGAGGTTGCATATCTGATGATATATCGAATTCATTTTTACTTCCTATGGTTTCCTATATAAAAAAGCCAAAAAGTCATTTTCAGTATTTTAGATATTCAATCCTAATGGGTGTAAGGGGGTTGTATGCTTTTCAAAGTTTCGACATATTTCTTAGGTTCGATGAGATATTAGATCGCTTTTCATTTCCACAGACTTTTTATATAATCGCCTACAAACCCATTTCTTAATTTTTGGATAATCAACCCCCAAGGGTTTGCATATGTTTTCACAATTTTTGCCATTCCTTAGTTCTGATGAGATATAAAATTGATTATTACGGCCAACCAATTCACGATTTTTCGAATTTCCAGAACCAAGGAGGTGTGAAGGGTTTGCTTACGTTTTTTTCGAAATTCAAACCCCAAGTGGAAGTAATGGGTTTGTATACGTTTTAACAATTCGCCATATCTCTTAATTCTGATAAGGCAACAAATTCGTTTTTGCTTCTATGGGCTTTTAGTGTACATAATATACTGAAATTCGAATAGTCTACACGGACTTTTTCAATGTTTAATCGGTTAAAAATCTCTATTTTAAATATTTTTATATTAAGAACAAAAATAATTTTCCAAGAAATCTAATAATCTCGAAGCAACTCATGATACACTCCGACTTTAACCGCTCCCGAACTTTGACCCGAAAAATAATAAAGTTTCGCCCAGACCATTGGCAGATTTTTTTATATTTTAACCTAAGTTTAAATTCTCCTGTTCCCTTCCGTAGTTCCAATACAAAGGTCTAACTACCTATTGCCCGTTAACTTCTGGACACAGTATCTGGAATTTATACACATTAATTTTCCAGTAGTTTCTGAAAAGAAATATAGAAATTTGTGCGAGGTCTTCGTGCAACTTCCATACAAAAGAAATTGTTCAACTGGTAGGAAAAAATTTTAAAAGAACTACTTCCGAATAAAAGGTCAATTTCGTTTACGAAAGAAATTTTTCTTTGGGTCGTCCTTATTTTTTACTTTATTATTTTTTAATAATAAAGTATTGTGATCGAACTGAGATTTCAAAAAAAATTGCTTCCCTGAAATTTTGTATTTTCACGTTTTAGGACCCCAAAAAAGCAAAAAAAAATGTCCGTCTGTCCGCCGTACGCAAAACCGTTTGATGGCGCATAGCTCACAAACCCGTTGAGATATTAAATTGAAATTTTTATGGTGAGTAGATTGGGTGAACCCCTACGATTGGTATCTTTTAGGGGGGTGTGGGTGTAAGGGGGAAGGAAGGGGGTGCGTTTTAGATGAAACATTTTTGTCTCTATATCTCAAGAACTGCTTATGGCAGGAGGCTGAAACTTGGAACTTATATAGTACTATGAGAGTGGACCTATTTGCAAAAAAATTGGTGATAAGGGTTGAGGGGTGTGGGAGTGGGGGGAAAGACAATGTGCCCGAAACGTTTGAAAGCTGGAACTGAAGCATTCTAAAATCCATATCTCCTGAAGCATTGATCTCAGAAGTGTGAAACTTTGTAGTTATCTTAAGGGGTACCAGGAGAGTAGACGAGGGCTAAAATTTTTAAGAGAGGAAGTGGAGTGTTGGGGTGGGAGGTGAAAAACTTTAGATTACAATATCTTCCGTACAAAATGTACGAGGAAGATGAAATTTGGTTTCTGTATATAAGATCACAAGTGGAGTCTACTGAATGTATAACTTTTGAGAGGGGAGGAGGAGTACGAAAGTGAAGAGGTAACCATTTTTCAAAAAAATTTAATTTTTATATCTCAAGAACCGTACCAGGTAAGATCTTAGAAATTTTACAGGTGTTAGGCCCAATAGACTTCTAGCAGGAAAAAAAAGTTGGTGGTGCTGGCGAAGGGGGTGACGATGGGAGGGGGTGAAACGAAAAGAATTCTGATTTTTATTTTTCGAAAACCGCAAAGCATAGAAAGCTAAAAATTTACGAATATATAGAGTCACTGTAGAAGTATACTAGAAAAATAAAATTTTTGATAGGGGTAGCAAGGTACGAGGGTGGTGGGAGGATTTTCATATCACAGAAACAGCATATGCTAAAAAGTTGAAACTTAGTATGTATATGTAGTACTTCAGGAGTAATTGAAGCAAACAAAAAGTTCAACATTTTATTGATGTTCAGAGCTGGATCAATGCGGTGTAGGTCACTATGCAACTGATAGCCTAAGGAATAAACAGGAGGCTATTTGGAACGTTATTTTTTAGGTTATCAGTCGCATAGTGACCTACACTGCATCTCAGTATTAAACACGTTTCGGACTTCTACCCAAAAAATAATAAAGTTGCGCCCAGACTATTGGAGATTTTTTTTAATTGCTACCATATTTCAGTAAGTGTGCACTTATGAGAAACAAAGTAGTGACCAGTAAGAATGAGGAGATCCTTATTTATATTATATTATTAATATTCGTACATCTCCTTCTTAAGATTGATAATAGTTGATAATCATGATGAAAATCTTCTTCTTCTGATTGATTAAAGCTGATAATGATGTTGGAACTTTATAGTTCAATGTTGAAAAAGAAGATTAAATAATTGATATTCTTGTCGGCCTTGATAAATAAAATCTCACATAAACATTGATTAAACTTTTTATGTAAAAGGCAAACACTATTTATTACAATCGAAATAAAATTAATTCTTGTAAATAAAATATGAATTAAATATTTTGTAATATTATTTTTTAACTTTACGTAAACTGAAAATATATTATTGACGCGAATAATTGATAAATTAGATTTTAAAAGATTTAAGTTTCAATTAGTTCTATGAAATTAATTGATTTTATATTTTAAAATATTGTTGATCGACTGATCGTTTTATCAAGACTGAAAAAAAAACATTTCATTTTTTTTAAAAATGATTTAATTGACGACTTTGATTGACTCCTCAAATCAACAAAGTCGCCTACAAATCTAGCTGTATTGACAGTGTCAAAGACATTACTTTGTTAAGGAGAAAAATTTCGCTATCGTTAAATGCCACTACAAGAAAGTAAGAAGTGGAAATCCATCATCATCTTAGGTTCATCTTTAGTGATAGGCTTAATAGATTTTGTATTAAACACTGCCTAGCTGTTTTCAAGTTCTCCGAGAACAAACAATCTCATATATGTACATACATCTCGTACAACATAAACATGTAAGGAAATGCAGTACTGCACCCGCACTTAGTCTCAGTCGAGTAAATCAGTACTGCCTATAAGAACTTATAGTGAATTCCGAATCTAGGTATTATTCGTAGAGAGTTCCGATTTCCAGAGTTCGTCATTAACGCGTAATTATAAATTCCAGTTCTGTGAAAATACTGGAGCCCAGGACTTCTCCTTTTAGAAACAGATGTTTCAGTTCTGTACAATTCTAATTTCACTTTAGTATTTTTTAATAATAAAGTATTGTTATCGACATGAAATTTCAAAAAAATTTGCTAAATTGAAATTTTATATTTTCACTTTTTAGGACTGGTAAGCCCCAAAAAAAAAAAAATGTCCGTCTGTCCGCCGTAGACGCCGTACGCAAAACCATTTGAAGGTGCGAAGATCTCAACCCCTTGAGATATTCAGTTGAAATTGTGGTAGGTAGAATGGGTGAACCCCTACTAGTGGTATCTTTTGGAGAGATGGGGGTGTGAAGGTAAAGGAGGGGGGGGGGGCATTTTAGATGAAAAAATTTTGGTTTCTAGATTTTAGGAACCGCTTATGCTAGGAGGCTGAAAGTTGGAACTTATGTAGTACTATATAGTAGACCCATTTGCAAAAATAATTGTCAATAGGGTTCGAGGGGTGTGCAAGTTGTGGTGAAAAAAATGCGTCCAAAACGCTTGAAAGCTGAGATTGAAACATTCTAAAATCTATATCTCCTGAACGATTGATGTCAGATGGCTGAAACTTTGTAGATGTCTTAAGACATACTAGGAGATTAGAAAAGGATTACAATTTTTAAGGCGGTCGTGAGGTATGGGGTGGAGATTGAACAAATTTGAATTACAATATCTTTCGACTCAATTGTGCCAGGAAGATAAAATTTGATTTCCGTATATAGAATTACCAATGGAGTCCATTGAATGTAAAATTTTTGATAGGGGAGGTGAAGCGCGAAAGTAGGAGGACAGCCATTTTTCAAAAAATGAAATTTTTATATCTCAAAAACCGTATCAGATATAATCTTGCAAAATTTTACAGGAGTTAGGACTAGTAGCACTCTAGCGGAGAAAAGGGTGTGAGTGTAGGGAGTGATGGTGGGAGGAAATAGAAATTAAAAAATTCTGATTTTAATTTCTCGAAAGCCGCAAAGGATAGAAAGCTAAAAATTTAAAACTGTATAGAGCTACTATAGAAACATACCAGAAAAATAAATTTTTGATAGGGATAGCAAGGTACGGGGGTGGGGGTGGTTTTACATATCTCAGAAATGGCTTATGCTAGAAAGTTGAAACTTGTACCTATATGTAGATGTGCTACTAGAGTAATTAAAACTAAAAAAAAATCGGACAACAGTCTGGGCGCAACTTTATTATTTTATGGGTAGAAGTCCGAAACGTGTGTAATGCTGGGAGGGCTATTTGGAACGGTTTTTTTTAGGTTGTGAGTCGCATAGTAACCTACATCGCATCTCAGCATTAAACACGTTTCTGACTTCTACCCATAAAATAATAAAGTTGCGCCCAGACTGTTTGCCGATTTTTTTTTAATTGACATTTCTCTATATTCAGACCCTAGTTTCTATTAAGTTTAATGTTTTTGCAACTCGGTGGTGGCTAAAAACCTTAATAGTTTGGATAAGCTGTATTCGTTACTTTACTAAAAAAATACGACCATATTTGAATTTCTTGCAGTAGGAAACGATAATTTTCCGAACAAATTTGTTCGATAGCAATTAACACATTTAGAACTATAAATTCTTACAAAAATATGTGTAGCGCCATTCAAACTTTTCAGATAATGATGTCAGTTGTTGTCCAAATTGAATTTGTTTCGACATTTTCAGATTGATAGAAGTAATAGCAGTTACAGCTAACGACATTTGTGGATACTTCGAACAGTGTGCTTTTGAGGTACTGTATCAGTACTATATCAGTACTGCATCAGAACGTATTAACGTCTGCTTTTAGATTTGAATTAATTTTATCAAAATTAGTGTGCTAAATAGTAGAGTCGGCAATACAAATACGGATACTGTTGCGATGTTAATACTAAATGTGAATAATAAATAATTTATCTAAATAGGTGCAATATAATTAGCTTTATATTTTCAACACTTAGTTTTGGTTTTCAGTACTGCTACAATCATGTATGGGATCAAGTACTAAGGCCCGTTCCTACGATGTTCAGTTACGTTCTAACTGGTACTTTAACTGAAAGATTCTCATACAAAACTTCCAGTTAAAGTTCCAGTTAGAGTTTAACTGAAGATCGTAATAATGGCCCTAGGTTAGGTTAGGTTATAGTGGCAGCCATCCAAACTATGGATCGGCTCACTTAGACCATTCGGTTGGTCCATTGTGATACCACACCCGTGACACCTTAATGAAGTCCCATATAGGGAGTTATCGTAGCATTGCTACAGGGGAAAGCTAGTCGAACCAGCCACAGATGCGAATGAACTTGGCTAGTTCATCAATTCAATAATGGCCCTAAGTAAACAACTGAACTTAATTGCAATATCGATTGCAGGACTTCAAATTTTTCGTAATTACAGTACTCTATCGGGATTGGGATCCAAAACATAGTAACTCACGGAGTCCCGAATAAATTACTATTTAATGAACTTGGGATTAACAAAAATGTTCCAATAGTTTTTGAAATTGAGAGGAGGATGGCTTCTGCTGGAGTGCCGTACGAGTCCCGATGTATTACGGGATGAAATTGAAATGCCCGAAAAATAATTTGGTAGTAGGTGAGTAAAAACTAAATTTCTTCGAATGAGTCGGTAATATCGTACTGGCAGCTCAGTAAAAAAAATTCCTAAATATTCACAGTACGCAAATTTAAATTTTAAAGAAAACTTCATACAAAAACTTAACAAGATTATTCAATTACGAGCCACTTAGATGATGCTCTTATGGTCCACTTCTCTGGGGATTCATATGAATCGTAAGTGAAAATACTTGCGATAATACATATATTTCACCTACCTTCGCTAGTTCAGTAACTTTAACGAGCCGCAAGAAGATAGAAGAATTGTGAGGCAAGCACTAAGATGATTCGTAAACAATTTATATATGATTGAATGTTGGTTGTTTTCCGGCGTCAGTAGGGTTTCTGGTGTGAAACCGCAACACGAAATCCTCGACTGCTGATTAATCGTTGTCCTAGAGGACATGACCGTTGGAAAACACTTCACTGGAATACGCCAGTCTTTATAAGATTGTGTTGGACTAGGTCCGAAGGAGCTGTTTCGTCATCGGAGGGCATAGACTCGTCAGAGGGTGTATCATGCCTACTATCCGAAATTCCATTCTTAAAATTTATATATGACTAGCCGCGTACCACGGCTACGCTCGCTTCGCTCACGTTGTTCCATCGCTCCTGTTACTCCTGTTGCTCCCGTTTCTCCCGTTGCTCCCGTTTCTCCCGTTGATCCATTGCTCCTGTTTCTCCCGTTGATCCATTGCTCCTATTTCTCCGTTGCTCCCATTTCTCACGTTGATCCGTTGCTCCTGTTTCTCACGATGCTCCTGTTACTCCCGTTGCTACCATTTCTCCCGTTACTCCCATTTCTCCCGTTGCTCCCGTTACTCCATCCTCCATCCCCATCTCCAATCCACCATCCTCTATCCTACATCCTCTGTCCACCATCCACCATTTTCCATCCACCATCCATCATCTACCATCCCCATCCACCATCCTCCATCCACCGTCCTCCATCTTTCATCCGCCATCCTCCATCTTCCATCATCCATCCTCTATCCACCATCCACCATCCTCCATTCTCTATCCACCATCCTCTATCCACCATCCACCATCCTCCATCTATCATCCCCCATTCTCTATCCTCCATCCTCCATCCACCATTCTCCGCCCACCATCCACCATCCTCCATCTTCTATCCTCCATCCTCTATCCACCATCCTTCACCCACCATCTCCCATCCTCCATCCTTTATCCACCATCCTCCATCTACCATCCCCCAAATTCCATCATCCATCCTCCATTCTCTATCCACCATCCTCCATCTTCCATCCTCCTTATTCCATCTTCCATCCACTATCCTCTTATACCATTTAGTAATACGAATAGGCATAACTAATACACCGAAAACGAACTGCCGCTAAATCATATGAAAAACACTCAAATGTTGAAATAACTCGCGAACCACCAACTGTTAAATAATTTTGTTAACGCAGAAACCATCGAGGGCGTACCCTCAACAAATCACCAAAGTTTCATCGCAATTGGATGAGTGGTTTAGGAGCCTATACAGGACAAACAGACAGACAAACATTAATTTTTATATTTGAGATTCAGCTAAATAATTCGTTCCAAGGTAGAAGTGCCGACCGTGAGTAGAACAGAAAAAATTTATAAGAATATTAGAGAAGTACAAATAGCTGAGCCTGATGCAACGAAAGCCAATTTGCTTACAGTCCACTATGATGACTACGTGTGAATACACATATGAACAGATGTGAATCATTTGTGATTCATTTACGATTGATTTTTGTTTGCTGGCATGTAATATAATTGGAATATTACCAAGACACTTAGGTGTCAGATTACAATATCTTCGAGATAGCTTGCTGGAAATATATTTCAGGTTGTTTAGTAAAACCCATCAAACTCTTGCTTCTAAAAAGGTAACTATTTCTTTTCTCGTACAAGTCTCCGTTCACCGAGATGGAAAAAACGTGAAAAATTACTGAATTCGATTTTATGGTCTACTTAGCATTTATATTTTTCCGATTGATTTCGGTTCAGGCAAGTGTCCTTCGTGATGATGTTAGCTCTATTTTAAAGAAGATGTCTTTCGTCCGGCCCTCGCTTCTTTGACTAATACCCTAAGTGATTTTGACATGTAAATTCATCCGTTCCGAATAAATTTCCATACCTTTTCATTATGCACGAAGTGTTTCGATATTCAAATGATGCCCCTTCGAATTTCGTCCCGATTTATATTTTATTTTATTCTTTTTATCCTTCGAATATCCTTCGAACATCCTTCGAATTGGAAATCAGGTCCCGAAAGCCAACAGTCATCAGTCGTCGTGAAATTATTTCCGGCACTGGCTGGTTTTCATGCACTAGTTCGCCTTGTCATTCTTTTTCATCGCATTGTTCCGATAAGTGAAAAGCGACTAAGCAAATTTACAAATGACTCCCAAAGGACACTTTCAATGTGTGACAATGGAATTGTCTCACCAACATATCCAGTAGCTACACACTCCCATACACGAAAAAAAACGACGGAAATTTCGAAAGAAAAGCGAACAGAATAGCAGGAAAAATGACACCAAGTAAAGTTTCAACTCGAAAACTCCTCAAAGGGGTAGTAGCATCCCTTAGTTGCTCGTTGACGGCACAATAGAATTGAGAGCTTCTAACGAAGTGACTCGAACAAAAGGTGCACAAATAAGAACCACTCTAATCCCGAAGCTCATCCATGGAACGTTTTGTTTACGTAACGAGTGTTTAACAAACCTTTCCTTCGGAACAATGGCGAAGGTTCGGACTTAGTCGACTCTGCCAATTCATTGGACAGCGAGGATAATATGAACAAATTACACGTTCCGAAGACAACAGATGCCATCCTTTGACGGACATTTGGCAGTTAATTGATGACTTATCCAATAAAAACCATTGATAGCTCTGTTCAAGCGTTCAGTGCTCCTTCGGCAAGGATCAGCGACTGCAAGGACATAGACGGAATAATATCGGTGCTTGTACACGTCAACCCGATAAAGTAAAGGAGTCCTCTGGGCCTACTGAAAGAAAATAGCTTGACGCTTCGCGTTATCATCCCTTCCATCCATCCTCCAAGGACATTACGTTGAATGGCTGGTTAGCTATAAAATGTCCCATACCACTCTTTATGTCGGCATGTGAATTAGCCCATACACGCAGGTGGTTAATTCGTTGCTTCGCTCGGGGGGTGAATTGAATTTTTTACCTTGGGATTACACCAATCCGTTGCGAGTGTACCGCAAGTAAAGACCACACACATCCTGCTCCCAATGATGGATACGTCAGCTACATCTCTGGCTACAGAACCACTACACACGGTGGATACACGCTCAAGTGCTTTTGTATATCACGGCCATGAAAATAACGTCGAATTGCCTACGGATTTATCTACAAAAATGTGGAGAGGTTGTAATAAAATTACTTTGCAATTACGTTGTTGCTTTTTATGTGATTGTGATTTCTTTTGACGCGTACTCTGTCTTAAGGGTTAAATTCTTGCGAAATGGTAACGAGCACTAAAGGCCACAGAAACTGAATGTTTTCAGTATTGATTTGTTTCGTTAAAAATTTTGTCGGCAGAAATGGCAAGTAATTGAATTGGTGAATTTATAATCGAATTTATTTGTAGCAGTTGATGGTATGACCTACAGAGAAGACAGCAAGTTGGATGATTCCCAACTTCATCATCAGATTTGACACAAAATGTACAGTGTAGCCATTAGGACGCCAGCGCCCGATTTGGGCGGTGGCTAAGGTCGCCAGATTGGGCTATTTACCGCGATTTGGGCTATTTAAATATTCAGTTCGCGGGTATAAATTTCAAAAAGCTACTTATAGCTTTTTGGGCTATCCGGCCAACGTAAATTGTGTTAGTTTGCTAGTTTATAACAGAGCCTATTTACGAGGCAAAAATAGAAATATAAAAATTAGAAAACTGAATTTTAGTCGTCTCTTGGGTTCAATCTGCTAGTGTTACCGGCTCAAATACAACGTTGACAAACTATGTCATATCACAAATCCTGTTGCCACTAAATATTCGGTTCTCTCTAATGAAAAATAATACTTAAAATTCATAATTCATTTAGAATCGGTTTATTGTTTGTTGACTTTCTACAAGTGAACCACTTTCTTTCAAGTTAAGGACACCCATCGAAATATAACATACAAGAGATAATAGATTTACCAATATTGATGAATGTCGTAGAGTTCCATTTTTTCATAATTTATTAAACATTATTTTTGCTTGTTTGGTGGGCTGCAGACATGTGTTGCAAAAATTAAAGTTATTGTTACATGTGTACTCTGGCAATGCGAACAACTCACTTATTATTGGTATTAATGTTCCCAGAAAAAAACAACAACCTTGCAATATCGTAGATAGGTCCATGTACTTCTCGCCTATTCTAGACATTTCTCGCATGTAATAGTTACTTCATGCGCATTCCACACAAACAATAGAATAAGCTGGAAATCTCTCGACTCACCACATGCAGTATATAAGCGCCGCATAGCCTGGGGATATGTTTTTCTGCTACTAGAATGAAACGACGATCAGTTCTACGCGAAAATGTATTTTTAAAGTGATTTTCATCGATAACAGCGATCAAATAGTAAATGAAATCGAATTGTGTTTTACTTCAAATCCCGCCGAACATCAACCTCGCAACATTGTATGACGCTAATCGGGAGGCGGCTTGATCTTCTTTAGACTCATGATAGGATCGCTTAGGCGAAGGTGATTATGAGATGCTTACATTATTATATATTTATGTGCATCTTGTAACATAAACTAATACTAGTATAAATTATTATTCATAAAAGCAAAAAGCCATATTTTATTTTTGCCTGATAACTTACATGTAGGATAATTCACTGAAGATTTTGATCCAATTGAATTATGAAAGTTACAAATTATTTTTCATGAATAATTTGATTATTGCACCTAATATTTTTAGAGAAGAGTTTTAAAATTGTGATAAATGCGAATTTATATATTCACACACATGTGTTTCTTAAGAATTCTTGAGCACAGTTTGTCATCGGAATCGCAATTATGTTCAACACATTTAAGTAGGTCTGATAAATTTCAAAGTTGAGCGCAGTATTAGGGCGACAAGTCTTCGTGCGGGTTTTGGGGTATTTTTAGATATTCAACTACAAGAGGACGTAAGGCTTTCGACATATTTCTTAGGGTTGATGAGATATTAGATTGGTTTTCACTTCCACAGCCTTTTTATATAATCGCCTCCTAATCACGTAACAACTGATATTATGCTACGACTTAGAATGCGACCCGGAGAATGTCCGAATTATGTAATTCATATGTTATATGTGGCAGAGGCGTAAGTATTCTAGCGCGACCCCATTTTAACCTCTTCCCGAACTTTTTTTTAGGTTTTCAGTCACATAGTAACAAACGTGTTTCGAACTTCTATCTAAAAAATAATAAAGTTGCGCCCAGACTGTTGGCAAATTTTTTAATTATTATAATGCTTCACCATTAATACAGTATCCGTGCAGTGCTGAATTCGTAACACTGAAACGGTATCTCTATGCAGAATTGAATTAATTAAGTGTATCAAAAATCAATGAGTACTAGAAATGTTCTGCTAGAGATCCGAATGCTTCAGTACTTGGAGTGGAAAATAATTCCGCTAGAATACCGGTAAAGTACCGAAGCGCCACGTGGGTTGAAACGGGTGAGTGAGAGAATTTTTGACAAAAGAAATTTGACTATGTATCACACGAATTGATTACACAATTTAGGGGTATACAATGAAAATATAAGGGAAGAAATTTTTGAAAAAATTGTGAGTAAGATACAAAACTAGATTTTGACGGGTTGGACAAAAAGCATTCTGATTTTGTTCCATTAAGGTTATAACTTAGGAATATTATGAAGGAGTATTGTAGTGGACCATTTAAAAAATATTTCTTTTTGGTGGTAGTCGGGTAGGTGAGAGATCGTCTTTTTAATAAATCGTCAATGGCTTCCCCAAAAAAATCTAAACTTGGTGCATGTAAAACAATTTTGCAAGGCAAACTATTTTGCAGTGTCGTTGGGAAGTACGCAAAAAAAACCGAATTGATGATAAAAAGTGGTTACATACTCCGTCATATATCTTACGTACGATGACAGAACGAAATGATTTTTGGTCCTATAAAAAAAAATCTGCCAACAGTCTGGGCGCAACTTTATTATTTTTCGGGTAGAAGTTCGGTACGCGTTTAAGTTTAATGCGGTGTAGGTTACTATGTGACCGGAAACCGAAAAAAATTGGTAGAATGGGGTCGCGCTAGAATACTTACGCCGCTGCCACATATAAAATATGAATTACATAATTGGGTCATACTCCGGGACGCAGTTTAAGTAGTAATATAATACTACGTAGTTATTACATGATTAGGAAGTTTTTCGTGATTTGGTTTTGGGTCATTACATGAAATCGGAAATGTGTTTGTAGGCGATTATATAAATAGTATGTGGAAGTGAAAACCAATCTAATATCTCATCAATCCTAAGAATATCTTGAATATCTAAAAATCCTGAAATCAACTTTTTGACGATTACATAGGAAGCCGTAACAAGTAAAAATGAATTCAATATCTCATTAGAACTAAGAAATATGTGGGAATTTGTGAAAATATATTCAACCCCCTTGAACCCACTTTGGGGTTGAATATCAAAAAATCCTGAAACGAGTTTTTAGATATATATAAAGAAAGCCAGAAAAAGTGAAAACCAATCCGTTGTCTTATCACCAATAAGAGATATGACGGAATTCGTGAAAAAGTGTTCAACCCGTTTATACCCTCTAAGGGGTTGAGAAATTAAAACATTTGAAAACAAGTTTTAGGTGATTATTAAACAAGTCCGTGGAAGTAAAAATTTATTCGATATCTAATCAGACCTGAGGGATATGGCTGAGTTCGTGAAAATGTATACATCCCCTTTACACCATCGTGGGGGTCGAATTTCAAAAAAATGCGTAAAAATCAAATTCATATTTTTTGATATGGAATATGATTCTATGGCATAAGCTTTTAGTTCCACGGGCTTCTTATAAAATTGCCTAGAAATTAGTTTCGTAATTTTTGAATATTTTTTTACGAATGCCGCCATATCTTTTAGACCAATAAGAGATCGAGTTGGATTTTAATTACGAGCTTTTCATGCAATCATCTAAAAACCAATTTCAAGATATTTCGATATTCAACTCGTCCGGAGTGAGAAGAGGTTGAATATTTTTTACGAATTTCGTAATATCTCTTAGGCCCACATTCTGCAAAGACCACTTCTGGTGGAATAGTAGGAAATGGAGGTGGATCTATTCTTCTTGCTTCTGTTTCTTCTTCTTTTATTGTACGACAGCCAATTACAGCCTTGGCCACTTTGATAATATTTCTCCAATCGGATTTGGGACAATACGGTCGTTCCTTAGACTGATCTGGGGTTTTTTCCCGAAGCTTCTTAACATGGATTATTTTTTATTCTTAAGGTGTTTTTTCTGGCGGGTGAGAGAAAATGGGTATGAAAGAATTGATCAGACCATGGCGACTATAATACGATACTATCATCAACGTTAATACGTATACTGCAAAAGTTCGAGTTCGAGTCTGTCCTCCATGTGTTTTTCTATTTGCTGAGATTAATGCCCCGTATATTTATTAAGCGATGTCAAACCAAACGTAGTATCAAAATTTAAAAAAAAAATGGTTGAAGATCAATATGTATCCCATAAAAAATGGAGAGAAAAGAACTCTTGGTTGACCATTCTTTTATATTTGAAGACAAAATCCGATGACGAGTTGTACAGTGCTTTGGTATAAGAATTAAAAAAAAATCTGGCATTCAGTGCACATGGACAGCAAATAGATTCGAGATAAAATTCGATTCGATATCTAAGTTTACCAGAAACGAGGAAGATGCTAATCCCGCTTAGTTCAACCCTATGCTGCTAATCAATTTGCAAAAGGTTTCTCGAATAAAATCCGGGTGGTCGGGTATAAAAATCATGGAACAAAATCCAGAACAAAAATTCAGGACATAAAGAAGTTCTAGCAGATGACAAAGGATTAGAAATCTATTTCATAGAGGAATGGTCGTATAGGAACCCCCTAAACAATCCTAAATTGGAGCTCAAAAATGGTTCTACGTTACGAAGATATTTCGCTAAGCTGGCAATTTCCGTTTTTGTCTGAATCTGATTTGTACACTTTCTAATTTCAAACATGAAACTCAAGTACTCAATCGTTCTCCGAATGATGAGCATCTATGGTCACTATGGAAACCAGATAAGATATCCTTAATTTACCGCATGTGGCGGTTTCATATTCACTTCAAAATGACCCAATTGTGTGTTTTCGTATTTAATGAAAACTTACTTCGTCAGGACAGTTTTATCAAGTAAGTTGCCGTACCGAAATATAACAAATCTCAATGTAGTCTAAGTCCTAATTTGACTTTATGTTTAGTTGAGTAAGTTGTTTAAAGGAAAGGATGTCCCAGCATTTGAGAATTTTATGATCTTCAAGCACGCAATTCCGGAAACTACGAAATTACGTGTGGTGAATCGCTTCAGTAAGTTACTCAGTCAGACACCCCACCCTATTTCATCCCTAAATTGTACAAATCTGAATTGACCCATAAAGGATACTCGTATAATAACTGCTTCTGTTTTCACAAAAATTCCATCTAGTGTTCGAACTACACATGGCTAGTTCCGATTTTTTGACCACTTTGCTAAAGAAATTTTTGGCACGCAGCCTAATACTTTGATTTACGCTGTCCGACAGCGAAATTTCTGTTCGGGTCAGTTTCTGACACTAAATCATCTCCTCGAAGAAAAATGCAGAAAATTAACGGCCGAATCATTTGGCATGCAGCCTCTCTACATTCAATATTTGAATGTCCTTTTGCCGTAGTAACTATTCGCTGTTAGAAGGAAGCGACGAAAAAAAAAAGTAGCGTCGCTCCATTTTATACGATCCTCATCCATTCAGAGAGTCCCTGTGTGTAAGATAAGAGTTACGCCACCACGGGTATCTGGAAAAAGAGGACACCAGTGGTTTTTATTTGTGCCCTTTTTTTTATCAGTTCGTTATAGTGGGCTGGCTGTGCGCCAAAAATTTTCCTGAAAATTTTAAACCGAAACACCATATCATACCTATAGTATATTTATCTGCATTATAGCCATCTTCCAGGAACTCCCTCACCTTTTTTTGCCAGCTTTCCCATTCAGCCGCCCACCTCAGCTCTTGACTTTCACCGAATTTAGATTGCATATTACGATATCCGCCGTATATACTCGTACCTACCCTTAAGACCTTTTGATGTCAGATTAAATCGGCGAATATTCCCGACGAGAGAAAAAAAAACGGATTTCGCATGCAAACATCTTAATCGAAGGTAAGATGAAGGTACGAAGTAATCTTGATCGGATGTCATTTACTTCACAATGCGAGGCATGTAAAAGAAATAAATGTGGCGCCCAGGGAGTACTCAGTTGTTCGGTTGGGCGAGCTGTACACCTACTTTAATCAACAATTAGCAAAGAGTTTGGGTCGCAATGTAAGGACTAAATGTTGTTCCCATTTAACAACGTGGAAAATAGCCCTAAAATAGCGATTAATATTTACGACTACATTGTAAGACTTGTAACATTGCTACCTACATTTATTATAATGTCCTACATTCCGAGACGAGGCACCTTCAAGAATTTCAGCTTTCGATGATTAGGTAAGTTCGGGGAAAAAATGCCTACTCATATAATGAAATTTCCAGAAAAACAAGATATGAACCTGACGATCGGAAGGACGAACGTCTAAAGTAAAATTTGAAAAGAAAGCAAATAAAAATGAAAATTTTTAGGAGAATTTGTGGTAAGAATGTGGACAGTACACATGTCATAAGCAAACTCCACAATTTGCAATCCTTTGTTGGAGACTACTATGCAAAGCTTCCATCCTCATTGCTACAAATCAAATATTCTTTCAAACTGAAATCGCCTAGAAAAATTATTCAAGCCTTACTGTCTTTTTTTATTCAATTCAAAATGCATAAGTTTACTCTTTCGTTGACTTCGTCAGCTGTCTTAAAACCAGTTAAACTAAGCCGAGACTCCAACCAAAATTTAATTGGAATAAGAATTTCCTATGAACTTTCAGAGCACTCCCTTACAGGTCCTAAGATTTATGCAAGGATCCTTCGCTCAAATGTGTCTATCGAGTTTTGGGGTTTGAGTTAAGTTTATCCACCCTTCTGATCCATATTGGAGCCCATACCTGATTATCGTTGTAATTTATTCTTTCTGTGATTTAAATATCAAGAGGATCGCATAAGAAATCTTGTTGGTATTAGGTGTTTTTTTTTTCAACTTGATCAAGATAACAATTGAAAAAAACGATGTGAATCAACCCAAAAGCTAATTTAGCAGGGTTAACAATCCTTTCGGTAAATGTCTCGGATAAACTGTCAGCTGCCCTGCCGGCAAAGCTTTATATACTATACCACGAAACGCACTGCATACAGGTCATATACACAAAGGTTTTTTGTATGTATTGAGTTCTCATGACTTTTCGACGACCATGTTCTACCTGTTGCGTGCAAATACCTGCTACAAATTGAATTTACTGGTGTCATTACAGCTGAATCGCGGGGCGCCATCTGTGAAAATGCTAAAATAGTGGAAACTTAGATGAGCTTTAATAGCGAAAAACTGATCCAACTTTGATCCCATTATGATTTTGGATCATCTCTTTGATTTTGTTTTCAATGTAAAACCAATGATTTTGATATTGATCTAGTTGAAGAAAACACAGCTATTAATAATTCACCACTGAATTTCAACACTTTACTTGTCGTCCTTATTTAGCTGTACTCCTAAGTAGATATATTATTATTTTGTCTGATTGGTGGTCTCTTCTTTGCTTGGGTAATGAGTTTTGTATTTGGGTTATTGCTCCGTAACCTGACTGTTGCTGATAACTCAAAGTTCATGACTGTATTCTTAGCTGTCGATTGTGCTATGAAATTCATGTCATCATACCCCATACCTCGAAATGTCCTCAGCGAATGAAAGTCACTAACAGAGCGCATCGGTACTCCACAGGTATTCTAGCGGACCTATTTTCATTTCCTAGTACTGAAACTTGCCGAACATCAGCAAATTCAGCTAAATTTAATTTACTCAGTACTGAAGATAAGTACTGTTTCAGTATTACAGATATTATAGATAGAGAGATAGATATAATTGATTTATTTAAATTTATTAAGTTATATAATTAACAAGTTAAAATTCGTTCAGAGATTAAAACTTAAAAAAACTTAAACTTTATTATTTTCGGGTAGAAGTTTGGAACGAGTTTAATTCTGAGGTGCGGTGTAGGTTACTATGTGACTGAAAACCTAGAAAAAAGTTCGGGAAGTGGTTAGAATCAGTCGCGGGTCGTGCCTTTCTTGGCAGGTGAGGCAGAATTGGAATATTTAATACGACTTTGTCGGACTAAAACTACATATATGAGTAAGGAAGTCGGTTTACTGCAGAAAGTCGTTAAGTAACATTTTCAAAACAAAAAATCACTGACTTTTTGATGACTTTTTACTTAATAGCATCATGTGGCGAGCCGCCACTGGTTAGAATGGGGTCGCGCTAGAATACTTACGCCACTGCCACATATAACATATGAATTACATAATTGGGTTATACTCCGGGACTAGGTCCATATGCGTGCCGTGGCCTGAAATCTCGCAGGGGCCAGGGTCGAATGACTCAGAACATACGACTTCTTTTGAAAGGCATACATGATTTTCGTACAAGTTCGTCCTTTTTGTGTTTACAGATTAGGTGTTCGTATAACGAATGATTAGTCTTAGTCTACGGCTTTTATACATTGCTTTTCCAATAGCTGCAGTTGAAGGAAAGAATTTGAAAAAGTTCCTATGAGTCCTCCTTCGAGTAGCTGGCATTCAAAAATCCTGTAAAAATGTCTTCACTGTCTTTTAGTTTCGAGTAGCAATCAAAAGAGAGTCCTTAAAATTGGATTCAATGTTCATGATTGAGAGATTCGAGAACCTATCTTGAGTAGTAGCAGCGATTCTAGATTTGAAAATTTTTCTTCAATTTGAAGATTTTTAGCGTTACCGAAGATTTGAAGACTTTGATGGCTATGTAGAAGATTTTTTTGTATTCGTAAGATATTTTCTTCAATTTCGATAACAAAAAAAAATTTAATTTATAAATTCCTAGCTTATTTTCTATTATTTTCGCAATTCTCACTTAACAGCTTCGTGTTCGTTTATATTTTCTCATCCATATTCAGGATCAAAGTCAGTCAGTACCGGCCACTCTGATCTAATTATCAAAAATAACGTTTTCTTCGATAGCGTTTTATTTGTTTTTTATAAGAACAAAAAATTAAAAATAAACAGTATTTTATCCGGAAAGCTAGTTTTGCTAAAATAAGTGAACCTTTTAATTTGAAAAGATTTTTACGAGGTACAATGAACCAGTGTTTTGAATTTAAGAAGCTTTTTTTAAATTTGCAAGACAATTAATGATCGTCTTGTATATTTCAAAAATTCTTCTGAAATTGAAAAGCTTTTTAATATGTAATAATTAGCGTCGCTATTCGTTTGCATTTTCTTCAGTGGGAATGCAAACGAAACGATCGATCGAAGTTTAGAAAACCCCCTGAACTATTGAAGTTGTGTAAATTGTGAAAGAAGTGTTATGTATCCTATTCTTTTGCTATATTTTCCATTTTAAATATTTAATTAAATTGTTGTTCTAACATTGCGAATAAGGTAAGGTAAGATGATTTCTTGCTTTTTCGCCATAGTGAAAAAATGAACAAAATAAAAGTTATTTTACTGACATTAAAAAATATTTAACCCACATTCGAAAATATCATAATGGATTGTATAGGAATGATTTCCAATGTCTTAAGTTTAATGGTAAGTTTCACAAAAAAAGCTCCATTAGACAGACATATAAAAAATGTTATGATTCTCAGAAAAGTTCTTCTATTCAAAACTCTATCCCACTTCAATCCTTCTTTTCCACTCACATTTATCTTCATGCATGGAAAGATTTGCGGCCATATAGGTTTCATTAGATGATAACTAAATCCATTGATATTATGGGCATGTGGCCAATGTACAAACATAGTGCTGGAGTTTATGGTAAGCTTATAAACGAGTATAATTTATTTTAAATTATTGATTTTATTATTAAAGATTTATAATTTTATTTTATTTTTATAAATACTTGACGATTTTGCAACAATGTATACAACTGTGATTTGCAAATTATTTTATTCTTGGGATATATTTAAAAGCGCAATAAAACGCAATTAACAAGTAAAGTGTTTGCGGTAGGATAAGAAGGAATTATTTTTCTGGAAGTGGCCAGAATTATTTCTCTGGGAGGGTCCAAGCCGGGATCTGAGGGGGTCTCGGCCCCTCCTGACCTCCCTGACGGCACGCCTATGACTAGATCTAAGTCGTAGTATAATATCAGTTGTTACATGATTAGGAGCAGCTCTGCCGAACTTGCTACTATTATATAGTAGTATTTTAATACTATTTCAAGCCCGTACTACTTATACTACTCAAATTTCAATTATGGTATCCGGATGAAAAAAATTATTTTTAATTAAAAAACTTATCATCTAGCTTACTTCCTTCGATGTCATTATTCCCCAATTTAATAGATCATTTCTTAATCCAACAGTGGTATCTACAGATTTGCCTTTTGAAGATTTCTATACCAAAATATTTTTAATCAGAAAAACGCATTAAACCAAACCAAGTTTTCTAATATAAGACATTTTATCGGAACTATAATCGCTTTCGCCATAGCAGTGCAACTGCCGAAAGAAAATTTTCTGAATTTAATTTAATTAAGGACAAGAAAAGAAATTCACTTCTCACTGGCACAGTGAGCGTTGACCGTTGCTACCCTTCGCATCCAAATACTACTCAAAACATGTAAATTTTGCTACCCTAAAAAACTACAAAGCGATAGCACTGATTAGGAGGTTTTTCGTGATTTGGTTTTGGGCCATTACATGAAATCGGAAATATGTTTGTAGGCGATTAAATAAAAAGTCTATGGAAGCGAAAACCAATATAATATCTCATCAATCCTAAGAAATATGTTGAAAGCCTTACGTCCTATTGGAGTTGAATATCTAAAAATAACGAAATCAACTTTTTGACGATTACGTAGGAAGCCTTAGAAAGTAAAAATGAATTCGATATCTTATTTGAACTAAGAAATATGTAGAAATTTGTGAAAATATATGCAACCCCCTTGCACCCACTTTGGAGTTGAATACCCAGAAATCATGAAATGAGTTTTTAGATATATATAAAGAAAGTCCGATGAAGTGAAAACAATCCGATGTTTTATCACTCCTAAGAGATATGATGGAATTCGTGAAAACATGTTTAACCCATTTATACCCTCTTAGGGGTTGAAAAAGGAAAAAACTTGAAAACAGAATTTAGGTAATTATTAAACAAGCCCGTGGACGTGAAAAGTTAATCGATATCTAATCAGACATGAGGGATACAGCTGAATTCGTAGAATTGTATACATCACCACTACACCACTTCGGAGGTCGAATTTCAAAAAATCCTGAAAACACATTCTAGGTATTTATATAAATAATCTGTTGAAAAAAAATTAATTCAATATTTGGAAAGACCTAATAGATATGACGAAAATCGTGAAAATATATGCATTCCATTTTCACTGAAAATTTGTTTGCCCCCCTTCCGAACGACAATGGATATTTGAATTTTTTTTTATCAATATTACTTTTCTAGTTGATCTACATATACATACCAAATCTTAACTTTCTAGCATAAGCCGTTCTATAGTTAGGAAAAACACCACCCACCCCCATACCATACTACCCCTAAAAAAATTTTAATTTTCCAATATGCCATATCTAAATACCAGGTTTCAGCTTGATATCATTATAGATTCTTGAGATATAAAAATCGGAACTTTTTCCTTTTTACCCTCCCGCACCCTCACCCCCTACAACCTCACTACTTTTGGTTAAAATTCTAAGCATCTGTCTTACACTGTTCTTGAGATATGAGACGTGATATGTTAGAAAAATTCTTATCCCCTACACTTCCATGCTTCCACTTCCACCGCCCCCTTGAAAAATTTTACTTTTAGCAAACTTTATTTGACAACTATTCAGAAACCGAATATTACTTTTCTAGTGTAATTGGTTCATGAGATATCGTAATCTATTTTCAATCCCCCACCTTCGTACGCCACTGCCTCCACTCAAGAATTTATTTCTGATCTATTCTCCTAGTATACCTACAGATGATCATAATTGTTTTAATTTTGTGATATTAACTGTTTAGGAGATATGGATTTTAGAATTTCTCGATCTCGGCTTTCGAGCGTTTCGGACGCATTATTATTCATTCCCCCCACTCCCACACCCCTTCACCCATATCAAAAAATTTTTTGCAAATGGGTACACTATCGATGCTCTATGTACATTCCAAATTTATCCTCGTACCATAAACGGTTGCTGAGATCTAGAAACCAGATTTTTTTGCCTAAAACGCTTCCCCCACCTCCTCCCTCACACCTCCTCCTTCACACCTCCTCCCTCACACCTCCACCACTCAAAAGGTGACCAATTGAAGGGGTCTCCTCAGTCTACCAATATAAAAAACTCAATTTAATAGCTCAAAGGGTTTGAGAGCTATAAGCTTTCAAACGTTTTGCGTACGGCGGACGGAGTGAAAATTGTTTTTGCTTTTTTGATGTTTATTAGTCATGCAACGTGGATAAACAAATTTCAGGGTAGCAAATTTTTTTTTTTTAAAATCGATAACAATACTTTAAAATAATAAAGTAAAATTAATCAGCTGAAATTGATAAATTTTCAATCTATTTTCAAAAACTTATGTTAATCTGTAGAAATTACCTTTTCAAGAAAAAAAATTTTGGAACAAAAAACCTTGCTTATTTTATTAATTTAGTGAAATTAATTTTGAGTTCCTAATGAATAAATATAAACGATATCTATGCAGTACTAGTGACACTTTCTGGTAGATAATACTACAAAATTAATCTTGAAGTGTTTTTTAATGTGGTTTAATATAATGGTAATATTTTCTATATTGGGAGAACAATACATTCGATCTGCTCAAAAGCTGGTATCGGGACATAGAATCAATATCCAGTTCAGGACAGAAGGCTTTATGATTGTTTCTAACTATACTTGGAGCGTAGATAAGGGCTAACATATGTAAGGGGTAAGGTAGGATATGGTGGTTGGCGAAAAACTTTGGATTACAATATCGTTTGATCCAATTATACTAGAAAGACAAGATTCAGTTTGTGTGTATAGTTTTATAAGTGGAGTATTTTAAATGTAAAATTGTTTAGGAGCACGGAAGCGGGAAGGCAGTATTTTAAAAAAAATAGTTTTTAAGTCTCAAGAATTTTAACAGATAGAGTTTGTAATTTTTACAATAATTACGCCAAGTAGACTTCTAGCAGAGGAAAAAATTAGGGGGTTAGGGTAAAGAGGTGACGGTAAGAGAGGGTGGACAGCAAAAACTTCTAACTTTTATTTCTGTAGAACAGCCAATTATTTAAAATTTAAAGTTGTTGGCTATATAGAGACACCATAAAAGGCATCCTAGAAAAATAAAATCTGGGAAGTAAGGTAAAACGGTGGGAGTAGTTATTGTGCACAGGAACGGTCTATGCTAGAAAGTTGCAACTTGCAACTTTATATATATATGGATATGCTAGAAAGTTGCAACTTGCAACTTTATATATATGGAAATGTACTACCAAGGTAAGTTTAACATAAAAAATCATGTTTGCATTGGTGGACGGCGGTGAGGCAAAAAAAAATTATTCGCCAAAACGGTTTTTTTTAACATTTTCTCGTATTTTGTCCTTTAGGTCTGTCAAGGTATCGAATTAAATTTACTTTTCGGGTTTCTTCAAAATGCTGATTTCGCGTAAAAGGTTTAATCTCAGCACCATAGTTGGTGTCCGCATTAGACAGTGTATTATAGGCCAGCATGCTAAAAGGTTCAAACTCTCGTAGTGGAAGCTTCGTGGATCAGGAGAAAGCGGAGTCAGTACTCCATCTTTCTGTAGCTGTTCAGCTCTACCGGCTAGTATAAAATCTCATCGAGGAGCCTTCTTTTCAGAACTTTCTGTGACCTTTATCAAAACGGGGGTTAGAGTATCCAACGCTTTATTAAAATCTCAAGATGTTTCAATCAGTAGAATTGGATTATAAGATCCTGTGGTAACACAAAGGGCCTTTTAAGTCTCAATGAGCCTGCATTTTTTATTAGTAGCCACGTGTATCTCATTTAACTCAAACCTCTCAGCTCAATCTCGGGATTCATCCTAAGGTAAGCTACAACATCCTAAAAATGTTAAAATAGAAAATTTGATTCTGGGAAATACTTCAACAACGTAGACTCCGACCGGAAGAAGGCATTATTGAACTTAAATCAAAGCGATTTCAAGACAATGAGTATAACAAAGATGAAGTAGGGAGCTAGCTTTTGAAATTAGCTTTCACACCGAAAAATATTACGCTACATAAAAGTTAAGTATTTATGAATTTTGACCCATGGAAAAAAATAACACCATGCGATTTATATTAATCTTAATTAAATTAATTTTAAATCCACACGTTGTTCATTCGTTGGTATACAATACGGACTGAATATTATTTTCATTAAAGTATTGAAGGAACCGCTGTTATAGTAATTTAAACCTCATCCAGACAAGAGGGCCCATAGACAGGGCCATCCTAACCACGGGGCTAACTGGGCTAGCCCCGTGGCGCAAGCCTTTTGGAGGCGGCAATTTTTATCAATGTTATATTACTTTATTATTTTTAATTTCATTTTGTTTTCATTAAAATAATACACCCTGTGATAATGATAACGTTTAACGCACTATATTATATTTTGAATTTGTCGCTTCCACTAGCCATCAAAACTTTATTTTCTTATGCCGAGGGGCGCATTATTTTTGGTAGCCCACGGGCGCCAAATATCTTAGGACGGCCCTGCCCATAGAGGAACAGGAAAACACATTTGCAGCCACCAGTATTTCACCAACCCGAAAAATAGTAAATATAATAAAATGAGTAAAGACATAATTTTCCAATCAAACGTGGCTCAACAATTTTGAAATGGATTTATTCCTCATTTCTTCTACCTTCCATAGGTCGCTCAATGAAGTGGCTCGACGGACCAAAAAATGTTCGATTTTTGTCTTTATTAATTTTTCTTACAAAATCTTACAACACAAAAACGGCTCAAGCTCAAAAAACAGTTTTATACATTTGATCCAAAAGTTAAGTTTTGCCAACGATTCCCATAATGCAATAATATGACAATGCAAAACACGAATAATCGAAGCTTGGATGATGGTAGCTACGACCACTACAATTTGGGTAAGTCTTTAGGTCGACTGAAATCTTTGTTCATATTCTTCTGAGAGCTCAGTTTCGACACCTACCTGCCATTCCTAAGATATAACTTTACCCTTCCCGGCAAAATCTAGTACGGTGCCTTGGCAACCAGATAAAACTAAGAAATCTAAATTCATACTTATCTCATTATAGTCTAGAAGAGCGTCTTGCACTTACCTAGAAAAGAAAGAAATTACATTTTAGTACGTTCGTAAAATTCGGATTTTATTTAGTTTAACAAAAATTTAAGAAACCTACGCTCTTCCTTAAAAAAACGTCTAAGTCCATTGATTTTCAAGATACTATAACCATAAAAAACTTCAAATTTTCATTTCGTCTTTCCAAACTTATCAAATCTAACGACCTTCTATAGCCAGAAGCGAAATTAAAGCGAATATCGAGCACGTAACTTATCAGGACGAGAATGTTAACGACAGCTTTACGTACGGCAAAGACAAAAATCCAAACCTATCGTGCATCGGATCGATTTCAGAAAAATTTCATATTTATGGCACCAAGATAAGTTTCACCACCCCCGAATAATTTTCCATCCAAAAAAAAACAGAAGAGAAAATTATCCAAAGTCCTCTTTCTTTCAGGAACAATTTCACTGTACGTCTGGAAAAGGATACGGCAATACTTTTTCGAAGAAAGACTGCAACTCTACAGCAGGCTTTTTATTCGAGGGGCGAAAAGAGTCATTAAGTGAATTTTTATGGATTAAGTTTTATCTCAATTTAATTTCGAAGATGGCGAAAAAAAACGGGCGGAGTACGGGCTAGAAGACAGTTTAGATATATCCTCGTCCTGCTGCCAACTCTAGTGCAAATCCAATCTTTTATCAAAGCGATAATATGTTTGCGGAATTGTGCTGACTGTTCCGCAGGACTATTTTAGCCGACCGGCACACATAGTGTTTCTGCCACGATATGATTATGAATGGGTTTGTGCGCTAGCTGGCATAGCTAAGCCACATCCTTGGTCCTTCCGACAATTCCGGTGGAATTGTACGGGAGATTAAAAACAGATTTAGAAATTTAATTAAAGGGGTTTAATGAAATGTGAATACATGAGCTTGACTTTGTACGATTCTAAGCTTTTGGCTTTGTTCTGGCATTTTAGACGGAGATGGAAGCCGGATCCGGTTGAGTTGGTCAAATGGTTTTTTTTTTTGTTAACGTCCTTGTTAGCCAATCGGTTGAGTAACGGGTGGCTGAAAATACAGCGAAACCACAAAGTTTTTCAACTTCATACGGACAGAATGTCGTCTGATTTTGTGCAATTTATTACATTTTTATGACCAACTGAAGAAAGTTTTTACGCTGGACAAGACGTACATGTGAGAGTTTTGAATGGGATGTTGATGATGAACATTTTTTTTTTGTAATATGTCCACCACTTTTCTATGTAAATTTTATTCAACTCGAAAACTCGTCCTTTACGAAAAAATGTGCTTTAGAAAAGTTGGATATATGCAGCGAGCTGTTTTTCCCGTTTTGGTCATCACATTAATACGGGGTGAACCATATCTGAAGGCAAAGAAGTTGGTAATTACGAAATTTCATTAGGAAAATGGACTTAACACAAAGAGTTGTTCGCTGTAGATGCATTTTCACTACGGTTACTATGGAGCATTAGATCGGCAGTCGAAAGTGTAGAGATCCCAATAAAGGATACGTATTTCCCGTACAACCAACCTACCGCTGCATAAATTTCAACCTTCCCTCTCAAGGTCCTTTATCTATGGTCCAGGGATGTTGGTTCGCTCGCGTACTAAATATGCAAATGGATGCAATCTACCAAACGTTATTTACAACCCTCTGTTCCTATACGTGTAAGATTTATAGTCAACCCCCTAAAGCACTTCGTCAGCGCATTCTTCTGGGGCTTATCACAGGAATTTGTGAAGCAATGAACTTAAACAGGACTCAAAGTAAAAGGGTAGAAACTGAAACAGCACAAAGAAATTCTATTGATCAACTTTTTTTCTTTGAAAGCAATAGATAGTAATTTCAATAAAAGACTGCGTTTGATACGGCTCCACCGCCCTAATTCTTCAGAGTTAAGAGGCAGTCGCGTCCATTATGTGTCAATGATTTTTCATTTTTCTAATATCATATATGAAAAATTTAAGATTTTGAACTCCTCTCTAGCGAGAAAGTTTTCCGGTTTTTTTTTTAATTTTTATTGTTTTTTAATAATAAAGTACGAGGGTAGTCTGAAAAGTTTCCGTCCTCAACATGAAGATGGCAGCACTCGTCAACAAAAGATAGGGAATATGCTTGGGCACCTTTTGAAAGTTACTCACCAAGATTTCAGCCATTTTGGATGCGCATTTGTAGTTTGACAATCGTTTGAGTGAGTCGATATAAGTGTTTTTCTAAAAATGGATAAAATCGAGTATCGAGCTGTAATTAAGTATTTGTTTTTAAAAGGCAAAACGCCAACGAGTTACGGGGGGGGATACGGGGACTCTGCGCCATCATTTACCACCATGAAATTTTGGGCAGCCGAATTTAAACGTGGCCGTACCAGCTTGGGAGATGAGGAACGTTCGGGACGTCCAAAAACTGTAACCACTGACGATAACATCGGTCAAGTTCACCAAATAGTGCTAGACAACCGTCGAATTAAGGTCAGAGAGATAGCAGAGGCTATTAATATTTCCAAAGAACGTGTTTGTCACATATTGAATACAGATTTAAGCATGAGAAAGCTGTCCGCGCGTTGGGTGCCGCGTTTGCTCACGTTGAACTAAAAACGTGTTCGAATGAACATTTCCAGTTTAGGCACAATAAATCAGAATTTTTTCGCCAATTAATTACTGTATATGAAACTTGGATACACCGTTATACCCCAGAAACAAAAATACAGTCAAAACAGTGGATTGAGAAGGGAGAATCGGCTCCAAAAAAGCAAAAACTGTTTTTTCGGCTGGAAAAGTGATGGCGACTATTTTTCGGGATAGTCATGAAGTTATCTTAATCGATTATCTTCAAAAAAGAAAAGCATACTACGAATCATTACTTTACAAGCTGGAAGCAGAAATTGCGAAAAAACGGCCACATTTGCGGAATAAAAAATTGTATTTTACCAAGACAATACGCCGTCTCACACCTCAGCGGTTGCACTTCACGAATTGCGCTTTGACCACCCTCCTTGCTATTTTGGTGTGGGGGAATACATGGCCCATTATACTCGAACCACCCTCCCTACTCACCAGATCTAGCCCCAAACGAATTTTTTTTGGATACTAAGCTAAAAGTTGCGCTCGGAAGACAAAAATTTTCGTCAAATGTGTGGAGAACAACAATTATTTTGCATAGAAAGACGCCGAGTACTATTTGGTCGGGTTAAAGAGATGAGAGCATCGCTGGGAGAAGTGTGTAGAGTTACAAGGAGACTATGTAGAAAAATAAAGCTAAATTTGTAGAAAAAATGTATCTTGTTAGGTCGGAAACTTTTCAGACCACCCTCGTATATTGATCGAACTAAAATTAAAAAAAAAAATATATGTTCATATATATTCACGTTTTAGCACTCCAAAAAAGGCACAAAAAAAAAGTCCGTCTGTCCGCATTTCAAGGTTCGTAGCTCACACACCCTTTAAGCTATTTAGTACAATTTTTTTTTGTGTAGTTTCGGTGGATCCCTGTAAAAAGTGGTTGGTGTCGGAGAGGGTTGGTAGGGGGTTAGATTGGAAATAGGGGTCGGTATGGTTAACCTCTGTCACTGCAGCCACAGTTGGGCCTATTGTAACGTCCCCCCGGTTTGACTATGATTCCTCTTCAATCCCTGCGCTTTCAATGAAGCCTAGTATTTTGCGAAGAGGAATGGTTAGGAATTCCGATGGGTTCATGAAACCCTGACCGAAGTGACGAAGTCTTTTGTGAGCTAAGTCCTCACATTCACAGAGGATATGCTCTGGTGTTTCGTCTTCGTCATTGCATATTCTGAAAATTGTAGTCTCAGAGAGACCAATCCTATTGAGATGCTTCCTCATGTGACAATGTCCAGTCAGAGCTCCCACTAGGGTTCGGGTCTGATATCTGCTTAATTTTAGATAATCAGATGTCCTTTTTTCCGAATGTTTTGGCATAAAAAGCTTTGAGTGCATGTTGCCTGGTTCCAAGTCCCAGTGAATGGCACTTTGCGATTTTTGCCACATTCGGACGTTCATTCTGGCTGTGCTTAATGGTATCCCACAGAATGGATATGGTCCCATGAAGTCAGCTTCTAAACCTTTCTTAGCCATTAAGTCTGCCATTTCATTACCTTCATAGCCGCTGTGTTCCGGAATCCAAATGAGGTTAACTCTGTTCTTATTTCCGAGCTCAATCAGGCAATGGGGGCAATTCCAAACAAGTTTGGAGTAGATTTGAACGGACTGAAGTGTCATTATTGCAGCCTTGCTGTCCGAGACAATATATATTTGTTGGTTTTTGTAGCCCTGTCTGATATTTTCTCTAATTAGTTCAATAGCATGAGTCTCCGCCTGAAAAATAGTGGATGTTCTGTGCATGCTACAGTAGAATTTCACATTTGGGCGCACTCCATAAACGCCTGCTCCTACGCCTTGATCCGTTTTAGATCCGTCTGTGTACCAGATTATGGATCCTGGTTTTGGAGTGGGTTTGTTTGTGGCCCAATCCTCCCTTTCAGGTAGGTCAACTTTGAATGGCCTTGTGAAATTAAATTTCGGTACCATTGAATCAGAAAGAGGTATCGCTAGTATCGGGTCCTTGTTGAGTTCCGCGGAAAGAGTTGGGCAAGCTGTTTTGCGCTCTGACTCGTCCTCCGAGCTCAAAAGTTTGTATGTGGTGAATCTAGCTTCTTTCTGTATTTCTAAGTGTTGAGGTGCTAGGTTGAGAAGCACTTCTAAGGCAGCTGTCTGCGTGGTGCGCATCGCCCTGGTAATACCCAGGCATGCCAGTCTTTGTAATTTAGTCAGCTGAGCAGTTTTCCGCTTTGTTTTCTTCCACCAGACGGATGCCTCGTAAGTTATAATGGGCCTAGCAACGACGGTATACATCCAGTAGGTTAGTTTTGGACTCAGTCCCCAGTTTTGAAAGAGAAGTCTCCTGCAGGTCCAAAGAGAGATTCTGGCCCTTTCAAGAACTTTGTCCAAATGAGCATACCAGGTGAGCTTTTCATCCAGGATAATACCCAGGAATTTTACCTCACTAGAATACTCTATGGATTCTCCAAAAAGAGTAGGCTTAGATAACTTGTCCTTACACCTCCTTTTGGTGAATGCAACAATTGTGCTTTTCTTTGGGTTGATACCCAATCCTGCTTTAGTGCACTAGGTTGCTACTTGTTTTAGGGTATTTTGAACAAGCTCTGTGACCGTCTCTTCAAATTTACCTCTTACAGGGATGGCATGGTCGTCAGCGTAACCCTATACCGTGACTCCGGAAATTGGTAGGTGGTTAGGGGATTCTTTATCTCAGGAACCGCTTATAGAAGAAGTTGAAATTTTTAATTTGTGTAATATTATGATAATGGACCCTTTTAAACGAAAATTGGTCAACTATTTTAGTGTTACACAGGCAGACAAATTTTTTTGAGCTGATTTTCAGAACAATGTTGCGGAATTAAGAGTACCAAATTTCTTGATTTCATACGTCGTCAAAGAAACATCAAAAAGTTGTCCATTGTATGAAAATTGGAAGAGAATACCTCCAACCGCCAAAAATCTGTCTTGTATTCTCATCTATCGAAGAGCAATAAGTTCCGTCTTTGCCTTTCTCCCGCAGAAACTCATTCATTTTATAACAATGTAGCAGACGAATAAAGCAACGTTCCATGCCGCTGTTGCAGAACAAAAGTTACCAACTTTGATTAAATTTGTATTTGTCTACAGATTTCATCTGGAGTACAAAAAGTAGGAAAAAGAGCCACAAAGTTCTTTCATTTCTATTAAGTCATTAAAAGCTGAACGCAAAAAACACCAAAAAGGATATCGAATATGAAAATAACGAAACCACACCTAGATCTCGTACAGACGAAAGTTTTCGAACATGTTCGTATGTTCGTTGGTTTCGTACCATCCTACCAAATGTTTGTTCACAGTTCCATCTCGCTAGTCCGAACTTTTAATTCTGCTTTCACGCCAGCAGTACACACTGTTCCTACTAATGCCCCAAATGAGAACTTTCCAGAAGCCAGAACAAAAGGCAAAATCCCATCCAGACTTTGGCGTCATATGCACGAAGAGGAGGACCTGTGGACAGGACAATCGGTGTAAAGGCCATTTCAAAAGGGAATCCGCATAATATCGTCAGGGACATGTAATTGGAATTAAAACAGAGCGTCACTGTCGTCCAAACCTTTCTAACGAAAACTATACCTTTTCTACCCCAGCGGAACACTACGATATTATTGGATAAGAATACAACACGAGCTATACCAAGGGAACGCTACGAACCGCTGTACATCTAACCGGGAAAAGCCAACTGGGAAAGCCAACTTTAACTCGAACCATTTCGAGCTTGGAAAAATGTTTTCAAACTTTCCATGTTTTGTTATGTTTTCCTCAATTTAATTCTCTTCCTGACGTTTTACAAGGAAAACTTTTACACCGAAGTACTCGGAACCGCATAGCGTTCCGAGTTTCAAATGCTCGACATCCTTGTTGAGTTTTGTGAGTGTGGATGTGTGTCGCCTTTAAACGATCTTTTGGGAGTTCCTATGAGATTTCAATTCGTTGCTCCATGCATCCTTGGCTGGTAACATTAAAACTGTGAAATAATTTTAATGAATTGAAAATTAGAACATATTGTGACCGTTGGAGAAAGGAGTCAATCAAATCAAGAAAAAGGATTTTGTGCGAGTTTGGACTACGAGAGGAATTCAGTTTTCGCCCAATTCAGAAATTATCAATTGAGTTGTTATTACCGTACCGATTTCTTGGACTATATTTGGCACCTATCGAATCATCCAATTCTGAACTAGTTTCGGATTTCAGTACTGCATTTCAGTACTAGTTAATGTTATGCGGCCAGTCTCTTATCAATAAAATGACGTCGTATTATAAATCTCGCTTATTTCTCAGATGCCATTTTTGTGATTAGAGAAAATAAAAGAAAAATTTAACAAATACAGTACTGCATTTCAGTACTAGTTAATATTATGCCTACGGTCTCGTGCAAGTCTTTGAAATGTTTTCGTATTGAAATTTCCGCTTATTTCTCAGATGCAATTTTTATGATTAGAGAAAATAATAAAAGCAAAATATGAACAAATACCTGCTTTCAGTACTGCATTTGAGTAGCAATTAATGTTATTCGTGCAGTCTTGCGCACATCTTTAAAATTTTTTCTTATTGTATTGTTATTGAGTAAATTACAGGAAATAATAAACTAATAAAAGACCTGTGCTATGTTATGGCAGCGAGACATGGACATTAAGGCGAACTTTCGAAAAAGCAGTTAACACAATCGAAAGAAAGGTCCTCCAAAGAATTTTGGGACATGTGAAGGAAGGAACTGACTGACGAATAAGATACAACCATGAGTTGTATCAACTTTACGAAGAGCCAGAAGCCTCGGTGTTCATCAAGCTACGTAAACTGTACTGGCCTGGCCATGTAGAGCGAATGGAAGATAGAAGAATTCCCAAACGTGCTCTTAAAGGCAAAGCGAATGGTAACAGGACAGTAGGCAAACCACAAACGATGGGAAGACTCGGTTGATGGAGTTAGCTAAGTCATCTTAAAAATTAGCAGCAGGAGGACACGGTCTTTGGATCGAGATGATTGGAGACGGCGACTTCAGGAGGTCAGGGCCCGATTTGGGCTGTCGCGCCATTGATGATGATGATGAAATAAAAGCAAAATTTGAACAAATACCACGATGCTGTCAGAGTATATCCTCTGGAGACTACGAAACATTCAGCCATGCGTTGATGAAACAGTTCAATTTCGAACCAAATCAGGAACATTCTCAACTGATTTTTCCCTTGTGAAAACTTTTCACCACGTCTGTTCAACTGGACATTGTCACTAGTGTGCTAGCGTCTTCCTGAGGCGGTGATATGCGCGATGGTCTTTACAGTCTGCTCTGACTCTGTGAAAATCAAAAATTAAACCTTCATCATATTACATTTTTACCGGGCAAAGACCCTACTTGCCCGCTACCGCTCGATAAGTTTACTTCCTACCATAAGTAAAGTTTTTGAAAAAGTAGTCCTGAGCCGTTTGCAAAGCTTTCTAGAAGACTCAAAGGTTATCTCGGACTTTCAATTTGGTTTTAGGCGGCAGCACTCGACTAATCACCAACTATATAGAGTTACCAAATATATTAAAGAAGGAATTAACGAAAAGAAATCGGTAGGCTTGATAACTCTGGACATCGAAAAAGCTTTCGATTCTGTTTGGCACTTTTCGGTTAAACTCAAATCCAGCATGTACAGTTTCCACGATATTCCTGCGGGCGTCCCACAAGGCGCAAGTTTAAGCCCCACTCTATATAATGTTTTTACTGCAGATGTGCCTACAAATTCAAACTGCGAACTAGCCGTGTTTGCGGATGATACCTGTCTCTACACAAGAGTATACAACCCAAACACAATAATCTTAGTGCTTGAATCCTTCTTGGAACGGTTCTACCAATTCTATCATAGATTGAAAAAAATCTGCCAACAGTCTGGGCGCAAGTCCGAAACGTGTTTAATGATGTGATGCGGTGTAGGTTCCTATGCGACTGACAACCGAAAAAATAACGTTCCAAAAAGCCTCCTGGTTATTTCTTAGGTTGTCAGTCGCATAGTAACCTACACCGCATCTCATCATTAAACACGTTTCGGACTTCAACCCATAAAATAATAAAGTTGCGCCCAGACTGCTGGCAGATTTTTTTATTTACTTACTTATTTTTTTATCAATAGAATAATTCATAGTAGTAAAAGCGAATTCGATCACATTAAACATAAGAGATTTTCGGAATCTGTAAAAACTTGAACAATACCCCCAGGAGGTTTAATTGAGAAAAATACTTAAATCGGTTTTTCCCCGACTACGTTTAAACCTTATAGAAGTAAAAGTGAAGATCGTTACTAGGCGCTTATATAAATAGCCCGCAGAAGTAAAATTGCTTTGATAGCTCGACCTGTCTAAAAGTTTTAACGAAGTTTGTGAAAATGTGGATTCACGGACATTTTTTTTACTCAACCTCTGAACGCCAATAAAAATCGGAACTTTTTTTTAGCTTTAATTACTCTAATAGTACAACCACATATACGTACTAAGTTTCAACTTTCTAGCATAAGCCGTTTCTGAGATATAAAGAACCAACAATTTTATTTTTTTAGGATGTCTCCATAGTGGCTCTATATAATCCTAAACTGTTAGCTTTCTATTCATTATGGTTTTCGATAAATAAAAATCAGAATGTTTTCCTTTCTACCCCCTTTCACCATCACCCCCCAAAATACACACCACCAAAATATTTTTCCCTACTAGAAGTTTACCGACCCCAACTCCTGTAAAATTTTCAAGATCATATCTGATACGGTTTCTGAGATATAAAAATTACATTTTTTGAAAAATTGCTGTCCCCCACTTTCGTGCTCCACTTCCCCCCTCAAAAAATTTAGTTTCGGTAGACTCCTCTTATGATCCCATATATAGAAACAAAATGTTGTCTTCCTGGTGTAATTGGTTCGGAAGATATTGTAATCCAAAGTTGTTCACCCCCCTTCTTAAAAATTTTAGCCCTTGTCTAATCTTGAAGTATTCCTAAGGACAACAACAAAGTTTCAATCTACTGACATCAATTGTTCAGGAGATATCGATTTTAGGAAGTTTCAATCCCGTCTTTCATGCGTTAAAGACTCAGTGTTTTCCCCCCCACTTCCACACCCCTTAACCAATATCGACCATTTTTTTGCAATTGTGTCCATTATCATAGTAATACATAAGTTCCAAGTTTCAGCTTCCTAGCATAAGTGGTTCCTGAGATCTAGAAACCAAAATTTTTCGTCTAAAACGCTCCCCTCTCCTCTTCCCTCATACCCCCACCCCTCGAAAATATACCAGTCGTAGGGATTCACCCAATCTACCCACCATAAAAATTTCAATTTAATATCTCAACGGGCTTGCGAGCTACGCGCCTTCAAACGTACGGCGGACGGCGTACGTCTACGGCGGACAGACGGACATATTTTTTTTTTGCTTTTTTGGCGTTTACTAGTCCTAAAACGTGTAAATACAAAATTTAAGGGTAGCAAACTTTTTTGAAATTTCACGTCGATCACAATACTTTATTATTAAAAAATAATAAAGTAATTAAAATAAAATCAACCAAAACTAAAGCAATATACTTTACGAGAAAAAGGAAGCGAATTCATTTGCCAGACCGCGAAATAAATTTTATCGGGCAACTCATTCCATGGTCTTCAAATTTAATTTATCTTGGCCGTACGCTTGACAATAAACTTACATCTGCTAGCCACATCGAAAATACATGCTAGGAGATCTCAGGATGCATTCATGCGCTGTACTCTCTTATAAACAGGAAATCCTTCCTTTCTGTGGAAAATAAAGTCTTCATATTTAAAGTTGTAACTCAACCTATCATTTCCTACGGTGCTCCCATCTGGAGTCAATGCGCTAGCATTCACAAAAAGAAACTGCAGGTCTGCCAAAATTAGTGCCTTAAAATAGCGACGAATAAACCTTTTTACTTTTCAACTAGAATACATTACACGCTGATGCTGGTGTTTATACTATACAGGAAATAGCCGAATCCAAAGTTTCCTCATTTTTGTCACGGTCCCAGTTGGTAGACAACCCGCTAATTTCATCTTTCCTATAACACATATTTATATATTTAACCTAATTATTTTCACTATATTTTAAGTTAGATTGTAAGTTAGTTTGTAAGTTAGGTAGGATTTAACAAGCAAGGTTTTTTATTATAAAATTTTGCCTTGAATTTAAATAATTAATACAGTAAACCAAGAACTAATTTTAGTAAAAATTCAAATTGTAACTACGATGCAAAGATGTTAGATCAGATCACTGAAATTGTAGATAATTGATAACTATTTTTAAAAATAGAAATAAATTTATGTTATGTTATGTTATATTACATTTTTGCACTTTAGGTGTCGCGTAACAAAAATGCATAGAAAAATAGAACTTGTTGCAACGGAGAGATGGACGTAGGTAGCCGAAACTTTAACCATTTTTTTTTTCCTGCATTGAAAGTTTACCACTATTCATTTGAAAATTACTACACGATGGAAAAACCCAACCGCAAAATAAAAATATTGCGGAAAACTTCCAAAGGCCCAGAAATAATGTCCATTACATCACCCGTACGAAACCTCCCCAACGGCGAAATTTTGGCTGGTTGCAGATTACCTCTATAATGTAATGTCCATATTGACCATAACGAAAATGTACATTTGTGTGTTCACATGCATGACGGTAGCATAGTCCTTCAGGCTACAGTAACGTCGAAACTACGGATGCCCCTAATGATATTAAAATTGTACGCCACATATCGGAAGAAAGGATAAAAGCACCCACAACTTCACGTTCTGTTCACATTCAAGTGCAGAATTCGACTTTAATGAGAGCCAAATCATTTATAAATGCCAGGATATGATACGAGTATGTGTTGAATGTTCATGTGTGTACTTTGCAGCTTTGAAATAAGGAGAATCAAGGTGGAGTTAGTGCACTTTCTATATTGTACGTCGTTCGAGAAATTCAAACTCTTCCATTCAAATGACAAAAGTTTAAAGCAGCCGGTACGAATCGAAGGCACTATAACGTGAAGGAGGGGATAGCAATTTTGAAATTATTAAAAACTGCTTTTTAGTACGAGATTTTCAACTTTACCACCTAATGCAAATAGCGTAGTGCAGTGAATGCATACTCTCCGTACCGAAGTAAGGTATAAGTTAGAGTAGGTTGAGCAGGATGAACTGCTCATTCTGTACTACAGCACATCATGGCTGCTCACGCATGAACCGTTCGCTTTTCCTTTCGGCTAACAACGTACTTGCTCGTGGGCAACCACTGTGGAAAATGGAAAGATATGTAAAAAAAATAGACAACGAGTCGTTTTCTTTGAACTCTACCGATTGAAAAGGATGCAATACCTATTCAATGAAAAAAAAACAGTATTAATATTTTCTTTTTTTTTTCTTTTTATAAAATCTGCTAGAGCTAAATTCACAAAATATATGATACAATCTAGAAAACATACTGCAGTCACGATCGGCTGCAAGCCAATCGTATAATACTCTAGATGAATACTGAACTCCGATTTATATTTTAGTTGGGGATAAAGTAGAATTACGTGTGTGCATGTTGTATGTCCTTTATTAAGGACTGCCATTAGATTGCTACTCAAAACTAAAAGACAATATTCAGTGTTTAATTTCATATCATGAACTGGGTAAGTCATCGAAAAGAAATTTACGTTTTTGAAGGACTTTCACATGGGAGGTGCCTAAAGGACTCACTCGATTTATACTTATACTCGATTTATACTTTTCCTTGGAACCATTTAAAAATGAACGTGAACAAAATTTGAAATTCTTAGCTTGAAGCGTTCAAAAGTTATCGAAAAATATTGTTGAACACGTATCTTAAGGACATTAGGAAGACGTTTTGACAGGATATTTGTATGGCAGCTACACGAAGGACTAATAGGACTTTCTTCATAATCATACATTTAGCTCCAACTATTGGAAAAATACCACGTACACATTTTCAAAGACGTAGCTCAAACCCTTATGAAGTTATCGGCCAATATTCTTAAACATGTGTTTTAAGGACATTTTGTATGGCAGCTACCCGAAGGGGTAGGACGATTTTGCCGGTTAACGAACTTAGCCTTACAAATTTAACCAAACATCCAGATTCAAAATTTTAAGATCCTAGGTGAAGGCGTTCTTGAGTTATCGTGTTCACGGACAGACGGACGGACGGACGGACGGTCGGACGTCAAGCGGATTTCAGGTTTTTGGACCCAAATAAGCAAAAAATTACATATAACTTTTTTTCGTCCGAGGCTTGGTTCTATGCGTTACAAACTTTTGGGCAGGATTAAACTTATAATACTCTATATGATTTCATCTAGAGTATAAAAACTAGATGACGTTACATCAAGATTTCAGTTTCTATCGCGACATACGCAGACTTGTCTTCCAGTTTCGGGGCGCATTTCCGCGGACAACAGTCTGGGCGCAACTTTATTACTTTATGAGTAGAAGCCCGAAACGTATATAATGCTGAGATGCGGTGTAGGTTACTATGCGACTCACAGCCTAAAAAATAACGTTCCAAATAGCCTCCTGGTTATTCTTTAGGTTGTCAGTCCCATAGTCACCTACACCGCTTCTCAGCATTACACACGTTTCGGACTTCTGCTTATAAAATAATAAAGTTGGGCCCAGACTGTTGTTCGATTTTTTTTTTAGTTTCAATTACTCTAGTAGCACATCTACATATTGCTACTAAGTTTCAACTATCTAGCATAAGCCGTTTCTGAGATACGAAAAACCACCCTCGCCACACCGCAATTTGCTACCCCTATCAAAAATGTATTTGTCTGGGGTGTCTCTATAGTATCTCTATACAGTTTTAAATTTTTAGCTCTCTATCCTTTGCGGCTTTCGAGAAATTAAAATCAGAATTTTTTCATTTTCACCCCCTCCCAGCATCACTCCTTACACCCACACCCTCAACATTTTTTTTCCGACTAGAGATCTACTGGTCAAAACTCCTGTAAAATATTCAAGATCATATCTGATACGGTTTTTGAGATATAAAAATTAAATTTTTTGCAAAATAACTATCCCCCTACTTCCGCGCTTCACGTCTGCCCACAAAAATTTTACATTCAGTAGACTCCACTGGTAATTCTATATACAGAAATCAAATTTTATCTTCCTGGCACAATTGAGTTGGAAGATATTGTAATTCAAAGTTTTTCAATCCCCACCCCCATACTTCACGACCACCCTTCAATATGTTAACTGTTTTCTAATCTCCTAGTATCTTTTAAGACAACTACAAAGTTTCAGCCATCTGACATCAATCGTTCAGGAGGTATGGATTTTAGAATGTTTCAATCCCAGCTTTCAAGCGTTTTGGACGTATTGTTTTTCCCCCCTAACTCGCACCCCTCAATCCCTATCAACCATTTTTTTGCAAATTGGTCCACTATCACAGTATAGTACTACATAAGTTCCAATTTTCAGCCGCCTAGCATAAGCGGTTCCTGATATATAGAAACCAAAATGTTTCATCTGAAACGCTCCCCCCTCCTCCCCCCTCACACCTCCCTCCCTCCAAAAAATACCACTCGTAGGAGTTCACCCATTCTACCTACCATAAAAATGTCAACTTAATATCTAAAGAGGTTTGTGAGCTACGCACCTTGAAACGGTTTTGCGTACGGCGTCTACGGCGGACAGGCGGACATTTTTTTTTTTGCTCTTTTGGAGTTTACTAGTCCTAGAACGTGGAAATACAAAATTTCAGGGTAGCAAATTTTTTTGAAATTTCAGGTCGATAACAATACTTTATGATTAAAAAATAATAAAATAAAATTCTTAAAAATTAGCTTCAATGGTAGCTTCACCATGAAAAATTCAATTCTCAGAAAATGAGTTCATAGGACGTGTTCGAATACTTTGCTTCGTCTACGTCGACGTCTATGTTGACGTCATTGCATTGCTATTACAACAGTTTAGAAAAAGCTTAGCTAAACCGTCAGAATGGTTCAGCTCCTTATTTGACACTTCATAAATCAAATATAAAATTAACTTCAATAGAAAAATTTTATTTTTTTTTGCGTTTGCTAAGATTGAATGATTCGATCCGGCAACCTCGGAGGAGAAAATTTTCTAGGCACAATGATTCCTTTTCGACATCCGTCAAAGTGACACTATCGAGGTGTAATTTTGATTTTCAGTTGGGTGAAAGAGGTGGTGAAATTCAATAATTCACCTCTTTGCGTCGGAACGGATAGAAGTTGAAAGTTGGTCAACTTTACCCCTTCGTTTTGTCTCTCTGCTATTCGTTCCGTTGATTGTGACTAGCCGTTCCGAAATTCCCTTTATATGTGTGTCGGATGGAGAAACTCAACACTGTCCGTTTCCAGATCTGATCGGATCGGAGCCATTGTAACTGAGGCGTATTAATGGAAGTGCTGGTCAGACAGCATCGATCTGAACAAGTGGTAATCGGAAGAAAGGAGGAATGTCCGGTAGATACAGCGCGTGGGGTAGGACTTCCCATTTCAGCGTTTCCAAGTAGGTTTTGATCGATTTTGCAACATGTGGCCGAGCGTTGTCATGGTGGATTTACACTCAACCGTTGAGGCGCGCCTCAATCCCAACCATAAAATCAACCAATCAGATGGCTCGTGGAGTCGCAAGAGTCTAACCATCTTCAACTTTTTCTCCGACGCACGCTTCCATTTGTGTACGCACATACAATGAACCACACAGTTCGCAGCTCATCGTATTTCTGTCGTTTCGCACTTATAGGCAAGTTGCGCCGCAGAGGCATATTGAGTGTAAATTGCTTTCAACACAGCAAAGAACACAGCCGACGAAAACCGGTTTGCAATGGCCTGATGGGGTAGAGGCTCGCCTCGAGGCGAGCCTCAAGGGTGAGTGTAAACACACCATAATGGTGGATTTACACTCAACCTATGAGGCGTGCCTCTATCCCCACCATAAAATTAACCAATCAGATGGTTTGTGGAGCCGCAAGAGCCTAACATTCTTCAACTTTTTCTCCGCCGCACGCTTCCATATGTATACACACATACCATGAACTGTGGCAGCACACAATTTGCAGTCATTGTATTTCTGTCGTTTCGCACTTACAGGAAAGTTGCGCCGCAGATTCATGGTGAGTGTAAATCACTATTAACACAGTAATGAATACAGCCAACGAAAACTGGTTTGCAATGGCCTGATAGGGGTAGAGGTGAGCCTCAAGGGTTGTGTAAACGCACCATAAATCGCCATTAATACAGCAAAGAATACAGCCAACGAAAACCGGTTTGGAATAGCCTCATGGGGGTAGAGGCTTGCCTCGATGCTCGCTTCAAGGGTGATTGTAAATCCACCATCATGCTTTAACATTACTTTGTTGTGTCTCCCTCGTATTGCGGCCGGTTTTGCTTCAATGCCCGGCTCAAACATATCAATTGTAGTCGAAAGCGATCTTTCGTAATGGTTTCGTCGGGTTTGAGGAGCTCATAGTACACTACACCCAGCTGATGCCACCGAATACAGAGCATGAGTCACGATACGATGGAAAAACTTTTCCTTTTCTGCCCTTGGAGCAGCTATTCACACGTGCAAAAACGACGTTTGTCGTCCCTTTGCTTCAATTCGTACGGCACCTATTTTTCCTGCATTTGAATCATTTCTAATGCTTTTAAACGCTTCACAACTTTTATATGATGAACTTTTAATGATTCTGCAAGTTTATTTTGCGTCTAACATGGACCTTCTTCGAGTAATGCTTCCAATTCTTCATCTTCAAACTTTTTCGTTACGCCAGAGTATTCTTTATCATCAACGTCAAAAACATTATTTTTAAAGCGTCGAAACCAATCTCTTCTGACAGAGCTTGGTTACGGGAAGCATCCTCAAGAATTCTGTGTGCTTCAGCTGAAGATTTTTTTAAAATACTTGTTTTTTGGCACGAATACAAAATGTTGAAAAAATATGTTGTTTACACTTCAGCGGAATAACATTTACTGTCATTTCAAGCCTAATGGTGCTACTTCACGACAAAGTTGGTTGTCGTATTGCCAGATGCCAAAAGGCTAGGATAACACCATCTGTTGGGAAACGGCTGGAACTTATGCAAGTCCCCATTATTTTTTTTTATGAGGCGAATTTCGACTTTTCGTCCAGATTATTTTAGATTTGACAAAACGGTGGTGAAGCAAAACTAGAAGCATCAATTGTACATAGAATGGATTTTACAAATTCGACCACACATTTGGGATCTAAATTTCAACTTTGCAGTCAAATTTTGATGGAAGCTAGGCAGAGACGAAATTTGTTTTTGACATTGTAATAAAAGATTGCCCAACTTCGATAGGAATCCTAGAAGAAGAAGAGAGTGACAATATATAGAATCATTAACCGTAGCCAATCAGCTTTTGAAACACAGAACAATAAGCTCACCTCTTAATTTATATCTCGTAACAGTCAAACTCCTTCAACAAGATCCCTTAAAAGAAACTTCTTCGTTTATTCAGCCGTCCGAAACGCATTTCTCATGTTTACGACGCATGAATTTCATCCCAACATAAAAAGATATCATCAAAAATTTTTCAACATAGCCCAATTTTGACCCAAGGATTTAAAGCTTAATTATGAAGTCAGTACAGACGATTTTTATGCAAATCCGTAAATAACAAAACTTCAATAAATGTTTACCCGCGCGACATAAAAACCGGAAACTTTTATCCCAGCTATCATTAGACTCATCCCCCGTCCTACCTTACAAAACCATATTTACATTTTTTGCAAGAAGCCGTAGGGGGTGGGTGGCGCTACGTACGGTACGTTCCTATGTAAGGCACCGATGAATAGAAGAAGAAAAATTTTTCCTCCTGTTGTTAAGCCGCATAAATTTACAGTCTCATCTTACCCTCACTTTGCATACTAATTTTATGTGGAAAGCGGCAGTAAAAAATAACCTCCCCGTAATTTATCCCGCAGCGAAATTATTGCAAATCGACCCTAAATCCAAGCCACTCATCCCTTGTCAGAAGGCATCATCACACCAATGTTATTCGACGAGTCCTTTCGTCCTTTTCGTGCTCGAGCAAGGTGCGCTTCGGCAAGGACACGGGTAAACATTTTCCAATTGTCGAAAATTTGCCGATTTTTTTTCTCGCCCTATGTTCTTCGGATTTTCCGTCTTCTTTTGCAGTTTCTTTTATCCTGTCAAAACTAAATCCTCTATAATTTTCGAGTTCCTAATTGACGGCTACAGCCAATTTGCAATGACTCCATAGTGATGTCGTTTACCTTGTCCTCCGCATCTACTCCTTTAGAGTCTGTTCCAGCTTATGAAAGATTCTCTGCATGCCTCGCAAGGGCCGAAACCTTTTCTGTCTTCCCGTGTAAAGTTAAGGGAAGAAACTGACGATGGAACGAGCATTTCAGGACGAAGAAAAAATTTCAAGACGAAGAAAAAAAAACCGTAAAAAGTCGGTTTCGCAAATTTAATCAGATGGTATCATCATTTGTCAAAAAATTTCTCTTAGTTCAGTAACTAGATGAGTGCCGGTATACACAGGGTCGATAGCTAGGGGTGGTTGCGTCCTCCTTCGTCTCCGTCGACTGCTTTTCTTGAAATTCAAGTTGGAAAATGATTCACGTCTATCCTGTTCCTATCCGCCTATCCCGGATTATATATTAGAAAAGGGCGAGGTAATATGACAGAGTACTTCTAAATGACTTGCCACTCCTTCTTGCAGTTTCGTCGTCGATCAAACTTATGTTTCACCCTGTACGGTATCCACCTTTGGAAACAAAAGCGTAACTTTTGCACTCGAAATCAAAGTTCGATTGCAATTAATCTGCAATCCATTAGAGTCCTGTGTCCAATTTCGGGAATCGCGCAGACAACGAATACGTCTATTTCCCGTGGATCTCCATCTAATGGGATTTTCATCCCGAAACGGAAACTTTATCGAAATTTCATTAAAACAAAAATTCCATTTTAAATCCCACCGACAATTTGCTTCATGGAATTCGAAAATTTATTACCGATGGTTCGTTTATTGTGCGTCGGGGAAGTCAATTATTTTTTTTTTGGAAGCGGAGCTAGTTAACGCAACTGCTTAGTATTCCGGCCAATGCAGAGCACTTCATTAGAAATTCCTGGAAGACTTTCATTAGTGACGGTATAAAGCAGTTAATAGGTCGTCTAATTATAATTTAATTATTGGCGAAAATTATTATGATTCGTTAATTGTTAGTAGGTATATTCCAGTAGTTAGAATTTTTCCTCAAAATATTTGTCCAAATACTCTGATGGTGACCCCGATAGCCGAAATTAAGCGCGTGCATACATATTCAGTAGTCTAGCTGGCTTAGTGGCTAGAGCACTTGCCTTCGGTGCACCTGGTACCAGGTTCGAATCTGCTTAGCGACAAGTAATTTTCGAGAATGGGATTGGGTGCCGGAGCACCAGTTCACTCAGCTGTAAATGAGTACCTGAGTGTGGTAGCTGTCCACTTCACCTTCTAGTGTTCCGTTAGTCTAGTAATGAAGTAACTCTAGCATTACTTCAAGGCCTACACTGAAAGAAAAAGGGGCTGTAATATAAACAGTTTACGACTGTCAATCAGCTTTTTCGCCAGGTTAACAAAAAACTGTTGTGACAAGAAACTTTTAATCAGGACAACAGATTTTACAATTAAAGGAACTGTCATCGACTTTTAAAAATAAATGTTGAGTCAACAGTACTAATTTGTTGCAACTTTTAATATATTTGTGTTGATTTGACAGTTACTCAGTTGATTTAAGAGTTCTTCGACCATTTTCCGTCATATCAACAGGTCAACTAATAAAACAATAGCTATGGTAGATTGAACTGTATCAACAACAGTTAAATCGTTCCACGAAACTTTATACTGTTCTACGGTAAAACTGTAACTTCAACAGTAAAACTGTAATTCCAACAGTATTTTCTTTAAGTTAAAAGTCAAATTATGGGTTTCACAGTCGAGTGGATTTGATTCGGTATTGTTTCAATTGATGATGAGTTGTTGCGTTATACATGCGGCGACAATACCATGAGCAATAACATAGGACGTAAAATGGATAGTGAAGTGACTAATGTTGATAACTGCGAAAACGTGAGTGCTACATATGAGAACGTGATCTTCTTAAATGGTGTAGATGACCAGGATTTCATGGATCTCTTGAAAACTTTGGGATTCGAAGCATTTTATATGCATTTAAAAGGTAAGATAAAGAAATATGCCGGTCTGCCAATGTACCATATTAAAAAATTTTGATAATACATGATGAAATTATATCGTGATTTTGAGTTAAAAATTATTAATTTCTCTCTTTTATGGTTTCTTGATATAATCTTAGAGCAAATGTAGGAATGGAGGAACTAAGATATTTAAATCTGCATGATTTAGACAAACTATTTCCTGATTTCGAAATGATTGGCTTGAAAGCAAAATTCCGAGAAAAATTGAGAGCTTGGAGAAAAGATGTGTGTAAGTACTAATTTCTTAAAAAGTAAAAGAAAATTTAAAGAAAATAGTCGAGAGTAACATCAAAGCATATTAGTGTGGGCAAAACTCTTATAATTCTCATTATGAATTGCAGAATAAAACTTAAAAATGTCAATACTCATAATTGACACATGATAAACTGTACTATACATTTTTTACAATTGTGAAAATGTTAGGACCTGGTTAAATTAAGAAACAGTCGGTTAACCTAAAATATCTGTCAACATTTAGAGAGAAACCTTTTTCTTTTAAAAGACGTCTTTTTTTTTTAAAAGCTGCAATTTTTTTTGTCAAGTCTGTGGATTGGTTTAAGTCTAGATCCCGCACAGGCTGTTATGTATATACTGATTAATAATATTTTATATTCACATTTGTTTAGTCATTTTTAAATTGCTTTCAGTTTAGCAGCGATGAAGACACTTTGTCAATGAATTCTACTGTAATTAAATGGATCAAAGATAATGAATTTACATCTCCATCGAACGGTTCCAGTACCGAATGGAATGAAATGGAAAGAATCTCGTCGATGTCTTCCTCTACATCACCTGCTTCTTTTTGTAATAGCATCGAGATTGCGAAGATTTTAAAAGAGTCGCCAAAAGTGTACAAATAGCATTATTTTTTGACTTCATTTACGGATAAACTTTATTTGTACAAAATTTTAGATTTACTAATAGTAAATAATACATTTTCTTATGTAGTCGTTTCCGAAATAAATATAACCGATTTTGACGACCATTTTCAATCTTACAGTGTTGGGGTAAACAAAAATACAATATATTTAACATTGATCATTTTTCAAGTCCACCTATTCACATTTATACTATGGCAAATGGTACATCATATATAAGGAACAAAATATTATGAATTCGCTTTTTTTTTGTTTGTTTGTTTGTTTGTTACACAAAGTTTGTTTTATTTATCTATACTACGAATATAATATTTTATTTATTATGGATATATTTAAGAATTAAAAGAAAAACAAAATTATAATTTAAGTTTGCATATTATATACCTTCTGGCAAATGTTATTATGTTGTACCTATACAAATAAAAAATGAAACCACCTGAAAATTTTCTCTTATTATTGAGGACGAGGGGAGAGATATTCAAAAGCGAACAGATAAAACTGTCAGAGCAATTGGTGTAGTACAGTAAGACTGTTGAAAATTAACAAATTATTTGTTAATATAAGTCAGAGGAACTATTAACATTTAACAGAAATGGAAGTCATTTTGATAGGAAAACTTATTAATTCTCAATAGACCTTACTGTTGATCTAACGATGCAACTGTTCAATAATGGAAAGTTTAACTGTTACATCAACAGTAAAAAATTATAATTAAGAATAGTGTTGACTGTTGTGCTAACAGCACAATTCGTTGCATTGAAAAATTTGTTTCCGGTGAATTGAACAGTGCTTCTGTTTTTTTGATAGGTTAAGCTGTTAAATAATAAATAACAGTGGTGTGACCATTAAATTAACAAATCTAACTATTGGACCAAAATTGACAGGAATATTTGTTGATTTGCTATATGATTCTGTTATTATAAAGGTATTTTTTCTCTCAGTGTAGGCCCAATTTGGGCTGTTGTTCCATTGATTATTATTATACATATTCAGGCCAAAACTGACTATGAAGTTAAAATCAATCAAAATTGAAGTATCTTTCCATTTTACTTGCTCTTATCTGAATACCTAATGTAATATGAACTAATATTTCAAGTTTACGTTCCCTGCACTTTCAGAACTAACGATAACTGATTTTACAATGTCAAAAATGTGCTGAATGGAGCTAACAAACTTTTTGCTGACATGACGATTCACAATTAATGCGTGACTAGGTTATTGAAATGAAATACCCTTTTATTGACTAACACTAACGAGGCTTATGAAAGTCAGCTATTTTTGAAAAAGTAGAATATAGAATTAATAGAGCAATTATATTGTGAAAATAATAATAAGTACTGTGCAATCACGCTGCGGATGACTTGCAGGAAAAAATTGTGTTCCACTATACCCTTTTAAGACTTTTTCTCCTTACCACGGATGAGCAATGAAAAATTTAATTCAGTTACAAGCAAAGGCGTTGCTTAGACATGAAAAATTTAGTTAATGTTAACTACGATACTATGTCATGATAGAGACTCGTTCCAAACTCGTTCCAAACGAGTTACTGTATTAGCGCAATATTCGAATCTATTATTGGTAACATTTGGAATTGTTACGTGAAATTTTTCGGGTCAGTATTGTTTATGTTTTGAAGTTTGTCAAGTTCTTATTTCGTGCTGTCATTCCTTTTCAAATGTTTACAGGGTTCTGGCAACATGCAATTGGAATTGACATATCATGAGCACTAATTGATACGCGAGATTTCCTATCGTGCATTGTATTTAAAATTCGAATAAACAAGAACCAGACATGACCAATCATAGATGAGGAGTAGGCTTAAGTTACATATGAAGTTTGAAATTGATCTATGCATGAATTACCGCTCATAGATCAATGGAGGGATCGAATTTCAATTAGATTCTGTGATACCTCTCCCTAAAGCCTAGTACGGACCTCGATCAAAATTTTGATTCTCATATGAAATGCATGTAAAAACATCCTGCAGTCACGATCGGCTGCAAGCCAATCGCATTATACTCTAGATGAATACTGAACTCCGATTTATATTGTAGTTGGGGATAATGTAGAATTACGTGTGTGCATGTTGTATGTCCTTTATTAAGGACCCCATTCGGTTGTTACTTGAAACTAAAAGACAATATCGTCAGTGCTTAATTTCATATCTTAAACTGCGTGAGTCACCAAAAAAAAAATGTCCTTTTTGATGGGTTTTCACATGGAGGTGCAGGATCACTTGATTTCTTTCACATTTATCCTTTTCCCTGGAACCATTTAAAAATTAATGTGTACAAAATTTCAAATTCCTAGCTTGAAGCGTTCAAAAGTTATCGGAAAATATTGTTGAACACGTTTCTTAAGGACTTTCTGTATGGAAGGACCAGAAGGAGTAAAAGGATTTCGCTGACAAGTAAACTCGAGCTTTGTTTTCACTCAAAACTAATTTGTACAAAATTTCGAATTCGTAGTTAAACGATTACTTGAGCTATAGAGAGTTCCGTAAATTAAGTGAAGACATTTTGAGAGGATATTTGTATGGCAGCTACACGAAGGACTAATAGTATTTTTTAATAATCATGCATTTAGCATGGAAAATCAACACATAAAAAATTTCAAAGTCGTAGCTTAAACCCTTCTGAAGTTCTCGGTCAATATTCTTGAAAACGTGTTTTAAGGATATTTTATATGGCAGCTATCCGAAGGAGTAGGATAATTTTGGCCGTTAACTAAATTAGCCTTACAAATTTGACCAAACTTTCGGATTCAAAATTTCAAGATCCTAGGTGAAGGCGTTCTTGAGTTATCGTCCAAACGAACAGACAGACGGACGGACGGACGTCAAGCGGATTTGGAGTTTTTGGCCCCAAATAAACAAAAAATAATATATAACTTTTTTTCGTCCGAGACTCGGTTCTATTCGTTACAAACTTTTGGGCTGGATTAAACTTACAATACTTTATATGATTTCATCTAGAGTATAAAAAGTGATCAAAATTTTGCTAACTCGATGTTCGCGTTGGCTTTCTGTTTGGTGGTACGGAGTTCGAGTCAAAATTATGCTACGATTTGACAGTTCACTCATCGACCAAAAGATAGTGCTGAAACCATGGAGACCAATTTTCTGCCACCATTTAAATGTGCTGCTATTTAATTTTGCATTGCGGTACGATAATAAAATAAAATACGAATAATGTGGATAAGTAAACAGCTGGGAACAGCTGTTTTTTTTACATTTACATTTTTCAAAATAAAATTTATTCTACGCACGATAATAATATCGGGCACGGTTAATTTTATACGCGGATAAAAAATCTTAAAATACGCTTTGGTTTAAAAAAAATTCAATGAAACTCTCGATATCACAAAAACACCCCACAGAGTCAGTTTAAAAAAAATCTGCCAAAGATCTTGCGAAACTTTATTATTTTTCGGGTCCCGCTCAAAGGGAGCGGTCAAAGTCAGAGTCTATCATCAGTTGTTTCAAGATTATGACGTTTCTTGGAAAGTTAATTTTTGTTCTTAAAAATATTTAAAAAAGAGATTTTTAGCCGATTAAACATTAAAAAAGCCCGTGCAGACTATTCGAGTTTCGGTATATTATGTACCTACATTAAAAGCCCATAGAAGTAAAAACGAATTTGCTGCCTTATCAGAATAAGGAGATATGACGAATTGTTAAAACGTATACAAACTCATTACATCCACTTGGGGTTTGAGTTTCGAAAAAATTGTGAAACAGGTTTTTAGATGATTTCAGAAGAAGCAACTTGGTATCTCATGAGACACGAGGGATTTTGAAAAATTTGTGAAAACGGAAGCAAACAATTGACACCCCATTGGTTCTTGAAATTCAAAAAATTGAGAAATTGGTTTTTAGGTCATCACATCAATTGCCAATTATTAACCAATTAACCAATTTTATATCTCATCGGAACTAAGGGATGGCAAAAATTGTGATAACATATGCAAACCCTTGGGGGTTGAATATCGAAAAATTAAGAAATGGGTTTGTAGGCGATTATATAAAAAGTCTGTGGAAGTGAAAAGCGATCTAATATCTCATTAAACCTAAGAAATATGTCGAAGCTTTGAAATGAATACAACCCCCTTACCCCTTTAGGATTGAATATCTAAAAATGCTGAAATTGACTTTTTGGCGCTTATATAGGAAACCTTAGGAAGTAAAAATGATTTCGATATATCATCAGATCTAAGCAATATGTAAGAATCTGTGAAAACATATGCAACCTCCTTACACTCACTTGGGGGTTGAATATCCAAAAATCCTGAAAGGAGTTAATAAATAAATATAAAGACAGCACGAGAAAGTAAAAATCAATTCAATTTCTTTTCACTTTTAAAAGATATGACGAAATTCGTGATAACGTGTTCAACCCTTTTATACCCTCTCATACCATGGATAGTATACACAGTATACAAACCATGGTATTGAAATCATGGTATTGAAACTAGCTGCACATGATACACTGCACATATGGAATGATTTGACAGTATCTGATATAAGCAAACAAAGACATTTAGTTGCGATACTCGCCACACAATAGGGGAATGGCACAAATACCAGTAAAATGCATGGTATATTACGTAAAATTATCGCATTTGTATACCATGAGACAGGTTCAATACTAGATATATACCAGTTCGTTTATATCGTATATGCTTAGTATTGGGTGATACACTGCTGGTATTGACGATATTATGATATCAATACCAGCAGTGTATCCATGGTATTAGGGGCTGAAAAAGGAGAAAACTTAAAAACAAGTTTTAGGCGATTATTACGCAAGCCCATGAAAGTAAAAACATATTCGATATCGATCAGACCTGGAGGATACGGCAGAATTTGTGAAAAAGTATACAACCCCTTTACATACATATATACAACCCCTTAGGGGTCGAATTTCAAAAAAACCTGAAAACCTTTTCTAGGTAATTATATGAAGAAGCCGTAGAATAAAAATGAATTGAATATTTGGGAAGACCTAATAGATATGACGAAAATCGTGAAAATAGATGCATTCCATTTGCACTGATAATTTCTTTCGCTCCCCTTCCAAACGCCAATGGATATCTGAAATTTTTTCTTATTTAAAATAATTTTCTGGTTAATTTACATATACAGGGTGGGCTAAATACAAGTTTCTTTTTAAAAATGCAATAAAATAAACAGAATTAATTTTTTTTCCATGTATTATGGCTTTATTAGTAAGAGTAAACATTCCCATTAATGATGGAACACAACTTCGTTCAAGTGGCCGCCTCGGCTGGCTGCGCAGTAGCGCATTCTGTCACTCTAATTTTCCAAGACCTTGTTGATGGTTTCGGGCTGTAGCTGACGGATTGCTTGGATGATATTGGCCTTAAGTGCTTGAATCGTTTCTGGATTGTTGGCATAACATCGGTCCTTCACGGTTCCCCACAAAAAAAATCCAAAGGGGTCAAATCGCAGCTCCGAGGCGGCCAATTGGCATCGCCAAGACGGCTGAAAACACGATTTGGGAATTTGTTGCGTAAAAGATCGATTGTGGCATGGGCTGTGTGGCATGGCGCTCCATCCTGCATGAACTAGAGGTCGTCCAAATCCATGTCTTAAATTTCAGTAAAAAAAAAAGTCGGATAACATGGCTCTGTAACGTTCACCGTTGACCGAAACGTTGTTCCCGGTCTAATTTTCGAAGAAAAATGGTCCAATGATGCCACCACTCCACAATCCGCACCAAACTGTCACTCTCTGTGGATGCATTGGCTTCTCGACATTAACGTGCGGGTTTTCCACCGTACGACGACGGGGGCCATGAGTGTTGTCCACTAGCGTGCCAGTCTCACGAACTTTTTGCACAAACTTGCGTACAGCAGGCGCGGTGGGTGCTTCATTTCGGCCGAAACTTCTTTTCAAAAAACGCACTGTTTAGGCTACACAGCACTCACTTTGGAAATAAGTTTTCAATATTTCCCAACGTTGTTCAAGCGTAAAGCGACTCATTTCGTTCCACGGAGGTATGATACTGACTTTCTGCCAAGATTTCGAGCGGGAAACAGCTTTCAGGGTCAAATTAACCTATGATTTAAAAAGAAACCACTAGATGGCCCACCCTGTACATACCAAGTTTCAACTTTGTAGCATAAGCCGTTCTATAGATAGAAAAAACACTCCCCACCCCCGTACCATACTACCCTTATAAAAAATTATATTTTTCCAAGATGCTGCTATTACATGTCTATCCAAATACCAAGTTTCAGTTTTATATCATTATCGGTTCTCGAGATATAAAAATCGAAACTTTTTCTTATTCACCCTCCTTATTTTTCTAGTGCAATTGATTCGTGAGATATCGTAATCTAAAGTTTTTCACCCCCCAGCCCCGTACGCCACTGACCCCACTCAAAAATTTGTTTCCGATCTATTCTCTTAGTATACATACAGATGTTCATTAACTTTTAATTTCGTGACATTAACAATTAAGGAGATATGGATTATAGAATGTGTCAATCTCGGCTTTCGAGCGTCTCGGACGCATTATATTTCTCCCCACTCCTTCACCCCTTCACCTATATCGGCAATTTTTTCGCAAATGGGTCCACTATCAAAGCTCTATATGAGTTTCAAGTTTCAGCCTCCTAGCATAAGCGGTTGCTGAGATCTAGAAACCAAAATTTTTGGTCTAAAACGCTTCCTAAATCTCCCCCCTTACACCCCCCTCCCTCACAATTTGGTCACTTCAAGGGGTCTACCCAGACTATCTATGAAAAAAAATTCAACTAAATAGCTCAAAGGGTTTGGGTGCTATGAGCCTTCAAACAATTTTGCGCACACCGGTCGACGTACGGCGGACAGACGGACTTTTTTGCTTTGCTTTTTTCGTGTCTACTAGTCACGAAACGTAAAAAAAAATTTTTCAGAGTACCAAATTTTTTTTTTTAAAAAATCGAAAACAATACTGTATTATTAAAATAATAAAGTAAAAGAAACTGACAAATTCAAATGACTGACAGGAGATGTCAAAGTTATCGTACCGCAATGCAAAATTAAATGGTGGCTCCACGGTTTCAGCACCATCTTTTGGTCGATGAGCGAACTGTCAAATCGTGGCAGAATTTCGCCACGAGCTCCATACCACTAAATAGAAAGCCAACGCAAAAATCGAATTGGCAAAATTTTGCCAACCTTTTTGCATGCATTTTTTATGGGTGGCAAAATTTTGCCAGAGGTGCATACTAGGCTTTACATGTGAATTATGCCAAAGTTTTGAAGAGACTTCCGTATGGTAGCTTCTCAAAGATGTGGAATGCTGGATGAAATAGCAAATGAACAGTTATTGAAGAATTAATTTCGGTAGCTGGAACTCTTAAACGGTAACTGCCCATTACTATTCGTTACTGATACCACTATCAACAGAAAACTGGGTGTACAAACACAGCAATATTAAAATATAAAAAGACCAACATATTTATATACATATGTACCTAAACAAATATAATCAAACCAGGCAATCAAATCATTACATTAATTGACTATTATTTCGAAAGCAACATATGTACCTATGCCTTTTGTTCACCCCATCTTTCAACCCCTGACTAAATATTTTCAAATTTTACTCAGTGTAAATACTTTTCCCATACCCTAAAATATTTCCCACATACCGGTTTTTGTGATCGCTCAGTGTTATGACATTTTGACCTCGACTCAAAACCACCGAAATTTATGTCACTCTCAAAAGTACACACATAATTGTTGTGTGCTGCGTTTGTATCTGTACTTCAGTTACTTTGCATTTCCCATGCATCCGTGATTTTGAGAATGTTAAAAAAAAGACCGCATCTATTTCGAGCGCTCGAACAAAAGGACTTGGGCCGAATCAGTTTTTTTTGCTATGGCAACTAAAGGATTTAATTTGAAAATGGTTGTCAGGACGAACCCTTTTTTTAGGAGGCATCCCTTTAACTGCGACACACCGACATTACAATCTAAATGAGTTCCCTTTGAGATTACACTGAACCGGGAACACTGCATATGGATGAGTGATTTACTGTGACACAAATATACACGTGCCAATTAAATTCGTTGCACACGGGAGAATTAAAATCAAAGGACCGGATTGTTGTTGAGGGCTGCTCTGCCGAAACGTTCCAAGGACATTAAATAGAGGGATGTTTTGTATGTTGTAGAACTGGTTGTAATATGAAACGAATTTCTGATTTATAGCACAAGCCCTTTCGAATTTTTGATGCGGTTGATCCTCAATCTCAATGCCTAACTATTATTTAAACATGGGTTTTGCATTTAGGCTCTAGGTTAGAACTTTAAACTTATGATCCACACTCTTCTGTTTCTCACACAGCTTCTACAGGGTGGGCCATCTAGTGGTTTCTTTTTAAATCATAGGTTAATTTGACACTGAAAGCTGTTTCCCGCTCGAAATCTTGACAGAAAGTCAGTATCATACCTCCGCGGAACGAAATGAGTCGCTTTACGCTTGAACAACGTTGGGAAATATTGAAAACTTATTTCCAAAGTGAGTGAGAGTGGGAACAACAACAACGTTTCGGTCAACGGTGAACGTTACAGAGCCATGTTATCCGACTTTTTTTTTAATGAAATTGAAGACATGGATTTGGACGACCTCTGGTTCATGCAGTATGGCGCGCCATGCCACACAGCACATGCCACAATCGATCTTTTACGCACCAAATTCCCAAATCGTGTTATCAGCCGTCTTGGCGATGTCAATTGGCCGCCTCGGAGCTGCGATTGTGAAGGATCGATGTTATGCCAACAATCCAGAAACGATTCAAGCACTTAAGGCCAATATCATCCAAGCAATCCGTGATCTACAGCCCGAAACCATCAACAAGGTCTTGGAAAATTGGAGTGACAGAATGCGCTACTGCGCAGCCAGCCGAGGCGGCCACTTGAACGAAGTTGTGTTCCATCATTAATGGGAATGTTTACTCTTACTAATAAAGCCATAATACATGAAAAAAAAAATTATTTTGTTAATTTTATTACATTTTTAAAAAGAAACTTGTATTTGGCCCACCCTGTATATGGAAAGGCTAAAACAGGATACCGTCCTCGAATTCCGACTGCGATGGGGCGACTTTGGTCGTGCTGCTTAGGAGAAAGAGAATTGCAACGGCGACTTTACCTACTGTGAAAAATCAATTTTTAACGCTTAGGTTCTATTTACTGCATGTGTATTAAGTCGATGGTACATTTAAAAATTAAGTAAGGTAAATGTCCCAGTTATGAATAATGTAACCTTTTCTGGAGATTAACTTGAGTTATATAGCGTTGGAACTCGCTGAGACTGATTTTATTGCAATAATATGGCAGAATAAATTTTTGTTAATATAAATTCAAATTAAATTTCACTTTTTGTAAAAAAACGGATCTTATTTTACCATTTGTACAAAGTCTTTCAAATGTCCCAGTAATGAATAGCTAAAATATCCATTGCTCTAGTTATGAATATATTGCTGTACCAGTTATGAATATAAAAATAAGCTCGATTGATTGAAGAATAAATTTTTATTGTGTTAAAATAAAAACAAATAAATTCTTGTAAAGCATATCACATTTTATATACTCGTATATAAATAAAAAAAAAAAAGTTCTAACTCTAATAATCTCTATACTCGTATATAAAAAATCTGCCAACGGTCTGGGCGAAACTTTATTATTTTTCGGGTCAAAGCTCGGGAGCGGTCAAAGTCGGAGTGTATAATGAGTTGCTTCGAGATTATTAGATTTCTTGGAAAATTAATTTTGTGCTTAAAATAAAAATATTTAAAATAGCGATTTTTAGCCGATTAAACATTGGAAAATTTCTTTCTTCTTATCATTTATACTCTCTTAGGAAAAGGAAAAAACTTAAGAACAAGTTTTAGGCTATTATTACGCAAGCACGTGAAAGTGAAAAGATATTTGATATCTGATAAGACCTGGAGATATAGTAGAATTCGTGAAAAAGTTTACAACCCCCTTTGTACCCCCTTAGGGGTCGAATTTTAAAAAATCCTGAAAACACTTTCTAGGTATTTATATGAAAAAGATGTACAATAAAAATGAATTCAATATTTGGGAAAACCTAATATATATGACGAAAACCGTGAAAATATATGCATTCCATTTTCACTGATAATTTTTTTTGCCCCCCCCCCTCCGAACGCCAATGGATATTTGAAATTTTTTTTTATCTAAATTAGTTTTCTAGTTGATCTACATAAACATACCGAGTTTCAACTTTGTAGCATAAGCCGTTCAATAGATAGGAAAAACACCCCCCACCCCCGTACCATACTACCCCTATAAAAAATTATATTTTTTCAACATGCTACTAATATAGATCTATCTAACTACTAAGTTTCAACTTTATATCATTATAGGTTCTCGAGATATAAAAATCGAAACTTTTTCATTTTCACCCTCCCCCACCCTCACCCTCTACACCCACACTTCCAAAATTTTGTTTTCTGCTAGGGGTTTATTAGGCCCACTTCAGGTAAAAATTTTAAGCATATATCTTACACCGTTCTTGAGATATGAACCGTGATTTTTTAAAAAAATTCTTATCCCCTCCACTTTCATGATCCACTGCCCTTTTAAAAAATTTTACTTTCAGCAAACTTCATTTGTCAACCTTTATACAAAAACCAAATTTTATTTCTCTAGTGCAATTGGTTCGTGAGATATCGTAATTTAAAGTTTTTCACCCCCCACTCCCGTACGCCACTGCCCACACTCAAAAATTTGTTTCCGATTTATTCTCCTAGTATACCTACAGATATTCATTAAGTTTCAATTTTGTGACATTAACCGTTTAGGAGATATAGAATTTAGAATGTGTCAATCTCGCCTTTTTTGCGTTTCGGACGCATTATTTTTCCCCCCACTCCCAAACTCCTTCACCTATATCGGCAATTTTTTTGTAAATGGGTCCACTACCAAAGCTCTATATGATTTCCAAATTTCAGCTTCCTAGCATAAGCGGTTGCTGAGATCTAGAAACCAAAATTTTCCGTCTAAAACATTTCCCCCTCCTCCCCCCTAACACCACTACCCTTCCAAATTTGGTCACTAGAGGGGGCCTACCCACTCTATCCACGAAAAAAAATTCAACTAAATAGCTCAAAGGGTTTGGGTGCTACGAGCCTTCAAACAATTTTGCGTACACCGGTAGACGTACGGCGTACGGGGTACGGCGTACGGCGGACAGACGGACTGAAATTTTTTTTTGCTTTTTTCGTGTCTACTCGTTATGAAACGTAAAAAAAAAAATTTTGAGGGTAGCAAATTTTTTTTTTTAAAAATCGATAACAATACTGTATTATTGAAATAATAAAGTAAAATGAATATTTGTTTGTCTGTCCCATACACGCTCCTGATTTGTTGAGGGCACGTCCGAGATGGTTTCTGCGTTAACAAAATCATTTAACAATTGGTGGTACGCGAGTTATTTCAACATTTGAGTGTTTATACTCTAGATGAAATCATATAGAGTATTACAAGTTTAATTTTAATTTTTAATTCATATGATTTAGCTGCAGTTTGTTCGTTTTCGGTGTATTAGTTATGCGTTCCTATTACTAAATGGTAAAGTTGGACTATGGATGGTGGATAGAGGATAGTGCATAGACGATGGAGGATGGAAGATGGAGGATGGTGGATGGTGGATAGAGGATGGTGGATAGAGGATGGAGGATGGGGGATGAAGGATGGTGGATGGTGGATAGAGGATGGATGATGGAAGATGGAGGATGGTGGATGGAGGATGGGGATGATGGATGGTGGATGGTGGATGGAGAATGATGGATAGAGGATGGGGGATGGTAGATGGAGGATGGTGGATGGTGGATAGAGGATGGTGGATAGAGGATGGAGGATGGTGGATGGAGAATGGTGGATAGAGGATAGTGGATAGAGGATATAGGATGAGTGATGGTGGATTGGGGATGAGGACGGAGGATGGTAGATAGAGGATGGAGTAACGGGAGCAACGGTGCAACGGGAGAAATGGGAGTAACGGGCGAAATGGTAGCAACGGGAGCATCGGGAGAAACAGGAGCAATGGATCAATGGGAATAACGGGAGAAATGGGAGCAACGGGAGAAACGGGAGCAACGGGAATAACAGGAGCGGTACGCGGCTAGTGAACTTATAAATCTAAAAAAAAAATAATCATTTTCATTTCGCTGATAGTGTAAAAAAATTTAAATGACAATTTATGGGATTACATTGGCTTTCTGTATTTTCCAATTTCTGGAACTAAAAAACATCCACGTTGGTTGAAAGGTTGTATCCAATATAACTTCTATGATTTAATGCACAGCTAATATCAATTGGATCTATCTGCGAAGGGCCTTGTTCAGGTGCACATATTTCGGGAGAGGCTGGACAGATGTCGAAAATTTTTCAGATATACTCTCCGTTTCTGTCAATGTGACTTCATTATTTTTTGCAAGCTCTAATTCTAACCACGTAGAATTACTAAGAAGAAGCTCGTTTTCTTTTTCAAAAACCAATGATATTCCATTTTCTACAGCTTTTAAAGCATCAAGAAAATCATTTTCGGCGTATTTCAATTACGGAGCCATTATTTAAGAACCTAAGATATAAAAATATGTAACACAGAATTTCAAATGATATGTGATGCATGAAACAAAGCACATTGAGTCAGTAATGAATAGTACTTATGAGCTAATGACCTAATAATGAATATATGTGCAAGTTAGCAATTGCAGTTCCTTGCATGATATTAACAAAGAAAATAATATATTCAACATTGCTCATTCTAAGCCTTATACTATAAGGAAGAATACCCCTTATTTCCTTAATCAGATATTTTAAAACTCGTATAAGCAATTTAATATTGTCTTTGACTTGCGATTTGCCTAGTGATGAATAATTGTATTCATTACGGGCTCAAACGGTATAAACTATGTCCCAGTTATGAATAACTATAAATTAAGCTATAAAAAATTAAAAAATATATATTTACATTAATTTGTGAATTCCTTGATTTAAGTTATCAGTCGCAACAGTATTTTGTCTCTGAATCCACAGTTTTAATACAGTGCACAAAGATTTCGATTTCACTTACTCTTAACACAATGGACAGTCAACAACTGATATTGCTTAATGTTTTGTACTTCCGTTAAGCTTGAGCTTTAATGTTAATAAGGTAAATCGGAAGTATAACGACTACTTCGAAAACTATCGTCAGTTTGATTTTTAATTGATGGTTTTAATGAGAATTGAACTATTTGCTTAAAATTCAAAATAAACTGACATATTATTCATTATTGGGACATTATTCATTACTGGGTCGTTTACCTTATGTCCACCGTCGAATTATGTGTTGAACTGATCGTGTGTATAAAAGGTTGTGCACACGCAAACCGGAAAATTCCACTAATACGTTCCACACACCGTTTGAAAGTCAAAATTGTTATGTTTGTTAGTTTGTTTACAAATTTTCTTCTACAAATCTTTGAACGAAGACAATATAATCAGGATATTTCGAGAACATGATTAATTGAAAACTGAATCACTTTACTTACATCGGTTATATTGTGGAACTTGTGCATTTCATACGTCTTTGTCGAACGAGAAGTTTCCATGGTGTGCTCTTTTTAACCGAAAAATCTATTGTGATTGATTGATTCAGTTTGAATAAATATTGTGAGATAAAACATAACATAATTTCGAAATAATTTTATTAGTTCAAACTTTACATTTTAGTTTGCTTGAAAATGTAATTCTTCGGTTAAATTGTACCTACGTAACTACGTCTTAAATTTCTATGCAATGTGTGTAAAAATTCAGTACAATTGAAATCTTAATGGATTTTTCGAGAAAGTTTTCACTTATTCTACGATTGATTAAGCAATTTCAGATGTCGGATGATGTACCATAAAAAGTTTTATGATTTTTCAACCCCGAAAAACTGCAAAAAATCTTACACGCAATTTCCAAAACTCTTCTTATTCCACAAACTTCAAAAAACGTCCGGAGATAACAATTTGAATTTCCCACAACAATCTGTAATTTTTGAAGGTATTTATGGGATATGCGTGGCCTTGTTAGCCCAAGGTAAGTGCTCCAGTATATTCGAACCCCCCTTACAAAATGGTTCAACTCTTTACCTTACATCCTGCACTTCCAACTATCTCTTTACATCCATTGCCTCATGAACTGACCAACAGACTCACAATCAATCTCTAGACTATTGAAAAGCCTTCGATGGACAACTAAGTTCAGATAGACGAAGGCTCGACTTGGGTTGTAGCGCCACAGAAGAAAATATTATTAGAAAATAATAAAGTAAAATCAAATTGTTTTGACTAATGAAAACATAAATACAAAACTTCTGCTTCATATCAATCTACTATTGGAACAATTTTCCATTCGAACTCCAATTTTTCAAGGACTATTGTCTGGTGGCTACTTGAAGAGCTGGACGATTGCTCAATATTAAATTGTGAAGATACCTGCAACTATTGCTCAATCGACGTATTAGCTTTTAGGTGTTTTGAAGATATTATAACATGTACAGGGTGTTTCAGTAGAAACGCTCGAAATTTGTTAGGTTATAGCGGCCATGTTGTTAAAGCAACATCCGTCGAATTTGTTGTGACTTGTTCAGTAGTGTATGACAAAACACCATGGAAGCTTGCAGTGAAGCGTTGAATTCTCGCGACCTCCATTGCGGCAAGGTCACTAAGACTGTTGAAGAAGTAAACTCAAAGATAAGATTTTCTTCTTACGGATATGGACAGGTACAGAGAAGATGAAGGACTGCCTACTCCTCCCCCTCATCCAGGCAGACAGAAGTCGTTTGGAAAGAGGCTGAGTCTTTTAGCATGTCGACCTTTAAGACAGTGTCCGCGGTCAGGACACCGACTGTGGTGCAGATATTCGCCCTTTTGAGCGAAGTCAGGCTTTTAGACCGTTTTGGATCCAGCTTCGGCCAGATCTGTCTCGCAGTGTGACATGTAATACCGTCTGCCCATCTTGAGTTGGTTTTCTGAACTGAGTCCAATCCCAGTAGCAGTTTACATGTAGAGAGAGGCACACCCAGATTCTGATGTTCCGGTATAGTCTGAAGGGTAGTACCGCGCTGAACGAGTTCATCAGCCATAAAGTTTCCTGGAATATCCCTGTGTCCTGGTACCCAGCACAGAAGAATATTGAACTGTTCTGCCATCTCCTTAAGAGATGATCGTCATTCTACGGCGACCTTTGATGTTATCGAGGCCGATCCCAAGGATTTTATTGTCGCTTGGCTGTCTGAGGAAATGCTAATATCCCAATTACACCCTACATTACACCTTAGCCAGGACAAGCCCTCCTTGATCGCCATGAACTTCAGCTCCGCCTCATAGACACTACAGTAGTTCGGGAGACGGAAGGAGCTGCTAATGTTAAGCATGTCAGAGAAAACACCTCCACCTAGAAGTAACATTCTAATCATTCACAATAAAAAAAAAGTTTAGAGTCAAGAATACATTTTCCGGAAAATGTTAACAATCGGCTGAATTTTATTGCGCAGTAAAATATCAAATTATATTATAATAAACTCATAAATTTTGAATAAAAAGAAATTCAGCAAACTTTTACCATTGAACTTTTCACATTTGCAATTATTATATTTCTTTCATAAAGTCGACTACGAAGTGGTCCTTGTAACAGAACAGTCCAACAATCCAACATTAAGTAATCGCAATAAAGTCCTTGTGAAACCGAAACGTATCAGGCTCAATAGGATCCAACGAAAATGATAAAGTAGAGCAGCCACTTCTGCGAAAGGTGTTTTTTTCGACAACAAAAGAACTATAACTTTGCTCGTAATATAAGGTACTTATATGCGGCATCCCCACATGCGTAAATGTAATATTTGTGCAGTTTTATTTTATGTTTGATAATAAAAGAAAACTTTACGATCGTCTTGACTTTATGGATACGATCCCATACCATCTTGGCGTCAGGGATATCCTTTAAAGTCGCATAATTTCTAATTCAAGTTGTTTTTCAACGGTAAAGGAAGTAAGCCGCAAGATCCTTACCGAACACGGAGCGGTCAGCTTTTCCATTGTTGTAAGACATCAAACAGCTCACATAAAAAAAGGACATTATCATATAAAGAGGAATAAAAAATTTATTTGGTGGCCGTAACTTTGTTAAATTAACGAAAATTTCCTATTTATTGGACCAAGTGTGGTAATTTTATATTCACGGCGTATAATCAACTTAAAATAGCTCCTTTTTATGTCAACGACTCTAAAGTTTTGGGGATAGACAATTACGTTGTTTCGAAGATGTTGGATTCCTTAATTTTCAGCAATATTAAAGAATTGGCCCAATATGTATATGAACTTATGAATAAAGAACTGCACGGACCTGATCATTAGCGCTGAAACCGTTTGGTTAGCAAACTTACCTTCTAAAAATGAGGCCGTGTGTTCAAATCGAACCTAACAGCTCCAGGTGTATCACAAATGGTATATCAAAAAAAATATTGAAAGCAATAATAGTGACTGAAAGGAGTGCTGCTCTATGCCCCAAGATAGGTTATTCAGGAACTGAATAACTGGAATCGGTGCACGAATTTCTCCATCTCGAACGCTTTACCAAAACGTTGGTGCCGAAAAATATGTGGACATTTGTATCCGGAAAATTCATCAGGTTCCGATTGTCTTTCAATTTGCTGGAGGAAGATACTGAGTATTCTGATATTTCGACGATTTTCAAGTGCGTCTATAGACGCCATAGCCGGTCCCAAGCCCGAGAAAGGATGAGAGAGCATCGAGTTAACCTGAATGGCCAGTAACACTAGTGCGTCTCAGGAAGTAGGCAAAGGTATGACATAGTTGGACTCGCAGCATAGCTGGGAGCCAGCTAAAAACTCGGACAATTTTCCTGCCGGGGTGTAATAAATAAGTAGGACTGGCCCTCCAAGTCCCTCCAAGTCCCTCCAAGGGGTTGGGCGAGGTGCAGACAACGCATCACCGGAAAAAGACCACTGTCCAGAAACCTGAAGAACAGCCTCAAAAAGGATTGACTAAACGGCAACAATCCCGCAAAAAAAATAGACTAGATAGCAAAGCCATCTTCAAAATTAGCAGCTGGAGGACGCGGTCTTTGGATCGAGACGGTTGAAGATGACGACTTCATGGAGCCAGGGCCTGATTTGGGCTGTCGCACCATTGATGATGATAGACGCCATTATTGGTGGCAATGAGGGATGGATCCTGGGTGCTCCAGCCCAAATATGATAATTGTACCTGAGGCTTGATAATTGCTTTTTGAAAGATCTGATGGTGTGAAATAATTTGGCACCTTCGACGGTTTGTAGCGTCACGAGCTACATCATCAATCTGCTGGTTCCAATCAAGTTTTCTAGTAATTTTCATTCCTAGAAGCAGGTGTCCAATGGGACGCGATCGAAAATAAGATCAAGCAAAGATCAACATTTTTTTTTTGTTTTAGAGGCATTGCATTCTAATTGATTTTGCCTGCTAATTCCAGGGATAAGCTGAGGACGGATCTTAAAGAACCAAATAACTGACTGCGTTTAGAGGACACTAAAGATTAGTGCACCTCTGCAATGGAGTTGAAGCAGCGGGAGTTATCCAGTGTGTGTCGTTAATTAAAAATAATTAACGAAATTTAATAAAAAATAATGAAATATAGTGAGTGATAAAAATTATCTTTGCCGGACGCCGGAGTTGATTGGGAATGGAGATAATGAAACGTTATTTAATACAACCGGCAGAGTATGTTACGAAAGAAAGAGCTTGGAATCGTCAGATACAAGGAGCAACAATGCCAAATACACAGTGTTGAAGAAATAGGACTTTGTGCCAAACTCTGTTAAATGCTTTTGCTATGCCAAGAGTTTCTCAAAACTTCAGAGAGATCAGATGTGTCGGTCAAATTGCTTCTCTTCCGGTCTAATAATTTCAAAGAAGACAATGATCGATCCATTCGATCTGGAATCGGACCGAGTTAATTTTCTGAATTAAACGTATACGTCCAAAGAACATTCCGTAAGAACTTATAATTACAATCTACGGAAAGAATTGGACACAAAACGCTAAAGTTGGTCCAATCAAAACAACGCTTTATTGTTCTTAATGGACTATGTCCGATTGGAAAGTGGACATTATAAACCGTAAGTTGGTTTCCTCTATCCTTTCCAATTCTGAGCGGTTAGTCAAATATGTCGGGTTTGAAGTCATTGGAATTGAAGACTATTTAATCCAAGTACCCAGCTAGTAAAGCACTGTCGAGAAGTGGTCAAGGTTATTTGCTGTCAGAATAGAGTCCAGCTATGCTGAGTACTGGTGCATAGCGACAAAACTGGGAATGAACTCGCTGATGAGTAAGCGAGCAACCTTGTTGACGGACCAAGTGGACGAACCGCTTCTTTTCTTCTCAAATTGAGCAGGAAAGAATGTAGTAGTATGGTTGGTGTCCTCACAGGGCATAACTCGTGTGGCCTACACATGGTCAGATTGAGAATCATTGACGACCACATGTGCACTGCTTGCGACGAGAGCGACGACACAACGGAACATTTCCTTCTCGAGTGTCCAGCTTACTCTTTTGCGAGAGTGCACGTATACGGCGTCGATGTGATGAGGATGGAAGAACTCCGTTCTCGTTCCCTACCTGAGCTCTTGAAATTCGTGAGGAGGACGAAAAAGTTCGGGTAGAGACTGGGGGACTTGAGTGCAATGGGCAATAATTGTCTGAGTGCTCAAGATGCGTGGCCTTGCTGCGTATCTTCCCCCGCTTCAAACAACAACAACAACAAGCGAGATCAAGATCGCCGTCAGCAAGAATATTAGAGAAAAGAGTAAGCCCGTCCTTAAGCGGCATCAAAGTGCTTATCAAGCTGGGAGGGGCTGAAAAGCTGTGGGATCTCTACTGCATTCTGGTACATTTCAATAACAACTTGGACTATCTGACGCATAGCAATTTTTATCCAGTGGAATTCAGTTCAGATGTTAATCCATTCCAGCAGTCTTTCTTTTGCTGCATCTGATGGTATTCCACAGCATTGCAGCAGTTCTATGAATTTTAAGTTAACTCCTTTTACGAGTATGTCGACCTTTGGTATGTGTCCATATGCTGCTAATCCGTCCACCAAACAGCGTACGTTCTAAGCCTGACTCCTTTTTGTACATACAGATGCAGAAAAGAAAGATGGATTTATATCCTCAGATTTCGCCTAACACTTCTACAGGTCCAAAGAGATAGCTCTTCACTCTTCAATGTGAGTTCATCCTAGCATCCAGGGTTACTCCAGTTATATGACCGTACAGGAAAATACGATCCTTTCATCATAAAAACTTAAGCTTAGAATGGGAAAGGGATTCGGTACGGACGGAAGAGTCCGCCCACATATATACGGACGGTTCCAAAACTGAAGGCGGGGTAGGTGGAGGTGTTTTCTATGATATGCTTAATATTAGCAGCTCCTTCCGCCTTGCGGACCTTTCAGGCGGAGCTAATGGCGATTAAGGAGGCCTTGTCCTGGCTGAGGTGTAATGTAATATCTACTAGGGATATTAGCATTTTCACAGACAGCCAAGCGGCAATAAAATCCTTGGAATCGGCCTCGACAACATCAAAGTTCGCCGCAGAATGTCGATCATCTCTTAAGGAGATGGCTGAACAGTTCAATATTCTTCTGTGCTGGGTGCCAGGACACAGGGATATTCCAGGGAACTGTATGGCTGACGAACTCGCTCGGCGCGGTACTACCCTTCATATTATGCCGGAACATCGGAATCTGGGTGTGCCTCTCTCTACATGTAAACTGCTACTGGGATTGGACTCAATTGAGAAAACCAACTCAAGATGGGCGGACGGTGTTACATGTCACACTGCGAGACAGATCTGGCCGGAGCTGGATCTAAAACGCTCTAAAAGGCTGACTTTGTACAAAAGGGCGAATATCAGCACCACAGTCGGTGTCCTGACCGGACACTGTCTTACAGGTCGACATGCTAAAAGACTCGGTCTGAAACTTCCTCCTTTCCAATTGATTCCGGTGTACCCCAGGGCTCAGTTCTATCTCCCACCCTATTTCTCATCTTTATTAACGACTTTCTGTCGTCAACTCTCAATCCAAGTCATAGTTTTGCAGATGATAGTCCATTGGATAATATCTTTAATTTCGACTCTGCTGCAGAGGCACGTTCGAATTCGGTGGCCTTGCACCACACTGAGTTATTCGGTTCATTTAACTCAGACTTCAATCTTATCTTCGACTGGGGCGAGAAAAATAGAGTAGAGTTCAATGCCTCCAAAATACAGTCCTGTCATCTATCCCTTAAACGAGATGTTCCGACGTCGGTCTCAAATATATCCTTTGGTGGCGTACAAATTTCTCCTTCTGTTGAATTCAAATTACTGGCCGTAAAAATCAACAACCACCTAAACTGGAGCCAACACATCTTTGATATCGCAATTGATGCCTCAAAACGCCTTAGTATTCTACGGAAGTGTAGGAAGTTCTTTTCAGCGTCTAACTTAGCTACAATCTACAAGGCATATATCAGACCACGTCTTGAGTACAATTCGCATATCTGGGCTGGGGTTCCTAAATCCCATTTAGCCTTGCTCAATCGTGTTCAAAAACATGCGTTTCGACTAATTGGAGACGAAGCCGTTTCAGCTTCTATAGACTCCCTTGAGCATAGCCGAAATGTCGGAGTACTCTGTCTTTACTATCGATAATTTCCTGATAAATATAGTAAGGAACTAAAAGAACTTATACCTCCACTCTTAGTGGCCCCCCGTAACACTCGCCAAGCTTCACTCGCTTACGAGTATACCGTTCAGCCCCTTTTGTGGAGAACAGTGAAATTTAGGTAGTATTTTATCCCCCGAACACCAGTAATGTGGAACGCATTGCCGGCCGATCTGTTCCCTGATAAGTATAACCTTCAGCTGTTCAAAAACAACGTTTACCGACACTTCAGACGCTTCCCTCTCGTCCTACCGCCCTAAATCCCCTACCACACCATTTTATTCCCAACCTATGTTGTTCTAGCTGTGCAATCGCATTAAAGGGTGACCGCTTAAATTATAACGATGGTCGTAAAAAAAAAATTGCAGTGATCCTTTGAGTGCTTACCATACAATAGTCGTTAATTTTTTTATGTTCCAGATGAAGTTTAAAAATCTGCCAAAAATCTGCGATGTAGGTTACCTGACAACCTAAAAAATACCGTTCCAAATAGATGACTGGTTATTCCAAAGAGTTCTTGATATTGAGCATGTGGTTAGATTTGAAAATCTATTGCCTGCCCACTGTAAGCATAGTAAGTCGATAGACTGTTTTATGGATCCGATGGGAATAGCAAAGTGCTGGTCTTCCACTAGTAAGGTTAGGCTGAATCCTATTCGAGCCATTTCATCAGCTATCTCATTCTCCTGGATTCCACAGTAGACTGGCACCCAGCAGAGGGTAAGCTTAAGCCGTTAGTATGAAGAAAACCAAGCAGATTATTCGTGTAGCTGCCATACAAAAGTCGTTTAAAAATTTGTGCATTCGTGGTCAGGAATCTACAAGAAACCGTTGATATATATGTGGATTCCTCATTTCATTTGATCCGTAACAACTTTAATATAAATCTCAGTTCCGTATGTAACAATATACAGATGGATGCTGCCTATTGGGACTGCGGTATGTTTCTACAATAAAATGCTTCCCGACAACAAAAAATATCCTTCCAGTTGAGAGATGGGAAATAGAATAGGTAGTAGTAATATGAATGTGGTAAGTATAATGAAAATAAATTAAAGTTTGCCAAGTCCAATTTAAGGATCATTTAGAAATATTAAAATGCCTAAGACCAGTATCGTACCATTCATCACTACTCCTTTATTGTTCGTACTTTTATTTGCGATAATAAATACAAATTTGTGTACACTTTTCCTTGTTCTCATTATCACGATGTCTCCATTTTTGTAGGAAATAAATGGAAATTAGTTTTGCCCTTCGTCGGAGTGCTCTTTGTTCTATCCAGAACACTACCTAAACGGAATTCTAAGATGAATGTCCGTAATGAGACTACATTAAAAATGTAATTGGAAAAGTTTCCTCCTTTCCTTTTCATTTTTATTTTAACCGCACATTGAAACCAGAAAATGGAAAATTTAAAAAAAATAAAAAAATTACGTACAAGTAGAATAAGGACGATCGGTGAGTGCAGGGTCTCATTAAAAATAATTGCAGAATAAAACAAGTGACCCCTAAATAAGTTGTAGGGTCGCTATACTCACCCTGTCCCCTGTTCGATTTTAATCTTATCCATGAATCAATAGAATTGTAATCGTTGACTTAACGACTTGAGGCCACTTAAAGGAACGAAAAAGTTCAAGTGACAGGATACTACTTCATTGGGGAAGTCCTTTTCCCGGATCATCTCCTTATACCTTCGAGGTTCGACACAGGCTTGCCACTTCTTTTTCCCGGTAATGGCATGAATCGGCTTGGTGGTAATGCGGCTGGCATAATCACAAAGGAAACAGTCGTTCAGGCTCAAAACAAGGCCTTGAACAAAAGGTCCTTTGCGAAAAGTTATGAGAAAAAGCTGCAAATGAAAGCGGACAAGCTTTGCGAAGGGCAAAGAAATAATAAAAACGAAGAAGAGGGCTGGAAAAATAGGCGAAAATAGAACGGAAAATCAGCAATCTGTACCTCCACCCCCGCTATCATCGCGTCGGAGGCTTTTCCCGAAGAGCAATAAGGAGCGCAAGGAAGACATTCCCACCATTAGATTTCGTGTCGGCAATAAACATGTCAATTTGAGATTTTTCCTCTTCTTCTCTTAGAGCCGGTTGTGTTTTTTTTTCGCCATCTATGACAAACACAAATATACTTAGGAACAGGACATGTGTCAGAGACATGTACGCCCTGAAGTGTGATAAATAAATATTTTTCACTCCTCCCGCATTCACTTTTCATAGACTATATCTCCTTCAAAACGTGGGTTGAAAATACTTGACGATGACGATAATATTTGATAAGTGTACTTTCTGTTCGTCTTACGTGTGCCCTACGTAGATAAAAGGATCCCGTTCCTATTCTTAAGTTCGAATTTCGGTACGAACAAAAAAAAAAATCCTGCAGAAAAAAAAAAGCTGAAAGCAAAAGAAAATAAAATTTTCCGTGAAAATTTATGTGTGAATCCTTGGTCCGTACAGACACCGAAGTTTCGAGCCATCCCATACACGTGGAATCTAATCCTGCAGGATATACACATCCTCGTATGTAATTATGTTTCTTAGAAATCTAGAGCACCGAAAATAACCTTAGGGAAACCGAAAAGCCAGAATGAATAGCGAACGACCCAACCGAATAGGAGAGAGTTTTCCCGGAAAGAAAATCGGGTAAAATTTGTTGGTGAATTGAGTAGTTATTGGCGAGGATACGCCATAGTGTGGGAAAGTTGAATATGGGGTTCGCCCACTTTTCTAACCAATTTTTTTTTACACAAAGCGCTCATTTCGGCGAACGGAGAAAATGTGTGGCTGAAGAGAGAAATCCTTGGCATGAAAGAAGGACGAAATGGCAACATTCTTGACATGTTAATAAAGATATAAAGGCGGAATCTAGAGTTCATTATCGGCAACGGATAGAGGGGTAATGATTAATTGCTTTCTGATAGCTTTTCGAGTGGTGCGTCATAAAAGATGGTTTCAGCCTGCTATATTCTAGGTAAGGACGAAGATGATCTTATCTCTTGGAAGGTAAAAATCATTTTTTTTTTAATTTCTAGAAGTGCTTAGCTTAAGTCAAAGAGCTATTTCGTGGAAACGGGCTGTGAAATATTTTTTCGAGGATTTATGAATATTTTTTTTCATTAATTTGACAAATTTGTTTTTTATTTAAAATCAGTTTACTTTAATATTGTACAAACAACGTTTGTATGTAATCGGGCTACAAAAAAGCTCTATCTTTATGCCGGCTCCACACTATCGGACTCGGCAAAGCCTCAATATTTCAGGGAGTGTATTTTTATGTATCAGTTATAAGATAAGGTTAGGTTAGGTTGGGAAGGGTGGACTAAAGCGATGTACCCCAGTCCATCACGAGAGATCACTGTGGATCCATTGTGGTCCCCTCGTATAAAACCGGGCTCTAAATATTGCTCTTCCTTATGAAGAGAGTAGTTCTCCATAAAGGAATCATCGCAAGTTCTGATAGATCGGTTAAGGAGAATTTCCCCAAGTACCGATGCCTGGTACGTGCCAGACTTTCACATTCACACACTAGATGCTCCAGTGTTGGCTCAACATTCTCATCACCACAGCGACACAGGTCAGCCATGGGTATTCCCAGCCTTTCTCCATGCCTCCCAAAGGAACAGTGCCCCGTTAGGACCCCTATAAGTTGTCTACAAATGTCCCTGCCCAGAGACAAAATGAAGCTAGAGTTCTTCCTATCAAGTTTTGGCCAGCAGATTCTTGCTTGCCGGCATCCCGAGAGATTCACCCAGGCCCCCTCCATCTGTCTGAGCGCTTCAATATCAATCATTCCCTTTACACATTCAATGGGACATAGAACCGACTCGTCGGCCAGCTCTATGCTCATCTCCGACCCCCTTCTGGCGAGCTCGTCTGCCTTTTCATTTCCAGGGAAGTCACTGTGACCAGGAATCCAGTTAATCTTAAGGTTTTTGTTCATACCCACCATCTGCAATATTCTTTTACATTCTCCCACAAGCCTGGATTTAGTAATGTGCGCCTCAACAGCCTTGAAGGCAGCTTGGCTGTCAACATAAATAGTTATTGTACCATTCACGCATTGTTTTCGCACAATTAACTCCGAGTTATAAGATAAAGATTAAACCGTCGAAGAAAAACTCCGTGATTTCTGCAATAGTTTTGCTGCGTTTGAACTGAAAGATCTATGTAGACCGATATCAAATTCTACTTAAGAAAGCTTAACAACCCTAACCTGCTACTTAAAAAAATAAAATATGAATGCTATATTCAAATTCAAATTCAAATTCAAATTTCTTTATTGCCAGGAATAATTTTTATGGATTACATGTATGACTTATTTTAGAGATTAGACAAATATCTGTACAACTACGTTATATTTTTAGTGCATGACTGTAGGATAGTAATTTAAAAAAATTTATTGTGAGTTTATACAAGGAAAATTGCAAAAAAACCTTGACTATTTAAACTTAAACTATTTAATCGATCTTACTACTAAAACAGATAAATCCACTGAAGTGTTTGTAGCAAATAATAATATAAAGGAATGCAAGTAAACATGTTGGCTACATTCGTTGACGCAAGAGTATGTCAGATTATAGGAAGGATGCTACAAGAGAGTTGTATAGATAAATTGATTTCCTCAAGAAGGAGCTAAGTCTAGCTTCAGCAAGAGCCGCGATTTCAAGCACATTAGCTGTTTTGTGTAAACGCTTAGTTGAAAAATAAAATGGTAGGTCAAGTATGATTTTCAAGCATTTGTTTTGAACTATTTGTAGCGTCTTTTTGTGGGTATTTGAAGTCTGATTCCATACAGGAGCGGCATAGGAAATTATGGGCTGAATCACCTGTTTAAAAATAAGGAGCTTGTTGTCCGTTGAAAGCTTAGATTTCCTGTTTATTAATGGGTACAGGGCATGAATGGATTTGGATACCTTGGAGCATAACTTCTCGATATGGTCTCTTAGTATCAGCTTCTTGTCAAGAGTAAGCCCAAGGTAGTTGATATGGTTAGCCCATTCGATGGGTTGTCCTAAGAAATTGATAGGCCTGTTCGGAAGATTGTGGCTTTTCCGTTTTTTGGTGAAGTATATCGCCTGAGTTTTCGTGGGATTAATTTTGATCCTCCATCTATTGTAATATTGGTATAACCTGTCCAGATATAGCTCTAGTTCGGTTATTATTGAGGCAGGGTATTTTGAGTGAGTGTATATGCTGGTGTCATCCGCAAAGATTGCTAGTTCACAATTAGCGCTGGTAGGTACGTCTGCAGTATAAATATTATATAGTGTTGGACTTAAGCATGACCCCTGTGGAACACCTGCGGGTATCGAATAATGGTTGGATTTGCTTGATTTAATATTTACTGCGAAGGATCTATTGTATAGAAATGAACTTATGATTTTTACAATGTATATTGGAAATGAAAACTTCAATAGTTTACATAATAGACCTTGGTGCCAGACAGAGTCAAAAGCTTTTTCGATGTCTAGGACGACCATTCCAACAGATTCCTTGGCGTTAAGCGATTTTTTTATGTCCTTCATGACTCTATATAGTTGGTGTGTAGTCGAATGTCCTAATCTGAATCCGAACTGGAAGTTGGGTATAATTTTTTTGATCTCGAGAAAAGTGTTTATTCTATTTAAAATAATTCGCTCAAAGACTTTGCTGAGTGAGGGTAATAGGCTAATAGGTCGGAAGTTTTTAGGGCAACTAGGGTCCTTACCAGATTAAGGAATTGGTATGACGTTTGCGTGCTTCCAAGTTTTTGGGAAATAGCTTAGTTTCAAACAGCAATTGAAAATAAAATTTAGTAAGATGATGGATTTTTTGGGAAGATGTTTGAGAAGGACATTTGGGAGACCATCCACACCTGAAGCTTTGTTTGTTTTTAGTCTTTTAAGTATACTGCAGATTTCAGTAGGTTTGCAGAGACAGTTGGCAGGTAGTTCATGCGAGTCGGGTATAGTTTCGACTGCGCGTTTGACAAATATATCGGTGATTGCATTACCCATCTGATCGGTAGTTCTATGCGCTGCTTGGAAGTGATTTGCAATCAGCTCGGATTTTTCATTGTCGGTGTATATGGTTTTGCCATTTTCATCAATAAGGGGTGGTATGTGGGAGTTGCGGTTTTTAAAGACTTTGTTTAATTTCCAGATTTTTTTGGAACTCTTGTTCAAGGAAGAGAGCATTGTGTTCCAGTTTTCGTTTCTGGTTTGGAATAGTCTTGATTGTATGGCTTTAGAAATGTGATTGATCCGTGTCTTAATCATCGGGTCTCTAGTCCTCTGCCATTGACGTCGTAGTGTGTTGCGTTCATTGATTAATAGTTTAGTTTCTTCATCAATGAGGTTAGCGTGAGGCCTAGACACGGTTATGAGGGGTGTACATTCTTCAACTGTACTCCAAATATTAGTGGTGAAAGTATTTAACAGGTCATCAATTTGATCATTTCGTATTACTTCCGACATATCAAGGGAGTTAATCTGGGTTTGCCTATTTAAAATTCTTCCAAACTTCGGCCAGTTAGTTCTGCTGAAACAGTAAACTTGCTTATTTAGCCGGGAGATGGGAACATCACTTTTAATAAAGAATGATATGGGAAGATGAGGTGACGATAATTTATGAACCGTAGTAGGCTGTGATATTGGCACATCACCGTTACTGATAATAAGGTCAAGTGTTGATTCCTTGCCCTTGTGTGGGTAAAAGGTTGGTTCAGTAGGAACGTGGATGAAGAAGTTCCTACGACAGAAAAGATTAAAGAGAATACGACCAGCTTGATTTGCCCTGAAGCAATTCCATTGGTGATGTTTAGAGTTAAAGTCACCACAGAGTAGGTATTTGTCTTTTAGGTTTAATAGGAATGTTACGTCATCCTGGAAATAGTTCAGCTTGTCCGCGGAAAGTTTGGTGCCAGGAAAGTATGCGGCTACCACCGTGATATTGGACTGTTCAATTGTTATGGCAATCGTTTCAATAATTTTGGTGTTAAAACTGGGTAGGACCGAATGTTTAATGGATTTATTCACGCAAATTGCTACTCCTCCGCCTGTAGCATCCGTCCTATCGTTTCTGTGAATAATATAATTTGGATGTGATAATTTGTCATGCGATTTAAGCCAAGTTTCGGTGATAATAAATAAATCTACATTCGAACTGACGATATAGTCGAACGCTTCAGTGGATTTATTCCGGATGCTTTGTGCATTCCACAGCAAGGTTTTGATTTGCTTAGAGTTAGACATTGTACAAGAACTTAATTGCTAAATTAACGAGGACGGTGTATTGGTCTTGCCTTGTAATGCACTTGGCCAGATTTTGGATGAGCTCGGTTGACATCTGTATCAACTGTTGCGGCGAAAGTAATGTATCGATTGTGACGGTGGAAGTGTTTCTTGAAGCAGATAGGAAAGGTATTGATGCTGAGCTGCTCTGCGGGTTTAATTTGGTGACTGCACTGTATGAAGCGTTCAGAGCGCTTGGTAGTTCGTTGGGTGGGTTGCTGCTTCTGGTCATAGCCGGAAAGTTTTTCTCACAGTTGATGGGTATATTGTGAGTGAATGTCTGTTTAGCAGGTGTTTTTTTCCTCCACTTCGCTGATATTCTTTCCCTGATGGAGATATACTCTAATCTTTTCGGGCAGTCAAAGTCGTTGGCGAGATGTTCGTGACCACAGTTCGCACATTTGATATGTTCGATATCCTCGGCAGGGCATGCCGTATGTTGATGTGGTCCGCTGCAGATTAGGCATTTCGTAGGAAGGTGACAGTACGTTGATCCATGGCCATACAACTGGCAATTGCGGCATTGCGTAGGACCGGTTTTTTTACTGGAATAGTAATTCCACTGCACAATTGTATGCATCAGTGCCCTAATTCTCTTTAATTCGGTTAGTTTTGCAGTACCTCGTTGGAAGTATAGGATATAGTGTGGTTGTATGTGTTGTTTATTAGAACCTACACTAAGTTGAAATTTTTTCACATCAAGGCAACTCAGATTATGTTCCTGTTTTAAATATTTTTTAAGGTCTTCGCAGGGCATGTCGAAGAGCCCAGAAAGCAGAATTTTTAGCGGTCTTAGGTCAGCTCGACGATGGGTAAAGAATTGTACTTTTTTCGCAATAAGATGACTATTAACCTTTTCGTAATGCTCGTTTGATGAGAGATCAATTCGGATTCCTGTGGACATTAGCTTTACCTCGTGATCTTGGATTTGAAGTTCCTCCATGATGGCATCCACTGTAGATCGAGTTAGCTCAGTAACTACGATGCGCGGTATTTTAGTTTTCTTTACAGGTGTTGAATTCGGAGTCACGTTTGGCGACATATTGTCGTCGTCTTCGAAAACTGGTAAAACTAAAATTACTGTATTGGTTATATTGTACTTCAGAACTACGCGAGAGAGAAAAGCTAAGCTTGTGCACTTGCTAAGAGTTACTTCAAGACTGAATGCTATATTCAACAGCTGCCTTAAACTCGGCTACTTCCCAAATAGATGGAAAGAAGCAGTAATACTCCCTATACCCAAACCAGGTAAAGATAGCACTCTACCCAATAATTATAGACCAATAAGCCTACTACCATCAGTCAGTAAGTTATTTGAAAAAATTATGCTCGGCAGAATTAAAGACCATATGGAGACAAACGACATACTGCCAGTTCATCAATTCGGGTTTTGCCAAGGTTACTCAACTAACCACCAATTATTAAGAGTCAGTAGCTTCATCAAGAAAAGCTTAAATCAAAAACAGTCAGTTGGCTTAATCGCCCTGGACATTCAAAAGGCCTTTGACTCTGGCATGAAGGGTTACTTTACAAACTAATTAGTCTATCCTTTCCTCCTTACCTAATCAAAACTATTCAATCATACTTAACAAATCGATCGTTTCAAGTAAAAGTTAACCGATCTTTCAAATATTCGAGACATTCCTGCTGGAGTTCCTCACGGTTCCCCATTGAGCCCAATACTGTACAATATTTACACTTCCGATATCCCTATTACACAAAATTGTGAACTAGCTACGTTCGCCGACGACACTGCTATATTTACCTCCTCCTCGGAGCCGAACATCATTATTAACAATCTGCAAACTCAGTGAGCGTGTTAAGCAACCTAGGGACGCCATTTTTTTTTATTTCAGGATTGGTTAGTTGTTAACATTAATCAGTGCACATAGTCAAAAATTGCATTCAACAATATATGTTTGTCCTGTGCTGATCATGTCTAGTTTTTTGCCAGAAATAAAGCATATGTGGAAGCTCTGCTTTTTTGCTTCCATTTGAAGAAAACGGCTACTGAATCGCATCAAATGCTTGTGGAGGCCTATGGTACCAATGTTTTAGCGGAATACACGTGCAGGGCTTGGTTTCGTCGATTCAAAGACGGCGATTTTGACCTGAGCGACAAGAAGCGCGAAAATCAGTCCAGAAAGGTTGAGGACGATCAATTGCAGGCTCTTTGGGACGAGGACCATACCTAATCGCAAAAAACGCTTGCCGAGCAATTGGATGTTACTCAAGCAGCCATTTCCATGTGTTTACGTCATGGAAAAGGTTCAAAAGATCGGAAAATGGGTGCCGCATGATTTGAACGATAGGCAAATGGAGCGACGCCAAAACACATGCGAAATGTTGCTCGCCAAACACAGAAGAAAGTCGTTTCTGCATTGGATTGTGACTGGCGATGAAAAGTGGATTTATTTCGATAATCCAAAGCGCAGAAAATCGTGGATTGATCCCGGTCAACCATCAACATCTACCGCAAGACCAAATCGCTTCGGACGGAAAAAAAATGTTGTGCGTTTGGTGAGATCAGCAGGGTATCGTCTACTATAACCTGGTGAAACTGTCGATGCCCACAGCTACCACCAACAATTGATGAAATCGCACCGTGCTCTGCGCGAAAAAACGCCGGAATATCAACAAAGACATGACAAGGTGATTTTCCTTCACAACAACGCACTATCGCACACGTCAAAAATGGTCAGCAACTACTTGGACACACTCAACTGCGTGGTGCTACCCCCACCCGCTAATTCACTAGACCTGGCCCCTTCTGACTACCACTTGTTTTCGTCGATGGGCCACGCGCTTTCTGAGCAGCACTTCGAAATGTGTAGCTAGCGAGAGTGAGTACTTCGAATAAATTTGTTTTTGTTTTCTTTGAAAAAAGCATGTGTTTTTCTGACTAAAAAACCATCTTTTTAAGCTTATACACCTGGTACATACTTTGGTAAAAAGCTCACGTTGCACGAACAAATCAATGAAACCTGTACAAAAATGCAGAAATCTATCAGAATATTGTATCCACATATCAACAGAAAGTCTGAGTTGTTGCGGTGTTATATATCCATATAATCTGGTAGCCCTAATCCAGCACTCGTTCAGCAGACTTCACTAACGGCAACTAAAATCGTCACTACGAACACGTCAGTCGGAAGCATACCGCTACCCAGTCAACGCATCAACTTTTTCCATATATTCATATATCTTATATTTTCCATGAATTCTTTCTTTTAATTCGTGCGTACACAACACGCGGGAAAACAAAGTGCTGGTATAAAAATCGGTCATGCGACCTATCCTCTTATTTGGATCAGTTGTGCCAAAACATTTAAGAAAAAACTTCAAATTGTCCAAAATAAATGTTTAAAAATAATCCTGGACAAACCGTGGCAATTTTCCACTAGGGAATTACATAAAATCGCAATTCTACCTACGGTTGACGACATTATTTCTAATATTTCATCTAACTCAAACTTAAACATTATTTATTTATAATAATTAAAAATGCATTAACAGAGCAAAAATGTTTTAGAGATTAGACTTATCATCTTAACAGCTAAGTTGTAAAAATTATAGCACTAGGCAATGAGGAAAAAGAAATAATAGGAATTTATATAATAATTTGCCAAGGAAAAGTACAGAGAAAAAACCATCTAAGTTTGCCTCAAAATGCAGAAACTCGAAGAACCCACTGATTCTCTCTAGTATCAACAATATCTTAGTTAGATAAGCTATTGAATTACTTCAGTTAAGTTAATTTTAACGTTAGTTTTAAATCATAGGTTTTAAGTCTAGCCTTAAGTTCTAGTTTAAGTAACATCCATGAGGTTTTTTCAATTTCCATTTTCCCCGCATTATTCACATCACCAAATTTTAACTCATTAACTTCTTGTGAAAACTAAACAATAATCACGAATTGAAAAGGCAGGGTCTGAGCATAGCATTATTTAATATATCTTAAAATATAAAAAATGTAATATGGAAAAATAAAAATCTAATCTAATCTAATTTAAGATAAAGATTTCAGTTAAAAGATAAATCGGGGTGAGTTGTCGCGTTAGCTGCCTAAGTAGTTGCCCCTATCACACAATTGTTGGCGCTGCGTCTATTGTGTTCTAGCGTGTTCGTTACCATAGGTCTTTAATGAAAACGAATGGTAAATATATTCAATTAAATCTTAATTGGTTTATTTCCTAATATTCTGTGTCCCAGCGATACGTGGAGACAAGAATTCATCGCTATAAAACGTTGCTACGAAGAGAAATGTTCACTCAGACGACGACAGCGCAGTTGGCGGTGAATATCGTACAAGAGCATTACAATACCGTCACTACACTGTCATTCCTACACCATACCATACCGAGTTGATAGGTGCGTGATATTGGATTCGTCAATTGTTGTGTGTCGTTGTTTTTCGATTTTTCGACGTAGGTACATCAAATTTACACTCAAAGTTTATGTCACATTGTACAAAATGTCTTATAGTTGGGCAAATAACGTAAAATAGAAAAGTTATTTGCATTGTCGAGCCTCCCAAGACTAGTGTTCCGAACGCAATTGCCCTATTTTGCCTAAGTAAATGATGCCTTCTGATATGCGGGCAATTCACTCGTAAGTGTTAGGACTGATGCCGTTTTTTTTGTAGAAATGTTGGTCGCATGGAGATTGCAATTTAAAATTATAATCAATAACTGTTTTTATACATATTTAAATAAAACGGAATACTATTGTTGTTAATTAAATTTTTCCTTGAACTTATTTCACTAAAATTCCCGTAGATGCTTCGCCTTGCTGTGCTTACTAGATTTAATTTAGCTGTTAAGATATTGAATTATCTGTTCTCTAAATCATAAATTATAAGATGCTAGTCATAAGTGGAAAAACTAATAAACATTGATTGAATTGAATTGAAAAATATTGTTGTTAATTATAAACAGAATTAATGGAGACTGGATTGAATACACAATGTACAAAAAGTGCTTCTATGAGTTCGGTTCTGAACTCAATGGAAAATATGTAGATTGCGGGTGAGCAATGTTAAAAAAAATTTGCCAATGGTCTGGGCGAAACTTTATTATTTTTTGGGTCAAAGTTCGAGATCGGTCAAAGTCGGAGTATATCATGAGTTGCTTCGAGATTATTAGATTTCTTGGAAAATTAATTTTGTTCTTAAAATAAAAATATTTAAAATAGAGATTTTTAGCCGATTAAACATTGGAAAAGCCAGTGTAGACTATTCGAATTTCGGTATATTATGTACACTAAAAGCCCATAGAAGTAAGAATGAATTTGTTGCCTTATCAGAATAATTAAGAGATATGACGAATTGTTAAAACATATACAAACCCATTACTTCCACTTGGAGTTTGAATTTCGAAAAAATTGTGAAAGAGGCTTTTAGACGATTTCATAAGAACCAACTTGATATCTCATGAGACACGACGGATTTTGAAAAAATTATGAAAACGTAACCGAACCCTTCACACCCACTTGGTTCTGGAAATTCGAAAAATCGTGAATTGGTTGGCCGTAATAATCAATTTTATATCTCATCAGAACTAAGGGATGGCAAAAATTGTGAAAACATATACAAACCATTGGGGGTTGAATATCGAAAAATTGAGAAAAGAGTTTGTAGGCGATTATATAAAAAGTCTGTGGAAGTGAAAAGCGATCTAATATCTCATCAAACCTAAGAAATATGTCGAAGCTTTGAAAAGCATAAAAGAATATCTAAAATACTAAAATTGGCTTTTTGGCTTTTTTATATAGGTAACCTTAGAAAGTAAAAATTAATTCGATATATCATCAGATCTAAGCAATATGCAGGAATCTGTGAAAATATATGCAACCTCCTTACACCCACTTGGGGGTTGAATATCAAAAAATACTGAAAGGAGTTAATAAATAAATATGAAGACAGCACGAGAAAGTAGGAACCACTTCAATTTCTTATCACTTCTAAAAAAAATAACGGAATTCGTAAAATCGTGTTCAACCCGTTTATACCCCCTTAGGGGTTGAAAAAGGAAAAAACCTGAAAACAAGTTTTAGGCGATTATTATGCAAGCACGTGAAAGTGAAAAGATATTCGATATCTGATAAGACCTGGGGATATGGTAGAATTCGTGAAAAAGTTTACAACCCCTTTGCACCACCTTAGGGGTGGAATTTGAAAAAATCCTGAAAACGCTTTCTAGGTATGAAGAAGTGGTACAATAAAAATGAATTCAATATTTCGGAAGACCTAATAGATATGACGAAAATCGTGAAAATATATGCATTCCATTTTCACTGATAATTTTTTTTGCTCCCCCCCCCTCCGAACGCCAATGGATATTTGAAATTTTTTTTATCTAAATTAGTTTTCTAGTTGATTTACATATACATACCGAGTTTCAACTTTGTAGCATAAGCCATTCTGTAGATATAAAAAAATATAGTTTTCGAACTTGCTACTAATATAGCTCTATTTAAATACCAAGTTTCAGCTTTATATCATCATAGGTTGTCGAGATATAAAAATCGGAACTTTTTCCTTTTCACCCTCCCCCACCCTCGCCCTGTACACCCTTACTTTCAAAATTTTGTTTTCTGCTAGGGGTTTAATATGCCTACTTCTGGTAAAAATTTTAAGCATCTATCTTACACCGTTCTTGAGATATGAGACGTGATTTATTAAAAAAATTCCTATCCCCTCCACTGTCATGTTCCACCGCCCCCTTAAAAAATTTGACTTTCATCAAACTTAATTTGTCACCCTTTATACAGAAACCAAATTTTATTTCTCTAGTGCAATCGGTTGGTGAGATATCGTAATCTAAAGTTTTTTTTGGTCACTTCAAGGGGCCTACCCAGTCTCAATTTAATAGCTCAAAGGGTCTGGAGCTACGAGCCTTCAAACGATTTTGCGTACAGCGGTTGACGTACGGCGTAGTGATACTTCAATTAGGAAAATTCTTTTTATAAACCTATTAATACGAACTTAAAACTAACATAAAACTATCTTACAAAAAAACTAACTTACAAGGGCGGATTGATAATGACGTGGAAAAATCAAGAAGGAGTGGGCAGGTAAGGAATTCGTTATTTTTTTTTACCTGGACCATCCTTAAATAGATTACTTGCAAAGTTTAAGCCTGATACCTTGTTTAGTTTTCGAGAAGCAGCCGTCTAAGCAAGTCGACTTACAAAAATTGTTGAAAATGGATAAAAGTGAATTTTGTGTGTTGATTAAACACAATTTTTTAAAAGGGAAAACAGCTAAAGTAACCAAAGAATAATTAGATAAGCATTATGGGAACTCTGCACCATCGATCCAAATGATTTTCTGAATTCAAGTGTGGTCGTACGAGCACATAAACCATACCAAGTCCAGGTCGTCCAAATGAGGTCACCACGCCAGAAATGATCGATAAAATCCATGATATCGTGATAGAAGATCGTCGAGTAAAAGTGCGTGAGATAGTTAACGTAGTAAGCATCTCGTTTGAACGTGTTTGGAATATTTTGAAAAACCATTTGGACATGAGAAAGCTATCCGCAAGATGGCTGCCGCGTTTGCTCACAATCGACTAAAAACGCAATCGTGTGACAACTTCGCAGCACGGTTTGCAACTGTTTTAACGTAATACAAATGAATTTTTTCGTTGATTCGTAGCTGTTGATGAAGCATGGTTTCACCACTACACTTCAGAAACCAAACAACAGTCAAAACAATGGAAGGATGTCGGTTCAAGCGCACCGAAGAAGGCAAAACCGTTCTATCGGCTGGAAAGGTTATGGCGACAGTTTTTTGGGATTCCAATGGAATGATATTCACCGACTACTTGGAGAAAGGAAAAACAATGACGGGAGCATATTATTCTGAGTTATTGGTTCCATTGGATGTTGAAATCAAGGCAAAACGGCTTCTTTTGACGAAGAAAAAAGTGTTATTTCACACGTCCGTTGTTGCAACGGCAAAACTGTTTGAATTACGATACGAATTACTCCCTCACCCACCGTATTCTCCAGATTTGGCACCCTGCGACTTTTTATTATTTCCAGACTTGAAAAAATGGCTTGCTGGAAAGAGATTTGCCACGAATACTGACGTCATAAGTGAAAACAACGCCTATTTTGAAGGGTTGGACAAATCATATTATTTGGAAGGGATCAAAAAATTGGAAAAACGCTGGACTAAGTGTATCGAGCTAAAAGGAGACTACGTTGAAAAATAAAATAAATTTTTCCGGATAAAATTATATTTTCTCAATTTTTCCACGTCTTTATCAATCCGCCCTCGTATTAAGGCAGCTTAGAAACCACTCTACATTTTAAATAATCGTAGTACTGAATAGTTCTGTAACTAGGGAGTTGTCTTAGTCAAGGCATCTTTCGCGAAAATTGTTCATAGCTTTTTCCGATAGGTGTGAAATCGAGAAAATTTGAATTTCGTTGAACGCCACTGCGTTTCTCCGACCCTTACCTTTGTAGTCATTCAAACTGTCAAAACCACCATAATACCATATTCATTTCTTAATTTTCCTTACTTTTCATGGAACGAGATGTATTCCAGATAACTAGAAATGTTACAAGAACATCTGCTTTCAACCGTAAAACAAGGATATATTTCCGAATAATTTCAGCGAATTCGAAAAAGGAAAAATCCACCTTAAATCAGCATTTTCTCGAAAATTGAATTCTTTCAATTTCTCACTGATAAGACTTGGACGTTTCGATCCATAAAATGTTCTCGATCTTGTAGTAAACCTTCATCTACAATCTTATCGATTTGAATATACGGCGAACTGTTTTGCAACTCTCCGGGTAAGATAAATCGACAAAAGTCATAATGTTAGGATTCCGAATAGCATATGTACTTAAGAGCTTTATCAAATCTGAAGCTGTGGGATTCTGGGTCGAGTCCCAACGAAGAAATAAAACAGAAATTCATATCAAGCGATATACTTACTCGTATTTGGTCCGAAGAGAAGAGGGATATCTTTTGCTTGCTGTCCCTCACATCTCGACAAAGTCCACTCAATAAAAGTCCTCAAACAAAATATCCTCGATTCGAAAGGAGCGCGGTGACCCCGTCGTATTGGTCAAAGAAACGTACAGGGAGAAAATCAAAGGTCCAATATATTAAATTCTTCTTCCATTCGGTTGTCGGAACGTTTGTCTGCACGAGGGTATTTGTGCGTGTTGTGTCCAGGCTTTTCAATGCTTCCATTTTTTTTTTCTTTTTTTTGGTTTAACTCCCTGTACACACTACGACCCGACTCTTTATCTATGTTAAGCCGTTATTGGTTTTATTTATTCCTTTTACCATTTTCTCCTTTTCCGAATGGTTTTCCGCCCTTCTCCCGTCACTCGTCAAGCCAACATTACTATGGGCTTGGGTAATCCTTCGCATAAGCCCTTTCACTAATATAATTGGTACTTCCAACACCCGAGCCTTGAACCATGCTACAAATTGTCCTGCACACATACGCCTGCGAGTATTCACAATGAGCCACTTAATTTTATCTTATCGCTGACGATGCCAGGGGATGTTCGCTCCACGTACACCACCAGGACGAAATCTCAAATGAGATTTCTTTCATTTTACTAAACCAGAAGCTAGAGGAATATCGCGTCCTCGTTCCTATTCTGTTCCGACTTTTGGATTAATTAGGATATGTTTTCACATACAGCGAACAAACGCTTTCGCATAGGATAACAATCTTTGATTGAAAACAGAGTTACGAAAGATTTACCACGAATTGTTGGCTTCATTCGGGCCACGAAATGTGACTGAAGAAAGTCAAATGGTAGAAACAAGGACTTGTAGACATAACAATGTCGTTTCTATGCCTACATCTTAAATTCAGTCCCGGAATTGTTTACTTCGTCAAATAATTAATATATCCAATGGAAAATACTGTATCGTTTTGCCAATGGCAAATAGAATGGTATCGGGAAATGTATTTCTGAGGAAACTGAAACCAAAATGCTTTTAGTTGAACGTAGGTTCCCTTCAGGATCAAATCAATAGTATCGCTGTTTTTCCACTAAAACTGATGTGAGATTTGATACCACAAAATGAGGAACATCTGATAATATGAGTGGGAAGAAAGTATGGTCAGAAATAAGAAACCGAAAATTCTTGGAATCTAGGACTAATTTAATTAAAGATTGATCAGTTACTTCATTCTTTCTGCGAGCTATTTTGATTTAAATTTAAAAACATTTCCATAGAGCTTTCTGACGGTTATTTTGCTGTTATATAAATAACAGCTGCCTATATAAATATCTGAGGAAAATACTGGGTAATTACCTAGAAATCATCAATCAATGTTGGATAAATCTTGCAAATATTTTATTCGGTCACAACGTTTATAAGAAATAATGAATCAAAAAAGAACAATTTCAAATAATAAGTGACAGAAAAAATCGCTTTCTGTCCGCTCGCCAGTTTTCACATCAACTCAAGTACTACAAATTTGGTATTTCTCAAAAACCGCCAAGAAAGCTAAAAATTGACGACTAAATAGAGTCTCTACAAAAGCATCCTGAAAAATATTGGATGTACAAATAAGTTTTTAACGTTTCCCTATAGATGGCGCTAACACGAAATACTGGTAAAAAAATGGCTGATCAGAAACGTAAAATGGCAAGATTAGACATCTGGTAACAACTCCCCATCATTACATTTGTCAAGTTTTATCGGCGTCATATACTTTTTTGTCCGTCATAAGCGTCAGTTGCGAGAAGTTTTGCTTTTTCATTACAATTCGAAAAAATCTGCGGTTGAGGCGCGTCGAATGATTACAGAAACTTATTGTGAGTCTTCTATTAGTGAATCAATGTGTCGCGAATGGTTTCATCGCTACAAAATGAGTGATTTCGGCGTGGAAGACAAGGAGCGTTCCGGTCGGCCAAAAAATTTTGAAGACACAGAACTGGAGGCATTGCTGGACGAAGACGCTTGCCAAACCGCAACAAAGTCTTCCGGATTCATTGAACGTGACTCAACAAGCCATTGTACTTTGTCTGAAAGCAGTGGGAATAATGTAAAAGGAAGGAAATTGGGTGCCGTAAGAATTGAAGCCAAGAGACGTCGAACGGCTTTTTTTCACGTGCGAACAGCTGCTCCAACGTCCGAACGGGAAAGGTTTTTTGCATCGTATCGTAACTTGCGATGAAAAGTGGAAACACTACGACAACCCGAAGAGCCAAAAATCTTGGGGATACACTGGCCATGCATCAACCATAGACGACAAAGCCGAATATCCATGCTTCCAAGCTCTTGCTATGTACTCGTATTTGGTGGGACCAGCTCTTCGTGTTGTATTATAAGCTGCTGCAACCGGATCACAGGACAACTTTATCGAAGACAACTAATGCGTTTGAGCCGAGCATAGAAAGACAAAATCTGCCAATGGTCTGGGTGAAACTTTATTATTTTTTTATAAGTTCGGGAGCGGTCAAAGTCGGAGTGTATCACAGTTGCTTCGAGATTATTAGATTTCTTGGAAAATTTATTTTGTTCTTAAAATTAAAATATTTAGAATAGAGATTTTTAGCCAATTAAACATTGAAAAAGTCCCTGTAGACTATTCGAATTTCGGTATATTATGTACACTAAAAGCCCATTGAAGTAAAAACGAATTTTTTGGCTTATCAGAATTAAGAGATATGACGAATTGTTAAAACGTATACAAACCCATTACTTCCACTTGGGGTTTGAATTTCGAAAAAATTGTGAAACAGGTTTTTAGACGATTTCATAAGAAGCAACTTGATATCTCATGAGACAAGACGGATTTTGAAAAATTTGTGAAAACGTAAGCAAACCCTTCACACCTCCTTGGTTCTGGAAATTCGAAAAATCGTGAATTGGTTGGTCGTAATAATCAATTTTATATCTCATCAGAACTAAGGAATGGTAAAAATTGTGAAAACATATGTATACAAACCCTTGGCGGTTGAATATTGAAAAATTGAGAAATGGGTTTGTAGGCGATTATATAAAAAGTCTGTGGAAGTGAAAAGCGATCTAATATCTCATCAAACCTAAGAAATATGTCGAAACTTTGAAAAGCATACAACTCCCTTACACCAATTAGGATTGAATATCTAAAATACTAAAATTGACTTTTTGGCTTTTTTATATAGGAAACAGTAGGAAGTTAAAATGAATTCGATATATCATCAGATATGCAACCTCCTTACACCCACTTGGGGGTTGAATATCCAAAAATCCTGAAAGGAGTTAATAAATAAATATGAAGACAGCACGAAAAAGTAGGAACCAATTCAATTTATTATCGCTTCTAAAAGAAATGACGGAACTCGTGAAAACGTGTTCAACCCGTTTATACCCTCTTAGGGGTTGAAAAAGGAAAAAACTAAAAAACAAGTTTTAGGCGATTATTACGCAAGCACGTGAAAGTGAAAAGATATTCGATATCTGACAAGACGGGGGGATATAGTAGAATTCGTGAAAAAGTTTACAACCCCTTAGGGGTCGAATTTTAAAAAATCCTGAAAACACTTTCTAGGTATTTATATGAAGAAGCCGTAGAATAAAAATAAATTCAATATTTGGGAAGAGCTAATAGATATGACGAAAACCGTGAAAATATATGCATTCCATTTCCACTGATCATTTTTTTTGCCCCCCTCCAAACGCCAATGAATATTTGAAATTTTTTTTTATCTAAATTAATTTTCTAGTTGATTTACATAAACGTACCGAGTTTCAACTTTCTAGCATAAGCCGTTCTATAGATAGGAAAAACACCCCCCACCCCCGTACCATACTATCCCTATAAAAAATTATATTTTTCCAAGATGCTACTAATATAGCTCTATCTAAATACCAAGTTTCAGCTTTATATCATTATAGGTTGTCGAGATATTAAAATCGGAACTTTTTCCTTTTCACCATCCCCCACCCTTACCCTCTACACCAAACACTTCCTCTTTTTCTTTCTAGTGGTCTATTAGGCCTACTTCTGGTAAAAATTTTAAGCATCTATCTTACACTGTTCTTGAGATATGAGACGTGATTTTTTAGAAAAATTCTAATCCTCTCCACTTTCATGCTCCACCGCCCTCTTAAAAAATTTTGCTTTCAGCAAACTTAATTTGTCAACCTTTATACGCAAACCAAATTTTATTTGTCTAGTGCAATTGGTTCGTGAGATATCGTAATCTAAAGTTTTTCACCCCCCACACACGTACGCCACTGACCCCACTCAAATTTTTATTTCTGATCTATTCTCCTAGTATACCTACAGATATTCGTTAAGTTTCAATTTTGTGACATTAACCGTTTAGGAGATATGGAATTTAGAAAGTGTCGATCTCACCTTTTTTGCGTTTCGGACGCATTATTTTTCCCCCCACTCCCAAACCCCTTCACCTATATCGGCAATTTTTTTGCGAATGGGTCCACTACTGAAGCTCTATATAAATTCCAAATTTCAGCCTCCTAGCCTAAACGGTTGCTGAGATCTAGAAACCAAAATTTTCCGTCTAAAACACTTCCCCCTACTCCCCCCTCACACCCCCACCCCTACAAATTTGGCCACTTCAAGGGGTCTATCCAGTCTATTCATAAAAATTTTAATGTAATACCTCAAAGGGCTTGGGAGCTACGAGCCTTTAAACGATTTTGCGTACAGCGGTCGACGTACGGCGTACGGCGGACAGACGGACTGAAATTTGCTATTTTCGTGTCTACTCGTCATGAAACGTGAAAAAAAAAAATTTTGAGGGTAGCAAATTTTTTTTTTTAAAAATCGATAACAATACTGTATTATTGAAATAATAAAGTAAAACGACTACGCCATATGAGCAGAGACTCGAAAAAGTGATTTTGCTACAAGACAACGCTCGGCCACATGTTGCTCAGGTTGTGGAAACCTACCTGGAAACATTGAAAGGGAACGTCCTACCCCACCCGCATAAGACATCGCCCCTACCGACTATCACCTATTTCGATCGATGAATTACGGCATGGCTGAGGAGCACTTCCTTTCTTACGAAGATGCCAAAAATTGGGTCGATTCGTGGATCGCCTCAAAAGACGTGGAGTTTTTTGGACGCGGAATTCAAGCGAAAGATGAGCAAAGGTTGTGGCTAGCGATGGACAATACTTTTAAAAATAATTATGGAACCGATTTCCCACAATAATGGTTCAAATTTTGAAAAAAAAACCCCCGGGGAATTTATTTGTAGAAGACATCACTATTTGCATTGACAGCCAAGCAGCCATTAAGGCCCTTACCTCGAACACAACTCGATCAAAACTAGTTAGACAATGTCGTGATATTCTTAACACTATCGGCACACGGCACAAAATTACCCTCTGCTGGGTACCAGGCCACTGTAGAATCTTGGGGAATGAGCAAGCTGATGAACTCGCTCGAGCAGGCTCCAGCCGAAGCTCACTAGTGGTGGACCAGCACATTGCTATTAACATCGGATCCATAAATCAGTCTATCGACTCACTATGCTTGCAGCGGGCAGGCAATAGATGGTCAAATCTAACTACATGCTCAATATCAAGAACTCTTTGGCCTGGATATGATCACGGGAAAAGCAAGTATATCTTGAGCCTGAGCAGAAAGGATGCAAGCACACTAATCGGAGTGCTCACAGGGCACTGCCTGATCGGTAGACACGCTAGACGACTGGAAGCCGAGGCAAATGATCTCTGTCGTAGCTGCGGTGACCCAGAAGCGGAGGAGTCAATCTTCCACGTCCTATGCGAGTGACCGGCCCTATCGAGAACGAGAAGACGGAACCTCGGCTCTAATTTCCTCGATGAACGCGGTGATATCGATAAGGGAAAGCTATGTAAAATAGCAAACTTTATAAAATCTAGTAAATGGTTTTAGGTTCCAGGAGTTATTATACTCAAACGGGGAGCGCAATGGACGAACAATAACGTCTAAGTGAAGGAGGATGATGGCATCACCACCCCTTATACCATACAATACCATATTTGTACAGGGGTAGTAAGATACGGAGTGGAAGGTGGTTTATGCTAGAAAGTTGAAACATAATAAAAGTACGAATATGTTGTACAACTGAAGTAAGTTCAGATTTTCATTGGCGTACCAAGCTGGTGTAAAAAAAATGTCCGTGAAAATGTTTTTTTCTTCCACATTTTCACGAATTTCTTTATATCTTTTAGACATGTCGAACTATCAAATTAGTTTGACTTTTGCAGGCTCTTTATATAAGCGTCTAAGAATATTTTTCAAAAATTAACGATATTGAACCCCTAAGGGGCTGTAAAGTGGTGGTGTTCATTTGAACGAATTTCGAAATATTTCTCAGATCTAATGAGATATCGAATTAACTTCCACTTCTAAAGGATTTAAACATAATCTGGAGAAAATCCGATTTAAACATTTCGCGGTATTAAATCCCCTTAGGTTAGTGCGATCGAATTCGGGTAGAAGTCCGGAACGCGTTTAATGCTGAGATGCGGTGTAGGTTACTATGCTGAATATATGTATAAATAACCAGGAGGCTATTTGGAACGTTATTTTTTAAGGTGTTAAGCTACACTGTTTGACCAAGTGGTCAAATTGCAGTAATAAGCTATGCGAAATAACGAATTCAAATTAATCTCATAGTATCCGCTTGGTCAAATTCGCTTTCTCGCATTGCTTATTACTACAATTTGACCACTTGGTCAAACAGTGTAATACTGGCTTAAGTGTTGTAGTAACCTAGTCCGATGCTTCCCAAGCGTATCCCTATCAAAATAAAGTGAAATTCATCAAATTAGCCTGTGAAAAGGTCAGAAAAATCTTTTCGTTGTTCTTTGAACGTAACTAAACTAATTCACTAATTCAGAGGCCGTGAATTGGAATAACAGCCGGACCTTATTACTTATATGAACTTATCACAGAATGCCAAAATACAATCTGAAGAAAACGAGCAGCCCCGTGAAAACAATTGATGAAATATATAAATACATCTAAAAATATAAATATGAAATTTAAATTATAGTTTATTGCTAGTCACTTCTTTTTTCAAACGTTTTGACCCTTTTTAAAGGACATTTGGGTCACATGAAAGCCAGTTGGCCAATACTGATACGAAGCCGTGACACATATGAATCGAAGTTTCGGTCAGAACTGCTCTACATCCGGGCACCAGCAATTTTCCAACCCCCGAACTATACGAGAAGCAAGTCCTGCAACCCTCCGTTTTCATCAAGTCAATTCTCTAAGTGAACACAGTAGGAGGTAATCACAATTCGAAGATTTACAATCGACTTCATTCAAGAACAAAAGTTTCATCCTGTGGGACTAAAGGACACTCGTCCATGAAACCGGGTAGTCGGGTAAAACGTAACTACCAACGAATGAATTGGTTTATTGTCCCTCTCCCAATGTCCTGTGCCCTGTACAAATCGAATACTTTTCCATATATCGCCGCATATGAGCGTGTATTTTTATTTTCAGATTCGTCTTTTATTCTATGGATCGAGCCCACACGTGAATTTTTGATAGGGTCCTTCCGAGTCCTTTATCCATTTATCATAGATCTATTGATGTAGGTAAACACAGACTTATCGGATAAGGACAATATAAGGATATATCACGGGCTGAAGTTGCTGGAAATCGCATAATATAATATGTGAAAGGGTCCAATACTCTTGCCTGGATTATTTTTTTTCATTTTCCTTTTGAGGATGCAAACTTTTGTCGAGGGCAACCACAGAAGAGGGTTGTATTGCATCACTATGTCCTTGCGGGTATACAAAACAGCTCTCGAACTAATGATATATCACGCAGACACGTGTTAATAATGATTTTTTGTTTTCGCAACTAAATCACTGCAGGAGTTCCGTACAGAGATAAGGATGTCCAATACCTTTGATAAATTGTCAATATTATCCTTGAGAGGGTGCTACAAATTGCCGTATGTGTATTTGTATAAATTTTAGTAGCAACTCTCATCGTGTCCCATATTCCAGTAAATACACCGGCATGTAAGGGAAGTTCAAATGCTTTCTTTTGCCACTTAAAGGGATATTATCGTTTGTTTATCCGTTGATAGAGTCAGGATATTGAGAGGGATAAAAATAAATTTAACGATGTCATCAGGAGAACCATATTAGGAACGTCTATATGAAATGACACTTTCAGGTATAACGAGTATTTTAGGCAGTCTTTTGAAGAGACGTTTTGATAGCAGTTATGCCCATTAGAAGATAAGAGTATTGCTGTGAAACGAATCGGAAGCCACGTTTATGGACTATTTATAGTGTACAATATTTATGGTGTACCATATGGAACTTTTATATTCCTTGTGTTTCAACCATAGGGACATAGGATGTCATTGCCGCACCTTGTCATGGAAAGTGAGCAAGGACGCGCATGTAATATTTTCTTGGGACGGGCAAAGCTATGGCTTAGTAGTCTACGACGAATATTTATGTAACACAAGAGGAAAAAATTTGGTTCAGTCGACCTTAAAACTCAGAAATAATAGTAGGCGTGTGTTGTCCACCCACCTTGTTAAACTAGCTTGAATAAAAACAGTATCCGATGAAAACGAATGCGACACGGCAGGAATCATATCATGACAGCATAAGTTGTGTGAGCTGAACAACTTTGTACTTTTTTAAATGCTATCGTTCCCAAAATTTATAAAAAATCGATTTTCTTCCAAAAAATGTTCGAATCTGTAATAACAAAACCAAAACCAATTAATATTGCAAAGTATAAGTTTGCAACAACCTACGAGTACTTTACTATCAACTAAAAATTCAATTTTGAAATGACTGTGAAAAAATGTCACTTGAGTTTAAGCCGACTTTCCGGGTAATTAAATTCTCGAAAAAATTATTAAAGCCACCTTCATCGAAAATGAATCGCATAATTTTTAGTCCGTCGAGCCGGATCTGATCCAGGGACCTATGGAAGGCAGAACCTGGGTTGCAAAGGAGTTGAGGCACATATGGTTGGATTTTTTTTGCATTTTAGATTAGTTTAGATTTCATCGGAGGCGGAGGGATTCCTCCAAGCACCGCGACCAGTGGTCTATTGTGCTATACCTCATAGATCTTTCTCCAGTTTCAACCTTGAAGTCCTCACTCAGCTTTATTTCTCTTAGGAATTTATCTAGTTGGTGTAGGTCTATTTTTGCAATGGTACTATGGTCCACAAAGTATTCTCCGAAACATTTGTGGCGCTGAGTTGCGACTGCCTCACAGTAGCACAGAATATGTTCAGAGGTTTCTGTCTGTAGTTGGCAAAACCTGCAAAAGTTATCGGTTATGATTCCTATTCTTTTAAGATGATCTTTCAAGCACGAATGACCCGTAAGTATTCCGATTATTACCCGTACTTTGTTTCTATCAAACTGTAGAAGCTGTTTGCTTCTTTTAGTTGATTGGTTCGGTATGAATCTTTTGGCCTGTCTAAGTCTGGGCAGTGTGGCCCAGTGTTGGCATTTCTTGTGTTCCTCCCATACCCTTATGCTCCTCTTAATGGAGCAGGTTGAGATTCCACAGAACGGCTCTGATCCAGTAGGGCGGGCCGCTGCTCCGTCTCTTGCAAGTTGGTCTGCTATTTCATTGCCTCTATGCCCTCATGACCGGGCACCCAGTCCAAGAGGAATCTGTTGTTGGTACTAAGGATACATAATTTTTCTTGGCATTCGCACACCTGTTTTGAGTTTACTGTGTGTGCAGTCAAGGCTTTTATCGCTGCCTGACTATCTGTGAGAATGACTATGTTCTTATTTGAGTAACCCCTTTCGAGGTTTATTTCTATGGACTTGGATATAGCATGGACCTCCGTCTGGAAAACGGTAGGATATTCACCAAGGGATTCCGTTATCATGGCGCGTGGTCCGCTTATGCCAGCTCCAGTGCCTTCAGTCATCTTAGATCCATCGGTATACCATACAATGCTATACGGTCCGAACTGCGGTGGGTCCCTTGCCCAGTTGTCTCTGTCACAGACTATGGAATTGAAAGGGATTTCGAAGCGATATCTCATTGGCATATGGTCCACAGGCATGTCTAGCATTTGAATGCTACTTCTAAGTCTAGGTCCACTTTTTACTCTGGATGGGTTGCCGTTTAATTCGTTTCTCATCGCGGCTAATCTTGCCTGCGATTTGATATAGATGTGCAGCGGAGTCAGATCTAAAAGAACCTCCATAGCTACCAGGGGCAGGTTGTCATTGCTCATGTCGTGTTGATACATGCCAACCTTTAGAGCTTATCCAGTTTGCTCCTGGCGCTTACTAGTTTTGTTCTTTGCCACCATACTGATGCTCCGTATGCTATCATAGGTCTTACAATAGCTGTATAGGTCCACAAGGCTATTTTGGGTTTCAAGCCCCAGGTTTTGCCTACGACTTGTCTACACAAGAGTAGAGCAATAGTGGCTTTCTCTGATACTTTTTCTAGGCGCTTGTTCCATAGGAGTTTCTGATCCAGAATTACTCCTAGATATTTTACTTCTGTCGCGAGTTTGATTTCCGTCTCGTATATCATGAGCGATCTTATTTTGCTCAGGTTTCTCTTTCGTGAAAAAGGCACAATCGTGGTTTTGCCCGGATTGACCTGTAGGCCTTTCTCATGGCACCATGTTTGTGTTTTACTTAGTGCTTGCTGCATAAGGTCGCAGAGGTTTTCCTCACACTTGCCCTTATTCACGATTACTAAGTCGTCAGCATATCCTTGGACTGTAATGCCGCTATGACTGATCAAGCTCAGTAGGTCGTCCACCACAAGACACCATAGAAGGGGCGATAGTACTCCTCCCTGCGGGCATCCTTTCCCTACTTTGACCCTTGCATTTTATAATATTTACTATTTTTATTGGTCAAATAGTGCTGGGGCTAGTACGTCTTCTTACCATTGTCAGTGCTCTTGAAGGTGAGGCAATTAATAAGCTTCACAAAAACTGGTTGAATTACGTGAACCAAAGTACACATTATTTCGAACGATAAGAGGAGATAGATATTGAGATTCACACAGTCGTGAAAAAAAAATTCAGGAATCGAAAACTATTTGGTGGTTGATCTGTACTGAATTCCAGGAGTTAATCTTGTACTATCTTATGCTACTACAACTTTCTATCGATATGGTGAATGAGAAACGAAAACTAACACACATCACGGTATAGTAGGAAAATATTTAAAAGCCGTCATAAAAAGGGATCATTGGTAGCAGTCCTTCAACAACCATTTAAACCGTCACTCCAAACAGACACTATAGGTGTGTTTTATTATGTTATGGATTATCTCAGGTTTATAAAAGGATTGGTATACCTGCTTCTTAGATGACATTTCTTCGCTTACATTTCACAGAATGGATCAATCCGTACTGTTTCATCAACGCCGACTACGACTTCACAAATCACCGATTTGCGTTTTAACACTTGATTTACAAGATTGGGGGTGTTCATTTTTAAGCCGATGAATGGTAGTTCAAACTAAATTCTAACATTACAAAAATATCAACATAAATGATATTTCCGAGGAGCTTCACAAAAATGGCAAATTTCAACTTTAAAGGTTAGGTTCAGTAAAGGTGCAATCTGGTTACTGCTGACTTCGTAGGTCCGCAGTACCAGCCGGATTGTACCTTAAGGTGGGCGACCGCTTTCTCAGGCAGATAAACACATAGACCGCGAAAGGATCATTTATGCTTCACATTTGGAAATATAGGCCAATATCACAATATCAATTCAACACCTTGTCAACAACACTAGGCACCAACCTACTTGCAACCACCTGACGTTCACACGAAATTTGGGAAATGTCCTCCTCAGCATATAGTTTGAGGCAGTACCTGCACACGTTAGAGTCAGCGATACCCATACACATAGCATGCTTCGCTAGCAAGCGGTGCCCTGTCAGTATTCCGACGAGTAATCGCAAACTTCCCCTATTCCATGCCAATATCTCCCTAGTCTTCCGTCTGTCCAACCTTGGCCAGAATGCCCTAGAAGTCCTACAGCTCGTCCGCACCTTCCACCTTGAGTTCGCTGCGTCCGTGCCACGATCCCTGATACGCATTTTGATGCCATTTAATGGTGGGCTTACCCCCTCCTCTACCATTCCGGCTGACACCAATTTTAGTCTCGCTAGCTCATCGGCCAGTTCGTTTCCTGGTATGCCACTATCCCCTGGTACCCAGGATAGCCGAACTCTGTTCCTGTCCAGATTAATGTCGGCGAATTCCTCCAGATCAGTGGCAATGCGCATCCTGCCAATTTTTGGCATTGCAAAGCAAATGGCGTCGAGATCTTCGCAGCTGCGACACAAATCTACCACGTCTGCTACATGCAGTCTTATGGTGTGTCTCTCAATCAAGAAAAGGCTCGTTAGTACACCGATGACGGTGCGAATGATGTTACTATCTTTTAGTATAACAGACTTGGTTCTATCTACATTCAGAGCTGGCCAACGAGGCCTCGCAACGAAATATGATGTAAGTCCTGACCACGTTGTACTAGCCCACAATATGGCCATTACGTGCTTCAATTGGCCTACTCACAGATAACGCCAACGCCTGATTCAGCGCATAAAATACTCGTATTCCAACAAAAAGAGTGATTCTTTAATTTTTTCCCACGCTGGTTCGGTTGCAGCGAGCTGAGCCGTAGCAAGCAGTAAGCGTGATTAATGCGCTTCAAAGACTTTTCATAGTTCACATTTTCAAGATTTCTCGAGCGTCTAATAGCTGAGGTCTATTTAGCCATATTTAATACCATTAAATCCAACTGATCATCATTGATATGCTCCCATTTGAAAAGGCTTCCCGTCCCTTGTACAGCTTTTTCCATATTGTATTCTCGTCCTTAATGTTGTACATACGTACTACTGTATAATATCACTATAAAGCTCGGCAGAATAGTCCTGGATTCACGAGCCATTTATGGCAGTCGTACGACTTTGGCTAGTGCAATTTTATTTCGCTGACTGACGGAAAATTTAATAACATGTCGCCCTGGCATGTTTATGCGTTTGTAGAGCTCCACCTACGTCTGTATATTGGCGCTCGTATATGTCTAGAGAACCATCGACAGTTTCCTTTTCTCCGAAGTCCTTCAATCCCATGCAAGGATTCTTCCAATACCGGAAGAGGGTATGTTTCCGATGGAATTCTCCCGATATATGAAAGCTGATTTCAGCTATGAAAACAATTTTATGGAAGTCTACGTGAATTAAATTTGATATTTTTTTTTTCCGCGAACTATTTACCGAGAATGTGTGCAGACGAGAGTGAAGACAGGCGATCTGGCCGTTCTCGTTTTGTTCGCGACATGAAAGGATATGAGCGAATTATTCATACCGAACAAGTACACAGAGCCGAAAATAATGTGATGACATATCGTCAGCGATATAATAAAAAAAAAGTGCTTTCTATAAAAGATCCTGACGATGCGATATGCAAAGGAAGCTGGCCACACAATTCCGAAAAAAATGCTGAGCCCTTTTATGCGCTATTTTATATGGTCGACGATAAAAGGATATCCGGCAATATTTGAAATTAAAATCGTTTTTATGGTAATCTGCATGTTAATGGGATGCATAATTTATTATCTGTCGGAAATTGTCATTAAAGCAATAAATTGATTGTTTCTTTTCATGAAATACGCAACATTGCTGACACGAAATTAATACATCGTTTCGAGTGTGATATGAAATACTTTATGATTAATTAAACTGATAAATGTTTGCTAAAAGTCAGTACCAAAGTAGTTTCCTGAAGAAATTGCATTGTTATATATATGCATCAAGTTTCAACTTTCTAGTATCGTTCATTCCTGGAACAGGGACATTCTTCTCCTCAGTAAACAATAAGCTTCAATGCTGAGTTTGGTGTTCGGTCAGACTTATTTTTATACACAAAAGTACACAAAAAAAATGGAATTACGCACACTCAATTAAGGTAAGTGTACCTATATTGGGCAATGTACCTAAGTTGGGCCACTCAACTTAACCATGAAAAAAACAAGCATAATTATATGCCAATTTTTTTAAAGAAATGACGTTATATCACGACTAAACCTTTCAACAGTTAATGCGAACACCTCTCATTGTTAATTCTTTTGTATCCTTAGAACTGTGTAGTTTATTTGAAAAATTACTGCATGAAGTCATCTTTCTACAGGTCTGCAGCTCTGTTTCTCCTAATCAGCACGGATTTTTCAAGGGTTGTTCCACTGAGACGAATTTAGTTTCTTTTACAAATTCAGTATCAAGGACCCTTGAAAGCCGACTTGATCTTTACACGGTGTATACTGACTTTTCGGAAGCTTTTCATAGAGTTGACCACTATAAACTTGTTGAGAAATTGAAGACATTTCGTCTAAGTGGTGCTCTATTAGGCGGGTTCTCATCCTGTCTTAATAATCGTAAGCAAATGGTTATCTTCCAAGGATGCCTATCGGCTCCTTATCTTGCGACATCCGGTGTTTCACAAGGTTCAACCTTGGGTCAACTGCTTTTCATTTTATTCGTGAATGATCTACTCTCAAAATTTAATTCAGCTTATTTAATGTATGCTGACGATCTGAACTTATTTAGACCAGTTGAATCTTTGGCTGACTGTCTCATTCTTCAAAATCACCTGAATAAACTATCCTCCTGATGATCCGCAAATAAGCTATCCCTTAATAAGCAAAAATGTTTCAAGATGTGTTATACAAATACTCGTAAATCCTCTTATCTTCAGTTTAATTACCACATTGATGACTCCCTTCTCCTTGATGTCTTCAACTTCAAGGATTTAGGTGTTATATTTGACACTCGATTAAAATTTGATGTACATACGAGTATTATGGAAATCGGCAAGCGTGCTTACAGGTTATGTGGTTTTATTTTGAGACCTGCATATCCGTTCTGTAACTTAGCTCTTTATATTAACTTGTACAATAGTCTTGTCAAATGGCACCTTGAATACTGCTCAGTTGTGTGAAACCCATACTATATGTAGGTATCTTATAACCGCATTGGAATCGGTGCAGAGACGTTTCACTAGATCTCTCTATCGCAGACTCAATTTTGTAGATGCCTCTTACGACATGAGGTTGCAACTGCTTAGTCTTACACCTCTTAAGGACAGACTATTATTTAGACATGTTGTTTTTGTATAAAGTCATATTTGTTTTCAACTCCAATCTCTTTGCTGAGCTTAGATTTAAAGATAATAATTTCCGTTCTAGATCTCAAAATACCTTCATTGTACCACACGCATCACTAAATTCATATTTTAATTTCCCGTTTCTTCGTTTGCCTCGCGCGTATAACCATGATTGTCTCAGTTTTCATAATCATTCTTTGCGCTCCTTTAAAATTTACTTAAAATCCATATTTTAAACTTATTAATTTTTGCTACATACTTTGTATACGTATATTCATTTCATCTTTCAGTAGTACATTCATTTTCATTCTCATTTTGTTTGTTTTCGGCTAAATGTGTTATTGGAGTAGTGCTATTCTGTACATTTTCGTTTTCGAAATAAATAAATAAATAAATTTAGAAGTCATAAGTGGAATATTTTCTCAACATTGAACTGCTGTCTAACTGCATTTGTTAAGGGTACTTATGTGGTTTTTTAATAAATATTATTTAATGCTAGTGTTCTTTTAATGTTTTTAACGACTACAACTATTAGTATATTGTTCATAAAAGGGCAGAAATCTTTCATAATTGTAATTTAACGTAATTTCATCTGAGTACGAGGGTGGCCCAACTTAGGAACACAAATTTGGCAAGTGGGCCTAAGTTGGGCCGGGTGGCCCATCTTGGGCCCATGGGCCCGGAGTCCGGCTGATGCTTCCAATGGAAAGCCACGATCAATCCAAACCTATCGATATACTTAACCGCTATTGTTCAATAACACAAATTGTGTCCGCAACGCACTTTGTGTCCCTAAGTTGGGTCACCCCCGTACTCATATGAAATAAGCCCACCCCGAACACATGGTCAATGATGTAAGTCTCATCTCCCCTCAGCAAATAGAAAGAATTGTTCCAACTCCAGAAATTATTCAACAAAATATACAACTTGTATATACTTTTACAAAAAATTAAATGTTAAAGAACGATAAAGTAATGTGACTTTACAAACAATTTAGCTACATATGTACTTATCAATCTACTAAGTACCTTATTTGAAGTGTATGTATCTTGTTTCTTTATTTTTTTTTTAATTAATGATCAAGTGCATAAAAATAATTTTTGAAATAAACTACTTCTATATTAGGTGTGTTTTTTTGCGCATTTATCCAGATTAGAGTAGTGATTAAAATTTACATTGAAAACAACAACAATATTGCTGTTTTTGTTATTTTTTATTGCTTTTCCCTGTAGATAGTAGGCTAGAATATAGATTTTAACCGGAATAGTTAACCCAGTAAGCTCACTGGGTGAACTACTCGCGATAAATTCTCTAATCTAGCCTACTATCTATTGAAAAAAGTTATAAAGAATCGTAAAAACAGCAATGTTGTTGTTATTTTGTATATAAATTTTAATCACTACTCTAATCTGGATAAATGCGCAAAAAAACAAACCCATTATACACTTTAAACACAATTAAATATTAAAGAAAAATAAAATTATGTTTAAAAAATGTACCAATATACCTACTTATTTGTTTTTTTTTCTTTAATTAAGTATATTATAAGTAATTCTTAAACTCTTCAACCCTTTCAATGTAATCCATGACAATTGGATGCGGGAATGTTAATAATTTGCATATCACCTGCTTAGTTGCTACCTGATGAGCGGCCCAATATAGGGGGGCCCAATTAAGGCACACCATGCCAAAAGGTGGCCCAATATAGGTACACTGACTAAGTAAAAGAAATATTTTTTTTTAATGATAAGAAAACTTTTTAGATCAAATATAACTAGTGATTATTTTCAAGCGGGGTTAGGGTCTGTGTTTAAAAAAACTGAGAAAAGTTGGATTAAGTCCTTAAGCGGCCCATTATAGGTACACTTACCTTATTGCGCTTAAACATTATTTTACTAGTACTAGTTCACGCGGAATATGAATGGTAATAATACACTCTACTATTGCCCAACAGATGTCTCTTCACAGACGCGGAGGCCTATTCTGCATGTCACTTGCAAAATAATTCTTTCACAATTTAATTCCATGTTTCGGCTCGGTTATTTTAACAGCTATCACCATGTAATTTGAATATTGAGCTGATTAGATAGTTGTAAAAAACATTTAAATTTTTTTTAATCAAAATATATAATACATAAAACCATTACTGTTCGTGAATTCTGGTCTTCAATTAGTCCAACTCTACTCTAACTTCACAAATAATTTTCTGTGTAAATTGTATAATTAAGTTAGGGGGTAGAAACAGCCCCAGTTGTATATACGCTACAAATAGAATTTTGCATGCATTCCAGTTCCACCTATCGTTCAACTGTATGTAGATGAAATACTGAAGTCCGATTTATACTATGAGAGAGCTCATTAATACACCCACCCTTATTTTTGACCACTGAAATAATACCTTTATAGCGCTCAACACGTTGTAAAACTGCGATGAGTTTGGATGAGTGCAAATACCTTCTCCTTCTGGACATTTATATTCTAAGTGTTCCTTGATGTTAAGTGTTCTTATTCCCGAACTTTAATTTTTAGTAAAGAAATAGTATGTCCATTTCAGTGCATGATCCACAGGCTAACTATCGTGAAGATTTCTTGAATATACAATTTTTCCCGGAATCCAAATGACGCTAACTATGTTCTTATTTCCGAGTTCAATCCGGCATTGGAGGCAATTTCAAACAAGTTTCGAGTAGATTTGAACTGACTGCTGAATATATATATATGTTGGTTTTTGTAGCACAGTCTGATATTTTCTCTAATACGTAGTTCAATAGCATGAGTCTCCGCCTGGAAAACAGTGGATGTTATGTACATGGTACAGTAGAAGTTGATATTTGGGCGCACTCCATAAACTCCTGCTCCTACGCCTTGATCCGTTTTAGATCCGCCTGTGTACGAGATTATGGATCCTGGTTTTGGAGTGGGTTTTTTGTGGCCCAATCCTCCCTTTCAGGTAGGTCAACTTTGAATGGCCTTGTGAAATTAAATTTCGGTACCATTGAATCAGAAAGAGGTATCGCTAGTATCGGGTCCTTGTTGAGTTCCGCGGAAAGAGTTGGGCAAGCTGTTTTGCGCTCTGACTCGTCCTCCGAGCTCAAAAGTTTATATGTGGTGAACCTAGCTTCTTTCTATATTTCTAAGTGTTGAGATGCTAGGTTGAGAAGCACCTCTAAGGCGGCTGTGAGAGTGGTGCGCATCGTCCCAGTAATACCCAGGCATGCCAGTCTTTGTAATTTAGTCAACTTAAGCTGGACAGTTTTCTGCTTTGTTTTCTTCCACCAGACGGATGCCTCGTAAGTTATAATGGGCCTAGCAACGACGGTATACATCCAGTAGGTTAGTTTTGGACTCAGTCCTCAGTTTTTGCCGAGAAGGCTCCTCCGCCACTAATTGAGTGGACTTGAATAGTAGGGTACTTCTGGTATCAACGGGTACCTTTCTGATGACATGTTCCAGGGCGAGATTGAAAAGCATGGGTGCCAGTCCATCTCCCTGCTTCAGGCCAGATTCTGTTCGGAAGCTTTAGGTAAGTTTGTTTTGTATCCTTACTTGGGATTCGGTGTCAGTTATGGTCATTTTGGTTAATCTGACGAGTTTTCATGGAATTCCGATCTATACTATCGTATGCCTGTTGGAGGTCCACGAAGATCTGGTGCACGTCAATGTATACTCCTAGCATTTTTCTTGCACTTGTTTGACTGAGAATATCTGGTCAATAGTAGATCGCCCGGTTCTAAAACCACCTTGGTATTCGCCGATAATACTTTCTGTATATGGCTTTAGTAGTTTCTTGATTACTTTCGTCAGTATTTTGTAGGACAACAATGTACACAACAATGATATGCCTCTGTAATTGTCACACCGCAGTTCATCTCCTTTCTTATAGATTGGACATTGCGCCAGTCGTCGGGTATTTCTTCTTCAATCCAAATTTTTGTCATGATTTTGTGTAGGCAAGAACGCGTTTAGAAGGTTAAAATTTTGTACCAATACGTGAAATAAAATTTGAAACGGGAAAAAATCTTAGACCTTAGTGTAGCTACCAGACAAAAGTCCTTGAAATACCTGTTCACAAATATCGACTGCTAACTTACGGTCGTTTCAAGTTAGGAATTTTTACCTATGTTAATTTTTTAATAACTATGAATTAAGTGCAATGGCTTTCATGTATACCGCTATGAAGGTAATGAAATGGCCGACTTAATGGCTAGAAAAGGTTCAGAACCTGACTTCATGGGACCATATCCATTCTGTGGGATACCATTAAGCACAGCCAGAATGAACATCCGAATGTGGCAAAAATCGCAAAGTGCCATTCACTGGGACTTGGCACCGGGCAAAGCTTTTTATGCCAAAGCATTCAGAAAAAAAAGAGCATCTGATTATCTAAAATTAAGCAGATATCAGACCTGAACCCTAGTGTGAGCTCTGATTGGACATTGTCACATGAGGAAGCATCTCAATAGGATTGGTCTCTCTGAGACTAAAATTTGCAGAATATGCAATGATGAAGACGAAACACCAGAGCATATCCTCTGTGCTCACAAAAGACTTTGTCACTTCGGTCAGGGTTTCATGGACCCATCGGAATTCCTGACCATTCCTTTTCGCAAAATACTAAGCTTCATTAAAAGCGCAGGGATTGAAGAGGAATCATAGTCAATCCGGGGGGACGTCACAATAAGCCCAATTGTGGCTGCAGTGACAGTATATTAACCATACCAACCCCTATTTCTAATCTATCTATCTATCTATGGGCAGGCCATGTGGAGAAAATGGACGACGGAGGAATTCCCAAACGCACACTGAAAAGTAGAGCTCAGATCAAACGACCGGTGGGAAAACCGCGACAAAGGACTCAATTGACGCAGACTGCAGATCGCTTCTTAGATGCACAAATTGATGGACGCGGACGCTAAACCAAGATGAATTCAGAAAATGTATCATGCAGGCCCTGGCCCGATTTGGGCTGTCGCGCCATTGATGAAGATGAAACGCGTTCTTGAGTTGTTTTGAGTTCAGACAGACGTATAACAAGCGGATTTGAGAATTTTGGCATACCTGTACAAAAAAAAACATTAAACCTTTTTTGGAATAGGACATCAAAGTACTAGTTCCGCAAATTGCAACTTTCTAAATATCAGAATTGCCCATTTACACCCTGTTGCTCAATTATTCAACTCTCCAGTGCTCCATTTCCACTCATAAGCTCCCCACATTCTTAGAAGCAACCTAAATATATACAGGACTATTGCGGTCGTGTATTTCATGTTTGTAGTAGAAAGAATGCCAAACTCATTTATTTGGGACTTGAATCAGGTTTTAAATTAAAATCTATGGGGTCTTTATATTTACTGGGGAGATAACCTTGACAGGGATTTGCGTAAAAGTCGGAATCACGCTTGGTTTATTTTATTTTGTCCACAGGATTCGCTTGAGAACAAAAGCAACGTCTTGATTCACTACTCAATCGTAATATTGCCCTGATCAACCAATACTTGCGAGTATCCTGCCAAGTTTCCCAATACGATTCATTTCAAATCACTTGCAAGTCCAGAGGAAAGGTGGATACATGGGCCTACGCAAAAGGGGTGGTGAACCCACTTTGTTACTTTCCTTCCGAAGGTATATTGCATTAAAATTCAAGCGAAGACGTGGATTGACCCGACGTATAATCTAATAGTTGATTCCTTATATCTGCTTGGCAGAAGTCCACCATCCACTCGTCTTTAGGTTATCTGGCTTTGATGACATTTAAAGGTTACGTCCAATATCACAGCTTCTCGAGGAGCACTGTTCCACCATCGGGGGTCGATAATTTGTTCTCAGGATTTTGTGTTTCAATATTACTCTTCCAACCTGAAAATGATTCCTTATTTCTTCTAAGTGCTACGGAATATGTCAACTATCCCAGAAGTGTATTTACATCAAATATAAGTGACAAGCAACTTATCAACTATTCCTAACAAATGGACGCAAACAAATTGACATACTTGGATTACGGCCATACTTTGATGGTGTACTTGAGGGTACAGTTGGTTGGAGCTATCTGATCATAATAATCACGTCTAGATGGCGGCCTTACTCGAAATGAAGGATGTACTTATGAACAGACATATTGCCATATATGAATAGACATATTGCCACTCTCTCGCTCCATTTTTGTTCGAGCCTGCCATTGGGAAAGCTTGTGAAGAGCAACCCTTGTAGTCTATGCGGACAACAATTGTATGCAAACACAGCTAATCCCCATAGTGACCGATTGTGTTATCATTCAATGTAATCTACGGCATCAAAAAGATTTAAACACACTTCGACCCGTTGGGAAATTTCCGGTGAAACTTTTTCATATACATACGTAGTCTTGAAGTCCTCGGAGCATCTTTCATCAGAGACGGGATAGAAAAAACTAAGGAAAGGACTCGCCTGGTAGTGACCTAATTCGACTTATAAATGTCCTCGTTTGTGTCAGTGATATGGTTAATTTGATACTTTTTAACTCGTCGTAAATACGAAAAGCACGTTTCTGGGTTACTGCTGTCTTCCCATTTTTATTTTTTCATCCCGATAGCGGTACCCAAGGATCCCAACACAAGCCCGAAAGGACCCCTCCTCCACAAGGACTGTCGTTTGAATCTCTCCATATACTTGACTCGTCGAAAAGGAAAATGGTACACAAACATCCGCACATTTTCTTCCAAGCTTATCTGCTTTCCAGGGAAAATTGTTTTTTAATGTCGTTTTTCCATCTTGAAGGCTCAGTCCCCGGATGAAATGTCGCACGGCGGGCAAAGGGCACCTTCGATAGCGAAAAGGAGGATACTTGCTTATTTAAGAGACTCATGGCTACTACCACTCTATAGTTTATAGTGTGAGCTACTATTTTGTCGTCTTACATCATCCTTAGAATTTTTTTGCTCCGAAGGCAAACGCTCCATTGTCTTCTTGCCATGGCGTTCGCCTTGTAACTTATACGCGAGATCCTTCAGCCAACGGAATGCAGTCGGGACAACCACAGGGCAAATCTGTTTTTTTTTCGTGTTATTTTTACTTAGCACGCCCAAAAGGACTGACAAACGTATAACTTTCCATTTGTTGTTGTCGTAATTCGAGCAGATGCAGATTTCCGAATGAAAATCGATTTAACTTTTCCGTCACGTGAACGTCGTGTTCAATTTTTCCTTTTTTTTGCTTTATTTAATATTACAAAGCTTTTCTTAAACTTTAATTGATGTCAAACTTTTTTAACGACATCTCAAGGCGATAACGCGACAGACTTAGTGCCATTCATGAGAACTTGTCCGTTCGCTGTTTTCGCAGGGCGGAGTTTTTACGACAGTTGTGGGTGCGAGATTGAAGATAGCGAACTTAAAGACGCATCAGACAATGGAGAATGTTGCACTATATACTAGTTTGCTGTCGTAACTTTTTAACTTCGTACAAAAGTATCAATAAAATTATCTTAGCTTACTACAGCCTACTTTTTTGAAACACACTGTTCGATCAAAGTGTCTTCAATATAAGACTTGTTTTCTTGACTCCGCTCTTCATTGTCATACGTTGACAAAAAACGATTGAGATAATCTCACAATATTGTGAATGGCACGATTAGTATGTCCGCTTTTTTTTGACATTTTTTCGCTGACATTTCACTGGCAGAAAGTGCGGAATGTTTTTATCAACACCGATATACAGAAATGTGGTTGGATTTAGGATTCTACTTCTACTGAGTTATTTGCGTCTCGGGACTTATTTGGCAGGATTTGACATAAACAGATAATTAAATAAATTTCATTAAATAGCGCCATCTTGAAGTCGAAATTTGAATGAAAAACAGATTAACTCAGAAGATAGCGACGTTTTCATTTAGTCCTAATGAAGAGACTATGCCAAATAAACGGTACATGGCGCTGCATGTAGTTGGACAAAAAACATTTAAGTTTATTCATTTGTTTCGATTTATTATTTTCTCTACACTTTTAATTAGATTACGTACAATTTATTATATGTACTACATACACAGGATGTTTTGATATATGTAACAGGGCTCCGAAAACCACGTAACACATGAGAACTGGTAACCGTTTTTGCACAGTTATCGATAGATGTGAGACGAATGTATTAGTATTCGGATGGAATATATCATTATTTCAATAATACAGTATTATGATCGATTTTTAAAAAAAAAAATTTTTCCTTTATAAAGGACTGCCATTAGATTGCTACTCAAACCTAAAAGACAATATTCAGTGTTTAATTTCATACCTTGAACTGGGTAAGTCATCGAAAAAAAATGTCCTTTTTGAAGGACTTTCACATGGGAGGTGCAGGAAGGACTCACTCGATTTCTTACATATTTATCCTTTTCCTTGGAACCATTTAAAAATGAACGTGTACAAAATTTCAAATTCGTAGCTTGAATCGTTCAAAAGTTATCGGAAAATATTGTTGAACACGTGTCTTAAGGATATTTTGTATGGCAGCTATCAGAAGGAGTAAAAGGATTTTGCTAACTAGTAAACTCGAACTTCGTTTTCACTCAAAACTAATTTGTACAAAATTCCGAGTTCATAGCTTAAAGATTACTTGAGTTATAGTGAGTTCCGTAAATTAAGTGAAGACGTTTTGACAGGATATTTGTATGGCAGCTACACGAAGGACTAATAGGCTTTTCTTCATAATCATATATTTAGCTCCATTTAATGAAAAAATAACACATGCAAAATTTCAAAGTCGTAGCTTAAACCCTTCTAAAGTTATCGGCCCATATTCTAGAACACGTGATTTAAGGACATTTTGTATGGCAGCTACCAGAAGGAGTAAAAGCATTTCGCTGACTAGTAAACTCAAACTTCCTTTTCACTCAAAACTAATTTGTACACAATTTCGAATTCGTAGCTAAAAGATTACTTGAGTTATAGTGAGTTTCGTAAATTAAGTGAATACATTTTGACAGGATATTTGTATGGCAGCTACACGAAGGACTAACAGGATTTTCTTTATAATCATTTATTTAACTCCAACTAATGGAAAAATAACACATACAAAATTTCAATGGCGTAGCTTAAACCCTTCTGAAGTTATCGACCAATATTCTTGAACACGTGTTTTAAGGACATTTTGTATGGCAGCTACCCGAAGGAGTAGGACGATTTTGCCCGTTAACGAACTTAGCCTTACAAATTCAACCAAAGATCCAGATTCAAAATTTCAAGATCATACGTGAAAGAGTTCTTGAGTTATCGTGTTCACGGACAGACGGACGGACGGACGTCAAACGGATTTGAGGTTTTTGGCCACAAATAAACAAAAAATAAAATATAACTTTTTTTCGTCCGAGGCTTTGTTCTATGCGTTACAAACTTTTGGGCTGGATTAAACTTATAGTACTCTATATGATTTCATCTAGAGTATAAAAATTATATAGAGCTTCGATAGTAGACCCATTTGCAAAAAAAATTCAGATATAGTGAAGGGGTGTGGGAGTGGGGGGGGGGGGTTGGGAAATGATGCGTCCGAAACGCAAAAAAGCCGAGATCGACTAAAATCCATATCTCCTAAACGGTTAATGTCGCAAAATTGAAACTTAATGGATATCTGTAGATATACTAGGAGAATAGATCGGAAATAAATTTTTAAGTGTAGTCAGTGGCGTACGGGGGTGGGGGTAAAAAACTTTAGATTACGATATCTCACGAACTAATAGCACTAGACAAAAAAAAATCGGTTTCTGTATTAGGGTTGACAAATGAAGTTTGCTGAAAGTAAAATTTTGTAAGGGGGTGGTGGAGCATGAAAGTGGAGGGGATACGAATTTTTCTAAAAAAATCACGTCTCATATCTCAAGAACAGTGTGCGGTAGATGCTTAAAATTTTTACCAGAAGTGGGCCTAATAGACCCCTAGAAAAAAAAATGTTTGGGGCTGAAGCTAAGTACCTAGGAATTATTCTTGACGCTAAGCTTAACTGGAAGAGAAACCTTGATGAGCGCATCAAGAAAGCAACAATTGATTTCTATTCTTGCAAGAAGGTCTTTGGCAGGAAATGGGGAACAAAGTCCGCAATGGTTCATTGGATGCATATCTCCATCGTAAGGCCCATTCTTCTTTATGGTGGCCTGGTATGGTGGACAGCCCTGGACAAAAGGATGCACAAGTATAGTCTAATGAAAGTGCAGAGAGCGGCTTGCTTAGGCATCACGGGCGCCTTGCAATCAACGCCAATAGCTGCAATGGAGATTATGCTGCTTCTGCTGCCAATAGATATTCAAATAATGAATGCTGCTGCAAAGAGCGCCCTAGACTAAAAGAGTCTGGAGACTGCTGGAAATCTGCGGATTATGGGCATAGCAAAATTCTTTCATTATTTCCAGATTGTGTGCTTAGTGAACTCACCAACTATATAACTCCGTTTTTAAGTTTCGATACAGGATTCCATACCCTTTTCCCTACTAGGGGACACTGGGATAATCAAAAAGTGATAAGGGAATCTGAAGTTGCTATATTCACGGATGGGTCAAAAATGGATACTGGAACGGGGGCAGGAATTTTCTCAGCCGACATGAACATTCAAATATCCTTTCGTCTGCCGGACTCTTCCCGAATAGTCGTGTATAAATATTTATATAGACAACCAAGTAGCAATGAAAGTTCTAAGCTCCAACCTAGTCAAGTCAAAGCTAGTGAGGGAGTGTAGAGAGCGTCTGAAAACATTGGGCGCAGCCCATAAGGTTCTCCTGTGCCGGGTTCCAGGACACAAAGGGATACCGGGAAATGAGGCAGCCGATGAGCTGGCCAAAACTGCTATACATGCAACCCACGCGGTAAAAATACCGCTCAATTACGTCAGGAGTAATCTTGACAGGAAGGCAATGGAGCTGACCAATGGCAGATGGTTCAACCTAACTACGTGTGAAACCTCCAGGCAGCTATGGCCAGTAATACATCCAAGAAAGACTGCCGTTCTTCTGAAAAGAAGTCGTATAGAGACGCGTAACATAACGGCAGTCATAACGGGGCACTGTCTCTTTGGCAGATATGCACAACGTTTAGGCGTTCAATACTATGACTACTGCAGAAGTGAAGAAGAAGAAGAGAGCGTTAGGCATCTACTTTGTGAGTGTCCCCAGCTAGCCAGCTGTAGGTTCAGAGCCATGTGCAGCTACTTCTTTTCCAGACTCGGGGACATAGCTGGAGCACGAATTGATGAACTAGCCAAGTTCATTCGCATATGTGGCTGCTTCGACTAGATTTTCCCCTATAGCAATGCTACGATAACTCCCTATATGAGACTTCATTAAGGTGTCACGGGTGTGGTATCACAATGGACCAACTGAAGGTCTAAGTGAGTCGATCCATAGTTTGGATGGCTGCCACTATAACCTAACCTAACCTATGGAGAACTACTCTCTTCATAAAGATGAGCAATATTTGGAATCAGTTAAGAGTCCGGTTTTTATACGAGGGGAACATAAAGGATCCTTAGTGATCTCTCGTGATGGGCTGTATCACAGTGCTAAAGTTCACTCCTCCAAAACTAACCTAACCATCACCAGTCATGTTTCTGATAAATTTTCCCAACACATTTGCTCCTTGGATTCATGTTCTTATAAAACTTTTTCAAAACGACTGCAGGAACGTGCCATTATATATGAACTCCTGCTTCAGGTTTAACGATCCTACTGTGCACCTCGAATAACATCCTTAACAGCTTTCGCGACATAAACATTAACCTTACTTCGCACCTCAATCTCCTTGTAACACGGAGGCCATACCACTTAACTAAGCCAATTTATTTTAAGATTCTTATTAACGGGCCAACTGAGATTTTATATACGTTTTGGGAACGTCCCGTTCACGACCTTGACACGTCTGTTTTATTCAGTCTCACAACAGATTCGTAATGTTTTCGTTCTAATTTAAGTACCATTGAAATTTTCCCAAAAAAAAAAAACAAATTCGCACTAAAAGGCCCTCGGAAAGCGCTCGGAATGTGATAATTTCCAGCCAGGTGACACATATAAACTCTGATTGCGTATTATAGAACACATTCAGTGACGTTCTCGACAACTCATATTATCTAAAATGCCGCCGCTAAAAGCCCATGAAATTCAAATACGACCATTATCATCGTCATCATCATCATAAGACTCTTTGCCGGAATTTGTTATACCTCAACTAAGGAACAGGAGTAATACAAGAAAGGAAGCAAACGATGATAGCATTACCAGGTATGTACACGAGGACAACATCGTCATCAGTTTTTCACACAGACGACCGGGTGAAAGGACGAAGAAAAAGTACGGAGAGAATAACAAAAAAAGGTAGGAAAAAAGGATTCAGAAATGTTTTCACCTCGCAAAATGCAAATCGGTAAAGGATATAGCGGAGAAAAGCCCTTAAATTACACAACACTAAAGGACTTAGAGCGAAGAGATCTGTTGGACCCATTCCCATGAAAGACGACGACTAGCAAACAAAAACCTTTTCATCTTAAAATATTAATTAAGGACTCTGGCAATAATTCTTGTTGGCACAGTACAATGATATAGCGGGGAAGGACCTTCTTCAAAATTCATATTCAATCATTCGGGCTGGTCTGTTATCCGGTCGGCTTGTGTCCCAGCCGGATCTTCTCCTCCGACACGAAGGACACATCTTCGGTATGCCAAACATAAAATATGATTAGAGTTATCTGTACGAGGTTTGTTTGCACATCGGGGAATAGTCCGTTTAGAGTATTCTGCAGGACGAAACGCCCAGCCTGCCTACCTTCATGCCACTAACTTAAAGATTCTGGTGGAATCATTCGGTAGAGAGTACGTCTAATGGGGGGTGTATGCTAAGTACTTTAACTGTCTGGGCAAAATCGTTCGTCTCTGCAGGATTAGGAGCCAGCGACTTAATTAAATGTAAATTTATGGTCTTCTCGAGATTTACTTTTGTGCATAGTGTTGAATCAACTTTAATGATAATTTGTTAATTTCCTTTCGAAATTAATTTTCATGTTTAATGTCGACGCACACCGCACAGGTATTTGTTTCAAAGCGATTCCATTCCGGAATTATAGACGCTGAAAGTATGCACTTAGACACGAACTGGGAGTTTTCCTTACCTTAACTGCTACCATTTTCAGACGACTTAATACTGTGGCTCTCGGAATCCGAATTGAATAAATTTTGATCGGATTTTGGTCTTAAGAATTCTCATCAAGAAATTGAATCGATAGTTGCTTTGAAAGTCTGTCCGAATTGAAACTTTTCAGACGAAAGATGCATTAGAAATGCACATAATAACAGTGTATACAGTGTTTTGAAATTGACTTAAAGTTTTCCTTTACTCTAAGAGTGACCACATCGAAAGTTCTTTATTGCTTCTGGAATAAACATCACGTTGCGTTTACGGAAACGACGTAACTTCAAATGACCGCAAACTATGTAAGAAAAAGGAATCTTATCAAAATATTTGTGTTATCGTTCAATAACAATTTGATGTTCTTGGAATTTCTGCTACTGCTGCACTTGAAAACCCAAACTTTTTAACCAATTAATAACCATAACAACAACCAACATAATTTGAATGCAAGAATAAAACCTTTCTTCATATTACAAGCGACTCACACGGGCGCTCTTAGAGGAGGGCCACAAGGGCATCCTTGGAGGGGGGCCACAAGGGCACTTGCCACACCTGTATTCCAACAATCCTCAAAATAATAATATCATAAGATGAAAGAAAGAAGGTTTAATTTGCGAATCAAATGTGACTTAACTATTTTGCTCGTTTCTTCCGGTTGCCAAAGGTTGTTCAAATCCGGTTCGACGGACTAAAAACAAAAATTTTGTTACGTTTTTAATTTTATATAATCATTCCAAAAGTGAAGCCTTATTAGGTGGATAAGGCCGTGCTCTTTTGAAGAGAGAAATGCAATTTGGTTCTGCTCAGACACGCTTTAGTTAGTAATAGATCTGCATGAATGACAAATGAAAAGTGTCATGCATGTTTACTAGCTATGGATTGGATACATGGGCGCCTCTTAGAGGGGAACAAGAAAAGGCACTTGTCCCCACCTGTATTTTACTATTACGAAAAATTTCTTATTTTCAATCAAATATGACTCAACCACTTTGCAATTCAAGTCATCGGTAAGGTTTCTGAGTCAATTCCGGCTCTTTGCAATTCAAGTTATCTGTAAGGTTTCTGAGTCAATTCCGGCTCGACGGATCAAAAAATATTAGATTCATTATTCGTACGACCTTAACATTTTTACATAGTTTATTTGTTGACTGTAGCAAGTAACTACAACTCCATTTACAATATATAGCTATAGGCTTTCAGAGTTACAGCTACGAAAATTGTTCGAAAATGTGGAATAAATTTTATGGAATTATTAGATCTTTCAGTTTGTGCTTTGTGAAATTTTGTGTGCTCATTCGCATAAGGCTAGTAAGGTTGGTAGGTTTTAGGTGTTCATGAATATGAACTCTTTACTCATCTTCGTTGGAGACCTAGCTACCTTAGCCACCTCCTCTTATTCAATCTTCGACACATAGGTTTCCCTTCTAAGACATGACTTTCCCCCTCACTACAAAACGTTGTACGGGCGCTGCTGGCGACCCATCGTAGAAAGGATACGGATCTTTCAACTCCTTTTCGGATGCCCACCACTATTCGGGATCTAAAAAAGGGCTCAAGGAAGATTTTTCTTTGACACTTTAGGTGCCAAACTGGCGACCCATCGTAGAAAGGATACGGCTCTTTCAACTCCTTTGCGGATGTCCACCACTATTCGGGATCTGACAAAGTGCTCAAGGAAGGCTTTTCTTTAACACCTTGGGTGCCAAACTTCTTGCCAAAAATTTTTACAGTGCTCGTTAAAGAGGTCAACATTTTCGTTGAACCCGGAGTCACGTCGCTGGCAAGGAACGTGTTAAAAAACAGAAAGAGTTCTACAAGAAAAAGAATTATATTTTTCGTGAAGATCAGAGGATGGCTGGGTTTGACGGATCCATTCACTTCCAGATCTTCAAGCAGAATTATATTACAAGATTTAACTTTTTTAATCCATCTGATTGCTACTTCCCAATTTGGCCTTGTCCAACTGACCTCTGTCGTGTGACATTGGCCAATAACAGGATTCTGGGCTTGTTATTTCCTCTGCAGTTCGCACTAAAATTTATTCTCGTCTATTCATTCCAATATATAGTCCTTTGAAAACTTGTAGACCTGTGGCTACAGATTACATAGGATCCTTTGCGACAAATGTACCAAGCGCGGTAGGTTTCAAACGATATCGCCGAAGATTCAATTCCCACCTATTCTTAGTGGTAGACTCGACTGTCTTATATTTAGTTCATATCTTGGATTGTCCAGTCATTCAAGAATATGCTGTCTTTGAAGGACAACTGGACATACCGAGATAGGCATTGAGATTCAGAGACAAAAGTCTGCAAACAGGACCTAAATTGGAATTCGCAAGGAAGATGCCTGATGTCGTCCTAGGACGCATGAAGGAAGGACATTCGAGGATTGAATAGGCGATAGGTAAAAACACGACTTGTGGAGCAGCTCTGTGCCAGCAACGGAGGTCACACGGGATCTGAGAAAGTAGACTGATACTAGCCAAAAACCAATGTTTAAAAATGCCACACAAATTCTCGCGACACCTATGGATAGTGATCGACTCATCTCGTTAACGAATTGAAGATTTCTTCCGCTTTTTAAAATGTTGCTTTTAGGCGATTTTAAAGCGTTAAAATAATATTGTGGGTAGCTCGTTACGCTTTAAATATTATGTTCGTCTGTTTAATTTCAAGGGGATATAAGTATATTTGTTTAGAAGCACTTTCCTAGGTTGTTGTTGTTGTTTGGTGTGTGGGAAGACACGCAGTAAAGCAACGCATCTTGAGCATTCAGGCCAACATGGCCCATTATGCTCGAATCCCCCAGTCTCTATTCGAACTTTTTCATCCTCCTCACGAATTTCAGGTAGGAAGCTAGAACAGAGTTCTTCCATCCTCATAATATCAACGCCGTATACGTGCATTCTCGCAAAAGAGTAAGCTGGGCACTCGAGAAGGAAATGTTCCGTTGTGTCGTCGCTCTCCTCGCAAGCAGTGCGCATGGGGTCGTCAATGATTGTCAATCTGACCAGGTGTAGGCCACACGAGTTATGCCCTGTGAGGACACCAACCATACTACCACCTTTCTGTTCAATTTGAGAAGAAAAGCAGCGGTTCGTCCACTTCATCCCTCAACAAGGTTTCTGGTCTGCCGCATTCCCGGAAGAAGCCGCCATCTCTCAGTGTCAGATTTACTCACCCACGTAGCAATGGCAGCCCTAACAGAGGCAACCGACAGAGCCAACCATGGTCCATCCATGGCTGACTCCGATCCAGCCTTTGCTAATGCATCAGCTATTTCATTGTCATTTACACCCTGGTGGCCTGGAACCCATATGAGCTTTAAGTCATTGAATCTGCCAACAGAATTCAACCGTTCTTTACACTCACTCATTCACTCACTCACATACCATCTTCGAAAAGACGATTGGATTATCTAGGGATTGTAGAGCGGCCTGACTGTCGCTGCAAATGCAAATCATCCTGCCTCTCCATCTTCCCTCTATAATCCATTCTACTGCCTTAAGGATCGCATAAACTTCAGCTTGAAATACCGAAGAATGTTTTCCTAGTGCGAAAGAGTACCTGAGATCTTCAGTCTGCAGGTACATTCCAGCTCCCGACCCGTCTTCAGTCACTGAGCCGTCCGTATAGAATATATCAGTGAATCCGCTAAGCAGTGCGAACTGGTTTTCCCACTCCTCCCTACTCGGGATCTCCACCTGATATTTCCTTTTGAACATACAGGTCGAAGTCATAGCATAAGCGAAAGCATATCGAAGATGGAGACTACTTTCCCAGGTAGTACAGTAATTACCTACCGAGTAAAGTAAATACCAACCGGCTTAGTACATAGACTTACAAATATCGATTACGGAATCGTTTCTGTAATCATTACAGAGGAGCTTCTATAAATGACTTTATCACTACAGTTGGCTCGGGAGCATGTCATGAAGAAGATAGGACATCGCAATTTGGCGTGTATCTAAAAATATTATACTTCTGCTCACTGTACCGAAGTTACCACACCGCTCTTTTATTCCTCGCTTAGATTGCCTACTTATCTTCACGGAAGGGTGAAGAACATTGGATAAAAAGTGAAGCCCTTTTGACTAACCTCTATTAATATATTAATGTAGAACGCTATCTCTGTATATGAAGGAATGAAAATTGTAATGCTGCCAAATCTTACAATACAATTTTCACTTAAATTGCAATAATAACAATTAAGTAGACATCGAGTTAACTTAATTTAATGGCAAATTACGAACTGCAAAATGAAAAGTTCATTCGCTGTCTTCGCTATCATCACTGCTATTCGCTGTACCTTAAACTTTGGTTCGGCAACGACGATAATGGCATTAATATTTAAGTACTCTGACGCACTTTATGTCAGGCAAGAGCAATACCGAAAACAACAATACCGCCAGCAACACTACGAAAGTAAGACATTATAAAGTAAGACGAGTCCTGACGATACGACAAGGAACAACAACTGGGATTTGACGAGACGAAGAAAATAGCTAAGTGCGACAAAGTATAACTACCTAGCCAATTTAAAAAAGTTGTATGTGATATATTTAGGGAGAGTAGCGAAACAAACATAATTTAACAAGAGACAAAACATCAAAAGGAACGACGACATCTTTTCCATTTAAAGTTTTAAAGTGAGTTACGAACGGCAGAAAAAGGACAAATTGCTTCCTATTGAGCCAATTAATAAAATAGGTACATATAAAGGACTTCAGATGCCTTTTGTTCTCAATTCAACGATTTTCAAGTGGAAAGAAACTTTTTAAAGTTGAAAATTACGTTAGACGAAGGAAAAAAAAGTTGTAACTCTTACTCAGATCCCGACAAAATACTTGTGAACCTCTTCGGTGGAATAATTGTTTAGTTTGGGTTCACCATTTTGCCGGCATCAAACGTCTCGAAACTCTCGATGAATCGAGTTAGTTATCAACGGGTTTTCGCATTATATTAACTTTGGAAATCATTTTTATAGTGTCGGTGCCAGTACAAGGAAAAATGAGCACTTTTACGACGACTTGAACGAAAACCATACTGAATAACTCTTTAATTTTTCAAATATGGTGCAACCTGTTCGTGAAAAGGATTTTTGTCAATTACTCTGCACTGGCAATTTATCTGGCAATGGCAATAACAACGGCAATATTACGTCAAATAATTTCGCTTTTCGAAATGTTACTCAAGAGGAGGTTCTCACGGCTATATATTGTGTAAAATCTGATGCCATTGGACCTGATCTAGTTCCATTGAAATTTGTTCGACTACTTCTGCCTGTTGTCCTTCCATACATAACTTATTTGTTCAATTCTATCTTAACTACGTCAAGGTATCCTTCTGCTTGGAAAGTTGCAAAAATTGTTCCAGTTCCCAAAACTTCTAATCCTGATATCAAAAATCTTCGATCAATTAGTTTGTTATCAAATCTGTACAAGGCGTTTGAGCATATTATGCACTCCCAACTAAGCAGTTGCCTTAACGACAATAACCTTCTTTACAAATACCAATCGGGTTTCCGACCAAAACATAGTACGAACTCTGCCCTACTAGAGATTTCTGATTGTATTTACCGCAACATTGATGAAAAGTTGATTACTATACTTCTATATTACTTGACTTCACTAAAGCATTTGATTCCATTTATCATAATTTACTATGTGAAAAGTTGGAGTATAATTTTAATATGGAGAAATGTGCTGTAAACCTCATCAGACACTACTTGACTGGTAGATCTCAATTTGTTTCCTTAAACGGTGCCAAATCGGATTCTCTCCCTATCTCCTGTGGAGTCCCGCAAGGATCTATTCTGGGGCCGCTACTTTTTTGCCTTTTTGTAAACGACCTACCACTATGTTTAAACGAAGCAAATTGCCGCTTGTATGCGGATGATGCGCAGATCTTTCTAGGCTGTCCAGTTTCGGAATTATCGGGGTTTATTGGTAAGATGAATGACGAGCTGGATGCTGTAAGTTACTGGTCAAGTATGAATGGACTAAGGCTAAATGGTCGAAAAACTCAAGCAATTGTTATTTATTCGCGAAATGTTGATACCCAATATCTGCCCGAGTTGCGACTCAATAATGAAACTATTGCGTATCTGGATATTATTAAAAATCTTAGAGTGGTGTTCAACAAATGCTTTAATTGGTCTGACCATATTAACCAAATTGCTAAGCGAGTGTACCCTATTTTACGCAAATTGTGGAGGCTAACTGTGGCGACGTCGTCTGAAACCAAGAAGACACTAATAAGATCTTTGATCCTTCCACGTTTTCTTTATTGTAGTGGAGTTTACTCATCTATGAGCATTGGGGAAGAAAACCAAGTTAAAGTTATATCATCAACTCATGCACTAGATTTGTTTGCGACAAGAGAAGGTATGAAAGTGTGAGTGCGGTTAGGAAGTGTATCCTTGGGTGCTCTTTCCTAAATTTTATGAAATACCACTACCTTTCTTTCTTACACCGATTAGTTGTTACTGCCTGTATGACATATCTTTTCGAAAAAATTGTTTTTGGCACGTCCTCGAGAGCGCTGGCACTTGTTGTACCGCGATATTGTGGTAGACTTCGTCATCTCTCTTTTTTCGTCAGAGTGGTTACGCTGTGGAACTCCCTTTCGCCAGTTTTAAGGCGTTGTGACGTCTCACGCCAGTTTCTGTAGACTTTGTTTTGAGCATTACGCGGAGTTAGTGTAAATTTTTCTTTTTCTTTTGGGAATGCATGCACGAGTATATTAGAAAGTATTCCTCCGAATATCAAATTGTATTTTTCTTTCACATTTGTAAGTTCCAATAGTATTTCCGTTCACATTTTTAAGTTTTCTGACAAATTGTTTATTATCTTGTTTCTGTATATTTATTTTCTAATTCATGCACAATTATTCTCTTTACTATTTTTGTTCATCTTAAATTCTGTTATCTTTTTGTAAATCAAGTTGTAGAGACTTACCGTCTCATTGGTTGCAATATTTGGGTTTAATAAATAAAATGAAATGAAATGAAATATTGCAATTACAAATGGACAGTGTAGAGACATCAAACGCATATGGCAATATTGCTCTCAACATTGCCATGGCAGTTATTTCCATGTCAATTTTCAGAGCAATATTGCCAGAAAACGCATCGTTTGACATAAGTGAGCGTTGCTTGTCAACAGGCAGGAATAAGAGTTTTTTTTGCTTTGATCGCGAAATGGCTGAAAATAAGTTGACTAAAGAGAAAACTATTGACCTTATCCATAGTTTTTTTTGTATACAATGTCCGACATTTTGCATTGCTTCAGAACTTAACACTTCAAATTCACTCGTTCAAATGAAAATTGCCCACTCCTTAAGGTGGTTGTACACGAGCAATTTTTCAAGCAATTAATTGTCCGACGACTATTGCCAAAACTAGTGGAGCGATTAATGGAGCAATACAGGGCAATATGGCAATGTCTTCACAGATTGCTGGTATTGTTCGCCCTATAGCTGCTGTATTTCCATTGACTTGGAAAATTGTCTTCGTTCGGTGATTTAATTGTCAAGTTTTGTTTTGAATTTTGCATTTATTTGTCAAGTTTCGTGTTATAGTGGCTTGGAATTCAAATATTTCCATGTTTTATTTTAAGTTTTAGATTTGTTTGTCAAGTTTGCTTTCGTGTTGTTCATAGACTGAATTGCCTGCTGGTATTGCTGAGGATTTTTCCCTATATGCGATTTAGAACTGAAATTCATTTCCGCGAATTATAAAATTTTCTAAATTTGCCATAGCACCTTTTATGCTTAAGGTAGATGGCACTCAAGATCATCGAATATTTCAACCAATTTGAAGAAATTTTTCGTTGTTCGCTAGGGTATATTAATTCACACACTAAATGCGCTACATTCGGCCAACGGAAATTTTATTTTTCCTAATATTAATGAGAATTGAATATATTCACGGTGAGCAACCATAGAAGCTAATTTTAAGAATTTTTTGGTTGTTTTTCGGTGTCAGATAATTAATAAAGTGATTCCTTGATAATCAACTAATTTTTATAACTGAAGCTTGACTCATTCCTGCTACTTAAGGGGTAACACCACTGTAAAATTTAAAAAAAAATCGATTTTTTTTTTGCTTAACAAATTGTTTGAACCTTACAGAATATGGGGAAAAAAGTTTAATGCATGAAAAACCATTTTTTCCTGGAATTTCGAGCCCCTTACCGAGCGCGTCAGGCTGCTTCGCAACGATTACCAGCGTCCCTAAGCCCTATGATCAGGAATTTTCTAACGACGCCACTGCATCTTTAATCGCACATAGATGCACTTAAAAATTTTACCAAGAACTAGATTCAGATCCTTCTAAAGCGCTTTATTTGATGTTTGGGATGCGTAAACCGCTCTACCTAGATTCGTATTTCTGTTATCTATTTGGTATCACCGAAAACGTTGCAGTCTTCCCAGAACTCTCAGTCTCAGTCTTCGCGACGGTTTTGAACAAGAAAGATGTATTTTGATTTTTGCCTCAGTATTGCAGGATTTTTGTATGTTTATGAACTGTGTTCTAATTTAGAAGTGTTTCTTATTATTTTCAAAGACATTTAAGTTTTGTGTTAAGTTTAATTAAAATTTAAAAAATGGTTAGAGCCAGAGATCTCACGAAAGAGAAAATCCACGAAGTTAAGGCCTTGATCGATGCCAACAATTTTTCGAATCGAGAAATTTCCCGGAGATTAAATATTTCTGAGGCTTCTGTAAGACGAATTAAAGGAAAAGTTCAAAATAATGAAGATTTGGGTCCTCAAAGGAACAATAACTCTGGCCGCAAATCAAAATTTTCACCACGGGGTGAACGACTCCTCAAGAAAATATGTGTGGAAAATCGTTTTGCTTCCACGAATGAGATCACAACTCAATTAATTGAGAGTAATGTACCAGCCAGTGAAAGAACTGTTTGCCGTAAGCTTCTTCAACTGGATATGAAAGTCTGTAGACCCGCTCGTAAGCCGAAACTGACTCCTGCGATGAAAGCAAAACGTTTGCTTTGGGCAAGGACCCATCAGAACAAAGATTTACTTTATTAACTGCGTTTGGTCGTAACTTAATTAAAATTACGTAAATTTTCATAGTAATGAATATTATTTCAGGCGTGCTTTAGTGATGAAAGCACTTTCGAAATTCTTGCCAATAAAGCGCAATACGTCAGAAGGCGCCAAGGTGAGAGATTTGATCCAGACTGCGTGAAACCAACAATGAAGCACCCTACAAAGGTGATGATTTGGTCAGTCATATCTGCAAAAGGAACTGGATGTCTGTACATTGTAAAGGGTACAATGAAACAAGACCAATAAAGATGTCCTCCAGACAAAATTGATTCCTCAGTTGAGGGAGTGGTTTCCAAGTGGAGAAAATTTTATCTTCATGCAGGATGATGGTCCCTGCCACACGGCAAGGTCTGTCAAAACTTTTCTGAGCGAAGAAAACGTTCCCCTTTTGGATTGGCCAGGCATGAATCTAATTGGGAATTTCTGGGCACTAATCAAAAGAGCGGTAATGAAGGAGGTCATTACAACAAAAACCCGGCTGATAGAAAAAATAATAGGTGTTTGGAACCATAGTCCGGCCCTTCAGGAAACTGTGCAGTCATGCATAAACAGTATGCCGAGGAGAATACAGCCTATAATTGCTAAATATTAAGCATACAAAATTTTATTGTAGTTATGAGTTTTATTTACCTAATAGCCTGCAAAATGGAAAAATATTTATTTTAGTTTGATAATGACGTACAAAAATCAAGAAGGAGGGAGCAGGTAAGGAATTCGCAATTGCAAAGTTTAAGCCTGATACCTCGTTTAGTTTTCGAGAAACAGCCGTCTAAGCAAGTCGACTTATAAAAATTTTTAAAAATGGATAAAAATGAATTTCGTGTGTTGATTAAACACAATTTTTTAAAAGGGAAAATAGCTAAAGTAATCAAAGAAAAATTAGATAAGCATTATGGGAACTCTGCAGCATCGATCCAAATGATTTACAAATGGTTTTCTGAATTCAAGTGTGGTCGTACGAGCACAGAAACCATACAACCATACAAACTTGCCCAAATCAGGTCACCACGCCAGAAATGATCGATAAAATCCATGATATCGTGATAGAAGATCGTTGAGTAAAAGTGCGTGAGATAGCTAACGTAGTAAGCATCTCATCTGAACGTATTTGGAATATTTTGAAATATTGTTTGGACATGAGAAAGCTATCCGCCAGATGGGTGCCGCGTTTGCTCACAATCGACTAAAAACACAATCGTGTGACAGCTTCACAGCACGGTTTGCAACTGTTTCAACGTAATGCAAATGAATTTTTTCATTGATTCGTAACTGTTGATGAAACATGGATTCATCACTACACTCCAGAAACCAAACCAAAGTCAAAACAATGAAAGGAAGCCGGTTCAACACAACGAAGAAGGCAAAAACCGTTACATCAGCTGGAGAGGTTATGGCGACAGTTTTTTGGGATTTCCAATATAATAATATTCACCGACTACTTGGAGAAATGAAAAAAAAAACAATAACGGGAGCATATTATTCTGAGTTATTGGTTCGATTGGATGCTGAAATCAAGGCAAAACAGCCTCATTTGGCGAAGAAAAAAGTGTTGTTTCATCACGACAACGTTCCGGCTCACACGCCCGCTGTTGCGATGGCAAAACTGTTTGAATTACGGTACGAATTGTTCCCTGACCCACCATATTCTCCAGATTTGACACCCTGCGACTTTTTATTATTGCCAGACTTCAAAAAATGGCTTGCTGGACACAGATTTACCACGAATACTGACGTCATAAGTGAAACCAACTCCTATTTTGAAGGGTTGGACAAATCATATTATTTGGAAGGGATCAAAAAAATTGGAAAAATGCTGGACTAAGTGTATTGAGCTAAAAGGAGACTACGTTGAAAAATAAAATAAATTTTTCCCGAAAAAATTATGTTTTCTCGATTTTTGAACGTCATTATCAAACCGCCCTCGTACAGAAAGTCTTAATTTTACTCCGTAGGTAATGGTAAAATTTTAAAAAAGTTCTAGGTGCGTCTAATAATATGGCTAGGGACTGTACCGCTTTCACTAATCCGTCGCCATGAATTTGTCGGATTAGCGAACTTCTATTGTTTATCTGTTCAATTAGATAGTTTGGTACTCAGTAGAGATAAATTCTCCTGAATGAACCGAATTTCCTTTGTTGTTTATTGTAAAAGAGAATACGTACAGCTATAGTGTATATTGTTATATATATACCCTGGCACGCAAATCGCTAAAATACAATATAATAACATTAAGCTTTTCGAAAGATCTATAGCGTTGATTATAATCTGCACAATTCGCGACGCGCCACATTTGTCGTACAACAGCGTAATATAAATTCGCACACACACTATCAATTGATTGATAAAGCGATAGGGGACAGTATGGATTGAGAAGAAGGGGATCCTATTAAATTTTTAAGCAATAGGTAAAAATGAATTTGACTTGTTGTACTTGAATTTTCGGCGAAACACTAGTTCACATTAATATATTAGGGCACTTGTTTTTAAAAGTGGCGTTCAAAATTTAAAATGTCCTCCTAATCTTGTCCTGTTCGCAAAAACTTGGTCTGCAACAAGTACGTTTTATTCAAAACTTGTGTATCAGACGCCATCTTCTTACTAAAATCAAATCTAAAATAAAATTCAAACTATCGAAAAATATTACTCACATTTTATTATCAAGTACCAGTACAGTAATATCCAAAGGCGTCGATCAAATGTCGGTCTCATGACGTCATCACTTCAGTTGATAGTAATCCTTTTATGAATGTCGTGCAGCGTAAAACGATACTCGAAACGAATCTTTAATATAATTAACTTTCTTAACAAGAAAACTCTTTTCGTTGTAACGTCAAAGATGTCGGCAGCAAGGAAAACCTTTTTGAAGGTGAAATTCAATTCGCGACAGTAAACACTCGTTTTAGAAAGCGTCCGTTCTTCATCCGTCAACAGCAGCGGCAGCAGCAAGAAACCTGCAAAAGGACGAAAGAAAAACGAAAGTAAGTAAACAAGGTAAGAAGCTATACGACACGAAACTTGCAAGGACGAGAAGAAAAAAACCTCATCTATCAAGGAAGGATCCAATATTGAATATTTTAAAGTTAGGATCCATTCCAAGGGAATAAGAACGACGACAACAACTTGCGGAAGGCAAACTACTGACTGACCATCAACAAGTTGTGTAAGAACGAGGACACGATAGCAAGTCGGGGGCCGATACAATTACTTTGTGAAGGATTTTCTCGAGATATTTGCATGGGGATGTCGAGATATGTACAAGTGGACAAGGGCAAATATGTACAGACCTTAGAGGTAGAAAGTACGAACCGATGCATGAGTTACCTTGTACCAAACCTGAAAGTTATGTGTTTGTTGTAATGTAATCCGTCGAGATTAAAGTGCTCGACAAATTGATCATGTGATATATGAGAAAGTATAGAAGTCATGTTGCTTGATATTGTGGCTTTATTCACATATGGATAGATTGCATAGAGAGACAATATGCTTTTCAATCAAATTGCTTCCAGACATCTTAAATGTCGTCCATTATCCAAAATAGATCATGTTAACAACTCTTTAGGCTCATATTAAGTGAAGAGCCATCAATACATCATGTTTTCTTAGTTGGATTAATGCGGAATATCTTTGCACTAATCGAAAGCACTTTACCCACACCAATAAAAGATTCAATAGAAGTAAAAGCGAATTCGACCTCATTAAACGTGAAAGACTTTCGGAATTCGTGAAAACTTGCAAAATACCTTACACCCCCCAGGTGGGTTAATATCGAAGAAGTCGGGCTTTCATCTTTATATTTAAAGCTTTTACGAGTGAAAGTGAATTCGATATTCGATATATCGTCTAATGAGACTTGAGAAATATTTTGGAATTCGTGAAAATTTACACAACCACATTACACCCCCTTAGGGTTTGGATATCGAAAAAGTTGAAAAAATGTTTCTAGGTGCTTATATAAAGAGCCCAAAGAAGTAAAATTAATTTTATAACTTCACATGTCTAAAAGATATACCGAAATTCATGAAAATGTTGGAAAAAACCCTTTTCACGAACATTTTTTTTACTCCAGCTCTGTACGTCAATAACTTTTTGAACTTTTTTATGCTTTAATTACTCCTGTAGTACTTCTACATATACATACTAACATTCAACTTTCTAGCATACACTGTTTCTGAGATATGAAACCCTACCCCCGTACCTTGCTACCCCCATCAAAAATTTTCTGGGATACTTCTATAGTGACTCTATATAGTCGTCAATTTTTAGCTGTCTATGCTTTGCAGTTTTCGAGAAATAAAAATCAGAATTATTTTCGTTCAACCCCTCCCACCATCACCCCCTTCACCAGTACCACCAACAATTTTTTTTTCTGCTAGAAGTCTACTGGCCCTAACTCCTGTAAAATTTTTAAGATCATATCTGGTACGGTTCTTGAGATATAAAAATTAAATTTTTTGAAAAGTGGTTATCACCCCATTTTCATACTCCACTTCCCCTCTCAAAATTTTTACATTCAGTAAACTCCACTTGTGATCTCATTTACAGAAACCAAGTTTCATCTTTCTGATATATTGATTCGGAAGATATTGTAATCTAAAGTTTTTTACCCCAACCCCTACACCCCACTTCCCCTCTTAAAAATCTTGTCTAATCTCCTAGTATCCTTTAAGACAACTACAAATACAAAGTTTGATCCTTCTCAGATCAACGGTTCAGGAGATATGGATTCTAGAATGCTTCAATCCCAGCTTTCAAACCCTTATCACAATTTCTTTTGCAAATGTCCAATATGAAGAACCTCTCAATAAGTCCATCGCATTTTTACTGTAAGTAGGTCCATTGCCGCCAAGAACGTATTCATGTGATGAGTCTATTCAGTCTTTGTAGGACCACCGATTGGAGCAGCAACAGTCATGATTCTAAGGACTTATTTAATTCTCGAACTTACATATCGATCGTTCGTCTCCCTGAGTTACTTGGATGACCCACCACATGCCTTCCTCACAGATTTCAATCCAGAGCCTGTTTTGTTCTACCCAATCATTCTCTAAAGAATATGATCGCAACTTTACTATTATTGAGTAAAGTTTACGATGTGATTAAAATGTAGGGGCTTCGGAATTTTTTACGCTATTGTGACAAAACTCCAATACTCCAATAGCTTGCTTTGTCTTCGTCTATGTCTAGTTATAACAGTTTATGATATCCAGAAAAGGAGATTCCTGTCCCAATTAAATTTTGGATGGTGTCTTGGTCTGAGATTTTTTAAAATAGCTGACGAAGGCAAGGAGAGAGTGGAGTTATTATTTTGTATTGAATAAGCAATAGGAAAACATTTTAATGTTTCTGCTGAACATATGCCGAATTAATTGTGTTTTCTTGAATGAAATTTGTCCAAACCTAGCAAAGATTGAATTATAAAATTTTTACTTTGACTTTAACGAATCATGAAGTAAGAAGTTGAGAATTTGGGCCGTTTAGCTCAGCCTTTTCTTAATATATACCATAGTGCGATGAGCCAAATTTACCTTTCATTAAAAAAAAACTCAATATACAAACTTTTTTAAAATTTTCTATGCTGACATTTAAAAATTTCTTAAAAACTTATATTCTGAACAAAATTCTATTGGCCTATCTTCAACCTCGTACCATGGGCGCCCATACAACATTTCGTAGGGACGGGCAGAACTATGGATTATAAAAGGAGTTTGCAATTTTGGGAGCTACATCTTGTAACGAATAGAATGAATGTGGATTTCACTCAGTTAAGAATCATTGAATCTTTTCTGCCACACCAAAGCAATATCTGCGCACCGGGAGATAGGGGAAAAATACAGAGAAGTTTAAATTTTACTTAGAATCCGTTAATAAGTAAAATCGCCCAACTTGTTCGCCTACATCGCATACAAATTTCCCCAAAACAAGTGATGACAGTTATGTTCTAGAATTAAATTTTTTTTTAAAATTAAATATTGCGGGAACTGACAATATTGCGGTACTCTTTCAATTAGCTGCCATACAAAAGTTCTTAATAAAAATGGTTCCTATTTTTTCGCGAAGAAGCGATAACTACGGATCGGAGCGTATTGGACATAAAAGCATTTTTGGGGATTAAGTTAAGATAAAATTCCTGGGAGGAGGGGGGGGGGGGGGGGTTTTGTAGTTACACTTATTTTCAAAAAATCAAAACTGGAAAACAGAGTGAAAAGAGATACCGTTTTAGGCTGCCATACAAAAGACTTTAAACAAATTAGTGCTTTCTGGTGAGTCAACTTGAAGACTTGGAATTAGTTGTAACCGTGTTCAAGCTGTTGTAAATGCTAAGAAGAAGTGGGGTTGGTAGGGTAAATTTATCGCTCTAGCTCAAAAACTTTCCAAGTTATTCACCTTTAATTTTAACCATTTCGTAATTGAGCAATTCTTTTTTTTTAATAAAGTGCAACTAAAAAATGATAACCGTGGTTTAACAAAACGTTACGTACTAATGTTACTAACATCCTTCTGATCCTGCTACTTTAATCAATATACCTTAAAATTTTGCATGTTCGAAAACACCCTCATTCCCAGCACAAGTCGAAAGGATGTATAAAAAACACTATGAGATGGGTACTTTATCTCAGGAAACCATTAAGACCTTTTGATATTCCTGTATTTTTCATAAGTCATACCAAACTTCAATGAAGACAAAATCCTGGGTGTGAAATTCAATTACGTCTTCCAATAAAACAATGCCTTTACCTTATTAATCTTTATTTTATTTGTCTACTTAAATTTTAATTACAATCCAAAATTTCTTTGAATACAAATAAAAATATGTTTTGGAAACAGTAAACGGTGTTGATTTAGTAACTACTTGTTAATAGTTCAAACTCAAACTCAAACAATATTTATTTATAATAATTCAATGTGCGTTAACAGAGCAAAAATGTTTTAGAGATTTAACTTTTTATCTTAACAACTAAGTTGTAATGATTTTAGCACTAGGCAGGCAATGAGTAGAAAATGTATAATAATTTGCCAAGGAAAAGTACAGAAACCTTGCCCGTTTAAATTGTTTAGATAATAGAACAATTATATGGTCTTAATTACACTATATTAAAAAAAATAATTATTCAAGTGACGAAATGGTGTTTTTAAAGTACTGGAAGGTAGAATGCAGGTGGGAGCAAGTGCAACTACACAGAACAAAATTTTGTGAAAATTACTATCTTTAAAGCAGTACAATATTCCGCATTGATGTAGTAAATTTACGAATTTTCATTAAATTTAACAAAATTGGGAGTAATTCTTAAAACTGCGTATTTTTACACATTTAATTCATAAATTTACTGACTGGGTAGTAATATTACAACACCGCATGAAATTTTCCACATTTAATGTGTAAAATTGATCATTGTGTATAAAATTACACATTTTGAATGTAGTTTTGGTAATTCATGAGTAGTAATTTGTTTTTTGTGATATATATTAACTTGACCGCTTTGTTGTTTAATTCACTTGTTTCGTGGTTTTGTGCAAGGCGTGATTTAAAATGTAAATAGAAAATAATGTTTATAGTGTGTGAAGTTTGTGGCTTTAAAACAAATAAATGAAAATTATATAATAAACATTTATAGTGTTTTATACTTTCTACCCTTTTTAACCTATATCCTGGTTTTTCCCCAAATATCATGTGTTGAATGATCTCATTGAATTTTCGTCGATTGCTGTGTCTTTGCTCTTCAAAATACGTCTGGGAATTCATCTGCCGATCATTTGCTTGAAGCTTATTCATTTATATTATCAATAAATTAATAATAATAATAAGCAAACATAAACATATCACATTTTTGTAGTACATATTAGTTTTTCCGCACCGTGTGTAATTTTACGCACACTAGCAGTAAATTTACACACTTTTAGCAATTGATTTCCACACTTATGTGTGAATTTCCGCATAGTAAAAATCACAAGAGTGCGTAAAGAAATTTGACAATAGTAATTTTATTGAGAATAGTACAATTTTTTTATTGTGTACCCAACCAACCATCAAACTTGGCTTTTTGAACAGGGAATTTATTCACCTTTAATACATCCGCTGCCCATTACGCAATGGTGCGTGATCAACAGCTTTTGACGGCCTTAAATAAAAATGTCAAAATTTTAGGCAAAAAGTTTGGTACTCAAATTTTTAAATTTAAAGCTACCATTATTAATCAAGTTAAAATGTAATATTATATTTAGGCATTTATGAGTGTACGGATATAATGATGTATTTTTGTACTTATTTTGTTGTACTTATTTTTTATTTTTTCTAATTATTTTATATTTTGTAATTTTTGTTATAAGTAATCAGTATTTGATGAATTTGAATAATAAATATATTAATATATATTAAAAATAAAAATGCTCGTGCAATTTTTAGAAAACTTACGGTTTTCTCAAAAAAAAGTCCTTAAATTTTTTTTAATTTTTGTCTTGGTGTTGTCTAGGAAGGGAAAAATATTATTTTAAAAGTAATTCAAATTTTGGGTTGTTGATCTTCTTAAAATCGAGCCAGGAATTTGAGTTCTCCTTTCATAAGGGAATCAACTTTGTCAAAACGTTTTACAAAACCAAAGATTATACCGACATCATCTCCTAAGTTGTAAATTTTTATCGATCGGATCTTGGACAAAGTTAAGGGGCGTAAGTACAAACATCATCAATCGAATATCACACAATAGATGGTGTCAAAAATTTGTCAAAAGCTTCAAATTTGGCGAAAAATTATTATTTTGTTGCTTTCATGTAACAAAAATTCTTTGCAATGTTATTATTAAAGCGTCACAAAACTTTAATCGCATCCCGGACGCAGAACCTGACGAGAAATAAAGTTCTGCCAAGGCTATTGGTAAAAGAATGTATTATCCATCAGCTTGATGAGTGTTAAAATATTTAGTTGATTTGAATTTTTAACGCAAACATTGCACTGATTTGTTTTAGAAATCTGTCTCTCTTACTCCTTCGTATAGCTAGCATGTGAATGTCCTTTAAATAACTACGCTTCTCGCACAATCAACTCAATTACTCGAGGTACTTTCCCAGAAGTCCCTAAAAAAGTACCAACATTTCATTTTCAATCCAATTGCCCGAAAAAAGGACTATCGAAAATACGACAGAAATACATACCAAAGAGACGTACACTATTTCCCCGATAAAATAAACCCAAGACAGAAAAATCCATCTTCAATCATTAAGCAATGATTGATGAATGACTTACTGGACAGTTTCTTTTGGCTAGGTGATGACATTTATTAGCCAAGATTAACAGATTCGAATTTTCGCAAACGAATCAAAAATGATACTGAGTTGAAAGTATCCCGTCGAGACATCCATGCGAGTAAGGATTGTTCCAGGCTGGCCAGACAAGCGAACCGAATCCTTACTAATAATTGCCTATGATGCTTCTATCGAAAGATACCAGATAGAACCAAGATAGCCCTAGCATTAATCGATGCAGGCCGGCAATTTCCTCCTCTCGTCACCTCCATTCCTGCCAGATAAATTTCTCCAATCTGGACATGGTTTCGGACAGTTTGTTCGGAAGCAATCAATCAACGTGTACTCAGGAGTGTCGAGATTTCAGGACACGGCAATGGTGTGAGGATATGTTGAATTCAAGGAGGATACATGGCTCCAAACTGTTTGTTTGGAACTACATTCGCTTTGTTGCCATCTCTCTATCTTCTGGGGGGTTTAATATTGATAGGAACTTATTTCATTTAATATTACTGAAGGATTATACAGACAACCATCCGATAGTATATTACATTGTTTCCGATTGAAAACAAAATGGTTTCTTTCTTTTTTTTTATTGAATACCCTTCGTACCTACCAACCCTTAGTCATCTGGGTATTAATTGATACAGGCTAGTAAATTTGGTCACCACGTTTAAGGCCCATGGGTCCTTGAACGGGTGTTCGAGTAGAGACTAGTTTATATAATGAAAGCACAGCAATTTTTAAGACCTCTGTATGGTAAATACTTAAAGATGAACCCTGCTCTACCTCGTTCACATTCATGTACTTTTAAATGTTGGAAATTAACAATGCGCAATATTCAAAATTCATTGCCTTCCGAGTTCTATGTTATTTTGTTGTTCAATAAATATAACCAGTCGCGAATCGAGAAGGGGTCCTAAATACTTTGAAACAGCATCTCTACTTAAAGTTGTTGGTTATTTATTTTTTAAAATTGTAGAACACAAAACAAGATGGGCAGTCAAATTTGATATCTGTCTAAAGTAAAATTTATGCCAAAAAATACAAAATTGCAGTCACATTACATAATTTTATCGTGCGCAGCTTAGGAAATTGGCTATCAGATATTTATTGGCTGGCAACGTCTGATATAAATCTTTCACTTTTACATCTTTCACTATATGTTCTAAGTGCTTGAGAGCGACCCTATTCTCGGCATTCCGCTTTCGGATAATATCGTACCAAGATACAACTTTGAAATACCATTCAATCAAAGTTGTGTTCCCACCCCGAAAGGACTGGGAAACACATATGACTGAATTTGAAAAGGGAGCACTTATCTGGTATACAGATGGCTCCAAGACAAATGAGGGAGTTGGAGCTGGGGTATATAGACACAGACCAAGGGTCGACATATATGCCAGCCTCGACAAGTCAAATACGATCTTCCAAGCAGAAATTCATGCAATTGAACTATGCATCAGGGAAAACATTAGAAGCGGATACAAGAGTCACAAGATCTACATTCTCTCTGACAGCAGATCAGCATTACTTGCTCTACAAGCATTTTGCTTTAGATCCCACTTAGTGTGGGATTGCTTACAAGAACTTAAGAAACTAGCGAACTCAAACTTCAGTCATACTGGTATATGGGTTCCTGGACATAGTGATATTGTAGGCAATGAGTCTGCGGGCCAGTTAGCGAAAAAAGGAGCTGAGGTAAAATTCACAGAACCAGTGCCTATTTGTGGAATGCCAACAGCTGCGGCAAAAGAAAGACTGTTGGACTGGATTAACATCAAAGCTGACCTCCACTAGACAGGGATGGTGGGATGCAGACAGTCCAAACTGTTCTTGGAAGGCCACTCCAAGAAACGAACCTCCGAATTGCTCAAATTGAGCTGGAATCAGGTTCGGCGCTTAATCGCGATAATTATAGGACACTAGAAGCTTCTGCATACGATTGGACTGGTTTCAGACGATATTTGCAGATTGTGTGAAGAAGACGAGAAAACTGCAGATCACGTTCTATGCCATTGCAAAGAACTCGCACACAGAAGACTCAGACTTCTAGGAAATTACTTCCTAACACCATTGGAACTCATGTCAATAGGCCCACTGAGGCCGCAGTGAATCGGGACATTTAGACCCTCCTCCACCATCTACAATCTACGTCTGACATAAACAAAAAACGCAATTTAGATCCACTAGTTATCACGAGCTGGCGGAATGGCGCTGCTAGCAGTAAAATGATTGGTATAGATCAACTAGTTAGATATCAGTGTGTTTATATGCGTAGGAATCGGTGGCAGACATACGAGTGTAAATCAATTTTTTTTCTTGACTGAACAATATCAAGATCTATTGTGGATTCGGGAAATGTTTGACACATTCGGGAAATGTTTGACACATTAAATTTTCTTAATATTAAGCATTGGAAAATTTGTGAATACAACATTCAAAGCTCAAAGAGTTGAGATGTTATCAATCAAAAAATTGTTTAGGATAATTTGTATGGAAGCTACCCGAACGTGTGGAAGGATTTCGCTTGGACCAAGGTAAGCTAACTTTCAACTTTATTATACATCAACCCGTTCTTGAGCTATTCAGCAAACGGAAGAACAGCAGCATTTTGCATTACCGCTAGAATAAGGATATTTTGTTTGAACTAGTGAATCTTGGCTAACTGGAATCTGTATGACTCTCAACGTTGTAGAAGTTGTGGGAATATCTTCTTCAACAAGGAAACTCGTTAGGCTCTTATCTTTGCTGACACAGATTTGGAACTCTCATCAGTGTGTTATTATTATTTATTTATATATTATTCAAATTCATCAAATACTGATTACTTATAACAAAAATACTAAAATATAAATAGTAATCTATAGAAAAGAAGTACAAAAAATACATCATTATATACATACACTCCTAAATGCATAAATATAATATTACATTATTTATTTGATAAAGCCGATTTGAACTGTTGAACAGAAATGTTAAAGTCAATTTGACTGTAATTATAATTAAAAATGCGTGAAAGAGGTGTGATTGGTTCATGTTGGCCGTAATTTGTCCGATGGTGAGGAATATCCACCAACAGATAGTTTCTCAAGTATCGAAATGGAACTTTGAAAGTAACGGCTTCCAGCAATGACGGGGAGTTAATATCACCAGAAATTACCTTGAAAGCAAAAACAGCTCTAAGGACATCCCGTCTATCAATCGCAAGAACCTTCTCTGAACCGACTTAATTCTGTTTTTATGAACCTCATAGTATGAAGCCCATACCGGGCAGGCATATTCCAAAATAGAACGGACAAAAGTGCAGTACAACATTGTTGTAAGATGCGGATCATTGAAATCCTTCCACCATCTTCGCACAAAGCCCCAGACGGAGTTAGCCTTACCGACAACATAATCAAAATGGTCCTTGAAAGTAACTTCGGTATTAAAATATACACCTAAATTGTTCACTTTGTCAGTTCTATATTGGGTTTCCTTCTAAACTATAATCAAATTTGACTGGAGTCTTCTTTCTAGAGAATGGTACAGTGATACACTTACTAATATTCAAAGGCATACAATTTAGTGTACACCAGTATAAAGCCGTTGCAGGTCCCTCTGAAGAAGAGAACAATCAGCCGCATTGGTTACATTACGAAAAATCTTTGCATCGTCAGCATACATTAAAATTTTAGAGTGGGAGAGAACCGAACTCACGTCATTAATGAAGAGGATAAATAAAAGCGGATCCAAATGGCTCCCCTGAGGTACTCCAGTAGTATTATATATATCGGATGAAAAAACACCTTTTGAGTGCGGTTAAGTAGATACGAACTGATCCAATTAATAAACGCGAATGGAAAGACCAGTAATTGGAGCTTATAAGTCAGGATGGAATGATTCATTTTGCCGAACGCCTTGCTGAAATCAGTGTAAATGCAGTCCACCTGATTTCCACCTTCAATCGCTTTAATGGAAAAATTATTATAGCAAATTCCATTAAATTTGTGGTAGTAGACCTACCCTTAGTAAATCCATGTTGGGATGGACTTATGATTGATTTGCAATGAAAATTCATTACATCACAAACAATAGTCTCGAATAGATTCGAAATACAAGAAAGGTTGGCGACAGGTCGATAATTTCGTACATCCATTCTCTTACCTTTCTTAAATTACAGCCTAATAGTAGAATATTTCATTGAACTGGGAAATACCCCTGAACGAAGAGAAAAATTGAATAAATAGCACAAGGGTGGTACTAGAGAAGAGCTGCATCGTTTTAGAACGCTTGGATGATGCCATCTGGACCAACAGAAAAACTATCTGCAATATTTGAGATAAATTTCAAAACAGTAGCTTCGTCTATATACAAATCCTTCATCTCCATTGAAGTAGAAGGAAACTTTGTCAAGTGTTTATGATCCTTAAAACTATTATCACAGTTAGAAGAAGTGAAAGCAGCACCAAAGTAGTTCCCCAAGAAGTTGCTAATGACTAAAGGGTTATCGCTGACCACATCATCAAAAGACATAGAAGCGGGCTATCCGTCGGAATTCCTTTTTGAATTGACGAAATCCCAGAACCACTTAGGTTTGTCCCTAATCAATACTTTAATATTATTGACATACGAGATATACGCCGCACTAGACCGGGTAATAAGCAGGTCGCGTAAGTTTGAATAGGAAACGTAGTCTGAATCAATCCTTTCGTTTTTAAATTTTTCAGACGTATCAGGTCGTCGTCAAACCACGGAAAACGCTTAGGCTGCTGTCTGGTAGATGAGACCGGTACACATCGCGCGAAATTACGAAATATCGTGTTATAAAAGTTTAAAGTGGCAGTTTCAACATCCGGCTCACTTAGTACACACAAACCAATCACATGTAGAGATGGCGCGATTTAAAGCAGAAAAATCGACTTTATTAAAATTGTAGCCATATGACATCTCAAAAGGAGATAAGTGATTAGCTCGTGCATCAAAATTAAGAACAACGTGAAGTGCTGGATGATGGTTCGAATCCGGTAACAGTGGTGATGTACAATGATTGACTGTTGTTTGGGTTACATCGGAAGAGAAAACGAGGTCCAAGTATCGTCCAGAGGTATTGGCTTTCGTGTTGGTCTGATACAAGCCTGATGAAAGCATGCAGTCTAGAAATTGTTCATCCTGCCTGGGTCATGAGGAGAAGGACGGCATAAGGCAATCTTCATCTTCGGATCGGGACCACGTTACCAGAGGTAAATTAAAAGCACCGAGAATGAGTAGTTAATTGCAAGGATGCATACAATTGCAGATTATATCCGTAGCGTTGAAAACGGATTCATGTACTGAAGATAGCGCACACGGAGGGATGTAGGTCGTGATGATATACAATTTTTTGTCGCCAAAACTTAGCGCAACGCAGAGCAACTCGATGATGTTACTTGCTGGAATATCAATTACTTCAGCGGAGAATTTCCGATTTACTGCACAAAGCGCTCCGCTGCCAACCGGAGCATCCTGGATGCCAAGATGACGATCACGACGAAAGATCTGATAATCGCCATCAAACAGCTCGGCGTCCCTAAAGTTTTTGGAAAGCCACGTTTCAGTGAAACAGATAACGTCAAAACAAGAAGCGGCAGCTGAGATATACAGTTGTCTATTCTAAGACCGCTTGCCACTTACGTTTCCATAGTACAGCGAGATTGAATTAAGATTTTTGGCCGAGTAGCGTGATGCGCGTTACGTCGATGCAGGACGAATTCTCTAACGATTGCTGAATGAGCCCAGCAGTATGATTATACACAACTGTTTTGAAGCAGGACATAGGCAAAACGACTCTAAATGAAACTGGATTGCAAAATTGCATTAATGTTATTGCTAACCTTATCCTCCGTCGTATTTGGATCAAGCCGTGATACGAAAAGTACCTTCGGCTTTTCAACGGCTTTAAGAGAGCAACGTGGCCCTTGAGGAATAATTCTTTCGGGTCTTGGCGAGGCACTCCTAGGGTGCACCATAGCATCCTCATTATCGCAACTAACATGGCTCAAAGCGCGAACTGTCTCAGCATTATCCTGTTGTGAGGTGGAAACTGGAACTTCATCCGAATGCTCAAGCACATCAATTACTTCCGTGTGGTTATTATCGTTCCTTATTAAATTTTAAACGCCATAAAATCATCAGTAGGTTGTTAGGTACTTGAATGCAATTGCCAATTAAATTGCACTTTTAAGCAGATATAGTATTCGTATTTCAATAGTATTTAACATTTCACATTTCTTTCCATAATAAGATTAAGCATATTGCCAATAGACGATGTTCAATTATCATTGTAAGCGCTATTATCTAGAATTTTACCTTCGATCCATCGATGGCAAGGAGAGGCAAGAAATATCGTTATCCAACTGAAGGTATAATAATTCAAGACGATGCTCATTATCCGAAAAGGTATTTTTGTAACAAGTGGGTACCTATAAATAATTGGACGGTATTTTCTTGTTTATTTCATTTTGCGATGTTTTTTTTAGATGTTGGTACACCATAAGCTAATAACCTACTAAGTACCTATAACAACACCATGCAAGGTATTCAATGATCCTTAGACTAGAACAGCAGGATGTTGTGCTTATGTTCGCTCTATCCCAGATAGACAGGCAATGGAAACAATTGGATGACAATAATATTTCAATTCCACATTGATCCTTTAGAGACTATTATTACGTTCTTAATGTTCCTCTCCACCCGAACCTTTTTCTAAACCCAATTTCACAAAACAGAAATATAATCCTCATCCGCACGTATTGTGTTAATCGTTTGCCAAATTTATTCAATCTTTGTCCAGAATGAATGAAAATTTAAATATTTTTGTTTTTCTAGGTCATAGGGTATTAATGGCTTTATTCGTTCGTATATGGCATACCACTTCGGAAAGGACTATCGCCAATATTTCCTATCTATGGAAAGTAAATGGAAGGAGCTGAAAACTAGCCAGCCGCATAATAACCTGAAACGTGTCCAGGACTTCCAACCAAAAAATTATAAAATTGCGCCTAGACTGTTGGCAGATTTTATACGGCCCTATTCTGAGATTGTGACCTAGCACAGGTCACAACCTACTGTGACTAAAGTTTACTGATTACGCTTGTGATCAAACAGTTTTTTCGAATTCTGGCCCTGCAGTCACAAGAAAGGTCACACTTAGGGTTGCCAGATTGGGCTATTTCCCGCGATTTGGGCTATTTAAATTTTTAATTCGCGGGTATAAATTGCAAAAACAACTTATAGCTTTTTGGGCTATTCGGCCAACGCACTTAGGGTTATTTTGCTAGTTTACAACAGACCCGAATTACGAGGAAAACATAAAAATAGAAAAATTAGAAAATTGAATTTCAGTCGCCTCTTGGGTTAAATCTGCTAAAATACAACGCTCAAATACAACGTTTGCAAACTACGTCATATCACAAATCCTTTTGCCACTAAATTTCGGTTCTCCAGTCATAATATTGCAAAATAATAGTTTACACGATATCTATCTGGTATTTGCAAAGTAAATTTAATTTAGAATCGGTTCATTATTTGTGGACTTTCTACAAATGAACCGCTTTCTTTGAAGTCATAGAAACCCGTAGAAAAATAACATACAAGAGACAATAGGTATACCTATATTGATAACTGCTATAGAGTTCCTTTATTTTTTGCATAATTTATTAATTATAATTTTTGCTGGATTGGTAGGTTACATACACGTGTTGCAAAAATTGCAGTCACTCCAAAGTTTTTGTTACATGTGTACTCTGACAACCCGAATAACTCACTTATTATTGATATTAAAGTATCCATAGAAAAACAACAACTCCAGAGAGCTCTATGTACTTCTCGCGTGTTCTAGACACTTCTCGCATGTAATAAACCCTCCGCGTTCCACACAAACAACAGCATATATGCTGGACATTTCTCGACTCAACACATGCAGTATGTAAACCCTGCAGAGCCGGGGATAAGTTGAGAAGACGACGGTCTACGCGAAACCGTATTTTTAAAGTGATTTTCATCGATGAAAGCGATGAAGTAGTAAATTAAATCGAATTATGTTTTATTTGAAAACCAGGCGAAATTATTTCTCAATTATAATTTTACCTTTAATTTGAACCTAATATGTTTTTCAAATAAGATTTTTAAAGTGGTGATAAATACGAATTTATGTATTCACACAATATTTACATTACAGGGTTTCTTACGAATTCTGGAACACAGTTCGTTGTCGAAATCGCAATTGTGTCCAACACGTTTAGGTAAGTTTATTAAAATTGCAAAGTTCAGCGCGGTATTTGGGCTACAAGTCTTCACGCGGGTTTTGGGCTATTTCAGCCAACTATCTGGCAACCCTGGTCACACTAATGTTGTAGTGTTCAATTCGACCTTTGCAGGTATATAATGCAAAGTTCTGTGCCTTAGTAAACATATAACGTGGAAGTCTGAAGTAACTCTCAAATGTATTGTCGATTAATGAAAACGGATCAGTTGCATTCTTCAACTTTCGGAGTGTGGCTCTTCTTAACGTCTTAACTTAATCTAACAAAATTTAAAATAGTCATCTAAATTTACGTTAAATTAGCTTTATTCAGCTTTTAAAAAAAATGCAGCAGTGATATTTCTTAGGACCATTAAACCTCAAAAAATTATATAAAGAAAATATTGTTCGTCTCTCCGCCAAAGCATATGAACTTTAAAACCGATTAAAATCCTCATCAGATCTAAGAGATGTGTTGGAGTTCATATAAACGTATAAAATACATTTACTTCCCATTAGGGGCTAAAATTTAAATCGAATATTTCATCAGACCTAGGAAATATGTCGGAATTCGTGAAATTCGTATACAATCCAATTACACACACTTTGTGGTTAAATTTCGAAAAAAGACGATTTTAGATGATTATATAGAATATATTAAAAAAAACTAGTTAGATATCTCACCAGAACTAAGAGATATATCGGAATTCGTGAAAACGTATACAAGTCCTACACACCTTTTTAAGGGTCGAATATTAAAAACATCCTGAAATTAATTTTTAGCTGGTTAAATAGAATGAAACCCATGGAAGTTAAAACGAATTCGGTATCTTATCACACCCAAGAGATATGTCGAAATTCGTGAAGACTTATCCAACACCTTTACACACCCTTAGGGATTAAATATCAAAATTTTGTAAACAGTTTCACGAGATATCTTAGTCACTCCAACCCCAGCATGACATCTTTCCTTTTTTCTAATATACTCCCCTCATATGCCAAACAATCATCAGGCTTAAGCTTTGTGATATAAACCGTTCAAGAGATATGAATTTTAAGGTACGGTCACATATTGCAACTTTTACTGCAGCGCACCAGAAAGAATCTGCACAACTCGTTGGTTTTAATGTGTGACTACCACTGCACCCAGAAAAGCAGCTCTTAATTGCAACCTATTAGAGATGTGTAAAAAGCAATTATTCGCTACTTAGTATTCGATACGTTAAACAATTACTAGTATCGAATACCACTTTTGAGAAGTATTCGATATTGCCTCATTTCAAATACCACTCAATAATATCGAATACCGGGATTCAAATGATTGTGATTATATGGTCAAATGAATACCTCATGGTTGGTAAAGTATTTGAAGAAGTATCGAATTCTAAACCACGGGATTCAATTGGTTGTATGTATATAGTCAAATGAATACCTCATGGTTGGTAAAGTATTTGAAGCAGTATCGAATACTAAATATCGAATACTTAAGTTGATTTATTCACTAATTATTCGTTACTGAAAAGTAATTGAATTGAACATCACTACAACCTGTCCCTGCTGCATGCAATCGAAAAAGTAACAATGTGTGATCACAAACATGTAGGGTTGGAGGTGTAATAAAAGTTGCATGTTTGGTTAAAAATTTGCTGCGATGCCTGGATTTTTATTTGAAAAAATAATAAAGTAAAGTCACAGTCTTAAGTGCTAACTTACTGAGTAAAATCTTGATAAATCATCGCTGATAAATAATTCACAGAAATTGGATAAGAAAATACTTCTTGTATGCCGACCTACTCGTAACATTCTGTGCCAGTTCCTAACTTCTGTTATGCAAGGCATTCGGTCGGTTACAATTAAACACTCTATTTCCCAGGCCCCAACAACTGGAATCGTTCACACCATGAGTTCCGGTATTTCGGCGATCAAGCGGCATCCATCAAAGGCGCCACTCTGAATTCTATCAAGTTATCAATACAACGCACCTTTCGAAATGATTGATACAAATCGAGCCCTTTTCCCATGTATGCAATCACGGCTTTCCCGCAACGAAATAAATGCCAGGAATTGCACATAGAATACTCAGCAAAAATCCTCCATCAATCACACGTCAATATGCCAGCGTTTTTCCGTTTGGCTACAAAAGTTCACCCATCCCCCGGCCACACCAACAATGGCAATTTCTGGCGAAAAACCAAAAACTTTATGCCAAACAACCGACCATTGATGAATATCAAAGTTATGCCCACCGAAATGTACTGGGTACACGAAACGGTGCAGCAACCCTGCAGTTATACAAAATACAACCGAACATTATTACCACCCCCCCCATACAAAATATGTGCGCCATATGCATCCAATGGGGGTATGTTGCACTTTTCATAAATTAACAAGAGGCCAAGGGCAACAGCATAAATTTTCGTTTAAAAAAAATTAATGGGTCGGTGGTGGGTCACTCGTGTTTTTAATGTGAGACGGGTTAAAGGAAAACATAAGGATGGTGCGGCCCACCCTAACGGCCTTATGGTAGGTACCGGCTGGGGTGGTGGCCTTTCGGGCTGGGCCGATTCGCCTTGCTGGCAGCTGAGCTTAGGCGAAACTTTTATATTGTTGCCCGGCATTTATTTTTGATTTATCGTATGCGATTTGCCTCGTGGAACTTTTAATGAGAAGCGGCAATCGCTGTACAGTTTGCAACACAGAACTGTGATAGCGATAAATATTTTAAATTTTTAAAGAGTGATTTTGGGGTGAGTCTACCGCATCCTTGGTACTTATACGTATATAAAGGCTGTATAAATATCAAAGAGATAAAACTAATTGAAGCCAATATTTAATACCTAAAGGACTAATATGGAATTTGCCAGCCCTTGTGGTTCTATTGATCCATTCAAGGGACAGAAGGTAGTTCCATGAGTTCATTGTACCCGCGAACTAAAATTCCTACCCCTAACCATCAATCTTTTGGCGTCAGTTACCTAGTGAGAACGTTTTAGTGTATCATTCCAAGAGGTTGTGATTGTGTTCCATTTCTAGGTAGGTACTCAGTTTCCATAGTTTTCAGTTTCGGAAAAAAGCAAAATCTGAATCAGTTTTCTGTCCGGTCTAACAGATATAAACTTAAACGGTCCACTTAGGAATTGAATATCTAAGAACCGCGAAAACGATTTCTATGAGTATATATCTAGAGCCCGCCCGGTTAAAAACCAATAAAATATATCTTAAGACCTAAGAGATATAACAGAATTCGTTAAAATATGTACAACCCCTTTACAGGTCTAAGGAGTTAGATATCAAACAATCATGAAATTAATTGTTATGCGGTTCTATTGAAGTAAAAAGCATTTAACATCTAATTAGACCTAAAAGATTTTCCGGAATTCGTGAAAATACGCACAACCACAATACACACCCTTGGAGATTGAATATCAATTCTGACTTCTGAGTCGCTTGTTAGGGGATAAAACCCAAAGAAGTATTCATAATTCGTAAAATCGTTCAAAACCAGTTTCGAAATCGAAATCGATTTCTAGGAGTTTTTATAAAAAAAACCCACAGAAGTAAAATGAATTCAATTTCTTAGCTAACCTTACAGATATGACGAAATTCGTGAAAACCCCATGCAAATTTGAAATTTTTGCTTAAATCACTATTCTAGTAAATCTACAGGTACATAACAAGTTTCAACCTTATAAAATAAAACGTTTCTGAGAATAATATTGCCCTACAGGGGCAATAATTTTTCCAAGTTAGGAAGCAATTTTTTAAAAAGGACATTGAATTACTGAAGAAAATTCAAAAGAGTGGAAAAAACTAAACCATGAAAATATCGAAGAGTTGGCTTTGAGAAAGGCTCCAGTCTCTTGGAACTCTGGAAATAAGGACGAAAAAAAGGCAATTTCATTGGGACCTATAAAATTTTTAATGGTCACTACAACTACCAAGAGTTATCCGGTTTATACACAAGGAAAACAAATCATCAATTAAAAGGATGTAGGGAAAAAAATAATGGAATGAAAGTGCACAGTTTGAGTTCTAACCCAAATCGCAATTTCCTACCAAATAGAATCATTGATATGTTGAACAGCTTCTTCATTTGATCATTTTTTCCCCTATTTCATGAATACTTTTTTTTTAACTATTCACTTTTGTCTCTATTTTCTTTTTCGATTTTACAAATGTCTTTTAAAAACGTGTTCTCATCTATGTCCTTCACAGCCTGTAAGCTATGAATCTAAAATTCAGCATGCCTACCCCAATTCTTCAACTGATAAGTCCGGGAAAATACCTGTTTTCGTTTTAGAGCCTATTGATAGTAATACGAAAAGAAGCCTTGGATATAATTTTTTCTCAATCTTAAACCCTCATTTTATGAAAAGAAAACATGAAATAGTAACAATTTAAATCAAGCCCGTCATGTCTTGAAGTGATGGTCAGCCATAGCTACAATAATGAGAAGACCTGACTGATACACTTTCTTTCTTTTTTTTATATAGTCTTTTATAACTGGCACTACGAGAGATGCGTATTGCCAAATTCATTCCTTGAAACATTGCAGGAATTTATATTATGATATCGGCAATACCAACAGTGTACAACTCAATACTATGCACATACGAGATAAACGCATTGATACCCAGTAGAAAAAAACAGGCCTCTAGAAACAATGCTCGAATTACTTCTAAAGGCAGTAGAAGGCCTTACCGTCTCCATTGTTTCGTTTCTTCTTTTTAACCCAAAACGGGATTGGAAGCAATGCCTTCTCTTCTCGCTTCCTTAGAAGGAGTGTTAGATGTACTTATTCAACAAGTCTGAGAAGCAGTGATAGAAATGGTTTTTTAATAGGTCTAACAAATGGTAATAGAAGCACATCTGAAGCAAGGCGAACCACTTGCCGTTTTCATTCTATCTTTTCTTCTTTTTAACCTTAAACGGGATTTCTCTAGCAGGGAAAACAATTTTGAAGATGCGAGTGCAGTGATGGTGGGTAGGGGTGGAAAGAAAAAAAATTTTATTTTCCGAAAACCGCAAAGGATAGAAAGCTAGAAATTGGCAACTATATAGAGCTACTATAAAAACACACAGGTAGTAAGGTACGGGAGTGCGGGTAGGGGTGGTTTTTTATATCTCAGAAACGGCTTATTCTAGACAGTTGAAACTTAGTACATATATGTAGATATGGTATCAGAGTAACAAAAGCAAAAATAGTTCAGATTTTTACTCCACCTCTGGAGTAACAAAATGTTCGTGAAAATGTTTTTTTCCATATTTTCACGAATTTCGTTATATCTTTTAGACATGTCCAGTTATCAAATTAGTTTTGCTTCTACGGATTTTCTAAATGAAAAAAACTGATTTAAACATTTTTCGATATTAAACCCCCTGGGGTGTAAGGTATTGTTCAAGTTTTAACAAATTCCGAAAATCTTTTAGGTTTATTGAGATCAAATTTGATTAAATCTTTTATTGAAAAAAAATACGTAAATGAATAAAAAAACATACTGCAGTCACGATCGGCTGCAAGCCAATCGTATAATACTCTAGATGAATACTGAACTCCGATTTATATTGTAGTTGGGGATAAAGTAGAATTACGTGTGTGCATGTTGTATGTTCTTTATTAAGGACTGCCATTAGATTGCTACTCTTAAAGACAATATTCAGTGTTTAATTTCACACTTTGAACTGGGTAAGTCATTGAAAAAAATGTCCTTTTTGAAGGATTTTCACATGGGAGGTGCAGGAAGGACTCACTCAATTTCTTACGTATTTATCCTTTTCCTTGGAACCATTCAAAAATTAATGTGTACAAAATTTCAAATTCGTAGCTTGAAGCGTTCAAAAGTTATCAGAAAATATTGTTGAACACGTGTCTTACGGATATTTTGTATGGCAGCTACCAGAAGGAGTAGGACGATTTTGCCCGTTAACGAACTTAGCCTTACAAATTCAACCAAACATCCAGATTCAAAATTTCAAGATCCTAGGTGAAGGCGTTCTTGAGTTATCGTGTTCACGGACAGACGGACGGACGGACGGACGGACGGACGGACGTCTGGCGGATTTGAGGTTTTTGGGCACAAATAAACAAAAAATAATATATAACTTTTTTTCGTCCGAGGCTTGGTTCTATGCGTTACAAACTTTTGGGCTGGATTAAACTTATAATACTCTATATGATTTCATCTAGAGTATAAAAATCAGCCAACAGTCTAGGCACAACTTTATTGTTTTTGAGTAGAAGTCCGAAACGCGTACATTGCTGAGATGCGGTATAGGTTAATATTTGAAACGTTAGTTTCTAAGTTGTCAGTCGCATAGGCCGCGGTCCGCTTTCTGCGCTTTTAGCACGCATACAACCGGTCCGAATTGCGCTCACGATGCATACGATTTGCATGGACGGGTAATTTTCTGGCGCTTACACTGCTCACGGTTTTGAGGATAGGCACTGTGAGTACACTGTGTGCACACGATCGGTCCGAATTATATGCGTCGTAAGCGTGCACCGACCGACTGTAAGCATTGTTGGTAATGTAAACACCGTGAGCGTAATTCGGACCGCGGCCATAGTAACCTACACCGCATCTCAGCATTAAACGCGTTTCGGACTTGTACTCAAAAAAATAATGAAGTTGCGCCCAGACTGTTGGCAGATTTTTTACTTGCATTTGATATTTGAAATAACACAAAAATAAAATCCTTCAGTACACACTTTCAATTTTCCACTGGACTCTGCACGTTGGAAAAACAAAAACTGGATGACTAATTGCAATTTGCAAGAACCTATATGCATGGGATGAGCACCACATGTTCGCAAGCTAAACATAATAATGAACTCGTTTTTCTTTCGACTCCCGGGAAGTAGTTATCGAAGGGCTCCCTTTGCAAGCACTGGTATCAGGCCTTCTTATGAGAAGTACTTGATATATTTTCTGCCTGGTAGTATTATATGTATTATACCATACCGTACCTATACCATGTATTTTACTGCTTACAGCGCCATTCCGCCAGTCCGTGATGACTAGATTAACTAAATTACGTTTATATGTCAGATGGGGTCAGTCAATAAATATCAACTTCGTGATAATGCGTAATGCCACTACAATTTTCTATTTTATTAGGTATTCATTCAATTTCATTTTACTTTAAGCCCCGGTTCCATTTGTTTCATTTCCGCGTATCGTACCACCATTGCGTATCATTCAGTGAACGAATACAGTGTGGACACTACACAGTTTTTCTTGTATCAAGAGTGCCTTACATTTAAAATACAAGATACGCGATTACAACTGAACACGTGTCTCAGTTTCACGAGTTCGATTGTTTTCTCTTTATGTTCCGAACGCAAATAAGCAATATTGTGCAACGCCATGTGCAACACAACATGTCTAAACATGACTCCACCGCGTATCGTATCATTCCTTTGAAAAACCCGCCAAATGACCGATCGGGTTCGTTGCGTTTCTTTGTATCACATTTTAATACATAACGGAGATACGTTTGTCTTATCCACTGATACGCAACGAGAATACGATACACAGAAATGCAACAAATGAATACCGACAGCTGTCGGATTACACCATACGCTTGTGTATCACCTAGCCATATCCTACGATTTCAACCGGATATCAATGGTATGAAATAAAAGAGAATAAATTAAATCAGGAATAAAATAAATACCAGCAAGTACAACCGACTGTCAGAGAAGAAACTAGTCCACATGACCAAACCACCCCAATCGTACGGTACAGATGGTCACATCAACTATTCTTGTGAATAAATAGGTACTCGTCTTTAGGTTAGGTAAGGTGGGTAGCTATTATGCAAAGATACCAAGCATATAGACCGCTATCTGGGTCCGTTCTGATACCACTGCACCATAGCAATCTGAGCCTTTTCTGGTCACGGTTTTTTTGCCCACGGCGCCTGTTTCGCTTATTTTCCAGAACAAACTAAGCTCATTGGCCACGGTATTGTTATTCCATTTTCCATGGTTTGAAAAAAGGAGAAGTAGAAAGGAATTCTAAGGAAATTAAAAGTATGCCAAACTGGATCAGTGTTAGGGATGCGAAGATCAAGAATTGAGCCTAGCAGGTGTTAATAATAATTTTTAGTGCTATTGGATGTGGTACGATATATCAAAACCGCAAACTTGCCTAGCTGTCTGGCAGCTCTGATGGTATTTCTGAATCTGATAAGAATGTAACTCTATTAAACATTCCGCGCTGCTCGCATGCCTATAGTAACCGAAAAATTCATATAAGTAAATTTTGCATTGAGTGGGTATTGAACCTACGACATGGCCGTAGCAATGTTTTCAAGACCGAGTACACTACCACTGGACTACACCCGGCCCGTGGAATTAAAGAGACTACTGATAATGCAAACTTTAACGAAACACAAAGCATTATTACGACTACAGTAGCTAGTTTGTTGTTGTTACTGAAAAAATTGCATTGTAAGAAAACTGATATCAAGAAAATCAAGCAACTCCTTTCAATAGCTTTAAAAGTCCTTGAAATTTTTGCGCATTCATCATACGGAACACGATACATGTACCTATAACTCCAGCCAAGAAGTCGAATTCGGAGAGAGACACTCCGAACTGAGTTGTTTTCCTTACAGGTGTAAGACAGTTAGAACAAAATAAACTATTATAACAGAATCATCCAGAATTTGATAGTTCAAGACAGGTGAAAATACTCTGCCCATTACAATTAACAACATCACGCAAAACCAACCAACAGGTTGTACCGGAATTCTTGTAATCCTCGTTGTTAATTCGCTCGAAAAGTCACAACGACTGCGTTTGTTATCAGAAAAGTCGTGTTTGCTTGAAGTTAAAAGTTTACTTCACCGAATTCTTCCTTCAAGCGTGCACCCGGCCCATTCACAAAGAGCACAGGCGTCTCGTAGTAACGCCGAAGGATCCCATTATCTCAGATATTTCGCAGCCTGTTAAAGCTCACACAGGCGTATTATAGCAGTTAGCTGGAAAACATAACGCAGCAGACAAAAACTCATTAAAAGTCCTTATAATGGAAATACCTTTCGGAGAACGATGGCGCCAACAGAAGGTCGCGCTGCCAGGATACGAAATTCGAGACTCCGGACAGCTGAAAAATCTACACTAAACCACCGAACTTTAAATAAATCAGAGCACCAACGAAATGTAAACAAATGTCAGGACAAATCGTGACAGGGGGGTGAGTATGGGACACACAGCAGGGGAGTAATTCATGTAATTATTATGTCATCACATTTACACCCGATCAGCTGTCACTCGCGAATCACATGCCCGAAGGACACGCTTTGCCGTGGCACAAGCGCCCAGATGAACTTCACCGCTACGAAGCTGCTATCACAGTCACTAGTCGTTCCAATCACTGAACCACTGACACTCGATAGAACCTGCGATAGAAGTCAACCGGAACAGCCTAATACGTTGCCATTCGGTGTCACTCCTGTGACCTCAACAAAGCAAAAAAATCTTCATCAATCTCGACCCGTTTCTTTTCGCAAGGGACAATAACACGCGTCGAATTCACACAACCGAAGAATCCGCTGTCAGTTCATCGACGTGAACAGTGTCCCTGTCCTCGAGCACATCATCTCTGAACCGGAAATGAAATCGCACGCAACTCAACCGAATTTTATTTTCTTTAAAGTCCGCACTGAAAGGGGAAGGGAACGAAGCGAAGGATCGGAAAAGACAAATACGCGACGCACGATTCCATACACACGACCTCTTCGAACGAACGCGACTCCACAACTGAACTGTTATCCCGATTCCCGAAGCGAATCTCGAAATCCACTGGTTCTTGGAGTGGCTCGCTCGAGAGCTCGAAATAATGCGATTGCGGTGATCTCTCTTCGACCTTCGAATCTCTCTCGAGTCGTTCTACAGGACGAGAAATAGCAGACGCCGACCAAAAGGATGGCTGCGTAAGGCATCTCCGGCGGATTCATCCTGATCCCGACAGGATTCTTATGCGTGCGGGTGTGCTCCCATCGGAGCGACTGGCACACTTTCGCACAAATACCTTAACACCCCTGAGCGAGACTGAGAGAGAGAGAGAGAGAGAGACAGTTGGAAAGAGAAAAACCGGGGTGGACCTGAAGGACCTAGCTCCGAAGGGTGAAAACGGATGTAGCATGGTGTCAGCATCGCGTAATCGTCAGGTCCAAACCGATTGTGACATTTCTCGCGCCAAACATTCGCAGTCAGCTCGCTTCTGAATTATTCAGCGGAAGCAATTTGAGACGAGATTCGCCGTAAACAATTTTCGCTTGTGAATAATTGCTGGCGCTTAGAAGTGCTTTCGCAGGACTATTTATCGTGGCCGACTATTGGGGTGTGTATGGCCTGAAAGTATTGCCAGACGAACGACACGTGATAATTCCGAACACATACTTAAGGGTGAATTCAGCAGTCCTCTGGGTTTCGTCCTTCATTTAATTTGAAAAAAAAAAATTAAATAACCCTATAAAGTCAGGGATGATTGCATTGACAGCAAGAGAGTGGGAAAACTGAAAACTACTTGAATCCTTAGTCGGTAGGGATTTTTTGGGAACGTGCACTCTGAATCGAGAGTTGGATAGGAACAAGGACGGATGCCAACGGCTCCAATTAACTAATTAACTCCACTGGCGACTACTACACTTCCACTTCTCAAGCAAGGAGTTCACATTAGTCAGACGGAAGGTTGAAACCAAGACATAGTTTGAGAAAATGTCGATAAATTGCGTCTTATTCACAAATCCCGTACCCTAGGGCTATAATAAATGCACTGGACGTTCCATCTCTGGGAAAAAATCGTTTCTAAGAAACTTTACTGGAACCATGAAAAAGGATTGCACTTTCAGATATTAGAATGTTCTCCGTTTACTTCCTTTAATTGCAGAGTACTCCTTCTGCGGTATAATGCAAATGTACAGTATTTGTTCTTTTTTTTTCTTCATTTCTCGTAAGGATAATGGCAAAAAGTTGAAACTTGGTACGCGATAAATAATTTGAAAAAAAATTTACAAAATACTGCCAATTTGAAAACAGTAAATAAATCATAAGAAGATAAGGATTTTGACTAAAATTAAATTTGGACAAGATAAAGAACAAACTGAGGACTACTATCCATAAATCAAGCTACAGGGTTTCATACGAAATTTCCAAAACAAATAAAATTTTCGGTTATTTGCCACATTTTGATGGTGGCAACTAAAAAATCTGCCAATGGTCTGGGCGAAACGTTATTATTTTAGGGTTAAGGTTCAGGAGCGATTAAAGTCGGAGTATATCATCAGTTGTTTCGAAATTATGAGGTTTCTTGGAAAGTTAGTTTTGTTCTTAAAAAAAAAATTTAAACAGAGATTTTTAGCCGATTAAACATTGAAAAAACCCGTGTATGATAGACTATTCGAATTTCGGTATATTATGTACACTAAAAGCCCATAAAAGTTAAAACGAATTTGTTGCCTTATCAGAATTAAGAGATATGACGAATTGTAAAAACGTATACAAAGTCATTACTTTCACTTGGGGTTTGAAATTCAAAAAAATTGTGAAAAAGGTTTTTAGAAGATTTCATAAGAAGCAACTTGATATCTCATGAGACACGAGAGATTTTGAAAAATTTGTGAAAACGTAAGCAAATCCTTTCCACCTTCTTGGTTCTTGAAATTCGAAAAATCGTTTAATCGGTTTTTAGGTCATTGCATCGAATGCTGTAATAACCAATTTTATATCTCATCGGAACTAAGGGATGGCAAAAATTGTGAAAACATATGCAAACCCTTGTGGGTTGAATATCCAAAAATTGAGAAATGGGTTTGTAGGCGATTATATAAAAAGTCTGTGGAAGTGAAAAGCGATCTAATATCTCATTAAACCTAAGAAATATGTCGAAGCTTTGAAAAGCATACAACTACCTTACACCCCTTAGGATTGAATATCTAAAAATACTGAAATTGATCTTTTGGCGCTTATATAGAAAACCTTAGGAAGTAAAAATGTATTCGATATATCATCAGATTTAAGCAATATGTAAGAATCTGTAAAAACATATGCAACCTCCTTACACCCACTTGGGGGTTAAATATCCAAAAATCCTAAAAGGAGTTAATAGATGAATATGAAGACAAGACGAGAAAGTAAAAACCAATTCAATTTCTTATCACTTCTAAAAGATATGACGGAATTCGTGAAAACGTGTTCAACCCTTTTATATCGTCTCAGGTGCTGAAAAAGGACAAACAATTAAAAACAAGTTTTAGGCTATTATTACGCAAGCTCTTGAAAGTGAAAAGTTTTTCGATATTTGATCAGGCCTGAGGGATATCGCAGAATTCGTGAAAAAGTATACAACTCCCTTTCCACCCCCTTAGGGATCGAATTTCAAAAAATCCTGAAAACGCTTCCTAGGAATTTATATGAAGAAGGCGTAGAATAAAGATGAATTCAATATTCGGGAAGACCTAATAGATATGACGAAAACAGTGAAAATGAATGCATTCCATTTTCACTGATCATTTTTGTTTTGCCCCCCTTCCAAACGCCAATGGATATTTGAAAATTTTTTTTATCTAAATTACTTTTCTATTCGTTTTACATATACATACCGAGTTCCAACTTTGTGGCATAAGCCGTTCTATAGATAGGAAAAACACACCCTAGCCCCGTACCATACTACCCCCATCAAAAATTATATTTTTCTAACATGCTACTACTATAGTTCTATAGAAATACCAAGTTTCATTTTTCCATGATTGTGGCTCCTTGAGATATAAAAATCGGACTTTTTTCTTTTTCACCCTCCTCCACCCTCACCCTCTTTTTTTTCTGCTAGTGGTCTATTAGGCCTACCAATGGTAAAAATTTCAAGCATCTATCATATACTATTCTTGAGATATATGACGTGATTTTTTAGAAAAATTCTTATCCCCTCCACTTTCATGCTCCACCGCCTCCTTCAAAAATTTTACTTTTAGCAAACTTCATTTGTTAACCTTTATACAGAAACCGAATTTTATTTGTCTAGTGTAATTGGTTCGTGAGATTTCGTAATCTAAAGTTTTTTACCCCCCACCCCCGTACGCCAATGCCTTCACTCAAAAATTTGTTTCCGATCTATTCTCCTAGTATACCTACAAATATTCATTAAGTTTCAATTTTGTGACGTTAACCGGTTAGGAGATATGGATTTTAGAATCTGTCGATCTCGGCTTTTTTGCGTTTCGGACGCATTATTTTTCTTCCCACTCCCACACCCCTTCACCCATATTGTGAATTTTTATGCAAATAAGTCCACTATCAAAGCTCTATATAAATTCCAAGTTTCAGTCTCCTAGCATAAGCGCTTACTGAGATCTAGAAACCGAAATTTTCCATCAAAAACGCACCCTCCTCCTCCCCCGTCACCCCTTCCCCCACACCTAAGAATTTAGATATTTCAAGAGGCCTACCAATTCTATTCATAAAAAAAATTTCAATTAAATATCTCAAACCATTTGGGAGCTACGAGCCTTCAAAGGATTTTGCGTAGGGTGGACGTCGTACGGCGGACAGGCGGACAGAAATTTTTTTGTGCCTTTTTTGTGTCTCCTAGTCATGAAACGTGAAAAAAAAATTGTTCAGGGTAGCAAATTTTTTTTTTTTTTAAATCGATCACAGTACTGTATTATTAGAAAATAATAAAGTAAAGCAATGTCAACTGGAAAAAAAATTATACTTTAACCGCGACTAGGAATATGAAACAAAAATGTTACAGGGGAAGTGGGGTATGGGGGTGCCTAACATACACTCAATATCAACAGGGGCCAACTATGAATACCATGACTGTTTTTTGGCCAGTAATTTGTTTTCCAATACGTTTTGCAGTAGCGTTCTTAAGAGATGAACCACTGGTGATCGGGCTTTCTCCTTGGACAACATACAACAACAATTGGTATATTTTTTATTATTTAAAGCAATATTTGATTAAAAATGTTATGAGCGTGTCGAAAAACGAGACAATAAAACCTATCTAGATGGCTCGAATCAAAACTCCGTTCTTAGTATCTCCTAAACGCTTATTGCCAAATCTATGGTAGGTCAAAATTTGACAACATACAACACTTAAATTTATGTCGAAATCCTGTGACCGTTACTGAAACATCGGTCTTGCAATGCTATAGCTAGAAAAGGATAAAAAGTATTGACCCAGTATGGGGTACTACTAAGTATACCACAGTCAAGCAGACTGAACCTAGTTTTACACTATATGCCATTTTGTCTATCATTTGGCTAAAAAATTTGACGAAAAGTATTGACAAATCTATTCTGTCAAAATAGGACAAAAAAAAATAATGTGGCATACAAAAATATGATGATTACACTATCTGACTGCATTTGCGAACCCGAACGGAGGGGCTCAATTTCACGGTCTTCTTAAGACACGGATTGATTTTGTGACGACAATCAGCGCCCCTCCGTAATAATAGAGATATCAGTCTATATAAGGGTACAAGCCCTTACATTCATATTGATGGCTGCAAGACCTAGCTAAATCACTGCCGTTCTGTGGGTCCCGGCACCCGGTTGATACGCAACTCAACGTCGAGTCCACAAGGAACTATCAACTGCCACCACGTAACTTCCCTAGGGGCCTCTCCAGTGTCGGGTATAGAAGTAACCTTCCATGGACTCCCGTGGTACCAGAAATAGGACCTCCGGTCACGATTCGTAGCTTAATAACACTACTACTATATGTTTGAGTTACTTGCAACTCGGGACTGGTGACCGTCCTCTTCGGCACTCCCCAAAGGATTCACTGGAATCGACATTAACATTTTTCAACCAGTGATGGTATCAAGTACCACCTCCCTGCGTGACAATGGCATACAGTATAATACAAGGCTAAGGTGTCTTCAGATCATCAAATTCGTCAACTGACTAAGTCAGCCTTATCAGGTCTAAAGGTGTGAGCCGCCACTGAAATTGGACTATAGAATTTTTGGTGGCAATGAAACACATATTAAAGGTGGTTCCTCCGTAAGGGTGAGATTGGAACCAACTCTTCTTTCGGAGAAAAATTTTTAAGATATCATTCTCATATTTATCTGGCTATTCTATGGCTTAACCACATTAAATTTACAGCTGAAAAACCGCAATTTTATACCAAAGTATCAAACGATTCAATGAAGCATAATTAGTTGATATTTCGAGAGATTATCCTTGATTGTCTTAGGAGAGTAGACAATTCATTCGATATTGTTCCCAGTGTTCTTTCATAGCTCAAAATTATATAAACACATTTTCAAAAATTATTTTGGCTGATACCTTCATCACACCTAAACTGAGCCTTCCACAAAAATCATAGTTAAGAAAGTCAGGGTCTAAGTATAAAATTCCTGAATCCTATGTAGAGAAGTGCGTTCTTTCTTGATAGTAAAAGTATCAAAAAAGCTTCTCGCTTTTAAGTTGGGTATTTTGGTAATTTTCTCACGGTGCAATCTCACATCAAGCATGTTACCGATTTCTCGTAAACGTAAATTAATAATTTTCATTTTCATTCACAAAATTTCCAATTCCAGATCTAGATAAAAGAAAATTCAATTATTGTTTTTTGTTTTTCCATTATATAAGAATTAAAAAAAAATCTCCCGATTATTCCCTGACTATGGCAACACCTCGAAATCTTCTCTCATTCTCTCTTAATTTCCGGCGAATTCATGCAGCTCTTTTGCACATAACGATGAACTGCGCCGCCTCTAAAACCCGAAGAGAATGACTAGTTTAAGTTCAGCGCTCTCTTAATTAAGGGCGAATTGCTGGCTCTACACTGATCAGGATGCTGCGCAACAAAAGAGAGCAACACAGCAAAACGTATCTCGTTGTGGTCGTAGCAAAAAGGACACGAAGCTCTTGCACAAGGGAGGATAAGTGATTTGTTGTGACATGTGGCCCACTCGAACTACCTAAGGGCTGGTTGACATTTGTGCAACTTTACTCGCACTCAGGGCCACGTTTTCCATTCGACCCCGTCTATTTCGCCAATGTTGCTATTGTGGCGAGTTTTCTTTTCGTTTTGCTACGCTCGCGCAAATCTCAGGGGTACGCTTTACGGCCTCACCCAATGTCAACACAATCATAGAGGAGTCCGTCAGGACACGACCGAGAATAAAAGCTTGGTTTTGTACTCGGTGACAGATAATGAGCGCGTTTTGTTCGGACAGACAGGCAGCAAAAAAAACGTATTATAACTTCTGGAATTAAGCGTCGATTGTGTTTGTTGATTGCGAACAGCCCGTTGGCCATACAGGAACCTCAGGACGACTGTTACTAAGGCGAACTACACTATCGAGTCAGTGGCAGGTCGGCAGGACTAAAGGCGTAAATCCTGTGATAATGTAATGTCATCACAGCTCTATTATTGTCCTTGGTGTGGGTCGGTCTATCGAATGAGACTCGTAGGAACGGAAAAATTTTTCTGAGCGTTTTTTTTCGCACGTTTTGTGTGAGTTCAATGAAAAAAAATCTTTTAAAGGTAGACCTTATAAAAGCAAATGAAATATTTGCAATAGTTCTTTTTTTCGATAATTTCAACAACTCGCACCAATCCTATCAACTCCAACAATAAAAATCTGCTAATGGTCTGGGCGAAACTTTATTATTTTTCGGGTCAAAGTTCGGGAGCGGTCAAAGTCGGAGTATATCATCAGTTTTTTCGAGATTATGACGTTTCTTGGAAAGTTAGTTTTGTTCTTAAAATAAAAATATTTAAAATAGAAATTTTTAGCCGATTAAACATTGGAAAAGCCCTTGTAGAATATTCGAATTTCGCTATATTATGAACACTAAAAGCCCATAGAAGTAAAAAACGAATTTGTTGCCTTATCAGACTTAAGAGATATGATGAATTGTCAAAACGTATACAAACCCATAACTTCCACTTGGGGTTTGAATTTCGAAAAAATTATAAAACAGGTTTTTAGACGATTTCATAAGAAGCAACTCATGAGACACGAGGGATTTTGAAAAATTTGTGAAAACATAAACAAACTCTTTACACCCTCTTGGTTCTTGAAATTCGAAAAATCGTGAAATTGGTTTTTAGGTCATCACATCAAATGCCGTAATAACCAATTTCATATCTCATCAGAACTAAGGGATGGCAAAATTTGTGAAAACATATGCAAACCCTTAGTGGTTGAATATCCAAAAATTGAGAAATGGGTTTGTAGGCGACTATATAAAAAGTCCGTGGAAGTGAAAAGCGATCTAATATCTCATCAAACCTAAGAAATATGTCGAAGCATACTACCCCCTTACACCCTTAGGATTTAATATCTGAAAATACTGAAATTGACTTTTTGACTCTTATATGGGAAATATTAAAAAGTAAAAAAGTATTCGATATATCATCAGATCTAAGCAATATGTAGGAATCTGTGAAAACATATGCAACCTCCTTACACCCACACACTACATCCTGAAAAGAGTTAATAAATAAATATGAAGACAGCACGAGAAAGTAAAAATAAATTCAATTACTTATCACTTCTAAAGGGTATGACGGAGTTCGTGAAAACTTGTTCAACCCTTTAATACCCTCTTAGGAGCTCAAAAAGGAAAAAACAAACAAAAAAAAACAAGTTTTAGGCGACTATTACGCATGCCCGTGAAAGTGAAAAGATATTTGATATATGATCAGACCTGAGGGAAATGGCAGAATTCGTGAAAAAGTATACAATCCCCTTTCCACCCCCTTAGGGGTCAAATTTCAAAAAATCCTGAAAGCACTTTCTAGGTATTTATATGAAGAAGCCGTAGAATAAAAATGAATTAAATATTTGGGAAGACCTAATAGATATGACGAAAATCGTGAAATTATATGCATTCCATTTTCACTGATAAATTTGTTCGCCCCCTTCCCCCCACCCCCCCCCCCCCGACCTTTCGAACGCCAATGAATATTTGAAATTTTGATTTATCTAAATTCCTTTTCTAGTTGATTTACAACAATTATATTTTTCCAATATGCTACTACTATGGCTCTATCTAAATACCATGTTTCAGCTTTATATCAATATAGGTTTTCGAGATATAAAATCTAAACTTTTTCCTTTTCACCCTTCCCCTCTACACCCTCACACTCAAAAAATTTTTTTTGCTAGGTATCTATTAGTCCTATTTCTGGTAAAAATTTAAGCATCTATCTTATACTGTTCTTGAGAAATGAGACGTGATTTTTTAGAAAAATTCGTATCCCCTCCACTTTCATGATCCGCCGCCCCCTTAAAAAATTGTACTTTCAGCAAACTTCATCAAAGCTCTATATAAATTCCAAGTTTCAGCCTCCTAGCATAAGCGGTTGCTGAGATCTAAAAACCAAAATTTTCCGTCTAAAGCGCTCCTCCCTCCACCCCTCTCACACCCCCACCCCTCAGAATGTGGTCACTTCAAGGGGCCTACCCAGTCTATTCATAAAAAAAAATCAATTTAATATCTCAATCCGTTTGGGTGCTACGAGCCTTCAAACGGTTTTGCGTACGGCGGACAGACGGACTGAAATTTTTTTTTGCTTTTTTCGTGTCTACTAATCATGAATCGTGAAAAAAAAAAATTTCAGGGTAGCAATTTTTTTTTTTTTTTCAAAATCGATCACAATACTATATTATTAGAAAATAATAAAGTAAAACAATAAAGGTTGAATTGCAGTGCGGGACGCAAGCAATGATGCAGTTGCATCGCATGCGACAAATTTCGACATTAGTTAAGGTGAAATTGAAGTAAACGCGACGCGCAAGTGATTGGCATGATTCCAACGCCTGAACGACCAACATACACAGCACAGCGCTTTTTCCAAATAATAACTCCAATTGCACAATTCGTATTTAACCTTTTTCTAAAGAATTTTATCCTGCACCAGACGCTGGCTTAGCATATAATATTTTCATAAATTGTAAATCTAGAATTCTTTTGGTCAGTTATAATTTAAAACTCGATGGAATAACATAAAATAAAAAATAAGTAAAGTATTCCAAAGAAAACTAAAAGTTAAAAGTTGCATGTTAGTGAAAGCAAGCACTTACAGTGATATCGCATCGGGATAATCGCGTCGCTTCGGTAGTCTGCTTTCTAATTTCGTTGCGCGTGTAATGCCGTTTTGGTACCTCTTTTAGTTATACTCAGATTTTGTAACAACAATAGACGACAAACATCTAATAAGTATAGGAAATGAATGTATAGTATGTACGAGTATATGCAATAAAAAAAAGGTAACACGTTTGCAGTCTGGCAGCGAACAAAATATTTTAGTATTTGAAAAGTTTATTTAACAGTTGCGGGAAGCAATATGTTGGTCACACTGGTCACGCAATATAGCGCTCTTGATGCAATTGGTTTATCGCCGTGTCGTGCGCATCACTCCTACTGTAATTCCAGCATCTCTTAGAAAATAGACCATAGAAGCGACGCTATTCGAGCGATGCGATATCACTTTAACTGAATCATACGCACTAACATGCATTCTCATCAGCTGTAGTCGCATCGCATCGCTTCACGCGCGTTTTAAGTTCACTATAGTTTCATCTAAAGAATACGAAACGCCACATTTTAAGTTTAACGAGTATGTTCGAATATATCGTTGCATTTTTCTTTTAATGACATTTGTATGGAAAGTGAATATACCACTTAGTATTGTATGGAACAGTCGTTCTATCGAAGTGGAGTCGTATGCTGCCCGAAAGATAGGAAAAAGTTGTGGCTAGCGATGGACAATATTTTGAGTAATACATTTGTAACCATTTTTTCACAATAAACTCTTGAAATTGACAAAAAATCCCTCGAAACTTATTTGCGCTCCCTATATATTTTCAATTAATTGGGTCAGTTTTTCTAAAAAAAAAACAATTATTTTCCAATCTAAAATATTTAATGCATGCTTACGCTTAGCGTACTTCCCAAAAGTTTGGAAAACAGCATCCGTGATATGCGTGGCAAAGCCCAGCAAATCAAAATCAGAAGTTTCAAGCTACAGACCCATTAGCCTTTTAAGTACGGTTGGAAAAATCTTCTAGCGTGTCATCAAGCAGCGTCTTGAGGAACATATAGAAAGGCACAATATCTATCTGGAAGAGCAATTTGGTTTCAGAAGGAAACATATAACGGTCCACCAAATTGTTAGGACCGAGAGAATTATTGAGAACAATTTCGTCTCGAAAAAGTCAATAGGTATGTTAACTTTGGATATAGAAAAAGCTTTTGATTCTGTTTGGCATGCAGGACTTATACATAAATTACGAAATTTCAACTTTACTTTATATCTCTGCAAAACTACCTCCAGCTTTCTCGATGATAGATTTTCCAGTGTCAACATTAATGGTGCAACATCTAGCGTACAAAGTATTCCTGCTAGTGTACCACAGGGTTCCATTCTTAGTCCTACTTTATTCAATATATTCACAAGTGATCTTCCAAGAAACCCAAACTGCGAACTTTTCCTCTTCGCTGATGACACAGCTATATTCTCGAGTGATGAACTACCAGATCGAATCATTAGATCTTTAGAAGGAGTATACAAGATCCCTTATGATTATTTCACGAAATGGAAAATCTATCGTGTAAAACGGGAGCGTTATTCTTCACCGGAAAACGTAAACCATCTCTTCTTCCGTTTGTTACACTACACTCTCTCTGGAAGGTAAATCTAATGAATGGAATTTTCAAGGTAATTACGTTATGAATTAACCATTTTTTATTTTACAGAAATCAATATATACAAACCTGACTAGTCGATACACTTTGGCATCCATAGGTGCCATAGTTCTAGTCAGGTAAGCTCCACACATCGGCATCCTCAGGTGCCATGAGTGAAATCAACGTTTTTATTTTAGGAAACAGGCGCTGCTCGTAGGATAAGACCACAAGCATGCGTTGACCACTACACTCTTATCAATTTTCGGCCAGCACATTCTAGCCTGCCGGCAACCCGAAAGATTGACCCGAACCCCTTCAGTTTGTCTGAGTGGTTCTATATCAATCATTCCCTTTACACGTTCAATGGGACATAGAACCGATTCATCGGCCAGCTCTATGCTCATCTCTGACCCGATCTGGCGAGCTCTACTATTCACACACTGTTTCTGCACAATTATTTCCGCTGCTTTTGTCAATGCAAATATTTCTGCCTGAAACACACTCGAGCTATCCGGTAGCCTGAACGATTCCATGATATCGAGGTTGCAAGAGTACACTCCTGCGCCCGTTCCACTTTTGATCTTGGAGCTATCAATATAGATAGCTAGCATGTCTGGAGTGCTGATCCTAGATCTCCACTCCATTCTGGTGTGATAGAATCCATGTTAGTGAGTGTATCCAGTAATAGTGATAACGCAACGCTACAATCGCATCGCCACAATCGCGTCGCTTCGACAGACTATGTTCTAGTTTCGTCGTGCACTGGACGCAATTTTGACAGTTGCGTAGGATATTTTTAGAAGTTTTTACAACAATAGACGGCAAACGTCTAATAAATATCAGAAACTGAATGCATATGCAAAAAAAAACTGGCAGTACGTGTGCAGGCTGCGAATTGTTGAAAAATGTGTCTTAGCATGAGACCAAATGACAATTTTATATGAATAAGCTTCAGACAAACTCATCAAACCAAGAAAATATGAACAGGTTGTGTTTTTGTGACATTAGTTCGATCTGGGTTTGAACTGGCTACGAACCGTACGCTTAAAGCTACGTACAACAGAATTTAAACTATAACATAGTTGCCCATTGTGACCAAGACTTCAATTGAAGAGCATTTAAAATGTAAAACAGGAAGGTTTGGCTACAGAATAAAAACGAACTCGGCTTAGGAACCAGGGTATACACTGCCCCTTCTAACAATATCATGCCTTAACCATGCTTCAGATCAAGGCCGTAAAAACAAAGTTGAAAGTATTGCAGTATAGCTGTCCGGAACTAGGGTATCGCTGATAACAAAAGTGGACACGTTAGAAAGAATTAGGTCAACTAGTCCATCAGCAATCCTTTCATTCATATCTGAGACCCGAGCACCTGATAACAGGTAGTTGGATAAGGTCCAAGTCTTTTTGTCGAGGAGCATAATAGTCTCGCCTTGTAGTTTCACTGGCTTGGAACGATATATCCTTTTTCATGCGTTTGTTCTTCCGAGCAATTCATGAATGGTTTCTCTGGTTCATGAACTAAGATTTCATCAACTCGTGCATTGCACTTTCTTTCACTTGTTTGCATCTTGCAACATATGTATATAATTCATAGGATAGGGTATGACAAACACTACCTTTAGATCCCACTACACCACATCTGCTTATATCGGGATAACAATAACTACCGCATACTGTCCATAGATGGAACTGTCGCTCTATTTGTTAATAGATTTTCAACAAAAGCCATAGAGTAATTCAAAACGAGGAATGCCATTGTCCGCGTACCCACAGGCCTACACAGAACCCTCGACTACCTTCACCCACATAATTTACGATGATTGCATATTATGACAAGCAAATTCCATCACTGGACTGAATGACATCCAAGATTGATTAACTATGAAGATGTACGTTAAGGTGAATTCCCATTAAGCACATTCGAAGTCTGGAAATGATCCCGGAAATTGTTGGCATTCTATGCTCCACATCCTCATAAACCTTCACGCCACCCTGTATCAATGGCTCTCTAATTTACGAAATTAACCCAATCGAGTAAACACGCATTGCCTCTTAACCAAATCACTTTCTCCGAAAGGCTCACCGTCACCGTCACCGTATTCCGTATTACACAAATTGGTTTCATTCTTTTGACATTTTACAGAATGCTCTGCTTGACTGGGGCTTCCTTCATTCACGATGTCAACACTGTAAACGTAGGGTGGCTATGGGGTATGAGAAATGCCCATCCATCATTCGGATTTGTGTTAAAACATTTTGCCCTGTACTTCATGTCGACAATGATTGATCTCCTATTGACTCCTTTAAAGACTCCGCCATGCTCCGCACTTCCTGTCAAAAGCTGTTAACGCGAACAAAGCGGATTAGGTAGATCTGTTAGAGAAGCCTTCAGTATATCGAAAAATTTTCACACAACACTTAATGACGTAATAAAAAGTTGTTAATGACAAGATTATCCTGATATTTCGTGTTATCGTATGGTTCGCATCATATGTAAGGTAGGGAGTGACGACGTACCCCAAATATGTTTCCTTCAAATAGGTCCACTCTCCAGCAGGCCGACATGCCCGTCGTTTTCAATACTTTCCCTTATATTTAAAATACCTACAGGAAGACGAAATTTTACAGCAGATGAAGTCTACATTATAGGCATAAGGTTTATTTGAGTTAAATTTATATTTGCAAGAGGCAGAAATTAAATATTGTGCTACACAAAGCCTAGAAATAATGCACTGCACACACGTAGAAAGTATGCAAAATATGTACAAGGAAAAAAAAGCAAACTTTACGTATAAATACCGAAAACTTTATACGTTGAAGTTCCGTAAATATTCCACGTATATTACTCGTTCAAAATATACGTGTAAACTGCATCCGTTGATATTGTTCTCAAAAATTGATTTAACTCTAGTGACGCAATACGTTGGAACGCACCCCTGAGTGTAATTGAAGTAACGTTAAAAGAAAGCCAGACGTCCTAGATATCAGATTGCTTTATACTTCCACGGGGTAGGCAAGAAATCCTCATCTTTAGTCCTCCACGTGGGCGCCTGCTGGAAATGACTAGTCGGGATGGATCTTCTTTCTACTCGACTATTCAGCTAAGACTTACACTCACGCTTCAATCGTGTGCTGTGGTCATTAAGAGAGAGGTACCCAGCTGTGTGTATACTCCCTCGTGTCGTCCTCCCAATACCTTTCCTTTTCCACGCCTCCTTTACAGGACCAAATCCAAGGGTGTCACTGCAGTACCGTGCCCATGGACTATTTGGTTTGGGGTCCAATCCCTCCCAACCGCGAACGGTGGCCTGCGGGGTAAAATTGGGCACCCCCCGCAGTGTCCTTTGCCTTGTCTTGATATGCCGGCTCTGTCAAGATGGACAAACCTTTCCGAGCATACTCGTGGGACCAAACATGAATTCTCTAAACAACACAAAACAAAACAAAATGAAGCCGATGCCAAGTCAGACATCGGCACTTCCTCAGAGGAGGAACTGCTTGCCTCCAGCCATTAGACAATCGTCGAACTAGGCAGCGTAGCGAGTACCAGCCAAAGCACACCTGCGCAGCCTCACCCATCAACCACCAAGGACCGCACAAGCGAAGCACTTGCGAAGAATGCCAGTCTAGGCATCCGAAAACCGGCAAAGAAACGCAAGTCTCCCGGTGTCGCCAGTAGGATTCGATACCTGAAGGCCCTGTTCATTCTTGGCAAGATAGCGAAGAACGAAGCGGCTGGTATAGTCCATGAGCGTGACGAACACGACAAAGCGTTCTATCAGGCGATTGTTGAAGAACACAACAAACGCACAATAGAAACCGAGCCACAACAGCAGGAGGCCTCCAAGCGGAACCAGTCCCAGGACGAAGTCGACCATGTCACGAAACGAAGCAGGGTGACAAAGTCCAAGAGTTCCAACCAGAACAACGGTACACCAGTTGTCAGTGTTCAGACAGCGAAGACTTTCTCGGAGATAGTGAGAAACAACCTGCACGTAGCACTCCTGAACGAGCTGTCGAGCGATGGAAAGCTGACGGCAGATACTCGTATATGGACTAAAGTGCAGGGCAGACTGTCGAATATGCTCATGCTACATCTGCTCAAAAACGAGACCTAACCCACACCAAAATTTGACTGCGACGAGATTGTTAGGGGATATAGGGTAATTCGGTGCACGGACAGCCTCTCGAAAGCGTTTCTGGAGTCGTGTGTTGCCAAGATCAGCAACGCATTGGAGGATGTGAAGCTTTTTGTATAATAACCTACAAACCATTTTCACGATTTTTTGACATTCGACCCCTAAGTGGTGTAAAGGATTCAGATATGTTTTCACAATTTTTGCCATCCCTTCTTATCAGAAAAAACGGCCATTTCATATAATGACCTAAATACTAATTTCACGATTTTTCGAAATTCAACCCCCCAGAGTGTGTGAAGGGGTTGCTTACGATTTCACTAGTTTTTCAAAATCTCTAGAATCTGATGAGATCAAATTGCTTTTTATCTAATCGTCCAAAAACCTATGTTACAATTTTTTGAAATTCAATTCCCAAGTGGATGTCATATCTTTCAAGTCTGATGAAGTGATGAGGCAGCACATTGGTTCTTAGTTCTATGGGCTTTTAGTGTAAACTATATATGCATAGGACTACGCCTAAATGTGGGAATAATTTTTGGGGAGAGTAAATTGTGACCCGATGAATCGCCGCTGCCAACCACAATTCGACATGCATGTCAAAATCTACACTCTCGAAAAATAAATTTCAAAATTCTTCCGTGATTGGATCAAGATATATGAAAATCAGAAAGTCAAGACAAGATTTCAGCTATCTAGCGTTCTTTCCACCCTCACTCAGGTACGCCATTGCCCAATGTCTTGTAATGAAAGTGGCTCCACTACAAGTTTTCAGTTTCAACTTACTAGCACAAATGATTTTACAGTATAAGAACAAAACCCCTATTACACCAATCCCTCACATTCACCAATCCCTCACTTGTCCACAAGCTGTACTAGGGTTCTCCTTGATTTCATTTATCGAACCCAAAGGGTACTTTTCCCTTGGCACTTTCCTTTCGGCATGATGCAGAGTAGCCACTTTGGACCACTAACGAGCTAAGTTTATTTCAAACTTTTATAATAAAATTTTTTCGAGCGATCGGTAACATTTCATTAGAACAGGAAAAATGATAAAAATTTTAAATATACGTAAATTGGGAAAACGTAAAAAACAAAATGAATGTTACAGTGATTTCTTTTGGCTGCCTCATTTTGTTTTTTGCGTTTTCCCCCTTAATTTAAGAAAATTCTAGTTTTTATCATTTTTCCTGGTTTTAGTACTTCCTTTTAACCTTTTAACTTTTTCAGTAGCTGGTGGTCCCACCTTTCATTTGATGTACGATACGTAACAATTCGAAAAAACGTTTTTTCGAAAATTGTTTTTCCAAAAAAAATGGAAAAAAAAGCATAAGGGTCCAACTCTTCTGAAAAAATGCTAAAAACACGAAATTCCTTGAATTAAACAAGAAAAAGGCAAATTTTCGAATTTTCTAGTTCTAGCGCGTTCCGGCCAGCTCTGCTTCATTTTTGACCCGATTTCAGTAGCTGGTGGTCTCGTCTTACGTGACTATTCGAGAAAACGGTTTCTCGAAAAATTGAATTTTCCACAAAAATTGGGGAAAAGGTCCCTTGCTTAATTTTCTGAAAAAAATGCTACAAAACCGAAATTCCGTGAATTAAACGTGAATTAAACGAGAAAACACCAAATCAAATTTTCTGGTTCTAGCGCACCTCAATTTTGGCCAGCACTTCCTGATTTTTGACCCGATTTTCATTCTGTTAAATTTTTTTTGTAGCTGGTTTTCACCTTTCATTTGATAAACAATAAGTGACTATTCAAGAAAACGGTTTTTAGGAAAATTGATTTTTTCATAAAGAATGGAATAAAATCAAAAGGGTCCCATTGCCGACTTTCCGGAAAAAAAAATGCTAAAAACCTGGAACCCATTGAATTGAGCGAGAAAAACGCAAAAAGTTAAATCAAATCGACTTTTCTGGTTCTAGCGCTCCACATTTTGGTCAGCACTGTTTCGTTTATGGCCCGACTTTCATTCATTTTTTGAGTAGCTGGTGGTCTCACCTTCCATTTGATATGCGATACTTGAATATTCGAGAAAACGGTTTTACGGAAAATTAAATTTTTCCAAAAAAATGGAAAAAAGGGGTCACCTTGCCAACTTTTCTGGAAAAAAATACTATAAACTAGAAATTCATTGAATTAAGCGAGAAAAACGGAAAAACAGAATAAAATTAAATTTTCTGGTTCCAGCAAACTGGTTTTTTGCGTTTAATTTAAGGATTTTCGAGTTTTTAGCATTTTTTCTGATTCCGTTTAGTTTTTTGCGTTTTTCTCCCTTAATTTTGGGAATTTCAAATTTTTCTGATTTCGTTTAGCTTTTTCTATTTTTCTCACAATCTACAGCGATTTTTCGATTCTTTGATTTAAGGTGTACCACACTTTAAATCGAATACCGCCTCAAGCTGGCAAATACAAAGCAAGGTTTTATTCAATAATATTGTTACGTGTAAGCCTGGCCACCGCGCAACACGATCGATTACGAATAGGAAACAGCAACAACCGAATACCTAAGCTGCAAAGTAACCCAATCAAAAGCCTAGTTGAGAGTAAATTAGGAGAGCGGAGCTACACGATTATACCCCACTTCTTATCAAATGTGCTCAAATGCGCTCAAATGTATTAGAACAGCGGAAAGATCTCAAGCTTTCGGGTATCATCTACACAGAACAAAGATTCAAGAACAGTCTCGACTACAGGCAACTGGTATAAAAGTAGATAAAGCTTTCAGCGGGGACATAGTAATTTTTATTACGTCAACTGTGACAGCCAGCGTGTATACGCGACCGTGTTTGAAGAGAGCGAAAGTGATCGAGTCAAGCAATATAAATAAGCGGGCAGTGCTGCCATACAGTGCGAATTATTGTGCGAATAGAATTAATAGTCCGATTGAATAATAAATTATCACTTATTTTTATTTTAACCGAATTGTGTTTCACTTGAAATCCCGGCGAACCCCTAGCTCGCAACAATATGTACACGGAAATTCTTTACTGAGAATAAATAATCTAAGCGATTACTTTAATATTGAATTTTTCTTTTGATGAATTTAAAGACTCATGTATCACGAAAATATTATTTTCTGATTGTCCTCCTATGCACACCATACTATAGAATACTTAAAAACAGAATCGAGTCAGTTCAGTGAAAGTATCTGAGGTTCTCCCTAAAAGGACTTCCGTGGTCTGATCCTTTAAGTCTCCTTTCTTACTACCAACGTCTTCAGCTTCTCGCATTGCATTCACTTGAAGACAGATGAAACTTTTTAATAACTTCATTTGCTGCCAAGCTAATATTTGGCAAAGTAGACTCTGAGTGTTATTTTGTTCCTGGCTCTTAACCACTCCCTATGTCATGTCATTTCCTTAAGAAAGGAGACAGGTCTTCATAGGTGATAGAGTCTGTCTTCTAGATCTGGATCTGACCACTGCGTTACAGAATGTGTGTAGTTGTTTCAGATGTTGTTTCACAGAGTCGACAAGCATCTAGTGATACTTTGCGGAAATTATGTCCTGAGAAATATCCCCTTGTGTTTTATACCTGTTTAAGGAAAGGAATTCTGATGCCCTCTTACTGTCTAAGTCCTGAGAGTGTGTTCCAATGATCTTCCGTCTAAAAATCTACCCACTTCAATATAGTGAGCCTTTACGCTCTTCAAAGAATGGGTACGAATCAAACATTGGTAGATCAGATCAGGTAAAGTCTGCTTTGTTGATTCCTGCAAATACACTGATTAAATAAAAATTCAGAGCCAAAGAGGTGCCAGACCACCCTACCGAACACCAACTATAGCTTCATTTCCTAGGTTGGTTTTTATTGAAAAGAATTAAATTTCATACACAACATAATTCGTGAAATAATTAACTTGTGATTGGTCCTTTTACTTAGCGTTCCATTGTTTACTCAGCTAGTAACTGGCACGCTGTTATTGAAAAATCTGGACGTAGCAACTACAGAAGCATTCCATCATTGCCGCCACTATGCACATTCGTCCTTCACTTATGCATAGCGGATAGTGCTTCTATACGACCAGTGTACAATGTACGTGTAGTAGCCGTACTAGTTTTGTTTTTATCCACTCTTAAAGGTTTAGTCCATAAAACTTTTAATTACCACTTAAAGTACAAATAGCAACAACAATCTCGCGCAACCAGAGGATTCCGGGTAAGTAGCACCACGATTTATTTCTCGTGTAATTACAAGACCACAATGTTACAAAATTTTTAATGAAGTCATAATTTATGCTCTTGGTTAGTTCGGATGAGGATTCAGGAGGATCATGGCATGAAGGACAGCGGCTACGGTACTGTAGTGCCACCCCTACACCATCCTGTTTGGGGTATTCACAAGTATTTAAATTTATACTTTTTGCACGTTTTAATATAATCGGACCATTGGATTTATGAAAAGGATCAACAGGATTAAGAAACCACAGTTTATGATTCTTGCTCGAAGAAATGAGCCAGTGAGAAAAAAAAACCTTTGTTTTACATTTTGCAACAATAAATTCAACTTCAACTTTGTAAAGGTTGAGTTTCTTTAGTCAAGTCAACTAAATATACTTTACTTTGGAAATTTACTTTTAACTAATCAAAAAGGATTTTGATCGATATTAAAAAAATCGGTCAATGGTCTGGGCGAAACTTTATTATTTTTCGGGTCAAAATAGAGATTTTTAGCCGATTAAACATTGAAAAAGTCCGTGTAGACTATTCGAATTTCAGTATATTATGTACACTAAAAGCCCATAGAAGCAAAAACGGATTTGTTGCCTTATCAGAATTAAGAGATGTGACGAATTGTTAAAACGTATACAAACCCATTACTTCCACTCGGGTTTGAATTTCGAAAAAATTGTGAAACAGGTTTTTAGAGGATTTCATAAGAAGCAACGTGATATCTCATGAGACAAGACGGATTTTGAAAAATTTGTGAAAACGTAAGCAAGCCCTTCACACCTAATTGGTTCTGGAAATTCGAAAAATCGTGAATTGGTTGGCCGTAATAATCAATTTTATATCTCATCAGAACTAAGGGATGGCAAAAATTGTGAAAACATATACAAACCCTTGGGGGTTGAATATCGAAAAATTGAGAAATGGGTTTGTAGGCGATTATATAAAAAGTCTGTGGAAATGAAAAGCGATCTAATATCTCATCGAACCTAAGAAATATGTCGAAACTTTGAAAAGCATACAACCCCCTTACACCCATTAGGATTGAATATCTAAAATACTGAAATTGATTTTTTGTCTTTTTTATATAGGAAACCTTGGGAAGTAAAAGTGAATTCGATATATCACCAGATATGCAACCTCCTTACACCCACTTGGGGGTTGAATATCCAAAAATCCTGAAAGGAGTTAATAAATAAATATGAAGACAGCACGAGAAAGTAGGAACCAATTCAATTTCTTATCACTTCTAAAAAAAATGACGGAACTCGTGAAAACATTTTCAACCCGTTTATACCCTCTTAGGGGCTGAAAAAGGAAAAAACTTAAAAACGAGTTTTAAGCGATTATTACGCAAGCACGTGAAAGTGAAAAGATATTCGATATCTGATAAGACCTGGGGATATAGTAGAATTCGTGAAAAAGTTTACAACCCCCTTTGCATCCCCTTAGGGGTCGAATTTTAAAAAATCCTGAAAACACTTTTTAGGTATTTATATGAAGAAACCGTAGAATAAAAATGAATTCAATATTTGGGAAGACCTAATAGATATGACGAAAACCGTGAAAATATATGCATTCCATTTTCACTGATAATTTTTTTTGCCCCCTCCTCCGAACGCCAATGGATATTTGATTTTTTTTTTAATCTAAATTAGTTTTCTAGTTTATTTACATAAACATACCGAGTTTCAACTTTGTAGCATAAGCCGTTCTAAAGATAGGAAAAACACCCCCACCCCCGTACCATACTACCCCTATAAAAAATTATATTTTTCCAAGATGCTACTAATATAGCTCTATCTAAATATCAAGTTTCAGCTTTATATCATTATAGGTTGTCGAGATATTAAAATCGGAACTTTTTCCTTTTCACCCTCCCCCACCCTCACCCTCTACACCCTTATTTCCAAAATTTTGTTTTCTGCTAGGGGTCTATTAGGCCTACTTCTGCTAAAAATTTTAAGCATCTATCTTACACTGTTCTTGAGATATGAGACGTGATTTTTTAGAAAAATTTTTATCCCCTCCACTTTCATGCTCCACCGCCCTTTTAAAAAATTTTACTTTCAGCAAACTTCATTTGTGAACCTTTATACACAAACCAAATTTTATTTGTCTAGTGCAATTCGTTCGTGAGATATCGTAATCTAAAGTTTTTCACCCCCCACCCCCGCACGCCACTGCTCCCACTCAAATTTTTGTTTTAGGTCTATTCTCCCAGTATACCTACAGATATTCATTAAGTTTCAATTATGTGACATTAACCGTTTAGGAGATATGGATTTTAGAAAGTGTCGATCTCACCTTTTTTGCGTTTCGGACGCATTATTTTTCCTTCCACTCCCAAACCCCTTCACGTATATCGGCAATTTTGCAAATGGGTCCACTATCGAAGCTCTATATTAATTCAAAATTTCAGCTTCCTAGCGTAAGCGGTTGCTGAGATCTAGAAACTAAAATTTTCCGTCTAAAACACTTCCCCCTCCTCCACCCTTACGTCCCCACCCCTCCAAATTTGGCCACTTTAAGGGGACTGCCCACTCTACCCACGAAAAAAAATTCAACTAAATAGCTCAAAGGGTTTGGGTGCTACGAGCCTTCAAACAATTTTGCGTACACCGGTAGACGTACGGCGTACGGCGTACGGCGGACAGACGGACTGAAATTGTTTTTTGCTTTTTTCGTGTCTACTCGTTATGAAACGTGCAAAAAAAAAATTTTTGGGGTAGCAAATTTTTTTTTTTTAAAAATCGATAACAATACTGTATTATTGAAATAATAAAGTAAAATTTATTCTAAAGTTTTGAATTTTCACTCCAAAAAGGCAAAAAAAGATTTCGCATCCACGAAGAAATTTGAAACGTTTGTAATTGGAAACTGAAACTTGTATAGCGACATACGCAGTGGCGTCCATGAGTGGCAGGGGTAAGAAATGTGCCTCAAACGCTGGACACTGGAAACTTCACGTGTGTAGTTAATAGGTGCGTATTGTAAAAAAATAAAGGGACAGTTACGTTCGAGTGGGTTTAATATAAAGATCATATAAATGACAATCGAAAAGAACCTTCAAGGAGTGCGACAGATTTGGAATAGAGAAGCTGATGATAAAGGCGCCGGATTGTTGGTGATACACAGACTAGCTACGCGACTGTTTGATAGAGGTGAGATATTTACTATCATTTTTTGGTGACATTCTAACAAAAGACGTAGCTAGGAGAACTTAGATACCTACATGCCTCTCTAAAAAATCTAAACTGTTGCCTCCCAATACCGGCGACGAAATATTAAGAATGGGTCATGCAAAAAACCCATAAATTTCGCGTGAATTTAATCTACCTACCGTACCCACCAGCTTGACGCACTCAAACAATATATCATTATAATATATATAATTAAGAATGGGTCATGCAAAAAACCCATAAATTTCGCGTGAATTTAATCTACCTACCGTACCCACCAGCTTGACGCACTCAAACAATATATCGTTATGGTTGATACAGAGAGGGGTACGTTGGTTATTAATGAACCCATCCGTGGACAAACAGGGAGGTTGGTTGGTTACAACTGTAACCTACCGTAGACAAACAGACAGATTAGGTACGTATAGTGTATGTCGGTTTTACATGTATCCTGAAATTGAAAAATAGGGTCGGTGTGTAGGGCGGTACATTATGAATGTACCCTGCCATAGACAGAAAGGCTACGTCCGTAAAAAGAACGTTGGTTATGACCGTACCATGCCTTGGACTTATAGGGTAGGTACGTAGGACGGTACGTTTTAAAAACAGTACGTCCGAAACACTAAAATGCTGAAATCAAGACATTGTAAAATCCGTACCACATAAATCAGTTAATGACGGAAAGCTGAAAGTTGGTGATTGTTTGTAGGTACACTGAGAGAATGATTCGGAAATGAAATTTTGAGAAGAGTTAGTGGCGTACGATGGATGGGGATGAAAAATTTCAGGTATCTCACGAACCAATTACAATATAGAAATAAAATTTGTGTTAATAGATAGTCAAGGTGAGTTTGCTAACTATACAATTTTTCAGGGGGCGGATCATGAAAGTAGGTGATAAGCATTTTTCTGAAAAATACATCTTACATCTCAAGACCTGTTTAAGATAGGATCTGAGAATTAATGTGGGAGGAAGGTCTGCTAGATAAAATAATAAACAATTTTGAGGCATTTTCTAAAAATATTTTAATAGGGGTAGTATAGTACGGTGGTGAAGGGTATTTTTCTTATCTCTGGATCGGCTTATGATAAGCGCCTAAAACTAATTTCAGGATTTTTATATTCAACCCTAAAAAGAGTGTAAAGGGGTTACATACGTTTTACGTCTACAATGGTTTTCTAATTGCATAATCGGTTAAAAATCGATATTTTTACTTCTGTGGGGAGTATGTTTATTTCAATGTTTGTATAAAGATCCACTGATCAATTTTGAAGATATTCTAGTTACAAAATTAACATTCCCGAAAACCTCATTGTCTCGAAACAACCGCTGTTACATTTCGACTTTAAGTGCGTCCCGGACTATGACCCAATATTTTAAATCATATGTGTATCTCCACTTTACCCTTTTCTCGGACCTTGTCCCGAAAAAAAGAAACATTGGCACCGGACTACTGTCAGGTTTAGCACACTGAGAAAAATAATTTGTTGGCAAGAGATTGCTTCAATAAAATTTTCATTGCAGCAATCGAAGTTTATTTATGCTAATAAGAATTAGTTTGGATCAATAGATATTCGGTTGTACAAAAAAATATTCGTTTAAGGGAATAAACACGTAATACCTGCAATAGAATCATTCTGTCAAGACAATCAACTTACGTTGTTTGCGCGATTATGTTGAGAGAACCGAACAGAAAAATGTCTAGTAACTCAATTTTGATTGCCGCAATATAATGTTGGTTGTTGCAATAAAATATTGTTCATCACAAACGATTTTCAGCATCATTCTGCTGTAATAACCGAATGCGTGTTCCGCCAACCGAATGTATGTTGCAGTAACTGAGTTAATCCATACTAAGTTAAGTTGCACATAGGGAAATGAAAATGAAAGGTCTTCAGTAAGTAAGAAATAATATTTGAAGTAAGAAAATAGTGTCTTGGAAAAGTACTCTACCTCCTTCTAGGTAACAAAAAAGAATTCAGTGTAGGATTTAACACAAATAACTCCATTTTTTTTTTGAGTTTACCAACAAGCCGCGCATTTGTGGCAATCAAAATTTCAAGAGATTCGGTTTGGCTAGACAAATAATTCAGTTGTCCGAAAATATATTCGATACCAATAAACGAAAATTTGGTTCGGCCAACCCAGAATTTCGGTTCCAACAATGGGATATGAACTTTTCCTGCAACCGTTCTAATTCGTTTGGCATATATTTCTATTGCAGCAATGAATCTGTTCTCTCAGTGTAGACAAGGAGGTGGTCCCGGTTCCTCATAGTCAAAGGTTTTGCTTGCATCCCCTCAATTGCACCGAAAATCAAGAAATAAATACGGAATAAAACTACGTGTTCACATGACCCACCACAGACCTACTATTCCTTACCTGATAAAATTCTCGAATTTTTCTGGTCTCAGGCTCCCTATGACTATCTTAGGCCCGTTCCAACTATGTTCAGTTTCGTTCTAACTGGAACTTTAACTGACAGATTTTTATTCAAAACTTTCGGTTAAACTTTCGGTTCAAGTTCCGGTTAAAGTTCCAATGTATTGGTCAAATTCAGATACCACCCGTGTAAAGTTGTCGTCCTTTGGCTATCCCCTTTTCGTTCCAAGCGTCAATATGCGCACAATAAATTAATTTTGAAATATCCTGGGAAAAACGCATGGAAAACCTGGAATTATCAGGGAACTATGAAATTAGTTTTCCGTCGCCACACTGTTTGGTCGCCTGATATCGCTGATAGGTGCATTATTTTTTGAACCTTTCGCACCTTCAAGTTAAATTGGGTAAAATTCCACAAATTTGCTAATACCAGACCCGCTTCAAGACCTTTCTACCCCAAAAAAAATCTGCGAACAGTCTGGGCACCACTTTATTATTTCAAAATTTATTATTTTAGGATAGAAGTCCGGAAGGGTTTTAATGCCGGAATGCGGTGTAGGCTACTATGCGATAACCTAAAAAACGGTTTCAAAGAGCCTACTGGTTATTCTTTAGGTTGTCAATCGCCTAGTAACCTACACTGTATCTCAGCATAAAACACATTTCAGACTTGTGGTAGATCCACATATAAGTACTAAGTTTCAACTTTCTAGGACAAGCCATTTCTGAGATACAAAAAACCACTCTAAAAAATTTTATTTTCTAGGAAGCCGCTATAGTGGATCTATATAGTCATCAACTTTCAGCTTTCTTTTCTTTACAATTCTTGGAATATGTATATAAATCAGCATTTTCTCCTAGCCACCCCCCCACCCCGAAAATGTTTTTCTCTGCAAAAGGTCTACTGTGCCTAACTCCTCTAAAAATATATCTGGTACGGTTCATGGACGTAAACATTCAATTTTTTTCGAAAAATGCTATACCCCCGCTCCGAGCTCTACTTGTTCCCTCAAAAATTTTATATTTAATAGACTCCACTAGTAATTCTATATGCATACACACCAAATCTGATCTTCCTAGTACAATTTATTCGGAAGATATTAATCCAAAGGCTTTTAATGCCCCAACCACACACCCCACCCGCATACTCCACTTCTCCACTTCAAAACGATTATCTCTGTCCATGCTTCCAGTAAGCTTTAAGGCGACCACAAAGTTTCAACAGTCGTACAATACCTGTTCAGGTGAAAGGCTTTTAGAATGTTTCGAACCCAGCTTTCGAGCGTTTCGGACGCATTTTTACCTCCCCCCACTCCCCCGCCATCCATACCCCATCATCCCTATCGAGCATTTTCTTCCAAAGGATTCCACTATGATAGTTATACATAAGTTCCAAGTTTCAATTCCCTAGCGTAAACGGTTCCTAAGACCTAGAAACCAAAATTCTTCATCTAAAACGCTTTGATAGGGTTATAAAATCTCAAATGACACTTAATCTTTATTACAATCAATAAGAGCGTCTTCATTCTTCAACTAAAATTAATACCGAAAAGTATCGCAATATAAAATGACAGTGCTGTAAAGATAAAACACCTACCATTCATCACAATCTACGATAATAATTTCCACCAACAACTAAGTCCATACTCGTTTCATTTAATATTGTAAAAATTCTTCACCTGCAATCAGATTTATAAGAAAGTGACTACTATCGAGAGGAATCGAATCGGGAAAAAAAAGATTCAGACAGATAAGATAACAAAGTGATAACTCATGTCTTCTAGTGCGATCGTAGAGTGGGTCGTGACTTCGAAGTCATCTTAGTTTCTGAAAAATGGAAAAGCAATTGATAGCGGCAATCTTGGCCGTCTGCATCCACTGTAGCTCCAGCGCAACAGGTAATACTTCAATTGAATCCTTTTAATCGGAAAATAACTTATGAAATAAAATCGTTAAATTTAGAGCAAACGAAGACTGGCGAACCGGACTATCTTGTCTATCCGTACTGCTTCCGGTTCACGTGGCTCGGACCGAAATACAACAGCGACAGTATTGTCGGAAATGCAACGTGCAGTACGCTCCTCGAGGACGCCAAGGATATCCCGTGCAAGCGTCCTCTGATAGCGACAAGTGAACATTTTACTATAGTTTTGTGCGTTTCCAGATACCGTCCATACAACTAACTTGTGTATCTTTCTAAAACTCCAGATAACAGCAACATTCCAGACACAGTTTGGCTATGGGAACACTACAAGAAATCGAAGCCCAACGAAATTGCCTGTCGCTTAACACGGGGAGATGTCTGTGTCAAGTATTCGTACACCTACAATGGCGCTGGTTAGTGGATTTATTGATAAGATATTTGTGGTTAACCTGTGATTTGATGTATCGAAGTACCTGTGGTGACCGGTGATCTAAAGGTGATGTTTCGTGTTTCAGTGCAAAACATAACGTACATGTGTACCAAGGTGAATATCGACGGAGAGGGACCAGTTACATCGTCCTGCTATACGCAATCAGAAAACGGTCGAGAGGTTGAGGTTTGCGTTTGTGAGTCGACAACTGGAACGATTCCGTGCAATAAGGCCTTAGAGACGGCTCATTACAACGTACTTACGACGATTTTTAACATAATCCTCACATTCAGTTGTTACTGGCTGCTCAATTTCCGAGCAGTTAGTTGAGATTTTCAGATTTTAAGTCGAAAATTGTAATATATCTTTAATTTACCTAAATTTCGTTTTTTTTAAGACTTTAAACTGAAGATGAACTGCTTACTTGCGGTACAGCCAGGGACGTAAGCACTGGCTTTAATTTTTTCATAATTTAATTGAGTGTATGAATGGAACTGAGACCCAAGTAATTCCTGTGGTCCTTAAAACACCTTTGGTTCTTAAAGACAACATTGAATTTGGTGCATTTCTTTGTTCTAAGGGTACATGGCGTACGTGCCGTGCTAAAAGGTCATGAGTCCAATTTTTAACGAAATTTCGATTTCGCTAGTTTTGAAGTCTTGGAGGTCCGGCACATCTTATCATTAATTTATACAGTAGTACATCAACATATAGGTATTAAGTTTCAACTTTCTAGCATAAGCCGTTTCTGAGATATGAAAAATCACCCCCAACCCCTGTACCATGCCACCGCTACCAACAATTTTATTTTCCTGTGACATCTCTATAGTAATACTATATACTCGTAGATGTCAATTTTTAGCTTTCTAACTTTTGCGACTTTCGAGAAATAAAAATCAGATTTTTTTCATTTCCACCCCCTTCCACCATACACCCAGAACCACCGTACACCCACATCAATTTTTCCCCGGTAGAGGTCTACTAGTACTAACTCCTGTAAAATTTTCAAGATTATATCTAGTACGGTTCTTGAGATATAAAAATTTTATTTTTTGAAAAATGGCTCATCCCCCACTTTCACTCTGTACCACCCCTCTCAAAAATTTTATATTCACAAACACAAACAAATTTTTTCTTCCTGGTGCAATTGAGTCGGAAGATATTGTAATCCAAAATTTTTCACCTCCCACCCCCACACCTTACCACCATCCTTACAAATGTTAACCCTTTTCTAATCTCCTAGTATTTCTTAAGTTAACCACAGAGTGTCAACGATCTGACATTAATCGCTCAGAAGATATAGATTTTAGAATGATGAGTAAACCTACCAAGTTATTCTGGCTAACTCGATCCATGCTAAAAGGGCATCAGTCCACGGGCTTCAAAAATTCGCCAAAATTCGCACGGCATAGATAAATTTTTAAAATATAATTACATGAGTTATAAATAATCTCTTTTATTGATTCGGTAGAGTATTGTTATGAATTTAACTTAACTGTTGTCTACAGGCGGTTTTTTTTTGTTTTTCCAAAAGTTTACAACAATGGACTGATGACCTTTTAGTTCATTTCAAGTATCTATAGTGCATTCTGTTGTCATTACATTAATATAAAATACTTTATTATTAAAAAATAATAAAGTAAAATAGTTTTATGTACTGCAGACAGATGGCGGCAAATCTTATTAGTGAGAAACATTTGTATAAAATATTATGGAAAAAAAATTGCATTTGGATTTGGCCACTTTTGCTCTCATAGCCTCAAATATCCTTTGTTGTTAAAGATAAGTTCTCATTTTCTTGGGTTTCTGCTCGAGCAGAAATCTGCTCGCAAAGCGATCCGCCAGTAAGTTCCGTCGCGTATCGATGCTGCCCGCTTTCAGTCAATGAGCTTCTATAATAATGTATGACAGGCGGATTTTTGAGATCCGACCCTACCTGGCCCGGCACGCCTAGTGGACGCGTACCTTAAGGCAACAGTTTCGTTTTCAACCATTTTACTTTATTATTTCAATAATAACAAATCTACCAACAGTCTGGGCGTAACTTTATTATTTTATGGGTAGAAGTCCGAAACGCGTTTAATGCTGAGATGTGGAATAAGGTTCCAAATAGCCGCCTGGTTATTCTTTAGGTTGTCCTTAGGGATTGAAAATCGAAAAATTTGGAAAAACTTTCTAGGTGCTTATACAAAAAGTTCGCAGAAGTAAAGTTGCTTTGATAGCTCGACATGTCTAATAGATTTAATGAAATTCGTGAAAATGTGGAAAAAACCCTTTTCTCGGACATTTTTTTTACTTCACCTTGGTACGCCAATGAAAATCTGAATTTACTACTAAGTTTTAACTTTCTAGCATAAACCGTTTCTGAGATATGAAAAACAAACCCCGACCCTCGTACCTTCAAAAATTTTATTTTTCTTGGGTGTCCTTATAGTGACTCTATATATTTATCAAATTTTTCGCTTTCTCTACTTTGTGGGTTTCGAGAAATAAAAATTAGAATTTTTTCATTTTCACCCCCTACAACCACATCCTCAAATTTTTTCCTCCGCTAGAAGTCTACTCATCCTAACTCCTGCAAAATTTTCAAGATCTTATCTGGTACAGTTCTTGAAATAAAAAAAAAGTGATTTTTTGAAAAGTGTCTGTCCCCCCACTTCCGCGCTTCACCACGCACTAGACTCTACTGGTAATTCTATATGCAGAAACCAAATTTTATCTTCCTGTTGTAATTGGTTCGGAAGATATTGTAATCCAAAGTTTTTCACCATAGGCGGTTCCTTAGATCTAGAAACTAAAATTCGATTATTAATTTAATCAATCGAAGTCGACACACTTTTCGGTTTTTTAGGAAATGTTTTTATTTTGTTTAGTATATCTTTTCAGTTCAATGCACGCACATGTAATGGTCCAAAAAGTTATATTTAAATTATCCTAAATTCATACAATAAATCAAAAATAATAATTCATCTGATTGAATGTAAAAATATAATCATTTAATCGATTTAAATTGTCCATCAAATCCATCAATTCTTATGGACTCATTCTGAGACGAACTATTGTTTTAATTAAAATTTCAAATTTTTAATTTTTTTTTTAAATCAAACTTTTAATCAATTCTCATCTCTACATATTAAAACGTTTTCATTATTGACAATTAATATTATTGTGACAAATTAAAATAAAAAGTTCCAAACAAATTACAATATCAAATCTACATTAATTTAACAATGGAAAAAAAAGAGTGTATATCTATCAATATCCTTTTGCATCTTATAATTGCAAGTGGAGGACCTCTTTCATAGGGGAGGTTGTTTTTTCTATCTATAGAACAGTTTATACTAGAAAGTTGAAACTTAGAATGTATATGTAAATCAACTAGAAAAGTAATTTAAATAAAAAAAAAATTCATATATCTAGTGGCGTTCAGGAAGGGGCAACAAAAATTATCAGTGAAAATGGGATGCATATATTTCTATAATTTTTGCTACTCTTAGTTCTTCTCAAATTTTGAATTAATTTTTATTCTACGAAATCTTGACATAAATTGCTAGAAAGAGTTTCCGGATTTTTTTTAAATTCGACCCCAAAAAAGGGTGTAAAGGGGTTGAATATATTTTCACTAATTTAGCCATATCCCTGAGGTCTGATTAGATATCGAATAACTATTTACTTCCACGGGCTTGTTTAATAATCGCCTAAGACCCATTTTCAACATTTTTTTCCCTTTTCAACCCCTTAGAAGGTATAAAAGGGTTGAAAACGTTTTTACGAATTCCGTCACATCTCTTAGGAGTGATATGGCTTCGAACTGGGCTTTACTTCCTCGGGCTTTCTTTACATTTATCTATAGACGCCTCACAGGATTTTTGGATATTGGTGTAAGGGGGTTGCATACGTTATACTATCTTTCAACGTGAAGTCCGATGGTTTCTTTTCAGTTCATTCTGGGTATGTTTTTAGTATTTCTAAGTTCGAAATTAACATCTTATAGTAGGATAACCACGATACGAATTAAATCAAAATAAGTGATGTAATAATTTAAATTCAAGGACATTCATAACGATATTATTTGAAAAATTGAGAAATTTCAGGGCACGACTAAAACAAGATTCAATCCTTTTCTTGCTAAGTTTTTCTGTCGGAAAAATAGCAAATGCTAATTGGTTCCAAGTGATGTGTGGTGTGGTGAAGCAAAGTGTATATTTTTCAATGGGACCCAACAGTATTAGTCCACTGTATAAGTGTCCTTTTTATCCGAAGTGTCCATTTTATTTAATCTAGGACCTTATAAACGAGTATCCATTAAAAGCGAGTCCTTACTCACCTGTACTATTAACATTAAATCTTCCATATAATTCCACAGTATTTCGAGAATCAAATATAAAATTTTGGCGCCGAAATGTTGAAAGTACTCCAAAACTATCAACGCCACCACTAGCTTTTAGGTTATGCTATCCAGAAAAATGTAAAACTTACCGTTCCATTCCTTTTCACTTCAACGTTGTCTGCGCACTTTTACCTATTTTCAATACGTTCAGTTTTGACATTTTTTCCGGAATGGAATGTGCTGGAACGTTGTGGGTTGTGGCCCAGCCATAAGATAGATACTGTCCTTTTTGATAATTTGCCTTAAATAGTTGTTCGATAGGGACATCGCAGTCACTTCAACCGATCTGAATTTTATCTATCGTGGTTTTGCAGCACCACTAATTTTATCCGGGGATAGTTGTAAGCCTATAGCCCAACCTCTAATATCTTTTATGTGTTACTACTCCCCAAAGAAGTCCTTTTTTTACTATGCTACTTCTGTTTCCAACGTCGATGACGGGTGAGAGTTGTGACGAAAATATCAGTTCAAATACGGGTTCAACTCGAAAGACCCATGGTAGCTGCCAATTCAACCCAGAGCCATTGGTCTTGGAAGTCCTGTTGCTCTATTGAAGAAAGCTTCACGTTTTAAGGACTTTGATATGGAAGCTACACTAACAAGCAGCACTATTTCGCCTGTTAACGAACTTAGTCTTATAAATTCTTCTCAGTTTCAACTTTGCAGGTCCTTGAGCTATTCTGCTTTCGGACAGAGAGGCAGCTTAGGTCCAGATTAGCTTAGAATATTAACGGTGTAGGATTCCATCTAGAGTATGAAATTGACAAAACGGTCATCAATTGGATTTCAAGGATTATATTGAACTTATAAAACTCGATATCTCTCACGTCACATCGAGAACATAAAACAATTAAATCGAATCAATTTAATTAGTAAATACCACAACGGACGACTGAATCAATAAAACGTAATAGGTATTTCATTTTCATTTAGACCCCGTAGGGGTTTAGGCCGGCAAACGCAATATTAGCATTAAAGAATTAACGTAATTATTTTTTAATTACCACATATCGTATTTAGACAATTTATCCGATAATATCGAAATTAATATTGCACGGTATGTTCATTGAAAGCAAATTCCCAAAATCCCGAATAACGACTAAAAGAATTCCATGAAAAATGTGGCAGTTTAAAAAAAATATTCAAACCGCATTATATCTAGTGGAATTAATTTAAATAGTCGGGTTAATGGTCGTTGATGTTGTTCCACCGAAACAAAGTATCGATCAAACAATTAACAGAATTGGAATTGTAAGTTACCTGCAGGTAATACTATCGTCCCGAAAATCCCCAGCGTATCAACAATTCCTGATGCGGTAAATAGTTTACCTTCCGGAAGTATTAAAAAACAAAGCTTCTTTCCGACCGTCAAAATCCGCCCGGTCAACAAACAGGACAATCGGCAATGGTATTTTGTCCGATATTTTTCGCTCGACAACGAGCTACGGATTAAAAATTTAATAGTTTCGACGTGACAAAACGCCATTTAAAAGAATAAAATTTCATCATTTTCGGTTTTAATCGGCGGAATTATTTCGCATATCTGAATTTAGTCGGTTGAAGTGATTACTGAGCCATTCAGGTGCAACTGGTACGCCAATGTCCCGGCAAAATATCCACGCTATTCACCACCTCCAGCCGAATATTATAATGCATCCTTGATCCGGGCTTTTGTCCCTTCCATGCAATTCTGCCAAGTGTAAAATGATTGGTTTAACCACACATGGAAATGGAATATTATTTTTGATTGTTCATATGTTTATACTATGGAGCGAAAGGATTCTGCATGGCATTGCGTCGGCGACGAAATTTTTCGGATTATAACAATACACCTGCAGGACATTATTCCGGAAGATTTATTGTGAAAACCTGAAAGGTGTGACTGTTTAAGACCAATATCACTGACCACATTCAAAATGGATTAATGAAGGTTTAAAACTTTCTTATCCAGTTTTTGATGAATGGTAAACTTTAAAAAACAAAATTACAAAATGAAGAAACAATTAAGTTGGGCGTCACCTACTGCAGGTAGTTGCCACACAAAAGTCCTTAAAGGAAATTGTCATACTTCCACATCGGTGAAGGTTGAGTTGCTGCAATCTTTAGTTTTCCGCTCCTTCAAGAAGAATCCCAAATCGCAAAAATCCTGCTACTCAGTCAAGTAACTTCCATACCAATGTCCCTGAAAATTTATGCATCGAACCTCATTATTGAGCGTTAATTCAAAATTACCTCGACGTATCTATTTGAAATTTTAAATATATTTTGCTTGTAATTAAAAGAGCTATAGAAAATGGACATACCTGTTCCTTAAAACTTTTGACATTCGCTTCTGTCGGGAAAATTATGTCTCAGAGTCATGATCGAAAGAAGAAAGTTCCGGGGGTTGAAACCACCCCCTTTCCAAGAAATTAAATTCAATTGAGAACTTTACATGGTTTTTCGATAGTAAGTGTTAGTCAAAAGTATGATTGTCTATTTATAGATAAAAACCTGTTAGACGTTGATTTCAATTTTCGAAAATCTGGTAACCAAATTTGTAATTTTATTGCTCTCGGTTCAAATACGGTTTTCTGGAAACCCAATCAATCAAAATTATCTCTGCAACCGCAACTACTGGAAGTATCTCAAATAAACATACAACTTCAAATACCTGCTCTACAACAACTTCTTGGTTTATTATTTTTGATAATATAGCATTTTAATCAACCTGGAATTTCCTAAAAAATTGCCACAAAAATGTCCGTCTGTCCGACGTAACGCGTTTGAAGGTGCATTGCTCACAAAGACGTTGAGATATTGAATTCAATTTTTTGGTTGCTAGATTCGGTGGCGACTTTTGGGGTGGTGGGGGTGTGAAGGAGAGGTAGGGAGAGCATTGTCGACCAAAAGCGAAAAACTTTGGATTGCAATACCTTTCGAACCAACTACAGCAGAATGATAGAATTTGGTTTGAGTATACGTTAAGAAGTGCAGTCTAAGACATGTTAAAATTTTGAGCAGGTGGATCACTGGAGAACAGGACAGTAATTTAAAAAAAAAATAATTTTTATATCTTTTATATCCATATATGATTTTAAATTTTACTTTATTATTTTTTAATAATAAAGTATTTTTCAGGAGTTAGGGCCAATAAATATCTAGCAGAGAGGTCTGTAAGGGATGACGGTGGCAGAGAGTGGAAAGTAAAACATTCACAGCTTCATTTCTTGAGAACTACTGCAGATAGAATGCTAAAAATTCATAGTCTTATAGTGCGACATAAAGTCAAAAGAGAAGGGGGTAGAGGTTGGTTTTTTGTATCTAAGGAACAGCTTATGCTAAAAATTTGAAAGACGATATGTATATATATATATATATGCACTACAGAATTAATTTAGATAAAAAAAATTAGTTTGCCATTGGCATACGAAGGTGAGGCAAAAATTTTTTTCGTGAAAAGTATTTTCTCTACATGTTCATGATTTCATCAAATCTTTTAAATCGCTCGGAGTATCAAATTAATTTTACTTCAGCGTGCTCTTTATGTAAGCGTCTAAAAACTGTTTTCCAGTTTTTTGATATTCAACCCCAAAAATGGTTTTAAGTGGTTGTGTACATTTTCATGAATTTGACCACATCACTTGGTCTAATGAAATGCCGAGTTCGCTTTTACTTCGAAGGGCTTTAATCGACAAAAAACTAATTTAAGCATTTTTCGATATTTAAGGTGGTTATTTTCACGAATTGCGATAAATGTTTTAGGTACAATGAATTATCGAATTCACTCTAAGGAGTTCTTCTATGGGTTTTATATATAATCGTCTAAAAAATCAATTTCAGGATTTTGCAATGCTCAAACTCTAAAGCAGTGACGAATTCCGACGTATCTCTTAGTTCCTATGGGGTTTCGTGTTCTTTATGACTTTAACTGGCTTTCTATTATATGTAATCGCCTTTTTGATGTTCATCCCCTAACGTGTTCTATCGATATATTATTTATTTAACTGGTAGAGCCTATAGAAGCCTCACTACTTCTCGAACTACGACCTGAGAGGTCTTTTGTTCCTGGCTCTTAACCACTCCCTAGACCATATCGATGATTTTACTCAGGGGAGTCTTCGACAGGTCTTCACAATCCACAGAGAATCTGCCTTCTTGATCTGGCCACTGCATCACAATCACACAGAATGTGTGCCGTGGTTTCAGATGTGATATCACAGAATCGACATCTAGTGGTATTTCACCGATGATCTGAAGGTGATAATTAAGGAAATAATGTCCCATTATAACCCGTGCGTTATACCTGCTTAAGGAAAGTAATTCCGACGCTCTCCTACTTGAGAAAGTCAGGAATTTCTCTGACTGTCTAAGTTCTGAAAGTAAGTTCCAATAATCTTCCACCTGAAGATTTACCCACTTTAAAATACCATCCTTAATGAAGCCTTTACCTACTCCACAGAATGGTTTCGGGCCAATCATTGGTGAGTTCGCTCCCCGCTTAGCTAGCTGGTCAGCCGATTCATTACCCGGAATACCCTCATATCCTGACACTCACATCAGGGTTAGACTATTATGATGTGCCAGCTCTTTAAGAAGAGTATGACAGTCCCACACAAGCCTAGAGCGGACACAATAAGATTTCAGCGCTAGCAGTGCCGCTTGGCTGTCAGATAGGATAATAACTGTAGCGCCTTTTGGTTTATTCAGTAGAAGTTTACCTGCGCACAGCTCTATGGCATGTACCTCAGCCTGAAACACAGTGGCTGTTTGTCCCATTGCCGTCCATATTTTACAATTGGGTCCAAATACGCCCGCTCCAGTTCCACTGTAGGTCTTAGAGCCGTCCGTGTACCAGACTGAAGCACCTTCCCCATTATTTATCGATATATTATCCCCTATGCTTTTATTGCAATTGGACAAAAAATACACTTTTTGAATCACTTCTTCTCTAATCACCAACTTTTTTTCGAATATTTGCATCTTAAAAGCATAAGATCCTGCTTCGTTTTTCTTTTCAATATCTTTTTTCAAATTATGTCCATCAAGGGGTTCATTAATCTGCTGGACTAGTTTTTGGTTCCCATGTCTGTTGACTTTGATATTCCAATGTCCTTTAACATTTTGTCCTGTTTCTGTCGAAGGTCTATTGACTATTGACTTTGCTGATACATCAATGCGTCTTGAGTATGTTGCAGAAAATTTTTTAGTACTTTCCATAATGTACAGAAGTACGTTATGTCTTCAGTACTAATTTTCGAAAGATTTTTTTACACTTTCAATTTTCGAAGTACCTTCCTAATTTTTTTTATTATTAATGCAAAACATAATTATAACAATAGATAAATTTTTGGTTTCACGAATTCTGGAAGCGTATCACTCTATACAAAATTTAAGATGACTTTTGTAATATGTTGACCTCATTTTTGAAGAACTTATATATGGCAGCTCCAAACAACGGAAAAAATTTTAGTAATTTATGAAGTAAGATAAAAGTTTTTAAATTTTGCAAGGCTGTCGATCGAAGAGTGATCGAATTTTCACCTATCAAGTTGAAACCTCGCCTTTGAACTCTGTTCGGGTACCCTAGAGCGGAATGAGATGCTCCTGCCCTTATACACACCACCAATTACCAGTTTTCCACATATTCAAAAATTAACCTCTCAGCTTAACTCTGGTATCCCCACTTATTTCAATCGGATCAAATTTCTCTCCACACCTCTTCTGCGTCGGTTTACGCGCTCGGCACTGCTGAAGTCGGCAAGTGTGAAGAGATCATTTACACGGGATAGTGTCAATCACGTAAGATTGCGGCGAGTTTATGCGGTCAACGCAACAAGCGCAGCCACCAAGTGTGTAGAGAAATTTCGTATGAAAATTGCGAGAAGTGTTTGGGTATTTGGAGAGTTAAACTCGGCTCAAATTTCCACGGCAAAACTAGCAAGCGAATTTGAATTTTCACAACATTTTGTTAAAATTTTTCAGTTTTGTTGATTCGGTTCATTCGACAGCCGGAACTTATGCTGTGCCGTTGGCACATGTGTCGCATTATGCCGGATAGTGTTCCTATTCCGGAATGCCTGATCTAATTGTATATTCGGGTCCGCACGTCGTCGCCTTAATTAAAATTCCTTGGGAAGGCGTGAAGTGTCAAGTTTGTATTAATTTGCATATTTATACACAACGCTTCTCTCGGATACATGCCAACTGATGGAAACTCGATGCTTCCCAGTACATAGACACGATAATGTAATGTAGCGTGTCTCAATTTGAGTGTCTTCTTGGATCAATAATGGCTCCATTCGACAGCAGCTCCTTCCGAACGATGGAGCTTCCGAATACATATTAGTGCCTAGTTGCTAGTATCTTGTGTTTTGTTCGAAAGCAAGGCAAACGGGCTTGTGTTCCTGCCCATCGCACATTATTAAACCTGATCGCTTCGGAAATTTTTGATACAGCCCCTTCATCTACCCGCTCATCCTTGAAACTACCATTTTACCCTTGTTTTCAGCTAAAGATAAATAGAAGAACTGCTGCAAGTAAACATAATCGAAGGATGAAGCGATAGAGGGGGGCTTTATAAAAGGCTTTGTGGTTATCCTGCAAGAATACACACCGACTAGCCGATGCTTATCTTGTTGCTTAATACCCAAATCACTTGTCCGCAAGGGCAGATGTGAAAAATTCTTTTGGTCAAGGTTTAAGGACGAGAAGACAGTGGCTCTTTGAACGTTTTACGAGTGCTTTAAGGTTTACTACCATTCAATAATATCGATCCAATGATATATGCCTTTCATTAGATGTAATATGGCATTAAATCAAATCATTTCCAGCTTCAATTGGATGCCAACAACTGCAGATGGATAAGGTTCCCGCAGGAAGGGGTGCTATCACCATTACTGTGGTCAACTGCGGTCAATATACTACTAACCAGACCCAGCACTTCTGGAATACATATTCAAGGTTAAACCGACGATATAACCTTAACCATCCTAGTACGAGGCAAGTTTGAAGACATTATCTCAAACCTACTGCAGAGAGGACTACACATAATAAGCATGGTGCGCACAAACTGGGTTAAGCGTCAACCCAAAAAAGACGACTATCGTTGCTTTCACGAAAAGGAAGTACTAGAGCAAACTTCTTCCAAAAAGAAACTGGCATTGCCATAACCGTCCAACGATCGATGATAAGCAACTTTTTGTGACCTAAACTGGATGATATGGATACCGATGACATGTAGTTCCTACAGGACGGCGCTACGTGCCACACTGCGCATGTCACGATGGACATTCTGCACGAGCGATTTGAGGGTATCGTTTAACGCCTTAAGACTTATTCCTTTGGGGATATCTTAAATCGCAGATCGATGCGTATAATCCACAAACAATTGATGACCTTTAAGACAACAGAACGAACGCCATCCAGCAAATTCAGCCAAATTTATGCGACAAATTGGTCGAAAATTTAACCTCTCGAATAGGTGCCACCGAGCAAAGCCGGGGCGGACATTTGAACGACATTATATTCCATACTTAATGTCATAAAATATTCTCTCATGCCTCAAATACATGTTGGGCCAACCAAAGCAAATGCGTACAAAGGCCAACATGTAGACAGTCCACTTGCATGCGTTGGCTACCACTTGCCGGCGCTGGTGCTACTTCGCCGCTGTGTCGGTTTTTCGACCACAAGTCAAAGGGGTTTGTGCACGCTGCACGCTTGGCCAAAGGCGTACACAGGTTGGCTAGCCGCTCAGTCAGCGTTTGGTACTTGATCACGACACACATCACAACAAAAATGGCAGTTTGGGAAAATGAACAGACATTTCATTTCAATTTATTGAGCTGTACCAAGCTGAGCCAGCTATATGGAATCCGAAAGTGGATGCCCAGAAAGACCAAAAATAAGGTAATGCTGTTATGACACTGGTTATTTTTCGCGCTTTAAAACGCCAAAAATAACCAAATGGAGCGAGACAGAAAAAGTAACATATAATTTAGACATTGGTGTGAGAGAGACAATCCGAACAGCTAAAAAGTGAGTAACTGTCAAAAAAAAAGCGGCAACAAAGCACCTGCGAGCAGTGTTTCGCAATATTCTAGCAGTTAAGCCAAGAAACACCACTTTCTAATTTCATTGCTAATAAAGAAATGCACAAAGCGGACCATCATATCACACACAAAAATGAAAACACGCTCAAAGAGTTTTAACTGACTGAAGAATATAAAAATCCACAAGTGTCATTCATTGGAATTTCAGTTGATTTCAGTAACAGATGGCGCTAATGGCAGTTAAAAGAAGGCTATATCAGCTAAAATCATCGAATTTATATATCAGGAAACAGGTTGGATATTACGTCGGTATCAGCTCGTTGACGTACTATATGCACATTATTGGGTGATACACTGGTGATATTGACGATATTATGATTTGTATGATATTATGATTTGTATCCAAGGTATAAATTGTGGAAAGTGCCATGTTATGTTATGAAACGCGCTAGAACCGGTATTTTTCTTAACAAACCATTTGTTAGTTTCGTTTACTAGATGCCGCTAGCGTCGGAAAGAGCGGTATCTCTTTCTTTTAATGTTGTTCGCCTTGTCGCATGATTGGTTATTATTGCAGTTTTTTCAAGCTCCAAAAATAACCAGTGTCATAACAGCATAAGTGTGGTTTTCAGTCGAAAAATTGAAAAACAAAACATTTGTTGATATTGTGACCAAACTGATCATGTTGTCGCCGCGGAACCAACAACTGAAGCCAAACAAACCACGGCCAACGTGTGGACGGCAACACTTGGGCACGGTGGCGTTTGCCTGCACTTGTCCGACTTTGATTTGAATAACATAATTTGTATGCAAGCAGTGTATCCATGGTATTACACACAACTTGTTTTATTTACATTTAAAAATTGAACGTCCTTGTTAAAAAACTCTATAAAAGGAGGTAACCATGGATGCTAAGATGAACTGGAATGCACACATCGAACGCACTACTCTTTTTAGACCTGTAGAAGCTATCTTGGTAAAACCTTGAGTTTAAGACCCAATATCGCACACTGGATGTATACGGCAATAATCAGACCAGTGATCACATATGCATCATCTGTATGGTGGCGCAAGACCTTACAGATAACTCTACAGACTCAACAAAGCACACTGCAAAGGTTGGCCTTTACTTTTATTACTGGGGTAATACGAAGCCCTCCTTCCCCTCCCGCCCCTATCCACGCAATGGTCGAGGTAATTTGTAATATCCCCACTCCATTATTCCGCTGTCATTGGCATGTGCTCAATACTCACTACTAGTTTCAACTTTTTAGCATCAAGCGTTTGTAATATATCGAAGTTGAAAGGTGTTGTTATTGGTCGCCTCCGAAAATCTCTGACCCCATCAAAATATTTCCCAATTTGAATTTACGGAAACAGCTGTGATAAAACCAACGGAGGGTTTAGAGTATGTAGTTACCTTATAAATGTCGTTAAAAAATGAGTGCTTGATATTGACTAAACTCGCGACAACTCAACAATCCGTCTCAAGGCAGAAGGAAGATGAAGAGGTTCGGTATTTTAAAGAGAATATTGACTCTCTCCTTTAGCCAGCTACCACGTTAAGCACGAGCCTAAAATCAGCATGATAACTTCAGAACACGTTAAGATAGTAATCTGAAATTACATACCTAACGTTTCACCAGTCCTTTGAATAAGAGTTCAGTGTTTTATCTAAAGTATAATTCGATTGGCCACTGCCTATCCATACGAGTAACTATGATATGGTTTTATCTTCTAGAAAAAAGTTCCTAAAGTAAATTTTGATGTTGTTTTCCATGTTCTACATCAGATTGACTGACTGTATTAAGGAGATATGCGCTCCTGTCTATTTTCAGTACATTTCGATAACTTGGAATGTAATAAAACTTAATGAGTTAATAAAAGTTGGAAGGAATAAAATTCCAGAAAAAAAAACGAAAATATCTGGGAGGCAATTTTATTTAGTAACAACACCCCGATAGTCTCACATAATGGCCATAACAACTTTGATTCCCGACAGAAATGACCCAAATTAAACCCTTGAAGCAAAAGACATCCTATTAATGCTGCGTGGAACCAATTGCCCAGAAATTTATTGCCAGCCCGAGGATAAATGAATTCTTAAGTGGAAAAGGTCGTCCGGGAACTGGCCGGTCGATAAACTTGGGAACTTCTTCTTGTGAAAGTACCTTCATTCCTAAGACGGCATATTTACTTCGATTACCCCGTAATTGATCGAAGACTTTTCAAAGGCTTGGAATGGAATATGTAAGGTGGCGTTTTATTAAAAACAAAAATTTCTCTTCCCCAAATTTGTAACTGATGATAGTCACCGTCCTGTTTTTGGTATTTTAAGTAGTAATCAGCAGTCGAATATATGTAGGGTATGGTGTCAACATTTAAACCAAACAATATACGCCCGGAAATAAAATCCAGAAATTATGGCACTTGCTGTTTGGATAGCGTTTAAATACCGGTTGCAAATTATCTAAGACCTGAACCCGGACTTTCGTTTTGACCGTATTTTCATTCACTTCAAAAACTTTATCGTCCAATTTGGATCCACGATTTATTGAAGATGAAGTTTGAACCAAAATGCATATTATTTACTGCAGAGATTAGCAGTGAAGGACGAAATTGATCGACTCGAAGAGTTGCCTTACAATTAATAAAAAATATGTGCATATACACGGCTAAAGGTATTATTGTTGACCCCTAATTTCAACGAGAATTTTAAGTGGCACATTGAATGCTTATGGATGATCAAGTCAGGATACGCGATTTCTCTTCACATAGTCTTGTGAATGCACGTCCTTCAGTTAGGAACAAAGAAAGAACGGCCTTTTTTAATTAAAAAAAAAACTAGTACACATTCATTTTGCTCGAATTTAAAAGGCCATCAGTTTGATCCACTCAGCTTTAAATCCTATTCGAACACATCAGCTTATTCGATTCGATATCCAACGGACAGAGCTTATAGCAACTTATTGTTATCAACTAGCTCTCGTTATATTCGTGTATATCTACGCATGTATGTAAATAAATCGTGTGATATGGCTATAATAACAAATCCAATGGAATCACGGCGGGTAAATCACAAACCAATTCAATATAGATTAAAATCGGTCCATTGATCTAATCGTATCTAACCAGTCACGAGACTAGAAGTCCTGAACATCGGAAGCTATTGCTATTTCGATTCGACGTTATTTGCCAGCGTTCGATTGCTCATTGAAGGTCTACCTTAGTCCGGAGCCTTGCCAACCCATACGAATCGAATTCTATCTAAATCTATGTGCCTTAGATATGTGTACTGTTCGTATCTATATTGTACGGTGAATTGAGTTTATGCAATCTATTATTAATCCTTCGGCGTAATCAACCAGTTGTGTAAACATGGAAAACCAGACTATTTTACGCACCCATCATTAATTTAATAAGTTCCTGTGACATAGCACACCAATGCACAAATAAAATGGATACGTTTGTCTTGTTTTGTGTATACAGAAATTTCCAAGTAGAGATCAAACGCTATGGACGATGCCTACGCTACCATATCAGCTTAAGAATAGATGTGATTTTGTAAACAATTCATTTGCTTAAAAGCTTGTGCCTAGATCAGGATATTAGAACCGTAGGCATGATATATTTGCAAAGCGAGGCGTTGATCCTTGTTCGCCTCGAGCACATTAATGCCCATATTAATTTGTTTGAAACTGGCAATTCCACGACTTCAATTCATACATGGGATAATAAAGTAAATCAAATCGAATCTCTCATTAAACGTTAATTCAAAATCGTCGCTGTAAGTAATAGAGTGTTTGATTTTCGCATTAACCTTTGAGCCGATTTTATATTAAGATCATAAGAGTAAAATTGAATTCGATTTATCATTAGACCTAAGAGATATGTCGGAATTCGTGAAAATACGTATACCACTATATTAGATATCGAAAGATGCGAAAAATGCGACAAATGAAGAGAAGAGCGCAGTAGTCAAAATAAGCGCGCAGAAGTAAAATTAATTTGATATCTGGACAGAATTCGTGAAAATGTATACACCATTGATCCATTGATAATTGTTTTTGCTTCGCCTCCGCACGCCAATGGAAACGGGACTTTTTTTTAAATACTTTTCTACATCTACACATATATGTACATACCAAGGTTCAACTTTGAATCATAAGCCGTTGCTGCTGTACAAAAAAACACCCTCCACCCCACTCCCGAAACTTGCAACCACTATCAAAAACTTATTTTTCTGGAGTTAGAGTTAGAGGCCCTAAACAGATCTCAGCTTTTACCTTTCTATTCTAGAGTGTTCGCAATAAATTAAATTCTGAATTTATTGCTTTTTACTAGGCTTCTGTAGTTCGCGAACGAACTAGTTCAGAAGAGCGTTCCCATAACTGAAATGAACTAGGTCGCAGTCAGTCCCGCTCCTAGTTCGTTTTCATTGCCGTTCGGAACTCTGTGAGACAATAGGTGCGTTTTAATGCTCTTCAGAGTAGGATAGTACAGCATAAGTATACGTGAAACAACAACAACATCCAGAATAGTCAACCTACTAATTTTACTGGGTTATAAATCCTATACCGGATAGAATGAAATAGTGTGAGTCTATGATGATTTCGCTTCAATTCGCTTTACTCGTTTCGATTTGAATGACTGGTAGCATTTGTCTTTATCACAACACAAATGCAACAGAACTGCAATAAAATCCAATCCGGTGACAGTTTTATTGCCGTTTGTTTTAAAACAAAGGAAGGGAAAAGAATTACGTAAGTGTAACACAACGAAACGGAAATGTCATTTAACTTCAAACTTGACAAACTTTACCAATGAAATTTACTCCACATAATACCCTGGATCGTTTTTTGTCCCCTGCCGATTACGTGCTCTATTCTGGAAAGCATTAAAACACACCTAATATACTATACTAGATCTAGTGTCTTTTTTTTTTGCTCAACATGTTCTACTAGATCTACTGACCTTTTTTTGCTCATCATCTTCTACTACATCTACTGTCTTCGAACTACGACTACTCATCACTGAACTCCCCTGAAGTAATGTATGAACTAAAAGAACGAACTAGTTCGCGAGGGATCGGGAATCGGAAATAATCGCTCACTATGGTGAACTAAAATGCGCAAGCCTACTTTCCATCAACATCGCTTACACACGCACCCTCAAATTTAGTTTTCTCTGTTAGAGGTCATACCTGAAAGTTTTGTTTCCAGACCTGTATGTAAAACCGTGCTGGTTGCACTCTCTGACAGGCATTCTAATCAACTGTCATCGCGTCGCATCGCTCAACGCAAGCGCGTAGCGTTCACAATAATTCCACCTTTAGGACGTATTCAAATACTTTGCTTTGTCTACGTCTATGTTGACGTTACAGCATAGCACTGCTATTATAACAGTTTAGTAAACGCTTGGCTAAATCGTCAAAATGGCTCAGCTGCTTATTTGACACTGCATAAAGTAAAAATAAAATTTAATTTAATAAAAAAATTTGAATTTTTTTACGTTTGCTAAGATTGACTGATAACTCAGCTGTCGTATGTGAGTCAAGACACGAACCGAAAAGGAATTGAGACACAGCTTTGCTATGTCTTACGTCATAAACTGTTATAACTAGACGTAGACGAAGAAAAGTATTCGAATACGACCTTAGTATGCCTACGAAAAATTGTCAAGTATCAGTTTTGTGACATGATACATTTTTTACAAATTGCCGCACTGTCATAGCTCTATATAAATTTCAAGCATATGCGTTTTCTGTATCCTAGAAAACAAAACTGTTCGTCTAAAACGATTCCCCCATCTTACCCCTTACAGCCTCATTGAAAAATACCATTTTAGACCATAAATTGAGCTCAACTCGACGATCGACGAATTAAACCTCTAGAAATCGCGGTCACAAGCACTTCAGAAACTAAAAATCAAATCGAAATGCATCCAGGCACTCCATTAGGGATGCATCCAAGTACTTCGGCTGTCCTGTCATTTTGATTGTGCATAGGACGAGAAATCGAAGTGGCATACAGTGCCGTTCTGCTGCACAGATGGAAGATGCTGAGAAAAATAAAATTTCTATTATTTAATAGACTTTATTATTATTATTTAATAAAATAAAAAACAAAATATAAATAAAATAAATATATGAAAACTTAATAGCTAACTAAGTTAAACACGCATTGTTTACTTTAATCCCCAATCTCAGTTCACTACAAATTTAATATGTCAGAATTTGTGCAAACTTATGCAACCCCGTGGAAGTAAAACCAATTCTGATAAGATTATCAGACCTAAGAGATATGACGGAATTCGAGAAAACGTTAAATAGCAAAAACTCCTTAAAGTGGTTTCGTGCAAAAATATACAACCCCTTTCCACCACCCTCAGAGGTTGAATTCAAAAATAAATAAAATATATACAACGCCTTTACACCATCTGAGGGCTTGAATTTAAAAAATATTCTGAAAGCCGTTTCTAGGTATTTATCTGGAGTACCCAAAAAATTAAAATCACCTAAGACATATTACGAAATTCGTGAAACTGAATGCACCCTACTTTCAGTGAGCATTTTTTTTTGCTTCACCCAGTAAGTTTCAGAGCTTCACTCCAAGTTTCAGCTAACTATCAATAGTGGTTTTGAAGATATATTTTGGTTTTTTTTCTACTAGGGGTCTATCGGGCCTACCTTCTGCTTGAATTTCAAGATCCTTTCCTAAACAAGATATGAGACGTGATTTTTTTTCTTTTTTAAAAATCATTCCAAGTCGACAATTTTTACTATCATAGATCTATGTATAATACATATATAAGTTCCAAGTTTCAACTTCCTATCGTAAGCGATTGCTGAGGTATAAAACCAAACATACTCTCTCATGCTCCATCACTCCAAAAATTCATTTCAAAAGCCAAAACAGTCTACCGATTAAAAAAACGGGGGACAGACGGACTGAATTTTTTGTTCCAGTTTTGAGGTTTACTAGTTCTAAAACGTGAAAATGCAAAAAAATCACGGTAGAATTTTTTTTAAGTCGATCACAGTACTTCTGTATTACAGAAACAATAAGGTAAGGCCTTATTGTTAATACAAAGAGACAATATAATAGAACTTATTATGTAATTGAAACATAAACGTCTCATCATTCTTGACTTCAACATCGGAGTCATCTTTCGAAAAGACAATTTTACTAACCCCTTGTACTATGCGCCTTCGTCGTCGGCATAATCCTTTATGAATAGTGCCTAGTCCTGGTAATATTCTAAGACATCGTTCATATCTTCTTATGCTATGAGTATAAAGCTACGAACGTTAACACGCTTTTCACCGTGTTACTCATCCCAAGTAATCTAATCTCGGCATTTAATTAAAACAGCGGAGTAAGTTATTTTAATTATAGGGCATATAAATAGAATCTTAATTCTGATTTTTGGCGCGAAATTTTGTTATAATATCGTCCTTGCAGGAGCCTTGATCATTCCATTCACGTAAAATAATGAATAAGGATGGAAATGTACAGAGAACTTTTATTCAATGAATATGTCACCTTAGAGCTCGTATGAAGATTATTCGATATGTGCGTGTGTGTGAGTCTTTGTACGGGTTTGAAAAGTTGAACTTATTCCTGACAAACAACTCGCATTACATATTTGCTTCTAATTCAATTCATAGAATGTTGTGTTGCTGGAAAAACCAGGCAACATCACATTCATATGGGAAGGATAATCTTACGCATATCTTCACGTATATATGATAATGACTAAGCTCCTCGGATAACGCCTCCAGTTCTCTATACTTCGTAATTTGGATACTGCATAAAATGTACATAAATCAATTTTTGAACGATTCAAATATCTGTTCCAGATTAAAACTTCATATGCGTTTAACACTTTTGTTTTGTTCATTTTTCTTAAGCTTGTTTACACTGTATGCCATGCTATCAAATATTTGACTCACAAAATTTGACGAAAAGTTCAGTCAAATTATTTTCGGCTGAATAAACATCGTGAAGAGCAAATAAAATATTGTGGCAAACAAAAATTTGACCAGTACACTATCTGCCTGCATTTGACAGTAAGATCAGTCAAATATTTGACATAGTAAAGCTTGTATTACACTGTATGTCAAATACTGCACTATTCTGGCTGGCAAATACAGTCAGATAGTGTAATCGTTAAATTTTTGTTTGCCATATTATTTTTTAATTGTTTTAATTTGACAGAAAAGATTTGACTGAACTTTTCGTCAAATTTGTTTAGTCAAATATTTGACAGCATAGCATATCGTGTAATACTAGCTTAATTCAGGCTTTAGAACGTTCGTAACATTAATTAGAGTATAATCGCTTCATTGTAGCAATAATGTACCGTATGGATACAGATAGGCTTTCTTTCGGTTGACCACCAAATCAATATTAACAATTGTACTACTTAGTTATAAATATTAAGGAAATATGTACATAAATGAAATGTACCGTAAAATATATTCTTAGGAAATAACAATAAAATTAAATTTCAAACAGAATTTACTGTTTTATTAACAAAATCATGCACCGTATTTGATTTCAATTTAATTGTCAATTTTTAAGGTGACATTCCTTGCAACGATCATTGTCCATACATGGCGAAAATCAGCGATTGATTCTGATGCCGAATTGGTTCATGACTTATTGCAATTTTTGTATACCTGAAGCATTTATTTTAGGCAAGAAATATAACAAGAAAATGTATACTCGCACTACTTACCTTATCATTATCAGTAAGGCTTACGGAAGCAGAATAACAACACCAATATAAGGAGAAGTACTGGTAAGAGTATAACTAATTTCTATGGATACGTAAAGAATTGTATTAAATGGTGAACCATTTTTATTGTATATCAAGAAATGAATCAAAGCGCAAACTAGTAAGGGACCCCACTATTTAAATTCAAAATTAGGCCAATTTAAAGACCGAGAAATAAATTAGTTTGCTGTTCAATTCATTCATTGCCCCTACCTTATTTAGTTCATCGCAAGGAACGCTTATATCCACTGAGCATACTTCAATTATAGCTATGCCTTAGCGAATACAGGCAACTAGACAAAAAAAATCGAATCTAGACCACTAGACCAGTTTAGACTAACAAATTTAAACTTGAAGTTTACATAGAGAATTAAGCTGCGTGGTATGGGAGTGAATCACTCCAAAAAAAAATTTGTCTGAAGACTTCGTAGACTCAAAATATCTTCTTCTGAAAATAATATAACTGTAACCCTCAAAGGTTTCGGAGGGAGCGAAGAGTAAGGAATTATTTTGAAAAACATGATATCTAGAGAACGCTTTAATAAATTTCGCTCTGATAATTAATGCAGTTTCATTACTTGGACTCCTTTGTTTGAGGAGGATGGAAAGAAGATGGCTTCAAGGAAAAGCTTAAAAGAAAAGCTTATTTCTCAAAGAAGGCTAAGCCTAGAAAATTGAAATTGATCATGACATATAAAATCTGCCAACAGTCCGGTTAACACTATATAATTTTGTGGGACAAAGTCCGGGAAACGGTTAAAGTCGAAGAGCTTCCCTCAAGGACGTGGTCATAGATGAAATATAGCACTGGTTGTTAAGAGGCAGCAAGGCTATTATTATTATTGATTATATCAATTGAATAGCTCCTTGCACAGTTTTCAACATTCGTCAAGGGTTATACATGCAAATAAAAATCCTGTGGAAGTAAAAACCTATTTAATATATAATCAGACCCAAGGGATACGGAGGAATTCGTGAAAACGTATATGACTTGAGTCGAATATACATGAAAACCTGTTGAACTGTATCAATTTGATATCTCGACAGACCTAAGAGATATAGCGAAATTCGTGAAAACGACCGTCTTTCAAGCCACGAGAAATCCATTTTAATGCGGATTGGATGATTTTTCTCTGACCATTATACAAACTGAACTAACGATATGTGAGATATTCAAGCATTTTTAAATTTGAATACCATCGTTGCCAACCTTGCAACTTTATCTGTAAATTTACTTCTTTTTTTAACTATTTTCGAGCAACACTGCATTTACCCTTTTACTTTATTATTTTAATAATAAAGTATTGTTATCGATTTTTAAAAAAAAAAAATTTGCTACCCTGAAAATTTTTTTTTATACGTTTTATGACTAATAAGCACCAAAAAAGCAAAAAAAATTTTCAGTCCGTCTGTGCGCCGTCCGCCGTCCGCCGTCCGCCGTACGCAAAACGTTTGAGGGCTTATAACTCCTAAACCCTATGAGCTATTAAATTGAAATTTTTTTTATTAATAGACTGGGTAGGTCCCTTGAAGTGACCACTTTTTGCGGGGCGGGAGTATGAGGGGGGAGGTAGGGGAAGCGTTTTAGACGAAAAATTTTGGTTTCTAGATCTCAGCAACCGCTTACGTTAGGAGGCTAAAACTAGGAATTTGTATAGAGCTTCGATAGTGGACCCATTTGCAAAAATATTGTTGATATGGGTGAAGGGGTGTGGGAGTGGGGGGAAGAATAATGAGTCCGAAAGGTTCGAAAGCCGAGATCGACACATTCTAAAATCCATATCTCCTAACCGGTTAATGTCACAAAATGAAAACTAAATAATCATATGTAGGTATACTAGGAGAATAGATTGCAAACAAATTTTTGAGAGGGGGCAGTGAAGTACGGGGGTGGGGGTTGAAAAACTTTAGATTACGTTATCTCACTTACCAATTTCACTAGAGAAATAAAATTTGGTTTCTGTATAAAGGTTGACAAATAAAGTTTAAGTAAAATTTTGTAAGGGGGTGGTGGAGCATGGAAGTGGAGGGGGTAAGAATTTTTTTAAAAAATCAAGTCTCCTATCTCAAGAACAGTGTAAGATAAATGCTTACAATTTTTACCAGAAGTAGGCCTAATAGACCCCCAGCAGAAATAAAAATTTCAGGGATGAGGGTGTAGAGGGTGAGGGTGGGGGAGGGTGAAAGGTAAAAAGTTATAATTTTTATATCTCGAAAACCTATAATGATATCAAGCTGAAACTTAGTATTTAGATAGAGCTATAGTAGTAGCATGCTTAAGAAATATAATTTTTTATAGGGGTAGAATGGCATGGTGGTGGGGGGTGTTTTTCCTAACTATAGAACGGCTTATGCTAGAAAGTTGAAATTTGGTATGTGTATGTAACTCAACTAGAAAAGTAATTTTGTTTAAAAAAAATTTCAAACATCCATTGGGGTTTAGAAGGGGGACAAAAAAAATGATCAGTGAAAATGGAATGCATATATTTTCACGATTTTCGTCATATCTATTAGGTCTTTCCAAATATTGAATTCATTTTTATTCTACGGCTTCTTCATATAAATACCTAGAAAGTGTTTTCAGGATTATTTGAAATTCGACCACCAAGGTGGTGTAGAGGGGATGTATACATTTCCACGAATTCAGCCGTATCCCTCAGGTCTGACTAGATATCGAATAACTTTTCACTTCCACTGGCTTATTTAATAATCACCTAAAACACATTTTCAAGTTTTTTCCTTTTTCAACCACTAAGAGTGTAAAAACGGGTTGAATACGTTTTCACGAATTCCGTCATATCTCTTAGGAGTGATAAGACATCGGATTGGTTTTTACTTCCTCTGGCTTTCTTTATATATATCTAAAATCTCATTTCAGGATTTTTGGATATTCAACCCCAAAGTGGGTGCAAGGGGGTTGCATATGTTTTCACAAATTCTTTCATATTTCTTAGTTCTAATGAGATATCGAATTCATTTTTACTTCCTAAGGCTTCCTACATAATCGTTAAAAAGTTGATTTCAGGATGTTTGATATTCAACTCCTATAGGACGTAAGGCTTTCGACATATTTCTCAGGATTGATAAGATATTAGATTGGTTTGCACTTCCACAGACTTTTTATATAATCGTCTACAAACGCATTTCCGATTTCATGTAATGGCCCAAAACGAAATCACGAAAAACCTTCTAATGGCGTAACAACTGATATTATACTAGGACTAGACCTCGTCCCGGAGTATGACCCAATTAAATAATTCATATGATATATGTGGCAGCGGCGTAAGTATTCTAGCGCGACCCCATTCTAATCGCTTCCCGAACTTTTTTTTAAGGTTTTCAGTCACATAGTAACCTACACCGCATCTCAGAATTAAACTCGTTCCGAACTTCTACCCAAAAAATAATAAAGTTGCGCCCAGACTGTTGGCAGATTTTTTCGATGGAGTGATACGAGTACAGGCAGCAGGTTTTCATCCAGCTGATTATCATTTTTTTCGTGAGAGTATCCTTACGACTAGGCCGAATGGAATTGGGTTCTTATCGCAAAACAGGGAAACCAATATTTTATTTTGTTTTTGAAAACCCTTAATTCAACCCTTAGATCTGCGATCTGCCTTGCAAGTACATACTTCTTTGTCGCATTTCGATTTTGAGGAAATCAAAAAACAGCCGCTAATAGTCTAATTTAGAAAAGAAGGATACAAACTCTGTTTAATTGACCTCTGATTTCCTTGCGGCGGCAATTATTGACAAACCAAAATTGGCAGATATTGCGAATTTAATGCCTTTAATACTGTTGCGAGCTAGCGGTTCGCCGGGATTTCAAGTAAAACACAATTCGCTTAAAATAAGTGTTAATTTATTATTTCGCACTTTAATTCTATTCGTACAATTATTCGCACTGTATGGCAATACCGTCCGCTTTTATATAGCACTTGACTCAATCACACGCTATCAATCGCTGTTCACTAATACGTTCGCGTACTAGTTGACTGTCACAGTCCACGTAATAAAAATTACTATGTCCCTCGCTGAAAGCTTCGTCTGCTTTAATACTACTTGGCTGTAGTCGATACTGTACCTGAATGTTCGCTCGGTCAGGTGTGTGGACGGTTCTCGAAAGCTTTAGAGCATTCGATTTTGATCTTCTACGCTGTTCTGGTACTTGCGAGAACATTCGATTAGAAGGAAGGTAAAATTCAGTTGCTCCGCCCCCTTATATCCTTCAACTAGGTTACTGATTGGGTTACTTTGCAGCTAGGTATTCGATTGTTGCTGTTTCCATTATGCAAAACCGATCGTGTTGCGCGGTTATATATAGCAATACAATCAATTCAAGTGCAAACTTATCTGCTGCCTGTTCTTTACTATGAACTTCTTGCAAATAGTGAAGATGAATGATACTTTTTTTACATTAAAAAAATATATTCTTATTTTGATTTATAGATTCACAATGGTTAAACCTACATTTTTGAGTTATTTTATTCCACATTTCTTTGCAAGATCGTTTCAAAATCCTTAAGGGAATAGTGGTCTAACACAGACTTTTGAAATGGAACTACTGAAAAAGGTATCTCATTAGAAATACTTTATTATTAAAAAATAATAAAGTAAAACCTATGTAAAATTTAGCAACTCTATCTAAAAGAACTTGATAGCAATTTAACTTGGAATTTTGCTAAATGAGAACAATATTTCATTTGAGTGAAGAACTTCACAACTATAGTCATTAACCTCAAAGAGTTAGTTCAGTGAAGTACTTCAATTGAACTGTTCATTTCATCTTTTCTCTTCACTGACCAGCCGTTCGTAGTCTCTCACTAGTCAGTCAGTTCTTCAATTAAGCTAGTGTGTGTGAATTGGCTTCTCTAAACAGCCGTTCATTAGTCAGTCAGTTGTCAGTTCAGTTGTGCTTATGAGCTGGGAAATAGGAAGAAGAGCGATGCATTTATGTAAAGCTACTCTTTCTTATAATAGAGTGTCTTGGAAAATAAATATAAATAAAATATATGATAAACCACTGAGAAAAAAGAGCTAGTACTTTGTGAAGAATTATGTTGTATCTTCACTGTGTGTGTTTCTGAACAACACGGAGACGGACGGACGAAACGATTGATTGGTTCTCTGTCTCTCTTCTATCTGTGCTCGTACAGTTTACTCTGTTAGTCTTCGTTCTCTCTTCATTCGTTTCAATTTTTTTTATTCACCTTTCGAGTTGAACTGCAGTTCATCAAAAGGACTGAGTTTCTTCATTTACTCACTTCAATGAAATGCTCTCTTAGAGTAGCGTCCCATTCCCAATTTATTCTTGGGTTGGTCTACTTCTGCTTTCAATGCTTCAAAATACTCTACTACCATATCTTTATACAAATTTCGATTTCAACTTTCTAGCGTAAACGATTCCGCCAAAATTGTTCATCTTAAACCATCTAAACTAAAAAGAATGCTCTTATCTTCGCCATATGACTTACACCTATTTCGCCTTACATTATTCAAATCTCTAGCCACCATTTGGCTCGACTTTATTTCAAATTCTTTCTGGAGAATGGTGAAAATGCTTGCCTGGACGGGATGCCGTCAAGGAAACTGCAAACCAACATAGTAACACTTTATTTTCCGGCACCTTTTATGAACATATTTATGTGAAAATCGATAGCTCAATGGAAATCAAATAATCTTCAACACAGTTGCTTAATAGTATCCGCAATCCTTGCAATATTTCATCAAAAAAAAAGACGGCAAAAAGCATTGAAAAGCGTTTGGATCCAGTGATTTAAGTGGAAACACTTGCAAAACGGATAGGTGCATTCCGACCTTATATCCACCCAGACAATCTATCAACGTAATAGAAACGTCACCGCAAGCATTCTTCGGGATTTCACTTGCAGCTTGTCGCGTTTCTTACGTCGCGTTCCACAGAATTCGCTCATTACATTTTCCCAAGTAAACAAAGGATTTTTGGCAATTTTCCGAATAGTGAAAACTGAAAACAGTTAAAAGTTAAATCTCTGTGAAACAAAAAGGAGTGTCCCAGATATTTTACAGCCGAAGAGTTTTACCGTATCTCCGATATGTTTGTCGCCTGGCACTCTGCCAATGGCGATGTCTTGGAGATGTCCTTTTTCTGTAGCCATCGAGAACGGACGGGATTTAAGTTTGACCTCAACAGAAGAAGCATCCAAGCTGGTGCGTTCCTTTCTACTTGGGAATTTCTTAACATGTCCTTCATGCAGTTTCCAGAGATTTTCTTCGAAATTTGGGTCATCGTATTTACGAGTATTGCAAAATGTTAGTATGATTTTTGCGATGCTATCAAAGGTCCTTGGCTTTGCCATTGAAAAGGGAACTTTAAGAGTGGAGCCGGGATCGTGTTTATATTTTTATTTTTTTTTCATATTCCGACACTACACGAATGGAACTCGTATTATTCTGGGAACGTTGTTAACACATCCAGACACACATGTTTTGTTCTACGTTGGGAATTTCCGTTCGGCAACTAGAGACGCTTTATCACGCGAAATTCCCGTACGTGTGATGTACTAACTGCTCTTTTATGGTAATCTAAGAACCTGATGATACGATGGTACATGGTGCCGGGAATGATCTTCTTATGATATCACCACTAAGTTATGCTGCCTCTTTTTGGGTGGGGATAAAATCGCTATGGTAAATGCTAATAAAATATGTATCCCTGTCTTATTTGTAAGGCGAACGCCTTCCGCTTTTTCTTATATTTGGTGGTATGTGACTCGGAGAAATTTATGCGATTTGGTTCGAGATTATGATAATCGAATGTTGTCGCTTTTACGAGAGTATCTGCATACGATATATATATTTCTTTCAATACACAAAAAATTTATATCGCTGGCGTATACACGAAAAATACAATCATTGCGGAATTTTATAGCTGTTTCAATTTTCGGTAAATATTGTATTTATTTGCTCTAGGATCAGAGATTACGGTGGAGATTTCTTATACATCTATATTTGTGGAATCTTCGTGGTTCTTACAGAACGAGAACTTCTTGAATATAGAGAGCTGCATAAAATAGTGCAATTTATGTGGCTGCCTGGCCAACCTTCTGCTCCGTCAAATTAACCAACATTTTAAGAGTGGCGGTTTTTATTGCTTTTCTGACCTAGTTGGTCAAATCTGCAAAAATCTTCCATATATATATCTGCAAGACAAGTCGGCTCGTATACGAGATACTTCGAGACGTCTTATGGAAAAAAAATACACGTACCGAGACAAATGCGCCCCGAATCAGACAAAACTGCGAATTTCGCGATAGCAAAATAATTACTTTATTATTTTAATAATAAAGGGGAGGTGGGGGAAGCGTTTTAGGCGGCAAATTTTGGTTTCTAGATCTCAGCAACCGCTTATGGTAGGAGGCTGAAACTTGCAATTTATATAGAGCTTCAATAGTGAACCCATTTGCAAAAAAAAAAATTCCCGATATGGGTGAAAGGGTGTGGAAGTGGGGGGAATAATAAAGCGTCCCAAACGCTCGAAACCCGAGATCGAGACATTCTAAAATCCATATTTCCTAAACGGTTAATGTCACGAAATTAAAACTTAATGAACATCTGTAGATATACTAGGAGAAAAGATTGGAAACAATTTTTTGAGAGGGGGCAGTGGCGTACGGAGGTGGGGGGTGAAAAAAATTTAGATTACAATATCTCACGAATCAAATGCACTAGACAAATAAAATTCGGTTTCTGTATTAAGGGGTTACGCCACTCTAGAGTTTTCGAAAAATCTTTTTTTTTATTTTAAATGGTCCCTTAGGTCCTCAAAAATGCTGTCCCAAAAGATTATGGCCGAAAAAAGTCTCTAAGGACTCGGCTTTCGAATTTTAGTACAAGGCCGCCTGCAAAATTATTCATGATTTTCTACTACTCAAAACTTCAAACGCGTTTATCTCAGAACTACATTTTTCAAGCTTACCGGAAACATAACCCGGACAATTTTCAACCGATTCACTTGAAATTTTGAATATATCTTTAAAACTACGTAGGATTTTTTTTATATTGCATAGTTCATTTGTTATTAACAATTCTCTGACGATTTTTTATGCAAATTTCACACTTTTCACTTTAGAAGTGCGCCATTTGTCTAAAAATCAAAATATCGAAAAAATCCTACGTACTTCTCTGGCTGTTGTTATATGTAATCGAAATAAATTTATTAGCTTATCATAAGTCAAAAATTACAGCCACTAGGTGTCCGACCATGGACCCCGGAAAAACGGAGACGTCATCGCAAAAACGCCGCACAACCGCCATTTTGAATTTAATTGCTTAAAGAAAATTACTGTACATAGACAATAACATGTATTATAAATATCCATTTTTGTAATCTCGATTTATTTTGCCGTTTTTCTGAGAAAAATCCTGAAAATGGCCTATTTTTTTAGGCTCTAGAGTGGCGTAACCCCTTAAGGTTGATAAATAAAGTGTGCTAAAAGTAAAATTTTTTAGGGGGCGGTGGGACCATATCCATTCTGTGGGATACCATTAAGCATAGCCTGAACATCCGAATGTGGCAAAAATCGCAAAGTGCCATTCACTGGGACTTGGCACCGGGCAACAGGAACTCAAAGCTTTTTATGCCAAAAAACTTGGAAAAAAAAGAACATCTGATTATCTAAAATTAAGCAGATATCAGACCGAACCCTAGTGGGAGCTCTGACTGGACATTGTCACATGAGGAAGCATCTCAATAGGATTGGTCTCTCTGAGACTAAAATTTGCAGAATATGCAATGACGAAGACGAAACACCAGAGCATATCCTCTGTGAATGTGAGGGTTTAACTCGCAAAAGGCTTCGTCACTTCGGTCAGGGTTTCATGGACCCATCGGAATTCCTGACCATTCCTCTTCGCAAAATACTAAGCTTCATTGAAAGCACAGGGATCGAAGAGGATTCATAGTCAAACCGGGGGGACGTCACAATAACCCCAACTGTGGCTGCAGTGACAGAGGTTAACCACACCAACCCCTAATTCCAATCTAATCTAATCTAAGGGGGCGGTGGAGCATGGAAGTGGAGGGGATAAGAATTTTTCTAAAAAATCACGTCTCATATCTCAAGAACAGTGTAAGATAGATGCTTAGAACTTTTACCAGAAGTAGACGCCTAGCAGAAAAACAAATGTCGAGGGTGAGGGTGGGGGACGGTGAAAAGTAAAAAGTTCCGATGCTTATATCTCGAGAACCTATAACCATCGAAAGTTGAAACTTAGTATTTAGATAGAACTATAGTAGTAGCATGTAGGAAAAATATAATTTTTTATAAGGGTAGTATAGTACGGGGTGGGGGATGTTTTTCCTAACTATAGAACGGCTTATGCTAGAAAGTTGAAACACGGTACGTATATGTAAATCAACTAGAAAAGTAATATTGACTAAAAAAAATCAAATATCCATTGGCTTTCGGAAGGAGGGCAAAAAAATTATCAGTGAAAATGGAATGCATATATTATATATATATATTTTCACGATTTTCGTCATATCTATTACGTCTTTCCAAATATTGACTTCATTTTTATTGTACAGATTCTTCATATAAATACCTAGAAAGCGTTTTCAGGATTTTTTGAAATTCGACCCCAAGGTGGTGTAAAGGGGTTGTATGCTTTTTTACGAATTCAGCCGTATCCTTCCGGGCTGATTAGATATCGAATAACTTTTCACTTCCACGGACTTGTTTAATAATCACCTAAAACTTGTTTTCAAGTTTTTTATTTTTTCAACCCCTAAGAGGGTATAAACGGGTTAAACACGTTATCTCTTAGGAGTGATAAGACATCGGATTGGCTTTCACTTCCTCGGGCTTTCTTTATATGGTATATATCTTAAAACCCATTTCAGGGTTTTTGGATATTCAACCCCGAAGTGGGTGCAAGGGAGTTGCATATGTTCTCACAAATTCCTACATTTTTCTTAGTTCCAATGATATATCGAATTCATTTTTACTTCCTAAGGCTTCCTATATAATCGTCAAAAGTTGATTTCAGTATTTTTAGATATTCAACTCCAAGAGGACGTAAGGCTTTCGACATATTTCTTAGGATTGATGAGATATCAGATTGGTTTTCACTTCCACAGACTTTTTATATAATCGCCTACAAATACATTTCCGATTTCATGTAATGGCCCAAAACCAAATCACGAAAAACTTCCTAATCACATAGCAACTGATATTATACTACGACTTAGACCTTGTTCTGGAGTATGACCCAATTATGTAATTCATATGTTATATGTGGCAGTGGCGTAAGTATTCTAGCGTGACCCCTTTCTAACTGCTTCCCAGAAAAGCGAATTCAACATATCATTAGCTTTAAGAAATACGTCAGAATTCGTGAAAAGCATGTCGAATTTAAAGTCATTTGATAACTCGACTGAGCCAAAATATGTGACGAAATTCGTGAAAATGTATACAACTTCTTGTTCACGGTAAAAAATGTTGCACCACCTCGAGAAATAAAAATCAGAAGTTTTTGTTTTCCACCCTCTTCCACTCTTACCTCCGACACCCTCAAACACGCAATTTTTTTTCACTGCTGTCTACTAATATAAGTATAACTCCTGAAATGCTTCTTGAGATATACAATTTTTTTTTTAAATTTTTATTTTATTATACATTTAACATACTCCACTTATAAACTTACAAACCAATTCTATCTGTTTGGCGTATTTGATCCGGAAGATATCGTAGTCCAAAATGCTTAACCCCACACCCCCACACGTCACCTATCCCTTTAGCATTTTTTATGTGCTCCAAGTATGCCTTCAAATATTCACAAAGTTTAAACCTTGCGACATAAACCGAAAGTCAGTATTCCAGCTTTCAAGTATTTCAAAGAAATTTTTTTCTCTCCCCCGTACTCGTCCACCCAAGTCGATGCTAATGTTTCCACTATTATAATTCTATATAAATACTAAATTTTAACTTTCTAGCATGAGCAGTTCCTTATATACCGAAACCAAAACTTTTCGTATTAGAAAGTAAAAAAGTTACCCCCAGACTGTACACAAGCCTGTCCAGAGCGAATCCTTTGCAAAATAAGCTGACAAATGTTTGTTTTCATCATAGACTCTCTGATGTGACTGAATAATATGAAGCTCATTCAGGTCTTAAAACTAAGTACCCCATTTTCATTGTAACCTTACCATTAAGTTAACATTAACATTTCATAAATTAACTTGACTTTATAACAAGATTTCGTATATTAAAACAGGTACCCATGTAACATTTCTGGTTCCATTCTGCTCGAATATTTTACATCCATACTACAACTAAGTCGCTATAAGTGCCTATTCGACGACCTATCTATAAAATTAAATCCTAATTAGATTTCATCATAAAACACGAGTAATTTTATAATTTAACATAAAACGAGGTTATCGGAAAGATAAATGGATTAATTTAGTTGATAGTGAGTAACGATGAATCCAGTCGTTCTATTCTCTTCTAGCGAAAGCAGAATCATCCCTTGATCATTGTTCGAACTCTGAGGCGCTTATACGGACAACTATAATGTTTTGTATCCTCGACATGAGAAAAGGTATGCATATAAAATAGGTATGGATATTTACGAGAATATGTATGCTTCCATCTACGTAACATCCAGGCCTCAAAATGAGACATACTATATATGGACATGAAGTGTATATATTGATGGCAAAATCACGTTAATCTCAGTGAATCGGATTATATCGCTATAAATTAAATATGTAAAGCATTGTAAGTTTAATCCAGCTCTAAAGTTGGTAACGCAAAAAACTAATTTTATTGCTTATAATCATTTTTGTTCAGTGATTATGAAAAGTTCCAAATACGCTTGCTATCCACCTATTCGAACGGGTGATAACTCCAGAACGCATTGACCTAGGATGTTGAAATTAAGTCTGCACTTCTTAAATAGTATTTGAAGTGCTCAAATTTCTTCATGTGGCTTCCATACGAAAGTCCTTGAAATATGTACGAAATAATTTATAGGTAGGCACTTCAATTTTCCAACAGTTGAGCCCAAAATCATGGCTGTATAAAGAAAATCGACTTAATTTTCCGTATAACCTCCATACAAAAGTCCTTGCAAAAATCTATATAATCGAAGAAATCTTTCAACCGTATGGTCGAAATTTAAGAATATTTAATTTTGATTTTAAAGTAATATTGAGTAAGTGATTTCGTAATCACATTGTACTTATCACTCTGCTCAATATGTAGATTTCGTTTGGCGTCTATAATTCAGTATGTTTTAATCTTAGAGTATAAGTTTTAATAGAAAATTTAGCAGCACGTTATTGTCGAGAAGCCAATGCATCCACAGAGAGTGACAGTTTGGTGCGGATTGTGGAGTGGTGGCATCATTGGACCATTTTTATTCGAAAATGAGGTCGGGAACAACGTTTCGGTCAACGGTGAATGTTACAGAGCCATGTTATCCGACTTTTTTTTTACTGAAATTGAAGACATGGATTTGGACGACCTCTGGTTCATGCAGGATGGCGCGCCATGCCACACAGACCATGCCACAATCGATCTTTTACGCACCAAATTCCCAAATCGTGTTATCAGCCGTCTTGGTGATGTCAATTGGCAGCCTCGGGGCTGCGATTTGACCCCTTTGGATTTTTTTTTGTGGGGAACCGTGAAGGACCGATGTTATGCCAACAATCCAGAAACCATTCAAGCACTTAAGGCCAATATCATCCAAGCAATCCGTGAGCTACAGCCCGAAACCATCAATAAGGTCTTGGAAAATTGGATTGACAGAATGCGCTACTGCGCAGCCAGCCGAGGCAGCTACTTGAACGAAGTTGTGTTCCATCAATAATAGGAATGTTTACTCTTACTAATAAAGCCATAATACATGGAAAAAAATTTAATTTTGTTCATTTTATTGCATTTTTAAAAAGAAACTTGTATTTGGCCCACCCTGTATTTACTGGAGACCACAAGCCACCGGTTTTATTTAAAGTGCTTTGAAGCCAGAGAAGTGAAACAAAACATGGTCGTAGTGTCAAATTGTTGTTGTTTAGCGTGTTTCAAGAGCGGGACATAATATAAATGAGAGTGAGAAAAATAAGGTCGTTACGTCAATTTTTATTGTTTTGCGTGTGAATCACGTCCAGCTTCAACTCAATCACTGCTTGTCATGAAAATTAATAGTACAAAAAATGAATGAAGTATCATTCTAACTTATTTGTTCTTATCTGAATACCGTATGTAATATCAACTAGTATTTAATGTTAATGTTCTCTTCACTTTCAAAACAAACGAACAAACGAACTAAGAACTGTAAAGGGCTGCGCACATTTAAACCGATGTCTAGACCAAATTGTTATTGATTATATCAACACAAACTTTCAATTAAAAAATTATTTGTTTAAAAAAAACCGTAGTCACAACTGCGTGGAAGTTGTGTAGTAATGGCTAATTCTGTGGTTAGACGATTTCAAGAAAAATTTTGAATAAACATTGTAAGCTTATATGTCATATGATACTTTTACAACATTAGTGTATCCGTTTACATCTTAATTTATCCACACACTTACTTTTTCGGCTTCGATATTTCGATTTATCTGTTTAAATGTGCCCAGTTCTTAAATGTCAAAATTGGGCTGAATGTTGCTGACCATCTTTTGCTGAAATGATACAATAACACGTGATTTTTCTATAAATCAGTCAGCTGACCAAAAACATGTGATTTCGGCACATTGTGAATATACTTAATGGTTGAGTTCGTTAGGGGACAAAACCATTTAAATCCTTTGGGTAATTTATTTTTAATTGTGCTACCTACGGGATATAAATTCCTTTAAATGTAACATCCACCCGACTATTGTCCTCCAATCCCTTCTAGTTTTATTAACATCCTATTTTTCTATTAATGCTTTTTTCTCTTTCTAAACTGACTCGACTGTAAGACTGTATTAAAGGTATACTACTTTTCACCACTTACTATACGATAAACAGAAAATTCATAAAATTAAAAACTTCAAATTTATTTTAAAAGTATGTAAAATAAATAAAAATACATAAAATCATTCTGTAGTATATAAATATCCATGAAAAATTTATTTATTTTAATTTTATTTTTGGAACAATTAATTAAATGAATTTATTTTAATATGTGTTAAAATTTATATAATTTTAACCGTAAATTATAATTATCTTCCCTTTGTATTATTTTACTTTATTATTTTAAATATAACTGAACTATGATAGTGGACCCATTTGCAAAAATATGATCGATTGGGGTGGAAAGGTGTAGGAGTGAAGGGAAAACAGCATTTTTCTAAAAAAATCACGGCTCATATCTCAGGAACAGTTTATGATAGATGCTAAGAATTTTTACGGGAAGTAGGTCTGATAGACCCCTAGCAGGGTGGGTGAGGGTGGGGAGGGTGTAAAGAAAAAAGTTCCGATTTTTACATCTCGAGAACCCATAATGATGGACTGCTGAAACGTGGTATTTAGATAGAGCTATAACAGCGGCATATTGAAAAATGTTTATTAGAGGAATAGTTGGTATAGTACGGGGTGTGAGGTGTTTTTTCCTATTTATGGTCCGGCTTATACTAGAAAGTTGAAATTTGGTGAATAAATGTAGGTCTACTAGAAAAGTAATTTGGGTAAAAAAATTTCAAATATTCATTAGCGTACGAAAAGGAGGCAAACAAACGATTAGTGAAAACATGATGCATATATATTCACTAATTTCGTCATATCTCATATATCTTCTGAAATATTGAATTAATTTTTATTCCACGTATTCTTCACAAATTGCCTGGAAAGTTTTTATAGGATTTTTGCAATTCAGCTCCTAAAGGTGCTCTTACACGAGCAATTTTTCAAGCAATTGATTGCCTGACGACTATTGCCGAAACTAGTGGAGCGATTAATGCAGCAATATAGGGCAATATCATGCATATTGCGGCAATATTTCGGCAATTTGGCAATGTTTTCACAGATTGCTGGTATTGCTCGCACTATAGTTGCTGTATTTCCACGGACTTGGAAAATTCCGAGCAATTGTCCTCGATCGGTGATTCAACTGTCTAGTTTTGTTTTGAATTTTGCATTTATTTGTCAAGTTTCGTGTTATAAAGGTTTAAAATTCAAATATTTCAAAGTTTCATTTTAAGCTTTAGATTTGTTTGTCAAGTTTGCTTTCGTGTTGTTCATAGACTGAATTGCTCGTCAAAGCCCTTATTGCTGAATTGCTAGATATTGGTCAATATCGTTCACCACAATTCAGCAACATGTTGATGGAAAGGTGATCCACATCACCATTTGAAATTGTTGCTGTGTGTTGCTTCATAATTTTGTGACGCCAAAATTGACGAATATTGCTGCAAATTGAGCAATTTTAATCGCTCATGTATAAGCACCTTCAGGGAGTGTAAGGAGGTTGTAAAAATTTTCACGAATTCAGTCATATCCCTAGGGTCTGATTAGATATCGAATAACTTTTCACTTCCACGGTCTTGTTTTATAATCTCCTAAAACCGGTTCTCAAGATTTTTCAATTTTCAACCCCTAAGAGGGTATAAAATGGTTGAACACGTTTTTACGAATTCCGTCATATCTTTGAGGACTGTTAAGACATCGAATTGCTTTTCACTTCCTCTTTGATATTTATCTAAAAGCACCTTTCAGGATTTTTGGATATTCAACCCCCAAGTGCCTTGCATACGTTTTCACAATTTTCGCCATAACTGTTTAGTTTGAGATCAAAAAATCTGCAACTATGACTAACAACCTAAAAACTAACGTTACATATAGCCTCCTGGCTATTTTTTATGTTGTCAATCGCATAGTAACATACACCGCATCTCAGCATTAAACGCATTCCGGACTTCTGCCCAAAAACCAATAATGTTGTGCCCAGACTATTGGCAGATTTTTCGAATTAGAAGTGGTTCTTATTTTCAATGCAAATACTCTGGAAAAAAAATATAATTTTAATCAATTCAATGTAAAGTAAACCTTGCCAAACAATGAAGAGCTCAATTTCATAAAACAAATTACATCAATAATTTCTCTCTTTAAACACTTTAACAGAAAATTTAAAACTTATATTACGCAGTCAATAAAATTTATTTATTCACCGACGAAAACAAAAATTAATATCATTAAAATTGATTTTTTATTTATTTGTGATGTCATCAATCCACGAATTATTGTAATAACCACATCAAAACATGATAAAAAGCCAAAAAAAAAACCGAATTACAATAATTTTATTTCCACTCATTTTCACTGGTTACTGTCGCCACGACACGCCGTAAGCAAAATTTTTATATGAAATTATTTTGATGGCGCTCGCATTCGACATGATCCTGGCCATTTTTCTGCATTGTACAAACACACAGACGATTAATTCCATTAAGCGATTTTTTACGCTCCGCAGGTATTCGGATTTATTGTTTCACTCGTTAAAAGTTGACAGATATTGTGGCTTCGTAAAACTGCATGCGCAGTTAAGCAGGCTAATTTAGTTTGGTTAAATTTTAAATTACAGTTTAATTCGATTTTGCCGTTCAATAAATAATAGCTCTTCATGTCCTTATACGTAGTAGACATTTTTTTAGCCCCACTTCTGTACGAAATTGCTGCTTAAAAAAATGTTTTCGTAAGACTCGCCTACATTATATCTAACCTACGTTTCAACTTTTTAGAATGAGGCATTCACGTGGTATGAGAAGTCAAATGTGTTGTAAGAGGGAACCGCTCTCGTAATTTACTGACGACATTATCAGGCGAATTCATGAGATATAGACAGCAAAAGTTGTTTCTTTCCAGTGCGATACGCTACTGCTACTGCTAACCTGCCCTCCTCCCCCTAGAAACATAGCGCAGTTCCTGAAAACATGTTCATCTCCTTTTCACCAATTTTAGGGGTTAAATGTCGATAAAATTGACTTTCAGGCGTTTCAATAAAGGACAAGTTAATATGAATGCGAAATCGATGTCATATCAGACCTAGAAAATGTAGCGGAATTCGTGAGTGAAATTTATTCTTATATGATTGTTAAAAAAACACAGGGATGTAAAAAAACAATTCGATATCCCATCAGACCTGAAAGGTAAGGCAATATTCACACCACCCCTTCACAACTTAGGGGATAAACAACTAAAAATTCGGAAAACGATATTTGTGTCAAGATCCCGAATAAGTAAAAATCCTGATAAAACCAGTTCGCGATCTAAGCAGATGACATGGCAACATTTTTGAAAAATCAGCGTAAATCCTGGGGACTCTTCCGCTGTGAAATAGAAGAAACCTCCGAGGCATCCAGGCTCCGCAAAGTTCTCTCTAAAAACCCAACCACAGCATGTTACCTAAGGAGACCGGACGGATCTTAGACTACCTCAAACCACTGATCTTCTACTTCCCTAGTAGCTCGCATGTTGAGTCGGTGCGGGCAAGAATTACAAGAAACCATGCACCGTTCAACTCTGACGCTCTTATAACAGAGACCAAACTCCTCTGGCGATAGAAGGCTTTAAACCATTTAAATCTGCGGCACCGGATGAAATAATTCCTGCTGAAATTCAGCGGACCTCGGATATAATTCTGCCTTGGCTGAAGTTTATCTTGAAAGGCTGCCTGGATCTAACCTACATTCCTGAAGCATGGATGGAAGTCAGGGTGGTCTTCATACCCAAAGCAGGAAAAAGCTCTCATGTCTGCCCTAAGGACTTCAGACCTATCAGTCTATCATCCTTTCTTCTGAAAACACTGGAAAGACTAATGGATGTGCACATCCGCGACAATATTTACAAGCGATTGCTGTCAAAATCCCAACACGCGTACTGGAAGGGGAGGTCAGTCGAAACGTCCTTACATTCGCTCGTGCGCACCATTGAAAAATCTCTTAGTATTAAAGAATACACCATGGTTGCCTTTCTCGATATCGAGGGAGCTTTCAATAACGTTAGACCAGAGGCAATCCCTGACGCAATTACTAGCCTGAAGGTCGAGTCCTCGCTTGGCGCGCTGATCAATTTGATGTTAACATCCAGGATTGTCAACGCAAAGCTGGCCGGTCGGAAGGTTTGTCAGCAGAGGTACACCACAAGGTGGCGTGCTCTTCCCTCTTCTTTGGCATTTAGTGGTCAACAAACTACTATTGTGACTGGAAGGGGCGGGCTGCAGAGTGATTGCTCATGCAGATGATGGTGCAATTGCTGTCTCGGGAAGCACCTCAACACGCTTAGTGAGATATTGCAGAATGCTCTGTCTATTCTCTCTAAATGGGCATCTGAATGCGGGTTGGGTGTGAACTCACGCAAAACAGAATTAGTCCTCTTCACCAGGAAATATAAAATTCCTCACGTAGACCCTCCTTCTCTGAATCGTACTAGTCTAATTTTCACCGACAGTGCAAAATATTTGGGTCTTATTTTGGACAAGAAACTTTACTGGAAACCTAACATCCAGGAACGGGTAAGGAAAGCAACAGTTGCGCTTCACTCGTGCAAAAAGGCCATTGGTAAAAAATGGGGTATGCAACCCCGAATAGTTCATTGGCTCTACGTGTCCGTCATCAGACCGATATTAATGTATGGTGTTGTTGTTTGGTGAACGGCTTTAGACAACCCTTAGAAGGTACAAAGATCAGCATGCATATGCATCAGCGGAGCTCTGAGTACAACTCCCTCTGCAGCACTAGACATGATATTTAATCTTCCACCCCTAGACATTTTTGGCAAGCAAATGGCAGCCAGTGCAGCCATTCGACTTAGAGCCTCTACACAGTAGACTGGCATTTATGCAGGTTACTCAACAATCTTGAATCACTTCAACAACATTCCTAAAAGCACCGACTACATCCCTCCCAGATATGATTTTGACAAAAATTTCCTAACAAGCATCCCAACCCGTCTAGAATGGGAAAGAGATTCGGTACGGATGAAAAAGGGCGTCCACATATATACGGGCGGCTCCAAAAATGAAGGCGGGGTAGGTGGAGGTGTTTTCTCTGACATGCTTAACATTAGCAGCTCCTTCCGTCTCCTGGACTACTGTATTGTCTATCAGGCGAAGCTCATGGCGATCAAGGAGACCTTGTCCTGGCTGAGGTATAATGTAATATTTACTAGGGATATTAGCATTTTCACAGACAGCCAAGCGGCAATAAAATCCTTGGAATCGGCCTCGACAACATTAAAGGTCGCCGTAGAATGTCGATCATCTCTTAAGGAGATGGCTGAACAGTTCAATATTCTTCTGTGCTGGATGCCAAGACACAGGGATATTTCAGGGAACTGCATGGCTGACGAAGTCGCTCGGTGCGGTACCGCCCTTCAGATTATGGCGGAAGATCGAAATCTGGGTGTGCCTCTCCCTACATGTAAACTGCTACTAAGATTGGACTCAATTGAGAAAACCAACTTAAGATGGGCAGATGGTATTACATGTCACACTGTGAGACAGATCTGGCCGAAGGTGGATCTAAAACGCTCTAAAAGCCTGACTTTGCTCAGAAGGGCGAGTATCAGCACCATAGTCGGTGTCCTGACCGGACACTGTCTCATAGGTCGGCATGCTAAAAGACTCGGTCTCTTCTCTAACGACTTTTGTAGAAGCTGCCTGGATGAGGAGGAGGAGGAGACAGTCCTTCACCTTCTCTGTACCTGTCCAGCTCTATCCGCTCGAAGGAAAGCTCATCTTGGTGCTTACTTCTTCAACTTGGAGGAATGGAGGTCGCAAGAATCCAACGCTTCATTGCAAGCTCTAAATGGTTTGACGAGTAGGACCGGATTCGATGATCCTGTGGTAACACAACGGACCTTTTTGTTAGGTTTAAGTGTGTCCGTGTTCTCACGGGCAGTTACGCGTACCTACCTACCGACCTAACTTGTTATAATTTACCATTAATGCGCTCAGTCTTACTTTTGTTAAATAAAATAACTCCGTTTTACTAAGGTTTTTCTACGTGTACTGCACGGTTCGACAATCTAAGAGAGAAGAAATCAGCGGATCTTTATTATAACACTTTAATCGTGTATTAAAAATATAAAACGTCTATTACTAACTGCTGAATTCATCAATAATAGTTGCTACAAATACAATTGCTACCTTCCTCCTTAAGTTAAGTACAAAAGTATTGTGTTCCAGCCGGTTCCCGATTGATGGTGTTATCTTTGCCTTTTTGCATCGGGCAATATTCCAGCCAACTTCATCATGAAGATCCACAATTAAGCTTGAAATGATAGTAGGTATATTTTATTCAGCCGAACATATTTTGATTTATTATTTTTAATAATAAAGTATTCTGATCGACCTGAAATTTAAAAAAAAATGTCCTACCCTGAAATTTTGTATTTATACGTTTTAGGACTAGTAAACGCCAAGGTTGCTTCGGTATTTTGAGCTTTTGTAGTTTTAAAACGTGAAAGTACAAAATGTTTGGGTAGGATTTTATTCATTTACAAATTTATCCTGAAAATAGGTAGAGTACTTTAACAGTAATTTCTTGACATCGGGACTATACTGGCGCAAGGTCGAAATAGAATCTGTTTAAATAAACAAAAGACTTCTCTGTAACCTCCGGTTTTGAATACCTACCATATTCATCCCGCCAATGCAAGACATACTTCATCTACCATTCAGCTTAACCCTTTTGTTTACAAGGCCCTTCAACAGAAATGAAATTTTTGAAAGCACACACCCTTGTCATACAGTCGTAGTCGGTCCCTAGGCCATGTACTACATCATGCCCAGAACCAGACGTCCTATTTAAGCATTTAAATGCGACTACCAAAAACTGAACATCCACACCAGGAACCGACCTCGAAAACATAATCTCCTGGAACACAAATGCAATATTGATTTGCCATGTAAAACACTTGAGGGTAGCTATACTAGCCCCGGAATTCGTTTCAGTTCTTGCAATACATCATCACACCTTAGAGATGACCATTTACCTTCAATTTATTCGTACATCGGTTAAGGGATGCTCTGGATACTTTTGTGACCGTTGACCAACCCTTGCCCGGGACCACTACCGTCTGTACGTACTCTACGTACGAACGTTACGTTCAAACAAAGCGAGAATTTCGGAAAAGTTTTCAAATAGTTGGTGCCTTTTCAGATTGCCAGTTGTCGACCGATGTATGCACGTTTCACCAAATTGAAGTTTAACCAATCTGGCCGCAATGAGTTTCCCATATAAAATGCCAAAAATAACCTTCGGTTGAGCCTAGGATGGCAGCCAAACAAATTGGACTAATTTCAAAAAGTTTCCAGGACGTCTACCCATCACCTCGGTTGGTAAATACGCTTCAACCCTCTACCCCATCCCCGCTCACCTTCCACAATTATTCGACGTATGCACGTGCTATTACCTCGACACCATAGTCGTATACTATGCAAATTAATTTATATATCAAGATGGCACTCTCTGTTTTCGTTTTTATTTATTATTCAAATATTAGAAGTATTTCGAATGAGCAAACAGCAGAAGTACTACCCTTAAATTTGTTATCACGTTTTAGGGGTAGTACATTGAAAAATGTATGCAAAACATTTGCATGCGTTTCGACTTGAAGTGGCACAAGTCGGAAGGACAACGGACCAAACATTCTTCAGAAATTGATTAAGGTGCAAAGTTGAAATTTAGTTATAAAGGTTTTTATTAAATTTCCTTGTTTTCATCCGCTTTCGTACGCCATTGTCTCTTATATAATATATTATATAATAATAATAATATGATATATAATATTTGGTTGGAAATTTTATTTTTTTTTATTTTAATTCCCATAATTTATTAGTTCTTAATAATAAATTAATTTTAAACGTAGAAACTCGTAATTCAGTCTTAAATCTTACAGTTAAAAATAATACGTTAGATTTACTTGGAGGTTCCTCTCATAGTTACAAGCTAAACAAAATCTGCCAATGATCTGGGAGAAACTTTATTATTTTCGGGTTAAAGTTCGGGAGCGGTCAAAGTCGGAGTATATCATCAGTTGTTTCGAAATTATAAGGTTTCTTGGAAAGTTAGTTTTGTTCTTAAAAAAGCAATATTTAAAATAGAGATTTTTAGCCGATTAAACATTGGAAAAGCCCGTGTGGACTATTCGAATTTCGGTATATTATATACACTAAAAGCCCATAGAAGTAAAAAGGAATTTGTTGCCTTATCAGAATTAAGAGATATGACGAATTGTTAAAACGTATACAAACCCATTACTTCCACTTGGGGTTTGAATTTCGAAAAAATTGTGAAACAGGTTTTTAAAGGATTTCATAAGAAGCAACTTGATATCTCTTGAGACACGAGGGATTTTGAAAAATTTGTGAAAACGTAAGCAAACCGTCCGAACCCCCTTGGTTCTTGAAATTCGAAAAATCGGGAAATTCTTTTTAGGTCATTACATCAAATGCCATAATAACCAATTTTATTTCTCATCAGAACTAAGGGATGGCAAAAATTGTGAAAACATATGCAAACCCTTGGGGGTTGAATATCGAAAAATTGAGAAATGAGTTTGTAGGCGATTATATAAAAAGTCTGTGGAAGTAAAAAGCGATCTAATACCTCATCACACCTAAGCAATATGTCGAAGCTTTGAAAAGCATACTTAGGATTGAATATTTAAAAATGGTGAAATTGACTTTTTGGCGCTTATATAGGAAACCTTAGGAAGTAAAAACGAATAGATATGCAACCTCCTTACACCCACTTGGGTGTTGAATATGCAAAAATCCTGAAAGTAGTTAATAGATAAATATGAAGACAACACGAGAAAGTAAAAACCAATTCAATTTCTTATCACTTCTGAAAGATATGACGGAATTCGTGGAAACGTGCTCAACCCTTTCACACCCTCTGAGGGGCTGAAAAGGAAAAAACTTAAAAACAAGTTTTAGGCGATTATTGCGCAAGCCCTTTAAAGTGAAAAGATATTCGATATCTGATCAGACCTGAGGGATATGACAAAATTCGTTAAAAAAATATATAACCCTCTTTCCACCACTTTAAAAAATCCTAAAAACGCTTTCTAGGTATTTACAATAAAAATGAATTCAATGTTTGGAAAGACATAATAGATATGACGATAACCGTGAAAATATATGCATTCCATTTTCACTGATAATTTTTTTTCGCCTCCTTTCCGAACGCCAATGGATATTTGAAAAAAAAATTTATCCAAATTACTTTTCTAGTTGATTTACGTATACATACCGAGTTTAAACTTTGTTGCATAAGCCGTTCTATAGATAGGAAAAACACCCCGACCCCCGTACCATACTACCCCTAAATTATATTTTTCCAACATGCTACTACTATAGCTCTATCTAAATACCATGTTTCAGCTTTATATCATTATAGCTTCTCGAGATATAAAAATCAGAACCTTTTCTTTTCCGCACTCCCCCACCCTCACCTTCTACACCCTCTGCTAGGGGTCTATCATCTATCTTCTGGTAAACATTTTAAGCATCTATCGTACACTGTTCTTGAGATTTGAGACGTGATTTATTAATAACATTCATATCCCCACCACACTGGTGCTCCACCACCCCCTTAAAAAAAATTTTACTATTAGCAAACTTCATTTGGCAACCTTTATACACAAACCGAATTTTATTTGTCCAGTGCAATTAGTTCATGAGATATCGTAATCTAAAGTTTTTCACCTCCCACCCCCGTACGCCACTGTCCTCACTCAAAAAATTGTATCCCATCTATTCTCCTAGTATACCTTCAGATATTCATTAAGTTTCAATTTTGTAACATTAACCGTTTAAGAGATATGGATTTTAGAATGTATCGATCTCGGCTTTTTTGCGTTTCGGACGCATTACTTTTCCCCCACTCCCACACCACTTCACCTGTATTGACAATTTTTATGCAAATTGGTCCACTATCAAACCTCTATATAAATTCCAAGTTTCAGCTTCCTAGCATAAGCAGTTGCTGAGATCTAGAAACCAAAATTTTCCGTATAAAACGCACCCTCCTTCTCCCGCCTCACACACCTACCCCTGAGAATTTGGTCACTTCAAGGGGCCTACCCAGTTTATTCATAAAAAAAATTTCAATTTAATATCTAAGACCGTTTGGGAGCTACGAGCCTTCTAACGATTTTGCGTACGGCGGACGGCGTGGACGGACTGGAATTTTTTTTTTGCTTTTTTGTGTCTACTAGTCATGAAATGTATAATAAAAAAGAAATTTCAGAGTAGCAAATTTTTTTTTTAAGAATCGATCACAATACTGTATTATTAGAAAATAATAAAGTAAAACGATTTTTAAAAACTAATAGAACTGACGGTACATTTCAGAATAATTTGGTTTTGAAAAAATTATGAAAAATTAAATGAAAAATAACGTTCCAATTAGCCTTCTGGTTATTCTTTAGATTGTCAGTCACATAGTAACCTACACCGCATCTCAGCATTAAACGCGTTTTCGAAATTCTACCCATAAAATAATAAAGATGCGCTCAGACTGTTTTTTGAAAACACTATTCGTTTAAAATCGATAGAAATAATAACCCTTTATTATTCGCATTCAATAATCGAACTAATAGTCGCACTACTGATACCGCTACCCGATTTTATATACTACTTGATCACTGCTCGATCGCTGCTACCAATCCAAATCGCTTTACAAATACTTTCGCGTAATACTGACTGTCGTCTCGCTTCATCGTTTTACTGTTTTACTGCAGACTTTGCTGTGCTTATGTACTGCATGTGTTGAATCCAGAGCTTTTTCGCATATTCGGTGGTGTATGTGAAGTGATCGGGGTATGTTTAGAACAAGCGAAAGAGGAAAAGTGTTCGGAAAGAGTGTTGAACTTTGCAGAATTTTCCACGCCTTTCTCATTGGGTATTGCAATGTGGTCAATCGAATGCTTTTTCTCCGCTTTCCAGTTAAGTATTGAGAGGCTGTTGTTTTTTTCACTGGAAACTGGTCGAGTTGTGCAGGTTGCTAGGGTAGCATGTAACAATAGGTTACGCTTAACGTACAATGTCTTTATAGTGATCGATTTTAGCTGCATCCCTTTAAGAATAATCAGGCTACGCCCATCTTAATGGTATAAAGACAACATTCATGCGAATTCATTAGACTTTATTTTATCAAAATATCCTTCCTGTCTGTGGTCGCAATTGTTATAAAATCTGATTAGTGACATATTTAGCTATACAGAAAACAAACCCCCTAAGACGGCAGTAGACAGACTGTAAAATAGAAGTAACGCAATTTCTACATCAGTTGCATGTTTAATTCAAGCGCCCGGTTGTACCGAGTCCTTGCAAGGCAAGGAGCTAAAATCCAGTCCCCAAGCACATTATCTCGAAATGGAACGACGATTATGTCGGAAACGGCTCTCTGTTAACAATACGAAATTATGTTTAATGTCCTAATGAAATTGCACTAAAATTTTATCTCATATAAACAATCAGAGCAATTAGAACGGAAGGATCTCCCGAGGGAGGATTGAGAGCGGGAACCGACTGAATAAGTCAACCAGTGCCCCCAACCCTCGGCGTCCCCTTGTACTCACATTGTATTACGTTTGAGAAGTAAAAGTATAGGATGGGGGTCAGTTTATGTTGACATGGCACTGCCATTTTGTATCCTCTTTTTCGAAAAGCATCCCCCGGTGTTGGAGTTTCGATCCCTTTCGTTCCTGACTGGACCTGGAGGTGGTAGCTTAATTACATCGTCGTGATGTAACTTATATTACTTTTGAAAAAGTTTTTTTTTTATTATCATTTATTACAGTCAGATTAGGACTTGCTTACTTCTGTCTTTTGAAGGCGAAACTTTCCAGGAAAAAGAAAGACAGCAAACAGGACCTAGTCCGCGGAATTGACCAGGTTTTTTTTACTTCAGTGGTATCTTTGGTTCGGTCTTTGCTAGGCGATTTTAATTTTCTGCTCGGTAATTTCTAGTACGGTAGAAAGTGTTAGATTTGTACTGGGTTCTTGTGTTTTTTTAATGTTTAATTTATAGGGCAATAGAGACTATTGCAAATTGAGTTGGTGTGGCGGTGACGCGTTTTTCAAATTAAACTTGGAGAAAAGAAAAACAAAATTCGAAATGTGGTCTTATTTTCTCGGTAATTAAGTGTGGGTTCTGGTAGTCCCATTGCTATTATAGGATATGGAGTACAACATAAAATACAATGTTTAAATATGTACATTTACAAAACATTGTATGCCATATGCCTCATTACAATGTGACTAGGGCTTTAATTCTACTTTATTACCCTCATTCACTTTTTAAGAGGGGGGGGGTGTAAGGGTGAGGTGGGGGATGCGTTTTAAACGTAAAATTTTGGTTTCTAGATCTCAGCATCCGCTTATGATAGGAGGCTGAAACTTGGAATTTATATAAAGCTTCGATAGACCCCTAGTAAGGAAAAAATCTACCGACAGTCTGGGCGCAACTTTATTATTTTATGGGTAGAAGTCCAAAACGTGTTTAATGCTTAGATACGGTGTAGGTTACCATGCGACTGCCAACCTAAAAAATAACGTTCCAAATAGCCTCCTGGTTATTCCTTAGGTTGTCAGTCACATGGTAACCTACACCGTATCTAAGCATTACACACTTTTCGGACTTCTACCCATAAAATAATAAAGGTGCGCCCAGACTGTTGGCAGATTTTTTTTATTTATTAACGTATTTTTTTATCAATAGAATATTCCATAGAAATCAAAGTGAATTTGATGTCATTAAACCTAAAAAAAATTCGGAATTCGTCAAAACTTGAACAATGTCTTACTCCCCAGGGGGTTTAATATTAAAAAATACTTAAATCGGTTTATTCCCCGACTATATTTAAAGCATTTAGAAATGAAAGTGAATTCTATATGTCATTAGACCTAAGAAATATATCGGAATTCGTGAAAAAGAATGATACATAAACGCCTTACATCCCCTTAGGGGTTAGATATCGAAAAATTTGGAAAAATGTTTCTAGGCACTTATATTAAGGGGCCGCAGTAGTAAAATTGATTTGATAGCTCGAGAAGTCTAAGAGATTTACCGAAATTCGTGAAAATGTGAGAAAAAAATCTGCCAATGGTCTGAGCGAAACTTTATTATTTTTCGGGTCAAAGCTCGGGAGCAGTCAAAGTCGGAGTGTATCATGAGTTGCTTCGAGATTATTAGATTTCTTGGAAAATTAATTTTGTTCTTAAAATAAAAATATTTAAAATAGCGATTTTTAGCCGATTAAACATTGGAAAATTTCTTTCTTCTTATCATTTATACTCTCTTAGGAGCTGAAAAAGGAAAAAAATTAAAAAGAAGTTTTAGGCGATTATTACGCAAGCACGTGAAAGTGAAAACATATCTGATAAGACCTGGGGATATAGTAGAATTCGTGAAAAAGTTTTCAACCCCCTTTGCACCCCCTTAGGGGCCGAATTTTAAAAAATCCTGAAAACGCTTTCTAGGTATTTATATCAAGAGATGTACAATAAAAATGAATTCAATATTTGGGAAAACCTAATAGATATGACGAAAACCGTGAAAATATATGCATTCCATTTTCACAGATAACTTTTTTTTGCCCCCCTCCGAACGCCAATGAATATTTGAAATTTTTTTTTATCTAAATTAGTTTTCCAGTTGAGCTACATAAACAGACCGAGTTTCAACTTTGTAGCATAAGCCGTTCTATAGATAGGAAAAACACTCCCCACCCCCGTACCATACTGCCCCTATAAAAAATTATATTTTTCCAACATGCTACTAATATAGATCTATCTAAATACTAAGTTTCAGCTTTATATAATTATAGGTTCTCGAGATATAAAAACCGGAACTTTTTCCTTTTCACCCTCCCCCACCCTCACCCTCTACACCCTCACTTCCAAAATTTTGTTTTCTGCTAGGGGTGTATTAGGCCCACTTTAGGTAAAAATTTTAAGCATATATCTTACACCGTTCTTGAGATATATGACGTGATTTTTTAAAAAAATTCTTATCCCTTCCACTTTCAAGATCCACCACCCCCTTAAAAAATTTTACTTTCAGCAAACTTCATTTGTCAACCTTTATACAAAAACCAAATTTTATTTGTCTAGTGCAATTGGTTCGTGAGATATCGTAATCTAAAGTTTTTCACCCCCCACCCCCGTACGCCACTGCCCCCACTCAAAAATTTATTTCCGATCTATTCTCCTAGTATACCTACAAATATTCATAAAGTTTCAATTTTGTGACATTAACCGTTTAGGAGATATAGAATTTAGAATGTGTCAACCTCGCCTTTTTTGCGTTTCGGACGCATTATTTTTCCCCCCACTCCCAAACCCCTTCACCTATATCGGCAATTTTTTTGCAAATGGGTCCACTACCAAAGCTCTATACAATTTCCAAATTTCAGCTTCCTGGCATAAGCGGTTGCTGAGATCTAGAAACCAAAATTTTCCGTCTAAAACACTCCCCCCTCCTCCCCCCCTAAGACCCTCACCCCTCCAAATTTGGTCACTAGAGGGGGCCTACCCACTCTATCCACGAAAAAAAATTCAACTAAATAGCTCAAAGGGTTTGGGTGCCACGAGCCTTCAAACAATTTTGCGTACACCGGTAGACATACGGCATACGGCGTACGGCGTACGGGGTACGGCGTACGGCGGACAGACGGACTGAAATTTTTTTTTGCTTTTTTCGTGTCTACTCGTTATGAAACGTAAAAAAAAAAATTTTGAGGGTAGCAAATTTTTTTTTTTTAAAAATCGATAACAATACTGTATTATTGAAATAATAAAGTAAAACCCTTTTTACGGATATTTTTTTTACTCAATCTTTGTACACAAATGAAAATCGAATTTTTTTTAGTTTTAATTACTCTTCTAGCACATCTACATATACGTATTAAGTTTCAACTTTCTAGCATAAGCTGTTTCTGAGATATAAAAAACCACTCCTCACCCTTGTACCGTGCTACCCTTGTCAAAAAAAAATTTTTCTAGGGTGTCTTTATAGTAGTTCTATATAGTCGTAAATTTTTAGTGTTCTATTCATTACAGTTTTCGAGAAATAAAAATCAAAATGTTTCCCTTTCAACCCCCTTTCACCATCACACCCTCAAAATGCCTACTGGAAGTCTACTGACTCCAACTCCTGTAAAATTTTCAAGTTCATATCTGGTACGGTTTTCGAGATATAAAAATTGAATTTTTTGAAAAATTGCTATCCTCCCACTTTCGTGCTCCACCTCACCCCTCAAAAAGTTGACGTTCAGTAGACTCAACTTGTGATCAGATATACAGAAACCAAATTTTATCCTCCTAGTGTAATTGGTTCGGAAGATATTGTAATCCAAAGTGGTTTTTTTTTCGTCTAAAACGCTCCCCCCTTATACCCCTCACACCCTCACCCCCTTCAAAGATACCATCCGTAGGGGTTCACCCAATCTACTCACCATAAAAATTTTAACTTAATATCTCAACGGGTTTGGGAGCTACGTGCCTTCAAACGATTTTGTGTACGGCGGACGGCTGACGGCGGACGGCGGACGGCTGAATTGAGAGGTATACCCAGATTTCGTATATCCGACATTATCCAAAGAATGGTAAAGAGTCAAGCGAAGTACTACGAGTTGAGTTTAAAAAAAAACATTCTATGCTCGAGAATGTTAGGCGATATGCTGAACAACTAGAATAATAGTTGCAACGCTTTTCGCAAAGCTTTTTTTGCAACTCCTTCGAACAATTCAGAGATAATATTAGAGCTACTCGGATTTTTTAAAACAGATGGTACAGGTAACGAATAGATGAATTATACCTAAATTCTCCAACTTATTAAGAACTTAATATCGAACAACGTCCTTAATAAGAGTATAACGCGTGTGATATTAAAAAGTATGGTAACAAAACCCATTGCATTTAGAGCACAGAATTAACCGTGAAATTTTCCGATCCGAACTAAATTGTACCATTTTATTTCTACATTATTTAGCTTTTCCCATGAGGAAATTCATTAAAAATAATCTCTTCGTAAAAATAGATCGGAAATTTTAGTATAATGCAATAATTTTTCACCAAAGTTGGACGTCATGAACTCGAAATATTAATAAAAAATTTAAATGCAAAGCATACGACCTCGTGTATACCCTTAAAAGTTATTCTGACCCCGTTGGATGTGTTAAATGGGCAATAAATTAAACATTTCGATTTCGAAATTGGGGTGAACTTTATATATGTACGTTCGTTTTTTTTTCACAAATATGAAAATTTATGCCTGTGATTAGTTTATCGATAAAATAGTAATTCATTTTATAGAGAGAATTTTTATTATCACCATAATTAGTAGGTAGTATGCAAATACGGGTGTTTCACAACTGAATGTAAATTGGAAAAGAGAGTAGTTAATAATTGAAATATGTGCATGTGCATTTAATTAATTTTTGTAAAATTGTATCATACCTTATTAATTTATTTGAATATAATATTCTACCCGATCTAAAACGAACAATTTGAAGGGTTTTAGGCGAAAAATTTTGCTTTTTTATTTCTCACTAACCGCGTAAAGGAGAAAGTTGAAACTTGGAGCTAAGATAGAGCTATGATTTGCCAAATTTCGCCATTTAGTGACGAGGACGGGAAGTGGGAGAAAGACAGGGCGTCCGAAACGCCCTTAACCCTTATCGAGCCAAAGAAAAAAACATCTTAATCACGCCGAAAAGGTACTCGGGTACCTTCTGTTACAATCACTTCATTTCTTATTATAATGCATAAATTTGGTATATATACACGTGCTAGAAAAAGTCTGCGTTCACCTGTTGTCAATCAGTTTGTAACTTTAAAAAATCAAAAACAAACAAATATTTTCCAGATTTGGTTTCATATATTTAATAAGTATTTCTTAAGTAGTCGACACATGTAAGTTCATATATTTCGCTTTTACTGTTTTTGAGATAACGGCTCTTTTCAGAAAAAACATACAAAAGCGAGGCAATTGAGGTATACAAGAAAAATAAATATTTTGATAGGAGGTACGGGTTTGGGGGTGGTTTTCCATATCTCATGAACGGCTTATGCTGGAAAGTTGAAACTTACTACGTATATGTAGATGTACAACATGAGTAATTAAAGTAAAAAGGTTCAGATTTTCATCAGAAAAATGTCCATGAAAACTGTTTTTTCCCACATGTTGTTACGAATATGTTTTCGGCCGCCGCCAGTGCAGCCTCCATTTCGCAGCCAGAATTAATGGGCTCCTCTGGACGTTTACAGCATGGTTTGCCGACTGCTCAGGAGCCGATGGGGGGGGGGGGGTTGAAAATGTATGCCTAGAGAAAGCGCCATCATAGGAAATGCTGTCATCAAGAACAATAGGGAAGAGAAAAGAAATGTTTACAGGCCGAAACATACACCACTACCGTCCCCAAGCCACCTTCCTATACCTTGGTGTGTCGGTATCACGTTAGAAAGAGAGAGAGAGGTTGAATTTGCATGCTGTAGGCACTCATCCGGCCCGATGGGGTTCCACAGCCCCTTTCGTAGGAGTCCTACTCCGTCATGCTCCTAATAGGCTAATACTGAAAAAAAAGAATAAAAGAAAGCCAAAAAAAAAGAAACTCCACAAGCCAGCGTACCTATAAAACCTACTAGAACAAACATTTCTACTTTAACATGAAGAAAAAGAAAGCTGTATTAAATTCATATCATGTAATTCGTAAAGTTCATATACCTTGTAATTAAAGAAAAAAAAATTGCTATTATTAGTTAATGAGCGTTTGAATTAAATTGTTCATTTTAATTAATTAGCGCAGAAATTATTTTATTGGCGCTGCTCCCTCTTTGGAGCCTTTGACATGATGTCTTCAGTGTGGAATAGTATCATACGTTCCGAATTTTTTTACGAAGTAATCCGGGAGGGGTTATTACGAAAGAAAATTTACCTCCTGACGGGACTTTTGGTTTGTACCCGCGGAAAATAATAAGATTTTTAATCACATGCACTGTTCGTAAAAAAGGTTCGCACGGAAAAATTAGTTTAAGTTTTTATTTATATTATCTTTCACCATTGGTCGTGAACAGTGGTGTGGGTTACTATGTGACTGAAAACCTAAAAAAAGGTTCGGGAAGCGGTTAGAATGGGGTCTCGCTAGAATACTTAAACGCCGCTGTCACATATAACATATGAATTACATAATTGGGTCATACTCCGGGAAAAGGTCTAAGGCTTAGTATAATATCAGTTAATATGCGATTAGAAGGTTTTTCGTGATTAGGTTTTTGGCCATTACATGAAATCTGAAATGCATTTGTAGGCGATTATATAAAAAGTGTGTTCAAGTGAAAACCAATCTGATATCTCATCAATCCTAAGAAATATGTCGAATTGTCCTATTGGAGTTGAATATCTAAAAATCCTGAAATCAACTTTTTGACGATTATGTAGGAAGCCTTAGGAAGTAAAAATGAATTTGATATCTTATTAGAACTAAGAAATATGTAGGAATTTGTGAAAACATATGCAACCCCCTTGCACCCACTTTGGGGTTGAATATCAAAAAATTCTGAAATTGGTTTTTAGATATATGTAAAAAAAAGCCCGAGGAAGTGAAAACCAATCCCATGTCTTATCACTTCTAAGAGATATAACGAAATTCGTGAAAACGTTTTCAACCCGTTTATACCCTCTTAGGGGTTGAAAAAGGAAAAAACTTGAAAACGAGTTTTAGGTGATTATTAAACAAGCCCGTGGAAGTAAAAAGTTATTCGACATCTAATCAGGCTATAGGGATATGGCTGAATTCGTGAAAAAGTATACAACCCCTTTACACAACCGTGGGGATCGAATTTCAAAAAATCCTGATAACACTTTCTAGGTATTTATATGAAAAATCTGTATAATAAAAATTAATTCAATATTTGAAAAGACCTAATAGATATGACGAAAATCGTGAAAATATATGCATTTCATTTTCACTGATCATATTTTATGCCCCCCTTCCGTACCCCAAATGTATACTTGAAATTTTTTTTATCTAAATTACTTTTCTAGTTGAATTACATATACATACCGAGTTTCAACTTTTTAGCATAAGCCGTTCTATAGTTAGGAAATACCACACTACCCCTATAAAAAATTATATTTTTTCAACATGCTACAACTATCTAAATACCAAGTTTCAGCTTGATGTCATTATAGGTTCTCGAAATATAAAAATCGGAACTTTTTCCTTTTCACCCTCCCCCAGCCTCGCCCTCTACACCCACACCCTCAACATTTTTTTTCCTGCTAGGGTTCTATTAGGCCTACTTTTGATAAAAATTCTAAGCATCTATCGTACATCGTTCTTGAGATATGAGACGTGATTTTTTAGAAAAATTCTTATCCCCCCCCCACTTCCATACTCAACCGCCCCCTTAAAAAATTTTACTTTCAGCAAACTTTGTTTGTCAACCTTAATACAGAAACCGAATTTTATTTGTCTAGTGCAATTGGTTCGTGAGATATCGTAATCTAAAGTTTTTTACTCCCCACCACCGTACGCCACTCAAAAATTTTGTTTCCGATCTATTCTCCTAGTATACCTACAGATATTCACTAAGATTCAATTTTGTGACGTTAACCGTTTAGGAGATATGGATTTTAAAATGTATCGATTTCGCCTTTTTTGCGTTTCGGACGCATTATTTTCCCCCCACTCCAACACCCCTTCACCCATATTGACAATTTTTATGCAAATGGGTCCACTATCAAAGCTCTATATAAATTCCAAGTTTCAGCCTCCTAGCATAAGCGGTTGTTGAGATCTAAAAACCAAAATTTTCCGTCTAAAACACTTCCCCTTCCTCCCCCTCACACCCCACCCCTCATAATTTGGTCACTTCAAGGGGCCTACCCTATCTATTCATAAAAAATTTAATACCTCAAAGGGTTTGGGAGCTACGAGCCTTCGAACGATTTTGCGTACGGCGCACAGTGGGGCATTTGCACGATCTAGCTGGCCAAAATTATTTACATTGTCGATTCGTCTGAAAATAAGGTATTATTAAGTTATTATGAAGTAATAACATTATTAAAACATATTTATTGAAAAAAAATTGTTTTGCATAATAAATATATGTATAATTTTTTTTTGGTGAATCTTTTCAGAGTACATTTTTAACTGAAATTACTAGTTTTCCGAGTAAAATACTGTTTATTTTCATAATAAGTATAATTTATTGTACATAATTAATTTATTTTTTTTATATCTAAACAATAAAAATTATTCTGAAGATAGCGCTTCCTCGTCTGATGATTCTTCAGTTGCAACCATATCTTCAATTTCATCTGCTGTGCTTGCAGTAGATCCATAGCGTAGGTTGCCTTCGGCTGGTATTTCCATCATTGGTATTGCCAAATCCTTGCTTGGGAATATCAACAATGAGGCCTAATCTTTCTCGAAAATTTTGTTGCATGTTGTGTTTTCGCATATTCACAGCAGTTTTGTCATCTTCAGACTTTATTTGCCACTTCTTTACATCTAATTTATATGGTTTCGAATAACCGTATTCTGGCATGTAATATCGAAAGACAAATTTCAGTGCAGATGGAGTAACTTCTTTTTGTAGAGACAGCTGGTTAAAATCTTTCGAATTCGCACCGCAAATGTAACATCTCATCGAAGATGTTGTATTGGTAGCAGCATACTTTACCGTCAACCATCGTGAATGTTAGTAGGTTCTTTACTGTGAGCGTTCTGTTTCCTTCAATTATTAACTTTTTAAATTGTCAATTTGATCCTATATGTATTTAATTTCTCTATTAATAATTTCCGTAGATTCTTTTGTAAAAACTATTCTAATCGGACAGTATCGAGGAGAAGACGGTGTAGGATTCTGCCAAAGAACTTTAATCGCGTTATTTATTTTACAGTTCAATTGTAGCGGCACAATGGAACTTTGGAAAACGTTACTGTCAGAGTTCGAATTATTTTCGAATCTTTGTTTATATAGGGTCTGTTGTGATCCATCGCATCCCCACTTTGTTATCAGCTGCATTGATTGAGCTTCATCTTCGTTCAAGGAACTTGCTACTTAAGTGAGGTATTCAATTAATCTTGCACTTCTATGATCCAACAAATCTAGCAGATTAACTTCTGCATAAGTAGCTGATACTTGGTATGATTCTGGCCTAGGGTAACAATCCTTCTTGAGTTTTTGTAAAATTTTATAACAAGGGCCGTCAATTCATCCGTGCTCATCTTTTCACGTACTGTTTTCGTTTTCCTTCGTTTTGTTCGATCGCTTGATTCCTTGAAGATTTTAGCTGGTCGTCCTGCCTGAGAAGTGCTCTTGGGTATTTCGAAGGTTCCTTTGAGCCAATTATCGTTTTTCTTCCTGAATATGCTATCCACCCTGCTTGCAGCTACCCATTTACTTTTGAACTTCGCCTTTAAACTCTGCACATTCTGCACCCGGTAAATTCTTCGCTAAACTCGCACGTTGACATAGGTAATTTTCCAAAAATTCCAACTTTTTGTTAAAGTCGCGGTATCCGCTTTCTTCCATCACTCCGTATAAACAATTCCTTGTCAGTAGTGTAACTATAAATGATCCTACAAGGAACGAGAAAAAAATTGTAACAGAACTAAAATTCTAAGTACGAATATTTCGAATTTCCATTATCAACATAAACTGTTATAAAATCTGAATATGCAGATATTTGCAGAACATTTTTGTGACTCCTTAAGAATGAATATTTGACCTTCATATTGTCACATAAATTTTGACGGGGTCTTGCGGAGGTATATAACTTAATCAATTTTGAAAATGTACCTTTTCCAAAAAATAGATCTCAAATTTTACCAAAATTTAAAACTATCTAGTTCAAAAACTATATATCCTTGAAAAACCATAAATTGTAAAAATCAAATACATACCTGCTACTTCAATATCCTTTATTCAAAATTTCCTAATTTTCCCTTAAAGTCACGAAAAAATTATGTGAGCACAGTTAGTTTTAATGAAAGTTTTTTCTGTAACAACTAATCTTTTACGAATGGCTACTTTGAGCTGAGCCCGCGGCTTTTATAGTAAATTCAGGTAAAAAAAAACCCTTTCTGAAACTCCCTAATTGGTTAAGACAATTAAGACATAAAATGCTGGTTAACAATTACATGTTTGAAAAACCGAATTTTGGCCAGCTAGATTGGGAAAATGCCCCACTGTGCGGCGTACGGCGGACAGACGGACTGAATTTTATTTTTGCTTTTTTCGTGTCTACTAGTCATGAAACGTGAAAAAAAATTTTCAGGGTAGCAAATTTTTTTTTAAAAAGATCGATCACAATACTGTATTATTAGAAAATAATAAAGTAAAATTGAAGAGGGCGGGGCCTAAAATCGACCCTTGAGGAACGCCCTAGCCAATATCCGTCATTTTGCTTTGCTTCCCAACTTGACATCATGAATTTACTCGATCAAATAATAATTGGCTGCCAATCAAATGCTTACTCATTGCGATTTGTTATTTGACGCAATAGAAATATTGCCATTGCTATTGCCATTGCTATTGCCAGACAAATTGCCAGTGGAAACCCAGGTTAAAAGACGCACATGTATTTTCTTCCCGCAACGGGGGAATTCCCGAAAACAGCAGACAGAACACTACTGTAAAGTTAGTCTTGCGATAGTGCAACGTCGAACCCGGCTTAGACATGAGATGAACATTTTCAAAAACCCCGATACAATTTATCAAAGACACGAAATGTACGAATAGCTTTTCCCACCGAATCTAGCACAATTTTCCTACTGCTTCCTTAACTACACCTTGACCAAAACTGACGTTTCTCTTATTATTTTGTAAACACCAGAAAGTAGAAAGTCGTGGGTGGCGGTAGGCACACAAGAAATCTTCGCGACGCGGTTGGAAGAATCTCTTAATCGAATTAAGACCAATTAGGTCGCAGTTCGACTTTAAGTTAAAATTCTCGTTTGAATCTCGACAATATGAAGTACGGTGATCGCCGTGAAAATTTCACGTAATTTAGTGGTTCTTCGGAGGTGAGATATTCTTGCAGCCGATGAGATGTGAACAGCATCGGATAATTTTTTTTTTCTCTCGGCCGTTTCAGAACGAAATTCGTCGTGAAATCTTAAAATAAGAATCGATTTGGATGTAGCTACGATGGAACACGCAGTTTTCTGATCGAAATCATGGTCTCGACACGCTTTATACACAGGTAAGAAGTTTTTTTTTACTATTCGGGGGTGCGTAGTTTAAGCGTTTCACTTGGATAAGTTTAAATTGGCTTTCTAAGAAGCCTCTTGGGGTATTAACAGTTTCGGAAGGTTCAGTTGCTGGACTTTAAAAATCAAGACGTCTCGGCGAAAACTATAAGCCCAAGGCCGGGTCAACTCTCAACTGTGTACTTAGAAGCCGTAGGGGCTCAAACCGTCTATTGTTTAAAACAGTTATATCCATGGCAAGTAGATCGTAGATCTCACCCAAAACGGCTTAACAACTTAAGATCCGTAAATTTTTTTGCTATTTACGCATTTTTAAAGACTGTTTTCACTCAGAGTCTAATTAAAGACAACTGATGCTGTAAGAACTAACTAGCCATGTTTGGGGGCGTACGCAGAGTTATGTTTGGTGTGAGGGGGGTCACAAGGTAGATGAACTAGCGGGAGAGGGGTGTCAATTGCTAATAAAATCAATCCAGTGCCAACGTATTTAATTCGGAAGTAAAACGTTGCACATTTATCTTAGGTACCATAATTTATTTTCCTAAGAACAAATTCTAGACGCCTGCCGGACCTGCGAACCTTGTAATAATTTCGTCAAAATCCAACTCGATGTCTTGAGTACATGCATTAAGGCTAGCCCAGTTAAACGCTCCTAACCCATTTTAGCTTTTAGCCATGTTTTTAGTCTCCGCAAAGTGGAAAAGCTTCTCTCTGCGGTGGCGACACCAACTTACATAGTAACTCCTGAGAAGCATTTGAATAGATGGGTACATACCCTTGCCAGAGCTAACTAAAGCTTGTACAACAGTTTCAAGTTTACTTCCATTATGATTTAGCTCTCTCACCTATTTCTGCGCACATACAACGTACTTACGGTCCAATGATCTTACAGAAAAACCAATCAATTTTTGATAAAACTCTGCAACACTTCTAACAAGATCAATTTTATGCTCAGATTCTGATTCGCGTGGAAGAAAGACGCTCAGATTATACGTTGCTAGAAGAAGATCGCATGAGAACCTCGTTATTAAATCTGAAACTACTTCATCGAGTAACGAAATCTTTCAAACGAGTCGAATCTTTAATATCGTTTCGAATTCGATACGAAATCGGCATCCGAGTACTTGCCGACTATTCGGACATCCGACAATTTTACACTATTAGCTTGCAGGGCCCGATTTGATGATGATGTGTCGTTTGTGCCGTATGTGTCCGCTCTGTTGGGACTGCAATATCCCCTGGATATTATAGTCAGGAAAATAGATCGAGAAATTGTTGAAAACGCCTGTTTCCTGAGTGGTGGATCAACTCTTTCTTCGTGAACTTCCTGAAGTTGATCTAGGCGTAGAGAAATTTTCTAAGTGTTCAAATAGCTCGAGCCCGTCTCAGAGACCATTTGGGATCACTTCAAATTAATTGCTGAAATAGTGGAAAGAAGGTTTTAGTTGCCTCGAAAAAGAAAAGAACTCTTTCAATACGTTGATTTAATGTGTTTAATGGTCGGTTTAAAAATACTGAGAATACTGAAAACTTACTGCTAGTTACAATTAAACTTATATATTAAAAAAGTGCCGACTGACACGGAATTGAGTATCGTGTTCCACTTTGGGAAAATAGTCAATTCTATGTCACTCGGTTAACTTTGTTTTGGAATTCAATCCAAACTTTAACCGGGTCGCACTTTGCGTACCGGAATTGGGAACTCTAGCCGAACAGTCGACTGTTTAGCTAGAGTTGCAATTTCACTTCCGTAATGCATGCCGGCGCTAAGACCTGAGACGGAACTCCGAAATTTACTTATGACTAATTAAATGCTATGAATATAATAGACAATGTGTTGACACCGGTAATTTCCAGCAGGTTGCCGACAGTTGTTTGCGTTTTTTACGTTTGTTTACAAACTGCAAGCTGTGCGGTTGTTTGTGCTTTTCCATTCTGTTAACAAATTGGCAATCTTTCGTCGCGAATTTCTCAGTTTTTCTGTGGTTTGTTCAATTCGGTAATGGCCCTCCTCCTCCGCGGACGATCCGACCTGCCGAAACAATATCATGTCTCCTGGTCAAGGCATTCCACGACAATATGCCAGTGATGACGGTTTCGTAAAAGAAACCAGTAAGAGGAAACTGACGAAGCTTGGAAAAGGCGCGTTATGCTATACATCTAAGGCACAAGCCTGCCCTACAACGCAAGATTCACGTTACGCGCCTAAATAGATAAATGTGGAAAAACGACGAAATTGTAAAATTTTCTCTTCTCTTGGGCGACAGTTTGGGGAGATCGGGACCGCTGTGACACCCCCCCCCTCCTTCGGTACGCCCTTGTAACTAATCGTGGTGCTTCCAATATATATTGTTGCGAGCTAGGGGTTCTCCGGGATTTCAAGTAAAACACAATTCGGTTAAAATAAAAATAAGTGATTATTTATTCTTCGCACTTTAATTCTGTTCGCACTATATGGCAATACCACCCGCTTATCTATATCGCTTGATTCGATCACACGCAATCGATCGCTTTCGCTGGATGTCGCAGTCGACGTAATAAAAATTACTATGTCCCTCGCTGAAAGCTTTATCTGCTTTTATACCAGTTGTCTGCAGTCGAGACTGTTCTTGAATCTTCATTATATAAAAATCGAAACTTTTTCTTTTTCACCCTCCCCCACCCTCATCCTCTACACCCCCACCGCCTTTTTATGATAGGGGTCTATTAGGCCTACTTCTGGTAAAAATTCTAAGTATCTATCTTACACCGTTTTTGAGATATGAAACGAGATTTTTACTTTATTATTTTTTAATAATAAAGTATTGTGATCGACCTGAAATTTTAAAAAAATTTGCTACCCTGAAATTTTGTATTTACACGTTTTAGAACTAGTAAACACCAACAAAGCAAAAAAAATTGTCTGTCTGTCCGCTGTAGACGCCGTACGCAAAATGGTTTGAAGGCGTGTAGCTCCCAAACCCATTGAGGTATTAAGTTGAAATTTGTATGGTGGGTAGATTGGGTAAACTCCTACGGCTGGTATCTTTTGGGGTGATGGGATGTAAGGGGGATGAGGGGGGAGCGGTGATCGGTTACTATGAGACTGACAAAATAAGGAATAACCAGGAGGCTATTTGGAGCTTTATTTTTTAGGTTGTCAGTCGCATAGGAACCTACACCGCATCTCAGCATTAAACACGTTTCGAACTTCTACCCATAAAATAATAAAGTTGCGCCCAGACTGTTGGCAGATTTTTTAAAAAAATTCTTATCCCCTCCAACTCCATGCTGCACCTCCCTTTTAAAAATTATTACTTTCATCAATTTTTTTAACCTTAATACAGAAACCGAATTTTATTTTTCTAGTGCAATTGGTTCGTGAGATATCGTAATCTAAAGTTTTTCACCCCCCACCCCCGCACGCCACTGCCCACACTCAAAAATGTGTTTCCGATCTATTCTCCTAGTATAGATGTTCACCAAGTTTTAATTTCGTGACATTAACAGTTTAGGAGATATGGATTTTAGAATGACTCAATCTCGGCTTTCGAGCGTCTCGGACGCATTATTTTTCCCCCCATTCATTCACCCTTTCACCCATATCGGCAATTTTTTTGCAAATGGGTCCACTATTGAAGCTCTATATAAATTCCAAGTTTCAGCTTCGTAGCATAAGCGGTTGCTGAGATCTAGAAACCAAAATTGTCCGTCTAAAACGCTTCCCCCACCTCCCCCTCTCACCCCAACCCTCAGAATTTGATCATGTCGGGGAGCCTACCCACTCTACCCACGAAAAAAATACAACTAAATAGCTCAAAGGGTTTGGGTGCTACGAGCCTTTAAACAATTTTACGTACACCGGTAGACGTACGGCGGGGCGGACAGACGGACTGAACATTTTTTTTGCTTTTTTCGTGTGTACTAGTCATGAAACGTGAAAAAAAAATTGTCAGGGTAGCAAATTTTTTTTTTTAAAAATCGATCGCAATACTGTTATTGAAATAATAAAGTAAAATGAATGTGTACTATTTGTGTTTGTAGTAATTATTCGAAAGTTTAAATTTTCATCATATTTCGACTTGGGAAGGCAATATCTAAACTGTTATTCGGATCATAGGCCTTACTCATTTCATATCCCATCCCAAAAAAAAATATAGCATTGCTATAGAAGATAAATATAATTTACAAAATCAATAAAAATATAAACAAAAATTTTCTAATCTAATCTATTCTAATCAATAACGACCTTTGGTAAAACTTGAGTGCCACTCATAAAGCTGGCAAATTTCTGTTAATATGCGAAAATGTTGTTCGGTACTAAACAGATCAAATAAATACACCTGAGTCATACAAACGCGCAAGGTATTTTATTGTAACGAAATTTGTTTGTATTTTGATAAGCGTTTATTCGTTGCGGTGTTTTTCTAATTTATCATAATTAGGCAATCTTTCATTTATTTTAACAGTTTTCTATATCTTATCGCCATTCATTAATTCGTTTTTCTTTCATCTCTACTGAATCACATCGATCATCCGTACTAGCCGGTTAAATACCGACCTTGAAGAATTAATACAATTATCGTGTAAAGAAAACTAAATAAAAATCTGATAGTGGAAAGAGGTTGTTTGCACAATATAGAATCATCGCTTTGCGCGTTAATTACACAAAAGACCTACTCCAACTAATTTAAACTAGTTAAAACCTGGGATATATCGCTCTTTTGTTGTGAAACTTTATTTAATCAGTGGTTCTAAAAAGTTCTTTTGAACACTTAATTATATAGTTGTTAATTTCTCTGATAAGACATTCTTAAATCATTTCGTAAAATTTCGATAGTTCAGTGGTTTGTTTGAAAGTGAATGTTTCTTTATTAGCACGGACACTTTAAACATTGTATGAACTTTGTATTAACTTCCTATTCACTTCGCGAGACATTCGTATTCTTGAAAATGTCCAAACTTAGCAGGGGAATCAGAAACATACCTAGACGAGTTTTAGATATGTCCAGCTCTCTTGGGTGATTGATTTTTTTTTTAGTTCAAATACCACTAATCTTGAATACCAAATTCGCTTCAGAATTTATAGTTGTGTTTTTTATTTTATCTTTTAGAACCCTAGCCAGATTGATGATCTCAATAACCATCATTCTGATTTTTTGGAATGAGTTCTTCGTATATTCGTTACACAAGTATTTTTGGAATGAAATACAATGTAGATCAGGTGAAGTGTTAAGTGAATTGAATTCCGAAAACGAAAATTTAATGATATGTTTTTTTAACAGAAAACTGTACTCGGATATTGTTAGTGGCAGATCCTCAAATACTCGGCGATGAATTCGATAAATCGCTCTATAGTTCGATAGCTAAAATGGATTCGGACAGGTATGTAAACGTTAATTAAATTTAAATCGAACAGTGACGCAATTTCAGGAGGCTTTATGGGTCGCAATTTACAATTGAATAGGCCGATAGAGTAGGGAGTTTCTTCAACAATTCAACGAACGAATTGCGGCTATTGCGACCCGAAATTTTGCAGCAATTTTCTTTTCCAAAAGTATAACGCCAATGAATTTACAAATGAAATTTTTAATTCAAATTTGCGACACGGTATTCGTGACGCACTACCATGTCGATGTCACCAGCAGTATGAACGAAACAACTCTGTAGTTTGATGTAGCCTTGATTTCTCGTACCCTACATCTGCCGGGCCGTGTATCTTCATACAATACGAGTACATGTTGAGGTTGATACAAGGGAGAAGGATACTTCAACAGAAAAGCACACTGTAGTGAAGCAGTCTTTTTGGCTCTGACAAAAGGTAGAAGGGAGGTTTCTGTATCTAGCTGATGTTTCATAGAACACAAAGTTTAATATCGGAACATTTCCTTAGCGCCGTGGCGACACTCATAGGCAGGCGGTAGGAAAGCTTAACAGCCAATATTTCAGTGCGCTTCGCACTTCTGTGTTATCTTTAAAACATACCCGCTTGATGTCCTTATCCAGAACTTCAATGTTAACGTATCATAAAAATCGGTAGCTAACACGTCATTCTTGCAAATTTCCTCAGTTTATAGCCAAGGACTTCGATCTAGCTCCAGTCCTAGCAACGAATTAGCCCACCATTTCACGAACCAAATGCACAACATGTTGCACGTTCTTATTTCTGAGATTGGAAGAATATTTCAGTTCGGCGGATGGAAATACGGACTTGCCTACAGTACAGAGGGAAAATGATAAACTGTTTGGAGAGGAACGAAGTTCAAGAAATGATCAAAAAAAGAAAAAAATATGGTCAGCGAAGAAAATTTTAAGTAATTAAGGAAAAACCGAGCAACTAAAGGGCCTCATACACGACAGTCTGATCATTCAGTTCTATCTGAAAGAGTTCAGCCTGCGAGATTATATGTCCACAAACGGCAGTTCGATCTGATAGTTTAGTCGTATGCAGATCAATGTTTGCCCTTCGAAAAACCCATGAACTATGTCCACACACTTCAGTTCAACCTGACGATAAGTGAAATCGATCGCAAATATATGTTGGGACAAAAAATCTACAGTTCAAGTTTACAATCATTTCTGCAGTTAAATATCTCAGTTCGATTTTCCACACACGAACGATCTTGCTGTAAAAACCAAAATCTGCAGTTCGATCGACCGATGTGTGTCCCTTTACAGAAAAGAGTCCCAAAACTGGCTCAGCAATAGACGATCTTAGAAACTAGAAGAGAAAACAAAAGAAATTGGGAAAAGAAGGTTGATTTAGTAAAACAGCGTGTATGTACTTCAAAAATACCTAAAATTCTAATACCTTCTCCACATTTTCGCCGACTCAAAGCGTGCAACTCCGAGTGCGAGAGGAGCGCTCTTCTCGCCTCGTCTCACAATAGCTTGCCTTACCAAACATCCGTTCTCAATTTTTTTAAAGCATGGCAAGGCGAGCGGTCGAGGTGAGATTGAGCGAATCGTAAATTTCAGTTCAATTTTTTCATTGTTCTGCCCATTAGTTGCTTCAATCTGTAATTTTAATTTCAATAGTATTGTTAATAGATGTTGGCAGAACTTGTCTCTAGTACTTTTCTTCTTATTCTGTAAGGACATGTACAAAAACTTGGCCGTCTGAATGAAAATTAATACAATTACTGAAAACTAAAGTGTTTTATCATAGATACTTTGCACAATAACTAATGAATTATTTCCGTATTCAGATACTTAAAAATGACTTACAGTCAGGCTGTGAAATTCTCACGCCCGAACATAGTTTGCTTTCTTGGCGACTTATTGGACGAGGGCAGCGTAGCAACGAATGAACAGTTTAAAAGTTACGTACAACGATTTAATAATTTATTTCATATTGATAATAATCTAAAGGTAAATTACTTGCATACACCGGTCTTGTTCGGATGTTTTAATAATTTTCACGTTCCGCAGTACATCCATATACCAGGCGACAACGATATTGGCGGCGAAAACGGCGAATATATATCGAACTCAAATGTTCGTCGTTTCGAAATCGATTTTACCAACAACGACTTATTTGACTACGAAGATCGATTACGATTCTTTAAGATCAATCGAATGCTAATGGACTTTATGAATCCAAGCGTCGAAACAAATAAAGATCGCATACGTATCGGAATCTCACACATGCCAATACTATCGGCTGGCGGTCCAGTGCTACGAAGTGTCTTGAAAGAACTCGATCCGCACGTTATGTTTTCAGCACATTGGCACGACTCGCGAATATTCGTCTATCCATCGTCTGCTCCCAGACAATTTTACGAGCGGCGTGTCGAAACTTTCGATTTGGATCAAATCAAAGCCGAACACGATTATCTGGAAATCGGAGTACCGACTGCATCATATCGTATGGGAAAATATAAAATTGGATATGGTGTGGCAGTAATAGGTAAACTTCACCAAAATCTATTTATTTCAGCTTTTAATTTACTACATCTTCCCTCAGATAACAATATACTGCGCTATACAGTGCTATGGACTCTGAGTCGATTCTTGTTTTTAGGAATATACGTGGCGTGGATTGTGATTGCCTTAGTATTTGTAGCTCTTTTACAATTGAAACGAAGATGCCTGTCGAAATTATTTAAGCGGCAACATTACAGTAGAATCTCTTTATTACCTGATTTTTAGAATTTAAAAAAAAATGGCAGCAGACTATAAAGTCCTATGTACTCGAATGCCATCCGCAACATCATAGTGCATAGAACTTTATAATATAAGAACAGCTACTTGTACGTTTAATTATCTTTTATAAAATATACAATCATGCTCATTTAGAGTTCTAGTTGTTATTATCGAATACCCGGTTAGAAGTTTGAGCATTTTCCTTTTTGAAATAGCGTCTTCGAACATTTTAGTGATAAGTCTATCGAATTATTGAACTCCAGGTAACGTTAAAACGATATTTATTAGAATCTCACCGCAAGTTACTCATAGTTAAGAAAAACGTTACGTATTTTAACTTATTGTATTTACCTTTGATTTTACTTAAATTAAATTTAAAGACTTAACATAATGAATAAGTATTTAAAACATTTAATGTTGTATTAACATGTAGATTTATTATTAATTAATAATGTAAAACATGTAAACGAATACATTTTTTTTATTATGTAACGTTGTATTATTGGCATTTTATATAAGTTTGCAGTTTCGTTTCGTTTCGTTTTACTCGCACTTTCTTATTGTTCAGTTATCCCGTTTGCGTGGTATTCGGAATTGAACAAATACATTTTAACTTCGAGGAGATAAAAAGAAATTAAAAATATTTAGCTCTGAAATTGTCGAAAGGATGAAAAAAAGAGGTCAATTGGGAAATTTTTGTTTTCATTTCGTCGATCTTGCCAATTTCAATGTTGGTATTTGTAATCTTCCCGGAACAGCTTTTCAAGGTGCAACTAAATTAAAGGTGGACTCTGTTCGGGTTTACAGTTACGGTGCACGATTTGATTGGACTCTTTAGAATAATTGTTGTCACGAGAGAACCACGACAACATATTTCGAAAGAATACCGGGGCTGAGGTAGGGTGAAGCCGCTAAATCCAACACTCCTCGGTTTCATGCCCTATTGGAAAGTACATAACATATATCATCATCATCAATGGCGCGACAGCCCAAGTCGGGCCCTGGCTTCCTGAAGTCGTCGTCTCCAATCGTCTCGACCCAAAGACCGCGTCCTCCAGCTACTAATTTTTAGGATGGCTTTGCTGTCGTCATCAACCGAGTCTTCCCATCGCTTGCGTGGTTTGCCTACTGGCCTGTTAGTTGTTTTTTTGTTGTTCATCCCTAGAGCTTATGAACTGATTATCGAGCGACGTATCACCCCACAACTGCAGCTAGCCTAAGTATAAAAATGTTCAGGTTTTTTTTAATCGATAACATTTTATTATATTAAAATAATAAAGTAAAACTACGTGTTGACCAACGGGTATTTTTAACACAACTTTCAAACTAAATCTAATGTCTAGCACCTTCAACTATTGTTGCAAGTCGACGGTTGTGCATGTTCATGATCACACACCTATTTGATTCGTTCCAAACATGCAAGTAAGGAATACGTGCTTTTCACAATCTGAAAATTAATAAATAACGTATCACTATTGTTCGTATAATACCGAAATTGAAATTCTAACCGAAAGAAAAGTCGAAAGCGAGAACGGTATCAATCCACCAGCCTGTACTACTGGTATTTTCTGAGATCTTTGCATGAAAATGATTAGAACTTTTCGGAATCTTGAATCTTGGTCCATCCAATTGCAGAAATAGAAGGCCTGTGTTAATTGTTCACTTTCATAGGTCAAGCGACTTCCGCTATAACAGCATAAAAAAATTGCAAAAAGTAGTGCCACTAGATACAGCGCAGCGAAGATTATGTCCAAAAGACTTTCATTGTCAAAGAACCAATAAATTGAGGTACAAAGAATTATTTGTGTGAAAAGAAAATAAATAAACGATATCTTCGATAAGATTTGTTGAAGAGTGTCAGAATATCTGAAAAGTAGTGAAAAATAAGTGAAAGAATGCAGTTTTGATACATACTCGTATACTCACTCCAGTAGAATTTTATGATCTAAAATACAGTCCACTAGTTCCTTGTAGTTTTCATCAGCAGTTTTACTCAAATTGTATCCAATCTTCCTAATTCGAATACTCAAAGTTCGAACATGTCCTTGCAATATCCACATAGAAATACCAGGATACGAGTCGGTCAAAACTACATGGGTACTATAAATCAAAATTCCAATCCACTGATACGCATAAATTCCGCAATACACCGAAATAGAACTCTTCCAATCGAAAGGAAACCAAGCCAAAAATATTAACTTCCTTTTGTCGGAAAAAATCGGCGGCAATGCAAGAACCACACATGCAAAACAAAAAAAGGCAACATACGCCCGAAAGCATTTCTTAGCTGCTTTCACAGTGGAATACAAGTTGCTCCGCTCGTCGTTATCCTTAGCCCTTGAATCCAATATCTGAATTAACTTCGGGATCCGTGTTAGTTCCTCGCGATAGACAAACGCATTCAAAGTCTTTAGACCGAAAATCTGTAGGTTAATGGCCATAGACATGTTATCAATGACTTCCTTCTTGGTTGATAGAAAGAGTTGAAATATCATCGAAGCTGGATAGTACACAATTACAATTAAATTTAAAAAAATCGAGTAAATAACATAAGCCCGGTTGCCATTTCGAGTCGGACGTAGTCCAAGGATTCTCCAAGCAGTGGAATATGTATGTAACAATTGGCTGGTACTAAACTCTCCTGCAACTTCCATAGTAAAAATATCAAACTGTCTTCGTCAAAAGGTAAAGTTACTCTAAGCAGTAATAAGCTAGGCTATTCAGATATGGTTAGGCTCCTTTTCGTATTCTATTAACACCACAATAGTTTTAATGTCCACGCCAATAAAAAACTTCCATGAGAATTACATACACAGGCAAATCTCAATTGAAGGAATTTTCGATTTGTACAAAGGCTCGAAACCTGTACAAGTCGAATTAGTTTGTCCTTGTACGTTTCTCGTAATTGCTCATTTTGTACTTAGTAACAGTGACGGATCTAGGATTCAGTGCTGAACATTCTCAAGTATGTAACTTCTAGGGATTAATAGTGACCAGTATCTTCAATCAACGTTAGTTCAACTACATTATAATTTTGAGAAAAAATTTAAGCGTGTCTTTCTATCGAATAGAACGGGAACAAAACGATTTTCAGTGGTCGCATTTACGTGCAGACCAGACCAGTCCACATAGACCGCTTTGGTATTTTCGGTCTTGCATTTATGTGCGCATTTTCACAGTACGAGACTGGTTTGGTTTCATTTGGTCCGTACCAAAATCAAGACCAAAATCAGTCCAAATGGACTGGTTTGGTTTGCGTTTATGCGTACGACCAAACTAGTTTATTTGGTCTATTCAGACTAGTCTGGTCTGCACGTAAACGCGACCAATGACTAACCACCGAAAATTGAGAATTCATAGGAACCAGACTCGTGCGCACGGGGGATATATTTATTGCATATTCTCAAAGAGGACAATCATACGCAACTTTTGGTCCAACGCATTTCCTTCCTGGGCTCTGTTCATGATTTCCGCTACAGCTGCTTTTGTGTGTCCAAAAAGCTGCTTTCTCGTATTTGCTATGTGACACTAGATCTGTCCAAGATTTTTAAGAAGCTGCTTTTTGTTGCTCATACTCCGGACTGTAGCAAGAAAGCAGCTATTGCATTATTCATATGTGTGTGTAGCTGTTAGTTTCGTCTCAACGTCATTTTGAATGTTTAAAATGGAAAATGATGTTTTATTAACAATGGAAATAAGCGAAAAATTTAAGGACACTGCTCGAAGTGCTCATTTCCACTTTATTTTATTATAATATTTGTCAAATGTTACGCCAACTTGCGTATGTTTGTGTCGAACAGCTATTGTAAGCTATACAAGCTGCTTTTGGCTGTCCAAAACCCGAAGAAGCTATTTCTTGCTATGGCTGAATTCGAAAGTTGCTACAGTCTTGCTATGCTATGCTTTCAATGCAGCTATAGCTGGCATCTTGAAACACACCCCTGAAAACCGGTAGATGTTAAATTTAAACGCAAACAGGTAGCGTGACTCTTCTTCAATGACGCTTTGTATAGAAGATGTCATTCTTCGTTCGACCTTCGTCACAGAAGAACATATTTCAAAATATGTACCACGTATGCATTACGTTACGTAGTCGTATTTCGATGTTAGCATCCGGAAAGACCAAAAATATCCTGTGATGGTGCGTTTACACTCACCTCACTCGCCTCGAGGGGAGCCTCTACCCCCATCACGCCATTGCAAACCGGTTTTCGTCGGCTGTGTTCTTTGCTGTGTTGAAAGCAATTTACGCTCAACATGCCTCTGCGGCGCAACTTGCCTATAAGTGAAAAACGACAGAAAGACAATGAGCTGCGAATTGTGTGGAACCACAGTTCATTGTACATATGTGTGTACACATATGGAAGCGTGCGTCGGAGAAAAAGTTGAAGAATGTTAGACTCTTGCGACTCCACAAGCCATCTGATTGTGTGATTTTTTGGTGGGGATAGAGGCTCGCCTCAAACGTTGAGTGTAAATGCACCGTGAAACCCGCTGCTAAGTATGTACATAAAAGTCGAAGACATTTAAAAGTAAATTCCGGCGTAAAACATCGATGACCTGGCTGATCTTGAAATTGTATGAAGAACCACGAAAGCGAAGGACAAACTCATTTCACGGGTGTTTGAAAGGAATACTCGTCTATCATTGGGTAGTGGGCAAGCGATTTTTCGTTAAAAAGATCTTATTGTATCTTGTAACACTGTTTGAATACGTTTATTTCGAGGAACAGGGAAGAAGCCTGTACTGCCCATTAAACACGTCGTTAAAAGACTCGCTTGGTTGGTTGGTTGGTTTACGTGGTGGCCCGTCCGCCGAAAACAGGGCCTAATTAGCACAGGAAGCGCCGTTTTGATACCACAACTCGTTTAACCTGGCCGTTGAGGGTTGATAAAGTGGATGGATGGTTTAACAGAGATCTGGGGCTCCAATGGATTATCATATCCATCCGGAGCTGTTCAGGAAGGCGATTAATTCTCCAATCTTGTTCTTCGAGATCTCATCAAGGTTATTAAAGAAGGGTTTGCCTAGTACGCGAAGTCTGGCTCTAGCTAGGGCTGGACACTCGCAAAGAAGGTGGATAACAGTTTCCCTCTTATTTACCTCACCACAACTGCGGCAATGGACGTTAAAGGGAATACCCAGTCTGGCCGCGTGGTCGCCGATCGGCCAGTGACTCGTGCTGACTGCCGTTACTCTGGAGACGTCCACACGGCTCCTGCTCAGGAGTTCATCTGTTCTTCTCCGGCAGTAGGATGGCCATATATTTCTGGATATGACGCAGTTGGTCAGTCCTCTCCACCTGGAGTTCGCGTTTGTTAGAAAGTGTGTGGATATTTGGCGCTTAACAGTCCCTAGTGGGACCTGAAAGGATTCTACGAGAGAGCCTTGAAGGGCAGAGCCTTGCCTAGCTAATTCGTCTGCCCGCTCGTTACCCTCTATCTGGCTGTGGCCTGGGACCCAAAGCAGGGTAACTTTGACCTAACTTCCCAAGTGGGTTAGCTCCTCACGGCACTGTTCGATGAGTTTAGAGGAGGTGATAGCCGAATCTAAGGCCTTGATTACGGCTTGGCTTGACTCGCTTGGGCGAAAGAAAATTTGAATAGCGATTGGAAGGACGTAATTTTTGCAGTTCTTTTCTGTGGTTTTTTTCTATCTGGCGTACCAAACCAACAAGACTCATCCAAAAGACGAATCACAAAAATTAAAATTTTCCTGTTTCAAGCTCTTATGTGAAGGCTCCAGGAAGGACTCACACAATTTAGTAAGTAAATATTACAAGATTAATCTCGTCCAAATGTTAGTAACACGGTCCTTATTCTCATGATCATGGGTATTGGCCGATAACTCAAACGCTTCGAGCTAGAAATTTTCAGTTCCTAAAACGTTATTTTCCTGATAGTTGCTGGTAATATAATTAATATGAACAACATTTTTGTTTCTGTGCCTTATGAAAGCGCCATACAAAAGTCCTTGTAAAGTGTACACCGTACAATGTACGGACCGCAGTTGAAATTTAACAATAATTTCAGTTTCGGAGTAAGTTGAAGTCCGTTCGTAACCAAAATCCCTCAACTCCTTCTAGTATCTCCCATACAAAATTCCTTAAAATACATCTTTAGGAATGTTGATCAACACCTTCATCACCACTTCTGGGGGTTTCCGATTTTTGAGGCAAATTTTGAGATGTGATTAAACTCATAGTCGGGATATAGTAGAATTTGTTAAGCAATTTTTTATCCTCTTTTTATCAGGAGAGTAACAGTCCGCTGTCTAGCAAGTGAAGGAAGTCAGTCACGATCGGCATATTTGATTAAAAAATTTTTCCTTAACAGAAGAGCGAGCTCAAGACCCCATAGCCCCCCTGACTCCGCCGCTGCTCGGTAATACAATATTAAAATAAAATTGAACGATTATACCGACGATAGTTGTTACAAGGTACTTTTATAGGCGACAAATCAAGCCAATTGACCCAGGTACATGCATTAATTTAAAGCCTTAATAATAAATGTAGAGAACCAAACTCGTTGGTGTCAAGTTTAGACCTAGTTTATTCTTCTAATATAAGTAGGTACATAAAATGTGTTGGTCATAGTTTTCAAAAAAGGTTAATTCAATTATTACGTTTTACATTAGTGTGTGCATGTGTCGGTTAAATTCAATATTTATGTTTCTATTATTCAAATTTAAGTTACAGTGTGTGTATATTCAAGTTAATTCAATAGTTAAGTTGAAGTTACAGCGGTGGACCTACTTAGTCTTCTAGCTGGGATCCTACATAAATGCGGCATTTAGCTGGCTCGATTTGATTACGACCAGACCACACTACTATACTACATTGTAAGGATTCAACTTATAATAGTCACAGTTAATTTAATACCAATTTTAGTCGTTAGTTAGCTAAAGCTAAAATTCTATGTTTGAGTTAAACCGAAATTTTGAATACGGAATTTTCCTAAAGTTCAAGGTACAGAATTGTTCTTCGCCTTCGAGTACCTAACATTCAATAGTATTTACTACCTTTTATAGAGATGGACAAGCTATAAGAGCATTTGACATTATTTCTTTTTTTTACAATTTTACAATTACAATATGAAAATTAATCGGAGTTCAATATTTCATCGAGAGTGTCACATGACTTGGGACTGCAGTAAGTTTATACTCTGGATGAAATCCGTAAAGTATTGTATGTTTAATCCATTGCAAAAGTTTGTAACGCATAGAACGGAGCCTTGAACGAATAAAATAATATTGTTGCAAGTTAGGAGTTTCACCCCTAAACATTTTTAGCAAGCAAATGGCAGCCAGTACAGCCATTCGACGTAGAGCCTCTACACAATAGACTGGTATATATCCAGGTCACTCAATAGTCTTGAATCACTTCAACAACATTCCTGAAAGCACCGACTACATCCCTCCCAGTTATGATTTTGACAAAAATTTCCTAACATCCATCCCAATCCGTCTAGAATGGGAAAGGGATTCGGTACAGATGGAATAGTCCGTCCACATATATACGGACGGTTCAAAAACTGAAGGCGGGATATGTGGAGGTGTTTTCTCAGGCATGCTTAACATTAGCAGCTCCTTTCGTCTCCCGGACTACTGTAGTGTCAATCAGACGGAGCTCATGGCGATCAAGGAGGCCTTGTCCTGGCTGAGGTGTAATGTTATATCTTTTCGGGATATTAGCATTTTCACAGAGAGCCATAAGCGGCAATAAAAACCGTGGGATCGGCCTCGACAACATCAAAGATCGCCGTGGAATCTCGATCATCTCTTAAGGAGATGGCTGAACAGTTCAATATTCTTCTGTGCTGGGTACCAGGACACAGGGATATTCCAGGAAACTGTATGGCTGACGAACTCGCTCGGCGCGGTACTACCCTTCAGATTATGCCGGAACATCGGAATCTGAGTGTGCCTCTATCTACATATAAACTGCTGCTGGGATTGGATTCAGTTGAGAAGACCAACCCAAGATGAGCAGACGGTATTACATGTCACACTACGAGACAGATCTGGCCGAAGCTGGATCCAAAACGGTCTAAAAGCCAGACTTTGCTCAAAAGGGCGAATAACAGCACCACAGTCGGTTTCCTGACCGGACACTATCTTTTAGGTCTGCATGTTAAAAGACTCGGCCTCTGTTGCTGCGCCACTGTACAATCAAACTCCAAATTTTATTTTTTCTATTGTAAAAGTCGAACGGACTACTGTAAAAACTTGTTTCGCCTCCCGGCAGTTATTGCTTTTAGTATTACATTATTCTTTTTCTATTATCGATACTTGTTCAGTCTACATAAAACTTTTCTCGCTTCTCGTTCGCTAGTACTCGTTATCATTGCACTAATTCTTGCTATTGTCGATATTCAAATAACTTTTTAAAATGAATTCATATTGCATCAAGTTTTCCGGCTTTAATTAAAACGTACGAATTTGTAAAAAGCTGCAAATTCCAACAGCCTCTTTTAAACGACTTCTGTAGAAGCTACCTGGATGTGGCGTTGGAGGAGACAGTCCTTCATCTTATCTGTACCTGTCCAGCTCTCTCCGCTAGAAGGAAAGCTCATCTTGGAGTTTCCTTATTCAACAGTCTTAGTGACCTTGCCGCAACGGAAGTCGCGAGATTCCAACGCTTCATTGCAAGCTCGAAATGGTTTGACGAGTAGGACCGCGGCCCTGTGATAACACAACGGCCCTTTTTAGGTCTAAGTGTGTTCGTGTTCTCACGGGCATCCACGCGTACCTACTTACCTACCTAGCTAAGCTAGGTCTTAGACGGGATTTCAAGTTAAACACAATTCGTTTAAAATCAATAGGAATAACAATAATTTATTATTCGCTTCAAATAATCGCACTACTGGCAATGCTGTCCAATTTGTACTACTTGATCACTGCTTCCAATCAAAATCGCTTTACAAATACTTTCGCGTTGAACTGATCGTCGTCTCGCTTCACCGTAGTAGAAATTTTGTCTCATCCAAGCTTTGAGCTTATACACTGCATGTGTTGAGTCGAGATCTTTCTTTCTCTTTCTGTGGAATTTTCGGGAAATGTTAAGAACAACCGATAAGGCGAAAAGTGTTCGAAAGGAATGTCGAACTTTGTCTCATGAGAACCATACGATTTTAGCTCGTCGACTTCATGACTCCGGAAAAACGGTCACCCGAAAAAAACCAGAGTTTGTAAAGGTTTCTCCGGACCGGAAAAAAATTGACTATATAGTCCGGACCTTATACCCTGTACAGACTATGCGTTTTAAACGCGTTTAAGCAGTTGGCAAATGAACGAGTTAAAAAAGTAGTGTTCACACTAGGCAACTCGTTTTATTTTGACGTGATTTATTTTGACAAGTAGATATTCAGCTGTGTTTCATTAGCAAATTTATGGTTTCTAAATTATTTGAAACACAAGTGATTGTATAGCAGTAATGAAAAGTGAATTAATTAGCTAATGCAGTCGTTGCACAAGCACAAAATTCAGTTTCTGCAGCATTAAATAGTTTCTTTTAAGGTTTACTTCGATTTCCGTGAGGGTCGCAGTACATGTTTTCGGTTAAACGCGTTGTAGCTACGTGTTTTCGTAAACGCGTTTGGGAAGTGTTTTCAACGCGTTTAACTCGATTTGAACGCGTTAATCTCGTAGTCATAGTATTAGAATAATTACTCAGATAGAATCAGTTTTTCTGGAAACAGTATTTCTTCACTTTTTCACCGTGGATTCCATACCATGGAATCATAACTGTTTTCGGCGAGGGCTTAAAACGTAGGAGTTCCAAAAAATAATTAAAAACTGTTTTTTCGATTATTTTTAACAGTTTTGATTGGCCCAGTTTAACGTTCAACATTCTGTTCTTCAAATCAATTTGGCATTAGTTTTAAACTAGATCAACTGGCACCATTTTAGACTTTTTCTTGAACTCGATGAAGTTTGTGTAAAAGAGCACCCTTCAGATTAGTTTCCAAGTGTTTGCGGCAGGGTGGGGTAGGCACACCAAGCATTTCTTTTAATACTCATTAGCCGCCATATTATAGCAGTTGTTGATTCGTAAGTCGCCGACGCGCCGCGCCATTCCCATAAAGTTTATTGCCCCAGATGTACATTCGGGTTTTTCCGTGAGTAAAACCGACATTTGCAGCACGGACTGTCTTTATTGCGTCGACATCTGGTCGTTATAAATTTTAGACTCTTTTCGTAAATGTCCTTGTTCCTAAAATCCATTTTCTTGAATTTCGCATCATTTTATTTTCATACCTCTCTTTTTGTATGTTTCTTGCGAGATCCCTTTACTAAAAATCCTCCAGTCTTTTATCAGTCTCCGCAGCGTCGCGTCATCTCCCCAGTCGTTTTAGATCCTCCGAGTCGCCTTAACGAATCTTATAGCTGTCTTTAACATACTCCGCCGCGTCGCGTTATCACCGTAAAGTCTTTTACATCCTCCGCCACATCACGTCTTATTTAATATACACATTTTAATCGTTACTCCTTATGTTTCATTTCCATAAAGTCAAATTATTGGCTATAATCCTTTAATTAGTATTGTAGGAGTTTACAATTCATAGTCGTAAACAGCAGTAGAAAATTTCTTCAACTCAGTGATGTAAGTACTCCTGTGAAAATCGCATCGGAATTTGCTGGAACTTTCCTAATAGCGGCAGGGTAGATTTTGGCACACCGGATGTTTTGTGGACCTCTGAAGTACTCATACCTTGCCCTAACAATTTAACAATCGGGAATATTTTTAAACACCACGACGTCGCAGTAACCCAAATCCCGTACAACCAGGCTATATTGAACTCTGTAAAGATTAATTCAGTTCACGTGATGGTCTGTATAAAAATTAATGTAGGTGGTGTTAAAGATCGATGTCGTTTCCAGACTTCCGTAATCTAGCTGCAGTTAGTGGAATCTTTAACGATACTTGACGGCGCTTTCAAGAGAGCGCGGTAACGTTACCTTTTACCTTTATCGAAATCTGGCTTCTGTTCGTTACTCAGAGCTTTACCGATACAGCTAACGATCTTTATAGAGAAAACTTTACAAGCACCTAGTGTTAGCCTCTGATATGGCCTTCACTTCGCCCGCGTGCTTAATGTCTTCGATTGGCCTCCTCACTGAAAGAGCTAGCGATTTATCCATCGCCGCGCCTCTCCTTGCGAGTTCATCCGCGGCCTCGTTGTCCGGAATCGCGCTATGGCCCGGAACCCACCAAATTATTATGTTTACATGTGTGCATAACGCACCAATCTTATCCCTACATAGCCTCACAAGGCGGGATTTGATCAAGTGTGAGTCGAGCGCCTTAATCGCAGCCTAACTATCTGTTAGGATGACAATGGGTGTGTTCCGCACTGCACCAGCTTCTAGCAGATTGCAAGCCTGAACGATCCCCATCATATCTGCCTGAAATACGCTGCAGCAGTCCGGTATTCTGAATGACTCGCAATGGTTCAGGTCGGCGGAGAATAGTCCAACATCCGTACCCGCGTCTGTCTTTGAACCGTCTGTGTAGATATGAATGTCCCCTTGATGGGGATGATCCACATTCCACCCCTCTCTGCTAGGGACCCTCGTCGAGAATATCCTAGAGAAATCGAGTTGCGGAATTAAGTAGTCTATATCCTCTAATGGGTTACATTCACTAAATCGTCCGAGTATGCAGCTGTGCCCCCCAAGTCTCGATACCCAGTTGCCTGACTCTCTTAGTCGCACGGCACTTTTTGCTGCTGCTCTCTTCCCAAAAATATCCATCGGTAAAAGATGAAGAATTATCTCAAGTGCCGCTGTAGGTGTGGTGCCAAGTACGCCAGTTGCTTCTGTGGAAGCTAGACGTTGAACCTTGGTGAGTTTTTTGAGGCGCTACCCACCACACTAAAATCCCGTAGGTTAGGATAGGCTTGACTATGGCCGTGTACATCCAGAGAGCCATCCCTGGCTGAATCCCCCACTTTTTCCCGAACATCTTCTTGCAAGCGTAGAGAGCCCCTAAAGCTTTCTTTTGTCGCTCGTTGGTGTTCTTACTCCAGGTTAGTTTCCGATCCAGGATTACATCCAAGTATTTAGTGTTGTCACTAAGCTGTAGGGTGAGACCCCCCAGTTTAGGAAGTGTGAACTCTGGGATTTTAGTTCTTCGCGTGAATAGGACCAACTCAGTCTTCGAGGCGTTGACCCCAGTCCACAGCCGTCCGCTCACGCGCACACTAGTCTGAGGGCCCTTTCGAGCAGGTCTTTTATTGTGGGTAGGAACTTACCAGAAATCAAAATCGCTAAGTCTTCCGTGTATGCGACCACCTTCGCACCCTGACGTGTTAGCGAGGTCAGTTTAGTATTGACCACTATGAGCCACAGAAGTGGTGAGATCACCCCTCCCTGTGGCGTGCCACGAGCCGTGTACCTGCGCACCCTACTACCGCCCAATACTGATTCAATAACCCGACTACTCAGCATGGCGCTTATCCAGTTACACAGCCCTAATTCCACCCCCACGCCCCTCAATGCATCACTGATTGCCTCAACTTTTACGTTATTAAAGGCCCCTCGATGTCAAGGAAGGCCGTGAGAGTAAATTCTTTAAGAGATAGGGATTTTTCAATCTCAAGTACAACCTCGTGTAGCGCCGTTTCGGTCGATCTACCTTTGGCATAAGCATGCTGTGAGCCCGACAGGGCAATAACCCCCGATTTGCCACGGATGTATAGCTCCAGCAACATTTCCAGGACTTTTAGAAAGAAGGAGGTCAAACTTATTGGTCTGAAGTCCTTCGCCAAAGTATGGCTCGGTCTTCCAGCCTTGGGTAGGAAGATAGCTCGCGCCTCCCTCCATTTGCAGGGAATGTAGCCGAGAGATAGGCATCCCCTGAAAATCGCCTGTAGCCACGGAGTTAACCAGGGCAGCGCATTTTGCATCATTGCTGGAAGAACCCCGTCTACACCTGGCGATTTAAAAGGTATGAAAGTCTTAATTGACCATTGTATCTTCTCCGAGCTAATTATAGAGTTGCAAGATTCCCGCCCCGCGTACTCGTACCTGGATCTGTCTGTATTGTCCTCTGGTACCTCGGGAAGTGCGTACTCATTAGCAGCTCCAGGGTTTGGCTGCTGGACTCCATCCAACCCCCCGCCGAGTCCCGTAGGTAGCTGAGTGCGACTGGGTCCTTTGATAGAAGTCTTCTGAGCCTAGCTGCTTCACTCACCTCATTGATTGACTCACAGAAGCGTCCTCAAGAATCTCGCTTGACTCTTTTGACTGTCTTCTTGAAATGTTCAGAGTAGCAATTTGTTTTTAATCGATAACATTTTATTGTATTAAAATAATAAAGTAAAACTACATGTTGACCAACGGGTATTTTTAACATTATTTTCAATCTAAATCTAATGTCTAGCACCTTTAACTATTGTTGCAACTCGACGGTTGTGCATGTTGATCACACACCTATTTCAATCGGTCAAAACATGCAAGTAAGGAATACGCGCTTTTCACAATCTGAAAATTAATAAATAACGTATCACTATTGTTCGTGTAATACCGAAATTGAAATTCTAACCGAAAGAAAAGTCGAAAGCGAAAACGGTATCATTCCACCAGCCTGTACTACTGATATTTTCTGAGATCTTAGCATGAACATATTTAGAACTTTTCGGAATCTTGAATCTTGGTCCATCCAATTGCAGGAATAGAGGGCCAGTGTTAATTGTTGACTTTCATAGGTCAACCGACTTCCGCTATAACAGCATAAAAAAATTGCAAAAAGTAGTGCCACTAGATACAGCGCAGCGAAGATTATGTCCAAAAGACTTTCATTGTCAAAGAACCAATAAATTGAGGTACAAAGAATTATTTGTGTGAAAAGAAAATAAATAAACGATATCTTCGATAAGATTTGTTGAAGAGTGTCAGAATATCTGAAAAGTAGTGAAAAATAAGTGAAAGAATGCAGTTTTGATACATACTCGTATACTCACTCCAGTAGAATTTTATGATCTAAAATACAGTCCACTAGTTCCTTGTAGTTGTCATCAGCAGTTTTACTCAAATTGTATCCAATCTTCCTAATTCGAATACTCAAAGTTCGAACATGTCCTTGCAATATCCACATAGAAATACCAGGATACGAGTCGGTCAAAACTACATGGGTACTATAAATCAAAATTCCAATCCACTGATACGCATAAATTCCGCAATACACCGAAATAGAACTCTTCCAATCGAAAGGAAACCAAGCCAAAAATATTAACTTCCTTTTGTCGGAAAAAATCGGCGGCAATGCAAGAACCACACATGCAAAACAAAAAAAGGCAACATACGCCCGAAAGCATTTCTTAGCTGCTTTCACAGTGGAATACAAGTTGCTCCGCTCGTCGTTATCCTTAGCCCTTGAATCCAATATCTGAATTAATTTCGGGATCCGTGTTAGTTCCTCGCGATAGACAAACGCATTCAAAGTCTTTAGACCGAAAATCAGTATGTTAATGGCCATAGACATGTTATCAATGACTTCCTTCTTGGTTGATAGAAAGAGTTGAAATATCATCGAAGCTGGATAGTACACAATTACAATTAAATTTAAAAAAATCGAGTAAATAACATAAGCCCGGTTGCCATTTCGAGTCGGACATAGTCCAAGGATTCTCCAAGCAGCGGAATATGTATGTAACAATTGGCTGGTACTAAACTCTCCCACAACTTCCATAGCAAAAATTTCAAACTGTCTTCGTCAAAAGGTAAAGTTACTCTAAGGAGTAATAAGCTAGGCTATTCAGATATGGCTCCTTTTCGTATTCTATTAACACCACAATAGTTTTAATGTCCACGCCAATAAAAAACTTCCATGAGAATTACATACACAGGCAAATCTCAATTGAAGCAATTTTCGATTTGTACAAAGGCTCGAAATCTGTACAAGTCGAATTAGTTTGTCCTTGTACGTTTCTCGTAATTGCACATTTTGTATTAAGTAACAGTGGCGGATCTAGGATTCAGTGTTGAACATTCTCAAGTATGTAAATTCTACACGGTCAAAAATATTGGACTAAAATTCAATAAATTTATATTGTATATACATATATTCCAAATCTGTATTAAAACACAATTGGAAAGAATGATTGAAATTAATTGTAATTCAGCGCAACGATTTAAATGTAATATTTTTGTATTAGTTCATGTATTCTTACAGGAATTAGATTTAAAATACAATACCTATTGTATATGGAATATTCTTATGTATTGAAATGTAGCCTTCTTATATTTAAACTGGGCGAAACTTTATTATTTTTAGGGTCAAAGTTCGGGAGCGGTAAAAGTCGGAGTGTATCATGAGTTGCTTCGAGATTTTTAGATTTCTTATGGAAAATTAATTTTGTTCTTAATATAAAAATATTTAAAATAGAGATTTTTAGACGATTAAACATTGAAAAAGTCCGTGTAGACTATTCGAATTTCAGTATATTATGTACACTAAAAGCCCATAGAAGCAAAAACGTATTTGTAGCCTTATCAGAATTAAGAGATATGACGAATTGTTAAAACGTATACAAACCCATTACTTCCACTTGGGGTTTGAATTTCGAAATAATTGTGAAACAGGTTTTTAGACGATTTCATAAGAAGCAACCTGAAATCTCATGAGACAAGACGGATTTTGAAAAAATTCTGAAAACGTAAGCAAACCCTTCACATCTCCTTGGTTCTGGAAATTCGAAAAATCGTGAATTGGTTGGCCGTAATAATCAATTTTACATCTCATCAGAACTAAGGAATGGCAAAAATTGTGAAAACATATACAAACCCTTGGGGGTTGAATATCGAAAAATTGAGAAATGGGTTTGTAGGCGATTATATAAAAAGTCTGTGGAAATAAAAAGCGATCTAATATCTCATCGAACCTAGGAAATATGTCGAAACTTTGAAAAGCATACAACCTCCTTACACCTTTTTGGATTGAATATCTAAAATACTGAAATTGACTTTTTGGCTTTTTTACATAGGAAACCTTAGGAAGTAAAAATGAATTCGATATATCACCAGATATGCAACCTCCTTACACCCACTTGGGGGTTGAATGTTCAAAAATCCTGAAAGGAGTTAATAAATAAATATGAAGACAGCACGAGAAAGTAGGAACCAATTCAATTTCTTATCACTTCTAAAAGAAATGACGGAACTCGTGAAAACGTGTTCAACCTGTTTATACCCTCCTAGGTGGAAAAAGGAAAAAACTTAAAAACAAGTTTTAGGCGATTATTACGCAAGCCCATGAATATGAAAAGATATTCAATATCTGATAAGACGTGGATATAGTAGAATTCGTGAAAAAGTTTACAACCCCCTTTGCACCCCCTTAGGGGTCGAATTTTAAAAAATCCTGAAAACACTATCTAGGTATTTATATGAAGAATCCATAGAATAAAAATGAATTCAATATTTGGGAAGACCTAATAGATATGACGAAAACCGTGAAAATATATGCATTCCATTTTCACTGATAATTTTTTTTGCCCCCCCTCCGAACGCCAATGTATATTTGAAATTTTTTTTTATCTAAATTAGTTTTCTAGTTGATTTACATAAACGTACCGAGTTTCAGCTTTGTAGCATAAGCCGTTCTATAGATAGGAAAAACACCCCCCACCCCCGTACCATACTACCCCTATAAAAAATTATATTTTTCCAAGATGCTACTAATATAGCTCTATCTAAATACGAAGTTTCAGCTTTATATCATTATAGGTTGTCGAGATATTAAAATCGGAACTTTTTCCTTTTCACCCTCCCCCACCCTCACCCTTTACACCCACACTTCCAAAATTTTGTTTTCTACTAGGGGTCTATTAGGCCTACTTTTGGTAAAAATTTGAAGCATCTATCTTACACCGTTCTTGAGATATGAGACGTGATTTTTTAGAAAAATTCTTATCCCCTCCACTTTCATGCTCCACCGCCCCCTTCAAAAATTTTGCTTCCAGCAAACTTCATTTCTCAACCTTTATACACAAACCAAATTTTATTTATCTAGTACAATTGGTTCATGAGATATCGTAATCTAAAGCTTTTCACCCCCCACCCCCGTACGCCACTTCCCCCACTCAAATTTTTGGTTCCGATCTATTCTCCTAGTATACCTACAGATATTCATTAAGTTTCAACTTTGTGATATTGACCGTTTAGGAGATATGGATTTTAGAATGTGTCGATCTCACCTTTTTTGCGTTTCGGACGCATTATTTTTCCCCCCACTCCCGAACCCCTTCACCTATATCGGCAATTGGTCCACTACCGAAGCTCTATATAAATTCCAAATTTCAGTCTCCTAGCATAAGCGGTTGCTGAGATCTAGAAACCAAAATTTTCCGTCTAAAACGCTTCCCCCTCCTCCCCCCTTACACCCCCATCCCTCCAAATTTGGCCAACCCAATCTACCCACGATAAAAAATTCAATTAAATAGCTCATAGGGTTTGGGTGCTACGAGCCTTCAAACAATTTTGCGTACACCGGTAGACGTACGGCGTACGGCGGACAGACGGACTGAAATTTTTTTTTTGCTTTTTTCGTGTCTACTCGTCATGAAACGTGAAAAAAAAAATTTTGAGGGTAGCAAATTTTTTTTTTTTAAAAATCGATAACAATACTGTATTATTGAAATAATAAAGTAAAATTCAATACAGATTTCTATTGCATAATTTGGCAATTTAAATACTAATTTCAATTGTTGAGATATTTGGATTTAAGTAGAGCAAATGAAATAATTATTTTTTTTTTAATTTATTAAACAAAACATCCATTACTTTTTAAATCGTTTCAGTACATATAAAGTGTTATTAATAGAATACATTTCAAAAGTATCTTTAAATTTAAGACTTTCATAGTTAAGGTAATCAGTACAATCCGAAATGTCAATTTCAAAGCAATTATATATATCATTGAATTTTTTTGTAATACATTTTTTCAATTTAAAATAACCATTATTTTGATTAATTATATTAGTAGCAATTTTTTCAAAAGTTGGAAAATTTGCGTCATCAAATTGCGTTTGCATATTGGCTTATCACTTTGGGTAGGATTTCTTTGTCAATTTCATTGCCTAGATTGTGAAAAACTTTAAAGGGATTCACAAATTCCTCTTCACAGCTCAAAAATACTAGAGAATTCAAATTATCATTTAACTTCTAATCGAAAGTTTTAGAATATTACTCGAATAAGCAATTTCCTCCGGACTTAGCAATAATCCGGCCGAGGATGATCGCACATAATCCGATTTTTTTATTTCCACGAATTTCATTTCATTTCCGTCATTGAACTTCACTTTTACTAGAGTACCCTCCATATTTAATGTTTTTTTTTTAAAAACTTTCCTGCGCTAAATTGCAAAAACTGTTCGATTCAATTATTATATTTAAATTCTAATAATACAATATTAAATGTACTGTCGCACTCGCCCCAACTTGCGATCTCAAAATGAACGAAAAACAAAAGACATTTAGCAGCACGATTTTCTTTTTTTTTTCAGAAATGCGTAATACTTCATATTGCAACATCATATTTAATACAAATTATATTAAGTTTTAATCCGTGTTGCATTAATATTTTTTTCAATTAAGGCATGTAATTGAAAATAATCCCGTGGTGAATTGCAAAAGAGGCTCAATTTTTCATTAGTATTGAAGTTACGGGTTTCAGTGACCAACCACCGAAAATTAAGAATTCAAAGGAACCAGGCTCGTGCGCGCGGGGTGTATATATATTGCATATTCTCAAAGAGGACATTCATACGCATACGCTTTTGGTCTAAAGCATTTCCTTCCTGAAAACCGGTAGATGTTAGATTTAAACGCAAACAGGTAGCGTGACTCTTCTTCAATGACGCTTTGTATAGAAGATGTCATTCTTCGTTCGACCTTCGTCACAGAAGAACATATTTCAAAATGTGTACCACGTATGCATTACGTTACGTAGTCGTATTTAGATTTTAGCATCCGGAAAGACCAAAAATGTACTATGAAACCCGCTGCTTAAGTATGTATGTACAGGGTGCGCCATCTTTTATGTCGGTATGTAAACATTGAATAACTTTGACATTTTTCAACAGATTGACTTGATTGGACAAGTCTTGGAAACGTCAATTCAGAAGAATATTGCAGGCAGACCGTCCACGTCGCTTGGAATACGGCCAAACAGTCGCTCGAATGGTTGACACTGAACTTGATTTTTTTTGTAAGCAAATTTTGATGACCGACGAGGCCATTTCACACTCTTTGGCAGCGTTAATAAGCAAAATTGCCGCATTTGGGGAACGGAGAATCCACACGAGATCCATGAAACGCCATTGCATGACCAAAAAGTGACTGTTTGGGCCAGCGTTTGCGCCAAAACCATTATTGGGCCATTTTTCTCCGACAAAACGAAACAGTCGATGGAAAACGATATCGGTGGATGTTAGCTCATTATGTCTGCCCGCAAATACGTGAAAAAGGTCTGGATGGTTACTGGTTTCAACAAGACGGTGCGCGATGCCACACTGCAAATGAAACAATTCAGTTTCTGCAACGAACATTCCCTGGACGTCTGATGTCGAAAGGAGGCGACATTGACTGGCCACCGAGATCTCCAGATTTGACTCCTGCGGAATTCTTTTTATGGGGTTATTTGAAAAGCAAAGTGTACGCCAGCAAGCCTCAGACCATTGACGAGCTCAAAGCAAACATTCGTGCCGAAATCATCGCTATACCGCCCGAGATGCTCGAAAAAGTAATGGAAAACGCAGCAAAAAGGGCACATTTTGCTGTGGCCAATACCGCAGCCACTTGATTGATGTTGTATTCAAAAATTAATCCAAATAAATTCTAAAGGACCTAATTGAATAAAAATACCTCACATATAAAAATCAGTTGTTTTTTTTTTTCAAAGTTATTCAATGTTTACATACCGATATAAAAGATGGCGCACCCTGTACATAAAAGTCGATGTCATTTAAAAGTAAATTCCAACGTAAAATCATCGATGACCTGCATGATCTTGACATTGTGCGAAAAACCACGAAAACGAAGGACAAACTGATTTTACGGGTGTTTGAAAGGAATACTCGTCTATCATTGGGTCACTACCCAAGCTAGCACTAGCAATCGATTTTTCGCTAAAAAGGTCTTATTGTGTCTTGTAATACTGTTTGAATACGTTTATTAGGTCTTAATGTGCAATTTCGAAGAACAGGGAAGAAACCTATACTGCCCATAAAATACGTCGTTAAAAGACTCGTTGGGCGAAAGAAAATTTGAATAGCGATTGGAAGGACGTAATTTTGGCGTACCAACCTAACAAGACTCATCCAGCTACTAAACATCCGTTTGGGGCTGTTTCTCAAAACAGAAATTTGGCACTTTATACATTTTTACAGACAATTTCTACGCTTTTAAAACGTCACAAGGTTTAATTATCATCTGCCTAAACATGGTTTATAAGGAAAAATGAAAATTGTATACTATAAGAGGCCAACGATTGAAAACATCGAAGTCGTCTTTGTACTGCGGGGAAACAAGCAGGAATTTTACCAGGAACTCCATGCTATGTAGTATCAATCAAGGTTAATCTTTCAGTTAAAACTTATTCACCTCAAGACAAAATCCACTTTTATATTTCGTATCGGTGACCATGCGAGTGATTCTCAACCTCTTTACTTCATTATTGCCGCCTTTTTCTCTCCTCGTTAACGATACCTGATAGTTGACTACTAAACTATCTGGAATACTACTGGTGAATATATCCGTTATAACTACTAAATTAACCACGCAGCATTTACCTATCAGTGCCTTATGAAGGCGACATACAAAAGTCCTTGTAAAATGTACAATCCCATTGTACGGATCGCAGTATATATCAAGAAGTCGTTCAGACAAGCACTTGAAATTTAACAATAATTTCAGTTTTGGAGTAAGTTGAAGTCCGCCCGTAATCAAAATCCCTCAACTCCTTCTAGTATCTCCCATACAAAATTCCTTAAAATGCATCTTTAGGAATATTGATCAACACCTTCACCACCAGTTCGGGGGTTTCCTATTTTTGAGGCAAATTTTGAGATGTGATTAGTCCCATAGTGGGGATATATGAAGTAGAATTTGTTATGTTATTTTTATCCTCTTTTTATCAGGGGAGTAACAGTCCGTCCCCATGAAATCCGTCATACTGAAAAGTGTCTAGCAAGAGAAAGAAGTCAGTCACGATCGGCATATTTGACGAAAATTTCTGTCAATTTTTTTTCCTCAAAATAAACTTTTTGTACAGCAAATAAAATAATGTGGCAAACAAAAATTTGACTATTACACTAACAACGTTTTTCAGGGAAAATAGTCAAATATTTGACAACGTTGCATACAGTGTAATATTAGCTTTAATGAAGAGTTTTATGTTCTCTTAATGAAAAATTCAAATCCAATAACTGCTTAAATCGAATAAACTAAAAATCTTCCTTAACAGAAGAACGAGATCAAGTCCCATAGCCCCCCTGACTCCGCCACTGCTCGGTAATACAATATTAAAATAAAAATGAACGATTATACCGACGATAGTTGTTACAAGGTACTTTTATATGCGACAAATCATGCCAATTTACCCAGGTAAATTGCATTTAAAGCTTTAATAATAAATGCGGCATTTAGCTGGTTCGATTTGAATACGACCAGACCACACTACTATACTACATTCTAAGGATTCAACTTAATCACACTTAATTTAATACCAATTTAAAAAAAAATGGTCGTTAGTTAGTTACGAGTAAAGCTAAAATTCTATGTTTGAATTAAACCGAAATTTTGAATACGGGATTTTCCTAAAGTTCGAGGTACAGAATTGTCCTTCGCCTTCGAGTACCCAACATTCAATAGTATTTACTACCTTTTATAGAGATGGACAAGCTATAAGAGCACTTATCATTATTTTGTTTTATCCCCAACTACAATATAAACATATATCGGAGTTCAATATTTCATCGGCAGTATCGTCTGACTTTCTATCTATCGTGACTACGATTAGTTTATACTCTGGATGAAATGCGTAAAGTATTATGTTTAATCCATTGAGTTTGTAACGCATAGAACGGAGCCTTGAACGAATAAAATAATATTGTTGCAAGCTAGGGGTTCCACCCCTAGACATTTTTAACAAGCAAATGGCAGCCAGTGCAGCCATTCGACTTAGAAACTCTATACAGTGGACTGGCATAAATGCAGGTTACTCAACAATCTTGAATCACTTCAACAACATTCTTGAAAGCACCGACTACATCCCTCCCAGTTATGATTTTGACAAAAATTTCCTAACAACCATCCCAACCCGTCTAGAATGGGAAAGAGATTCGGTTCGGATGGAAGAGTTCGTCCACATATATACGGACGGCTCCATAACTGAAGGCAGGGTAGGTGGAGGTGTTTTCTCAGACGTGCTTAACATTAGCAGCTCCTTCCGTCGCCCGGACTACTGTAGTGCCTATCACACGGAGCTCATGGCGATCAAGGAGGCCTTGTCCTGGCTGAGGTGTAATGTTATATCTTTTCGGGATATTAGCATTTTCACAGACAGCCATAAGCGACAATAAAATCCGTGGGATCGGCCTCGACAACATCAAAGATCGCCGTAGAATGTCGATCATCTCTTAAAGAGATGGCAGAACAGTTCAATATTCTTCTGTGCTGGGTACCAGGACACAGGGATATTCCAGGGAACAGTATGGCTGACGAACTCGCTCGGCACGGTACTACCCTTCAGATTATGCCGGAACATCGGAATCTGGGTGTGCCTCTCTCCAAGATGGGCAGACGGTATTACATGTGACACTACGAGACAGATCTGGCCGAAGCTGGATCCAAAATGGTCTAAAAGCCTGACTTCTATTGAATGTTGGGTACTCGAAGGCGAATAACAGCCCACAGTCGGTGTCCTGACCGGACACTGTCTTATAGGTCTGCATGTTAAAAGACTCGGCCTCTTTTCAAACGACTTCTGTAGAAGCTGCCTGGATGTGGAGTAGGAGGAGACAGTCCTTCATCTGTACCTGTTCAGCTCTCTCCGTTAGAAGGAAAGCTCATCTTGGAGTTTACTTCTTCAACAGTCTTAGTGACCTTGCCGCAACGGAGGTCGCGAGATTCCAACGCTTCATTGCAAGCTCGAAATGGTTTGACTAGTAGGACCGCGGCCCTGTGATAACACAACGGTCTTTTTTAGGTCTAAGTGTGTCCGTGTTCTCACGGGCATCCACGCGTACCTACTTACCTACCTAACTAAGCAAGGTCTTAGACGGGATTTAAAATCAATGGGAATAACAATAATTTAGTATTCGCTTTAAATAATCGCACTACTGGCAATGCTGTCCAATTTGAACTACTTGATCACTTCTTCCAATCAAAATCGCTTTACAAATACTTTCGCGTTGAACTGATCGTCGTCTCGCTTCACCGTAGTAGAAATTGTGTCTCATGCAAGCTTTGAGCTTATACACTGCAAGTGTTGAGTCGAGATCTTTCTTTCTCTTTCTGTGGAATGCTCGGCAAATGTTAAGAACAACCGAAAAGGGGAAAAGTGTTCGAAAAGAATGTCGAACTTTGTCTCATGAGAACCATGTGATTTTAGCTCAACGACTTCATGACTCCGGAAAAAAACGGTCACCCAAAAAACAGCAGAGTTTGCAAAGATTTCTCCGGACCGGAAAAAAACCGGACCATATAGTCCGGGCCTTAGAGTAATTACTCAGAATGAATCAGTTTTTCTGGAAACAGTCTTTCTTCACTTTTTCACCGTGGATTCCATACCATGGAATCATAACTGTTTTCGGCGAGGGCTTAAAACGTAAGAGTTCCAAAAAATAATTAAAAACTGTTTTTTCGATGATTTTTAACAGTTTTGATTGACCCAGTTTAACGTTCAACATTATGCTCTTCAAATCAATTTGGCATTAGTTTTGAACTAGATCAACTGGCACCATTTTAGACTTTTTCTTGAACTCGATGAAGTCCGTGTAAAATAGGTTCCTCCAGATTGGTTTCCAAGTATTTGCGGCAGGATGGGGTAGGCACACCAAGCATTTCTGTTAATACTCATTAGCCGCCATCTTATGGCAGTACAAAATTTTATGAATTCGGTGACGTAAGTTCTCCTGTGAAAATCGCACCGAACATTGCTCGAACTTTTCTAATAGCGGCAAGGCAGGCTTTGGCGCACCGGATGTTTTGTGGACCTCTAGAGCAAAGAGAATGAGATAGAGTAGAAGCGGACCGTATTCGAAAAGCAGCGTAATCTGTTTTCTCAGTCGACTACTATACTCTAAAAACATTAAACTGTAAATGCAATAAAATCGCATACTCTCTTTGCAATAAACGTCAAATTGTTTATTCGGTGAACGGGCTGTTCCAACGAATAAGAAACGTATATTTTGAAAACTGTTTAAACCAAGAAAAAATAATTGGAGGTGAGGCTTTTCCAGATCTCAGCTTTGTAGTGCAGGGAAATGATTTGTGTGTTTTTTCAAATTAATAATCTTTCATTGCGCAGTTCTGAGTTCTCAATATGGTTCGTTGTGATGTTAAAGGGTGTGGAAGTATAATAAGGATGTGTAATTTTTTACTTTTCCGAAAGAATTATCAAGGTGAGTATATTTATCGAAGCTAAAAAATATGATTTATACTTTTAATTCTAGGCGTTCGAAATGGAAGTCATTCGCAGGCATAGATGGCAATGAACACAAAGAGAAAGAGATTCCACAGTTGGAGGTGCTGAAACTCGATACGGTTTTTTCTATAGAACTTATATGGGCGCTTCCCCTGTATCTCATACCCTTTGCTCTAGAGTACTCATACCTTGCCTTAACAATTTAACAATCGGGAATATTTTTAAACACCACGACGTCGCAGTAACCCAAATGTCCATCATAATTTCTTGTTGGATAAGTAGTATTCCCGTAAGCGCTTCCATCGAACTTCCTTTTTAATCGCTTCTGGACTTTGACCCGAAAAATAATAAGGCCTTTGGCTACTGCTAAGAATGTTTTCTTTCGCAGAAATTTCATTTATAAAAGTTTACGTTGCTAACGTTTTCAAAAAGCAACGGTCAACTATGACGCCATTCTGAACCAAAATCTCAAGTCGCCATGTGGCTGCTGGCCAACATTGTCAATTAAGCATCCTTCCCTAAAACAATTAACAGATATTTGAGCATAATCCCGTCGTGCCAGTTAACTGATAATTCATTACAAATTTTAATTAAAACAATCGAAAAACTGAAAATTCATTCCAATTGGAGTCGAAACGCCATCTGATGGTGAAACTTTTCACAATATTGACCGGGGCGCCATCTAAGCCGGAAGCTCGAAAATTACGAAAAACGAAGAAGGAACGACGCCTCAAAAGATGGCGTATCAAGTTCATATCAGAAAGTGACAAAACACCACGCCAGCCATTCAAACGATCGAAAAATAAAAGTTTATCGTGTAAAGCCGGTGTTTTAATTAAATCGCGAATTCTATTCGACCGGAACTTTGTAAGCGAGCTCGAGCACGCTAAACCGGCGCCGAAAGTGTTCGATAGTCGCGAAAAATTCATGAAGAGAAGGGCCAAAATCAAGGAGTCTTTTCGCAAAGGTTTGGTTTGTTTATTTCTTGCCGATAAGAAAATTTCGTCCCCCGTTTTTCAATTGCCAGAGTGTGCCCCGACCCCGAACGTACGGAAATTTACACCCCAAGTTCGCGACTAGCAAACAGTGTGCGAAATAATTCGCAAAAATTGCCCGAGTTTTTTTCATTTCATAGAAATTTTTTTTATCATCGAAAAATTGCGCTAGAAGATGTTTGCGTGCCAAGCGGTGTTGTCAAATGTCACCAGCACCTGTCAATAATCGTGCGGATCGCAATGGACACGGAGCACAGGAATTAATATTCCGGTCGATAAATGAACTGCAATAAAGGACCGCGGAAGTATTTTCGTCGGTCGTGTGTGGAGAAGTAGAGCACAACTTGTTTGCCCCGAATTTGTTGATTTCCGACTTATTGGCTTTTCGTGAACGACGCGGCGGCGGTACCGTGTGTTCCCGTCAAGATTCTGAAGTTGAAATCGATTTGGTGACCAGCCAATCTGCCTGCATTTCCTTTTCAATTGATTGTGAGTACCGAGTAGGTTTGTATTGAATTGTGTGTTTTGTACTTGGGTACTTTAAATATGGCACAAGGTCCTTGTCGCTAGACACACTAAGGTCCAGTGGGCCGAGCGCTACATATCCTGTAGGAACTTTTGTTCGTTTTGGTTTGGTCAAATTGCGTTTTTTTTTAACAGTATTTAAAACATATCTCATACAATCTGGTAAATTTTCCCGCTAATGTCCTTGCACGACCTAGGCTATGTCTTCAGCTTGCTGCAAGTAGAACCTCAAACGTGACTCCATGGGAGCGTGGATGGTATAAGCAAAAACAATAGTAGCTTATTTAAACTAACGTATGACCTGTTTCATGTTTGCGGCCTTGATCAGACTCTTATAGCGTTCACAGCATTTTAAAACAATTTAAAAGTGTTGAAAAATTGTCTCTATTTTGGAATAGGAGCTAAACATGGGAAACAGCATTGTACAGCGGTTTTAGTCACAGGGAAAATGGTAAAAAAAATGTAAATGTAGGGTCAAGTTGGGTTCCGGGTCACAGCGGCGGGATTCCGGGCAACAAGGCTGCGGATGAACTCGCAAGGCGGTTCGGCGCTGAATCAAGCGCTTGCTCTATCAGTGAGAAGGCCAATTGAGGACATTGAAGAAGCTATCGACGTGACGGCCATATCGGAGGCTAACACGAGGTGGTCGGGCCTCACATCGTGTCTCGTGGCCGGGAGCTCTGGCCGACCCTGAGTGCGAGCAGGACAAAGTTTGTCCGACTCGGAGATAGACACACTATATCGCAAGGTCTTACCACTTACCGGACTACGCCAGCGTTTTCCAGGCGGAGATACTGGGTATCCGGGAGGTCTGTCGGACTTTGCAGCAAGACGCTACGCCAAAGCGAAATGTTGTAATCCTCTCTGACAGCCAAGCCGCAATCAAGGCCTTAGATTCGGCTACCAACTCCTCTAAACTCTTCGAACAGTGTCGAGAAGAGCTAGCCCACTTAGGAAGTCAAGTCAAAGTTACACTGCTTTGGGTCCCAAGCCACAGCAAGATAGAGGGTAACGAGCGAGCAGACGAATTAGCTAGGTAAGGTTCTGCTCTTCAGGGCTCTCTCGTAGAATCCTTTCAGGTCCCACTAGGGACTGTTAATCGCCAAATATCCACCCACTTTCTCACAAACGCGAACTCCAGATGGAGAGGACTGACCAACTGCGTCATATCTAGGAAGACTACTCTACTCCCGGAGCAGAACAGCCGAACTCCTGAGCAATAACCGTGTGGACGTCTCCAGAGTCACGGCAGTCAGTACGGGTCACTGGCCGATCGGCGACCACGCGGCCAGACTGGGTATTCCCTTTAACGTCAATTGCCGCAGTTGTGGGGATGCAAATAAGAGGGAAACTGTTATTCACCTTTGCGAGTGTCCCACTCTAGCTAGAGCCAGACTTCGCGCACTAGGCAAACCCTTCTTCAATAACCTCGATGAGATCTCGAAAAACAAGATAGGAGAACTGATTATCTTCTTGAACAGCTCTGGATGGATATGATAATCCATTCAAGCCCCAGGTCTCTGTAAAACTATATATATACTTCATCAGCCCTCAACGACCAGGTTAAACGAGTTGTGGTATCAAAACGGCGCTTCCTGTGCTAATTGGGCCCTGTTTTCGGCAGACGGGCCACCACGTAAACCAACCAATCGGAGATAGGAATACTCTTCGTATCCAAATTGGTGTACTGATGGGCCATTGTCTGATCGGCCGGCACGCCAGTAGACTAGGTGTTGCGGACGTTGCAGATCTGTGCCACAGCTGTAGTGAACCCGATGCAGTGGAAAGTATTTTTCACATGCTTTGCGAATGCCCTGGTATGGCTTGTAGGCGGAAACGTACTTTACGTACGCGCTTCGCCATGGACTTGGACGAATACGTAAACATTAATCTAGACAAGCTGCTGCAGTTGCTGGCGTGGTGGTTTACCTAAGATGTGGTCTTGGGCACACTGGCACTTCTCGTACATGTGGGATCACAACGGACCCGTTGGCGGTCCTAATCTATGGTCAAGTCTTCGAAATACAGCCGTCTCCAGTTGGTCACTTCACAGAAAACAGTTTCTAATAGCAAGAATTTGAACGTTTTCAATTTTGCATACACGATCATAATCAGGCTCGGCTGGTTACTGAGGTCATCTTCATTGGTGCCACACAGAAAAGTGCAAAAAGTAACTATTTTATTGGTGGTAACGCGCATTATTTTCTTATGATTTAATAATTAAAAAGTCTTTTAACTTCAGCACTTTCTGGTATAAGAGAGAACAAATTAGACAAAGAAAGGCCTCCCGGAACTATGTCGTTTCTCGAGGTACGATTCAGGATAGATTGCATGGTCCTGTTACGAGAAGGACCTAGAATGGGAACTTCACAGCTGAAGAAAAAACAGTAATTTAATGGTGTATCAATGTGACAAATTGCGTCTTCTAATAATCACTATCACGAAAACTGTACTCCTTGCTAAGATGAAAGCCGGACAACTGCGGAAAACCTTTCTCAAGTTCGTACGGGCTAAAGTTACGGAGCAATATTTGAGAAAGTGGTTCAGTAATCGACAAGGCAAGAAAATAAATTCATAGAAAATTTTAGTAGATCCACGCCGAATTTTAAATAGTTTTAGTTTTTACTATAAAACCGGGAAAGTAATGGGTGATCTGACGATCTCAGATACTCTTTCGCCCTAGGAAAACATTCTTCGGTATTTCAAGCTGAAGTATATGCGATTCTTAAGGCAGTAGAATGGATTATAGAGGGAAGATGAAGAGGCAGGATGATCTGCATTTGCAGCGACAGTCAGGCCGCTCTACAATTCCTAGATAGTCCAATCGTCTTTTTGAAGATGGTACGTGAGTGTAAAGAACGATTGAATTCTGTTGGCAGATTCAATGACTTAAAGCTCATATGGGTTCCAGGTCACCAGGGTGTAAATGGCAATTAAATAGCTGATGCATTAGCAAAGGCTGGATCGGAGTCAGCCATGGTCGGACCAGAACCAGTTTTCGGTGTGCCGGTTGTCTCTGTAACGGCTGCCATTGCTGAGTCGGTGAGTAAATCACGCATAAAGAGATGGCGGCTTCTTCGGGGAATGCGGCAGACCAGAAACCTTGTTGAGGGACCAGATGAACGAACCGCTGCTTTCCTTCTCAAATTGGACAGAAACGAATGTGGTAGTATGGTTGGTGTCCTCACAGGGCATAACTCGTGTGGCCTACACCTGGTCAGATAGAGAATCATTGACGACCACATGTGAACTGCTTGCGATGAGAGCGACAACACAACGGAACATTTCCTTCTCGAGTGTTCAGCTTACTCTTTTGCAAGAATGCACGTATACGGCGTTGATGCCATGAGGATGAAAGAACTCCGTTCTCGATCCCTACCTGAGCTCTTGAAATTCGTGAGGAGGACTAAAAAGTTCGGGTAGAGACTGGGGGATTCGAGTATAATGGGCCTTGTTGGCTGAATGCTCAAGATGTGCTGCATTTCGGCGTGTCTTCCCCCACACCAAACAACAACAGCAACAATGGAAGCCATTAGGAAGGTAGGAAAAATGTTAACAAAATAAGGTTCGACGAAAAGTGGCAAAAGTTTGACTCTAACGGTAGTGTTCCTTGCCGTTCGACCACTTGAGATTGGAAGCGAAATATTTTTTGAATGTACTGCTAATGGTGTTCACAACTGGGTTCTGGAAACAAGTATAAATAGACCAGTTCTCCTTTTTGTTGATGAACGTAAATCTCACCTAGCTCTAGAATTAAGTTTTGGTCGAATAACGAGTTAATTCTCCAGGCACATCCGGACCTGTGGCGCACTGCTGTACATTGAACCTGTTTTGTGGCTGTAAGCAATACGAGGAAACAGATTACAAAGTTCCACAGCTCAATTTTCTAGCAGTTTCTGGCAGAGCGGGTTGGAATGCAGACCAGCTCCAAGAAGGTGGTTATGATAGCTACATAAACAGTTCTAATGCCGCGTTTCCACTATCGCCTTCATGTGCATTGGACATGTACCATCCCTTTGATGTGCGTCAAAAACCGCCATCGACGCAAATGTAAGCGATTCTCGATTTGAGTTACAAACTATCGCGAATGTGCCGTTTCTACTTACGCATACGCGCTAGTTCGCATCATCCAATGCACATGAAGGCGATAGTGCTAACGCGGCATAAAACAGACAGAATACAAGAGCGTGGTCTTCACCACGGAGCTGGATCATTGTGTGTTGTTCGGACAATCGGACTATTGTATTGTGTTTCAAGCGAAAGTGATGGATATCATGCGGGACAGTGCAGTGCTGGAAGAATGCGCGATAAACGCATTGTTATCTTCACGGACAGTCAAGCAGCGATTAAAGAGTTTGATTCGAGACTCAATTAAGTTCAGTCTTGTAAGGCTGTTGGATTCCTGGCCATAGTGTGATTCCTGGCAACAAGGCGGCGGATCATCTCAAAGAGATAGAATCAGCGCTGAATCAGGCAATGGTTTTTTCGATTGAATCTGTAAAGCGTGCCATCGACGTGAAGACCATATCTCGTTGCGAGGCAGTTCTGGCCAGCCCTGAGCGTAAATAGAATCAAATTCGTTCTATTGAAAAACAGAAATATTCTACGTACTCTCATCAGTGTACTAACAGTCTGTCTGATTGGCAGTCAGAAGACTGAGTATTAGCAGACGTGGCAGTTTTGTGCCGTATCTGCGTGAACCTCGACGCCGAGGCAGGCATTTTCCATTTGCTTTGCGAAAGCATTGGATTGGCAAATGGACAACACGCTACACCGGACAGGCGCTTCGCGGTTGATCTGAAAGAATTTGTTGACATTAGACTCGACAAAATTGTACAGTAAGTTGGGCTGGCACATGAGCTAGTATTGGCCTCGCGGGTGGTATTATGAAATGTGGGAACACACCGGACCCATTTGTCTGGCCGCCTCAATAAACGGTCACCCACACCTAAACTCAAGTCGATCATGCCTAGATCTAGAATTTCAGTTCAGTGGGGAGGTGGTAGATAGATAAAAGTCTTAACATTATTATAAAAAGTGGTAGCTACCACTCCTGCTGTGGCGCATTCCTGCAGGCTTCCTCAGTTTATTTTATAGGCAAGTACTTCGTTCCAGCTTGAGTCCTACAACCAATTCAGCATTGAGAACTCAACAAATTCAGCATGTGGGCACTAAGCCCGCCATAACAACACTCAAATTTAATAAATAGTATAAAATGGTTCTGAAATTGGAAATAAGTAAATACAGGATTAAGTCGATTTCACTTTATTTGATCTTTGAATCTATGGCATTCTGTCAGATAGAAAATTTACCCAACTCACAGTAAATCTTTTGTTTTAAATTGTTTCATCATTTTTAAGTAGCCAGAATTTTTTATACTGAAGCGGAAGTACGTACAGGTAGTTCAAATGAGACCATTCATTTTAAACCTTTCAAAAATCTAGGTTCTTTACAAACAATTCAAAATATTTTTTTTACAAACAAAAGTATTGAGTATGTGGTTGATGGAACGTTTCACCCGCCAAATCATTACCTCAACATGTTTGCAGGTGGTTGTCCTTTTCAGCAAAAATTTTTTTACATTTTCGCACAATATTTCGGTTTAATATCCCTAATAGCAGCTCTTATATTTTCTTTGAACCTCTAAGTCGTTGCTAGAGCATTTGTCTACACCGTATCTTTAACGTATCCCGGGAGAAAAAAATGTAATGTACGTTTCATCGAATTTCGAAAACTGACTTTGTTCGTCGCGTCAACGACGAACGACTTTTCCTCCTCGCTAACAATAGTTTTCTCCCTTCCGGTTCCTTTAATTTCAACTCCCCTTGCCAAACAAAAAACTTTTCTTGATTTTTTTAATCCATGATCAAATTTTTACTTTAATCCTCTCTCATCAAGTGCTGGATGAATGCACACACCACGCTCAAGGTCAAATCAACACTGCAGACTTCATAGCTGAACAATATGACGTGTCAATTAGTAAAACTTCCTCCATGAGTATCACTGGCGTAAGTCTTTGGAGTGGTAAATACCAATACGTTTACCACCTAAAGCCTCCAATTCGTACCTTAGTTGCTAAGCATTTGACGAGTTCTGTAATTAAAGAAGAAAGAACGCCAGCTTAGCATATTATAATTATGAGCCTCTGCGGGCAAGGAAACGTTTCTTCAAAATACTTCTTGTCCTACACAAAATTTTGTTTGAGCAGAACGTTCATTATTATCGCTTGTTCTAGCTTTCTCAGGATAGGAATTCCTTCCTTAAATACATTTGACTCAGCGCTTGCAAACGCTTCAGCAGTTCGTAGTCCTTTCGAAGAAACATCATTTGATTGTGAGCAATTTTGCTTAGGCTTTCATCCCATGTTCCCATTGTGTGTGATCATCACTGATGAAAGCTCATAATCGGGTCAGGATGGACTGGTTGACTTGAACTGAAATATTTGCTTGCGAGGAATGGCTCGGCGAGAACAAGTGGTTCGTTCATCCCATACCTAGTCAGCAACGAGTTAGATATAGTTGACCTAGCCTTCCGGGGACGATACAGTCTCTGGCCAAATTATTAGAGACACCCATTAATTTTTTAAAATTTTACCTTTACAGAGTAAAATTAAGACTTTCTGTAGAAGGACTCTACTAAAATAAATAGTTTTCCATTTTGCAGGCTATTAGGTAAATAAAACTCATAACTGCGATAAAATTTTGTAGGACATGTATTTGTTAAAAAATATATAATGAAGCAAGGGAAAAAGCTCGCACATATTTTGTATACTTAATATTTAGTATTTCCTCCTTTAGCAGCAACTAAAGCCTGTATTCTCCTCGGCATACTGTTTATGAATGACTGCACAGTTTCCTGAAGGTTCGGACTATGGTTCCAAACATCTATTATTTTTTTCTATCAGCGGGGGTTTTGTTGTAATTACCTCTTTCGCTACCTCTCTTTTGATTAGTGCCCAGACATTCTCAATTGGATTCATGTCCGGAGAATTGCCTGACCAATCCAAAAGGGGTACATTTTATTCGCTCAGAAAAGATTTGACAGACCTTGCCGTGTGGCAGGGAGCACCATCCTGCATGAAGATAAAATTTTCTCCACTTGGAAACCACTTCCTCAATTGAGGAAGCAATTTTGGAGGACATCTTTGTATTGGTCTTGTTTCATTGTACCCTTTACAATGTACAGACGTCCAGTTCCTTTTGCCGAAATGACTGACCAAATCATCACCTTTGTAGGGTACTTCACTGTTGGTTTCACGCAGTCTGGATGAAATCTTTCACCTGGACGCCTTCTGACGTATTGCGCTTTATGGGCAAGAATTTCGAAAGTGCTTTCATCACTAAAGCACACCTGAAATAATATTCATTATGAAAATAAAAATTTACGTAATTTTAATTAAGTTACGACCAAACGCAGTTAATAAAGTATAAAACTATAAAAATAAAATATATTTGCCGATTTCCAGAAGTCCAAATCTTTGTTCTGATGGTTCCTTGCCCAAAACAAACGTTTTGCTTTCATTGCAGGAGTCATTTTAGGCTTACGAGCGGGTCTACAGGCTCTTATATCCAGCTGAAGAAGCTTACGGCGAACAATTCTATCACTGGCTGGTACATTACTCTCATTTAATTGAGTTGTGATCTCATTCATGGAAGCAAAACGATTTTCCACACATATTTTCTTGAGGAGTCGTTCACCCCGTGGTGAAAATTTTGATTTGCGGCCAGAGTTATTGTTCCTTTGAGAACCCAAATCTTCATTATTTTGAACTTTTCCTTTAATTCGTCTTACAGAAGCCTCAGAAATATTCAATCTCCGGGAAATTTCTCTAATCGAAAAAAATTTGGCATCGATCAAGGCCTTCACTTCGTGGATTTTCTCTTTCATGAGATCTCTGGCTCTACCCATTTTTTAAATTTTAGTTAAACTTAACACAAAACTTAAATGTCTTTGAAAATAATAAGAAACACTTCTAAACTACAGCACAGTTCATAAACATATACAATACTCGAATAACAGAAATACGAATTAGGTAGAGCGGTTTACGCATCCCAAACATCAAATAAAGCGCTTTAGAAGGATCTGAATCCAGTTCTTTGTAAAATTTTTAAGTGTATCTAATAATTTGATCAGGGACTGTACAAGTATCGTCTGACTCAGTCTAGCGACCATGAACCGTGGACGAATCCTGAACCTCTATTTGACACCACAACAAATTGTTTGCGAAATGTCATGGCTTAGGTAGGGAGGGCATGTACGGTGCTAAACATAAAAGCGTCCTGTCAATCGCGAAGCCGCGCAAAACTAATGCTTTTCGGTCTCTCATGAGCTATTGGAGAACATATCCCAAATTGTTAACTACAGAGAAAGGTGCGAAATAATGCCCGGACGCCAGCAACCGCTTCGCTTCCGTTCGATTTTCACTCACTGGTTCGGATGTAGGAGGACCTGGCACACTGAACCCTAACACCTTACTCTATCCGATGTCAACGTCTTGGAATTGACATCCTCCTATCTTCCGCAACTTTTTCTGTGGTCGCAGCAAAAATAATCGATCTAACGAGTTGAAAATAGTTGCCGCTACCTATAGACCTTCCAGGTGCGAAAACACAACGTTCTATTGTTTCGACTGCTTCGGAAAAAAAAATAATCAATCAGACACCTAACTGTTTTTTTTCTGCCTTTTACATAAGTATTAAATTATTTCGGTATTCCTTTCGTTTCAGATAAGAATTTTGCGAACGTACTATAAAAACTTGAAAATGAATGACATTGCGTATCCTATAGGCTGTAAGCCTCTGTCGGAAGATCTTGGTCCCGACGAATTAATTCGACGACTGAAAGTGAGTATTGCAACGAATTTATTGCCCCTCCCACACAGCACTGATGATTAATTAAAATTCCTCAGACTCTAACGCACACATTGCAAACGATGGGCCAAGACGACGGAATGTATCAACAATATATACCTCTTGCTCTACACATAGTTGAAGAACATTTTCTATCGCATTCATCAAAAGATGTTCAATTGTTAATCGCTTGTTGCATAGCTGACGTTTTACGCGTCTATGCACCGGAAGCGCCGTACAAAGATCAGGAACAGATCAAGGGAATTTTTATGTTTCTAATAAAACAATTGAATGGTCTGAAAGATCCAAAGGATCCGGCATTCAAGCGTTACTTTTACTTACTGGAAAATCTCGCTTACGTAAAATCTTTTAACATGTGTTTCGAAATTGAAGATTCACAAGACATATTTTGCACTTTATTCTCTTTGATGTTTAAAATCGTTAGGTAAATTTTACACGCATCCAAACTTAGTTCTTTTGCTTATCAATCGCTTTTCTTTTGCTTATCAATCTTTTTTATTTTCGTTAGCGATGAACACAGCGGTAAAGTGAAAAACTTTATGCTCGATGTTCTATGTCCAATCATAACGGAATCAGATAATGTATCCAACGAGCTGTTGGATATCATAATGATTAATATCGTGGAACCAAATAAATCGCAGAAAAAGAATGCCTACTTCTTGGCACGAGAATTGATCTCGAAAACTAGTGACACTTTGGAATCGTATATTCAGTTGGTAAGTTTTTAGTGTTCGTACGAAAAACATTTTACTAATTGTCGTTGCAGTTCTTCAATCAAGTCCTTATAATGGACAAACTAGATAAGTCTTATGGGATAACTTTCAAAGTTTATGATCTCATCTACGAGCTGAATGTAATCAGTCCGTCAATATTGCTATCTGTATTGCCACAGTTGGAGTGTAAATTGAAGTCTTCAACCGAAACCGAACGACTAAGTAAGAATTTCAGCTAAAATATAATTGTAAAATTTCTATAGGGTTTTTTTTTAATATGTCTAACAGAGGCCGTTGCTTTACTGGCGCGTATGTTTTCCGAAAAAAATTCGAACTTGTCGAAACGGCATGTTCCCTTGTGGCGACAATTTTTAGGTCGCTTTTACGACATTGCCGTACCAATTCGAATCAAATGTGTACAAAGTACGATGCACTTCTTACTTAATCAACCGCATCTTCGTAAGGATATTATCGAAACGTTGAAAGTACGTCAACACGATTCGGACGAAACAGTTCGATACGAAGTAGTTATGGCAATCGTCGAAACAGCAAAACGAGACTTTCAAATTGTTTCGGAATCGGAAGATTTGCTTGAATTTGTAAAGGAACGAACACTCGATAAGAAGTTCAAAATTCGTAAGGAAGCTATGAACGGACTAGCGATGATATATAAAAAATACTTAAGCGATTCGAACGTTCCCGAAGCGACAAAGAAAGCAGTCAATTGGATTAAAGACAAGATTCTACATGGCTACTATATGACAGGAACCGAAGATAGACTTCTTGTCGAACGACTTCTTATTACCTGTTTAGTTCCTTACCAATTGCCTGCCGATTGTCGCATGAAGAAATTATATCAACTACTCGGCACAATCGATGATAATGCAACAAAAGCTTTTATCGAATTGCAGAAAAACCAATTGAAGGTACGAAAAAGTGTCGCTGATTGGATAAAGTTACACCGTACAAAGGAAATGACACCAAAGTTGCAGAAAGAATTGAATGCCAAATGCATACTAATATCAAAGTAAGTTTTGCAAACCAAATTTGATCGTAATTGTAACCGAAATCGTTTTAATTTTAATTTAGACAATTGCCTGATCCTGTTAAGGCACAAGAATTTCTAGCGAAATTCAGTGTAAACATGCGAAAAGATGCGACATTATTGCGCGGAATGGAAATCATTCTCAAACGTGACGTGTCTTGTAAAGAGTGTGCTGATACGATGGCAAGTGTACTTAAAAAACTGGGAAATCCGATTATGACAAACTTATACTACAATACAGTAAAAATGTTATTGGAGAGAATCGCGTCGGTCATGGTCGATCAAAGCTCAATAGAAATTCTCGTTAGGTAAGTAGACGCAGTAGCCTTACCGCTTTTTCGTTTAGTAATCAAATTTTTATTCTAGTCTAATCGAGGAATGTATGCAAGGAGGCGGTGTAGTAGATGAAGTCGGTCTACCACCGGAATCAGCAGGTGAAAGAGGCTTAAAACTTTTAAGTGTAAGTTGACAAAATTTCTAATTGGTTTGTTTTGAGAACGGCTTACTAACAATATGACATTTCCAGGTATTAGCATATGTGTTCTCGGCACATTTTCAACACGAGTCTATACTACGTCACATGATAGCATTATTAAGCTTCGATGTTGAATACGCTGCCCCGTATATACTGAAGGCATTCACATATTTAGGACGATATAAGCCTCTGATTGATTCTCATCCAGAAGTTTTACAAGAGCTCGGACCGATTTGTAAAGAATTTGCGATTTCGGGAACTCCAAAGCAAGCAAAGCATGCCGTACGTTGTATGTTTGTCAATACTCAACAATCGGAACGCACTGATATTTGTGATATATTTCCCGATATTGTCGAGTCATTCAAACATACACTGAATAGCGGTAACGAACATTATCGAACAGCAATCGTTTGTTTGGGTCACGTCGCTTACAATATGCCCGAACGATTTCTTCTACAAATCAAAAATCTAATCTCAAGAAGAATTGTCAAAGATCTACTCGTCAACGATACGCCGCCAAATCGACCGGATTTGCCGGTCGGAGATTGGTGTGAAGAGGACAGTTTACCGATGTTGACGCGATGTAAAGTCGAAGGAATGAAAACAATGGCACGATGGCTTTTGGGTTTGAAAAATGACGTACTATCGGCACAAAAAACGTTCCGCATGTTAGATGCGTTCATAAAGCAAAAAGGCGATCTACAGCAATTGGGCTACGTGTCGCCAGCCGAATCGTCATGGCTTCGTTTGAGTGCCGGAAAAGCTATGTTAAAAGTTTGCGAACAGAAAGGTGTCGGTGATCAATTCACAGCTCAACAGTTTTATAATTTGTCACATATGATGGTAAGTTTTAAGCGATTGGTTATTTTGTACGAACCTGGGTTAGCATGTGATGGTTTTCTTTTTATTTTTTCAGAACGATACAGTGCCCGAGGTTCGAGAATCATTTGCTAAAAAGTTACATAAAGGATTGAACAAAGGAATACCGCATAAATGTTTGCCACTAGATTTTATGGGATATTATGCATTGGGCGGACGAGAGACTGACCGAAGGTAATTTGAGTGTATAAATTCGAATTCGTGAAAAATTGTTTCTAACCAACTTCGCTACAGACAACCGAGTTTTAGCTTCTAAACGAAGCGTGTCCGTTCGCCGTCCGTGTCCCAACCTAACGACCCTAACTGCCCAATCACTCACAAATATCCTTCCCAACGCTCAGCCAATAAAAGCTGATTCACATTTTATCATACCTCGTAGTATTCGAGATAAACCCACTTTTAAAATTCACCATTCATGACATCTTCGCTCGTAGACCAGACCATTATTTGATTTGATACTTCATTTCAGTTACTGCCTCTTAAATTTTAACAAATGCCTTATCATCTCGGTGAACAAATTGACCAATTGGCATATTAGCACATCGCCTTGATGAAAGTCATTTTTTTTATAGCACCGAACTGAACTTAGGGGTCAACCATTAATATTGTTATGTACAGTCCAGTCAGTATAGGATGGGGAGAAACACAAAAAAAAACAAAATTAATATGAAAGTAAAAATATAAATAAATAAAACAAAAGAAAAATAGGATTAACAGCAAGAGGGATCAGAGGAAAACAATCGGTGGATGTTACGTTTAAAAGACTGTAAGTCATATCCGCTAGGAAACACAGTCGAAGGCAATGCGTTCCACATTCTGGTTGCACGAGAATGAAACGACTGTCTAAATTTCACTGTACCAAATTTTTGTGGCTCAACCGTATATTCATGGGCGCGTAAAGCTGAACGAGTATTACGTGGGAACTGGACTAAAGGAGGTATAAGACGACTGATTTCATTACTACAGCGACCGTGGAAATATCTAGTAAATGCTGAGTACTCTGACATTTCGACGATGTTCGAGGGAGCCAATAGTTGCCGCAATGGCATCGTCTCCAATAAGTCGGAACGCAAATCTCTGAATACGGTCAAGCAAAGAGAGATACGTTTTGGGTGCTGCTACCCAGATATGTGAATTGTACTCAAGTCGGGGCCTGATATATGCTTTGTAGATTTTTGCGAGGTCTGATGGTGTGAAAAATTTCTTGTACCTTCGGAGGAAACCTAGGCGCTTGGAGGCGTCAAGAGCTACATTATAAATGTGTTGACTCCAATCAAGTTTTTTACTGATGTTCGTTCCTAGAAGATGGAAATGCTCCGAATTGTTCAATGTGACACCATAAAAAATAAGATCGTATTTTAGGGAAAGATGACAGGCTTGTGTTTTGGAGGCATTAAACTCTACTCGGTTGTGCCCCTGCCCTATTCCAGGATTCAGATGAGATCAGAGTTTAAAGAACCAATTAACTCATTACGTTGAGAGGGTACCGAAGACTGGCGTGCCTCTGTAATCGAGTTGAAGCTGTAGGTGTTGTCAAGTGTACTATCATCTGCGAAGCTATGAATAGGATTGAGAGTGGACGACAAAAGGTTGTTAATAAAAATTAGGAATAAGGTAGGTGATAAAACTGAGCCTTGAGGGACGCCGGAGTTGATAGGGAAAGGGGATGATGAAACGCCATCTAATACAACCTGTATAGTACGTTCCGAAAGAAAGCTCTCATACTATCGAATACATCTGGACCAGCGGATTTATTAATATTGAAAGCTTGAAGGATTTTCGAAATGACACGTGTGCGAAATTTGATGGGAAGAAGTTCTATATTGCCAGATAACACAGTTGGGGGCGACTGTGCACTAGGTGGAAGAGTAGAGTTTCTCGCAAAAATCGAGGCCAAAAGATTTGCTTTTTCTATGGAATCAATGACTGTGCGGTTACCATCAGAAAGAGGAGGTGTAGATGACGAAATAAAATAATTGCTAACCGCTTTCGCAAATGACCAAAAGGATTTCGATTCTTTGTGGCACTCCAGGATTTTTCGTCTTATCTTTAGATCATGTTGTAGTTTTGCAAGATTAATAGTGGACTTGCAGGTGTTTCTTGCCTTAATGAATCGTTCCCTATTAAATTGTGAGGAATGTGCCTTAAATGTACCAAAAGCAATATTTTTAGCCTGAATGACATCGAGACAGTCTTTGGTAAACCAAGAGTCCTTAGATGGTTTGACTCTTGTGTAGCTGAAGGGAATAAAGAGCCGCATTCCCTTTAAAATTGTCTCGGTAATGAGTTTACCGGCCTCATCGCAATCATTCGATGTATATCACAGGTTCCAATTAAATGCCCTATAGAATTCGTTTAGATCGCCCCAATTGGCTCTATTATTATGCCAAACGATTCGCCTTAGAGCTTTGGTTACCGATGGTGATAGTGCCGAGAACGGAAATTGTGCACGAATCAGAAAATGATCCGTGTTGCCAATTGGCGATGGCGCAATAACAGGTACTATGTATTTCTCAGGCTAGTTGGTGAGAAAAAGGTCAAGGAGATTGGAATTCTGACCTGCAATATCCGGAAAGTGGCTGGGTTCACTGACCAATTGAGTTAAGCCGTTGATAGAAGCGAAGATCTCAGTAATGCGTCCGGGTTGGTCTGTATGGCTGGAGTGCTCACGCCAGACAGTATTATGAAGATTGAAATCGCCCGCGATTACGATTTTTATTTTTTATTTATTTATAGAAGATTAATGTACAAATGAATTTGCATATTAAAAGGAAAAAAGGCGTCGGGGCTACAGAGACCATGTGACACCGTATTTAATGTAGATGGACATTAGTGTAAGATTTGGAGATCAAATGCGGTTCCATAATAATCCGTGTTTGTCCATAGCGCGTTTAATATTAAGTATAGAAGAACGAGAGGGAGGAAGTATGCTTCTTTTGCAGCAACGTCTGCTGCCTCATTACCGGGAATCCCTACGTGGGCTGGTACCCAAGAAAGGGTTATTGAGTGAATACAAGACATGGCATTTCGAATCAAGTCGATAGAGGGACATTTATTGAAGGGGTTGGAGAGAGCGAGGAGAACACTAAGGTTACCTGTGAAAATTGTAGTAGGGCACCTGTTCTCTTTTGCAATTCCAATAGCGGATAGCAACGCAGCCATCTCAGCAACATAACTGCCTGAGTAGTTTGGAAGATGAGCTTGTTGAATAACTTTGAGAGGTTCGGAAGGACTGTATTTGACTACTGCGTAGGAAGTGGTGTAGTTGGAGAAAGATCCATCGGTATAAAGGAAAAGATTTCCGGAGTTGGTCTCGATAACATGGTTGTGGAGGGTTTTGTAGATATGTGGTGTTGTAGCATCTTTAGCGTATTTGGATAGCGATATATCTATGCGTGAAGGAAAAGGGATATTGGAAGAGGATTGGAAAGGAAGTCGAGGAAAATAATTAATAGGCTATGTTGGTAGTGGGTAATTGTTGAAGCGAAGATGATTGGCGATACGACTAATGGATGATGCAAGTCTCCTTCTGCTGAGAGGTTCGGCATCAACAGGGATATCGGTACATAGTTGACTTAGAAGAGGATGGAGGGGGTGAGATTGGTAGCAGAGTGCTTTGCTGGCAAGTTTCAGTGATCTACTAAGAAAAAGGTTGTCTACTTCGCCATATTTGGCTTCGATGCGTAGAGCGGTGATAGGAGTGGTTCGGAGTGCACACACTGCAGTGCGATAGCACTGGTTAATGGCAATGTTTAATTTTTTTAAGTTATTATTGGTTGTCCAGCCGAAGGCGGTAATGCCGTGCTGGAGAGTTCCGTCGACTAAAGTTCTAGCAATGTGAATTGCAATTTCTATGTGTGGACCCTTCGTTCTGGAACATAGTATTTTTAGGAGATTGGAGATAGATTTGAGTCGTTCAATCAAGCTGGTAAAATGTGAGTTCCAGGAAAGGTTGGATGAGAAGATGATGCCGAGAATCGGCAACTTCCGTAGTAAAGGTATGGATATATCTGAGAGGACAATCGAGTGTGAGGTACAGCTGGTCTTGCGGCAGACATGAAGGGCTTCTATTTTCGATGCAGGGACTCTGGCCCACGCTGTTCCGCCCAGTCTTCAATAACATTGAAGGCTTGTTGCATGGTACTGTTCACCTGAGATGGAGAACCGGAAGCTAGGATATATATATTGTCAGCATAAGCGCCAACAAAATCCATGTTATGTTGTTTAGATAGTTCTTGAAAGAGAGAGTTCACATAAGCGTTGTAGAGAACTACCGACAAGGAAGATCGATTTCAATATCAGGGTTGGTGGCATAAATTTGCTGGATGGAATCGGACAACCTATCCAACTCGAGAGTTGTGTTGTTTGTAGATAATGCCGGGCTTCTATACACCAAACAAAAATATATGACGTGCTTTGGAAGGGTTATTTTTACCCAACAAAAGTTAAATGTTGGGTTGGAGCAGGTTCCCAATGATGGAATTAATTCGTAAGCAACGTCATCGCGGATATAAAGGGCGATACCCCGTTGGCGAAAGAAAGTCGGGATTAGATGGTAGCCAGGTACAGAATAAAACTGTTCGCTCACTGGAAGGACTTTACATTCGCTTACAGCAAGAATGTCCGGTCTTTTAGTTTAGGTGTGGATGTACAGTGAGAGATAGCCAGCCGCTAGTCCACGTACATTCACGTGCTCAATGCAGAATGACATACAGCGATGAATAGTGTATAGGAGAAAAACCAAAAAGAAAAGCAGAAAAAAAGAAACTACCTAAGTAAGTAACTAAATAAAAACAGTATAGTAGAAAAAAAATATAAAAGTACAAATGTAAATGACAATAAAACTAACAGCCGCAAACCAAGTACAGTAAGCTGCCAAGTACCATTGCATGCCAGTAACTAAGCCTTTAACATGCAACAGGTACCTACCGCAGACTGCACTCCATTATACGGCACGACACACTCACGGTTTAAAAAGACATAAAAGTCGTAACGAAGGGCCGTTCAGAGCTCAACATCGAACTTAATGGCACAGTTGATGTTCGCACTGGTTATCCCATTGAGTTTGGCTGAACTAAAGGAGCTTCCAATGAAAAACTCAGATTGGAGGAAGAGACGACCGATCATAATGTAAATTCGGCCGCTCCAAGGCCCGATTTGGTATGACGAAGTTATTCTGCATGAGAGGTTGCTCTAATTATAAACCAACAAATTTTTTCAAGCCTCCTGTAGGTTTATCTTGTTTGTCTAATTGTTGACTACTATGACAGTCTGATTACGATTCTTGAATGAAAGACAGTGACGAATTGCACAATTATTTTTCTTATCAGCCGTAATAAAATTTCATAATCGAATTGAACAAAATCGTTAATAGGTTAGCACATCTACTGAAGACCTACATTGAGACTGATGTTAACAGAAGGCGTGAATATGTTAAAACATTTGCTACAGGTAAACCATTTCTCTAAGCCAATCGATTTATTCATTTTAACACGAAAATGTTTTTGTTTTTTACATTTACAGTTGAGCGCGCCATGAGCCAATTACCTCACATCCTTCCCGATTACATGCTTGTATTTGCCGTGCCAGTTTTAACGCATGATCCACAATTTACAAATTCCGAAGATAAAACTCAACTGAAAGCAATCGAAAAATGTTTATGGCTAATCTTAGAACCTTTAATCACAAATAAAGAATTCTTTTGTTGTGGATTTTATAAAAATATCGTAGATCGAATGAAAAAACACAAAGATGCTTTCATGCCCGACGAAGATGCTGTTAATCATGTAAGTAAAAAGAAATCACAGAAAACGTTTGATTAGATACTAATTTTTACCTTTTTCTATTTTTCATTTTTAATAAAGAGAATGTGGGCCGTTTGTGACATTTCTATGAATTTAATAAATCAACGAGCGACTACATACGATACACGAGAATTTCCAATAGATGCTAGAATACCATCAATGTATTTTCAAGCACAGGATGAAACTTTTACAAACACTCAAATTTACATACCGCTTGATATGTACGTACCGCAACCAGTACCAAAAAAACCTGGTCTACCCTATATAATTACGACTGGTGATAGGAAAAGGATACAAAGGAAAATATCGGAGAGTAGCATAGATCAAAACGATGCTCAGGTAATTTTACAATTGAAAATGCTCACAGGATTTGTCTGACAACTTTTTGATACTTTAGACGACATCAGTGTCTATGGAAGACATGGACAGTTTAGGCGATGCCGATGAGAATTTAGAGCCAGCCGCTAAGAGATCGAGAAGTCCATTTTCGGAATAACTATTCTTTTTTAAATTTTTTTTTTCTGTTTTCTGAAAATTCATTGATAATATCTTTAATATTTGTTAAGCTTTTTAATTAATTTAATCATTACATTATTCAAAATGATGTTGTGCTTACTATGCGACGCACCCCTCGTCAGTTGTCAAATAATAAGTTATTACAAAACATTTTGGAATAAAATTTCTGTTTTAAAAATTTTTTCGGGGTACTTTTTGTAATATTTTTGAATTGATTGTTCAGCTCGTACGTCGAAGACCATGCCATCAGGAGGCCAGGGCCCGATTTGGGCTGTCGCGCCATTGATGATGACCATGCCAAACGCTTAGATATGCTTGTAAACAACGAGATTAGAGCAAAGAAAACTGACATAAGAGTCAATGAGCAGAAATCAAACTGATGGCCTAAATATGACAATCTTCTTCAGTTCCTTTAGGATCCTAAATGGAATTCCAGCCAACGATCTCACTGTTAGTACCGAAGCTCTTCCTGGAAATGAGGGGCTCAAGTTGATTGTAAACTTTTTTATTGGGCAATGAAAAAGGCACAACCGGAACGAGATCTCCTGATTTGGGCGCCAGGTATTTTTTCCTCCTGAGGTACACACCTGGAGTGGACGGAGATCTGGGGATAATAAGAAAAAGAAACCACAAAGCAACCAAAAACCACACGTTAAATAATTAAATACGACCTTTATTTCGTCGTTAAACTTTAACACACTTTGCCTGTCGTTAGGCGACGTAATTCAAACTCTACTCTACGTTATATACAATACAAAGTATTATTCAAGAAGAAAAAAGAAACGACGCTGGCGGTCGGTGTTGGCGATGTTGTTTCTTCAGCGGTCCAGACTCGACAGAGAGATCGTCCTCTACCAATTTCCTTGGCTGTTCCCTGGTACAGCATAATCTTTCCAGGGCTTGTGGCCCCGTTGATCCTGGGTGAATGTCCGCCTCAGGAGCCAGAAAGCTCGAGCGTGTCGCGCTCTTGGGTCCGATCGTTTAGTTGACGCTATCCACCGGTGAACAGTGTCGCGCTGGTCGCATGTTGGTGGGTTGTAAACCTGGAAACTTCTCGTGGTTTCTTCCATAAAGGGGCGGTGCGTTCCTTGTTCGTGTGTAGTCGTCGAATGTGTTGGTGAGTGGTTTGACGCCGGCGTCTACTATTCGGTGTTGGCTTTAGCAGGAAATGCGTGATTCGGTTCCGGTCGACCGTAGTTCCATTTCGCTACCGCTCGACCTCGACCGATTCAACTAACCACCTACCTTAAGTCGTCGTTCTTCTCTTTACTTAATCAAGCAAAACAAATGTTAATGTAAAAAGAAATCAATTATAAAACAAAACCGTAGCCTAAAAACCAAAAGGGCTTCGAGGTGCCGCAGTTGTTGGTTGTTCAATGTTGTTCCTTTCTTCCTCTCTCCATTCAAAGTGCCTACGCCAGTGGTGACTTTTGTCTTGCTGGCCTAAACTCGGAACAATCCCGGACCGGCCGCACCCCTGCCCAGATGCTCCCTTGCCGGCAACAGACGTCGCGTAGTCCGGGGCGGTTTCCCAGGTTTCCGATCAGTGCCCCCACCCCGAAACACCTTCGCTCTCTTTCCACAGGTAACATCATGCTTGAAGAGATTTCCTATGAAAATTTAAAGGGTCACGATTTCCTTAAATTCTCAAATTCAGAGAGGGTATTGCCATCCTGCTCATTGCAAATGAGATCACTGCCTTAAAGATTGAAACGTGTTTTACATTTAGGTCGTGTAATGGTTACACAGATGTTGAAGCATCCAAAGAACCCATAAGATTAAGGTAAATGAAAGAGTGTACCAATTCTTTCTGCGTCCGAAACTGGTGACCAGAACTAAAGGAACATTCATTCCCATGAGCTACGAAGGAAAGGGAAGTCTTTACAACTTTACATTGTTTGGATACTGGCTTAATGTCGTGGCCCAATGATCTCTTGTGTAGTCTCCTTCCTAGGACCCGCTTCACGCCCTTGGAAATAACGCGAACACTGTATACCTCCGCGTACCCGACACTCGCCTCAGGTGCTTAACCGTCCACAAGAAAAGCCACGAACTTTGAGTAACTATGTATTATTTATTTGCTTGATTTTCGGCCGATCACATTACACATTACTACTTGATTGATTTCGGATGCTACTCGATTTCTCGAGGATCGTCACAAGACTGCCCGTTTCCCGCACTTGGGAGAATCGATCAGCAATTATCGCTTAGTCAATTATTATCCATCAGCCCGATGATTGCTGATCTGCATCGACCATCGATCAATTCTCGGCAGTTGACCCAAGTTGGACTTTGTTGATCGACAGTCGAATTTGCAGATTTCCCGCTGACTGCCGAGCAACGGTATCCGGCCTTTGGACTAATTTAAGTTTATCACCTCGTATCGGAAGTTGTGACATAGTTTATAGTTGGAAAGTGATTAACTTACCTAAACATTTCAGACTTACGGGGACAATTGTCTTCGATGCATCTTGGGTGGATATAGAGCTACCGTATTGCTCGTACACAAACTCTTCCGGATCAGAGAGCGAATGGTCGGCTAACAAGCCGTCTCTAAAAATATGTTACGGAGCTTCAATAGAAAATTCAGAACGAACGCAGTGATGACGATGTCCCGAAAACGAATTGAAGAATACTATTACATAAGCCAGTGCCAATCTTGCATTGCAACGCTATAATACAAGTGGTATCAGAACCAGGCGTGAAGCATGCAACTTCGTAGGGCTAACGCAACAACACGATTATGAAATTCAACGATTTTTGTAGCCATAAACGTCCGGATTACATACTCCGGTTTTTTCCGGGAGAAAGGAATGAAACATTTTATTGTATTTTTTATTTGTTTTACATTTATTCAGTTTGTACGAAAATGTCTTATTATCTTTTCTATAAATTAATTACTACGTTTGGTTTACACAATGAAGTCACTAACATTCAAAATACATCGCTGCATTATAAAAATATTGATCAGGAAAAATCCGATTCCCTGTATTCCGATCAAATTAAATGTATTCCAACACTTGAATTCCAACAAAAATGCCTGACATAGCCACAAACCCTGTGCCAAAAGCCAAAGGAAAAATAATGTTAAACCGAATTTTGCTGTGATGTTTCGGAAATTCGGTGCACATAACGGTAAAAGAGCCAAGTACCAAGCAAAGTACTGTGCAGTAACAACCGAATTGTACGTTACGAAAATGAAAGTTTGTGCAAAAATGCAAAACGGAAGCGTTTTACGATACAATCCGAATGTTATACTCAGATAGAAGAGAACAATGAATTGCGGAAGAAGAACAAATATTTTTTCAAACAAGGTCGGAATTACATCGGAATTGAGATACCGCATCAGAAAATACAAGGAGTAATTGTGTCGTATATCGACACGACTGAAATGATAAAGATACGCTTCGTAAATGTACTCAAACCCGTACGATAAATAGAAGAGATACGTGAGTGTAGACAAACTAAGAACTGTGCCGAAAGTTAGAGCAAGTTGTTTTCTGTTTGGCAACAATATTGCTCTGAAAAAATCCTTCTTGCTCTTCCAGTTCTTATCGGCTACATTTAAAAATAACGCTAAGCTAAATATGATTGGAAAAAGACGAAAATGAATAGCTAAACCGTGAGCGATGCCGGCTATAAAACAATTCGCAACGTGAAACTTTTGTTTTAGAATATAGAAAATTGTGATCAGAATAAGTAGATTTGATATGGCGTCGCTATTTCCGCGAGTCGATATAACCATACCGACAGGATTGTAAAGCCAAAGATACGAAGACAATTCTGCCGTTTTTCTGTTCCTAACAGGAGTCGTTAGTTTAACCTTGCTAGAAAATTTCTCGTTAAACCTTCTGCCTGTTGTCGTTTTCGATGTCTCCACCGGCGACACGTTCAATTCATTCTGAACAATTTTCCTAATTAGTACACTCGCTAAAACATCACAGCTAGTAAATAGCACTTTACCGAACGTTTCGTGTACTAATAAATTCGGTAGAACCAGATATGCTAAAAGCGGACTATATCGATAGGTGTGTCGGCGGAATGGCGATTCACCGTTAAGAATATGACGCGCACCATCCGTTACCACTTTGTAGTCGATATCGGTGTACAGAACTTCCGATGTATTATCTTGAATTATACCGTATATTATTAGTCCGAGTCTAGCAAGACAACTGATGATCAAATGTTTTTCAAACGATATTACGGTTATGTCTAGTTTGTAGATCTGTTTGGTTAGTAGCATCGATAATGTGATTAGTTGTTTGAAAGCAACACTTATCGCTCTCGCGACTTTATCCATTTTAACTACGGTAAATCTATTTTAATTATCAAATTACAATTTTGTTTTCAACTTTTTAGCGGCTTCTTGAAGACAACTTTGAAATTGTTGAAATTCTTTTTCACAAATATTTTGCTTAACATTTAAGTCTCTCGTAACACAGATGGCATATGTAGTTGCTGCTTTTGAACACTGTCCTAAAATCACGGGATAATTTCGTAAACGTTTATTTGCCTTTTTAACAGATTCCATTATTTTTTTTTATCATCGGCTTATTTAAAATCGACGCGATTGTTTTGTTGTTGGTGGCATAGGATCTGCTATGAAAATATCATATAATGGTTTCGAGAAGAAAATCAACATGCATCCGGTTATAAAGCTTATTTGAAACGCTCGGGGATTTCTATGAATCCAGTTACGTTTTGGAACTGTATATGTCTGTCGACGTTGATTTTCTTTGTTCATAGCTTACGTCTTCCTAAAAAGAAGCGAAAAAATTATTTCAGTTACATCATTCAAAGTAAGAGCCTAATTACAGTACTAATCGGATGAAATATGACAAATAGCAAACCAATGTATGAAACAAAGCGCAATTAAACAAATGGACAACTGATAAATAAAGTTATCTATTCCGAATTTTAAGAGGGCTAAATTGAACTACTTTAAATAAATTTATCTGAGATGCAATTCGCATTCATGGCCGAAAATTTCAAACCAATGTTCGGGTGCGAAATAGTATACTTTTCCATGCGATGTCGAAAAGATCACCATGTGGCTTTCAAGTCATCAGCACAATCAATTAGACAAGCGGATAGATTGACGAAGTAGAAAAATTGCAACGATGCTCAAAACCCCTAACTTGAATTTATTTACATTCAGAGTTGCAACTAAAAACAGAATCGCTACGGCTGCAGTTTATTCGGCACAAGAATCTAGACTACTTTTTTTGTTTGTCGTCACATAATGCCTTTAATACGTTTTTGTATCATACAACCATACAACCTCTTTGCTCAGAGCTCCCTGCTGCTGATGAGTTGGACCGCGCTTTCGTTGCCAGGGTTCTCACAAAGAAGAGATATTCAGAAAATATTCAGGATATTTTTTTTCGGTCACAATCTTTTGATTCGATTCAAAATTCAGTTTTCTTGGTGCTAGGCCCCTCCAATGTCCGAAGATACCTTTGGTTTTTGTTAGAGAAATAGTTTCAGTTCTTTTATGAACCCTTCTGCGGTATAGAGCCAGTGGAAAACCTTCAGGGAGCAATGCATTTGGAGTAGCTTTCGTGGTAGATAGCAAATTTAAAAACTTAATCACCGACTTCAAACCCGTAAACGAGAGATTGTGTGCGATCCGCATAAGAACAAAATTTTTCAATTTATGGCTGGTAAACTGTCACGCTCCAACAGAGGAAAAATATGATGCAGTGAAGGATATATTCTACAACACCCTAGAACAAATATTTGATTATTTAGCATCCAACGACATAAAGATACTTCTAGGAGACTTTAATGCAAAAGTTGGACAAGAGGAGACATATAGAGGAACCACAGGAAGACACAGTCTCCATAATAACACCAATGACAATGGGCAACGTCTAGTCGACTTCGCTACCAGCAAAAACTTAGTTGTAAGCTCAACATACTTCCCCCATCGTAACATTCATAAAAGAACGTGGTCATCTCTGAATGGCCGCACTTTCAACCAAATTGACCACGTTCTGATCGAGAGAAGGGTTGCGACCAGCATTCTAGACGTACGATCTTTTCGCGGAGCAAACTGCGACTGCGACTCCGACCACTACCTCGTCAAAGTGAAATATCGATGTCGAGTGGCATTATGTGGGTATTCGAAAAAGGGCAGCACACCCCAATTTGATATCGAAAAACTAAAGGACGAGACTGTCGCGTTAGCTTATAAGTCAGCGCTATAAACACGCTTTGAAGCATTACTAACTGACGAAGTGACAACAATCGATCAAGAGCGGACACAGTTGAGAGATGGTATCAGAACGACAGCAGAAGAGATCATAGGACTAAAATCCCAACAGAAACGTAATGACTGGTTCAATAATGATTGTAGTGACGCAATAACGAAAAAGAATGAAGCTTACAAGGAATATATTGGAAGACCGACGAAAGCCAAAAAGGAAAGATACGACGAGCTTAGGCGATTATCAAATAAAATCTGCAGACGAAAGAAGCGAAAACACAACAATGACATAATTATAAGCCTAAATACCGACATGAACTTAAATAATCTACGATCCGCATATACTGCCGTCAAACAAATAAGACAAGGACACGAACAAACCTCTGTAAAGACAAGGAAGGAAGTATACTTAGTGACACAGAACAAATTAAACAAAGATGGATTGAGTACTTTAAGAAGCTGCTGAACCCAAACAGAGTGACGGCCGCCGACGCCGACCCAATTATTACACCAAGTGCTCCATCTGATGAGCAGGCATCAACTACGGTACCCACTGTCAGAGAAGTGGAAGCAGTCCTGCGGGACCAAAAAATACACAAAACACCTGGAGTTGATGCAATACCAGTGGAGCTCCTGAACGGAGGTGGTCCCTACCTCGCCAATCTCCTACACAAAATCATGACAAAAATTTGGATTGAAGAAAAAATACCCGACGACTGGCGCAAGAGCATTAGTCTCCAATCTATAAGAAAGGAGATAAACTGCGATGTGAAAATTACAGAGGCATATCATTGTTGTGTACATTGTTGTCCTACAAAATACTGACGAAAGTAATTCAGAATCGATTAAAGCCTTATACAGAAAGTATTATCGGTGAATACCAAGGTGGTTTCAGAACCGGACGACTACTATTAGATATTCTCAGTCAAACAAGTGCTAGAAAAATGCTGGGAGTATAACATTGACGTGCACCAGATCTTCGTGGGCTTCCAACAGGCTTACGATAGTATAGATCGTAATGTACTATATAAAATAATGCTTGACTTCGGAATTCCATCAAAACTCGTCCGATTAACAAAAATGACCATGACTGACACTGAATCCCAAGTAAGGATACAAAACGAGCTTACCCAAAGCATCCGAACAGAATCCGGCCTGAAGCAGGGAGATGGACTCGCTCCCATGCTCTTCAATCTCGCCCTGGAATATGTCATCAGAAAGGTACCCGTTGATACCAGAAGTGCCCTACTAATCAAGTCCACACAACTAGTGGTGTACGCGGATGATATAAACATCATGGCCAGATCTGTTCCAGACGCGAAGGAAGTCTTCCACTGTCTAGACTCAGCGGCCAAGGATGTCGGGTTAAGGGTCAATGAGAATAAGACCAAGTTCATAACCCAAACAAGAAGAAACGCGCCAACTAGACAAAATATGACCATGGGGGACTACAACCTGGAGAATGTGGATCATTTGGGACCAGTAAGAGAAGGCACTGAATGACGTATCCGGTACAACAACGAGTTGTATAACATCTATGACGACCCAGCCGCATCGACTCTTATAAAATTTCGTAAGCTACAATGGGCAGGATATGTGAAGCGAATGGACGACGGAAGAATTCCCAAACGCACACTGAAAGGTAGAGCTCATGGCAAACGACCGATGGAAAAACCGCGGAAAAGATACGAGGACTTAGTTGACGCAGATTGCAGATCGCTTCTTAGATGCACAAATTGGAGGACGCGGGCGCGTTTCCAAAAAGTGACAACTGAATTTTTGCACAGTGAATGCAAGAAGATCATTTCCCCACTTTTATAGAGTTTGCCAAACCTTTAGAGGTGTGATTTTTAAATCGAATCTATGTAAACTTATGCAACTAAAGGCATGGGTCCATGGGTCCGTCTTACTACAAGTTTATTGTCCATGGGCCATGACGCAAACAAAAGGATTTCATGACTATAAGAATGTGGTCTGACTAGGGCGTTAAACAACTAGCAGTAGACTAAGGACTAGGAGATATCCCTAATTATCAATCGCGGGGATAACAAAGAAATTTTTTTTGCTCCTGGCTGAAAGTTTCGAATAGGAAACTCCTTAATAAACTGATACTGTCGCTCCGACTGAAGTTCCAGCTATCAGTATTTATTTCCTTTTCGTTTCCTTCGAATATTTTAACTTTTTCTGATTTGATACACCAACAAATGGACCGATCGCAACTTGAGATAGCCAAGTCAGAGCAAAGCATCACCCAAACAGGCCCTCGATGAAATCCGCATCAAAGACGTGCGTTGGCTAGTTTAATAAGCACACAGAGTTGGAAATTCTTGGCGTAAACCACTCCTAGCGATAAAATAAAGGGTTCTTTTTAGAGGGAGTCACACAGCAACTCAAGTTCTGTCTCTGCAGATTATAGAATTAAAGTGCAACTTGCGTCGTGTAATTTTGTCCCATAAACCACAATCGACGAATATTGAAAAAAATGCTAACAAACTTATTGTAGTAGTTACAAATGTTTTTTGTTTCGTGTTTATCTCAATTTTAGATGATATTTAAGTGAAACAGACAAAAAAAAAGACCATTGAATTTTCCTACCGTTCTGACTTGGATTCTGATTGCTTGATCTGTGACGACGCCGGCAAAAAGTTTTTTTCTAAATTAATTCCCGAACAACAAAGCGATTGTTTATGCCACTTCAGACAACACTGCCGCATCTCCTCCAGAATATCCAGGCAAGACCCTTCTTGATAATTATGTTCTAGGGAAAAAGCCGCATTATTACATAACGCACTAGTCTTCAATTGTTAAAAAAAAAATCACAGTAGCAAAAAAAATGGGAAAATTACCTTTTAAGCAGGTCTGAATTCGACAAGCGTTTACTTTACACGGATCCTTATTTTTGGACATCAATTCGCTACAGCGTAATCACGAATAATTCGCTGTGCTATTGTTAATAATAATTAATTACGGATCACGGTCTCGTCAACTTTCAGTAGGGTATGATTTTGACAGTTGTTGACAGTTAGATAACCTTAAATCGGTCTTCGTTCCATTTTTGGAATTGGAATGTGGCGAATACGTCAAAGAGCTGAAGAACACCCTGTGCATGTCCCCTATGTTCATGAAAACGGAACATAAGCCCACTGAGTGTACACTGTACAAAATCGTTATCTCGCGCGGCGGCGACATAAACTGGTCACCGAGATCGTGCTATTTAACGTCTTTAGACTTATTCCTTTGGGGCTATATTAAATTGCAGGTCGATGCGTATAATCCGCCAACAATTGATGACCTTTAAGTCAACATAACGAACGCCATCCACAGCAAATTCAGCCAGATTTATGCGACAAAGTCGTCGAAAATTGGACCTGTCGAATACGTGCCACCAAGCAAAGCCGGGGCGGACATTTGAACGACGTTATATTCCATACTTAATGCCATAAAATATTCTTTCAAATAAAAAAAGAATTGGGTGGAGATCTCACACACAACTTGTTTTATGTACATTTAAAAATTGAACGTCCTTGTTGAAAGACCCATACAAGAAAAAACAGTAGCGATCTCACAAGTTTGGATATATACAAGGGGCTAGTTCTCTTAATCCTTAAGATACAATAGTTCTGGACATGAGCCCCGACTTTTTCGAGTTAGTAAAAAAGTATTGACTTGTTGCAGTAAGTTGTGTAATAAACACCATATAAAAAACACTTTTCCCCTCCTTATAAACGCGAAAAACTACGCATTTCGATTCTTTTCAATTAAAATCACTCATTCATTGCAAAACTAATAAAAATGACTTATCAAACTCTGAAAACATTTTCGTTTATAAATTTGCGAAGCTAAGTTTTTACTCAAATTGTTCAGAAATTTAATTAAATCAAAAAAAAGAAAAAATTAATAAATTAAATTACCCATAAAACACTTTGCAATGTCGCTTAGATTGTTAACAGCGAATGTATTACGAAAGAGTCTAACCGTTTGTCTGAAACGAAATAAAATTAGCTCTCGCTTTAGCGTACCAAGATTTTCGTCGAATAAACCGTCCGATGAAATTTTATCGGATCAGGAAAATTTCCATTTGAAATTCAACGTCGAAAATTTCAGCCCCGATGATTTACAAATTAAAGTGATTGGTAATATTTTAGTCATCGAGGGTATGCATGGCGAAAAAGAAGATGAAGGTGGAGTCATAAGACGATACTTTGTACGTAAATATACAATTCCGGAATGTTTCGATTCGGAAAAGGTCCTATCATCTTTGTCGACGAAAGGAATTCTGGAAATACAAGCCCCGATGAAGAAATGTCGGGACGAGACTGTGGTCGAGCGGACTATACCGATCCATAAGAGTTCTTAGATTTCTTCAATTTTGTGTGACCCACAAGATTCCTGCATTTTTTTACAATTTTCCCCGTAAAGTATTACGTCGAAATTGTTGTTGGAAATGGGGATAAATGTATCCATACTTATTTCTCCGTATTGTATATTGAACGAAATAAATCTGAAAACATAAACGATAGTTGTGTTAATTTTTGTATTTGTTACAGAGTTGATTCAATTTAAAGTGGGTAACGATAGAAGTACCTCTTGAGAGGATATCGCCTTAAGTAATGCGGTGGGTTTCTCTCCGGAAACTTTAGTTTTCAAAACATGTTATAAATTCATTTGGTAAAAATCTCTTTATTACGACGAGGCGTTTGGTGTCGAACTTTTTTAATTATTTCCTTGCAAGGCCGAGCGGGCATCCGTTTGAACAAATTTTCTCGGTTGCGATTTTTTTCCACCCATAGTTTGGTTCATAGATCAAAAGCTGAGGTCAAATCCCTCCTATCCGTCAAAGACTCAATACGTTTTAAGTCATGACGATTGAGTAGTCTAACCCCTCGTCGACTATTCACTCCGGAAGATATAACGTGATCCTAGCTGTGCTTCACTTTATATCTTTATTTGACAATGCCATCGACCGGTCTAACAGCCTCAAGTCTTAATCGTTTCATCGTCTTACAGCTTCGCGATTTATACAGTGATCCATATCATTTTTCCAATTGAGAGCGCCTTTTAAAGACGCGAGTGGAATACTTCAAATGTTCAACCGTTTTCCCAATGTAAATTGTAAGCGAACAAGAACACAATAATTCACGTAGTACACGACAAATTTTATGAAAACGTAGCCCAATTTGATCGCAAATTAACAGCGAAACAGAAAGGTACAACTTAAAATCCTATTGCTCTTCATATGGATGAAATTTTATTTTAAACATAAAAAAAAAATCGCGAAATAAAAAATTAACTTTAAAAAATTATTTACATTTTAAATGTTATCATAGTCTTCGTCCAATTCGAGTGTGGATGCATTTGTTGTTTTGTCTTTAACGGCATTTTGTAAACTCGAACTTGGCTGTGGTGTTATTTTCGATAAGTCTATATTTATGACTGGACTGATACATGAAGGACTCATGATTGATTTATCTTCTGTTATAGCCGTACATTCAATTGGTTCTTTATCATGTAAAGCTAAATTACTATAATCTATTTTAACGATAGGTCTGTTACAGATATCTATATTAATAATTGGTGCTGGAGTTATTGGAGGTTGATGTGATTCTTTGGATGTGCAGGGAATTGATTTCGATTGATGCTGAAGCCTTCGTGCTGAAATGATCGCTAACGGGACAAAAAAAAATCATAAGATATTTTCACTTGATCTCTCTGAAATACACGGAATACTCACACGACGAATGTGATGTATGTTGAGTCGAGTCCATTCGCATCATTTTCGCAGGTGATGATGATGCCTCTTTCATGTCCGAGGTATGTTGAATTACGGAATTCTCTTTATAGAAATTAGCCGAAATATTGTTAATTTCATTGGTTGAATTCTGTAAACGTTTTCGATCGCTTAGTCTCGTTGCGGTAGGAACTGATGCAGATCTTTGTATAGGTGGCGTTGCTGTATGCATTTGAATTCCATTACCGAATGATGTTCGTCCGTTTGTAGGCGGTGGTGTTTGAATCGTTGCGCCACTAGTCGATGGCATACTTAAATCATATGGGCCTTGATTCGTGTTGTTAGCAGGTGGACCGGGCGAACTTTCGTGTCCGATTTCTTCGGCGACACTTATGTCCGGGATATTTTTTACTAGTTCCCGTAAAAAATCGAAACGACTTTCGGCCATAATACACTGTTTCATGTGCGACGGCGAGAGGGTTTTGGCATTTCTCGAATTTGTTATACGTAGAGTTTTTTCGAGTAATGATTCTACGAAGAGTTCTAGCGTTTTAGGTGTTTAAATAGTTAAGGATGAATTTTGTATTTAATTTAATTTTGTATTATTTTATTAAAAATGTAATGTTTGTTCGAAATTTCTACATCATTTCGGATTACGACTGATGCAGTAAATATCAATGACCTGATTTCAATTGTGATGACAATATGCAGCTAGGTTTCGTGGAAGATAAGTTTTGCACTTACAAAGTAAGTCGATGGGACAAACTTATTTAAATAAACTTTTTTTTTCGTTAGAATACATTTTTGTTGTCCAGTTTCGAAATGAAATCAAAAATTGTCGTGAGACACGTTAGTTTTGATGATCACACCGATCATGTAACTTATTGCTTTCAAACCTGATCCATTCAAGAGCATACCTGCAAAAGGACATTTTTATATCGTCGGCTTACGAGAAAGACACTAAGTCGGAAATTACTTTCTTGGTAAATCGCAATTTTTAGTTTTTGTAGGAAATCTTTAATCTCTTCTTAATAATTTTAGTAAAAAAAACATGGTAACCCAATGATAAATGTCGTCTTTGTGAATTTTTAAATTTATTTGAACACGTTGAGCAGGTATATCTTGTGTGCTTTTATGCTCTAGATGAAATCAATACAACTTTGTAAAGGTGCTCTTACATGAGCAATTTTTCAAGCAATTGATTGCCCGATGACTATTGCCGGAACTAGTGGAGCGGTTACTGGAGCAATACAGGGCAATATCATGCTAGTTGTAGCAATATTACGGCAATGTTCTCACAGATTTTGCTCGCCCTATAATTGCTGTATTTCCACTAATTTGGAAAATTCCGAGCAATTGTTCTCGTGCGGTGATTTAAATGTCAAGTTTTATATTGAGTTTTGTACACGGTGCGCCATCTTTTATGTCGGTATGTAAACATTGAATAACTTTTGACATTTTTCAACAGATTGACTTGATTGGACAAGTTTTGGAAACGTCAATTCAGAAGAATATTGCCGACAGACCGTCCACGTCGCTTGAAATACGGCCAAACAGTCGCTCGAATGGTTGACACTGAACCTGATTTTTGGAAGCAAATTTTGATGACTGACGAGGCCTATTTCGCTCTTTGGCGGCGTTCATAAGCAAAATTGCCACATTTGGGGAACGGAGAATCCACACAAGATCCATGAAACGCCATTGCATGATCAGAAAGTGACTGTTTCGGCCGGCGTTTGCGGCAAAACCATCATTGGGCCATTTTTTTCCGACAAAACGAAACAGTTGATGAAAACGATATCGGTGGATGTTAGCTCATTATGTCTGCACGTAAATGCGTGAAAAAGGTCTGGATGGTTACTGGTTTCAACAAGACACTGCAAATGAAACAATTCAGTTTCTGCAACGAAAATTCCTTGGACGTCTGATGTCGAAAAGAGGCAACATTGACTGGCCACCGAGATCTCCAGATTTGACTCCTCCGAACTTCTTTTTATGGGGTTAAATAATAATAGCTGGCGTACACTTTGCTTTTCAAATGAAAAGCAAAGTGTACGCCAGCAAGCCTCAGACCATTGACGAGCTCAAAGCAAACATTCGTGCCGAAATCATCGCTATAGCGCCCGAGATGCTCGAAAAAAGAATGAAAAACGCAACAAAAAGGGCACATCTTGCTGTGGCCAATAGAGGCAGCCACTTGATTGATGTTGTATTCAAAAACTAATCCAAATCAATTCTAAAGGACCAAATTGAATAAAAATAACTCACATATAAAAATCAGTTGCGTTTTTTTTTAAAGTTATTCAATGTTTACATACCGATATAAAAGATGGCGCACCCTGTATATAGTATAACTAATAGTATTAAAAATAAGTAATTCGCAAAACATGCAACAACAACACAAACCACAACCATACGTTTAGTCGTCAGTCTCGTCTGATAGCTCGAGGGCCAGGTCTTCGATAAGTAGGTGAAGCCGCCTGACTAAATTATCTGATTCAGGTCGTCTATAATTGCAACAAACATTCGTAGCTTCGACAAAGAAGATGCTTCTTTGCAAGGTGCTTTAGCTGAAAGACATTCCTTGCCATTTGTATTATTGAAGGTAAAGAGTTATATTCACAAATTTCCTCAAATACAGGATCTAGGACAGGATCCTATTGTTCTTAATATTATAAATAAGTGTCATTCGTTCCAGGCTTATGTGCTGTTGTAAGGTAAGTTTACCATAAGTATAATAAAGTTGCTCCGATGGTGTTAAATAGGGTAAATTGTGAATGGCTTTAATGGTTAAATTGCTTAAAAACTGATTGGAGCCAGATTGGAGCCTTAACACCCCTATTCATAAGTCACGCAATTTTGTCTGTTTCTTTTTGAGGTTTGGCTCCATAGAAGAAGTCCATAACTTATGATGGATAGAATAAATGCATTATAGAGCATATACTTTATTGGTACGTGTAGATAGTCGTTACGCCTTATTACTCCAATAATGGGGGCAATTTTGTTTCTAAGTTTAGTAATGTGAGGAATCCAAGTGAGTTTGTCGTCAATTATCAGCCCTAAATATTTTGTTTCATGTGCTCTCGCTAGTTGATTTCATCTATTTCTAGTTTCAAGTAAATATCCATTTTGTTAATTTGTCTAAAGATCATATAATTTGTCTTCAATGTATTTAATGTCAACATATTACCTAAGAGCCAATGTTAAAATAGTTTTAGATCAGAATTAATCAACTCCAGTTGATCAGGATATTTACCTTTATAAAGTAACGTGTCGTCAGCAAAGGTAATATATTTAGCTTTAAGTCCCGTGAACTGTAGGTTGTGTATATATAGCAGATATAAAGTAGGTCCGAGAATCGGAGCCTGAGGGACTCCTACACTGACTGTCATAGGAGAGCTTAGTTCGTCGAAATTTTTAGTAATGTACTGTCGATCAACTAAAAAGTTTTTTATTAAGTCATTGGCCTTTTCCCTAATTCCAATTTCCTTCATTTGATCGGGCAACAATATATGGCTTACTGTATCGAAAACTTTGTTTAATTCCACAAAATTCGCAGCGACATAAGAACTCTTGTGGAGGCTTTCATTTATAAACTTCATTGCATTCAATAAGGCTGATGTCGTATTGCTGCCTTCCTGAAATACGTATTGCTGTTTATTAAAACCTACATGTTTCTTTATAAAATTCAGTAACCTCCTGTTTATTACTTTTTCGAATATTTTGCTAACTGCGCTAGTTAAAGCTATTGGTCGATAGTTATTAGGATCTTTTATTGAGCCTCTTTTATAAATGCGAGAAATCAGTGCTGTTTTCAAACAAGGGGGAAATGTACCACAGTTTAGATAGTTATTTATGGCAGTGCTTAGTGGTGAAGAGATGATTGTCTTAAGTGTCTTCAGATCATTTGTTGAAACGCCATCGATATTGGCCAAGCGGGCAGAGTCCCTTGTGGACTCACGTGGAGTTGCGTATCAACCGAGTGCCGGAACCCACAGAACGGCAGAGATTTAGATAGGTCTCGCATCCATCAGTATGAATGTAAGGGTTTACATTCTTATATAGACTGATAACTCTATTATTACGGAGGGGCGCTGATTGTCGTCACAAATTCAATCCGTGTCCGAAGATGACCGTGTGATTAAGCCGCTGCGGCAAGTGCGCACGTTAAACCATTCGACTATTCTGTCTGCAGTAATTCTTTTACATTTGCTTCAAAGCCTAGATTTAGTAACATGCGGAGTAGCGGTTATAACGCTGTCACAGTAAAAAGCAAGCAACGCAAATATTTTAGGCCGCACTATTTGGCATTTTTGTACCATTCAGTTGAGGTGGGTACAATTCCAGATTCCAACTATTTTCTGGTGGGAACATCCCCGACATAATGTCGTTGATATCGTGGCTTAAAAGTTGTCGTACGCCATTCGACGCAGTATCAATTATCAAGAGTCTATGCTGTAGGTTCATATTTTATCATGGCTGTCTGTGCCCGGACGATTCAAAAACGATTATTCCGCTCAAGGTGATTACAGACATTTCACTTCCGTCCAACTCTTCAAATCAGTGGTCAAATGGTTTACTGTTCATGGCTGAAGGTCGTTATCAGTGAATCCGTTCGTATCCACGTCAGTGTAAAATTTTTCACATGTAATTTAATGCTTTTGGTCACGGGTGATAAGCTCCTTGCCATTTTTCCGTGTGACTGCACTTTACTTCACGCCATAAGAGGAGCGACCATCCACAAGTTTGCGTTATCTTTCGCGCCCAGCATTTTTCCCAAAGCAGGATTCGGTGATATTTTCCGCGCATTTGCAAGAAGTCTCACAGCTTCCAATTTCAGCGAATACGTTTTAAATTGGCCAATAGTAGAGCAGCTCCTGCGCATCCGTTTTCAGATTGGCGGGAACAGTATTTTTTTTCCCCGCGCGTATTGACTTGCTACCAAAACAAGCCATAGACAGCCGATTCCTAAAAAACTCGATTCCAATTAGGCCGGCCTTGAAAGTACGTCTTCTTGCCTTCAAACTCTACGCACAGCAATGAAATCGGTCGCTCACGCGCGCAATTTTCCACTGGCTCTGCAATCCTGTCGCGATCAAAACATTCGAAAAAGTCGGTCAGTCCCGACTGGCCAAAAAAAATTATATACAAACATAACCTAGTTAGGAAAGTGTAGCGTAGAAAAAAAACGAAACAAATCGGCTTGAAAAGGATATAGATAATAATCGGCACCGCCTGCGCAACCTTCCCGACCTCCTCGTCGCTTTGCATAATCTTTTTGATCCGTCCCTAGAAGAAAGATTAGCCGTTTTTAGAACAACATTCACTTTTTTGTGTGGCTCGTCGTCGGTGGAGTGGAGTCGCGCGACCCGAGATGAAAACATCGAGCGAAGATTTTCGCAGGCCGACGATCGACTACTTCGCCATTCGACCGTGTGCCCACTGTACAACTCACCGCCGGAAATCGAGCGTTGTATTTTTTCTTTTTCGACGGCATTCTAGCAGCACTTAATTTTAATTATAAACACACGACCGCGATGATAACACTTCACTTCACCAAAAAAGTAAAAACAAAAATCCGTCCAAAATGTGACATGGCAGGCCTATTTATTGTTTGACTTTTGTAGACATGTGGACCGTGGGATTGTGGAGACTTTGCTGTGCGCGGCGCGGAAAAATGGAACATCGAATCTGGTGCTGCCGCAATTTGTTTTAAAAACTGAAATTACAATTCAATTTTAACTCGGATTAATTTGTGGATCGCACTATCGGCATTTATTTCAAAATCCGAATATATTTCACTCATAAATTTAAAAAAAAATAATAATAATTTGCTACCACCTTCACTCAGCTGTTCCATTTCCCGACCATCGGAACAATCCAGAAAACAAGCGAAACGAAACTTGCATGGAGTTCTTCAGTTCGAAATTTTTTGGTTAAACTTATTATGAATCTTGGGAAATTCGGAAAAATTGCAATTGGTTGGTAGGTTGTTCACGCCTAAAGACTCGCGCTTAAAGTACCTTTTATTCTGTGAACAGTATTACAAATATTTCGTCCATTTTGCAGGTCCATAATCACGGTAGCCGGTGTTTATTCGTTTATTTTATCGAAAAATTCGGTAGATCAGAAGCGTATTGAGAGCATGCGAATTAGAGATCGTATGCGAAAATCAAATCACGGTGAATACGAAGCGAGTAGTCGACGATTCGACGCGTAAAACGTCGTGAACTGTGAGAAGACACCACCGGAACCTCTTCCTTAACGCGATACAATGGCAGCCACCCAACAGATTAGTCCTGACGATCAGGCAAAACTGAACATGATGCAAGAAATGGAAATCGAAATGATGTCGGACTTGTACAATCGTATGACCAATGCCTGCCACAAGAAGTGCATCCCACCGAAGTATGGTGAAGCGGATTTAGGTAAATATTTTCGGGTAAATGAATGCGGCCGGAATAGAAGTGGCGAACAGTCGTGGGTTGGACATTCTTTAGTTACGTAACCAGTTACTTAGTTCTTTATAAAGTTCAGGGTGTTAGCTAGGCCCCTAAAGAAAATTAGGGAGTTTCTGCCACTCCTGACGAGATTTGCAATAGAAAAGTACCAAGTAAGAAAGTAGGGATCGAAATGGTCCGGAACGAACCCAGGAATGATCTGGTCTCTCCTAGAGAAATCTAAGAATTAAATATTTTATATTCGTAGAACAGCTACGTTGTGTATCTGTCCATATATCCTTTGAAACAACATTTTATCAGACAGTTCGTCGATTGAAAAAAAAAGCATAGACAAAGTACATGTCCTTTTCAATGACGTGGCTGAGGCAGGGTGGGCAGACAGGGCGCTACAACACCAGAGCGCCCTGACAAGTCGCGTAAACCATCGCTTCTCGGCCTCTCATGACCAATTGGAAAAGATATCCAAAATTTTAACTCCCAGGGTAAGTCGGCGCAACTAATTTTTGTTGTACATGCCTAGGGTTTATGGTCTGATTTTCGAGCAACGTACCCTCCCGCAAAATAATAAAAACGAAGTAACCAAAAGGAACGAATAAAAAACAATTTACGCTGACTGCGGAAGAGAAAAGATTGTGTTGATAATTATTAAATTTGTATAATAATTCAGGTGTGGGGTACGAAAACCGATTACGGGAATAAGATAATTGTAATTGAAAAGAAATTAAAAAAAAAATTGATAAGAAATTTCTAGGTTTTAATAATTATTTCTGTGCTTATGATGCAACTGTTGTCGAAGAACAGAGTCTTTTTGGAATTGAATTGGACAACCTGGGTCTTAAAAAAGATTGTATGAAAGGTACAACAGATCTGGTTGACAATAGTTTAGTTAAAAGTACTGGGTTGGAAATGACGAAAAATGAAATTTTGGAATTACCATATATATTCGCTAATGAAGAAGACATTAATGATAAACTCACTAAATTTGATCAGGAATCGTTAGTCAAAATAATTGAAGAATGTTATATGAGTGGTTCAGTCGAAGAGTTGCCTAACCAACAATGCTGCGAAATGAGACATCGGACTCTAAACTTAGACGTAATTTGAAAAATTACTCTCAAAAAGAAATAATTTCTATTTTGATATATTGTCAAGCCTATCCATACGATCGCGTTCAGGAATCGATAAAATACCGAGTAATGCCGAACAGTTATTCGGAGAAAAAGAAAAAAGCAAAGGAAACTAACTTTTATTGTATATGCAACATTTTTGTTCAAGGACAAATTATCGATCGTGAACCTTTCTAGGTAGGCACATATATAGCGTGTAGTCTAAGGTGTGTTTTAGTAAAGTGCTAATTTATTATTTATTTTTATTTATAAAAAAAATTAAAAAATATCCATCTGGTCGGAATCGGTAAAATTGCACCACTAGCATATAGGGAGAGATGCACCAGATTGTTATGCCTCCTTTGCCTGAATTCATGGCCACAAATCTTAATGATATTCAAATTATTTTGATGCAACCAGAACGGATTCGTGCTACAAGGATACAGCAGTAACATAACAAATTTGCAATAGATTTTTCAAATTTTAATATCCGTTGACTTATCAAAACTTATATAAAACCATTGAATTATTATTATTCGGTATTTTCTATTATTTTTTATTAGTATAAAAATCGAAAAAGGTTTAATATATTTACTGTTTAGTTCGTTATTGTTTGTTACTTTTGTAAATATATTTTATGTTTTTGTTTCAACTAATTTGGTTTGGGTTGGCTATATATATAAAATGTGGTGCATTTCTCCCGTATGATGGGAGAAATGCACCATTTGGACTGACTGCGTTCTTTTTCATTAGGCTCAAGATCTGTTTATATTTTGCTCTTTGTTATGAATAAAATATTTGCGCAAGATGTTTGATCAAATAAAGAAAAAAAATTAATCAAATTCCACTATTTTCTACGGAGATATGGAGTAATTAATGAAAAATGGTGCATTTCTACCTAGTCTCCCCTACAGATATTATGGTGAAAAAATAAGTTTGGAACACAAAGATATGGTTATTGTGGTCAAACCGAAAAAGCCTAAGCACCAAAAAATTTAATGTTGCTTAGGCAACTCTTCCACTCAACCACTCATATACAAGTTGATTGTATTCCTCCTCCTATTGACCATAATTATGAGATGAAAATTCATTTGTCATCTAAAATTCCAATTTTTTGCCACCCACTTAGACTGTCCTTTGAGAAGAATATAGTGCATAGTATTGTTAATGACCTGTTAGAGAAGATTGTCTAGAGTATTTAGAAGAGAAAATTCATTTCACTATTCTTGATTTGAAAAGTTGTTTCAATCAAGTTCGAATGGCAATTGATTCCGTGAAGTACACTTCTTTTGTGACTTTGTCTGTGATTTGGTCAATATGAATATCTATGCGTGCCATTTGGCTTAAGAAACGCCCCTCCCGTCTTTCAACGCTTTACCAATGTCGTTTTAAAGGATTTCATTGATGATTGTTTAATTGTTGTTTATATGGATGATATCCTGATTGCCACGAAGACAATTCGGGAACATTTTGATTTACTATAAAAAGTGTTGCGGCAATTTACTAAATACAGACTTGAGTTAAGGTTAACAAAGTGTAAATTTTGAAATACAGAGATTGATTATCTCGGATATTCCGTTAACAAACATGGCATAAAACCTAACTCCGACCATATTGAGGCCATAAAACATTACCCGGTACAGAATAAACGAACGTTGCAGTCATGTTTAGGTTTGTTCTCTTATTTCCGTCGATTTATTCCGTCTTTCGCTAAAGTTGCTAAACATTTGCAAGATCTTTGTGCAGGATCTGCCACATGAAGGCAGAAACCTCTGAACAAATTCTGTGCTGCTGTGAGGTAATTGCAATTCAGCGCTACAGATGTCTTGGACTATAGTAACATTGCGAAAACAGACCTACACCAGCTAGAGATATTTCTGAAAAAATTAAGGTTGGGCGACGATTTTTGGGTTGAAACTAGAGAGAGATAAATGGGGTATAGCACAATGCCTGGTCTCGGTGCTTGGAGGAATTTCTGCCTCAAATAAAATCTAATCTCTAATCCACACTAACTAACACAACTAAATCTATTTAAAATAAATGAAATAAAAGATCTCGAATCCGCAAAGTTTGAACATAAAATAAAACAAACTCCCGTTCGTCACTGAGTGCTTCTCTACGAGACACGAGATTTGACTATCTGGAATCTTTTATTTAATAAAATTATTTTTTTTCTACGCTTCACTGAAGTTTTCCAATGAACTGAAAAATTCTGTCGATCGACTGAAAATATCGATGGAATCGAAACTTGTCAATTGAAATTGACAGACACAATAGAACTTCATGCTCGTTTGGTTGAGCCCCACGCTGGGTGCCGTATGTTGTGTTTGTAAGAGTGGTTCATTTGACCCTGACAAAGTTAAAATGGTCTAAAGATTCGTTTAAGAAATGGGAAAGAGTGAGCCACTTACGTCGCTGTCCAATCTTGTACTTTATTTGTAATCTGGAGCGAATGGTTTTGTTGAGATTAGGTTCCAGAAACGGAGGCGTAAATCAGCGATCTTCAAGTCCGGTAAAAAAAGGAATAATGCTAAAATCAATAAGTTGATCGACTTATACAATTTTCTATGCATAAGCGGAAATGAAGTGGATTCAAAGTTAAAAATTGTCAACTGAAGGGGCCCACCGACTCAGCTTCGGGAGGCCTCTTTAAAATATTGCTCTACAACGGCTTGGTGAAATTGGTATTGTGTAGAAAATAGATGATAGCCGCAGCTAGCAAAATTGTCGTTCATTTTCATAATTTAGCTAAGTATAACTAGTCTACTGGTCCTCAACTAAGTAAGCTTAACAGTTATTTTGATCTTTTCAAGACTAAAAATTTATTAGACCTCAAATGACTTCAATTGGATGTATGTTCTCTAGCTACTTTATTCCGCTCATAATATTGATAAAATTAATAATAATAACATTGATTTTAATTCGAATCATATTTTCCTCAGGTAAAGGCGAATCGGTTTGCATAGATCGATGCGTTGCAAAATACTTGGACATTCACGAAAGGATAGGAAAGAAATTGACTGCTATGTCTATGCAAGACGATGATTTATTAAAAAAAATGGCTGGCGATAATCAGAAATGATAATGTAATATAATTTAGTATGTGAATATAGCCGTTAGTGTTTACACAGTTTTATTTTTTTAGTTTAAAAACATCCTGTTCCTTTTAAAATAATGTTCTTTTATTCTTCTACTGAGATAACGTCCATTAACAAAATGTTGTAATATATTTCGAAAGTTCCGGTATCATAACTGAAATATCCTGGGAATATAAAAAAATTAGCAACAATCTCGATGACATTAAACAAAATATTTACTTCAATTTCTCGTTCGTCATCACTATCTTCAGTTGTATTTAAATCGCTTGTTGCCACGCTATTCTCCCAGTCCGAATCGTCGGAATCGTCATCCAGATCGCTGGTATTCGAGTTGTTCTCATCGTAAAATATCACATGTTTGAAATTCTACAAAAAAAATTTGCTTTATTTCCGTATTTTATTTTTAAAAATTCAAGAACAATTCCATACCACGAGCCTTTGATTGATTCCATCGGTTTCCGATAGAGGATTGTTTGTGATTTTCAACATTCGCATAAAATTTGTAGCCTCAAGATCGCTATCCTGAATATTTTGTATGCGATTGTTATTCAAAAAACAAAACTGAATGTTTTTATGTTCAGTAACGGCAGTCGGAAAGGTCGTTAGTCGATTATCTTTTAAATTCAAATGTACTAGATTCGATAGTGCTACAAATGCTTCCGGCAAACTAGTCAATTCGTTATTTTCCAACGTTAACCATTTGAGTTTTTTTAACAGGCCAAAACTTTCGGGTAATCGTTGCAGCTTATTTCCGCGCGCTCCAAACGTTTCTAAACCGTCACAATTTCCAATCTGTTCCGGAATCATTTCTAGACCGGTATTATTACACCAGAATATTTCGAGAAATGTAAGCTGACCGATTTCGGGTGGAATTTTACGAATTTCATTACAACTTACATTTAAGCTACGCAACTCGAGAAGTTCACATATTTCTAACGGAAATTCTTTTAAGCAATTAAAATCTAGCGTTAAAGTTCGTAATCGATTCAAAGTGATAAAATTTTCTGGTATCTGAAATTGAAAAAATTTTACGATTACGCTGTGAAATTTTGTTGATTTGTATGACTGCATGAAATCTTTATGATGAGTGGGAAAAAGAAGGCAATTTTAGTAGCTGAAGACGTTGACAGCATTACGGGATGTTTTTGGATTTGGTTTAGTAAAGTAAAGCATTTACCAGGGTGGTATCTTGAATTAAAGTCAGTTGGCTTCAATGCTTTTGCTACACGATCGATCGAAAGATATTTCGGCGGAACAAGCTCCAATTCATGAGGTGATAATCCATTGGCGTCTTTGATGGACGAAAGACCCGACTATCTGCCTTACAGTCACAGTGTCAACAAGATTTGTATAAATCTTGTTATTTTTTGACTAAGTTCGAGCCTGTGGAAGCCTTAAACACTTTTCGCAATACCTCCTGAACCTTAACGTCTCCTGATGCCATACTCATCACTTTAAGTACGGGGATTATTTTATGTAGGAGGTCGTCATCTTTGAAACTACTCGGCTTTATTTAACGAAATTGTTGGAACTTTATAAAAAGCATTGGTGATTTTTGTTCTGTATTTGTTCTCATACTTGTTTCATCATTTTATGAAACAAAACATATTTTAACCAGATCAGAATATTCATGTCATTGCTCGGTTGTATGAATGAGAAGAAGGCGACAATGAAGCGGAGGTCATATTTTAGGAGACAGTAGAACAATGCCACAAAATTCAAATCTTTAGAACTAAAAAGGAAAGAAGCGCAGCAATAACAACACCGTGAACTTACCTTAGCTATTTCATTCTTATTTAAGTAAAGCTTCAAAAGTGTCCGACATGTAGTTAATATCTCTGGAATATCTTTGATTTCAAACTTCGATAGATTTAATGTAAACGCTTTTCGAAGACAAGCTGATTCGATTACGCCAAGCACATGATTTTCTTGAATAAATGTATACACTGCATTCATAATGATTTTCGTTCAGTTTTCCTGTCTCTTTAGTTATATGGAACCTGCATTTTGTTTGTTACTCACAACTTGTAAATACGGAACAATTAAAGGGCACTTGAAAAAAATTGAGTATTTAAAACTGAAACTGAAAATTTAATAAGTTGTTTTGAACGATAAACTGTGGCGCAATTATTTTGTATTCTATTCGTCACTGAAATCCGTCACTACATAAACAATTTTGTCTCTGATCTGCTAAAAATAAAACCCAAGTGAGCAACGATATACACGACAATGATACTATGGGCTGGCTATAGTGTATATTCGGCGAGAAATATTTATGTTGCACTTTCATTTGGTCAAACGAGTGTTTTGTGATGTTATTTTAAGAAATTTTATAATAAATTCATAAAATGCTAAAATAGCTCTAGATAAGGAGCACAATCAAATTTTTGAGATCTCCATAAGCCATTTAAAAATGATTGTGAGTAGAACAAATTCAACAATAAATTGCATTTTACCAGGAAGTGAATGAATAACAAAAAGGGGCAAAGTCAAAATATAACGCCCTTACTAAAAATAAAATTTTATTCAGTTGGTTATCATAATTACTTGTCTCTAGCGTAATTACGAATTTTCATAACGTTCGACTCATTCTCTTTCGATCGAGTTCTTCTTAATTGAGCAAGCTTAATATTTTACTTTATGTTTGGCTTAATTAAATTCCTTCCTGGATGCAATGGCAGTGTGTTACAGGCAATGTCCTTCGCAATGCATGCTTTATAGGTAACAAATCCATTTCTAAAAAGGCAGAGTGCTAATCGTAATCGTTTGCCCAGGAAGATCGGTAGAGGCAACTGCGCAGAAAAATGTTGGGTACTCGGTAATGGATGATGCTCGTTTGAAGAAGAGGAACTAGTGAAATTCGTTAGAGAGACAGATTCAACAATATCCTACATAATAACTTCACCTGACAAAAAATATATGGGTCCTGATAATGGTCACAAAACTTTAAAATGATAGTACCACGCGGTCGTGAGAACTTTTTGAGCTCTTTAGTGACAACCACGACCAAATTCTAAACAGAGTTGTTACTGCAAAGAAACTTGAGTTCATCATTATGACTGTGAGCCTTACAGTAATCGATGCAGTGGCATGAACATAACCCTGAATGCTTCATGCGTAAGGCACGAAAGTTGGGCGGAAAGATCATGGCAATAATTTTTAGGGATACATAGAGTATTGATTGATTTCAAATAAAAGAGTTAAAACATAATCGGACACGACTACCCCACCTTTGTGCAACATCAAAGCAAGCGATGAAGTAACAGTGAATGAAACGAATGTTGTACGACAATACATTTGTCCGAAAGAGGAACATTGCTATGAGGGTCTTGCAGAAATACTTGGAAACTAACTTCCATCCTAATCAAAACTATCAACACTATCATTAATTCCTTTACATACCACACTGTGTCAAAGGGTAACGGACATTGGAGAAATTTCAGTTGTTAAGTATCTCGACGCGAAACTGGAGAAAGGGCTGATTTTTAGTTCCCACAATCAAAACGTCGTTAGTAAAGCCAACATGGATTGCAATTCAATGAGAAATCAACGAAGTTAACTTTCCTCTCGTAGAAAATTAATCTGATACAAAGGTATAGTCCGCACAACCTTCTGTTATACCTGTCTGGTTTTGGGTCATATTGCGAAATCCACTCTGAACAGATTTCAGAGGAAACAAAATAGATACCTCAGAACAGCTCTGCCCCAAACTTGCAAATCCACCGTGAGACAGGGGCTCATACAATCAAGGCATTCGTCAAGGAAAGAACTTCAAATGGTTTAGCTTCTTTCACTCACATTGCAATCTGTTAGTCCGTTAACGTTTTATAGCGTCTTAAGGTGGCGCTTGCACGATAGTAAGGCTTTTTCCTATTTGTATGAAGGAGCGAGTCGGTGCCTGATCGAAATCAAATGGTTTAAAAATTTTTTGTTTTATCAAAGATCTGTGTTCGATGCCACCGAGGTATTTCTTAAAATTAAAGAGGAATAAGTCGCCCAAATCGGATTAATAGGCGAATCGTGGAGCGATTGGAGTCGTGTGATCAGTTGCATTATCGTGGTGGAAGATGTTTTCCGTTATTATAATACTGTTCCGTTAAAATTTTTCTCCTGTTTAGGTAGTCGATGATGATTGCGCCTCTCGAATCGCACATAATTGCGGACTAGTCTCCGTCAGAGTGACTGCCAAAAAACACTTGGTTTGCGCTTAAACAGCATCAAAGCTTTGAAATGGTTGCGCAATTCCGTTTTCGTTCAACTTTAAGCAAACGACGAACAAAGATATCCCAAATTTTAATTCCCAGGGTAAGTCGGCACGACTAATTTTTGTTGTACAGGACTAGAGTTTATGGTCTGATTTTCGAGCAACGTACCTCCCCACAGCTGCAGCTAACCCGGTCGCCAGCAAGCGCGTCGCTCCAGCAACCAATTCGGACGTTGGTTGAATTGACCCACTGTTTCCTTGTACCTTACCTTTCCTTCGAATATTTCGACTTTTTCAAGTCAAAATATTCACTCCAAGACCTCCGTTCACAACATTATAAAGGAATAAAAGAGATTTTTTTTCTGAGGGGTGGCTATGCAGAAAATGAAATTACTATTCCAGCACCTAGCACCATTATTTATCAAAGTGAAACAGCACTCGTCTGTAGAACAATATTTAAGCAGCTTCCATTTTTGCCGCTCTCAGATACGCTTCCTTCTCTTGACATTTACCACTACTACTTTTTTTAAGTATTTAGTTGACTGAACTGATTGCCCTTCCTTTGGTGCCAAACTAGTTATTTTTCTTCCAGGTGAATGTTCGTTGAAAGTTTCATATTTGCATGTATCTATGCTGTGATCGTACTTGTGAAAAAATCCAATCCTATTCCTACTGATTCTTGAGTGAACAAAAACCACAGGCTACATTACTTCATCACATGACAATTTCCAGTACCAGGCTGTGCTCCTTACTACAAAATGATCTAGGGGCGCCCATGATCACGGCTACGATTTAGATTCTCAGTTTTCTATCTCTTCTCTTAGTCGAAATCTACAAAAGAAAATAAATACAGCTTATTTCCATTTATTGAAAACGCTGTTTTTGAAACTATGTTCGAATTCCATTTTATCCAAGTTTATCGACAAACAACAACAGTACAAATTAAATAGTAAAAATTAATTTTATTATTGTAAACTAAGGCACATTACAGTAATAAAAAACTTACATTAACTACTACTAGAAACTATTAGTTTATAAATTAAGATTGAAATTTAAGAATATACACTGATAAATTAAATATTACTTAAGCGAAAAAAACGGAAATAAAGTACTTATTTTACTTATCTGTTCTATGTGTATGTGGATTTTATTTTTATTACTTTATTATCCAAAAAAAGTACTCGTTTCTTTAAGTGTGAGTACGTTTATAAAAATGTGTCTTTCATTATTTCAGTCTGGGAAGTTTTTATACAAGAACACTTTGAATTACGTGTATATAAAAAAAATGTATTTAATTATATTTACAGAGTTATAAGTTTCTGAATTAAAGTAATTTAAAAAATAAATTGATATTATTCTGGAAAATTTTAATACAAATTTGTATAGAGTTCGTTAATTTCAAGTTTTAAATCTGTCTCCAATTCTAGGAACAGGTTACACACTATGCATTTGTTTTCATTTTTGATTTTGAAAACCTAATTTCAATTAATAGCTAAATTTATAATCGACTTTCGTTACAATATAATGCGGCAAGAGTTCGGAAACTTCTTTGGATGACCTCAAACGTATGGATAAAAAAATATGAATATACACATCAGTTAAAAGTTTGAAAAATTTATGAATAATTAAGCGATTCAATGGTATGTACCGGAATTAAAAAAAATGTTTGCAAATGACCTACTCTTTTAAAATCTTGAACATCGGGAATTGATTTCTTCGGTTCGTGTATTTCTGGGGCACTGTTGCTGTTTTGAATATAATTTTTTTTCCTTAGATCATGGATGATAACAATCCCATGGATGTGATTTGAAACTACAACTTAAGGGCTTCTAAGATGACTACTGGAGAAGAACCATTCTGATAGTTTTATTTCTCATATTTTAAGCTTCTAAAACGTTTTCTAAGAACGCACTGGCTTGATAGTTCGATAAATCCATGTAGCAGCTCAAGTCAGACTCGTTAGTCTTAAAGGGCTAGTAATAATGAATGCGAGGCTGCGTTTTGAGAATCTGAAAATATGTCTCCGCGCACTGTTCAAATTATGAAGGACGTTTAAAAAAAAATTGTTCCCTCTCTACATTCGTTTGAATTTCAATTGGACAGTTGCATTTTAAAGAGTACACGGTTTGGTGAACCCTTGTGATTTGTATACCCTCACGGACGATCTGCTAAATGTAATCACATATTTGAAAGATCAGTTGCCACATTTACGTTTGCTTCGCGACGTTATAGGTTTTCGTAGATTTACAAGCATTACGCGCGTCCATTATAATTAGCTTTTAAGTCTTTGCGATCGGGAGAGAAACCTTCTCTGTTCCCAAAAAATCATCCTGTTTTTTTTCTGATTGAAGATTTCTGTCAAAGTGTGTATCTATAAGATTGTTGCAAATGAAATGTCGGTTTTCGCTATGAAGTGAAGTCAATTGCGATTTTCATGCCTTAAACTGCCGCCAGGTGGTACAAGTGGTCAATAAGTATAAATACCCCTACATTTACTCATGGAGTCATTTCAGTCTTGGACTTCATGGAGATCGGACAGAAAAAAAATGGATTTGAGTCAAAAACGGGTAATTTTCCTTTATGAATTTAAGATTGGCCACAGCGCAACGGAGGCAACCGAAAACATCAACAGGGCATTTGGAACTGATACGGTAAACAAACAAACCACACAGCGATGGTTCGAAAAATCCGATCAGGAGATTTGACCCTTGAAAGTGAGCCATGTGGTCACCCAGGACCTTCGATCGACAACGATGAGCTGAATTTTTTAGCGGAATCTGATTCACGCCAAACTGGAAGGGATATTGCAGAGAAATTGGGCGTACACAATTCGACAGTTTGCCGGCACTTGCAACAGCTTGGAAAAATTAACAAGCTTGATAAATGGGTCCCGCATGAGCTTACTGAGCAAAACATGATGCGTCGACTGGAAATTTGCAGTTCCCTGCTCTCCCTGAAGAGAAACGATCCGTTTTTTGAGAATAGTGACATGTGATGAAAACTGGATACTGTGCGACAATCGTCGCCGATCGGGACAATGGCTGGATGCTGATGAGAACCCAAACACATGCCTAAACCAGTCCTTCATCCGAAGAAGATAATGGTGACTGTTTGGTGGTCTGCAGCTGGAGTTATTCACCATTCCTTTTTGAAGCGTGGTGAAACCATTAATGCAGAGAAGTATTGTACCCAACTCGATGAAATGCATCAGAAATCGCGTGTTCAACGGGCTAGATTGGTCAACAGAGATGGAGTTATACTGCTTCATGACAACGCACGGCCTCATGTTTCAAGAACGGTCTAAAAATTAAACGAGTTGCAGTATGAGACTCTTCCTCATCCACCATACTCAACAGACCTTTCGCCAACCGACTACCACTACCATCATTTTTTGGCGAACAAACAATTTGATAATGAAGCAGCCATCAAAAGTGCCTTCGAGGACTTTCTTCGCTCTAGAAAGTCGGACTTCTACGAAACTGGCATAAATGCACTTGTATCTCGTTGGGAGAAGTGTATTTCATGTGCTGATGCCTATTTTGATTAATAAAATTAAGTTTTATAAAAGTTACAGTTGTTTGAAATTGCACTACCAAAAACGACATTTCATTTGCAACAACCTAATAGTATGTGTTCTTTCTTAAAAAATATTGTTAACCAATCGCATAATCCCTCCCAAGACAGACTATTCGGATTGAATATGAAGCAAGAATAAAGCAAAAAAAATTATCAACGACAGTTTAGTCATAGGAAACTAGAAGACGTATGGAGAATTAATCGAATAGAAATGCTAGAAGGAATGAAATCTGCGCCGTTTCAGAGAGAAGTCTAAATAATTCTGAGAGTTGAATAGAATTTTGAGATTCATCAAAAATCACAAAAAACCAAGAATGCTTTAAAAATCAACAAAAGATAAAATTGCTGAACAATACAAGCCCTAGGCACTCTCCGGTCCTTCTGGCGCTTAATCCTTGGAGCAAACGCCTATAGCCTTTTCGAATTTCGGCTCAGCCACAAAACCGCCATGAGTAGGATCTTAAAGAGTCCCAACAGAATGCCGGCACATACATCAGGAACCTTGACAGCGCAACACCAATAGCCCAGACGAACACCGGTGGCCACAATAACCACTTGTGAAGAAGTCTGAAATGAAAACCGCCTGCGAAGCAAACTGAACTTATCCGGTCCAATGGAGAAAATTTCATCGTAAACTGTTGGACGAAGTATCCTTGTTGCCGCCTTGATCTCTGCGAACGAACGATATCATGTTCACCTACATCATGTACAGTGTTAGCGAAACTTACAGTCGGCAATGATCGAAGTGCCATTAAGCGAGGAGACCAAGTGATTGAGTTTTACATCCCATTCTAGCAGTTTTTTAATGGCAGACGGAACAAGGCGATTTTCGTCTTCCAAACGAGTTTCGGGACTTATTGACATCGTGACAAGGAAATTTTTTTTATGATATGAATATGGACTTGCATAACTGAGTTTACGCAGACAGAAAGTAGCCCTAGCATCAAGTACAATAGTTTATCAAAACAGAAGTCGTGAATTCGAAGTGCACTCAGGTCAATGCCGTCGCTCCAACCTCACAAGCCATTATAAAGGAATTGAACTAGTAGCGGCCATGGCAGAGAAACGAAACCATATCCTACGATCGATTGAAAATTTTTGAATTTAGTTTTATTTAAAAAGTAAATAAACTTTTTTACCAAAATTTATCAGAAAAAGAGGAAAATAAATGAAAGAAAAACATTAAAGAGATAATAAAAATTAGCAATTCGTAAGAAACCAAGAAGTAAAGAAAGGAAATGTAAAAAAAATCGTCCTAAACATTTGCTATCGAAATTTCCCATAATAAAATCTATTTTTCGTTCATTTTAAAAATTGAGTAATACTGTGACTTAGAAAAAATTTGTGAATTCCTATTAATTTTCGATAATGTTTTGCACAATTCGTAGAATCTGAACAAGTGCCATAATAGAACCTATGAACGAGCATTATTAATCCCCTATGTGCTAACAATTTACCTACAGGCTAAAAAGGCGCTTAATAGAACGAAAATGAACAAAATTAATTTGTCCATTGTAAAAAAAAACCACACGATTTAAATCTAATCTCCCTAGCTAAGTTCATTACCTTCATAAAGGCTTTCACAACTCTCCAACAATCGTAGAACCGGCGATATATCATACGGATACAAAGATTTCGATACAAGACGACTAATTTGTAGTCGCAATCGTATCAGTACACTCATCGCATCTTCAAGTGTATTCGTTCCCATGCCGAATTCTTGACAACTGGCCACAAACATAGACCAATTCAATCGAATGTACTTCAAAAATCTTAACAAATAAAGAAGAAAGCATGTTTCGTTACTAACTAAAAGATCGAGTAGTAGATCTGAACTGTTCGAAATCATTTTGAGAAATTCTAGGAACGTAAGAACCGGATTGAGCATCGAGACTAATTCGGGAAAGGCATTATTACGGAATGATATACCGGCTGTAACATCAAGTGTACAAACCATCGCTTCGATTAGATGATCGTCCTGATCATCGAATAAATGTATTAGAATTTTACTAAAATGACTTTCGGGATGAAATTCCAACGCACTCTTAATAAACGATTCGAGTTTTTTGAGCACGTCACGTATCGATCGTTCAATCAAGACCATATCTTGAAAGGCGTCATAGTCGGCACTATCGATCGAACTGTCCGACGAATCGCTACGAATTTCCTTAACAGTAACTGCTACAGATTTTAGCACCAGTAAAACCATTTTTTGTAATATTGTCTTATCCATATCGGGCGTTTCAATATTACCGTTTCGTTCGTCGCGTATATGCTCTAACGATCCGTTTTGATAAACAACGTTAATACCCTTGAAACCCACAAAACTAACTACATTGTCCGGTTGACGTCGCGGCAACGAATCCAGTATTCGAAAATCTTTAACATGCCGGACGATTTGATGGGCCAGGAGACATGTTTCTTCCGGCAGCAGATCTTGTAATGCCAGCGTGCTACCGTAGCAAAGAGCTTCGTTAAAAAGACTTAACATTTGTGTGTATATTGTGCACGATAAATTTTGATTGAGAAGCAACTCGAACTTATCTAGTTGTGCGTAAAACGGAAGGGTCTCGACTATTGATAAGTTTGCCTTCACACTGATGATATTCTCCCAGAGACATAAAAATGTGAGAATGCATGTTTCCGATGTCGCGATTTCATGATGAGTCGATATCAAATTGCTCATATTTTTCACTAAGGCCGGCCATTTATTTTCCAGTATTTTGATTGTGACGCACTTTAAGTGCGTGGTATCAAAACTTTCGCAGTCGGTAAGTGAAATGATCTGACATCCAGTATGGATTTCAGATTCGCAATTTTGTGATGTTGTTGATGGCTTAAAACTAGTTACACTGGTATTACTTGTACTGGGAATGTTAGATCGACTACTTCTACTATTATTACTACTGCTAGCGCTGCTACTACCGCTCGAACCTTCGCCCGAAATTTCACTATTAAAATTTATAGCAAAATAATTTGTTTCGATCGACGGTTGTCGAACAGTCTGAAGAATATTTACATTTTCATTGGCTTCGTCTTCAAGCGGATGCATGTCCAAATCCTTCCATTCGACAATCCGTTTGATAATCTCCAAGCTAAAGTGCATTTTTTGCACCGCACTATAATCTAAACGTTCAAATACGAACAAACAATCGACCAACTTTTTCAGCCAATTGTCATCCATATTGTTCTTGGCAATAACCAGGAAGCTGGCAAGAACGCGGCCAGATAAAAATTGCACGTATTTATTATTGAAGTTGCCCAAATCGATAATTTCGTCGATTAAGTTGTGATCGTTGCGTATGAGGGCATCGCAAACGTCCATTATTCGACTGCATATGTAACCTTTGCTATTTTGTTTGAGGTACACATCGAATAGAAGCTGCAAATTCGATAGGAATTGTAGCAATTTACTGGTGGGCCATTCACTTAAATTAGCTACGCGTTTCACGCCATTTATGTCATGATTATAATGACTCTGAAATGGCTTTCGTAAAGTCCGTTCACTTACACCGCACAGGCACTGTTTGACGAGGTAGTCCTCGAATTCAGCCATTTCGCTTCCATTTGTGCGATTTGTGCGCAATAAATCGGGGATTTCTTGACTCGAAGCAACCCTGTCTACTTCATCAGTGCTTATAGTTACGTGATTTTCGTTGGCATCGGATGTCGTTGTTGATAATACGGAGACTGTCGAAACTGTTGTTGTTGCTGCTGCTGTTGTTGAAGTTGATGGCCCAGCGAGTATATCCGGCGGTGAAGCAGTTTGATCCTCGTTTTGATCGGATGCTGGTGTTTCATTGTTCCGGGTTTCAATTCGCTGTCGTTTTGTAACTGGCTGCTCATTTGACATTGTCCCAGGATTTCCCACACTGGAGAGGGAACGCTCTTTACGTAAAACCATTAAAATTTAATTTCCGGTTTCTTATGACAGTTTTGCTCGATAGAAAGCTGCCAAATTTCTGAAATTGAAAGAAATAACTCTATTAAATTTTTTAAGTTTAAATATTCGTTTCTGCGGATAAAACAATAAGTTGACAATTTGAATGGCAGGCACCTTGGAGTTTCAATAAAGGCTGTCAGGCTATGGTTAGAGACACCAAGAAAATAACTTGAAAAGCAGAAGCGGTACTTGTGCTTGCAGGAAGTTGATAGGAACCAGTCCTAAATCTAAATCTAAATCTAAAATTTGGAGAGAAGGCACTGAATGGCGTATCCGGTACAACAATGAGCTGTATAACATCTATGACGACCCAGCCGCATCGACTCTTACAAATTTCCGTAAGCTAGAATGGGCAGGCCATGTGGAGCGAATGGACGACGGAGGAATTCCCAAACGCATACTGAAAGGTAGAGATCCAGGCAAACGACCGGTGTGAAAACTGCGGAAAAGATACGAAGACTCAGTTGACGTAGATTGCAGATCGCTTCTTAGATGCACAAATTGGAGAACACGGGCGCTGAGCCGAGATGACTTCAGACAATGTATCCTGCAGGCCCTGACCCGATTTGGGCTGTCGTGCCATTGATGATGATGAAATACATGCCAGTCATTAAAAGAACAAAGAAGAACTACGTTAGAAGTCGTCCTTGGAGCAAGCATGCTTGCGTCAGACCTAGAAAACATCTTTTGAACGAGACAAATATTCGTGACAGGGCAAATTTCTGCAAAAGACTGATCGACGATTGATTCACAGCGGATAGTCTAAGATCCTCGAAGTTTTACCAAAACCAAACCAAGAGAACTCCAGGATAAGAACATCAGATCCGCAAACAATCAGACCAGTGCAGAGGTCAAAGCATGGTCTTCATGAAGAAAGTCAGAGCTTATCATGATCGATTTAAAGCAAAAATTCTAACGATCTATGGAAAATTTTCAAGAACAAGTATTCAATATCCAACTGTAGTTTAGACAATTTTCATGTAGGAAAAGCCCGCTGTCATACAATAAATTAAGCTTCGGAGAAAAAAAAAACTATATTTCAACCGTGTGGACAAATTGGCCCGGAAATTCACCCGACCTAAATCCCATTGAAAATCTATGGCCACGATTAAAAGAGGAAGGAACCAAGACCAGCGAATCGTAAGTCCCTGATTGAACGTGTACAGGAAGAATAGAAGTGTGTAGACAGGATGAGGTATTCGGTACGATCTTTTCAGGCGCAGGATACTATTTCCACGAGTAAGGTGGACTCGAACGTTTCACGATTAGTTTAACTTCATTGCTCAAGAAACGACGAATTAAAAAAATGAGTGATAAATATCGACGTATCATTATCAGCACATTTCATAACCGTCAAAAATCGATATGCACTTGTGGCAACCAGGGGGTCGCTGACTAAGATCTCGACATGCACGGGATTTAAACAAAAAAAAACTGTTCAAGAATCTATATACGTCTACCCTCAGGATCAACGGGCCCGCAAGCGCCTGAAAACCGCAACACCAAACCGACTGAAACCTGGAAACCGACAGAAAAGTTTTTGGAGGACGTCTCTGTCTCTCTCGATCGGACCGCTTTGAGCAGCAGTTTGCATATTTTTTTTGGCTCAACTGGATTTTTTTCTCGCCTAACGAGAGGTCAAATTGTATAGCAGAATCCCACTTGGCCAGTACTCGGCTGATTTCTTTCCACCTAGCGAGAGGAAAAGGAAGGAATTGAACGTTTTTTTGTAAAAGAAATGCTAGTCTCAATTTTTTCCTTTGTTTCCGCTTTTCTTTCCAGGTTGAACCAGTTTCAGGTGTGCGTATCAGAGAAAGCAAGTTTGACAGTTTCCCCCAATAAAACAATATCTGGGACTAGCAAAAATAATTCATAGTTTTTCTTGAGAAAATATGGAAGACGTCGTCTTCCCAACCACTGGTTGCGCTAAAGGTACTGTCCGGCTGGAACTGCCGACCGTCGCGGTCAGCAATAACTGCCAACCGCGGCTGCTTTGCATTCTAGCTGAAACTGCTCACCGCAATGGCCAACTGCCGCGATTAGATTGTTTTTAGCCTTAAATTCACAAGCTGCGAGGTCGAAGAATGGATAACGATACCATTTTGGCTTTTTCGTTTGAAGAGGAACAATAGGAGGAGGAAATTATGATGTTGCTAAAAAGACATGAGCGTATTAGTATATTCCAAACTCGAACTAGTAAAGGATTTTTTGAAACCTTAATAAACGGTCAATTGCGGAATGATGAAGAGAAGTTTAGAAAATTTTTTCGACTTAACACAGCTTGGTATTGCTTTAGGCGTCTTTTGCGAGAAATCGAAAAGTGCTCCATTTGTCATATTTTTTCTATTGATCTTAAACTGAAAACCAAAAAATTTTTCGAATACTGACAGATGAATGCGAAGGATATACCTATAAAATTATAAAAAAAAATATAAAACAAAAAAGATATGAGGCTTTCAAAGCAAATGTTCAATTTTCGACTATTTTTTGACAGCAATATCCTCAAAACTTTAGGTATATCATTCCGATATTTATATAGACAGAAAGCTACAACACGAGCTGTTTTTGAAGATGCAGTTTCGAGATAATCGCGTTTAAATTTTCCATACCTCGCGTTCCTTTTGTACAATTTGGCATTTTAGCTTTGCAAAATCAACCGCACACGACATACTTTCGATCCAAACTGATCCAATTTCTTGGACAGCGTACGTTACGCTTCATATTTTCGAAATATGTAAAAAAAAATCGTTTTTTTGAAAATTGTAAAGGGTTTGCTCCCCTTAAACCTTAAAGATTTTCGGAATTCGTGAAAACTTGATCAATACCTTACACCCCAGGGGGTTTAATATCGACAAATGCTTAAATCGGGTTTTCCCGTTTTTATTTAAAGCTTTTATAAATGAAAGTGAATTCGATAATCGATATATCGTCTAATGAGACCTAAGAAATATGTCGGAATTCGTGAAAATGTACACAACCACTTTTCATCCCCTTAGGGATTGAATATCGACAAATTTTAAAAAGTGTTTCTAGGTGCTTGTAAGCTTGTATATAAGGAGCCCACAGAAGTAAAATTAATTTGATATCTCGACATGTCTAAAAGATATAATGAAATTCATGAAAATGTGGAAAAAAAAACCCTTTTCACGGACCACGGCAAATGAAAATCTTAACTTTTTTTTGCTTTAATTACTCCTGTAGTACTTCTACATATACGTACGAAGTTTAAACTTTCTAGTGTAAGCCGTTTTTGAGATATAAAAAACCACCCACACCCCGTACCTTGCTGCCACTATCAAAAATTGTATTATATTTTTCTAGGATACCTCTATAGTGGATCTACACTTTAAGAAAAATTGAGTTATTTGGGCTTCGAAACGGAGTTCTATAACATCGATCACTTTTCGGAGTAAAGTTACACTTTTCCGAATAGTTGGAAGTAAACTCCATTTCAGTGTGGGAATTTTTGTGCAATTCTACACTGCAAGTAACAGTTAAGAGTTCGTTTTTACATATTTTCAGTGTAACAAATTTCTTAATTTTTAGCTGTCTATGCTTTGCGGTTTTCGAGAAATAAAAATCAGAAATCTTTTCGTTCCACCCGCTCCCACGATCACCCACTTCACCATGACCCCAAAATTGTTTTTCCTGCTAGAGGTTTACTAGGCCTAACTCCTGTAAAATTTCTAAGATCATATCTGGTACGGTTCTTGATATAAAAATTCAATTTTGTGAAAAATTGCTATCTCCATACTTCCGTGCACCACTCTTCGAACGCAAAAATATTACTTTCAATACACTCTACTTGTAATCCTATATACAGAAAACAAATCTTATCTTCCTGGTGCAATTGGTTCGGAAGATATTGTAATCCAAAGTTTTTACTTGTACTGAACGCGACTGCTGCACTGGTCACGAAGCAGTCAAGTATCAGCAGTCGCGCGGCTGAGTCGATGATGTCACAACCGTCAACTGCCGAGCAGTCGCAAACAGACAGGACAGTTCGTTTTAGCCTGAAGAAGTAGTCTACTGCCGGCAGTTACTGCTGACCGCGACGGTCGGCAGTTCCAGCCAGACAGTACCTTAAAAGGCGTGTAACTGATCCGTTCTGGCTATAGGCACGAGGCTATACTGTGTCTAAGCCTTTGAATTGGAAAAAAGTTATCCAATTTGCTTGAAGGGATCAAATTAAATAATTAAGCGATTATCTACAAAAGTACATCATATCAGCCGAGAGAAACTCCGCCATAGCCGGTCCCAAGCCCGGTTGAGAAAGGAGGAGGAGGCATGGTTTTAACCTGAATGGCCAGTAACACCAGTGCGTTTCAGGAAGTAGGCAAAAAGTATGACATAGTTGGATTCGCAGCATTGCTGGGAGAACTCCAACATGTCATAGTTAGCTGAAAACTCCAACCCTTTTCCTACCGGGGTGTAATAAATAAGTAAGACTGGCCCTCCAAGTCGGGGGTTTGGCGAGGCGCCGACAACGCATAACCAGAAAAAAGACCACTATCCAAAAACCTGCAGTACGACCTTAACGCGAACTTCCGAAAAAGCAGTTAACGCTTTCGAAAGAAAGGTCCTCCGAAGACTTTTGGGACTTGTGAAGAAAGGAACGGGACTGGCGAATAAGATACAACCATGAGTTGTATCAACTCTACGAAAAGCCGGAAGCTTCAACGTTCATCAAGCTACGTAAACTGCAGTGAGCTGGCCATGTAGAGCGGATGGAAGATAGAAGAACCCCCAAACGTACTCTTAAAGGCAAAGCAAGTGGTAACAGGCCAGTAGGCAAACCACGCAAACGATGGGAAGACTCGGTTGATGAAGATAGCAAAATTAGGAGCTGGAGGACGCAGTCATTGGATCGAGACGATCATGAGGCCAGGGCCCGATTTGGGCTGTCATCAATGGCGATGAGCCAATAGAATACACCTCCCTTCGAGTGGATGCTATCGCTGCACGTACAGTAAGACCTAAGATTTTACGAGCATCGGTGGTACTGTAGCTAAGGGCAACACTCACTGAGGTCGTGTGTTCAAATTCCAGTACCTCAGAGAAGCGTTTTTATTGCCTATGACCCAGAAGGGGGCTATACACTATCCACCTTGTTGTCGTCGATTCTACTTCAATTTTTTGAGTATGGTATGGTATGGTGTGAGGGGTGGTGATGTTTTCATCCTCCTTCACATAGACGTTAGTGTCCGTCCGTTGTGCTCCCCATTAGAGTATGATAACTCGTGGAAACCTAAAACCATTTTATTGTCTTAATGAAATTTGCTGTTACATAGCGTTCCCGTATCGATATCACCGAGGTCATCGAGGAAATATGCGCCGAGGATCCGTCTTCTCGTTCTCGATAGAGCCGGACACTCGCATAGGACATGGAAGATTGACTCTTCCACTTCTGGGTCACCGCAGCTACGACAAAGATCATTTGCTTCGGCACCCAGTCGTCTAGCGTGTCTACCGATCAGGCAGTGCCCTGTAAGCACGCCGATTAGTGTTCTAGCACCTTTCCTGCTCAGGCTCAGGATGTACCTACTTTTCCCGTGATCATATTCAGGCCATAGAGTTCTTGATATTGAGCATGTATTTAGGTTTGACCATCTATTGCCTGCCCACTGCAAGCATAGTGAGTCGATAGACTGTTTTATGGATCCGATGGGAACGGCAACGAGCTGTTCTCCCACTAGAGAGCTTAGGCTGGAGCGAGTTCATCAGCTAGCTCGTTCCCCTGGATTCCACAGTGGCCTGGCACCCAGCAGAGGGTGATATTGTGCCGTGTGCCGATAGAGTTAAGAATTTTTTGAGTAAATCCATTGCATTTGTTGTGAAAATCATCTTCAGCATTGAGCTATTTTCTTAACCGCCGGCGGCTGTTTAATTTGTATACTATGTTGTTGTAAAGAGCACTGACGGACTATAAAACAATTCCAAGCTAGTTGCAATCATCTCGCCGCCCGTATCCCAATTACAACCAAGCAATTTAATTCAAAGAAGTTTGCCCAACTCAAGGAATTCAACGACAAATCTAAAAAAAATCGCCACATAGTTTCCTTGATCGACTCTCTGTAAAAAAAATTCCTCGAACGATTCTCTGAATTGAACCAAGTTCGCTTCTACCCTCCTTGAACCGAACTAAGTCCCGCCTTAGCCCGAAACCTAATCCGAAAAGAATTCCCGCTCAAGACTGGTAGGAAACCAGAATGGAGTGCGATGCAGTCATAGCTGCTGCTACTTCAGTTACGCACCGTGAAAATCAGGCTTTTCGGTCGGCAAATCCGAGCCGCGAGCCTAACCAGAAACCGAATCGGATTAACTTTTCAATACGAATTCAGAAAATCGTCGAATTCAATTGGAAAATCGTCAACTTTTCACTTTGTTCAACCTCTCGCTGGCTTCCGTTCGCGCGTTGACACCAAACAGGGGGGCCCATTGCGAAGCCCGTACAATTTACAATTTCGGAACAAAAACGCCAAAACTTCACTCGTATCGCACCACTAACTCACTAACGGCTCCGTTCACCAAACAATCGGTTCTTTTTTACGTCGAAAATCGAACGAAATTCACCTGTTTTCCACACAGAACGCCACAATTCTGAAAATTCTAAACTCGACAGCTTCCGAAATACGCAGTCACAAGGTTACGTGTAAAAATTCCCACGCACATTTCGTTTTCATAAAATCGCATCGAACTTCTTGCCGAAGATTAAATTGCCGTTTTATTGTGGGCACGTAGCCCTAATCGAAACGGACGCTTCCTTTCGGAGAACGAGAAAAATTATGCGGGGGAAAAAAATATTTCCGTCACTAGACACAAGTCGTCCGTCCCGATGAAAAATTCACACAAATATTTACCTTTCAAATTTCTGTAAAATGTCACTTGCATGCTAATGTCATTTTTGCACTTAAGACACTTTTCGATCACATAAAACTCGATGCAATTGGCTTTCTGAAACATTCGTTGCGATCGTTTTGTCGTGTTTGTTTCAATTAAACTGCACAAAATTGTGGAAATCGACGAAAAGCAGAAAGTATTTTGGAATCGGACTCCTTTATTACACACACAACGCTAGCGGAACCGCCATCTTGGAGCAATGTATGAATGACGCTTTTAAAAAGAAAAAAAAATTGAGAAAAGATTTTTCGCCGACGTGTAGATGGCGCTTTTTAATTCTTATCGGATTAATTTTGCGCAATATTCTTGTTGGGCGTTTGGCTAATTCAATTTTAGTGAAACGGAAGCAGTTCACATGATTTTTTTTCTATTTTCCTAAACGGAAGCGGATTAGTCGAAGAATAAAATTTGAAAAGGAAGTTTCTGTTCGAAAAGGATGGCAAGGTTCGAATCTTGTATACCGAATCGAACTGCACAGCCGACGCTGCATGGATATGTTTTTCATTTGACATTGACCAACAAAACTTTGCAAGTCGGTCTTCAGTTCGGTTCGTTGTGGTCTTCTTGTGCTGGAGAAAAATCAGTTAAATTTCAGTTTCGATACGTTCTTGTTGGAAAATTCGCGCATAATGTCTGTTCTACCGTTTTTGACCGGCGATCCAGCGTTCCAGAAAGTCAAGGACTACTACAGCAAACACGGTGCCGAGATTAATATCAAGCAGCTTTTCGACGAGGACCCGTGCCGGTTTTCCAAGTACAGGTGAGTGAGTTTCGGGTTTCGACCTTCCCTCCCCGACCCCAAGCAGGTACCATTCCCATTTTACTTCACGAAAATCAATTATTTTCCGTACTCCTGGCAGATAGACATCGGCAACGGACCGGAAAATCCGGTGTTTTTCCCACTTGGATTTATTTTCGGCCCACACTCGTTGGGGGTGGTGGTGGTGATGGTGGCGAAGACAAAATAGAAGAGATTGGAACGTGTCCTTGCCACCCGCGATAGTGTGACGTCGTCTGACCTTTCGCTGATGATAGAACTTTGGAGAGGTGAAAGCGAGAGTTTTTTTTTGTCGGTTTTGTGACGACAGACGTGACGAAGGTCGGTGCATGGGCCAGTTTGAATTTGCCAGTCAGTCTTTTTATCTAAGCCGATTTTTTTGTTTTGCTCTAGTAGACTCTACTCTGCTCTGCTCGCCCATCGATTTCGTATCGGCGCGGCTATCAAAATCGAATCGAACTCTCGCTTCATTCCCAATAGCACTCGGAACTTTAGTGCGGCTGAGTAATAACTCGATTCGGCGGACGAAATGTTCCCGTCTTGCGTCGTGGTGGCATGACGACTTGACGGAATTTTCCCTCACCCAGTCAATTGGACGAATTTTCGATTCAATTAATTCAATATGATATGAATTTAGTGGATTTTTGTGCGGTGCAATGTGCACGGTTGGGAAGGTCAGCGCGCGGAGTCAGAGGGATTGCGATTGACCTCGTCGTCTCGCCTTATTAGCATTCAATTTTACTTAGCGTGATAAGAAATGTACACAAGTCGTTATCATCGTCTAATTGTTATTTGTGTAGCGGTCGAGCGAACTTTCTAATAGCTAGATGCCGTCTGATTACATTCGGTGTGATTTCTAAGCATAGCAAAGTGGGTCCATAAAACTTTTACGCTCATGTCTCTTTTGGTTTTAAGTCCTTAATCTTATTTGCTCTACCCCAGGAGGTAGGAACTGGAATTATCGTTCTTGGTTACAAAAAACACAAGTCTGCAATCGGAAAGAAGAGGCCACGGTCTAAAAGTTAGGAACAAGGGCGCCCATATGGGAGGGCAAGAGGGGGCACTTGCCCCACCACCGCCCCCCCTCCCTGAATTTGACCATCGTTAAAAGTTGAGAAAATTACATTTTGTGAACCAAATGTTGTTGCATCTATTTTTGCTATTCACTGTAAAACGATTGATCACTCTTTCAAGCTTCGGCTTTCTTTAGTTCTTAGTAATGACACTAAAATTAAACTCAAATCAAGGTATAATTATAGATAATTAGCCCTTTGCGGAATTGACCTTGGCCGTAGACTCAAGAAGAATCAAATCAGGCACGACACTGTAGGCTAGGGTTGTTCGATTTCGATTCAATTAATCGATTATTTTTTCTAAAAAAATCTATTTTATCAATCGATATGATTGATGTTGAACAAATTTCAATAGTAAAAAGATTCGGTGTTCGACAGATTTAGCAATATTTTACTACGAAATTAGCTGCCACAGAAAAAAATTGCGCATTCATGAAGAGAACCAGCAAAACACGTTTGGTAATAACAACCCTGCAAGAAAAACTTCGTTGAGAAAATTGCTTATAGGAATTATTTTACACCTGCTGTTTCTTCCAATCTCAAATTCGGAACTGAATCGCCAACTCTAGCTAAACGGAAGTACATCTACTTACTTTTATGTTTATCTACTTACCTACACTGAACAAAATAGGTACATCCAACTTATTAAAATCTACATCATCATAATGAAAAAAATCTGCCAACAGTCTGCGCGCAACTTTATTATTTTATGGGTAGATGCGGTTTTGGGTACTATGCGACTGACAACCTAAAAAATAACGTTCCAAATAGCCTCCTGGTTATTTTTTAGGTTGTCAGTCGCATAGTATTTTATTTACTCACGTATTTTTTTTATCAATAGAATAATTCATAGTAGTAAAAGCGAATTCGATCACATTAAACCTAAGAGATTTTCGGAATGGAGAAAAATACTTAAATCGGGTTTTTCCCCGACTACGCTTAAAGCTTATAGAAGTAAAAGTGAATTCCAAATCTCAATATACCTTAGGAATATATCAGAATTGGTGAATATGTACACAACCACTTTACACCCCCTTAGGGGTTGGATATTAAAAAATTTTGAAGATCGTTACTAGGCGCTTATATAAATAGCCCGCAGAAGTAAAATTGCTTTGATAGCTCGAAATGTTTAAAAGTTTTAACGAAATTCGTAAAAATGTGGATTCACGGACATTTTTTTTACTCAACCTCTGAACGCCAATAAAAATCTGAACATTTTTTCTGCTTTAGTTACTCTAATAGCACATTTACATATACGTACCGAGTTTCAACTTTCTAGCATAAGCCGTTTCTGAGATATAAAAAACCACCCCTCACCCCGTACCTTGCTACCCCTATGAAAAATTTAAAATAATAAAAATCAGATTTTTTTTCCTTTCTACCCCTTTTCACCATCACCCCCTACACCCCCACCACTAAATTTCTTTTTCCTACTTTCTGAGATATAAAAATGAAATTTTTTGAGAAATTGCTATTCCCCACTTTCGTGCTCCACCTCCCCCCTCAAAAAATGTACGTTCATTGGACTCCTCTTGTGATCCCATATACAGAAACTAAATTTTATCTTCCTGGTGTAATTGGTTCAAAAGATATTGTAATCCAAAGTTCCTGAGATCTGGAAACCAAAATTGTTCGTCTAAAACGCTCCCCCCTTACACCCCCACCCCATCAAAAGATGCCATGCGTAGGGGTTCACCCAATCTACCCACCATAAAAATTTCAACTTAATACCTCAACGGGTTTGGGAGCTACGCGCCTTCAAACGATTTTGCGTACGGCGTATACGGCGGACAGACGGACATTTTTTTTTGCTTTGTTGGTGTTTACTAGTCCTAAAACGTGTAAATACAAAATTTCAGGGTAGCAAATTTTTTTAAAATTTCAGGTCGATCACAATACTTTATTATTAAAAAATAATAAAGTAAAATCATTGTTTTTATTATGTTATTATAATAACGAGTTCATAATATTGATGAAATCAGTAATTCGTATTAAAATACTGATTCATTATTACTATTAACTGTGTCACTCTCAGTATAATATGATGGACGAATTCATAATATTGATGATAAGAGTAATTAATGTTACTAATGTTGTTCCTCATATTGAAGTATAAATTCATAATTGCGATTAATACTGTCATTGTAATCAATACTGCGTTCATAATATTAATGCACATATTGATATCAATATGATGACATTTGAACATTAAAATTATGAATGTGGAACTGGATATAGTTTCGGCTTTTCATGATTACGTGCCAACGATTATCTACTCGTGTGCAACTCGTTAACAAAAAATAGCAGTCAACAGAGGATCCGAAACCTTGAGCTGTGCGATGGTCGTTTCCTTCAATATAATGAATGTGTTAATTATTACTATAAATATAATCAATATGTTTTACGAATACGAAGCAAAGATGCCTTGTTTATAAGAACTTTTTAATCAATGTGATGAAGGCGTGCATCAAAATTTCTAGGTGTTGATTTCTGGGAGTAAGTGTGCCCTTTCCATATATGCAAATTGATGAAAATATTTTTAATGAAATGAGATAGATAGTATTAATGTACGGTTCATATATATCATGAAAAACCTTTGATGATTTTCTACATTGTTGTAACGATTTTTTCATTAATCCGAAGAATTTCGTTTAATGAAAGGCATTGATTAATATTAAGAACAGTATTTTTTCAGTGTACTTACTAGACACTTCTTTCTATTATACTTACTTTATAACAAAATTCTAAAACACTTTTCTAGTAAAATTGAATGCACTTATCCTATTATATTGTGTCAATTATCAACGGAATCCACTGTACATACCAAATTCAACAGGAAAAGCATTTTAGTGAGAACTATTCATTGAAAGGACATTATTGTTGAAGACTATAAATTACAAAAACTCGATGATGAATTTAGAATGTTAAATAATTATTTGCAAACAATAACTCTAATGTAGAAGATATAGAAGTGTTTTGGCAAGATCTTTCCTGGGTCCAGATAGGTGGTCAGAAGGCTATTGTAGCATTATGTTAATTAATTAATTAATTAATATCTTGATCTTTCCACATTCATCCTCAAATGTAGAACTTGTTATTTCATAACCAAAGCCATGAACTTATTTGGAAATTTACCGGACATTTAGCTCCACATGTAAGACAGTGAGGAGAAGATAGAAAAATTCTCCATATAAATATTAATATGCACAATTTAATATCTTTTCTATGTATATTTACCGCTATATGTACGACCAATGTTAAACGTATAATGAACCTAGATATTTCAAGTCAAATCTACGTATACGTAGACTTTATACGACACCCGGGGACTTACGAATTACGCGATTAATCGATTAATTGATTAGAAGGCATCAATTAATCGATTGATCTTAATCGAACATTTTAAATAAATCGATCTTGCAACAATCTATTGTTGAGCAATCGATTCCCATCCCTACAGTGCAGACTGCAGTGTATTTCCCAATCGAACGACAAAGCGTGTGTTTTACGAGATTTTCCATTCCGCTTTTCGAATTGTTAAATTAAAGTAAGTAGCTATTGTTGGAAGCAATAGGGTTTTTCGGGCTAGTTTTTCTTCCGAACCCTATATCTTATAATCTAAAGACTTCAGGCCCGACGAAGAAGTGATCACCTCAGTTATTAAGTTATCCTAAAATAATTAAAATCTATGAAAGAAATATTGTATGTCAAAGTAATTTATTAGGTATATTCATTTAGTCTTCTTATTGAGTCGATCTATAGTTTAGATGACTGCCACCATAACCTAACCCAACCTACTCTCCTAATTCAAAAATTTAAAAAACAAACCTCGGATTCAATTATAATAACTTCATAAGCAGTATCTTATACCTGATTTACATCGCAAGACTTTGGCAAGAAGATTTTGAAATCTCGAAAAGCGTTTACAACGCTCTGAAGACATTTGTTTGACAAAGACTATGATGATAAAATTTTTAATTTTTTTTGTAACTTTTTAAATCGAAGAAATTTAAATTTAATGAACAAGAGTCGAAAGCTTGTATTATCATGCAATATAAAATTTTTTAATATTTTATACAGATAGTTGTGGTGACACATAATTTCAGGGCTTTTTCCAAAGATTTTTTTCGCGGTATCTATTATAATGGTTCTAATTACTGTAAAAAATATATGTTTTAAGTTTCACCCCGATCAGAAAAAATAAATAAAAATTGAGATTCTGAAAAATAGGTCCCTGGGTGGGTCCCTGATGGTACACCACCTACATATATATTTAGAGTTACAATCACCCACAGAATGACTATATAAGCCCTATGCCGATATATTGCGAGTTTTCGGAATCTTATATAATGATTTTGATTTCTTTAAGGTCCTTGAGGCACGTATTCCCCTTATATTATTGAGATGAATTTTTTTTTTTTTATTTTTTTACACTTATTTGAGCCATTATGATGGGTGCTGCGAAAAAATTTCAATATTTTTAAATTAAGTCCGCCTACTGTTCAGGCTGCTTTGATTAGGGCTTGAACTACCCTTTTTACCCGAGTAGATTTCAAATTCATCTAAATATGGGAAATATAATAATGAAATTCTTCAACATCAGACAAGAAATGCCGGGAAAATTAGAAATATGCAACGATCTAGAAAAATCGACTACGAGAGGACCAGAATTTTGGAGCAGTAATTCTGTATAACACTCTTCCTGACAAAATTGAAAACGCATAAGACATGAACTTAACACAATTAACTAAAAGGTATCTAAAGCGAAATCTAGTAGATTCAGTAGGACTCTCAGCAACGATATTTGCAGTATGCTTCCTTGTCAATGCTCATAAACTTGAAGCGTGATCTGGACACGGATAATTGGAATGATTTTATAAAATATTAATTTTGCTTTTTTCCTTTCTTTTCGCTTTTTGCATTGCTTCTCTTATATCTCTTTGCTGTCTGGGAAGTATAAAATTACTTGATGAAATAAAATTAATTAAATTGAATTAAATTGAAAATTGAATTGAATAACAACGTTCTAATAACATGATCTTATAGTCGATGAATCAACTGTTCTGAAGTTGATTTTTACCATTGAGTAGAGTTTTCAATTTGGATCAGATGAAGTACCATCAGCCGTGATAAGAAGATGTTGTTTTGTTATCTCCCCTTTGTGTATGGTATTTAATTCGGAGTAATTACTTTCACTTAAAAAAAGTCAAAATAATAAAAATGAATATTAGCTACATGCTCATATTCGCGTCCTAGTTCCCAAAATCGAGTAGTACATTCGAGCAGATAGTTATCTTTTGCCTCCTACCCACAGCAAATTATCTCCGAAATTGTTTTCCATCCAACGATAAGTGGCTTTATTTGGAAAAGGTTGGATAACTTGAATCAAACCGATTGGACGAAAGACCAAACATAGTAACGTACGATGGGAAATCTTTTTGAGATCCATCGAGCAGCGGAATTTCTTCTGAATTGTCATCAACTTCTGCAATTGAATTCCAAGACTTCCGAAGAGACCAAGAAACGTATGATTGCGCGTCTTCACGACTTGCCAGAGCGACTTGGTACTTAGTGTTCTTGTAACCCACCAAACCTCAGACACGACATTCCTAATAAAATTGCCGTTGTGATCACATACAAGGTTCAGGATTGACAGAACCCATTTAATCCACCATTAGCCGAAGAAAATTTTCTTCAGTCAGTGAGTCCAGCTTGGACTAATGTAAAAGAAAAAAAATCGAAGTAAATAATTCGACCTGAACAATATTCTGTACGAGACAAAAGGGAACAAAAAAAATATACTAAATTCTAGAACTTAACACTATTTCTCTTTTTCCTTTTCTTTTCGTTTCCTTCATTAATTTTTTTGTCTTACTAATTTATTCTTTGTATTCTATTTATTTTGTTGTCATGGTTACAATCAAAAGCGTAGAGGAGATCCAACAATCTTTCTGTTTTCTTTCGGACCTGTTACCAGTACTTTTCTCCTGCATATGTTATCGAGAACGATCGGCACACAACAGTTTTACACACCGCCTCCCGAAGTGACCACCACAATCATCTTCCTAGCCAGAACACAACTTCGAGACAAATTCGACGCGATTTGTCGTTGGTGAAGCTAGACCCTTCCCAGGCTCCAGCGGACTCACAAGGTTGTGTGTGTATTCAGATTTTTGGATTACGCGACTTGTACTCAAAGTACCGACTACAGTGAGCAGCGAAATTTTCCTTTGGCCTTTCTTCGGAATGTTGGCAATGACGTCTCCTTCCATTCGGTAGAATACTTTTCCTGCTTCCAATCTTCAATGAGGAGTGGGAAGGAAATATATGTTACCTATTCCGGATTTGCTTTAAGGGAGGCATTCCGTGTGACTGGTTCAAAAAATAGAATTTTTTTGCCTGATTTGCATCCTGATAAAGTGTAGAATATGTGGGCGAAGTGATTTTCCGATATTCGAAGCCGTTCGGAAGTTACAGGCCGTTATATTCTCTAAACTCATTTGCTGTTTCGAATATAATGGTAAGTTTAGTCGCGTTTTTCTCAAAACGGTATTTTTCAAATCGTTAGACACGAAGGAATTCCTTTGAAATTTGGTGAACTTATTCAGTACTCATGTAGACACTCTGCAAAATAGAATAATTGTGATTCATCAAGCCGTTTTTTTTTTGTCGAGCTGAAGAAGTCGTAAAAAAACACCAAAATTGACGATAAGAGTTCAACAAGTTGCCAGAAATTCACTTTTCAATATTTTTTGATAATCCTACAATAGTTCCAAAACTAGTTCAAACTTCACAGATAATAATGCCGTTTGATTTTTTTATTTGTGACAAACAGAACGTCCGTAATCGTGGTAACCGAAAAAAAAGTTATTTGAAAATGAGTGGCTAAGTTGTCGTGTACCTCAGCAATGAGCGACTATTTCGGGTTGAAAAAATTTGAAAGTGTACTCAAAATGTGCATAAATATGTGGTGATATAATTTCACAGTTGTATCTTTATTTAGTTCGCCAAAAAAAATTCCCAAAAGCGTAAAAAAAGAGCCTTCACACGTGATGATAGGGGTTAGGCCACTCTAGAATTTTCGAAAAATCGATTATTTTTATTTTATTTTAAATGGTCCCTTAGGACTTCAAAAATGGTGTCCCAAAAGATTAGGACGACAATCTGGAAGGCCAATTGTATGGTGCAGGCATCGCAGATTAAAGGTATTGTAAAATTATTCATGATTTTCTACTACTCAAAACTTCAAACGCGTTTATCTCAAAACTACATTTTTCAAGCTGGCCGGAAACATAACTCAGACAATTTTCAACCGGTTCACTTGAAATTTTGAATATATCTTTAAAAATACATTGTCTATGGAAGTACGTAGGATTTTTTTTTATATTGCATAGTTCATTTGTTATTAACAATTTTCTGACGATCTTTTAGGCAAATTTTTCACTTTTCACTTTAGAAGTGCGCATTTTGGCCAAAAAACAATATATCGAAAAAATCCGACGTACTTCTTTAGCTGTTGTTATATATAATCGAAAAAAATTCATCATAATTCAAAAATTAGAGGAGCTGTTTGTCCAGCCGTGGACCCTGGGAAAAACGGAGACGTCATCGCAAAAACGCTGCACAGCCACCATTTAGAAATTAAGCGCTTCAAAAAAATTGTTGTATGCAGTCACTGATATGTATGATAATCTCGATTTATTTTTTAGTTTTTCTTAAAAAAAAATCCACAAAAAAGCCTATTTTTCGGCCTCTAGAGTTAACCCCTTAAGGAGAACATTCGATAGTCCGCGTATACCTGGGGCTTTCTTTTCCACTATTGACAAGATGGCTGTAACTATTTTGTCTCTATTAGGAGATTACTACCGAAAATTATACTCTACTATTCGTTAGTTCTCCGATCCCTCTTTCTTCTTCTCTTGTGCTGAAAAGCTGTGTATGTACTTCCTTTGCTTTAAAAGGAATTTATCATATTTTTACCCCCATGTTCAACAACCTGCCATGTGTCTTCAAAATAGACAAAACGCTGTTTTTTATTGCCTTATTCCTTCCTTTCTTTCTACGGTATTTGGCTTTTCGCGTAAGATGGTGGAATATTCGAATCGTTTTATGGAATCTTTAAGTCCACCGACAATAACTCTCTTAGTATGCCAATTCGCCATCATTAGCGATTCCTGAGATATGGAAAGATTTTCCGAAAGGAGCAAGATATACGAGATTTTTCCTTATTTTTCCTTATTTCATAAAGCCGAAATTTCATTAGTTTTTAAAGACTGTTCTGGTTATAAAGAAAATTTTTTTTGTTTTGTTTCAGTTTACGTCTTCAAACTCCAGACAATGGTGACATTTTGTTGGACTATTCGAAGAATCGTGTAACAGAGGAGCTATGGCAACTACTGATGGACTTGGCTGAGAGCAGACAAGTCGGAGATGCACGCGATGCCATGTTTTCCGGCGTACATATTAACATCACCGAAGATCGTGCTGTCTTACATACTGCACTACGTAATCGTGCTAATACACCGATTGTAGTCGATGGCAAAGATGTTATGCCAGAGGTTCGGGCTGTACTCGATCACATGAAGGACTTTACCAATCAAGTTTTGGCGGGACAATGGAAAGGTTGTACCGGACAGAAAATTTCAGATGTTGTCAATATTGGTATTGGTGGATCGGATTTGGGTCCGCTGATGGTAACCGAAAGTTTAAAGCCGTACTGCAAGGGACTGAATTCGTATTTTGTTTCGAATATCGACGGAACTCATCTGGCCGAGGTTTTAAATAAAGTGAGCTACGAAACAACTTTGTTTATCGTTGCCTCGAAGACGTTTACCACTCAGGAAACAATAACCAATGCAACATCGGCCAAAACTTGGCTTCTCGATCATGCAAAGGATGTACGTTTGTTTTTTCTTTATACGCTGTATCGTCCATCTGATTTTTTATTAATTTTTAGCCATCTGCTGTTGCAAAGCATTTCGTTGCTCTTTCAACTAACAATGAGAAAGTTACTGAATTCGGTATTGATCCGAAGAATATGTTCGGTTTCTGGGATTGGGTCGGTGGACGGTATTCGCTGTGGTCAGCTATTGGTCTATCGATTTCTTTATCGATTGGATTCGATAATTTTGAGCGGTTGTTGGATGGCGCCCACTTTATGGACAATCACTTCAAAACCGCGCCACTACAGAAGAATGTAAATATTTGTCGTTGTGCCTTTATTTTATTTACATTCTTGTTATTCTAGGCTCCAGTTATTCTAGCATTGCTTGGAATTTGGTATTCCAATTTCTATAATGCAGAAACTCATGCTCTTTTGCCATATGATCAGTACTTGCATCGATTCGCTGCATATTTTCAACAAGGCGACATGGAAAGTAACGGAAAATTCGTAACAAAGGGCTCACAGGAAGTAACTTACAGTACCGGACCAATTGTTTGGGGAGAGCCCGGTACAAATGGTCAACATGCTTTCTATCAATTGATACATCAGGGCACTCGTTTAATTCCGTGCGATTTTATCGCACCAGCTCTAACGCACAATCCAATTGCTGGCGGGGTACATCACAAGATTTTGCTGGCCAATTTCTTGGCTCAAACTGAAGCCCTAATGACTGGAAAGTCAACCGAACAGGCAAAGTCCGAACTAGAAAAGGCCGGAGTTACTGGCGCAAAACTCGAAAAAATACTGCCACACAAGGTATTTAAGGGCAATCGCCCAACCAATTCTATCGTTGTGAAGAAAGTCACTCCGTATACTTTGGGAGCTTTAATTGGTGAGTTTTGATAGCTAGCTTATATCTTTAACAAAGATCGTAAATTGAGTAATTTATTACAGCTATGTACGAGCACAAAATATTCACGCAGGGCATCATCTGGAACATCAATTCATTCGATCAATGGGGCGTTGAATTGGGCAAGCAACTTGCTAAGGCGATTGAACCAGAACTGGCCGGTGGCGATATAATTTCCACACATGATAGCTCCACAAACGGTTTAATTAATTTCATTAAGTCAAATTGGTAGACAAAAATGTTATTCTTGGTGTTATTTTAAATAAATTACAAACTATTGTAGTTTAGATGGCGAACTGAAATTGTTTAGAATTTCAATATAAAAAGTCTCACCGAATTAAATTTTTATTTAATTTATTAGGTTACCTGCTTTTTGTATATGTAATCTTTAATTTTTTAATTATCAAAATGTCGTTTATGAAAAAATATATCTGTAGTCTGTTAATCCTTGAAGTTTTTTATTTAAAATTTCAAAAAAAAGTTGATACCATGAAATTTTGTATTTTCACGTTTTAGGACTAGTAGACCCCAAAAAAGCAAAAAAAAAATATCCGTCTGTCCGCCGTAGACGCCGTCCGCAAAACCTTTTGAAGGCGCATAGCTCACAAACCCGTCGAGATATTAAATTAAAATTTTTATGGCGGTTAGATTGGGTGAACACCTACGATTGGTATCTTTTTTGACGGGAGGAGAGGAGGGGGGGCGCGTTTTAGACGAAAAATTTTGGTTTCTAGATCTCAGGAACTGCGTATGGTAGGAGGCTGAAATTTGGAACTTATGTAGTACTATTATAGTGGACCTATTTGCAAAAAAATTGGTGATAAGGGTTGAGTGGTGTGAGAGTGGGGGGAAAACAATGTGTCCGAAACGTTCGAAAGCGGGGATTGAAGCATTCTAAAATCCATATCTCCTGAACCGTTGATCTCAGAAATGTGAAATTTTGTAGTTATCTTAAGGGATACTAGGAGAGTATACAAGAGCTAAAATTTTTTAGAGGGGAAGTGGAGTGTACGGGTGGGGGGGGGGAACTTTAGATTACAATATCTTCCGAACCAATTGTACCAGGTAGATGAAATTTGGTTTCTGTATATAAGATCACAAGTGGAGTCTACTGAATGTAAAAATTTTGAGAGGGGAGGTGGAGTACGAAAGTGGGGGATAACCATTTTTCAAAAAAATTAATTTTTATATCTCAAGAACCGTACCAGATATTATCCTAGAACTTTTACAGAAGTTAGGCCCAGTAGACTTCTAGCAGGAAAAAAAAGTTGGAGGTGCGGGGGACAGTGGGAGGGGGTGGAACGAAAATAATTCTGATTTTTATTTCTCGAAAACCGCAAAGCATAGAATGCTAAAAATATACGACTATATAGAGTCACTGTAGAAGAATCCTAGAAAAATAAATTTATTGATAGGGGTAGCAAGATACGGGGGTGGGGGTGGTTTCTCATATCTCAGAAACTGCGTATGCTAGAAAGTTGAAACTTAGTATGTATATGTAGAAGTACTACAGGAGTAATTAAAGCAAAAAATAAGTTCAAAATTTCAAATTTTTTTTACAATTCTTGTAAAATCTTAAACTAATACGGCAAAAAGTGATAATGTTAATTAAATTAATAAGGTTCGATTTTTAAGTGAAAGTAAAATAATAAAATAATTCAAGTGAAGGATACATGACTTACATGCTAGTTAGGGCTTAGGCCTTATTATGATTAGTTATTAAACGATTATATGAGGTGGGCGATGTGGAGATGGTTCAGTAGTTGGAGGAGGGTGTTGGGGTCAGATGGGGATAGTAGGATGTGTAGGGGGAGGCGGGTCTCGGAAGAAGTTATGGGTCTTACTGCAGCTACGTAGAAGCTGATCAATTGTGGTCCGTCTGTCCAGTTGAGGGTTGTATGCTGGCGGTGATATCTCTCGCCAATGACTAGCCAAGAATGTGGTGTTGGAGCACCATGTGTTGGATCTGGCAGTGGTTAGATTTTGTCTAGCAATCCTTCTTGCAAAGAAGATGAAGCTAGGAATGATTTCGCTTTCCTGAGGAGAGGTAGGACGTCTGGCTGCTTCATCCGCAGCTTCATTTCCTTGGATGCCCATATGTTCAGGTATCCAGAACACTTGGGTACCCGCTATGTTGGCTAATATGGTTCCAATGAGGAGGCGGATTATGGGCTCGACGGTGTGATGGTTATTGATGGCTACGACGGTCGCTTCGCAGCCAGAAAAAATGAAAAATGACTGCCGGAACGGCAGCCTGCTGAGCTGATGTCGCGGCTTGTAGCAGCGCATATGTTTCTGCTTCCAATGCGCTAGTATCGGAGTGTAGCTTGTATGTTGTTGCGGTGGACTGCGTGGTTGCATCTGAAGATACAGCTATCACGGCAGCTGTGGTATGGGTGGTGGACTTAGAGCCGTCCGTGTAGTATCGTGTGGTGCCTGTTAGTTCATCAAGGTGTTCTTTGTGTAGTTGTATGTATTTGGCTGCTGGGTGTGGGCTGTATTTGGCTGCTGAGTGTGGGATCTTTTGGGGTACCGCGAGTAATTAGAAAGGGATCTGGGACGTGGGGATTGGAATGACGTTGAGTAGGTATCTTTGACGGGGGAAGGAATGTTAGGACAGTGTAGTGAGAGGGTAGTGCGCGCATTCCATAGTGCCGACTTGAAGACTGCACCTGTAGGTGCGCTGGCCGTGTATCCTTCGATATTCGAGAATGAGAGGTGATGCTGGTTGTGTTGGTCAATTAAGGCTTTGCTGGCCATGTTTTAGCTTTGTGAAAACAACCATTCAGATGATATTACAATAAGAGTGTCTTCATTCCAGTCTTCCAGCTCAGATACTTTCCTTTGTCACGCTGCCTAACTCGATCATTTTGTACAGATGGCTGTACTGGCATGTCTCTATAGAAGTTCTAAGTTTCAACTTTCTAGCGTAGGCGCTTTAATAGATACAGACAGAAACTAAAATTGTTTAAAACAACCAGGATCAATATTATTATTATCATATCTACCATCTTACTTCCGTTTTTGGTATTAATCTGTAAGTTTTAAGTTTGAAAAGCATTTTGAAAAGAAGGACTGAGCCTTTCAAAAGACTAGACAGACTATGTAAAATCTGTCTTAAGTATCAAACAAAATTCCGACTGTAATTCTTAGCGAAAACCGACCGCACTCCTTAAATGAGGCGTAATTGCGACGGATACTTGACCTACTGAGAATATGAAGAACTGGTTTCAAGGTTTACGCTGTGCAAATTTTATATCGTGTGTTTATCGAGTCGACGGAACATTTGGAAATTAATTGAGAACACGACTTGCCTGAGGGTTTTCGCTGTACGTTATTGAAATTGTGTTAGGATCGGTGCGGCGAAGATGGCTCCCGGAGTTGTAATTTTAGTCCTAAGCCTAATCATGAATTGATATAAATTCATAATAAATTTAAAAAAAGCAGTGGAACGTGTGCTATTCAAAAACTGTTATTAAAAAAAATGTTCTGAAAATAAGAAATATTGTTTTTTAAAATATAAAAAAGATTATTTAATGTTAAAACAATTTATTCACGTAACTCCTGTTTAGATACCTAGACATTTTTCTTAAATTTATTATTTGATATTTTTATTAAATTTTATTTTAATAGTGAGCCATCATCCTCCTGGATGGATCTCCGTTGTTATGTAACCCTCTTTACTTGTATTTCCACCATTACAGCCTGAAGTATACACAACTAAAATTCTAAGAAGGACGATTTTTGCTTTCCGAACAACTTTTAGGCGGCTTCAATATCATAAATAATGGTTCCAAATGTTTGTCTCAAATTGCCGACTTGAAGTTTAATTGCATGGCATAGCGGCTAGGATTGATGTTTATTTCATCTGAAAAGAAAAAAAAAATATTGCATTAATAATTTTTAAAAAGTGAAAAAAAACAAAGAGGAAACCCTTTTCAAATTTATTATTACGAGCCGAGTAATTTTCACATCTCCAGATATCGAAGACGTAAGTAAGTAGCGATCCCACAGGAGCTCCAGATACCTTTCTAAACCTGATAATTCTGAATGATGGTATGTCAGATTTATAGAAGACATCGGATTTTATATAGCCCATTTCACCGTGCGTCCGCCACTGTTAGTAGTTCCTCCCTTCAACTCGACTGGCGCTGATGTTGTGCGCCGTCTACCCCACCCTACCGTAGCCATATCTGTCATCAAAAGAAAAAATATGGCCCCTATAGAGAGGAATGAGGTGGCGGATGGATCTTCTTCTTTGTTCGGTCTCTCATGACCGATTGGGAATCTTATCCCAATTTCATCACCCGGGTAAGTCGGCGTGAAATTTTTGTGGTACAGGCCATGGGTTTTATGGTCTGAGATGCAAACAACGTACCCCCCCCCCCCCACAGCCGCAGCTAGCCCGGAAGCCACGTCGCTCCAGTTTGTATTTCAGCCACCAATTCGGATGTAGGCGGAATTGGACCCCTGTTTCCCGATCCCCAACCTTCCCTTCGGTTATTTTTACTTTTTTAAGTCGAAATAACCCCTCCAAGGCCTCCGTTCACAACAATCTATTGAATTTGCCTGTCATTTTATACTATTCTAAACATCCATTGGTTAAAAAAAAATCGATGCAGATAATTGAAAATTGAAAATGCGCTTACAAATTGTAACAATATTGCAACGAGATTGTATCAGGCTTTCTATTTGTGAATAGGTATTTCAAATTTTACTAAATACAATGTTCTAATAACGTTTTGTTATGTTTATTGCATTCTAAATAAAGAATAATTTAAAATACAATAATTTGGTTCTTATTTCAATATTTTCTAAGTAATACTAAAATATAATTAACTCATTCAAAGTTGTGCTTAATACTAATATCTTTATCGTCTACTACTCCATAAATATAGCTTATGCGATACACAACTTCAAAAGCTTGAACGATGCGCTCTTAAATGATCGTCAAATGATGTTTGGTGGGTTTCGTCCTCGTCTATTCACTTTAAAAAATAAAATTTATTAATAAACTCATTTAGTTCCTGAACAGTGGAAAACATCTGAAAAAAAAAATTAATTATTTATAATATTATATAAGCGAGAGAAACAAGTTACTTTAAAAGTGTTTGCGGATGAGGAGGAGGAGTTAAAAGGAAGATTTTTTTAGGAATGGCGGTCTTCATCCTTATGCGAAGATAGATCCAACGAATAGACGAAGAGCTTTGAAAAATATCATAAATTGAGTGAGAAATATGTAAAATTATAAATAAATTTATTTTCTTAAAAACTTTACATCATAGTATTTCACTTGGCTCATAATTATAAAATTTATGTGATATTGAATAATTTAATTTAGTGGGATCAGTTCCTTCGATTCCCTTCGTAATTTGCGCTCCTCATCAAGAAAAGGTTGATGGGAAAAATTCAATTGTAAAACCCTTGAAGATTGCCTAGAACTATATTTAAAAACAGTTGTGTTGTTACTTTGTGAATTTTAGACAAGTATGTAAAAATATACGTATATATGATAAATTTTTTTTTTTTTTTTATTTATTTATTTTTTTTATTTTTTAATCTAATAATAATCGCTCCTTCAGCTCACGTCTTATGCGACAGCTGGAATCTCCTATACATATTTTCATTAATTCCCTTCGTAATTTGCGCGCCTCATCATCCGCGAATAACTCCATTTGTACCGCTTGTGCGACATCTTCACAGACAGATCTTCGGCATTAGGAATGATGGGGCCTCGTTGCACTTTCTAACGGGAAGATTCAAGTGTTCCTCATCTGTACTACGCGTGGATATGCGAAAACAACTGCAATTCATCCATGTAGGCGAATATTTGAAAGGGAAAAAAGAAAAAATTAATAAAAAATCAGTAAGGGTCTTAACTTGATCTCTCAAACGGTAGATATAAAGTTAGAATTTAAAACATCAGAAAATATTCCTACAGAATAAAAACAATTTTTAAGAAAAAAAAAATAATATACTATATAAAATAAAATAATTGTTTGAAAATAAAAAAATTTTATAATTGAAATGTTTTCTATATTTTTTATATCATCGATTTTATTTAATTGAATTGCTTAAAGATAATAACAAATTAAACTTAATTTCTAATCAAACATTAATAAATCCCTTACTAAAGGGTTTAACTTTATTTCTGTGTCATCCAAAACTTGTTCCATGATGATCGCTTGCGCGATTACACATTTGAAAATGAGTGATCCTCATCTAACTCATGCAGTAGTTTTTTAAGATACAGATTCTGTGCTATATCGTCTTCATCCCACCTTATGGACATAAAAAGGTTATTAAAATGCATCAGCTCGTTTACGATTCGTAGCATCTGTAAAAAGAAAAAAAATATTGATAGTACAAAAAAAAAATTTACCTACTTTGTTCGATTTTATATAATAGGTGTGTTTTTTTTGGCGCATTTATCCAGATTAGAGTAGTGATTAAAATTTATATTTACGATTCTTTATAACTTTTTTCAATAGATAGTAGGCTCGATTAGAGAATTTATCGTGAGTAGTTCACACAGTGAAAAGGAATAAAAAATAACAAAAACAGCAATATTAGGTGTGTTTTTTCGCATTTATCCAAATTAGAGTAGTGATTTAAATTTGCATTGAAAACACCAAGAATATTGCTGTTTTTGTTATTTTTTATTTCTTTTCCCTGTAGATAGTAGGCTAGAATATAGATTTTAACCGGAATAGTTAACCCAGTAAGCTCACTGGGTGAACTACTCGCGATAAATTCTCTAATCTAGCCTACTATCTATTGAAAAAAGTTATAAAGAATCGTAAAAACAGCAATGTTGTTGTTATTTTGTATATAAATTTTAATCACTACTCTAATCTGGATAAATGCACAAAAAAACACACAATATAGATTTTAACCGGAATAGTTAACCCAGTAAGCTCACTGGGGGAATTATTCGCGATAAATTTTCTAATTTAGCCTGCTATCTATGGAAAAAAGTTATAAAGAATCGTAAAAACAGCAATGTTGTTATTTTGTATATAAGTTTTCTATGCTGTACTATCCTACTCTGGAGAGCATTAAAACGCACCTATTGTTGTTGTTTTCAATGTAAATTTTAATCACTACTCTAATCTGGATAAATGTACAAAAAAACACACCTAATATGCCCGGTGGCTAAATATATCCGAGGGCTAAAAATATCCGGGGGCTTAGGCCAGAGGGTAGGGGGGCTAAATATATCCGGGGGCGCTAAATATATCCGGGGGCTTAGGCTAGATGGGGCTTAGGTTAGATGGGGGTTTAGGCTGGAGGGGGGCTTAGGCTGGCGGGGGCGTTAAGTGATGTATCAACTTAATTTCTAATCAAATATTAATAAATCCCTTATTAAAGGGTTTAACTTTATTTCTGCGACATCCAAGATTTTTTCCATGATGATCCAGCTCAGCGGAGGAGGCGGAGGAGCTTTTGTATGGATGACGTCATAGAGCTTGTATAGGGCTGCTAAGGAATTTACTCCGTCGGGCTGAGGTGATGACGTCACTAAGCGGAGGTGATGACGTCATAGTGTAGCGGAATGACGTTAAAGTGCATGAGGGTCTTCAGGATCAAGGTCAAGGTGAGGGTCTTAAGGATCAAGGATCGTATGGAGCTGATAAGGAATTTACTGAAAACTTTAAAGCGTGAAATAAATAATAAATTTTAATATTAAATCTGTGTTGACCTATTAAAACTCTACCAGATATAACTTAAGTATCAATGTGTTTAGATTCGAAAAGGAGGGTAATACAATAGTTGGAGGGTAATACAATACTGTGGTAAAAAGCGATAACAGTATCAAAATTGATAAATAAAGTACATAATAAAAAATATATTAAGAGATCTTATTTTATTGAATTTAATAATACAACACAATATTAATATATTATATGGGATAAAAATCTATCAAACAATGGCAATTTTTTTTAAAAAAATGCAATTGAAAACTTTAAAAATGTTTTTTTCTTATCTCGACATAAGCTGATATCGCTTTTTACGACAGAATAGTCGATATTCGTATCAACAAAAGGTTCTCGATCTGCAAAAACCGGACTGTGAAAAGTTTATAATGGGAACATCGATACCGGAAAAATCGTTTTTAAATATGGGAAAATTTTGGAAGACGTTCAGGAGTTCAACCTTTAATTACAAAACCAAATTTTCATAGTATCTCACAATTTAAAGATACAGTTTTTTTCCTTTTGAAGAATATTTTTATTAATAATCTATAATTCAGTTCTATAACATTTTAATGAAAATAGAATTTAGCTCCTTAGTAAGGGGTTTATTTTCACTACAGTCTGGGCTCAACCCTAATTTTTTTTGGGTAGAAGTCTGAAACGAGTTTAATGCTGAGATGCAGCTTAGGTTGCTTTGAAAGTATTCTTTGAATTTGCAGAGGATTATAAGAAAATCGTAATAAACGCAATGCAAAATATTTTTATTAATAATCTATAATTCAGTTCTATAAAATTTTAATTGAATAGAATTAAGCTCCTTATTAAGTGGCCTATTTTAACTTCTCGATCATCTAAAAGAAGCTCCATTATTATAGCTTGTACTATACATAGCTAGAGCTTTTTCAACGATAGATCTTCAGCGAGATTCTTCAACACAACGATTTCAATAATAAATAATGAGAGACATCTTTGTTATCCCATCTCATAGACATGAAGATGTTGTTAAAATTCTCTATCTGCTTCACGATATGCAGCATCTATAAAGGAAAAAAATATATTAATAGTAAAAAACATTTAACAACTTAACTTTAGATGAAACTCATATACCATCGCGAGAAAATTTCCATAATAAATGTGTAATTTAAAGTTCAAGACCATGAGCAAGCTCTAAACGTTTGGGAAAAGTTTAATTGTAAAACACTTTGGGGTAATTTGGAACTATATTTAAAAACCGATGTTTTACTTTTAACAGATGTTTTCGAAAACTTTAGACATGTTTGTAAAAATATTTATGGCTTGGACCACTTTATACTGCTCCGGGATTATCGTGTGATGCCATGTTAAAAATAACAGATATTCAGTTAGAGTTATTAACAGATATTAATATGTACAATTTCATTAAACGAGTTATCAGATGAGGTCTTACACAATGCTCTCATAGACATTCAGTTGCAAATAACAAATATATGGCAAATAACAAATATAGTTTATTTAGATGCAAATAACTTATATTGGTGGGCAATGTCACAACCTTATCCCTATGACGATTTCAAATGGGTTGAAAATGTTCAGGATATTGACATCTTTAATATTCCCGAAAGTTCTGAAATAGGTTATATATTAGAAGTAGATTTAGAATATCAAAGCATGATGATCACTATGCCTTTTTGTCCGGAAAATAAAAGAGTGGCAGATTCTAAATGTAGCAAACTAATAGCAGATTTAACAACACATTATAGAAATCTTTAACAATTAACACAGTATGTGTTTGTTCTCTTGTAAAAATTTTGTTATATGTTCCACTATAATAGGTTCACGAGAAACTGTTTCTGACTACTAATATAATGCTCGTTAAATTTGTTTAATTTATAACATCTTATTTTGTAATAACCATGTTCTGAATAGTAAAACGGTAACTTTTATAGTTCTTCGAGAATTAATTACGCTCTTCTTCTTCTTTATCGACTATGTTACGAAACAATGGATGTCTAATACTACCAATCATTCGTAGACTTTCTTTCTTTTTCTGTTCTTGTTCTATCACTTTCTCTTTTCCCGATTCCAATCATCTGGATTAGAAAATGGACATCCAATAGGAAAACTATCGCTTGCTTTATATGATGTGAAACCGTCTGACACCTTCCTAGTATGGTAATGTCGCCACCTAAATAAAAGTCTTAATAACATTTATTTTTTTTAAATATATATATATATATACCATTATACCAATTTGATTCAAACATATATAAAAATGTGTTAATCTTCATAGAGAATATTTTTTAAAAAAAAACATTAAAGTTATTTCTGAGTATTAATATTTATTTATAACATTATTTACAACATTATTAAATCGAGTATTATCCTATTTAATTTAACCTTATTTTGAGATATCTTCTATATGAGTAAAACCTGGGCGATACATAACTGCAAATTTATCAAATTATACTCCTTCTCCAAACTCGTCAACGAGTTTTTCAGGAACTGGTAATGTATCAGGTCATCATCATCCCATCGTAAAGTACTGTAGAGGGTATTAAAGAACTTTAATTCGTGGATTATGAATTTCATCTATATGTAAAAAAAGAAAAGAGAAAAAAATTAAATTAATATTAAAAGCAGAAAAACATTGTAAGCCTTACTTTGGCTGAGTTATAGTTGTTTTTTGAAGTAAAGTAGAAATTTGTGATATTTATATACCATTTTCTTATCATTCTAATTACTAAATAGTATTTATCAATTTTTTTTTGTCTTTTAGTTTTTATTATTAAAGTACATTTTTCAATATAATAATTTTCATATTTATAATCATAACATCCAAAAAAACAACAACTATTTATATTTTAATTGATTATATATACTAAATATCATAATTTAAGTTGAAATTTATTTATTTTTCTTAGATCTGTTTAAAAGCTGTTTAATATCTGTTTAGATCTGTTTAACAGCGAAAAGTTTTTTAATATCTGATTGGACCTGTTTAAACGCTGTTTAATATCTGTTTAGATATATTTAGAAGCTGTTTAATATCTGTTTAAATGTATATATAAACTATACTATTCATTCCTAAATCAACTATAAAAATATTATAGTTTAAAGATAGTTAAACTCATTCAAGGCTATCAGTTATATGAATGAAAATCATTTTTTATCTCTTAACTTAACTTAAAAGTAGTTAATATGAAATTCATAAGAGGTTGAAGTTATACTATAATGAAGAAAATAGGATGAAAAGGTTAACTTGAGAAGTACGAAAAAATGCTTAATTATATATGATTATAAATGTGTAAATTATTATATGCAAAAAAGTACTTTGATAATAAAAACTATAAGAAAAAAAAAATTTATAAATACCTCCATTAGGACCGCCTGCGCAACACACATTTTTAACTGCCTGAAGCACTGCTCCTCTCGAAAGTTGACCAACATACCCTCAAGTTGGGAGTGGTAATAATCGATAATTACTTTGATATTGTAACCAATATGGAACTTATATCTTATACTGAAAACAAACAAATTGTTATAATTCTTAAAATAAATACTGTAAATAAGAATTTGTTTGAATTATACGAAATTTTAACTATTCCTTTTGTAAAAAATAAAAATATTTTAACATTTACAATACACGATTTACCATTTTGTTCAGAGAATAAAAAGAGTACCGGATCAAAGTTTTCAAAATTAATTCCAGATTTAACAAATAAATCAAAATATATTATTCATATCAAAAATTTTCAACAATGTATTCAATACAGTATGAAATTAACACGAATACATAGAATTTTAAAAGTTTAAAAGTTGGGAAAGTTCTGGAAGACGTTTAGGAGCTCGGGTCTTAATAGCAAACCCAAATTTCCATAGCATAACACATTTGATGATAATATGATAGCCATTCAAATGGATAGAGTACATACAATATATGTATAATAAACCAACATATATAGGCTTCACGGTACTCGAATTATCCAAATGGAAAATGTATGATTTCCACTATGACTATATGAAGCCCAAGTACCGTGATAATATCACTTTAACCGGTATGGATACAGATTCTTTTATTTACACAATTAAAACAGACGATTTTTTAACGATATTCTAGGGAATTGAACTCCGATAGCAATGTTTTCAAGACCTAGTACACTACTACTAGGCTACACCCGACCCGCTATTGCATATAGTTGTGAAATTTTTTTTTATGAATGTTCTAGATATCTAATACGTGAAATTCTTATAAATATTTTGAAATCTTCTACATTGTTTTGGTAGTTTATCAAGGTGGTGACGTAACGATTATGTACATATAGTTGTGAAATTCTTGTGAATGTTCTAGATTGTTTTGTGCATATGATAGTCATTTGTTTATGAAAGAACCTTCATCTATTCCTGGTGATATTAGTGTAATTCCTCTAAACAAAGAACTATACATATGTATCGCTATCAAAAAGAATTTTTGTATCTGTGACTGATTCAATTGAATTGAGATTTTTTAGAATCATTCCCATTTATACCCTCTAGCTTAGAATCATTAGCTAAGAATTTATCGAAAGACGATTTTTAAATTGTACGAACAATGAAGAGTTGAAGCTAATTACTTGGAAGGATGTATTTACTTATGAATATATAAATTCGTTTGAACGATTCAATGAGTCTCAGTTTCCATCTCGTGAAAAATTTTATAACCGTCTAAATTTTCCGAAGAGGATTACAAACATGTCCTAAACGTTTGGGTAAAAGTTCAATTCTAAAACCCTTGAAGACTACCTTGAGTTATATTTGAAAACAGATATGTTGTTGCTAGCTGATGTACCTATTTGAGAATTTTAGAAAAGTATTATATGTAAAACTATTTATGAACTAGATCCGTGTCAATATTATACAGCACCTGGAATACTATGCTAAAAACCACTATGATTACTCTAGAACTTTTAACGGACGTAAATATGTATACTTTTATTCAACAGGTGAGGTATAGTTCAATCACATAGGCATTTAGTAGACAACAACAAATATATGTGTGATTATGATTAAATCAAACCATAGGCTCGCGAGGGGCTATCCGGGGGCTAGCAAGGGGCTATCCGGGGGCTAGCGAGGAGCTATCCAGGGGCTATCCGGGTCAGGGTCAAAAAACTGTTAATATCAGAACAGGTCAGATCAAAAAAGAATAGGACGGGTCTAAAAAAGGACAGGTCAGGTCAAATAGCTGTTAATATAAGAACAGATCAGATCAAAAAAGAATAGGAATCGTTTGCTTTTGCCGACTGTAGTATGACTCATAAACGGAAGAAGCATATCATATTTTAGGTGACCTGATCGATGCTTTTGTTTGCTTTTGTCGGCTCCAGTATGACTCATAACCGGAAAAACTATATCATATTTCAGGTGGCCTGGGCTATCCGTGGGCTATCCGGGGGCTAGTGAGGGGCTATCCGGAGCTTACGCTAGCGGGGAGGCTTAGGCTAGCGGGGAGGCTTAGGCTAGCGCGGAGGCTTAGGCTAGCGGAGGATTAGGCTTACCTTACATTTATTAAGAATCTGAGTCAACCATATCTAGCTGAGCCTGTTTAAGCCAGCCTTTATTAGTATTATAACCTATATTTAATATGAATTACTCTGATAAAGGCAATTAGCTGAGGCTGTTTAAGTCAGCCTTATTATTATTATAACCTGACTGGTAGAATCAAACATATTTTGGACCTGAACTGTTCTGGTTTAGTCAAACACATCAGATTCCACAAGACAAATTACCTTTTTTAAGATATTGACCCCCATCTATGACCACATGTACATTCTATCGAAATTATCGTCACAATTTTATTTTCTTGAGTGAGGAAGGATGGGTGATGGGAAGTGTGAGAAGGAATGTTCCTGAGAAACACACCAGATTCCAACGATAATAAAACACCGTTGCTGTTAAACTAATTTATTATTAATAGAAAAAAAATGTATAAAAATATATATGTAAATAATGTAGAAAAAATGTATAAAAATATATATATAAATAATATAATTGTTAATAGAAAAAAATGTATAAAAATATATATGTAAATAATATAATTGTTAATAGAAAAAAATGTATAAAAATATATATGTAAATAATATAAATATTAATCCAATAATATCAATTATTTCAGCTCTCGTCTAATCCTACAGCTAGGATCGTTGATACACACTTCCATGATGATAGCTTGCGCTATGCATACTTTTAATATATTGAAGGTATATTAAAGGTAATATCCCTTAATGCTTCAATTAGGGCCATCAAACAACGGAAATTTTCATTGTCTGTTTGAATGACAGAATATATGCATGCGCAAATTCGCGTAATTCTGTAATATATGTATACATCTGAAAAAAAGGAAAAAATTAATAAAAAATTATTAAAAAAAAAATAATAACACTTCTTACCTTGATCCTATTTTTCATGCAAATAGTTTGCTTAAGAACTGAGGTGCTTTTTAATACTAATTTCTTATCATTTTGATAGTTAAATGAAATTCGAAATAATCTTCAACAAATAAACAAAAACAATATTTTTGAAAATAACTTTATTATATTTTCGGTAGAAGTTCGGAATGCGTTTAATTCTGAGATGCGGTGTAGGTTACTATGTGACTGAAAACCTAAAAAAAAGTTCGGAAAGCGGTTAGAATGGGGTCGCGCTAGAATACTTACGCCGCTGCCAAATATAACATATGAATTACATAATTGGGTCATACTCCGGGACGAGGTCTAAGTCGTAGTATAATATCAGTTGTTACGTGATTAGGAGGTTTTTCGTGATTTGGTTTCGGGCCATTACATGAAATCGGAAACGCATTTGTAGGCGATTATATAAAAAGTCTGTGGAAGTGAAAACCAATCTGATATCTTATCAATTGTAAGAAATATGTCGAAAGCCTTACGTCCTCTTGGAGTTGAATATCTAAAAATACTGAAATCAATTTTTGACGATTATATGTATAGGAAGCCTTAGGAAGGTAAACTGAATTCGATATCACATCAGAACTAAGAAATATATAGCAATTTGTGAAAACATATCGCCGTGTCGGAAGAACAGTGACGCAACTGCAAAAAATTCTAATTTTTTTCGGAGAAACAAAATCATTTTTGACAATTGCCCACAAGCCATACGAGCTTATTAATAGTTACTATAGACAGCTTAGATCAAGAGCACGTTCGTTTAAAACAACGGGGAACGATTTTATGCAAGAATAGCAAAACCACAAAATATTGAAATGTGAAACCAAAAAATTTTCAAAATTGCAGTTGCGTCACTGTTCTTCCGACACGGCGATATACCCCCTTGCACACTCTTTGGGGTTGAATATCCAAAAATCCTGAAATGAGTTTTTAGATATATATAAAGAAAGCCCGAGGAAGTGAAAACCAATCCGATGTCTTATAATTCCTAAGATATATGACGGAATTCGTGGAAACGTGTTCAACCCGTTTATACCCTCTTAGAGGTTGAAAAGGGAAAAAATTTGAAAACGAGTTTTATTTGATTATTAAACAAGCCCGTTGAAGTAAAAAGTTATTCGATATCTAATCAGACCGGAGTGAAGTATACAACCCCTTTACACCACCGTGGGGGTCGAATTTCAAAAAATCTTGAAATTGGTTTATAGGTATTTATATGAAAATTCCATAGAATAAAAATGAATTCAATAGACCTAATAGAAATCGTGAAAAAATATGCATTCCATTTTCCAATTTTAGACTCGTTTCTTAATTGCCCTTGTTCCTAAAATCCTTTTCCTAGAATTTCGCAACCTTTTATTTTATACCTATCTTCTTGTATGTTTTCTTGCGAGATACTTTTCTAAAAACTCATCAGTCGTTTTACGAACTCCGCTGCGTCGCGTTATCTCCTACAGTCGTTTTAGATCCTCCGAGCCGCCTTAACGAATCTTATAGTTATCTTTAAACAATCTCCGCCGCGTCGTGTTATCACCGTAAAGTCTTTGTTCATTCTCCGCCGAGTCGCATCACTAACATATCGTTATTATTTTTAAGTTAAAGTTGTTTAATATATACATTTAATCGTTAATCAAGTGTTTTATTTAAGTCAAAATATTACCTACAAAACTTTAAGTACTATTGTAGGAGTTTACATTAGTCGTAAACATTATATAAAACTATTGTTTGAAAATAAAACAAATTTATAATTGAAATGTTTTTTTTTATTTTAGTTTTAGAATTATAAACATCCTAACCAATATATAATTTTTTAATAAAGCATTAGGAAATCGCTTATAACACGATTCAATTTAATTTCATTATTTGAAATTTTTTGCATTAGTATCGCTTGCGCGATACACAGCTGCAAATTTAGTAAACTATTGTTTTTATCTAACTCTATTATTAATTTTTTTAAATATTGATAATTCTGCATGTCCTCATCGTCCCGTATTAGAGTTTTATATAAATTGTTAATGTATTCTAACTCCTGGATTATATATGGTATAACATCTATAATAAGAAGGAGAAAAAAAATTATATTAATATTTAAAAAAAACATTTAAACACTTTGATTGTGTTTTTCGTCAGTTACACTTACTTTAGATGAGTTTTCTGTCTTTTTTGAGGTAAAATAGAAAGCAGTCTTGAAAGCAGTTTATCTACAATGGCGCAACAGTTCTATACCTATGATGACTCAACAAACTTTTTTTTGGATACTTCATCTTCAGATCTCTTGGACCTCAACAAAGATCGGCGGTACTTCAAACCTACTATTAAGGTGAAAGAGATGATTAAACACACACCATGGCTAAAAGATTTAAAACTCCATACGTAGAAAAAATAGTACTGGAGTTCAACAAATATCAAGTCTGTCTACCTGGTAGATTCAACGATTTAACAGAAGAATCATTTAAAAAGTTGAATTCGGCGAATTATTCAATAATAAATGAAGGATCATTAGGAGCAAGTTTTAAACTGGCGTTTGTAAAAAATTAAATATAATAAAGAAATAATTAAAAATAAAAGTAGATCTTTAATTTCAATCTCTTAAATCCATGTAAATCAATGAATAGAGACTCTTTTTTAATTTTATAGATCAAAAAGGACAGTCATTAAACTAATCTAAGTTCAACTTTTGATTGAACTAATTTTAAATATGAAGTATTAATGAGATCATATAACCTAATAATATATTAATAAGTTGTGACTTGCTTTAATATTTCCATATGAACTTTTTTTCTTAAGTAAGCAGGATGTTGATCATTTCTATTTCGCCATTACTTAAAATTCTTTCAGTTTCAAACTCTGCATAAGAACCTTCTAGATAAGACCATACCGTTCAACGGAAAACTCATAAAATAACCGAACTAAAGCCCCCCATAGACTCGCGAGCATGTTGGCGCAAACATAGGTTTGCGCGAGCCAATTCGCTCGTGTATGGCATTGTTGCCGTTTGCGCAAACATGCTCGCCCAAAAATCAAAGTATTTTGATTTTTCAGCGCCAACATGCTGGTGTTGGCCGTATGTTCTCACTTGTGTGATGATGTTTGCGCAAACTTCAGTGTTCAGTAGTTCAGCTGCAGTCGTTGGAAGGAGAAGTGTAGTCAAACAATTGTAATAATGTCGCGATTAATAGAATCGGAGTTTTGGGTAGCGTTCCTCGAACTCTATAAGAGTAAGCCTGAAACATGGCGAGTAAAATCGGACATTTATAAGAATCGTGCAATCAAAAACAAGGCGTATGATGTGTTAGTGGCAAAATTGAAGAAAATTGACAGTGATGCGGATCGTGACTTGGTGAGAAAAAAAATAAACAGTTTCCGACCTTTTTTTTAAAAATAGTGAGAAGTCCGGTGCAAGCCCAGATGATATTTATATACCATCTTTGTGGTTCTACGAAAACCTTTCATTTTTGGAGGATCAGGAGGACCAATTGAAGGAAAAGTCTTCAAGGGACTACAGCGATGAGGAAGTTGCACAACAAAGTGTAAGTATATACCATATATAAGTATATAGTGAGTCGTTGCATCATGTCTTGTTATTTTCACAGGAAAATCCACAAAAAACCCAAAAAAAATACATCAAATGAACTGCTGGAATTGGCATGCAACAAATTAAGGGAAACAAATGACAAGGCAGAAGTGCTGGATAAAAGTTGGGCTTTTACCTATAGATCTATAACGTTTGACCAAACGATTTTTGCCAGGAAAGCAATTGGCGATATTTTGTTTGAAGCGCAACTTGGAACTTTGCACAGGAACTCAGTTCTTATAAATCACCTTCATCAGCCAGCTGGAGATTGGAGATATCTTTAACTTTACCTAAAATTGTGTCTTTGTAGTTTATCTTCAAACATTTCCGGAAGTAGCATATGAGCGAATAAGAAAACAAGCCCGTACCGAAGAAGAGTTTATTTCAATGAATTACTTACAAAGCCTACACAGACACCACGAGAACTGGTTAATCAAAAATAAAACCCAAACCAAAAGTATACCAATTGTTGTTGTGAATGGAAATCATAATGCGGCTAGTATGCTTTTAGAATATCAAAAAATAGAACAAATGTTCCAGTTGTCTCTTAAGAACCAAGAATTGTCATTTAAAAGAACTTAAAATAATAAATCAAAAATCTTATAAGTATTAAAAATGTACTTTATTTATATTATTTTTTTTTCTGTTTTTTAACACAACAGTCTAGTATTCAAATTATTTCATTTTCTATATTAATTTCCTAACTTCGCTGGTCAACGGATTGTATTCTACAATTCTATCGTGAACCCACCATATGTCTACTACTAATCTATTGTTGGGACTTAAGATTATAAAATTGTATTTAAGGAGAATAAAATGAATAATACCGTCAGTTGTCTTTTAAACTTCGAGATATATGGATCTTAGTTACATATAAGCCCATTTGGCCACCAAGTCACAGTCATACGACTAAAGAAGCCCATCCCGCTACAGGACTAGCAGTATGAGCCCATATGGCAAATTAATTACTCTGCTGCATTACCCAACTGCCCGAATGCATTCTTAGATAAACAAAGATAAAAGGATCGAATGCATTCGTGGATAAACAATTAAGTCCTTTAAGTGAATCTTCTTAAAATAATGGTTTCCCGTTTGCAACGGAAACAGCGGTTTCTTTAGAACGATAAGCATATTTTTAAATTAGTCTACTTTTATATTTCATAAACACTTAAAATAAAACAAGATTGCAAATCATTTATTGGAACACCCTTCACTCTCGGTCGGGTCTAATAGTTCTGTATATTACATAACTTCTTGGTTACCAGAGCCATACATGAAAGTAGATTTTATTATAATCGAGATCATTGGATTAGAGATTTACCTAAGCCACCCTGTTCTGTATTTAAAAAGCACAAAATAAAGAATAAGTACAGTTGTCTTTCAACCACAAACGAAGTGTTTCTTTTACGAATTATATGGATCTTGGATTCCAGAGCCATACGCAAGTTTAAATTTAATTATATTAAGATCATTGGATTAGAGATTTACCTAAGCCACCCTGTTCTGAATTAATTACAATTTAGCGTGTCTGAGGCCCATCTTCGTTAAAAGAGATATTCCGCGCGAGTTAGATTAGACCCACTAAGCCTCAACTGTAATGACATCACCGCCGAATTTAATGCATGACTCATGTCACACATTAAATGCGTGCATATTTTAAATTTTTAATCTAAACACAATTATATGAAAAACCATAACAGTTTTCTAATTAATTTAATATCAACAAATCTGCTTAATACGCACTATTCAAATATCACGTATTTCATATCCAATTTCATATATTGTTTATAAAGAATAATCGATAACCGATAGCTGATTTCTGCATACGCATAAATCGAAGAGTCAGCAAGAATACAACATTCATCAAACAAAGGATATCAGACGATAAATACGATTCTAACATAAAGATCGGGGTCAGTCTGTTATTCCAAATTATAGTAAGAAGATCAATATAAGAGCTGAAGCTCGTTACTTTTGTATAAGAAATTGTTAAAGTGATTAAATAATAAAATTAAGAAATTTAATTAACAAAAAGTGTTTCAATCAGTTCCGCGAAAAGGAACTTTAAATCATTTTTTTAATATAAATCACAACGACATTCTTAACTCGCGCACAATAACTAAAATATATTGGACCACATAGTATTTTATCAAGTGGACCTAAATGCATGCCAATAATTTTAGAAGGCATAAATAATAATTGCAGATGCATCTGTCAGCAAAGATAAGGAATATAAGGGCCACACGAATTGTTAGTGGACCGAGTCTTCTTAGTAAGTAAGATAGCAAAGCTAAGATAGTCTTAAGTTAGAACTTAAATAAGAAGTTTCAACAAAAAAAGTCTCCCAAAAAAATTAAAAAACAAATCTTTCAATATCTAACTCGCACCCCGAGATTTCATTATAACAACAAGATGAACTTAAGATCACTTGTAATTTAAACTTATAACTAGAAATACGAAAGCGTTAATAGTCCTAAACAGACGTGGCAAAATATAATTAATTAAATTGTAATAATTTTGGATGCGCGAACAAGCCTTTAGATATAATTATATTGTGATTGTAATAATATGGATGTACGAACATTTGGTTCAGACCTTTAGATAGAGACTTTACAATGTTCACCGCTAGAGGCGGTGTAGGAATTAGGCGGCGATCGAGAAAAAACAAAAGAGCATTCGATATTGAACTATAAACGGATGAAGATTAAAAGTGTGAAAATAAAAAAAACTATTCGAAATAAAAAGGCGTTTGAATTTTTCTTTAAAAGATATAACAAAATAAAATGTTTATGCTTATACTAAATTCTGATTTTCTCTTCGCGAAACTCAACTCAACTCAACTTACTTTACTCTATCGCATCAGCCAAGCTCTGGCCGGACTCAGTCAAGATTACGAATATCCAAAGAGAGTTTTGAAAAGTTTTGGAGACCCCGGCGAGATTCTTACGACAACTTTTCATCACATCCTGATCCAGATTAGGAGTACATCAAGCGACTCATCATGAAGTCGTTAGACGAGTTTTCTGGAGAGCAAGGAAAATTGGAGAGGAAATCAAACGCCTTTCAATAATTATGCTAAGGATTCTGTTGAGCTCTCTCTGTTGATTTAGTTTAGATCATAAAACATTTCTGACTTAGATAAGCGATTAGACCACATGTTAATTATCCGTCTGATAAGAGTACAAGTGGTCCAAGATAAGAACAGAAAATTTGTAGATGTAAGTTCTTATCTTTTAGTCCTAAGTAATTTTCCCAAACAAATGTTATTTATGGTTTTGGGAAAATATTAGATTAAGATCTTGTAAATAGATAACGTAGGATATATAAGTTAAAATAATTGTAATATTTAGTCAGTCTTGTATTAGAAAATTAAAGAAAAAGAACTAATTGGAGTCATTTAAATTTTTGGTAAAGATAGAGTCAACTAACCATCTAAGGTTAGTAATCGCGGCAACTTAATGTCGCACAAAACAAACCAGATTCATCAGAAAGGAAAACTCTATCGTACTTAGAGCTGAAGCGGTCAACATTGGAGCAACAATGGGATCTCTTCGAGAATAATGACAACATCATCTGCATTCATCATGGCACACAACTGCACCACGCTTACTTTGTCAAATCATATTATTATGCAGTAAAGGCAGGCTATGAACCGATGATGCAGGATAGAAAGATAGCCAGTTTTCGCACCAACTTGCATACAAGCGATACCAACGAAGAACTATCATCTTTTGTTTCTGAACACGAAGATACAGATAAAGCGAAGGCTGCCTACATTTTTGAGGAGTCGTGTATTAATCCACCTGTTATACACACAGTTGCAGGACCTAACACAAGGTCTAAAACAGGATTAACTTTAAGAAAACAACGTGCTATTCTACTGCAGCTGGTTAAGATGCTTACGACATTACCGCCACTAAATCAGCCTTAGCTACAACAATTTTGGAGGGTGCAAATTGAAACGTTTGAGCGACATTTACAAACAGCTTAACAACTTCATGAAAAATTTTGGCATGAAAGTTACGCCTACCTCCACGTTAAGCCCTTCCGGCACATCAAGCTGCGCACACATGCCGATAGAATATAAGCCCATCTGGCATTAACAATGAAACAGTTTTAATTTCCTTACTAACCCAACTAAAAATAGAAACGACATCTGCAGCCTGTAAACAACCTCCAACGAAGAAGTAACGGAAAACAGAGTTTACTTACGAAACTAAATAAGATTCAATGTCAGTCCTTTTTGAGCCTGTAAACCTTAAATAGTCCTAGAAAACTAGAAGCTGTAACAAAATTTGGAATTAAATAAAACTTATTATAAAAAATACAAGTGAAGACTTTGATTAAACTCTCCACTTATAACTTGAATTAAATGAACCAAATTGTAATTTTAAAGAGGTTTTCGCCGTTAGAGAACAAGTCCAGAACAAAATTATTGAGCTTCATCAAGGACTGAACAATACCAGCTATAATTCGAACCCGCAGGTGGGACAGGAGGAGGAATACTCATGAAATTACCGAAGATAGTGCTGCCTACTTTCGACGGTAACTACCTACAATGGAGGCAATTCCACGATTTATTCAACGAATTGGTGGATAAACATCGTATTGCGAATTGCCAAGAGATATGGTACCTGAAGACAAGTCTTACAGGGTAGGCGAAAAAGTTAATACATCATCTAACCACATCTGATGCGAATTACTCAAGGGCATGGAAGTTAATCAAGGATCGTTTTGATTAAATACGAGGATCATTACAACTGCAATTTTGGATAAGCTATTATCACAATCGGTTATAAAGTGCTCAGATGTGGGGTGTTTCGTCACTCAACCCGTGGAGTCTAGGGTACCGATCGCTCTCCTTAGCGCGAAAACTTAAATCCTGTGAAATAAAAACTGTGACTGTGAAAACAAAAACTTAAATCATGTGATAACAAAACTGTGACTGTGAAAATAACAATTGTGACTGTGCAAAATTTAAAAAACTGTGACGGTGCGAAATTTTTTTTAATTGCGAAATTTTTTTAAAACAATCTGTGACTGTATTCGCAAAGCGAAGAAGTGTCTGTGCTATTTATGCCAGAAAACTCAGAGACTCAATCTTCCTCCGATACTATTCGCCCAATCTTGCCAACGTCTTCACAAGCACAGGTAATAAGTAATATTATTTTAGACATGCCACCTAAATTTGATAGGGACTTCGCACTGAAGTTTATCCCGGATTTCAACGGAAATAGGGAACATCTACACAAGTTCGTGAATTGCTACGATCTTTATGGCGAACGGACTAGCGGGCACAGATGTTCCAATGTTCCTTATGATTATTAAAAGCAAGCTGTCCGGTGCTGCCTATAATCTTATCAAGTATGTATGAATCATGGAAGGCACTCAAGGAAACATTGCAGAACCAATTTCTCGAAGAGCGTACCTGTCACATAGATGGCAGTGTTAACACTGAAGAACAACGTCTACATGACATCCGTCAGCTAAGTCGAGTCTAAATATATCAGTCGAACAGATCGGTCGTGTTCATCTTTTACATCTGTGTCAACCACGTTGCAGCCTAATACGATACTGAACGTGACAGTACCCTTCCTCAACTACAAGTTAACCTTGTAAATTCGAAGCAAAAATCGGGGGAATCGGTACGTTCGTTCGTTAATCGGATCGAGCGGACTCTCTCCGATCTTAACGATGCATGCATAGCATCCGAAGGGATGGAAGTAGCAGAAATAATCGAATCACTAAACGCGAAAACAGCTTTAAAAGCATTCGTGGAGGGTCTCCTACCCAACACGAAGCTATTCGTCAAGGCATCTCGGTTCACAACATTTAATGAAGCCGTTAAATCCGCAGTAAATGAAGAGAAAAACTCACCTTCAACATCGACCCAAACCAAGACGAAACACTCATCAACACGTAGTAATAAGTTCTGTTCTTTTTGCAAAAAACCGGCCATAATCTACAGAAATGTTTTAAAAATAAAACCATATCTCAGCCTCAATTACCAAACTATCCAAAAAAGGATATCAAAGTCGAGCCCAGTAACGTAAAATCAAATCAAATCATATGTAGCTATTGCCGAAATATAGGGCACCATATTAAAGATTGTAAAAAAAGACAATTTAAACTTAATGTGAAGGCAAACGAACAAAAAGCTGAATCAAGCCCGAATTCGGGAAACTTGTAGAAGACTTGGTCCACCGGGTTGGTCCATGTCGTCATTTTCAAAGTCTACAATTTCAACCATTAAAATCATTTTTAAATGTTCCTCTGTCTACTGAAATTGTCTTTCCAAAATCGGTTCTAGATCATTTAGAGTCAATATCGTTAAAATCATCCTCTGAATCATCTACTCCTAAACCGTCGTGTTCTAAATCGTTTCCGTCTCTATCATCCTCGGAAACATTTGTTCCTAAACCGTCGTGTTCTAAATCGTTCCCGTCTCAATCATCCTCTGAATCGTTACCTCCTAAGTCGTCGTGTTCTAAATCGGTTCCGTCACAATCACTGCCTTCCAAATCGTCGAGTACAAAATCATTGCCTTCCAAGTCACAATCTTCAAAATCGTCGTGTACTAAGTGGCCCTCTGAATCGTCGAGTTTGAAATCGTGTCCTAAGCCGTCGTGGTCTAAATCATCGCCTTCTAAATCGTCAGGTGCTTCAGAGCCGCCGACTTCCAAATCGCAAAGTTCTAAGTCATTAAGTAACGAGACTATACTGAAAGTTTCTGTCACGATGATACGATACATCTGCCCAAGGGTAGACGGAAATGTACTTTTTCAGATCTTAGATGGTCTTCTAAATCCGATTATTCAATTACAGACCCGATCCCGTATAATCCTCGAAGAGCTTGTGTATTCATCGAATTTGATTCAGACTCACTACTCACAAAAAACGCTAGTCTACTTGTGGACGGTGGTAGTGAAGTTTGTGTAATAAAAATCGACAAGGTAGATCTTAACCAAGTCGTAGACACTGACAATTGTATCGATTTAATAGGAATAAACAAATGTCCCCAAACAACAATAGGTCTTACTTACCTAACCATTAATCTCTCCGAGTCAATACAAATTGATTACCCCTTCTACGTCGTTGATGAATCGTTTCCATTAGTAACCGATGGAATTATAGGAAGTAACTTTTTGAAGGACTTTAAGGCCGGTATTGACTACAGTGCAAATAAACTGTCGATTAACTTCAAAACGTCAACAATAAGTTTCAATCTTAAAACTCCTACATATCGTGTACCGGCGCGTACTGAAACTATACTTTCTATAAGAACTGAGGTGAATGAAGAATGTATTTGTTTCTCAAACAACTTGAAAATGGTATTTACATAGGCATCTGCAATCCAGTCAACCAAATTCTCTATGTATCAGTGTTAAATTACTCTGAAACTGATATCTATTTCGATCCCCAAGACTTGACTATAGAAAAGTCTTCGGAATATAGTATCTTTAAAATAGATCCTGATACTAAAGTCGATCATGCGCGAATCCGCACACTTAAGGATCAAATAAATACAGATCATATGACCTTAGAACAGAAAACGTCTATATTAGAACTCTGTACTCTCTACAACCACATGTTTTTTCTGAAAGGAGATAAGTTGACTACTACTAATTCCGTTGAACACTTAATAAATACCTCCGAAACCCCTCCTATACACATAAAACCATATCGTTTGCCAGAAGCGCAGAATTCCGAGGTCCACAAACAGGTAGGTGAGATCCCAGCAAGCATTATCTTCCGAACATTGTCCAAAAAGATTCCGACACTTCGAATGGTTTTGCCGAATTCGCAAGCGATATCGTTAAGAAATCGTAACGAAAAATATATGAAGTGGTTGACAAGACTTCGTAAAGAAAAATCGTCGGGGATTTCGTGTTGAGGTTTCACACCAGAAACCCTACTGACGCCGGAAAACAACCAACATTTAAATCAAGATAAGAAATCATGTAAATATAAGAAAATGGTTTTAGAATAATAAATGTTAAACTCGATAGAAATGTAACTAATAATTAAAATTGATTGTTTAATAATGATTAGTTACGTGAAAATATGTATGTTTATTTTAAGTCCAAGTGATTACTGATACAAGTTATAAATTAAGAAATATTTTAAAATAAAGTCAGTCTTGCGTGAGTGGCGAAGGAGGTGTTGTAAAGTGCTCTTCCCTATACTTACAATACAGTGCCTCAATCATTACATGTCTCAATCCTTCCTTCAATCATTCCAATATCACAAGCGTTATAATATAACATTCCTTAATCTTTACAATGTCGCCATAATTCAATACTCTATCCAGACGTTCAAAGTGCATACACGTTTTTCACTGTCCTTTAAAATAAATATCAAATGCACCATAAATGCAATCGTCTTAAAGCTTATCATTATCTATGTACATTTACATTTCCTGTTTTATTTTAAGAAAAAACATGTTCCACAAAATGGGTCAGTTTTCAATATCCGAGGATGGTAAGGAAAAGTCTTTTGGACATGTACTCTCCTCATAAAAACTGTTATATCTTCAAAACTAGTAATCACAATTTGACATGCCATAGCTTGTTTTGTAGTGAATTGAATTATGTGGGGAAAAAAACCTTCGAAACGCTCGAAAGCCGATATTAGACATTCTTCAATAATTCATATTTCTACAGGGTTAATGTCATGAAATTGAAACTTACAGACGGACTGCAGATATACTAAGAGAATAGAAATAAAATTTTGAGTGGGAAGAGCGGCGTCGAGGGGTGAGGGGTGAAAAACTTTAGATTACGATATCTTATGAACCAATTACGCTAGAAAAATAAAATTTGGTTTGTCATTAAATATAGTTTAATAAAAGTAACATTTTTAAAAGGTGGGATAAGAATTTTTCTTAAGAATCTCATATCTTATCGCAAGAACCTTCCAACGTAGTTGTTTAAGATTTTTATGGGAAGTAGGCCTAATAGACCCATAATAGGGTAAAAAAAATTGAAGGTGTGTGTGTAAGGGGAGAGGGTGGGGGAGGGCGAACCCTTTTCCCCTTTTTATTTCTCGAGAACTCATGGGGGGCTGTTTTTCCTATCTATAGAATGGCTTATGCTAGAAAGTTGACACTTAGTGGGTGTATGTAGATCTACTAGTTAAGCAATTCAGTTAAAAAAAATTCAAATATCCATTAGCGTACAAATGGAGCAAAAGAAATGATAAAAGAAAATGAATCGCATATATTTTCACGAATTTCATCATATCTCTTAGGTCTTGTTAAATATTAAATTAATGTTTATTCTTCGGATTTCTCACGTAAATGCCTAGAAAGTATTTTCAAGATTTTTGATATTCGACCTCTAGGAGGGTGTAATGGGGTTATATACATTTCCACAAATTCTGCTATATCCCTTAGGTCTGATTAGACATTGAATATCTTTTCTCTTTCACAGGCCTGCGTAATAATCGCCTAAAACCTGTTATTAAGTTCTTTCCTTTTTCAACCCCTGAGAGGGTATGAGTCATAAGAAATTGAATTGGTTTTTACGACTCCTTTCAGGATTTTTCGATATTCAACCTCCAAGTGGGTGTTGGGAGGTTGCACATGTTTTCACAAATTCTTACATATTACTTAGATTTGATGGGATATCGACTTCATTTTAACCTCCTAAAGCTTCCAATATAATCGCCAAAAAATCAATTGCAGTATTTTTAGATATTCAACCGTAAGGGGTATAAGGGAGTTGTATAGTTATAAGTAAGCCCATCTGGCGAGTACAGATAAGCCCGTCTGGCACATTAAGATATGAGTGACGACCTTTTGACCAGTCGTCTACTCGATAAGGAACTTAGCATTAAGATAAGGGATGTGAGAATCCGAGGTTTCATTTAGGATTAAGTCAAACATAGTTTTTAGTCTACATTTATATTTCTTATAAAATACTTCAAAATAAATAACTTTCCACGAACTGCTTGGAGTTTTACTCGACTTTCGCAGAAGAAACTCAGGACTTCATAACTGTATACTCTGTTATTTTTTTTAGGTTTGAATGAGATATTAGATCGCTTTTCACTTCCACAGACTTTTTATATAATCGCATACAAACCCATTTTTGAATATTCAACCCCAAGGGTTTGCATATGTTTTCACAATTTTGCCATCCATTAGTTCTGATGAGATATAAAATTTCACGATTTTTCGAATTTCAAAAACCAAGAAGGTGTGAAGGGTTTGCTTACGTTTTCACAAATTTTTAAAATTCCTAGTGTCTGATGAGATAACAAATTGATTCTTATGAAATCAGCTAAAAACTGTTTCACAATTTTCTCGAAATTCAAACCCCAAGTGGATGTTAGTTATCGGTTTTTATACGTTTAAACAATTCGTCATATCTCTTAAGTCTGATAAGGCAGCAAATTCGTTTTTACTTCTATTTTAAGAACAAAATTAACTTTCCAAGAAACCTCATAAGCTCCAAACAACTGATGATATACTCCGACTTCGACCGCTCCCGAATTTTGACCCGAAAAATAATAAAGTTTTGCCCAGACTATTGGCAGATTTTTTTCTATTACATTTATTTTCATACATGTATATAATAGTTTGCATTTTCATTATTATATTACATACCCATAATTTTTATTTTGCAGGTTGCTGCTCACAAATATTTTACTCTCATAAGCCTCTCACACACGTAAGGGATTGTATCGCTTATAGCGCTTCGTAGATACCTCAGTTATTCATTAAAAAAATCTAAGGTGGATAATATTTTTTTTCTGGATACGGCCTTGTCTGCAGATCGCGTTTCATTCAAACTATATTATGACTTGGTATTTTTGATTACTTAACAAATTCATAAATGATTCGGGATGGTATCATAGAGAACAGAATCGTGATAGAACATTCAGTTGGAAACCGTTGAACCGTCGATATTACCAATATCCTCCGTATCATTTCTATAAATACTAAATTATAACTACCGTGACGTGCCTCTAGGTTATATTCTCAGCGTTATATCATCCCCTCGTAATCGCCGTATCTCCGCGTCATAATTCTTATTATAATTTATCTACATATATATCAAATTTATACAATACTTATAGTGTTAAATGTTAGACTTAAGATATACTATAAATAAAGGTGTTTTATAATTATACACAGTGCGTTTATTTGGAGAAAGAGAGGTCCCGAACCCTAAGACTTCCAAAAAAAGGTGACATGCACTTTAGTGCGCCGTTGAAGTAACCTTCAACAGAGGACTGGTCGAATATCCAGAACAAGGTTTTTTCTTTGGTAAGGCAATTATTCTCTCTTTTTCGGGTGCAAAGCGCGAGTTATGTATTCATCAGCATCTTCCCCAGACATATATTCAAATTTCCTACAGGATGTAACGAAACACCTGAAACAAACACCGACAGCCATTACAACGGCAAGAGGTTCAATGCAGACATTGGTCAGCAAAAATGATAAAACATAAATCCCATCGTCGGCAAATTTTGTAAACAAAATTTACCCACGAAGAATAATGTACTATCACCATTTTGTAAAATGTAAAATGCAAGACAGAATGATAGTCAGTTGATTCGATACCAGCAAAGCGTCCAGTAGTTTAACAGAAATTAATAAAAATAAATTCGTCAACAAAGTCTAAGTGTTTTTTTTTCAATTGCTAATCCATTCGGCTACATAAATCGCGCGCTCTAAAAAAAAACTTACGATAACCATCTAAGGTTAGCTACGCGGCAACTTGGTGTCGCGAAAAACAAAACACCATACTTTATGGCTTACAGGTCTGTACTGCGTTATTTCACCGAAAGAAAAATCATTATTTGAATCAAGTATTATACATTGTTAACTAACAATAGTAGTATGGATATAAGAGATCCAGCTCAGTGGTACGGCTGGTACGGTGATAAGAGATTGTTCTAGAATGTTCTAGAAGGTTGATAAGAGATTGTTCTAGAATGTTCTAGAAGGTTAAAGATGACGTCAACGGAAGCATGTTCCAAACCAATGATGGGACCGGTCAACTGTGTATAGATAATATTATAGTAAGGATCAAGGAGGATGAAGGTGAGGGTTTCAAGGATGAGGGTCTTAAGGATCAAGGTCAAGGATCAAGGATCAAGGTGAGGGTCTTAAGGATCAAGGTTAAGGACCAAGGTGTTCTCAAGGATCAGTGTCAAGGATCAAGGTGAGGGTCTTAAGGTTCAAGGTCTGGGACTAAGGTGTAGGTCTCTAGGATCAAGGTTAAGGATTACGGTGAGGTCTTAAGGATCAAGGTCTAGGACCAAGGTGGAGGTCTCAAGGATCAAGGTCAAGGATTAAGGTGGAGGTGTTAAGGATCAAGGTCAAGGATCAAGGTGAGGGTCTCAAGGATCAAGGTGAGGGTCTCAAGGATCAAGGTTAAGGATGAAGATAGAGGTCTCAAGGAGTTGATAAGGAATTTACTCACCCTACTCGAGATTGTTCTAGAATGTTCTAGAAGGTTGAGGATGACGTCAACAGTTTGAAAAGATCATTCTAGAAGGTTCTAGTGGTTTCATTACATAAAGTTGTGAAATTCTGTCTATATTGTTGAATGCTATAAGGTTGAATGTTAAGTTTTACTATTGTATATAGGATTACTGATAAACGATAATAGACTAGATGAAATTTATATGTGAAATTCTGATAAGGAATGTGTATAGGAAAAATAATTTTATATGAGACGAAGTTATACTATAATAAAACAAAAGGTGAAAAGGTTAACTTGAGTACTACAAAAAATTATTAATTATTATCAGAACAAGTATATTTTGTTTTATAAACTGAATAATCATTTCGAAATCGCTAAAAAAATAGTGTAAAGATGATTAAACTCATTCAAGGTTAACAGTTATACAAACGAAAGCAATTTACATCTTACGCTTAGAAGTGATTGATAAGAAATTCACATGAGATGAAGTTATACTATAATCTATTATTGTTGTCTATTAAAAAAGGTGAAAGGTTAACTTGTGTGAACGAAAGCATTTTTCATCTTATACTTAAAAGTGATTGATAAGAAATTCATATGAGACGAAGTTATACTATAATAAAAAAATGTGAAAAGGCTATTACTATATAAGACAGAACATTTTTAATCGTATCATCAGTTTGCAATAGCAAATATAATCGGTCGTTTAAAAGTTTTAAAGAAGGATTTTTTATATTTAAAATGAAGTCGTTTAGTTGTGAAATTTGTGGACTAAGCTATTCTCAAAACCAAACTTTGAATAGGCACATAAGAAGTGTTCATTTAAAGAATAGTTTCAAATGTGAGTTTTGTGTTAAAATATTTACGCGAAAAGATGTATTATCGAAACATCAAATAAAGTGTCGTGTAAATAATAACAATCTAGTTCAACCCTCTACATCAGTTATACAACCGTCTATATCAATTATACCCTCGGTAACGTCATCGACTCAAAGAAATGTGATATGTGTAAAGTAGATGTGTTACACAAAAATTGAATACAAATTTTCATAAAAGAAACTCTGCCGTATCGATTAATGGAAATTTCATAGTTTTAAAGTGTTGTTTTGAAGAAAGGATTGAGACATTAATGTTAGAAAATAAAAATCCTGAAGTAATAGTGCCTCAAAAGTTTTTAGAAATGTATGAGAAACCTGTGATTGAAATTTTAAAAGAATATTTAGTGAAGCATACAGCCATCAAATTCAATATGGAACTATTTGCTGTATACATAAAGTTTACTAAAAATAATAGTGTAGATGATATAGTTTCCGACATAAAATCTTTCCAAACAAAAATGTGTGTTGTCCAGGGTGAAGAAGAACTAATTTCTATATATTAAACAATGATTGATGATATTTGTGTAAAAACTGAGGAGTTTCAAGAACGAGATAGTGGGTAGACAATAATAGAAATAACTCATCTTGAAATTAATATTAATCAATATAAACCGTTAAGAGGTTCACAGTATATCGATCTACCTAAATTCTTAAAAGATAAATGTGGTTGTGTGAATGTTAAAAATTTTGATGAATATTGCTTCAAATGGGCTGTAATATCAGCTCTAAGTCCGGTAGCCAAAAATAGTGATAGAACCACAAGTTATGAAATTAACGATATTAAAAAAAATGAAATAATTATGAAAAACGAACAATGTGTTAAATTCGGACAATTACAATTTCCACTAAAAATTGATGCTATAAATAAATTTGAAGAACTTAATCCTGATATAAGTGTCAATGTGTTTGGATTCGAAAAGGAGGGTAATGCAATAGTTGGACCATACTACACCACGAAGGAGGAGAAACAATCGCATATTAACTTACTATTGCTACAAGATGAAGAGAAGTCTCATTATGTATGGATTAAAAATATGTCAAGGTATATATTGTTTATTCTTTTTTTAAAAATAATATTTTACTTTTATGTTTATTTTATAGACTGATTAAAAGTCAACTTACACTACATAATAGACGAATTTATATGTGTAATATGTGTACACAACACTTCTACCAACAAGAAGCTCTAGATCAACATAAACCGGATTGTAATAGACTTGTCACGAGAATGCCGACACCAGAAAAATCATTTTTATCGTTTACCGAGTATCAACGAAAATTGGATGTTCCGTTCGTGATTTACGCAGATTTCGAATGCATCTTGAAAAGTGTAGATTCATGTACCCCAAATCCATCGACCTCATCAACAACTTCAATCCAGGAACCTACCTACCTTGTGCATTTAGTTACTACATTAAATGTTCGTATGATAGTACACTCAACCAACAACGTACTTATAAAGGTATGGATTCAGCAAGTAGATTTATAGAATACTTAGTTAAGGATACGAAATATTTATATTATAATTATTTATCGAAAGTTGTCCCTATGAATTCTCTCACATTAATCGAACGAAAATTTCATAATGAGAGTAGTTTTTGTCATATTTGTAAAAAAGAGTTGGATAGTAATCGAGTCGAGTTGTCATTTAATTAAATTAATTAAATTATAGGGGTCCAGCACATTCAGATTGCAATTTAAAGTTCCGGGTTCCTAAATTTTTTCCAAAATTTTTTCACAACTTTTCTGGGTATGATAGTCACTTGTTTGTGAAGGAACTCTCATCAATTCCTGGTGATGTTAATGTAATTCCTCTAAACAAGGAACTATATGTATCATTATCAAAAAGGCTTTTTGTAACTGAAACGGATTCAATTGAATTACGATTTTTAGATTCATTCCGATTCATGTCATCTAGTTTAGACTCATTAGCTAAGAATCTATCAACAAATGATTTCCAGATTGTACGGTCAGTATTTAGAAATGATCAAGAGTTTAATTTAATGATGAGAAAGGGCGTATTTCCCTATGAATATATAAATTCGTGGGAACGATTAAATGAGTCTCAACTTCCATCTCGTGAAAACTTTTATAGTCAATTAACTGATTCTGAATGTTCTATAGACGACTATAATCATGCTGAAAATGTTTGGAGAATTTTTAAATGTAAGACTCTTGAAGACTATCTGGAACTATATTTAAAGACAGATGTGTTATTGTTAGCTGACGTATTTGAGAATTTTAGAAAAGTTTGTAAAAGCATTTATGAATTAGATCCATGTCAATACTATACAGCACCTGGATTATCATGGGATGCTATGTTAAAAACCACTAAGATTACTCTAGAACTGTTAACGGATATAAATATGCATACTTTCATTCAACGAGGTATAAGAGGGGGTATAGTTCAATGTTCGAAAAGACATTCAAAGGCTAACAACAAATATATGTCTGATTATAACAAAAATAAACCATCAGAATATCTAATGTATTTAGATGCAAATAATCTATATGGATGGGCAATGTCACAACCTCTACCTTATGGCGAATTCAAATGGTTAGATTCAGTTTCCAATTTTGATGTTATTAACATTCCTTATAATTCTAAATATGGTTATATATTAGAAGTAGATTTAGAGTATCCAGAAGCAATACATGATCTCCATAATGATTTACCATTTTGTGCAGAGAATAAAAAGAGTCCTGGTTCAAAGTTTCCTAAATTAATACCTGATCTAACAAATAAATTAAAATATGTTATTCATTATAAAAATCTTCAACAATGCATTCAATACGGTATGAAATTAACTCGAATATATAGAATTTTATAATTTAAACAGTCCTGTTGGTTAAAGCAGTATATAGACTTAAATACCCATCATCGTACACTAGCTAAAAATGAATTTGAAAAGAACTTCTTTAAATTATTAAATAATGCGGTGTATGGTAAAACAATGGAGAACGTGGATAAACGAAAAGATATAAAAATTGTTCTAAGTTGGGAAAGTTCTGGAAGACGTTTAGGAGCTCGAGCTTTAATAGCAAAACCAAATTTCCATAGTATTTCACAATTTAATGAAAATATGTTAGCCATCCAAATGCAAAGAGTACTTACAATATATAATAAACCCACATATATAGGCTTCACGGTACTCGAATTAACAAAATGGAAAATGTATGACTTCCGCTATGATTATATGAAACCAAAGTTTTGTAATAATATCAGTTTAAATTATATGGATACTGATTCTTTTATTTACACCATTAAAACAGAAGATTTTTATAATGATATTTTGAATGACATTGATTCCCGATTCGATACATCAGATTATCCTCTTAATAATGTTTTCAATTTTCCACTTAAAAATAAAAAAGTATTAGGAATGATGAAAGATGAAAGCAATGGTGATATTATTAGAGAATTTATAGGGCTTCGTTCAAAAATGTATTATATAGACTATGATAATTATAATGTGATAAAAAAAGCTAAAGGTGTGAAAAGAACTGTAGTAAATAATTTAAGTTTAGGAGATTATAAAACTTGTTTATATAATAAGAAAATACTTTATGGAAATATGGTTATATTTAGATCTAAGCTTCATCATATATATACTCAAAAAATTAATAAGATATCATTAGATTCTAAAGATGATAAACGCTATATAAGGGAGGATATAATAAATACATATGCTTGGGGTCACTATAGATTAGAAAATAATATGATAATAAATTAAAAACTGTATTACATAAAACTATTGTTTGAAAATAAAGATAAATTTTATAATTGGTATGTTTTCTTTATTTATTTCATCATCGAAATTACATCATCATTTATATTTAAAACAATTAATTATAGATATAGATAAGAACTACAGTTTAAAAAAAAAAAATTGTAACTGAGTATCACGTAAGCGATAATAACACACAAAAAAAATCGGCAACTGTTAGTATACGTGATTTTAGAAGTAATTGATAAGAAAGTATACTCTTTGACGTAAGTTTCCAGTTTAAACTCATTCTAGATCATCAATTATGAATGAAAACAATTTTCATCTTATACTTAAAAGTGATTGATAAGAAATTTAAATAAGATGAAGTTATAGTCTATAATAAGAAAAGGTTAAAAGATTAACTTATGCGAAAAACTACTTGAATAATAAAACTATAAGAAAAAAATTGATAAATGCTATTTTTAAATTAATTTCTTTAGAAAAATGGTATATAAATATCGCAAATTTGTAGTTATACTTTAAAAAAGACTATCAACTTCAAGTGTGCGAAGAAAAATAAATCGACGTAAGTTTAAATACTTTTCTTAATTATCATTATTTTTAATTATCCTTTTTTTATAGATGCTGTTTATAATTCTAGAACTGGAATTTTTCAATAACCTTTATACAAGCTTGAGAAGGGATGATGATGACATGCAAAATTATTTATACCTAAAAAAACTAATAATAGATCTTAATCAGAATTATAATATTAAAAATTTGCAACTATGCATCGCACAAGCGATGCTAATGCAAAAAATATCAGATGATGAAATTAAAATTAATATACTACTTAGGGACTTATTAATACTTAATTAAATATTAAGTATATATGCTAATAAATTCATATTGTTAAAATTTAAGTCTTTATTATAAGAAATTGGCTACTTAAAAATATTTTATATCACTAGTCTTAATCTTTACTCATCTTTCTAACAAGAGACGCATTCTATGTTGAAAAAACTTTACGTTAACGCCGAGACATCGATCGATACAGATTATAGTCGGAAGGGGCTTAAAACCACATAGGAAAATTCTGAAAAACGTTTAGGAGTTCAACCTGGTGATCTGTAATAATAAAACTAAATTTCCAGAACACAATTTAAAGATCTATTTTAATCCTCAGAAAGAAAATATTTTTATTGTAACATTATTAACTCAACTATCAGTTTATTCAATTTAATCTCATTATTTACAATCTTCTCCATTAGTATCGCCTGGGCGATATATAATTGTAAATTTATTAAGGTAAAACTAATTTGCACAAAATTTCCAATTCATAGCTAAAAGATTACTTGAGTTATAGTAAGTTCCGTAAATTAAGTGAAGACGTTTTGATAGGGTATTTGTATGACAGCTACACGAAGGACTAATAGGATTTTCTTCATAATCATATATTTAGCTCCAACTATTGGAAAAATAATACATATAACATTTCAATGTTGTAGCTTAATCCCTTCTGAAGTTATCGACCAATATTCTTGAACGGAGTTTGACCTGTAATAATAAAACCAAGAATAAACACATACTGTTAGATAAACATAAAGAATATTTATTTTTTCCCGTTTCTTATTCTAACATTAGTAGTTCAATTAGCTTTTTGTTCAATTTTATTTCGTTCTTCAACAATTTCTGTATTAGTACTGCCTGGGCGATACATATCTGTAAATTTGTTGTTGAAAAATTATTTTTGAGATCTTCTATCGATTTTTTAAAAAAAGTGTAGCGTGCAACGTCTTCATCATCCCATCTTAAACTGCTATAAATAGCGTTGAAAAAACTCTGTTCATGTATTCTGAATTTCATCTATAAAAAAAGAAAAAAGGAAAAATTAAATCATTATTAAAAATAATATATTACTTAAACTGTTTATGTTCTAGTTGGTTTTCAAAGTAAAGTAGAAATTTGTGTTATTTATATACCATTTTCTTATCATTCTAAGTACTAAATAGCATTAATCATTTTTTTTGTCTTTCAGTTTTTATTATCAAACTACTTTTTCAATATAATAATTTGTATATTTATAATCATAACATTAAAAAACAACATCTATTTATATTTTAATTGATTATATAGTTGTTATTAATCAAACGTTTTTATAGTACACAAGTTAACCTTTTCACCTTTTTTATTATAACATAACTTCATCTCATTAAATTTTTTTTATCAATAACATTTTTTATTATAACATAACTTCGCTTCATATAAATTAAAAACAATAAATATTAATATTTTAATTAGTTATACAGTTGTTGATAATTAAACATTTTTAGACCTTTCACCTTTTTTTATTAACTTCGTTTCATATAAATCTCTTATCAAGCACCTTTTTTTATTAACTTCATTTCATATAAATTTCTTATCAATCGCTTGTAAGTGTAAGATGAAAACTGTTTTCATTTCTATAACTATCAACCTTGAATGAGTTCAATCATCTTTAATCTATTTTTTTTTTTGAAAGTGCTTTCAAAATGACTTGTATAGCTTATAAAACAAAATATATTAATGAAAAAAATGGTTTACGATCATTAATTAAGATAGAGAGGTGAAATTTGGTTTTATATAGAAGAGTATAAAAGTAGTATGTAGAATGTAAAATTTAAAAAAACAGGCTCATATCTCAAGAACTATTTAAGATCTGATTTTCGGAAATGAGGATTTGTGAAAGAGACAGATCCAATCAGATATTAAATAGTTGATATTAAACAGCTTTAACAAGTCTTCAACAGCTTTTAAACAGATCTAAACAGATATAAACAGATATTAAACAGATATTAAACAGCTCTTAAACAGATCTAAATAGATATTAAACAGCTTTTAAACAGATCTAAACAGATATTAAATAGCTTTAAACAGGTCTTAAACAGTTTTTGAATAGGTTTAATGAGATATTAAACAGCTTTCAAATAGATCTAAACAGATATTAAACCGCTTTTAAACAGATCTAAACAGATGTTAATCAGTTTTTAGAAAAATAAATAAATTTCAACTTAAATTAAGACATTTAGTATATAATAAAGAAATAATTAAAAATAAAACTATAGCATATGTTTGTTCTCTTATAAAAAAAATTTTAATATATTTTCTATTATAATATAATCATGAGAAACTATTAATATAATATTCGTTAAATTTATAACATCTTATTTTGAAATAACCATGTTATATGATTGCTTCATCTTTCTGAAGTCAACCAATTCTATATTTGTCTACTTGTCGAATCATTTCTATTTCACCATTACTTAAAATTCGTTCAGTTTCAAATTCATGATATTCATAACAAGATATAGTAAGTTTTCGTTCTAAATAATTGCTATCATATGTACATCGAATAGTTAAATTATTTTCATCAAATTCTAATTTAAAATGTCTGTAAAAAATACTTTTACTTTCAATAATTCCGGCAATATCTATTTCCGTTTAATCAAATCTTGCCCGAAACCCTCTATAGCTTCTTCTACAGTTACAAATTTTTTCTCTTCGCTCGATGTTGGAGTAGCTGTTGTTGATTTTATCGATGGCATATCATTTAGAAGCGATGACTCATTATTATTGTTGATATTTAAATTGTTTATAGTTAATAATTTAAAAGATAATGCTACTTGAACCGTTTCATTAGTTGGTAAATGTAGTGCAAATTCAATTTGTCTGTACTATTCGGCTTGTAATTGAGATTTATTACAGGAATTGTACTACCATAGGTAAATGATGAGATATAAAACCCAAGAATAATAGATAATATAATGTATTGCATTTTTGATGATGTATGGCTTTCAACCTGTTGAAATCAAGTGATGTTCTGATTAGTAAAACGGGAACATTTAAAGTTCTTTGAGAATTAATTACACTCTTCTTTTTTTGAAATGATATACACTAACAGTTAACTTTATAGAATTTCAGAAGAATATATTATTGTAAAGTTTAGTAGGTCTTATAGAATTTCACAACTATGAATAATGATATCATCTACTATAAATAGTATTACGTTTTTCAATTTTAAGATCATTAACTGAACTAATTTTAAATATAAAGCATTAATGAGATTATATAATCTAATAAAATATTAACAAGTTGCGACTTGTTTCTATACCAATTTTTTTTTTTTTAAATAAACAGGATTTTTGTTTAAGAGGGGAAGTTTTTGAGTTATATAAAGCCGAAACGTTTTATGCTTCCTAAAACAGTATTGAAGCAGTTTTGAAAGCAGTACTATGGCACAACAGTTCTATAGTTATGATGACTCATCAAACTTTTTTTTGGATACTTCAGATCTCTTGGACCTCAACAAAGATCGGCGGTACTTCAAACCAACTTTGAAGGTGAAAGAGATGATTCAACACACACCATATCAAATCGTGCTGGCTAAAAGATATAAAACCCCATATGGAGAGAAAATAGTATTGGAGCTTGAGAACTACCAAGTCTTTCTACCTGGAAGATTCGATGATTTAACATTAGAATCATTTAAAAAGATGAATTCAGGAAATTATTCTATAATGAATGAAGGACCATTAGGTGCAAGTTTTAAGCTGACGTTTATAAAAAATTAAATATAATAAAGAAATAATTCAAATAAAACGAAATCTTTAATTTCATCATTACTTAAAATTCTTTCAGTTTCAAATTCTAACTTCTAGATAAGGTTATATCGTTCACCGGAAAAAAACTTACACATTTCTATTGTCTAATTATTTAATCGAATACCACACTTTTCTTAATTCAATGCAATAAGATCTATATATAAACTAACCTTGTAGAATTTCATAACTTTATGTAATCATAACAAATTAATCACGAATAATATAAAGTTCATTCACATTAAATTTCTTTTTTTAGTTATCAACTAGTCTATAAACTAATAGAATTTGATGCATAAATTTCATCTAATCTATTTTCGTTTATCAGTAATTCTAAGTAAAACTTAACATTTAACCTTGTAGTATTTTTCCATTTAACAGTTTATAAGAGTCTATTTTCATATGTTAATATAAACAAAACTTCACAACATTATGTAATAAAACCACTAGAACCTTCTAGAATGATCTTTTCAGACTGTTGACGTCATCCTCAACCTTCTAGAACAATCTCGAGTTGGCTTAGTAAATTCCTTATCAGCTCCTTGAAACCTCCATCTTCAGCCTTATCCTCAATCCTTGAGATCCTCACCTTGATTCTCGACCTGGATCCTTGATACCTACACCTTGATCCTTGACATTGATCCTTAAGACTCGCACCTTAATCCTTGAGATCTCCACCTTAATCCTTGACCTTGGTCCTTAAGACCCTCACTTTGATCATTAAGACCCCCCATCCTTGAGACCTTCATCCTTGATCCTTAAGACCTTCAGCTTGATCCTTGACCTTGATCCTTAAGACCCACATCCTTGAGACCCTCCTGACCTTAATCCTTAACATCTACAACTTGATCCTTAACCTTAATCCTTAAGACCCCCACCTTGATCCTTAACGCCCCCACCTTGATCCTTGACCTTGATCTTTAAGACCCCCATCCTTGACCTTGATCCTTAAGACCCCCATCCTTGATACTCGACCTTGATCCTTAGGACCCCCATCCTTAAGACCCCCCATCCTTGATTCTTGACCTTGATCCTTAAGACCACCATCCTTAAGACCCTCACCTTCATCCTCCCTTGATCCTTACTATTCATACACAGTTGACCTTTGATCGGTCCCATCATTGGTTTGGAACATGCTACCGTTGACGTCATCTTCAACCTTCTAGAACAATCTCGAAACAATTCTACCGTGAACAATCTCTTATCGACCTTCTAGAACTATCTCTTATCAACCTTCTAAAACAATCTCTTATCAACCTTCTAGAACCTTCTAGAACATTCTAGAACAATCTCTTATCAGTTGAATCTACCCATCTCACCCACTGCGCCAGAATCGGTACATCTATACTACTGAGCTCGGAGGAGTTAGTTAATAAAGAAACATTGTATTTTAAACAGAGTTTTCAATTCATATTAGGGAATTTAAAAAAGTGTAAACGAAATACGTGTACGTAACTAGGCAAATTTACTGGATCACCCAAAACATTCCGGGACTGGCCGAATGCACTTACTTAAGATAACTAAAAGACTTTGAGCTGTTATAAAAATAACGACCCCAACGCAGCTGAAAGTCGAGGTTTAGTGTAGTGAGTGGGTGTAAGGTGTGAGGGTGGAGAACGGTGAAAAGGACAAAAATTCAGTTGACTTTGTAAATTGAAATCGGCAGAAACAGTCCTTGCCATCGCATATGTCGATGTCGATTAGGTGTGCCACTTTGTATTGGCGACGCTCCAGTCGTCTTCTTCGTCAGAATCACTCCAATTATCCTACAAATGAAATCTTGCCATAACTTCAATCGTGAAAAATACAAAATTTGTCAAATCGCCGGTTAAATCCCTGGATATCGTAGCAAACCGGAACTTCTTTACCGATTACATTTTTCCCTGGGTAACTTTAATCACTGGCCACACAACCAGCGAACCACTGGTTAAAAACGATAACCAGAGGTGCATAATACCAAATCCCTGGGAAAACTGGAATTAAACAGAGGTTATAAATAACCCGAAGTGAATAATACGGCACTTAGTGAATTGATACTTAATTTGTAAGACGCCGATAGCGGATGAGCTTCAGAAATATACTTGCTGAAATAAGGAGGGGTGCATTGAAAAAGTTGATATAATCACCAGACAAGTCATAAAATTTAAGAACCAATACCTTAAAAAAGGCCACAGATAATAAACTTACTTATGCACTCACATTTTTTGGTATCGCAAAGGTTCGCATCGGGTACGGGAGGAAGCAATTAGAAAACAGTACCATAACGTGAAAATACGTAATATGGATATCAGGACACAAAATATTTCTAAAATGTTCGGTCCTTCACTAAAAAAAAACATAAAAAGGATAGTGTCATAAACGTATAAACAGATTAAAAGACGACTCTTTACAGGTATACGAGTATGTTAAAGTAAGGTAAGAAAAAGAGGTAATCGGATTTCACTTTTATTATGGTTAATGGTTGGTTTCCTTAGTTTAGTTGTTGAAGACACGTACTAATTCGAAAAAATCCAAAACCAAGTGATTCATGAAATTTTAGGCTAGGTTATTAAAATAATAAAGTGCGACATCATATAAACCTAAAGATGCGCCATTCAATATTTATTAAGGTGCCATGGAATGAAAACTCAAAAATTTCAAATTTAATTCTAAATACTCTAATATGATAGTCGGTCGGTGGGCAAAAATTATATAACATATGCTATATGTTTTTTGGTACCGAGCATGTACTCGACTACACCTATGTACCTATGTAGATATTCCAGTAAAAAAGAACTGTACGGTGTCGTGTCAGTCTGGGACATCATCACTGTATCAAAACTCAAATATTGAGCCATCCCAAATCAAAATATCAGTATTTGGAAGGGCTTATCACAAGTCAAATACTGAACAATTTAATTAAAATTCTATAAGGGATATTATAAAATAAATACTGAATAAAAACGAATGAACAGAAGAACGAAGATGAATATAAAAACCTTGACTTCGAAGAGATCGGAGTTCTTAAAATTCTTGACGTTCATACATATAAGGTGAAACCTAAAATATACGATATACAGGTAAGTCATGTCATCTTCCAAGAATACCTTATCTGGCCCATCTGGCACAAAAATTGATAACGAAAATGCAATTCGCCTTAAAGTACTTGATAATTCATTTACAAACATTGAGTAAAGATAAATGAATTAGTCAAGTACAGATGTTACAAAATAAGATAAAAGATAAGTTTCAACTATTGTAATAACAGGAGGTTTCTTGTTAACTAAAGGAGCAATCGAGAGTAGTTCAGTCGAGAGACTCAAACCAATCACATTTACTTATAAAAATAAAATTAGTGCGAGACTTTCATTTAATTAATCCTCCACTTGTAATTGGTACTTAGAAAGCACGATTTGTGATATTCTTTTGGAGTTACGTGACCCTCAGTGACTGTGCCACCAATTGTACCACGCTACTTTGGATTACTCACGTAAGATAAGATAACTAAGTCCTTTTGCTTATTCAAAAGATAAGCCCTTTGGCTTACAAACTTATTCCAAGATAAGCATTGATAATGAATTACTAGGCCTAATGATTATTATATTTAAAGGTCATGTCATTAGCGTTAGGTCAAGAAACCGAGGTTTTATCATAGGAATAAGATCGATTTAAGATCACTTCAAATTTGTACTTATAACTGGGAAATCGAAAGCCTTAATAGTCCTAACCAGACGTGGCATATAAATTAAACTGAAATAAAGAACTTATAGCTAGTAAATTCAGACTTTAACTCTTAAACTCAAATTTATTTTACTTTATAAATTAAGAAATATTTAAAAATAAAGTCTATCTTCCGTGAGTGGCGAAGGAGGACTGTTCGAAAATCAAAAACAAGACTTTTTCTTTGGTAAGGAAAATATTCTCTCTTTTCAGGTACAAAGCGCGCGCAGTAAGGGCGCTCTAGAAGAAAACCAACCCTCCAAGGTTAGCTACGCGGCAATTGGGTGTCGCGAAATATAAAATAGTTATTTTATAAGTCCTGATTTTATAAAAGGTGTTAAATAAATAACTGTAAAATAAACTCTGTGTTTTTTCGAATTAATGCTCTTTCCCAACAGCTGCGCACTGAGTCCCTAACACAGTATTTAACAAATCATATCAAAATATAAGGTCATCAAAAATCGAAATATCAGTATTTGGCGAGGCCTATCAAAAATCAAACACAAAACAATTTAATTAAAATTAAATAAGGCATAGCATAACATTAGGTGTGTTTTAATGCTCTCCAGAATAGAGCACCTAATCGACAGGCGAAAAAAAACGATCCAGGGTTTTATGTGGAGTAAATTTCATTGGTAAAATTTGGCAGCCCTGCGCTGTCAAATTTGAAGTTAAATTACATTTCCGTTTCGTTGTGTTACAATTATGTAATTCTTTTTCCTTTCCTTGTTTTAAAACAAACGGCAATAAAACGGTCACCGAATTGGATTTTATTGCAGTTCGGTTGCATTTGTGTTGTGATAAACGCAAATGCTGTCAATCATTCAAATCGAAACGAGTAAAGCGAATTGAAGCGAAAACATCCTAGACTCACACCATTTCATTCTATCCGGAATAGGATTTATAACCCATTAAAATTAGTGGGTTGACTATTCTGGATGTTGTTGTTTCACGTATACTTATGCTCTCCTATCCTACTCTGGAGAGCATTAAAACGCACATATTACCAACAAATCAACAACGAAAATGAATATAAAAACCGGACTTCGAAGAGATGAACGTTCTTCAATTTTTAGATTTATATGTGTAAATCATCATTTCATTTCATCTAAATAAATTGTTAAATAAAAGGAATCGTATTTTATTTTATAAAATAATTATATACACTATTTTTGTAATTAGGGTAGGTTGTAGTTAGGGTCAATCTAAAACGTAAAATGTGTCTGTGAGTTTTGTTTTGAAGATATTAACATACACGCCACTGCACAGCTAAGCATATTTGTTTGAATAGACTTATCAATATTTTCTTATTAGTTGATTTGTAGCATGGGTCATATACATATTTGGGCAACCTTTAATGTTTTGAATGAATGGTGATAAGATGAGCGATTCATAGCCATCACAAAGATTGCCAAGAGTAGTAGAAACCAGACCTACCCTCATAAATCCCATAAGTTATGGGACCCTAATTATAATAAGAAAATGAGAGATAAGGAATTAATTACAAAAAAACTTTATGTTACGAGTAGTTTGTATTTTTAGAAAAGAGAAGATAAGATAAGCGTGCATTGTGACTGATAATGCATCTCTATTCTAGTAAATAAAGCCAGTGTTATTTTGCTGACTTAAATTCGGTTTATCGCCAAAACCCAAACCGCAGGATCTAATAAGTTAAGTCGTGTATTTGTTGTTAAGAATATGATACGGAATAACAATTTAAATTTTGAGAAAAAATATCGTTGGCAACAGTGATAGGTACTATCAATAAGTTTTGCTTATCGCAAATCATGTTTATGTTTTGTAGTAGGGAGCGTGCATTACAGGATATTGCAGTGGAGATGTAAATAAAGTGATTTTGCGATTTTGCAACTCTACTAAATTTTCCATGCAAGATTGAGATTACCAAATCGCGAGATTACGACAAAGTCTAGATGCAAATCTCGTAATTTTTTTTAGCGTCAACTCGGTAGATTCGAATTCAGCCAAATTCAGCAAACTACATGCCAATTTTGGCAGCGTGACATACTATACGTCGACCATGACATATTAAAATATTTTTAGAAATGTCAACAGTTAAAGTAACTGCCAGTCTATTTTTCGCCAACATTACGGCAATAATTTGATTTTACTGAACAATTTTTTTTCCACAGAATTAATATTCAGTTTTGCAGTAAAAATCAAAAAAAAATTCTCTTCGGATTTTATTTATCGGATAAAGTTGAACCATTTTATTCAAGATGACCAGAATGTCCGAAGACTTCATGAAATTTAAATTAGTGCAGTTTTAATTCTGGAGGAAAAGTTAGTCCTTTTGGTATGATTTGCGGCAGGATAGTGGTGACAAACTTCTCTATTTTATAAAACAGATTGCAGTTTAGGGAGCCCCTACCAGGGTTGCCAGGTTTTCAAGAGCCAATTTTTAAACGCCGAGTAGCCCAAAATCGCCAATTTTAAATAAACCCAGTGAATTCTTATACAATGCAAATAAATAGATACAAATACATTTCTACAATTTTTAGTTTAATCGATAAAACTAAGAAAAAAAAAAACAAAATAAATATAACTTTCATTAATAACAAAGAGTAAGAACAAAAATATAAAAATTAAAACTCTGCTGCTTTTTCTAGAAACTCTTGTATAAATGTTTCCTGTTCTGTTCTCTGATGTTTGATTTTGATATACCAGGTATGCAAGTATGAAACCGGAATTCACTCATAGATGGCTCTAGCTGTCAAAGTAGTAACTGTCAAACCGAACCATGGACGCCATTTTGTTGGTTGGATATCTGATAAAGATATAAAGTGCACAGCAATAGCGGTTTCATACAACAGTGCAGTTTTGACGAGCGTTGAACATGTCAACTTTTGTGCCTGGGAACGACGATATGCGGACAGCATTGAATTTCTGTTACCATTTAAAAAAAAACGGCTGCAGAATCGCATCGAATGCTTACGGGGATCATGCACTTGGGAAATCACAGTGCTTAGAGTGGTTCAAAAAATTTAAAAGTGGTGATTTCCACATCGGAAGCAAGGAACGTGGAAAAGCACCGAAAAAGTTTGAAGACAGCGAATTGCAGGCATGTTGGATGCGGATGACACCCAAACACATCAACAACTCGCAGATGAGTTAAATGTGACCCAGCAAGCCGTGTCCATACGTTTGAGAGCCATGGAAAGGTCCAGAAGATGGGGAAATGGGTTCCACATGAACTCAATGCAAGACGGCAGGAAAACCGAAAAACCACTTGCGAAATTTTGCTCGCCAGATACCAAAGAAAGTCATTTCTCCATCAAATTGTGACTGGCGATGAAAAGTGGATTTATTTTTGAATCCGAAGCGGAAAAAATCGTGGGTATCTCCAGGCGAACCATCGACATCGACTGCAAAACCAAATCGCTATGGACGGAAGACAATGCTCTGTGTTTGGTGGGATCAGAAGGGCGTGATCTATTACGAGCTGCTGAAACCTGGCGAAACCGTTAATACAGAACGCTACCGACAACAAATGATCGATCTGCAGCAAGCTTTGCTTGAAAAACGGCCAGAATATGGAAAGAGGCAACACAAAGTGATTTTGCTGCATGATAATGCATCATCACACATGGCACGATCGGTGAAGGAAACGATTAAGGCTTGTCAGTGGGAAATACTTCCGCATGCGGCTTACTCACCAGACTTGGCTCCTTCTGATTTTCACTTTTTTGCATCGATGGGACACGCACTTAGTGAGCAGCGCTTCACGTTGTACGAAAATGTACAAAAATGGCTCGATGACTGGTTTGCCTCAAAAGAACAATTTTTTTTTGGCGTGGCATACATAACTTGTCAGAGAGATGGGCAAAATGTATAGCTAGCGATGGGCAATACTTCGAATGAAATATGTTGTAACACTTTTGTGGAATAAACGTCTATTTTTCATAAAAAAATTCCGGTTTCATTCTTGCATACCTGGAACATATGCTGTTGTTAAATAAGACTGAACATCTCCTTCGTGACTGGAAAATCTTTGCAACATAGACCGGTTAACTGAATTGGTGTTCTAATTCCTAAAATTGCACCCAATGTTTCTAAGCTTAATTTATTTCTAAGCCTTTTTACCAAATTCATTTGGGAAAATATCCGCTCTACGGTACTATTATTAGTAGGAATGCAAAGGTTTCGAGTTAGCATAGTATTTTTGAAGCCACAATTCAAGTATATTCCATACACATATACATCTTCATACACATTTTTTTCACATCTGTCTTACATTTAGAATGAAAGGATTAGAAATTTATCAGCTAGTTCAGCGTCAGGACTTCATAAATCAAATTTCAAATCCTAAATTTCTCTATGTAAATGGCGGAAATGAAAAACAATTGCGAGCAAATACTCGTAGAAATAAAGTGAATTTTTGAAGAACGTACGTATATTACGTATAAGCACCTAAAATATTATACGTAGAATCGCCGTAAATATTCTATGTCTAGGTTTCTTCCAAACTATACGTAGACATATACGGCGACCGCGGACATCGTACCCTAGAATGCTACGGTGTTTATCCGGTATTATTTTTCGTATAGTATACGGAAATAAGTCTGCTGGGAATCGATGTACAAGCCATTCACAATTAAATGGGTATCAAGATGGCCCAAAATTTATCGAATTAAAGATAGCCCATAATTCGCCGATTCAAATCAAAAATAGCCCAATTTAGATAAATCAAAACTTTGATTTTTTTGTAGCGACAACAATGTCTGTGTAGCCCAATTGGCGATAAATAGCCTGACCTGACAACCCTGGCCCGGTGCAGCTCCAGATAACTAATCAATTCAATCCAACACGGGTGAATCCTTGGTGGAAATTAAAAAAAAAATTATTGTACAATTTCAGCATCTATGCAATGCAATAGACAGTATAAAAAGCCGCAAGCAACTTTGTAAGGCGACACCACAATAACAATGCTCGTATATTGTTTACGCATAACCATAATATAAGAGTTACTAGAGTCATGACGATAAAGTACACCAGCAAGGGTCATGTGTACATGCACAAGAAGAAAGATAGAGTTCATGTACATCTGGTTTTTATCTGTACGGAACCGATAAGAGTCGATATGGATATGGATCTTGATTTCCAGAGCCATACACGAAAGTAAATTTAATTATATTCAAAATCATTGGATTAGAGATTTACCTAGGCCACCATGTTCTGACATAGTTACAATTCGGCGTGTATGAGGTCCATCTTCATGAAAGGAGATTATCGACGCGCACATATATCATAAGGTCATGGTGTCCCATCTACATCGGAATAGATATGCATCAGGTTTCAAGTTGGACGTGTCCACAAGCATTTTTTTTCAACCTCGTAATCTGAATTTTATTCACTTTAAAGTGGAAGAATTAAAAAGTAAGAAATGACCAATTTTTTTTCCTAAAAAAATTCGTTATTAATTCTTCTACAATTGATAACAACACAATTCATTACTAAACCTATAAAAAATCTGTTATCTTTAAATAAAACATTCACTTTTGGTACAAGTATGGAAAAACTAAATTTTTAAAAATGTTGTAATATCTCCCGACCACCACTACTGAATGCTTGTAGTTGATTAAACATTTTTTTCAAAATGAATTATTAATAGTTTTCATAGAATAAAATTTTCAGATTAATCATAAATTTTCAGATTAATCATAAATTTTCGTAAACAAATTTATTGTTCAGTTATTTCTTGGTTGATTGTTGTTGGTTGCAAATTTCCGGCTGTTATAATAACTTGAGTAGAATTTAAAATAAGAAAATGTGTTGAAAAATTTAAACAATTGTGTGAAAATTTCTGGCTTTCAATGATAAGAAAAATATTGCTACAATTTAGTATGTAAAACTGATATACATAAAAACATATTTCTTTTGTATTAAAAAGTTCGCCCGGTTTTACTTAACATACTACGAAAAAAACTCAAAAGGTCTTGTTGAAAATTTGGAAGGGAAAAAAATTTTTAAAATTTTATTTATTTTAAAGAAGGTATAAAAATTAACCAAAGTCGTAAATTTTTGAAGATATAAATCTTAATTTTTAATTTTTTTAAATAAAATCTACCAAAAGGAATCGATAAAACTGTAATTGATTTAATCGATGTTCATAGCAAGGGGACTGTTCGGGCTTTCGCGTTTATTGTCTTGATCTTCGATCGGCGTTCTTTGTTTCGTGACAAGGAAAATGCCGGGTTTAATGAAAACTACAGAAGGCGTTGATTACAGGAAAAGTAAACGATTTAATGCGGCAACTTTAAAATGTTTTGGATTTCGTCAAGTTGGCCGTATCAGTACTAGTTCGCCTTTTCTATTTCTTCCGCAAATCTCCTTTTATTGATTTTTCCGATTTTGTTTTCTTTTGATTCATCATCCTTGATGATAGCAGCCCTATTCAGAACTGGGTCTCTACCTCTCCAGTTTTCTTGGTCCACCGACTACGTCCTTTAGTCGATAAATCTCAGTAGCGAATTGTTGTCTCCGTCCTTCCATTGTTTGCGTGGTTTTTATTGATGGACCATTGCCATATTCAAAGTGCTTCAAAACGGGTTAATGCATTTCCAATAGATCCTCCAATCGTAGTGCTTCACTTATTGCTTCCAAGATTCCCTATATGATTAGGCCAAATGCTCTATAGATGCATGCTGTTTCAGGGTTCACGTTAAACAACTGCTAAATTGTCGGTTTCACCAAGTCCTCCCAAGGACGAAAGGGTCCAGGTTCTCAAAATTTTACCCTTCCTTTGGTATATTTGTCTGATTAACGAATCTTTTTTTGTAGAAGCCTTCCTAAGCCTTCAAGACTTCACATTAAGGACCAACTTCTCAATGTTTGGTATGATTCCTGGTACAACATTTATGTAGTTGGCATACGCTATCCACCTTTTCAATACTTAATTCATGACATTGTTTTGCACCAGTTTGAAGAAAATAGGGGTGGTGATTGCTTCACCGGCATTTATCGTTACTGTTGCCATTCGTACAACTTTTGTTGTGATTTATAGTAAAGCAGAATATTTTTAAAAAAAAATTGATGCACGTTGATGTTAAGCTCCCATAACTTTTCTCATATCGAATTCGGTGAAAATATTTAGTAAGTTATAGATCAGCTAACTTATTTTGATTGCCGTTGGGTTTTAGCTTTGTCTTAATAATTTTCGTCAATTTTTACGCGCACAAATTTTTTGGCGTTGTATAGTGCACTTCATTCACGTAGGTTGTTGAGGACCCTCTGCAAAAACGTTCAGTTCGGAGTAATCATGTTCGCGTCGCTTTGTCAGACCAGCCTTCGGGTTCACATACAAAGGCTGTCTGGGTCTCCAAACATTACGCCTTGGTACTGCGTCTCATGATAAGTTTTAGTGGTCTGTTTCTGTTTATTCTCCGCCATCCTATCATTTAGATAAGCTGCAATAAGATTTGACCGAGACGACCGAGTATTGGTAGCGGCCAACAATTTAATATACAAATGTTAATAAACAAACGAGGATGAATTTAAATCTTTCGTCTTCTTTTCCTGTAGGAAGCCTTCGTCTAACGTCCTGAAGGGTAGCTTGATTTTACATACCCTATCGAAACAAAGAAAACCGTTCAGAACGTTTATTTACTCGGCATGCCGAGAACACTCCCCGACCCAGAGACATTAGGTTTGTTCTTTTTGGCTACACTTTCTACACTTTTCTACACTTTTCTACACTTTTCTACACTTTCTACACTTTTCTACACTTTTCTACACTTTTCTGCACTAACTCTTGAGCGAGTGCAGAAAAGTGTAGATGGTGAATGAAAAAAGAACAAACCTATTAGGTTTGTTCCAAACCTATTATGTATGTCGGTCCCACACTCTCGCCGAGACAAGGCGAGACGTCTAAGTGCAGAGTGTATATAGAGAGCTCGTCGTATCTGGCAACGCTTCGCCATACCTCGGCTCGGTTCGCTGGCAACCAGTATTTATAAGAACAAGGCGTAGCGGGGCGAGGCAGGGCGAGGTCGGGCCAAGCAGTTAAGTTTTAAGGTTTTAGTTCAATGATTTATTAAGTTTACGCTCTGCACTTGGGCTAACCACAAAAGAATAAATACGCTAGTGAGCGAATGGTTCTCGTCAGAATGTCGCGACGAGAGTGTAAGGCCATCATTGCAAATATTTATAATAAATTATTAATTATTAATAAATTTAAATTATCGTTTACTTTTAGGTAGACAAAGTGTACGTACTGTTTATATGTACTAAATTTATCGGGACTGCATTCAACAACTGTCTGGTTGCTCTCTTTTTAAATGTTGTATTGATTGTGATATTGATATAAAGGACCTTTTGAGCTATATTCGTCTCTGATTAAATTATTATGTTAAAACGTTTGGGCAAAGGCCCTTCTTAAGTTGGTAAAGACTTTTGAAGAGAAGACTGAAGCCTTTAAGAGTGTTGAGTTTCTGCAACAGCACGAATTATGAATCAAAAATAACAATATAACGTATTGATCGTTAAGGCCTACCGCATACTGGAGATAAAACAGTTGGGCAATATTTTGAACCAGATAAGCTAATGGTCCAAATGCAATTTGAGGCTAATCGTTCTCAACCACATAGCGATAAGATTCTTATTCATGTAAATATAAGAAAACGGTTTTAGGGGTTAAATACACCTGCACTCAGAGAAAAGTATCCTATTAAATTGTTAATAGTACACCCATTGATTACCTAGTTCAGAAAATAGTAAATTTTCTTTAAAAACAATAGTTTTCTAGCTTTGTACACCTTTGATTTTAATAGGAATACATTGTTAATTTTCAAACTGTATAAATTGTTCATAATATTTGAAATACCATTGACTTAAATCTCATTTCCCTATAATTTTTATAAAGTTGTACTATTGTTCTGAAACTACGCTACAGTAATTTATTAATAGTACAAGACGAATTAAATTTATGGTGCTAAGATTAAATATCCTATTGGTTTATTGTAGTATACTATTATTTTAATAATTTTTAACCATTATTTTATAATAATATAACGTATGATTAAAATAATAGGGTTAGTAATGCTATGTTCATATTACCAATTGTTTTTCTTGTGAAATATTTCGTATATATATATTAGTCAGTTAATGTGATCATTCCATTGGACCAATAGGATTCATATGTACTTGCTATTAAATGAATATGATCATACCATTGAATCAAGAGGACAAACATCAATTTGCTTCTTTTCAACGCTATGTTCTGTTTAGCTGAAATATTAGTGGTCACAGTTCGGTTGATGAGTGACGTCGGATATGAAACAGGTGTAAAAGTGCATTTAAAAAAATTAAATAATATACAAATTAATTACAATAGTGTCCGGCGAAAGGTAATAAAAGTTAACTAGGTACTTGTTGCTGTTAAAAATGAAAATTTAGAACGGTTTTTTTTATAGTTTAAAAAGGTAAAGTGGTAATGGAAGCCAACGTTGTTTCTGTTGAAGATTTGTGCACAGCAATTGACTTTTCTTATGCATAATTTATGTAATTTTTTAAGAGTTATTATCTGAACAAACGAGGAGATGGTTTAAACCCCACCGGTGAACTGCACAATAAAGCAGTAAACGCCCGTACCAAACTAAGAAGGTTAAGTAGAACAAGTAGTAGGTAAGCCTTTAAAGATGTTTTTTTTTTAAATTTTTAATATAATATGTCATCAATAAAACTTAAAAATACTTCACATACTACGTCCGTATCAAGGCCAGAACTTTTCAAGACGAGAATCAGCGAAAACAATGGGGAGGCAATAATATGGTTAATGCATAATAATAAACCATGGTCTGTTGTAGAAAGTAAATGGACTCAAGTACTTCATGCAAGGCATGAAGAAATTAAGACATCAGATTGCCAAAATGTACTGAGAAATTGGCCACTATTCAAACACTGGACATACATTGGTAAATAATTTGTTTATTAAATAATTCTTAAATATTTACAAATATTTATTCTTAATCGCTAGGTTGACATTGACTACCAATACCTCAACTCATCAAAGTTTTTTCTACTTTGGCCAATGTTTTTTAAGAAAATTATGCCAATTTGAAGAAGCACATTAAGGACAGATCGACACTAAATCTTCTCAAAAATTTAGAGAATGATAATATAGATGAAAGTGAGTATTTTATTTATACTCAAGATGTTTGTTTATTTAAATGTATCTTATATTTGTCTTCAGATTCGCGTAATTGCATAATATTTTTGTTGCTCATGCTGTTCTAAAGCCACCCATACTTGCAGTTGGAAAAAAGCATCAAAAGATCAAAATGGAAGCCCACAAAAATTGACTCTCAAAAGTCCTGTATACTTCACTGTATATCTCCAAATGAGTATATGGAAAAAGTTGATTGGATGAAAAATAAGTGCCTTGAAAAGGATTAACTTTCCAGCCGGTTAAAGAAATATGAATTTATTTTCTTTACACTTCGTTCTTGACTTTGACGGTCCTCCAATTCACATACATCTTTCAAATAATGGAAAAAAAGTATTTAGACTTAAAAAACATTAAAAACTTGTGCTAATTAAAATGAAACCTGAAATACACTTAAATAGTTAAGTTTGTTTTATATCATTTTTTATTAGAACAACTATAAGAATAAAATTATATTTTTCTTTATGAGTACATAACGAATAAAAAATATTTTAAATTAAAAAAAAAATTATTATTTACAATTTTCAGGTACACAGCAACAACTTGGATATTAATTAGATATTCCACATTATTTATGTTTGGTCACATTCTTTTTCAATGTAATCCGTCATATTAAATTAATATGTACATCTTTTACGATCATAGTTCATACGATTTTAGATTTACGTGGTGTACTATTAAATTAATCAGATAAGATTATAATTCTAATAACATTAGCCAATTAAAAACAATAAAGCAATCCTATTAAAGCAATAGTATCCTAGTAAATTTTCTAGTTGTTGTAATGTGATTGTCCTTTTCTTTTTATAGTCGGTCCTATTAATCTCAAACGTGGTTTGTCCCATTAAATTAATATAAACAACGTTTAAAACAATAACATGTCCGCTTAAAGATTTACATGGTATACTATTATTTTGAAATGGTAAAACTATTAAAATAATTTGAGAATACTACCAGTAATATAATACTTTGAAAGTTATTATATTAATGTTGTTTATACCATTGACTAAAATTAATAGGAGAAAACTATTGAATTAATATCACATGAAGACATATAATTCATCCAATTTATTACATGCGATGTAATATAATATCTTCACGGTGTCTACAAGTCGCATAGTTTGAAACCCATTAACGGACCAACGGATATCTAGGACTCTACGTTCAAGTGTTTCTTTTCCTTTTCGTCGAGTAATTGATTCGAAACCCTTTCACTTTATGTACGTATATTAGGATATTGAGTGGAATAAACAATGTCGAATTTAAATGTTTCTTAATAAAAACCCTTTGAAGGGAAAGTAGAATATTATGTTCGTCGGTATTAAAAAACTACTTGACTTTTTTAAATTTTAAGTGCTATGTCTTATGTTAGTTTCAACACTTCAATGATTACTTGTGTCTACAGTGAACTGTTGCTCTAACAGAGTTAGTATTCAAACTAGCCTATATTTGTAAGTCAGTCGTAATTGATCTTTATTTTGAAATAAATAATACAAGGCACTCTCTCATCTTCTCATTTTTTAATTCCATAGAGACGAAGACTTATCAAATTTCATAACTTTAGCGTATAAGCAAGTTATAGTAACATTACATATTCACTATTATTGTATGACATCACGTACAAGCGATTTGTCCCTTTTTTCATATATTCTTAATTACTGGATTGATAACAGATTCATTTACCGAAAATATCAATTAGCTAAAGTTTACTTTTATTTTTAAGTTGACGAAAGAAGCTTTTTACAAAACCACCTTTTGGTTTGGGTGATAATTGAAATGATAATGAAGAAGCCATTTTTCTTCTCTACTAGAAGTCTTCATGCAGAAGCTAAAGTGCAAACTGTTCTTGAATTAGTTGCAACCAGATATTCATCTTTCGTAACTAGGCTGGAACTAGTCGACAATCCGCTATTATTATCACTCCTATAATATCCCACTACTTGACATGTTTTGGAGTCAAATATTGTTTTTTAGTTTTAATTAATTATCTTTTACTATTTTTTGTTTTCTTTTAATTTAAGTTAGTTTGTAAGTTAGGTTTAAGCCCACTACACAAGGTTTTTTGTAGAAATTTTTCCTTGAATTTATGTCACTAAAATTCTCGTAGATGTTTTTGATTTGCTGTGCTAACTAGGTTTAATTTAGCTGCTAAGATATTGAATTATCTGTTCTCTAAACGATAAATTATAAGATGGTAGACATAAGCGAAAAACATTAATAAATATTGATTGAATCTTGAATCTTGATTTAATTTGTCGTACTAAGTGCTACCGTTGACTTACTAAAATTGTAAAGTAAGCAAAATTACTGTATAAAAGCAACAGCAAACTTCTGGACGATGTCATTTTGTTAAAGTATATTTGATCAATAAAGAAAATCATTGTGTTCAATCGTGAATAAATAAGTTTTTCTTAACTGGCGCAGTCGGTATCCGTTACCTAGTCTTCTGCGAAACAGAATCCCAAAAACAATACATCGAACAAATAATTCAGACTAAAATCCGTGGTGAACCACAATACATAGTTGATAAGTTTCCTTTAGCCAAGTGGCGTAGACACAGTAGTTTTAGTGTAAGGTCAAAAGAGTATTATAATACACTCAGATTATTTTAATTAAAATCTAAATTCCATATAGTTAAAATCCAAATTCCATTTAAAATAGCAGTGGCACGGAGTTTTTTTCCTGACCACACAGTTTTTGTTATCGTTTCATTTTGTTCCACTTTTTAGTAGAATGTCTTCAGCACAGTAAAGCGGCTCCGATTTCGATGTCCATACAAAGTTTTATAAACAACCGGTAGCTTATCATCAATTTTAGGACTAGTTTATACATGTGACCCTATGCCCAAGTCATCTAGAAAGCAATATAAAATGAAATACGATACTATATCGGATGACTTGGGCGACGGAAAAATAAGGAAACCAAATGTTAAGCATTATTGCTGATTTTGGAATTTCTCAACCATATAATGCCTTAACTAACGAAATAAGCATGGAAGATATAAAATTAGAAAAAGCTGAAAGAATTTAAGAAATTAAATTAATTGAATTCAAAGAACATAAGCGTAATATAATCATTTCATCTATTTCAACTATAGTTTGTATTATTGTAATTATTATATGTATTTACCTATATGTAAAATGTAAAGGTAATAAAATAAAAATAAATGTTAATTCACCGGCAGAAAAACTTGCACAAAAATTTGAAAAATTAGAGAAAAAACATGAAAAGTACGAAAAGGAAAAAAAGAAAATTATTATACCTTAACCAGGAGTTTCAGTCTAGCGGTGGAGGAGTATAGTAACATTACATATTCACTATTATTGTATGACATCACATACAAGCGATTTGTCCCTTTTTTCTTATATAGTTACGTGAGAACATCTGACTAACTAAACCAAGCCACATGACTCATCGGAACTGAGTACACTCCCGAGAAAGTGACTTGATTAGATAGTACCGAGTAGGACTAGCATTGATTACCGGATCGATGTTGTAATCAACGAAATGTAATGACCCAGGCCTTACCAATTACTTATTGGCAGGCAGATTTTTGCGATGCGGCCCGGCCCGGCCCGACCCGCCTAGTGGACGCGTACCTTTATCAGAGACTTTCTTCATATGAGACACGTTTCTAGAACTGAAGCAATTCGGAAAATTTCACTGCGTCTCAAATTACGAAACGAGTTCTATATTCGTTTTTTTCCAACAGCAAAAATTTGATATGAGCGCTTACCAGTGGCATAACCACCCCTTACTTTGGTAAGCCCTTACTCCATTTGAACTTGTCTTCAAAGAAAACATCAGCGACATGCAGAAGTACTGCTTCGAAGTCCAACTGGGTAAAAACTGACCACATCATCACACAAGTCGTTATTTCTTTTACCCTTGTGCGATGAAGCGTCAGTATAGATAAGACAATACTATTGTTGATCTATGATCATGTGTATTTAGCTAATAAGGAATACTGTCATTTAGCTAACCAAAATTACTGGAATATTTTGAACCAGATGCAATTTCAGGCTTATCGTTCTGATTAGCATTTGCATTCGGTCCATTAGAAAATACAATAAGATAAGAAATCTTGAAAATACATATAAGAAAATGGTTAGTTTAATGTTAAACTCGATAGAATGTAAATAAGAATTAAAATTGTTTGTTAAATAATGATTAGTTATGTGTAAATATGTAAATATGTATGTTTATTTTAAGTCTAAGTAATTACTAATATATGTTATAAATTAAGAAATATTTTGAAATAAAAGGCAGTCTTGCGTGAGGAGCGAAGTAGACTGTTCAGAAATCCAAAACAAGGCTTTTTCTTTGGTAAGGAATAATTCTCTCTTTTCAGGTGCAAGGCGCGAGCAGTAAAGGCGCTCTAATAAGAAAACTGTCGCTAACAATCTACGGTTAGCTACGCGGCAATTTGGTGTCGCGTTAAATAAAACAGTGCCCTTGGAATAGCGTTAAAAAATAATATATATATTTTAACGGTTTACATGCCCCGAAAAATATAATTATTTTCAAACGCGAATTCAAAGCAAAAGAGTTTTGAACAAACTTCATATCTAAAGGGAATAGATAAAATTGAAGTAGATACCAAACATTTAACTAGGGAAGAAAAAGAATCACTTTATGAAATTTTAAATGAATACAATGCAGTTTTTGGTACAATTGATCCCAAAAATTCAATTGAAACTGTAGAACATTTTATTGATACAATTGACAACGCCAAACCTGTATACACGAAAATATACAGATTTCCTAAAATTCACGAGGAATTTGTTAATAATTAAATAACTAAGCTTCTTGATATTGAAACGATTAGGCCAAGTAAATCACCATGGAATTCTTCCATATGGTGGTCCCAAAAAAAGATGGTGCTGATGGTTCTAAAAAATCGAGACTTGTTGTTGATTGGAGGAAACTAAATGAGCAAACTGTTCAAGACAGTTTTCCATTACCACATATAAGTGAAATTATGGATCAATTGGGGCGTTCTGTTTATTTCACTACCTTGGACCTTACATCAGGGTTTCATCAAATTCCAATCAAAGAAAAAGATAAATGCAAAACTGCATTTTCAACTAGATTTGATCACTTCGAATTCAATCAGATGCTGTCTACGCCAGCAGTTTTCAGCTCATAAAAATCCTATAATGTAAATGTCATAACTTTAATACCTATTTTATTTCATTATAAGTGTCACGGAATTTTCCCTGACCACACAATTTGTTTTTATCATATCTAGCATATCAGTTCATACTTGCATTAGAATGCCTTCAGCACTATCAAAGGGTTCCAATTTCGAAGCCCGAATAATATAGCCCGGGTAATAAAAGATGAAATGCAATATTCTATCGGATAACTTGGGCTACGGGAATATAAACAAAAGCCAAAATCTGAGCATTGTTGCTGAGACGACAATTTAAAGTAAAACTTAGAAGTAAGAAAATTTATTGAATAAAAGTTAGTTGTAATCCAGAACTCAAAGCGAGCGTTTCGTTTTCATCGTAAAGCAAGAGGTCTTTAAGCATAAGAACTTAAAGACATTTCTGCTACACTATTATCGCCACAATTAGGTGCATTACCTATTACTACAGCTATTGAACAGTCTTCATGTACAAGAACCTGAAGGCATATTAATCAGGCCAGGCGGATTTGCATCCGACTGCCACTCGTCATCGCGGCTAAGCAAAAGAGCTTAGTCGCATTATAAACGATGCCATTTGGATTAAAAAATGCACCTGCTTGTTTTTAAAGAGCAATGAACGAAGTTCTTCAAGGATTACAAGGTAAAACTTGTTACATTTATTTAGACGACATTGTTATATATGGTCACAATTTGGAAGAGCATGTCAAACTAAGGGATGTATTGGAACGAATCAGACAAAATAATCTGAAAATACAATTGGAAAAATGCACATTTCTCAGCAAGGAAGTTTGTTATTTAGGAAACATTATCACACCGGATGGTATAAAAACTGATCCGGAAAAAATAGAAGCTATAAAAAATTTAAAAGAACCTTTAAATATTAAAGAAATAAAAAGTTTCCTGGGAATGGCGGGTTATTATAGACGATTTATAAAAAATTATGGTTTAATTACCGGCCCAATTAACATGCTATCAAAAAAAGGTACTCTTTTTAATTGGGGAAATGAGCAGAAACAGGCTTTTGCGGATATAAAAGAAAAATTATCTTCTGATCCGATCTTGAAATACCCTGATTTCAAAAAATTGTTTACGTCAAAGGTAAAACAAACGTTATTGCGGATGAATTAAGTCGAAATATCAGACCAATTACTCAAGAAGAAAGTATCACATATGATGATGATATTGAAGACATTTTAATTGACATTGGTGTGAACATCACTAATGACGAAAATAATATACTTATCCCACAAAATATTACTGATCAAGTTGATCAACCTGAAACAGTTACTAATGACTTATCATTGTTCTTGGCAAAATATGTCAAAGGACATAGCTGAATTTATTAAAAAATGTGACTCTTGTCAGAGAAACAAAATAGAAAGATGTAATCGGAACACCCCCATGAAGATAACATCTTCATCGAATATACCCTTTGAAAAAATTTCGATGGATTGCGTTGGACCATTTAAATTTAAAACATCTAACAACCATTATGCTCTAACAATCCAAGATGATTTAACTAAATATATCCAATTTATTCCAATAGCAAACCTTGAGGCACAGATTGTTTCTCAAGCTTTGGTAGATAGTTGGATAGTACCTTTTGGATTACCACAACGCATTTTAACGGACAACGGCTCAAACTTTTGTTCAGCACTTATGAAAAAATTATTTACACTATTGGGAAGCGAACACGTAACAACGTCTATAGCTCATCCTCAATCAAACGGAGCAGTGGAACGAGCACATGCACGATTATCTGAATATTTAAGACTTACTCTTAACGAATTTCCAAATCAAGTAAACTGGGAACTTCGATTTAAACTAGCTTCGTTCTGTTATAATCAAACAATTCATAAATCAATAGGATTTAAGCCCTATGAAATGCTTTTTGGCATAAAGCCTAGGATATTGAAAAACTCTAAATTTTATAAGCGGGACCCTACAAATCAAGACTACGTAGAGCTACTCAGAAATACTTTGAATAATATTCACAAACAAGCAAAAAATAAATTACTGAAAAGAAAAATTAAATCGAAAGAACGTTATGACAGAACCCTGGGAAAAGAAAGAAAATATGAAATAGGAGACATGGTTTTAATAAAAAACGCTAACCGTCCAGCAAAATTAGATCCAACTTGGTGTGTGCCATACCCTATTAAACTTGTGTCAAGCGAACATGTTACTATACAGAAACAGAATAAACTGACACAAGTAAATAACCAAGATATTAAATTGTATTTACAGGATACAAACAGCAAGGCTGGAACCTCAAATAAAAGAGATTAATAACCCTGGTTTATATTTTAAGAAACTCGGATATCTCAGAATAATTACTTTAAATATTAAATTAATTAAAATCATAAATATTGATAATGAATTACATACTCATATAAATAGCTCTTATATTTTAATTAAAGAGATTTACAACATATGTTTATTCTGACGAACCTTATGTAATACTAAAGACATTTTTCAGTCATTCAAAAAAGGAAATACAACGCTTGATCCATGTACTAACCAAATTGAACATTGTAAAACTTTTAAACAAAATCTGTTGCAAAAAATTGAGTCCCTAAATTACGACATGAATAGTATTTATAATCTTCTTGGTCACTCAAATAAAAGGCAAAAACGAGGCCTAATCGATATGATTGGCTCCGGATTAAAATTCTTATTTGGTACAATGGATAATAAGGACGCAGCAAATATTAACACACAATTAAATTTGGTACAGCAAAACGAAAATAATATTAAAAATATGTCCAAACACGGTTTATATTTAATAAATGAAATAAGTAATCAAAATAAAATTATTAATACTGAATATCAATCGCTAGCTATAAATTTAAATCATACTTTACACGAAATTACTATAATTCATAAGGAATCTAACTCATTGAGATTGCAACAATATTATGATGAGCTATCAAGCAGATTAACTCAAAAAATTAACTTAATAAGTTTACAATTGGAATCTATAAAAGATGCAATTATATTTTTAAAACTTGGAATGTTACACCCAACTATTATTGAACCTGAGTTAATAATTAAAGCCCTAAAATCTTTAACAAGTAAATATAATTTGGCAATAGAACCTACATTAGATAATTACTTTGATATTGTAACCAATATGGAACTTATACCTTATACTGTAAACAAACAAATTTTTATAATTCTTAAAATAAATACTGTAAATAAGAATTTGTTTGAATTATACGAAATTTTAACTATTCCTTTTGTAAAAAATAAAAAGATTTTAACATTTACAAGCACGAATAAATATCTAATTATTAATGAAAATAAGGAAGAATATGCACTTATAAATGATAAAAATTTTCATATGTTTAATGAGATATATTTTTGTAAAAGCATACTTTTAAGTTTTGTAGAATCAATTTTACCAGAATGTGAAATTAACATTTTCTTAAGACAATCTGATAAGAACTGTGGACTAAGAATAATCGAGAGAAATCTAGAAATTTTTCCTTTAAATAACGATATCTCAATTTTTTACGTTTCAAATATAAATACAGAAATTGATATAAAATGCGAGAACTATACCAATAGAATAAGTCTCATAGGATCATATAAAATAATCCTGAGAAATAATTGTACAATTCGAACAAATGCACTAACGTACTCCACACCTTTTAGTGAAGTTGAAAAGTGAATACAACAAGATAAAATCATAACTATTAGTAATTGTTGCTACGATGTAGACATTGCTAATTTACGTACTTCTGATACATTGCCAAGATCACCATTATCTTTATTGGATATACATAAACTAAAGAATCTTGAAAGTCAAATCGCAGAGGAACAATCCGCATGGGACCGCGCATTAAAACCCCTAAATTTTATTAATAAAGAAAATACTAACTTTTCAATTTCAATTTTTGTTATTAAAATGGTACTTGGAACTGTAATATGGTGGCTAATTCAATTTGCGAAGAAACAGAAATCCAAAAATATTACTGTCGAAATGAATTCCGATGAAAATATTGTTATCGAGCCTCTTTCAATTTTTTTAAAAGATAAAACATGAAAAAAGCGAAGGATGTCTTCCATTTAAGGAGGGGGATGTTACATATAGGTAACTCTACTTTCATATACTTGCATGGTGCATGCTTATCTGTACTTGCACTTATCTATAGCAGACGCAATTAAATCTGTCATTCGATACTTTCATTGAATTTCGGCTATCGTGCCTAAAACATTAAAATTAAACATTCTTGTTTTAACTATCGGCAGATTTAATGGTTTCTTATTTTATGAAGACCTTTTTACTTATTGGAATATTGAGACCAAAATCTTTATGGTCTTTTGGTACCTCGTTGCGGCTTGTTTCTTTTTTTTTAGTCTTCGGAATGTAGATAATATTTTACAGCATTCTTTCAAATTACGGTTTGTTCGAATTCTTAGATTAAGGATACTATAATGATAAGAATTAATGACTGATCTTTGTAAAAGAGGTTCCTATATAAAGAACCGTTCGTGATTCTTCGGTCGTTATTCTCGGTTAGCACGGTTAGCGCTAGCACGTTTTGTCCAAATTACATTAAAATAAAACTAGCTTAAATTAAAACTGTTGTTTTTCTTCATATAAACGCGACGTAATACATACATATATGTTCACACATATAACACGTGCGACACATAAGGTATATAATTTTATAATAAATCATTTTATTCAAAAATTTATTAAAACTTTATTAATTGTGATGTAAGGCTGGGATCCACGAATCTTTAGCCGTCACTCCATTGCGTGAATAAATTGAATTGTACAATAAACTCAAGGTGTTTATATATTCACACGAGGAGGCTCAAAGTAGAATGCAGCCTGGAGCAGCAAACTTCCGGGTCGAATATCTCTAAAGGAACAGGGATGATGAGGACATTGCCCACCATTTACGAGTATATCTCAAAAACATACTCCACGAGTTAGATGATGACTACGCATTCCCAAAATTACAGATGTGTATAGCGCAAGCGATTATCATGGAAAAAATTTTGAATGACTCACAAATTAAGATAAACCATTTAATAAAGGATTTATTAATATTTGAGTAGAAGATGTCTGTTCTAGAGTCACATATGAGTCACATACTCGTATATTATATGAGATAAGATAACTAAAAGATGATCAATTAACAATTCAGTCCTACCATACGTTCACAATGGAAACAATACAGTATTCCCAGCCCATTGTAAAGTTTCCAACGGAGCTGAATATTACGCTATCCACCATCAATTTATCGGAACGATTCATCCCAAATCAAGAATCATTTCAAGCATCATATGCAGAGATCAAACAAAAACTTTATCGATTAAAAGGTCAAGAAAAGTCAATAGCAAGTGGTTTTTCACATGATCAGCATCAGTTTGTAGTGAGTTACACTGCCTTGGTTCTAATCATAGAGATATATATACTGGAGATGACAAGCAGCGATTGAGTTGAAGGCGGACGTCGTCGCATTCACTTGCACGCAAAAACAACAACAATTGACATAACGAACCTGTTCTGTCTCACTCACTCTCACGCTAAAACAACAACAACGACCCTGTTTTGTCTCACTTCTCATCGTGTTTTTGGCTTCAAAGCGCTTTATGCAAAACCGGTGGCTTGTCGTCTCCATAGCTCTATGGTTCTAATCATCATTTTGTTGACACTTTGGGTGAGCATTACGATCTACAAGAGAAGACAATCATCACCAACAAACATTCAACAAACGGCCACAAATCTCAGCAAAGAAGACTTTCAACTTCCCCCTCAACGCGGGGGAAGATGTTTACGCGTAACCATTGATAAGGGTTACATGAGTCATGACGATACGGTACGCCAACAAGGGTCATGTGTACATACACAACCAAATAGATAGAGGTCATGTGCAGTTGGCTTTTACCTATATGGTACCGATAAGGGTCAACATGCTATGCGTCATGATTATATTAGGAATAAGAAATAAGAGTATTTGTTTAGTAATTAAGTACAAGCATTATACATAATATTGTTAGTTTAGGAAATAGTATTTAAGATGAAGAAAATAAATTATAAACCGAGTTGTATTTTAAACCACAAACCGACGCGTTCTTGGATTCCAGAGCCATACAAGAGCATAATTATAATTAGACGAAAAACATTGGATTAGAGAGTATACTAACAATTTTAAGAAAATTACACAAAGAATAGTGGAAAGTAAACGGGGTGAGGTCTCAGAAGATTTGAAAAAGGGCGAACTGAACCTTATCGAGGTTCTGAGCCGAGCATGGTATATTAACGGCCTCAGGCCTTCCATTCAAAGTTACGTTATTACCCAAAAAGTAAAAACACTAGAAGAAGCTGCGATAGAGGCGGAAGCCGAAGAAAAACGTCAATATTCTGCTAAAGCTTCTCTTCCATCACAATTTCAACATATTAATCTTGGTAAAAACAAGGGGCCCGACCAGTCGAAACCCTTGAAATGTTATAATTGCGATAAACCGGGTCATTTTTCTGCAGCTTGTAATTCTAACTGTGGAAAATGTCAAAAAGCCGGACATGTTTCTCTAAACTGTCCGTCAAAACGGTATTCAAACGAAACAGAATTTAAACTAAACGTAAAACGAATAAACGAAGAAATATCCGAAGGAAATTTGGATATCGTAAACTACTACAATGGCGAGGAAAACGAAAATTCCTATCGCACAAACGAGGTTACAAACGTTCTGTGTAATAGTACACTTAAGGAAACGGACTCAAAGTCAATTATAGACGAAAGACCATATATTTTTGTTAAAATAAATGAAAGGACAATCAAAGCTCTCATCGACACTGGTGCTGAGATTAGTCTTATTAGGAAAAATGAAGTTTTTCAACCGCAAGTTGATGAAAAAAAAATTATAAGATTCAACAGCATAAGTAAAAGAAAAATCGATTGGTAAAGCAACAATAGATAAATATTTTTTGGTTCCACATCACTTATTACAGGACTATGCTGTAATTTTGGGAAACATACACACATTAAGCAAACTCTTGCCCTTGCCGGACAAGAGATGATAAGAATATTAATCACATATGATAAGACAAATTTTAAAACATAGATACTTGTTCAATCTTCGCACGTCATTTAATTTTATTATTCTCTTATTACACACATCGCATTTCTTCCCACGACCATAATAATATTTTTGCACACCAAATGTTTTCCCACAATTACCTCAAGTCCAAATATCATGTGTCCAAAGCATATCTTTCCATAATTATGATATTTTTCCATACATTCCCAGACATCCAAATATCCAATATCCCTAGCACATCATATCACGTGGCTAGCCTGTACACTATCATAAATGTATACTTTTTTTTTCTAAATTATAAATTCCCATAGACGTAAGCATAATTTTTCTATATAAGATTTTGAAGTAATTTAATAAAGATTCAGTTAAGTCGAAAAGTTGTTTTAATACAGTTATAGGAGAAGCCCTTAACTTAACAATACTTTAAGCAGACTCTTGCCCTTTCGGACAAGAGAAGATAAGAATATTACGAGAGCAAACAGACTCTTGCCGTATAGATAATAATTATGCATATAAGATAAGAATAATGTACAAGTCTGGCTGGAAACGCAACAAGAAGATACTATAAAACATAGAGCAGACCAGCCATGACTTCAGTAATACTCTTGAATTATGTTATGATACATCAATTAATAAAAACGATTTAAAAGAAAAATATAAGAATATTAATAGAAGGTTCTAACAGATGAAATTTATATAAATTTTAATACTATTAATAGTTAGGGGTTTCATTGTTGTGAAATAAGGTTAACTGGTAATAAAATAATTGTTTGAAAATAAAAAATTTTATTTTGAGCTGGAGGAAAACATCAAAACATCCATCAAGATATGTTAATCTTATCAGAAGACACAATATCACAGCTAAATACTCAAAACTATAGCGTGGCGAGAGGACACTCCACAGGAAAAAGCTACCGGATTCTGTTTTCTTATAACAAAATCTAACGCAGGTTTTTTTTCCTTCATTATTTCTAATAGTATCATTTGGTTTTTTTTTTCAGGAAGAATCTTGAAAACAGACGTATTGCTTTTAACAGAATAAATAATAACAGTATTGAACCCGGAAAACTTTTTTTTCATGTTTGAAAATTTTAGGAAAATTTTATAAAGAAATCTATGAGCTGGACCCTCCCCCCCCCCCCCAATATTATACTGTTCCGAGGTTAGCATTGAACTTATACGGGTGGGCAATGTCTCAACCCCTTCCATATTCTTCATTCGATTGGGCTCAAAATGTTCAATGACATTGACGTTCTGAATATTCCACCGGATTCTTATAATAGTTACATATTAGAGGTTGATTTAGAGTATCCACACTCAAAGTATAATGAGCACAAACGATTTACCCTTTTGTGCAGAAAACAGAACCGCACCGGGTTTTAAAACCAATAAAAGCTTATTACAGATTTAACAAGCAAACACAAATATATTATTCACTATCGGAATCTACAAACAGTGCTTAGAGAATGGGTTGAGACTATTTACTATTTACGATTTAAACAGTCTTGTTGGCTAAAGAGTTACATTGATTTGAATAATTATTATCGTATAAAAAGTAAAAATTCGTTTGAAAAGAATTTCTTTGTTGTTAAACAACGTCATGTAAAGGGCCCTTCGTGATTTTTTGATAGTTATTATCGGTTAGCACGCTTAGCGCTAGCACGTTTTTGTTCAAGTTAAAATAAAATAAACTTAAGCTTAATTGAAACAGTTTTTTTTTTATATAAACGCGAAGTAATATAATTGGAGTGACAGAATGCGCTACTGCGCAGCCAGCCGAGGCAGCCACTTAAACGAAGTTGTGTTCAATCATTAATGGGAATGTTTACTCTTACTAATAAAGCCATAATACATGGAAAAAAAATTGAATTTTGTTCATTTTATTGCATTTTTAAAAAGAAACTTGTATTTGGCCCACCCTGTATATACTCGTATATGTTCAAACATATAACAAACTATTAACCAATAATCTTTTAATTTATGGCACGAGCCCCAAAGATAAGCTAATGCATTTTTTGTGTAAGGCCTATAAAAGTAAAAGCGAAGTCGCTATCTTATTAGACCTAAATGATTTTGTCGAAATTTGTTAAAACTTATAGAACACCTTATATCCGCCGGGTGTTGAATATCAAAAATGCTTAAATTTATTTTTAGGCGATTATATTTAAAGTAAAAGCGAATTCGATATCTCATTAGACCTAAGGAATATGTGTATATCGGAGTTGGTGAAAATGTTGTTGAGCTATGATCATAGTCAACTAAAAAGAAAAATTGTAATATTTTTATCAGGTAAGCTAATGGTCCAAAATCAATTTGAGGCTTAACGTTCCGATAGGAACCATTTGGTCCATTAGAAAATTAAACCAAATGTTCTTAAACATACATAGAGATAAGATAATAAATTATATAAATATTGGAAAATGATCTTAGGATCACCATATTTAAGCATAAAGCTTGAGGGTAATTCAAGATTTCTATGCTAAGTATATGTAAATAATAATCAAAACGGTTTAATTTATAATTATTAGTTCAGACCTATTGACTCCCAAACAGTCCAACAGATAACAAATAAGAGTTTGTGTGATTCAATCATAATGATGCCACACTAAACTCAAGGGTCAACTATAATATACTATGAAACTATATCGACCCTAAGATAATGGTCGTAGATAGTAAGTCATTATTGGTAAGAACGTAGATGTTGTGTTTCTGCATCATGACTCACAAGAATTTTAAATCACTCTATTGACTAATCAGTAAACACTAATTATGTTCCCTATTTGTCAATACACTGTAAAGGGTATCATAAGATAACGTAGCATCTTGTAGAACATACATTCTGTAAGATAAACACTCAGTACAAAGTTCTTACAGATTGGCATGACTCATGCAAACTATTAGCATGTAAGTGCATATTGTAATTACTTAGTAATAAGTCAACTAGTGATAAGAAAAGTGTATATTATTAAGTAAAGCGCTAGTAATAAAATTAATTCATTACGAACAGTTGAAAAGGTTAAAGCATTTTTTCCTCTTACTAGACTTAATCTAGTTTATGTACTAGCATCAAACAAAATACACTTCTAACGATTTATGTGCCCTTAGAGTAGCGAGTTATGTCAACAGATATTGGGCAACATGCTGTTGTCATAAATATAAGTCTTATGATGCCGACGGACATCGGTCATATATTTTTATTGCTCATCTGGTTCCATTTGAACCACTTGAGAATATTTCTCATTTCAACTATAACAAGATCCTTTACATCTTGAACCAATAAAATACAATAGTTTCTTTATTTTAAAATAAATATACTCGTAAACGCTCAACTAGTTCCATTTGAACCACTTGAGATTATTTCTCATATTGTAACAAGATCCTTTACATCTTGAACTATTGAAATCCGAGTTTTCGTAGTTGCACTACACTGAGAAAAAAGAATTATCTAAATTCAATGAAAATACGTCTTTGTTAAAGGTTTTCATAAATTTAATGAAAGGATTACTTGGTTTAAATTTTCTTTTTTAATATTTAATAATATTTTTTACATTTAATGGAAGTTCGTCTCATTGAAATTACAGCGTTATCTTTATAAGAAAAATATAGTTTTCATAATAAATCAAAACTACATATTATCATATTCAATATGAGTTTCATCAAATCAAGACATAAGACTTCTTTGAATTGACTTCAATACAAATTTGATTTACCCCATTCATGAATTTAATTACGGGTTCATTGTTTTAAATAATCATTTCATAGTTTTTAAGATTCTTTACTTGGTTTTGGGTTTGAATGTCAATGTTTTCATTTTCGTAGAAATGTTCTTGTTTATGGAAGCAAATCGCTTGTTTTTATATTGCGCATTACGTTGTCCATTCCAGTCGCGTGTAAGAACCAACGAGGTAAAGTCAGACAACGTATAGTTTTTGATTTCTCGGTCATTTTGTATGTCCTTGGAAAAAGAAAATGAGCTCAGAAATTGTTGCAGAAAGTGAAGTTTATAGCAGTACAGTAGTGAATACGACAACTAGTGTTTCGCAAGCAGAAGAACTTTTGAATGTTCTAAATCAGCTCCAGGGATCCGTGTTTTTATCCGAGTTTCTAGGTTAATTTATACATGAAGTGTACAAACTTGTTAAACTTTCAATAATAAACTTTATAGAACATGCAATAACCGTCGACAGCTTAAAGTTTATGAATGCTCATCATTTGGATCATATCATTCCTGATATAAAATACGGACAAAGAATAATTTTCGAGAATTTCGAGAAAAAAGTTGATCGAAATTTTTCACGCCTAATCTCGACGCCAAAGACGTCTATCGACATCGATATTGTTTCAGGTTATTTAATTTTACAAATATGTATATAAAAAAGTTTAATTTTTTTAACAAATGTAGATGAAAACCTCCTACAAGATAAAAAGTGGCTACAGTATAATTCTGGCCCACAAGAGCAAGTTTTTAAGATATGGAAGAGTATAGCTCCACTTCGGAATAACACTTGCAAAAATGCTGAGAATATTGACGCTGTTTTAAATGAATGGCCATTATACAAGCAGTCCTTTGGTTATTCTTTGGTAATTTAAATCGAAACAATCAAATAACTTAATTAAATTGTAAATGATTCTATATTGACATTGATTTTGAGTTGCGATTTCCAAATAAGTCATCGAGGTTCTATTCTTGTTTTGAGGATTTCATGGGCAAAATAGTCCCTATAATGAGAAAGGATATTAAGGATCCGAATAGTAAAGAACTTCTTAAGGAGTATTGTCAATACGACAAGTTAATGGTAATAATGGTAAGTTAGCCTTTTTATAAAAACCTTTTAACCTTATATCGATTTTTGTAGAGAACCAATTGTGTGTCATCTTTATTATACTTCATTCTTTACTAATTCCTACGGCAAGGACACATAAATTTGACGAGAAAAGCAACAAAAGACGCGTTGTGAAAGCATCTACAAGCGATTCAAGGAGATCGTTTTTGTATCACGTTCAGAATCAAGTAGATCTGGAAAACGAAATAAAAGAAATAACCGTCGAATGTGTGAAAACCAAAAAGCGATTGCAGCCTCTAATACTTGGCGTCGGTATAGATTATTTTTCTTTACAACAATTTTATGTTTATTTTTATGATTGTTTGTACAAAGTTCCAAATTTCCTCAGAGCTCTTGGCACTTGCTTTAAGGTGTTCCAAGTTTTTGACTTGGAATATCCGAAGGAATGTGAAGTTGTTTGGAACTTCATGCAAATATATTTTTACCAGATTAAAACGCCATATGATCTGAAAAATTCGCAACTTGCTAATCTTTTGTCGAATTTAGCATAAGCTGATTTATATTAACATAATTCTTAGTTTTTATGCCGTGAAAGCTAATTCATTATTTTTGAATACTTTTTATATATGTTTATTTATTTTTAACTAGTACTATAAGTATGACGACTTTGAATTGTTTTGTTTGCCTGGAAATATATTTAGAATTAGAAAAATTATTTACCCATTTACGATATGTTCATATGCTTGAAATTTTTTTGGAAATCAATGAAGTATATTTTGTTTGTCAGCAAATAGAAATAGGTTCCTACGATACTCATTTTGCTAGCTACTCTGTAGAGAAATACTCCAATTGCTTTGAAGTAATAGACATTAAGGTCATTAAACATGCACCTATTAATTTCCACATGTCTTCAACAGGAAAAATTTTTTTAAGAATAAGAGAAAATATGTAATTTCTTTTTTTAAAATTATTGAAATAAATTACTTTACAAATCCAGTCTTTGTTCTTTTATTTATTTATAATTTCAATTTTTTTATAATTGAGGTAATATCTATTTTTGTAATAAATAGAGGCAATAGGTTCAATGAAATCCTATTTATTAGAAGAAAGAACAAATCATACTAGGTTTAAAGGAATTTTTTTTTGAGGAATGTATATTTTGTTTAATTTGAAGATAGGCATAACATAATTTCAAATAGCTTTTAACATAACATCAATTAGTTGATCTCTGGTTTTAAGAATTAGAGTTTTTAATTTTAAGTAATTTTCCAAAATTTTGTTATATTGATGAAAACAATTTCATTAAAACTTATGAAAATTTTCATGAATTGTATGTGATTTGTCTTTCGATGTATACCATAATTTTAGTATTGATTTAAAGAATTCAGTTTTATTAATGGTAGGAAACTTTCCATAGGCTCGAAATCATTGCGAATTTTCATTGTTTTTAATGTAGTTTTCTTTGGTTTTTCGCTGGGTGTACATCAGACCTTCAGTCTAGAATTGTTCGCTTACACAGAACAACCTAGTTTATATTATAATAAAACACATAATTAAAATATATTCAAACATTTTGTTTAAATACCAAATAACATAATTAGCGTCAAGTAATTCTATCTTTTAACGGTTTATGTGCCCTTAGAAATAAAATTATTTTGTACGCATTCAAAACAAAATAGATTTGAACAGTAGTATATAAGTACAATCCGTTTTATAAAGAAAATACGGTAGTAAATCAGATTTAAGAAAGGAAGAAAGTGTTTTTCAAAAAGAACCGTGTTATTAGTCGGAAATTCGCAAAGAAATCCATAGTACGTTCGCAAGATATAACTAAAGAAAAGTCATATTTAATCACGAATGATTCGTTTTTCTTGAGTTGGATTTCTCTAACCAACTGTTCAGTAGTTACTCACTAGTTACTAGCCAGTCAGTTATTCAGTTGTGGTTGTGGGTTGGGGAATATGAAGAAGTGCGATGTACAGCTCCTCACTCTTGGAATGGTATTCTCGCACCGTGCAATTTAGATTAGCCTCCACATCAACAGACATCACCACTAAATTCAATGTATGACTCATTCATATATTGTTACAGTTACGTATACATCTGCAAAAGATATGGGATCAAATGATGCAAAGTCCGAAACATCAATATTTAAATCAAATATTGAACCATCCCAAAACATCAGTATCAAAACATCAGTATTTGGCGAGGTCTATCGCAAACCAAATACAAACCAAACTAATTATAATAATTTGTTATCAAAAATCAACAAGAACATTTATATAAAAACCCGGACTTCGAAGAGATGAGCGTTCTTCAATTTTTCATTTTAAATAAATTTAATTATTAAAGAAGAATCGTGTATTATTTTATATAAATAATTGTATACATAACTGGCGCAGTCGGAAAACTTCGTGTATACACGGGCTCAAGAAAATTACTCTACAAGAAATTTTCAAAGTTAAATACGTTTCAATGACAAAATTAAAATCCCGAAATTGGTCAAATGTATTGAATGGAATAATTATTATATTTAATAATATGGGAAAACCTAAAAATTTAACTATAGATAATGAAAGCTCATTAAGAAGTGAAATAGTAAAAATTATCTTGCAAAAGAGGAAATACAAGTACATTACACTACACCGAATTACCATACAGGAAACTCAGATATAGAAAGATATCATAATACCCTAAATGAACATTTGAGAACATTCATAGTTCGACAAAAAGAGAAACAAACTTTATTTTCAGTAGACCCAATAATGAAATCTCTACGCATTTATAATACAACTATTCATTCAGCAACAAGTGAAGAACCAGTCCGAATTCATTAAGGGGATGCTAATATCGAAAAAATTAGAGAATTAATAAAAGAAAGAAAAGAAAGATATATATATTAAATTTAAACAAAAACAGGAAAAATGAAGAAATTAACTCCAATGCTATAAAAATAGAAACAAAAAATAAATTAGAGCCTAAAACAAAATTTAAAAAAAAATAACGATAAAAATGAATATCATTTACAACGACACAAAAAAGAAAAAGTATGAAACTAATAATAAAAATATCTATAATGATAATGAAATACAACCAAATACAAGTAGAATTCAACAACACTTTGTAGATTTGTAGATAATTTTGAATATATTGCACATCAATTATATCATTTAGAACACGAGAAACATCGATTATTAACATTTCTATAATAGAATAACAGTTATTAGAATGGTCTAAGGAGACATGGAATAAAAAATATAATATAGAAAACCAAATTTCTTATTTGTTAAAAAATTATATAGAATCAATAGAAGATTGGGAAAGTAAATGTATAGAAAACTGCGAAAACATCAGAAAATCATTAGAATCATATTTTAACACAACATATAATGATATTATTTCACTTTTAAAAGATAGAGATATTGAACGAAAAGGAGGAGCTAGATATTTAATAAATTAATATTGTAAAAATATTGGACTTAAAGAAGGGTGTTTAAACGCAGATGAATATAACATTAATAGAAAAACGAGAGGTCTCATTAATTTATGGGGAAGAGCATTCAAATGTTTACCAGGAACAATGGATGATGAAAACGCCGCAATGGTAGAAGCACATTTTCAAGCCATAGAAAATAATCAAATAACGTTACATGAAAATCAAAACTAACTTGTGAAGCAAAGTAATTCATTTAAAAAACAAATTAAAACTATCGAAGAAAAAATTAATAAAAATCACGGAATAATTAAAGACAATACTAATACATTTCATAAAGAAACCAACTATCTACAGAAAATTCAATTTCAAAAAGAATGTGAGAATATAATTTGATCCGATATTAATATTTTAAATAAAAACATTAAGAAATTAAAGGAAATAATACTAAATTCAAAACTCGGTATACTCAACAGATATATTTTAGAAGATGAAGAAATAGCTAAATTCCATATTACTATTGAATAGTATTCAGATATTAAATGTACAATAGCTTTAAGGGGTAACACCACAGTAAAATTTTCAAAAATTCGTTTTTTTTTTTGCTTAAAAAATTGTTTGAACGTTGGAGAATATGAGGAAAAAAGTTTTAAATATGAAAATCAATTTTTTCATGGCATTTCGAGCTCTTTACCGAGCGCGTCAGGCTGCTTCGCTACGACTACCAGTGTCGGATCAGGTATCCATCTGAGAAGATACTGCCTGTTGGTTTCTAACTTCTCGAATACACTAATATATATCGCTAGAAAGTTTTTGTATTCCATAGGATGCATTTTCACGCAGAATTACGTTAGTATAGCGTCAGTTCATGTACAAAAAGGTCAAAATTTTTCAGCGTATCTTCAAAATAATATTTCGAAGAGAAACACGTAGGGGACTTTCGATACGTTGATTTAAAAATTAGTTATTAGCAAATAACTGTCTTAGTTTTGGTCGAAAATTGAATAAAATTATTCAAATACTCGCCAGTCACACAAAACTCAATATTTCTATATGTATACGATCCCAACATAGAGATCGGGTTCAGTCTGTTAATCCGAGATTTGTATTGAAAATCATTGTAAGAGCTGAAGCTTGCAACTATTCTAATAAACAAATTAAGTAAATTAATTTAGAAATTATGTTTTATTCAGTTCAGCGGAAAGGAACATAAAAATCATTTTTTTATAAGAATCCAGGACCACATTTTTAACTCGCGTGAGTTATTAAAAACTAAAATCACTAGATGTAAGTTAATTGAAAACAATAAAGAAGAAATTGTACAACTCACGGAATCAATAATAATAGTTAAAAATATGAAACATAAGAAAATGATTCATAATTGTGAAAAACCGCACTGTAGAACAAGAAATAATTTTAAATGGACACGACATTATTCGCTTTGATGGATGTAAAATAAAAATAAATAACATAACTTTTAATAATTTCAAAATTCCATATTATCAACATTTAATTTTATCTAACATTGCTAAAAACATAAACTATACTAAATTCCAAGAAATTTATTAGCAAGATATACATTGGAAACAATTCGAACAAATTAAACTGTATGAATTAGAAAAATTTAATAATAAAGAAATCTATAACAAACAAAGTTGGATAAATTACACATTTTTATCAATTGTTATAATAATTATGTTAATAATAGGAATATATGGTATATGTCTTACAAAAATAAATGTAACAATAATAATAATGTAAATATAGAATAATCGACATCCAACAAGACCAGGAGTCTAGACCTAGTGCCAGGAGTCTAGACCTAGTGAGGGAGGAGTTACGTACACATCTACAGCAGACTTTTAATCAAGTGGTACAAAGTCCAAAACTTCAATATTTAAATCACATCAAGAATCAAATATTGCACCATCCCAAAACATCAATACCGAAACATCAGCATTTGGCGAAGTCTATCGCAAACCAAATACAAACCAAACTAATTAATTTGTTATCAAAAATCAACAAGAAAATTAGAAAATTAAAGAAAAAGAACTAATTGGAGTCGTTTCACTTTTTGATAAAGATAGAGTCAACTAACCATCTAAGGTTAGTTAATCGCGGCAATTTAGTGCCGCGCAAAACAAAACAGTCGGAAATTCGTAAAGAAATCCATAGTACGTTCGCATGATCATATTTTATCACGAATGATTCGTTTTTCTTGGGTTGGATTTCTCTAACCAACTGTTCAGTAGTTACTCACTAGTTACTAAGCAGTCAGTTATTCAGTTGTGCTTGTGGGTTGGGGAATATGAAAAAGTGCGATGTACAGCAGTCGTATGAAACCACCAAACAAAGCATGACTCACGCCACTCCGACATAGAGCTTGCTAAGTTATAATTAATGAGCCCATCAGGTCACACAATTGATAAGCCCATTGGTTACACAATTGATAAGCCCTTCAGACCATACATATTACATATATGTAGGTAACTCTACTTTCTTATACTTGCATGGTGCATGCTTATCTGTACTTGCACTTATCTGTAGCAGACGCAATTAAATCTGTTATTCGATACTTTAATTGAATTTTGGCTATCGTTCCTAAAACATAACATATTCTTCTCATTAAATATTCTTGTTTTAACCATCGGCAGATTTAATGGTTTCTTTCTTATTTATGAAGGCCTTTAACTTATTGGAACAAGTTACATAGGTATAAGCCCATTTGGCCACCAAGTCACAGTCACACGACTAAAGAAGCCCATCTGGCTATAGGACTAATAGTATGAGCCGATATAGTACATTAAATACTTTACTGCATCAGCCAACTGCCCGAATGCATTCTTAGATAAACAAAGCTAAAATAATCGAATGTATTCGTGGATAAATAATAAAGTCCTTTAAGTAAAGGGGCCCATAGACGAACATTCTTGCGTGTCTATCTTCCATGAAAATTGGTATTTTTCTCGAAAATCTATTGTGTATGTGGCTGCATGATGGCATTTCATGCATGCTGTCATGCGGCATGATGGAAATCAAATCATTATGATTTTTGTGGGCGGAGCTAATGCGCATGACAACATGCATGTGGGTCTATGGCGATCGTCATTCCAATTTTGCAGTTTTCGAATGCAGATGACGGATCATTGAAGGTGAAAGATAATATTTTTTTTGGTTCTTGTTCCGTATCCTGACGAAAAAGAAACATCTTATTACCAGGTGCATTGAAACATCTTATTACCAGGTGCGTTGGCGTTACCACGTCATGTCGACACCTGCTCGCGTACGGGTGGATCGACGCAAACAAAAAATCCTTTGATGTCCGGCTTTTAGGATTTTTTGTGTCCCTACTTTTTATTACCCACATCCTCGTATTATCCAAATTCTTTTATTACCTAAATCCTTTTTGTTTTTCATAAATCATAAGCGGAAACTAAATAACATTTTCTCTTCGACTAACTACCAACCATGATTTGCCAAATTAAATATTAAATATAATATCTAATTAAACTTTAACTCGATCTAGAACAAATCTCTTTATCGGAAGGCTACAAAGATATAAGGATAGCTGTAAAACTCTTGAGTTGTGCTTAGGACAAGACCCAACAATTCTTGTGGTACAATAATCTGTTTTTTGCGCTTTGTCGTAGTACATTTACTATTGTTTATTCTTTATTTAATTGTTTTTATTTATATTTTTATTTCTCTTCCTTTTTCTCCTCTTTTATTCTGAACATCATCGTCCAAAACACTGTCGATTAGGAGAGTACAAGCCACTACGTCGACCATTGAAATTTTGAAGCGAGACTGGTTGTCATGAACGTGTATGTGAAATCAAAATTCATGCATGGCACGCATGAATGACATGCAAGAATGTCCGTCTATGGGCTCCTTAAACCATCTTAAAATAACGGTTTCCCGTTTGCAACGGAAACCAAGGTTTCTTTAGAACGTTAAGCATATTTTTAAGTCAGTCTAATTTTATAATCCATTAATGACACTTGAAATAAACACGGTAAAAAAAACACGATTGCAAATTTTATTGGAACAACTTCGTTGCGGCTTGTTTACTTTTTGTAGTCGTCGGAATATTGAGTCCAATAGTTTACAGCATTTAAATTATGCTTTGTTCGATTTCTTAGAGTTTCATATGTAAGTAGCACGTTTTTTTGTCTAAAATTGAAATAAAATAAGCTTAAGAGTAGTATGGATATGTACGTTCCAGCTCAGTGGTACGGATGGTACGGTGATAAGAGATTGTTCTAGAATGTTCTAGAAGGTTGATAAGAGATTATTCTAGAAGGCTGATAAGAAATTGTTCTAGAATGTTCTAGAAGGTTGATAAGAAATTGTTCTAGAAGGTTGATAAGAGATTGTTCTAGAATGTTCTAGAAGGTTGAAGATGACGTCAGCATGTTGCAATAAAGGATGTAGGTATTAAGGATCAAGGTCAAGAATCAAGGATGGGGGTCTTAAGGATCAAGGTCAAGGATGCGGGTCTAAGGATCAAGGTCGAGGATGGAGGTATTAAGGATCAAGGTCAAGGATCAAGGTTGGAGGTCTCAAGGATCAAGGTCAAGGATTAAGGATGGGGATCTTAAGGATTAAGGATGGAAGTCTTAAGGATCAAGGATGGGGGTCTTAAGGATCAAGGTGGAGGTCTCAAGGATCAAGGTTAAGGATTAAGTTGGAGGTGTTAAGGATCAAGGTGAGGGTCTTAAGGATCAAGGTTAAGGATGAAGATAGAGGTCTCAAGGAGTTGATAAGGAATTTACTCATCCTACTCGAGATTGTTCTAGAAGGTTGAGGATGACGTCAACAGTTTGAAAAGATCATTCTAGAAGGTTCTAGTGGTTTTATTATACAACGAAAAAAAGTTATATATTATTTTTTGTTTATTTGTGGCCAAAAACCTCAAATCCGCCTGACGTCCGTCCGTCCGTCCGTCCGTCCGTCCGTCCGTCTGTCCGTGAACACGATAACTCAAGAACGCCTTCACCTAGGATCTTGAAATTTTGATTCTGGATGTTTGGTTGAATTTGTAAGGCTAAGTTCGTTAACGGGCAAAATCGTCCTACTCCTTCGGGTAGCTGCCATACAAAATGTCCTTAAAACACGTGTTCAAGAATATTGGTCGATAACTTCAGAAGGGTTTAAGCTACGACATTGAAATTTTGTATGTGTTATTTTTCCAATAGTTGGAGCTAAATGTATGATTATGAAGAAAATCCTATTAGTCCTTCCTGTAGCTGCCATACAAATATCCTGTCAAAAAGTCTTCACTTAATTTACGGAACTCACTATAACTCAAGTATTCTTTTAGCTATGAACTCGAAATTTTGTACAAATTAGTTTTGAGTGAAAACAAAGTTCGAGTTTACTAATCAGCAAAATCCGTTTACTCCTTCTGGTAGCTGCCATACAAAATGTCCTTAAAACACGTGTTCAACAATATTTTTCGATAACTTTTGAACGCTTCAAGCTACGAATTTGAAATGTTGTACACGTTCATTTTTAAATGGTTCCAAGGAAAAGGATAAATATGTAAGAAATCGAGTGAGTCCTTCCTGCATCTCCCATGTAAAAGTCCTTCAAAAAGGAAATTTTTTTTCGATGACCCAGTTCAAGATATGAAATTAAACACTGAATATTGTCTTTTAGTTTTGAGTAGCAATCTAATGGCAGTCCTTAATAAAGGACATACAACATGCACACACGTAATTCTACTTTATCCCCAACTACAATATAAATCGGAGTTCAGTATTCATCTAGAGTATTATACGATTGGCTTGCAGCCGATCGTGACTGCGGTATGTTTTAATGATATGATTATAAATATGCAAATTATTATATTGAAAAAGTAGAAAGTAGTTTGATAATAAAAACTGAAAGACAAAAAATGATTAATGCTATTTAGTACTTAGAATGATAAGAAAATAGTATATAAATAACATAAATTTCTACTTTACTTTGAAAACTAACTAGAACACAAACAGTGTAAGTAATATATTATTTTTAATAATGATATGATTTAATTTTTCCTTTTTTCTTTTTATAGATGAAATATATAATACACGAATTGAGTTTTTTCAATACTGTTTATAGCAGTTTAAGGTGGGACGATGCAGACGTTGCACGTTCCACTTTTTTCCAAAAATCAATCGAAGAACTTAAAAATAATTTTTCAATAACGAACTTACAGATATGTATAGCACAGGCGATACTTATACAGAAATTGATGAAGGACGAGATAAAATTAAATAAATTCCTCATAGAACTATTAATGATAGAATAACGAGAAAAAAATAAATATTCTCTATTTTTATATAACAGTATATGTTTATTCTTGGTTTTATTATTTCAGATCCAGGCGGTACTAATACAGAAATTCTTGGTTTTATTATTGCAGGTTAAGCTCCGTTCAAGAATATTGGTTGATAACTTCAGAAGGGATTAAGCTACAACATTGAAATTTTATATATATTATTTTTCCAATAGTTGGAGCTAAATATATGATTATGAAGAAAATCCTATTAGTCCTTCGTGTAGCTGTCATACAAATATCCTATCAAAACGTCTTCACTTAATTTACGGAACTTACTATAACTCAAGTAATCTTTTAGCTATGAATTGGAAATTTTGTGCAAATTAGTTTTACCTTAATAAATTTACAATTATATATCGCCCAGGCGATACTAATGGAGAAGATTGTAAATAATGAGATTAAATTGAATAAACTGATAGTTGAGTTAATAATGTTAGAATAAAAATATTTTTTTTCTGAGGATAAAAATAGATCTTTAAATTGTGTTCTGGAAATTTAGTTTGTACTAAAGGAGGTGGCGCTGAAGTTTAGGGTTGCGATGGCGGGAAATTAGCTAAAATTTATAATTCGTGATCGTAAATTTGATTTCGAGTGCGCTATATGGAAGTTATGCTCAGCAAATTCCACCAGCTGTAAGGGTGTTTCGGATAGTAGGCATGATACACCCTCTGACGAGTCTATGCCCTCCGATGACGAAACAGCTCCTTCGGACCTAGTCCAACACAATCTTATGAAACTGGCGTATTCAGTGAAGGTTTTCCAACTGTCATGTCCTCAAGGACAGCGATTAATCAACAGTCGGGGATTTCGTGTTGGGGAAACCAGAAACCCCACTGACGCCGGAAAACAACCAACATTTAATCAATACAATTGATGTTATACTTTCTTGACCGTTGGTTAATCTTTGGTTTTTCATGAAGCCATGTGTTTTTAAGTGAAATATAATAATTTAAAAGATTTCCTTAAGCGAAAAACAGTCTTAAACGTTTTTTTAATAAATACAATTTAAACCTTTTCTTGTGAAGAAAAATTTTTGTTTATGAATTCGTTTAAAATTATAGAATGAAAAGTTGGAATAAAATAGAAATTCTAAAAGCTAAAAAATTTTCATACGGTTTGTATCTTAAAAGCATATTACTGGTATACGATAATAGAGTTACACATGCATACATATGTATACACATACATACATACATAACCATATAGAATAAGATAAGAATAAAACATAACATAAGAATCGATGTACACATCACAAACAGATAAGTTTTAATTATTTAAGATATGTATTGATGATCATTATGAAACGGATCAAAGTACAAGCCTGACCGAAATGCAAACTGATAAGAACGCCCTATAAAATGTAATTTAAGTCAGTCAGCAGAGGAGATATATTTTAGTGATCAGAAGAGATGTGTAAGCATTGTGCATTGAAACTAATAAAACAAATTTAAAAATAAAATTCTAGAACAATAAACTGGGTAATCAACGAACAGAAGAAATAAACAATTTATTTTCTTCTTAAAAATCACGGCTCAGTGGATCGCAGCAAAAAGTAGAAAAAATCAAAGCCGAGATTTTATTTTTTTAAAAATATGGTTGAAATAAAATAGGTAATCAATTCCATCGAAACTCGCAAAAAATTTAATCGGTAACAGTATAGAATTACTTTTTAGCAATTTAAAAATTTTATGAATTCTTTCGATAAAATTAGAGGAAGAAAATCTTCCATCAATTTAATAAAAACAGTTTTCTTCTTGAATAATATTCTTGCAGAGAAATTAAGAATAAAGAAATCATTTTCTCATCTATAAACAAAGTGATAGTTTCGAGTAAGTACTTACTGGATTGAGTTCCTTTTACTATTTCAAAAACAAGAACCATACTAAAAGCCAAGCAATTTCTTTCCTTACGAAAGTTCGTGAATATTGTGCACAATAACTCAAAAAGTCTTTCAGCTAAGAATTTTTAAAAAAATTCTTGAATTCGTTTAGAGAAAAGAGCACAAAATCAAGTTCCGTAGTGAGAAAAATCGCAGTACTGAGTTTCCATCCAAATTTTCATAAGTTTTGTTATCGATTGAGTGACTTCCGAAACTGATATTTAGTCCGATTTCTTTGAATATGTGTTTTCATTTTAAGTTCGTTTAAGTGCGAAATTTTTGTTTTTCTTCGTGTAGCTTTACCGAATATTGGCCAATAACTGAAAAGACTTGAAGCTAGGCATTCGAAATTTGGTGTATGTTATATTTCCGACCGTTTCCGATAATACAATTAATTGAAATTAAGTCCTTTATTTAAATTAAATCATGTGGGTCCTTTATGTAGCAGCCATAGAAAAGTCCTCTAGTAGCCAGGAAGTTGAGACTTACGAAATGGTTTGATTGATGATTAAGCTCGAGTTTGCTAGTTTGGGAAACTCATTTACTACTTCGATTAGCTTCCATACAAAACTCGAAAAAAATGCGCGGTCACGAATATTGGCCAAAATCTGTAAAACGATACAGGCTATAAATTTGAAATTTTTCCGAAGCTAATTTTCCAAAATTTTAATAGAGACTGAATATTACGAGAATTCATTTTCGTACAGACAAGATACAAAAGTATTTGAAAAATGTCTGTCTTTTGCTTACACTAAAGCCCTACTTCTGCAAGGAAGTCGAAATCTAATTCAAATTTGATTTCAAATAGAAGCAGGCTGAGTTCAACTGTGAGCTAAATTTACCCAATCCTTCTGGTACCGTCAAACAAATGTTCTTAAAACAAGTGCTACCGAATATTAACAGATTATTACACACCGCTTGAAGCAAGGAACTTGAAATTCGGCATACCTACGGTTTTTTCCCGATAGTTGTAACTAAAGGAATGAATACGAATAAATTCGTGTGTGTCCATCGTTTATCAGCCATACAAAAGTCCTGGGCAAATTTATGCACTTATTCTTTCGAACGTTCTTTAAAAGTTAACTTTAAGTTAAAAAATCAATAACGCACGAAGTCGAAATTAACAAGAATTAGTTTTCGAGTTAAAATTAAGATTAAAATTATTAGTGAACGCAATTCCTCCACTTCTGTGGGTAGCTCCCATACGGAACTCTTTAAATCACGCAGTTTTACTTATTGCACGATTTAACAAAGAATTCTAGATTTTTTTTGTTATATGTTTTCACCATTGCAAATAATAAGAACGTGTAAAATCAAGGTACTTCTTAAAGTATATCATCATCATCATCAATCGCGCGACAGCGCAAATCGGGGCCAAGCCTCCTTACCACACAAAATTCCTTAAAAAAATTGGTGCTTCAATCACCCACTTTTCTGATAGAACGTGTGACTACTGAATCAAATTAAAAAAATAATAAGATAGCAATATTATATCACACCATTGACGATAATTTAAATTTATCTAAGGAAATTTTGTAAAATATCCCCCTGTAATTAAAGCATATCATTCTTACACTATCGAATTTCACATTGTATCGAATATTTTAAATTTTTTTTCGAACGTGAAAATTATACTTTTGTAAAGTAAAAATTGTTGAATGCGATGGAAAATTCGATAGAAAACTCGATCGTGTAATACGGGTTTCAGTTTTGAAAAGAAAATTTAAAATCTACGATAAAAACTCAGATGAATTATTTTTGTAGATACAAAAACCAATTAATTGTAAAACAGATCATATTTAATGTACCCAAGTAAGAAGAATTTTGTTCTTGAAGAAATTTGTCTTGAATTTGATGACCATATTTATTTAATCGCAAAAGAAGAAAAAAGTATAAAGTCAATTTTATTATTTACCGCTAATTATTAATTTACAAAATAATGTTAAAAGTCGTTATAAAGCCTGCATTACACTGTTTGCTACAATGTCAAATATTTCACTATTCTCACTGGCAAATGAAATCTCATACTGTAATCGCCTAATTTCTTTTTCCCACCTTATTTTATTTGTTCTATTTTGCCGGAAAAAATTGATTGAATTTGATTAAACTCTTCGCCAAATATTTGAGAGCATGGCATACAGTGCAATACAAGCTTATCGACATTTTTTCGATTGCTATTGAATTGCGGTATCACGGGGGTATTGTAAATATTTATGATTTATGTTTTCTTGCGGAATCTGTTCGTGAGATCAAAACTAATTTACTTACGTGTTTTCCATGATTTTATTCTCATACTACCTATACCAACTTTTTCAACGATTGTATTATTTAATTGAACGAAAAGGTACTGAGGTGGTCGTTCAAATTATGATAATATTAAAATATTAATCAATTTGGAACATGTAGTACTCTTCTCGTTTTTGAGCCTTGAAAGTCTTTTTCAACAGTAAAAGTACATCACGATCTATTTCACTAGTTATTCACGATATTCACAAAATTAAATAAAAAATATCCGAATATTAGTAAACTTTTTAAACCGAGTTTCAACAATTTTCCTCTTCAACTGTGAAATCTGTTATCAGTTGTAGTATTTAAATTAGACCGGCGAACAGTTTCGTAAATAAATTTATAATATATTTTGTAAAAAAAATGTTTAAAGTAAACAATCTCTGCTCATAATTTTTTATTACACGAACTGAAATAATAGCACCAAGAAACACAACCTCAACATTGCCTAACCCGAAGAACACTGCCCGACAAATTTCAAGCTGCAACCACGAAACCATGAGTCGTACTCCCAAACTACCACTTCCAGTCCCAGCTCAACTATCAGCTAAAGATAAGAAATGGAAAAAATCTTGTTCCCATACTACAGTTGAAGCCCTTGGTGGAATAAGGGGTCAACTCAAAATTTTTGAAAACTGAGGATATTACGTCATTGTAATGGCAGATAAGTGTATTTTGGTGTTGTTTGACCAAATTTGTCAACAATTACCTAAAACTAAGAATCATAAGGAGTTAGCTGCATCAGCTGAATTTCATCCGAATGCAATAAGGGGTTATCTCAATTAAAAAAGTCAAAAAAGGGCTAACTCAAGAGTTATACCCTTTTTTCATTTCAAGTATTTGATGATTTACGAGTTAAATTAACCCTAATGATTGCATGAGTTTGTAGTGTGGCGCTCTTCAACTTCCCACCCAATAAACCCCAATTCAATTTCTGACCTAAGATCTATGACGATATTAGTGAAAATATGTAGGATCGTTCCATACCTTCATAGGGATTTTAAAGTAAAAAATATGAACACGTATATTTTCCGATTAAATAAAAAGCCTGAATATCTAATCAAACCTATGGCGGAATTCGTGACAATGTATCCACCTCTTTTACATTAGATTCATAAAGGTGCTCTTACACGAGCAATTTTTCAAGCAATTGATTGCCCGATGACTATTGTCAAAACTAGTGGAGCAATTAATGGAGCGATACAGGGCAATATCATGCTAGTTGCGGAAATATTTCGGCAATGTGGCAATGTTTTCACAGATTGATGGTATTGCTCGCCCTATAGTTGCTGTATTTCCACTAACTTGGAAAATTCCGAGCAATTGTCCTCGTTCGGTGATTCAATTGTCAAGTTTTCTTTTGCATTTATTTGTCAAGTTTTGTGTTATAATGGCTTGGAATTCAAATATTTCCAATTTTACTTTATTATTTCAATAATACAGTATTGTTATCGATTTTTAAAAAAAAAAAATTTGCTACCCTCAAAATTTTTTTTTTCACGTTTCATGACGAGTAGACACGAAAAAAGCAAAAAAAAATTTCAGTCCGTCTGTCCGCCGTACGCCGTACGTCGACCGCTGTACGCAAAATCGTTTGAAGGCTCGTAGCTCCCAAGCCCTTTGAGCTATTAAATTGAAATTTTTTATGAATAGACTGGGTAGGCCCCTTAAAGTGGCCAAATTTGGAGGGGTAGGGGTGTGAGGGGAGAGGAGGGGGAAGTGTTTTAGACGAAAAATTTTGGTTTCTAGATCTCAGCAACCGCTTATGCTAGGAGGCTGAAATTTGGAATTTATATAGAACTTCAGTAGTGGACTCATTTGCAAAAAAATTGCCGATATAGGTGAAGGGGTTTGGGAGTGGGGGGAAAAATAATGCGTCCGAAACGCAAAAAAGGTGAGATCGACCCATTCTAAAATCCATATCTCCTAAACGGGCAATGCCACAAAATTGAAACTTAAGGAATATCTGTAGGTATACTAGGAGATTTGAGTAGGGGCAGTGGCGTACGGGGGTGGAGTGAAAAACTTTAGATTACGATATCTCACGAACCAATTGTACTAGACAAATAAAATTTGGTTTGTGTATAAAGGTTGATAATTGAAGTTTGCTGAAAGCAAAATTTTTCAAGGGGGCGGTGGAGCATAAAAGTGGAGGGGGTAAGAATTTTTCAAAAAAATCACGTCTCATATCTCAAGAACAGTGTAAGATCGATACTAGTAGGCCTAATAGACCCCTAGCAGAAAACAAAATTTTGGATGTGATGGTGTAGAGGGTGAGGGTCGGGGAGGGTGAAAAGGAAAAAGTTCCGATTTTAATATCTCGACAACCTATAATGATATAAAGCTGAAACTTGGTATTTAGATAGAGCTATATTAGTAGCATCTAGAAAAAATATAATTTTTTATAGGGGTAGTATGGTACGGGGGTGGGGGTGGTAGGTGTTTTTCCTATCTATAGAACGGCTTTTGCTACAAAGTTGAAACTCGGTACGTTTATGTAAATCAACTAGAAAACTAATTTAGATTAAAAAAAATTTCAAATATCCATTGGCGTTCGGAGGGGGGGCAAAAAAAATTATCAGTGAAAGTGCATATATTTTCACGGTTTTCGTCATATCTATTAGGTCTTCCCAAATATTGAATTCATTTTTATTTTACGGCTTCTTCATATAAATACCTAGAAAGTGTTTTCAGGATTTTTTAAAATTCAACCCCTAAAGAGGTGCAAAGTGGGTTGTACACTTTTTCACGAATTCTACTATATCCCCACGTCGTCTTATTAGATATCGAATTTCTTTTCGCTTTCACGTGCTTGCGTAATAATCGCCTAAAACTTGTTTTTAAGTTTTTTCCTTTTTCAGCCCCTAAGAGGGTATAAACGGGTTGAACACGTTTTCACGAGTTCCGTCATTTCTTTTAGAAGTGATAAGAAATTGAATTGGATCCTACTTTCTCGTGCTGTCTTCATATTTATTTATTAACTCCTTTCAGGATTTTTGTATATTCAACCCCCAAGTGGGTGTAAGGAGGTTGCATATCTGGTGATATATCGAATTCATTTTTACTTCCTAAGGTTTCCCATATAAAAAAGCCAAAAAGTGAATTTCAGTATTTTAGATATTCAATCCTAATGGGTGTAAGGGGGTTGTATGCTTTTCAAAGTTTCGACATATTTCTTAGGTTCGATGAGATACTAGATCGCTTTTCATTTCCACAGACTTTTTATATAATCGATTACAAACCCATTTCTCAATTTTTCGATATTCAACCCCCAAGGGTTTGCATTTGTTTTCACAATTTTTGCCATTCCTTAGTTCTGATGAGATATAAAATTGATTATTACGGCCAACCAATTCACGATTTTTCGAATTTCCAGAACCAAGGAGGTGTGAAGGGTTTGCTTACGTTTTCACAAATTCTTCAAAATCCGTCTTATCTCATGAGATATCAAGTTGCTTCTTATGAAATCGTCTAAAAACCTGTTTCACAATTTTTTCGAAATTCAAACCCCAAGTGGAAATAATGGGTTTGTATACGTTTTAACAATTCGTCATATCTCTTAATTCTGATAAGGCAGCAAATTCGTTTTACTTCTATGGGCTTTTAGTGTACATAATATACTGAAATTCGAATAGTCTACACGGACTTTTTCAATGTTTAATCGGCTAAAAATCTCTATTTTAAATATTTTTATATTAAGAACAAAAATAATTTTCCAAGAAATCTAATAATCTCGAAGCAACTCATGATACACTCCGACTTTGACCGCTCCCGAACTTTGACCCGAAAAATAATAAAGTTTCGCCCAGACCATTGGCAGATTTTTTATATTAAGAACAAAAATAATTCTCCAAGAAATCTAATAATCTCGAAGCAACTCATGATACACTCCGACTTTGACCGCTCCCGAACTTTGACCCGAAAAATAATAAAGTTTCGCCCAGACCATTGGCAGATTTTTTATATTAAGAACAAAAATAATTCTCCAAGAAATCTAATAATCTCGAAGCAACTCATGATACACTCCGACTTTGACCGCTCCCGAACTTTGACCCGAAAAATAATAAAGTTTCGCCCAGACCATTGGCAGATATTTATACTCTAGATGAAATCATATAGAGTATTATAAGTTTAATCCAGCCCAAAAGTTTGTAACGCATAGAACCAAGCCTCGGACGAAAAAAAGTTATATATTATTTTTTGTTTATTTGTGGCCAAAAACCTCAAATCCGCCTGACGTCCGTCCGTCCGTCCGTCCGTCCGTCCGCCCGTCCGTCCGTCCGTCCGTCCGTCCGTCCGTCCGTCCGTCCGTCCGTCCGTCCGTCCGTCTGTCCGTGAACACGATAACTCAAGAACGCCTTCACCTAGGATCTTGAAATTTTAAATCTGGATGTTTGGTTGAATTTGTAAGGCTAAGTTCGTTAACGGGCAAAATCGTCCTACTCCTTCGGGTAGCTGCCATACAAAATGTCCTTAAAACACGTGTTCAAGAATATTGGACGATAACTTCAGAAGGGTTTAAGCTACGACATTGAAATTTTGTTTCTGTTATTTTTCCAATAGTTGGAGCTAAATATATGATTATGAAGAAAATCCTGTTAGTCCTTCGTGTAGCTGCCATACAAATATCCTCTCAAAATGTATTCACATAATTTACGAAACTCACTATAACTCAAGTAATCTTTTAGCTACGAGTTCGGAATTTTGTACAAATTAGTTTTGAGTAAAAAGGAAGCTTGGATTTACTAATCAGCGAAATCCCTTTACTCCTTCTGGTAGCTGCCATACAAAATGTCCTTAAAACACGTGTTTATGAATATTGGCCGATAACTTCAGAAGCGTGTTATCTACGACATTGAAATTTTGTATGTGTTATTTTCCCAATAGTTGGAGCTCAATGTATGATTATAAAGAAAATCCTATTAGTCCTTCGTGTAGCTGCCATACAAATATCCTGTCAAAACGTCTTCACTGTATTTACGGAACTTACTATAACTCAAGTAATCTTTCAGCTATGAATTGGAAATTTTGTACAAATTAGTTTTGAGTAAAAACGAAGTTCGGCGTTACTAATCAGCGAAATCCTTTTACTCCTTCTGGTAGCTGCCATACAAAATATCCTTAAGACACGTGTTCAACAATATTTTTCGATAACTTTTGAACGCTTCAAGCTACGAATTTGAAATTTTGTACACGTTCACTTTTAAATGGTTCCAAGGAAAAGGATAAATATGTAAGAAATCGAGTGAGTCCTGCCTGCACCTCTCATGTGAAAGTCCTTCAAAAAGGAAATTTTTTTTTCGATGACTTACCCAGTTTAAGATATGCAATTAAACACTGAATATTGTCTTTTAGGTTTGAGTAGCAATCTAATGGCAGTCCTTAATAAAGGACATACAACATGCACACACGTAATTCTACTTTATCCCCAACTACAATATAAATCGGAGTTCAGTATTCATCTAGAGTATTATACGATTGGCTTGCAGCCGATCGTGACTGCAGTATGTTTTATTTTAAGTTTTAGATTTGTTTGTCAAGCTTGCTTTCGTGTTGTTCATAGACTGAATTGGTCGTGTAAGCTCTCTGTCGAATTGCTAGATATCATTCAATATCGCTCATCACAATTCAACAACGAGTTGATGAAAAGTTGATCCGCAGCGCCTGTTGCTATTGTTGCTGTGTGTTGCTTAATATTTTCGTGACGACCAATTTTAATCGCTCGTGTAAGAGCACCCTCCGCCTCCGATGAAATCTAAATCTAACAGCACTTTTAGGCGTCCATCAAAAAAACGCTGTCAGTAAATTAATTTAATATTATAAGACCTAGCAGACATGATGAGATTCCGAAAAACATATGCATCCCATTTTCACTGGTCATTTTTCCCCACTTCTTTACTCCAATAAAAACATGATTTTTTTAAACTTAATTATTTTTCTAGTACATCTACATATATATATATATATCCACTACGTTTCAAGTTTCTAGCACACGCCGTCTCAGAAATAGAAAAATCACTTACCACCCGCGTATCACATACTCTATGGGCTCAAGTTTATTATTTTTTGAGTAGAAGTCCGGAACCTGTTTAATGTTGAGATGTGGTGTAGGTTACTATGCGACTGACAACCTTAAAAATAACATTTGAAACACCCTCCTGGTCAGTTGCATAGTAACCTACACCCCACACTCTGATTAAAGAATAATAAAGTAAAATTATATTTTCGGAAAGTACCACTACAATTGCTCTACATAAATCCCAAGCTTCAGCTATCCATCATTAGTGGGTTTCGAAATGTAAAAATTTGAACTTTTTTTGCTTTTCACCTTCCTCGACCTTTACTCAACCCTACATCCTTCCCTACAATAGGAGTCCATTAGGCATAACACTTAACCCACTTTATTCCGATATATTCTCCCAGTGTACCTACAAACAATCACTACGTTTCGACCTCCTCGTATGGATTTTAGAGTATGTCGATCCCAGCTATTTATTGTTTCTGATGCGTTGTATTTAACCCATTCTCGTACCACCCCACACAAGTTTACATTATTTGTACATACGTCTATAATTTACATAATCTATAGTATCGGTTCCTGGGATAAAAAAACGATCTAAAACCCTCCGCACATCACCCCCGAAAAGTGGCTATATTAGAACTGAATTTGAATCTTCGAACAGTAACCACTTATGTTAGAAAGTTGAAACTTGGATTTTATACAGAGCTATGATATGCAAAAGCAAAATGGTAGATTTGAATATAGGGGTACGGAGATCCCAAACGCTTGAAAGCTGGGATCCAAACAGTATTAAATCCATATCTACTGTACGGTTAATGTAAGACGGTTAAAACTTGGGATTGTTTGTATATGCATAATAGGAGTATATATTACAAACAACATTTTTAAGGGGGTGATAAGGTGTGGGACTGGGCGCTGGAAAACTTTAGACTACGATATCTTTTGAACAATTAAGCCAGAAAGATAAAATTGTTGTTTTGGGCAGTGTGAGTAAAATATGTAGTCAAGTTGAGTACGATAAATGTAAAATATGGGGCCCAGAAATCGTTTCCGAGATTTTTTGATATTCAACCTCTAAGGGGTTGAAATAGTAATTGTGTACGTTTTCACGAATTCCGACATATTTCTTAGGTCTAATGATATATCGAATTTCCTTCTACTTCTAAGGGCTTCAAACGTAATCGTCTAAAAACTGATTTAACCATTTTTAGACATTCAACCCCCGAGGAGATGAAGAACGGTTAAGTACTGCTTTTAACGAATTCCGACAAATCTTTTATAAATCTCTCGAATGAGATATGAAATTCGCATTTACTGCTGTGTGCCTTGTATATACATAGTCGTCTAAAAATAAATTTCAGGTTTATGTGATATTCAACGGTGGGGGGGGGGGGGTGGAATGATTGTGTACGTTTTTACGAATTCCGATATATCTCTTAGGTCTGATAAGATATTCTTTAAAATCTCCAAATAATCGATTTCAGGATTTTTCGATGTTTAACCCCTATATCATGTTTTTATTGAAATTGAAAATATAAATAAAAAATCTGTCAATGCGTAACTTTATTAAGTTTTTGGGTAGAAGTCCGGAACGCGTTTAATACTGATATACTGGACTGGACTGGACTGGACTGAGAACACAAAGAATAACCGACAGGCTATTTGAAACGTTATTTTGAATTTTCGAATTCGCGTTACTTTTCTATGTTATTGAAGAAAAAGCCAATATTATTTATTATATTATATTTTTTATGATTTACTGGTGAATTGCAGGTATAATATAATACTCGAATGTTGTAATAATACAATAGGTAATATAATAAAATTTAATATTTTATGGTGACTTTTAATACGCAGGTTATAATGAAAATAAGTATTTTTTTTCCAGAAATATAAACAAATAATAATAAAAACAAAAATAAATGAACGTATTTAAATAAAAAATAAATAAATGTTTTAAAAAAAACATAAATAAAAAGGATACAATTAACGCAATTATAGTTTTTTCGTAGTTATATTTGTCATCTTAGAATTAGTGTTTTTAGTTGGTTGACTTTTTGTTATATTATTATTTGGTGTTTTGAGATTTGAGCCACTCGAAGTCCTTCGAAAGGCCGGTGTCGTCGTTTTAGGTAGTAGCACTCCCTTTTCGGGAGACTGTTTGAAACTATTTCGTTTTATTAATACTTTGGTTTTTGGTTGTGGTCTCACGGAATGTGCTACGAATTGATTTGGACCTAAAATCATGGGATTTAATAAATTCATAATTTTAAAGTTTGTTCTACAGTAGCTCTTCTTACTTTCGATGCTGCCTATAGATGACCTACGCGTGGACGGTAAAACGCCAGGATAGCTCCTCCTAGTCTTCACAATTGGTCGAGTCTGTTTTTGAATCGGTGTAGTAGTTGATAGACTCGTTACGGTAATATCAGACAGACGATCTGAATTGGTATTAGTAATATTGTTCTGCAGAATACTTAGTGCAAGGTCCAGTTCCCTCCGAGCTCTTAAGATATTCTGGAATTTAACGTTAAGAAATTAAGTTAATATGTTTCTATATTTTTAGAAATGTGTAGTTACTTCTATTAGACTAGAATCTCTTCCGCTAGTTTGATGCATGAATTCAAAACCGGAACCAGTTAAGTCGGTTAAATCGGATTTAATACTGGTCAGACTGGGAAGTGTGATTGAATCGTCCGACGTTAAATTTTCGTTATCACATTTAGGGATGTTGTTTAGAATCTCACAGCCATGGTTTACGCTGGCAGCTACATTTGAGCTTAAATTGCTCTGTGGGGAAGAAAATTTCAAATCAGGACTTGACTAGATGCATTTGTAAAGGGTACTTACATCTGATTTTATTGAAGTTAAATTATTAGAGCTTAGTGATTTTTGAATCTGCGTATCGTGTTCAACTATCGATGGCATACTATTTGTTCTCGAAGATGTAGAAATTTCATCCGTATTTGCTCGTTTGAGATTCAGAAAGGAAGCGAAGCTGAAATGGGAATAAATAAAAAAAAGTTATTAAGTAAACTGGTAAAATTAAAAATGATATCAACAATAGGAAAAATTCAAGTATCAAAAATCTACATGCGTTAAAGATTGTAAAAACTTGGGTTGTGGAGTGCAGTACAAAAATAGCGAACACTAGATTGTTCATATTTCGCACTCTTGAGAAAGTGAGCAAAGTGAGAATTTCGTTTTTCAAATTATTGTTTTGTTTGTTCATTTGTAGTCGGAATATTTATGTCTGCTCCAATGCCGACTGTAAATCCTTTCGGGCGTAGCCGACTCCAAAACATGACTTCGACTCCACGACCCTGGAAAAAATTAATACATAATAATTCATTATTTAATTAGTATAACAATAGTAACGTAGCTCTGGTAACTCTAAAACCTCGACCCCACATCTCATCAAAATAAGACTTAGTTACACACATTGCACATATTAATAATATTGCAAAATTTTAAATATCATAAATTGATTTTTTACGGGAAAATTATGAAAGTATTTTGTTTCGCTAGTTTGAATCAAATCTCATTAAAATACAGTACAACATTTTAATGAGACTCTGAGTGTTACAACTAAACTGACTTAAAGTGTATGAAACTTTTAACATACAAATGTATCCGAACATGTACATCAAGTACATGCAAAGCTTCCAAATTATAGTATTAATCGCTTTAATAATTTGTCATCGAACCTTATTTGATAGCATTTTTTCATTGCTTATTGTCTTGGAGGCTTTCTTTGTGGATTATTATTAGCATTCAATTGAATATTTTTAATAAATTGACGCCGAATGTACGTAAAACCGAAAGCGCACTGTTTTTATTAAATTGCTGAGTGTGCATTTGCATCCAAAGCAAAGTTAAGCCGGATATTAAATTTTGATGCGATTGATTTGATTTATAGACTTATAAACATTTCTAAATATGTAGGCATACAGGGTGATTCGAATAATATCGACAACATTTTAATATGTGATTTCATGGTTCATTTATTTTGATGAAAACAAATTGGGGATAGAAGTTGTCTTTAATTCACACTGGAAAAATTCTTACAGAGAGGTACATGCTAACATGTAACTTCCAAAATATTTAACATAGATCAATCTAGCTGGACTTATTTTAATGATATATGTATAGTAAGGACTTATACGAATAGTTTGCATCGTCTACGTGTAGTTATATCAGTTTACGACGTCAGGCACATACCATTCCTGTCCCAATTAAATTTTGGTTGGTATCTTGGCTTAGATTGGCTTGTTTTAAAACAGCTGACGAAGCCCAAACGAGAGTAGACTGGATATTTTTTATTCAAGAAAAATAAAAAGGACAGAATTTTAATTTTTCTGTTGCAAATATAAAGAAATAATTTTTTCTGTGTGATTTCCATGCAAACTTGGATGAAATTTCCCAAAACCCATTAAAGATTTTCATTATTATATTTTTACTTTGATTTTGGCGCCAAAATCATGAAGTAAACGTAGAATTATAGTGAAGGTGACGCAAGCGACTCACGCGTGGCACAATCGCGTCTTGTGCGCGCTATATCCGCGACACTGGTTATAGTAAGCGCGTTGAATCGCTTGCCAAAATTGCTAAATAATATTTTCAAATATCAAAATATTTTGTTCACATCCTGCGAACGTATTACCTACTTTTTTTTATTGTGTAGGCAATCGTTCGCAATATTTACTAATTGGCTCCGGTCTATTTTTGTAAAGAAATTCGAAACGAAACCGACGAAATTTTCAAAAAAGCGTTAAATAGAAAATTGGCAATCGAAGCGAAGAATAATTTTATCGAAGCAAAAAATTCGAATATGTCCTAAAAGCTTATTAATTCGAAAAAATTAAGTGGAAGGATGTTCCAAATTTTCCGACTTATTGAGGGTTTTTAAGAACTGAAAATCAAGAAATCACAAAAACTGATATGAAAGATATCAAAAAACCAGACTGATCACAGATGTAAATCGCAATGACGCTGGCTTATAGCACAAACATCTACCTGACCACAAAACGGTAGGCAACAAGAAACAAATGATTTGAACAAGTATTGAAAAACTCAAGACACGTCACAATAATTGTTTTCCCAGCAAACGTCTTGATGAACGTGGTGAAGAAAAATCAAATGTTGGAAAAAAATACTGAAACGATTTTAGCGAAGATTCACAAAAAGTGAAGAAAAATCGAATGAAGCAAAAAAAAAAATTGATAGTGATATTTTTCATCGAATTCAAAGAAAAGCGTGTATGGAAATTATAAAGAGTCAATAATTCACCACCTGCGACTAAAACAGCGGTATTGTTTTTCATTCGAAATAGATTCACAAATGATTCATTTAGTTTTTCGAAATCGAGTTCACCTGAGACTCAAATTCAATTCTCTAGCTTTAGGTAATACACAATCATTTGCGACTTTCATATGATTTAGAAAGGATTCGCTAAATGTTCACCGAAGTGAGTAGTAAATGTAGTAAATATGATTTACTCAATTAAACTGTGAAATATATCTTGGGTGGTAGTCAAAAACCCCTAGTACATGGCTACGACGTTTGTAAAAAGTATTTGAGCCATTTGTGAAGATTAGATGAATCATTTTTTAATCGTAGTGAAGATTCATGTGGTTTTACATTACGTACAGCTAGAGAGTCAAATTCGAGTCGCAAGTAAATGCGATGTGGTGATATACCTACAAAATTATTTTCGGATCGAAAAGTTTCCTATGTTCACTTTGTTTCGAATAAATGCCCATGTTTCCTAGTTCAAGCAAATCCATAATTTCCTAAATAAAAAGCTTCCAAATTAAGTGATTCCAAATTAAAGGACTTTCACTGTATGCATATAACATTTTTTTGGAGAGTTACTACAATAATTTTACTTTCAAAATTTTTTATTGAAAAAATTTATATATTGTTATATTTATTGGTATATTATATTTTTTGTTTACTTTATAATGATGGTACCTGGTACGGGTGTTACTGTTTCTTAGATCGTTGGTTCTCCTCTTTTACTGACTCCTTTACAGCGACGAAATTTGCGGACTTGAACTCCACTAGATTTGAGACTTGAAGGAAACCCTTACAATTTCTTTTCTTATGAAGGCTATCTTCAAAAAAATCACAACAGAATCTCGAGACACAAAATCTCGAAGATCCCAAAACGATGTAATATAATCTCGAAAAATAAAAATCTCGTTATCTTCAAGGAAATCACAGCGGAATCTTGGAACACAAAATCTCAAAGATCGCAAAAGCCATAATCTCGAAAAATAAAAATATCGAAACACGAAATGCCGAAAAATTAATACAACGAGATGAAAAATAATATTTGATTGTTAGTCTTTTTTTCAATCCAATTCAAAAATAACTTTCTGCTTCAGTTTGCTCATCCATCATTTAATTGCTTATCGAACTACGAGTACATACGAGTAAGTACTAAAATTTGTCACCCCTCTTTTGTTTTCGGGAAGCAAGGACGCCACTTGTTATTGTATAATACAGGTAATCACGAACTCTTACTTTTTTCCGTCATTTACTTCAGTAGATAAAGTGCTTTTTTCGATAAGAGTAACTAAACACAGCTCATTGTTTTATAGTGCACTTGTTACGTGTTTTTAATCAGTTGAATGAATGTGCTCAATGGTATTCATGCGCGCGAATATTATTTATTTTCGGAATTTCCAAATTTTTGGATAATTTTTTTTGGATACTATTTTTAACCATCTTTTTTTTACGAGATTTTGCTCTTGAGAATTCATTTTCGTAATTTTGGGTTCCGCTATTACAGTACCAACCCACCTTCAAGGAAATCTAAAAAATGTATATGTATTCTTGATCTGTGCAAGAACACACTACACGTTTTAACACCGACCTACAAGCATTTAAATACGGTAAAAAAAAATGTTGCCAGTTGCCACTTTTTTGGGCAAAACTGCAACTGAATCGTTAACACACACCTATTAAAGTTAGTTTCAAATGCAGTTGATAGCTCTAACTAACTAAATTCAATTATTAAGCTTGTATTACACTGTACGAGTATGCCACTATGTCAAATATTTGACTATTGCTGGCAAATGCAGTGAACTAGTGTAATCGTTAAATTTTTGTTTCGTCACATTCATTTTTTTAGCTATATTTTGACAGAAAAAAATTGAATGAACTTTTTGTCAAATTTTTTTAGTCAAATATTTGACAGCATCAAATTGGAGTCATACAGAAAATTCATGATGGTGGAATTACGTTAAAGGTGTGACCCCTATTTAACTACACTCTGTATAAATGTTTTTATTATTTTCATGCGGTACAACAAAAAATTCGATAATAACAACCTCGATTCGAACAATACTTGATGTTCTATAAGTTTATTTTTAAATCTTCAAATCTTGTTTGAATAATATTTTCTTTTGAACCGAAAACAGCTATCCACGATGAAAAAAACGATCTTAAGCTTAAATATACACGAATTCTTGTATAACACGCTCATTATCTTCATTTCATTTACATAGTAAATTATCACTTGCTAGTAACATTCGTAACAATGTGATAAAAGATTTGCAACTAACGAAAATATTTCTTCGAGTTGCACCTTTTTAAGTAGTCGGGTGAATTACTTTCTTTGTCTACAGTACAGTGTAAAGTTTGCATAACCTGAATGATAAGTTTGCAAAGTTCGCAGCTGGAAACCAAAAACAAGTCACTTTACTGATTATATTAATTTTTTTTGCACTGAAAATATGATAAAAAATCTGCCAACAGTCTGGGCGTAACTTTATTATTTTATGGGTAGAAGTCCGAAACGTGTTTAATGATGAGATACGGTGTTGGGTACTATGCGACTGACAACCTAAAAAATAACGTTCCAAATAGCTTAATGGTTATTTTTTAGGTTGTCAGTCGCATAGTACCCAACACCGTATCTCATCATTAAACACGTTTCGGACTTCTACCCATAAAATAATAAAGTTGCGCCCAGACTGTTGGCAGATTTTTTTTTTTATTTACGTATTTTTTTTATCAATAGAATAATTCATAGTAGTAAAAGCGAATTCGATCACATTAAACCTAAGAGATTTTCGGAATCAGTGAAATCTTAAACAATACCCCCAGGGGGTTTAATTGAGAAAAATACTTAAATCGGTTTTTTCCCGACTACGTTTAAAGCTTATAGAAGTACAAGTGAACTCCAAATCTCAATATACCTTAGGAATATATCAGAATTCGTGAATATGTACACAACCAATTTACTCCCCCTTAGGGGTTGGATATCGAAAAATTTTGAAGACCGTTACTAGGCGCTTATATAAATAGCCCGCAGAAGTAAAATTGCTTTGATAGTTTGACATGTCTAAAAGTTTTAACGAAATTCGTGAAAATGTGGATTCACGGACATTTTTTTGACTCAACCTCTGAACGCCAATAAAAATCTGAACTTTTTTTTTGCTTTAATTACTCTAATAGCACATCTACATATACGTACTAAGTTTCAATTTTCTAGCATAAGCCGTTTCTGAGATATAAAAAACCACTCCTCTCCCCCGTACCTTGATACCCCTATCAAAAATTTTATTTTTCTAGGATGTCTCCTTAGTGGTTCTATATAATCCTAAATTTTTAGCTTTCTATTCATTATGGTTTTTGAGAAATAAAAATCAGAATGTTTTCCTTTCTACCTCCTTTCACCACCACCCCCTACACCCACACCACCAAAATTTTTTTCCCTACTAGAAATTTATCGACCCCAACTCCTGTAAAATTTTCAAGATCATATCTGATACGGTTTCTGAGATATAAAAATTAAATTTTTTGAGAAATTGCTATCCCCCCACTTTCGTGCTCCACCTCGCCCCTCAAAAAATTTAGTTTTGGTAGACTCCTCTTGTAAGCCCATATACAGAAACTAAATTTTATCTTCCTGGTGTAATTAGTTCGGAAGATATTGTAATCCAAAGTTTTTCACCCCCCACCCCCACACCCCACCACCCCTCTTAAAAATTTTAGCTCTTGTCTAATCTGGAAGTATCCCTTAGGACAACAACAAAGTTCCAATCTTCTGACATCAATGGTTCAGGAGATATCGATTTTAGAATGTTTCAATCCCGGCTTTCATGCGTTAAAGACTCATTGTTTTCCCCCCCACTTCCACACCCCTTAACCAATATCGACCATTTTTTTGCAATTGAGTCCATTATCATAGTACTATATAAGTTCCAAGTTTCAGCCTCCTAGCATAAGTGGTTCTTGAGATCTAGAAACCAAAATTTTTCGTCTAAAACGCTCCCCTCTCGTCTCCCCTTGTACCCCCACCCCTCAAAAATATACCAGTCGTAGGGGTTCACCCATTCTACCCACCATAAAAATTTCAATTTAATATCTCAACGGGTTTGGGAGCTACGCGCCTTCAAACAATTTTGCGTACGGCGTACGGCGTACGGCGTACGGCGGACGGCGTACGGCGTACGGCGTACGGCGTCTACGGCGGACAGACGGACATTTTTTTTTTTTTTGCTTTTTTGGGGTTTACTAGTCCTAAAACGTGTAAATACAAAATTTCAGGGTAGCAAACTTTTTTGAAATTTCAGGTCGATAACAATACTTTATTATTAAAAAATAATAAAGTAAAATGATCTCATTTATGACACATATATCTTGCAGTCTGCGTGGGATAATCAATCATTAAATTTAATTGTTATTAACATTAAGAAGTTGAATTTTAGAAATTAAAAATGGCTAGAACAAGGTACTTACGTCTTAATGTCAATTATTTTGGACTTCTCCTTGTCCGGTGAGAAGTCGTTTTGGTAGTTTTGCAAGAGCATTGCAAGTGTCGTCTTGGCTATATTTGCTGATTTTCTGCTAATATCTGGAAGTAAATCACAGGATGTATCCTTTACGATTCCCTGTAATGAAATTTAGAAAAAAAATTTATTGGACTATTCAATTTATGGGACCGTAAAATATTTAAAAAAAAATTCCGAAAACATCTCTTCCAGAGGAACTATTCCGGTATTCTTTATATCATCAGGACCTCTCCTTTTGTAGGTAAAACTGGAACATCAATCCAGGAAAAATTGATACCATATTTCGTACAGTAAGTCTTCCAAAGGGTTATTCAATAGGTACATAACAATTTTGTATTTTAATACAAACGCACCCTTAAACTTTTTTGCTGGTCTGTCAATGTCAAAATGTCAGTCAAGGTTTACATTTTTATCATGGTGAAGTTCACGAACGAGCAATGTTTGAAAATTATCTCAATTATTCTGTGTTTTATTTAAATACAAAATTGCTATGTACCTATTGAATAACCCTTTATTTGATACACCTTCGCATTTAACGGACAAAATTAATATCTAATACTTAAAATACGTTAAATACATAATTATACACAGCAAACCAAAAGATTCACAAATAAGTTAAATTACTAATATATCATAATTTATGATCATTTCAATCGGTAACGAGTTCGAAAATGATACTTTAATGAATCACTGATCGTAATGAATCGCTTTTGAAGAATCGTTAATAAAACGTTATTTATAAACAATAAATGAATTATTATTAATGATTCGTTATTGATGTATTATTAAGTATACTAAGGAGCAGATAAATTCATTTATTTTTACTGTCGTCGCATTGTCTTAATTCATCAGCATTTGTTGTGTGTGCGTTACTACTTTGTAAATTATTTGACCATACGCCAAATTTTAAATTAGTAAAGGGTCATTCGATCAAGAATCGCCAAAGTTGTGACCTTACCATCTCCGATTCTTTTGAAAATTTTTGTGCTTGAAGAACTAGTAAAAAAAATAATTGAAATTCAATTTTTTGTTTCTACATCATTTTTTTTGGTAGTTATAGTATGTTAAAGTTTTCGCAAAAATGGTGTCCGAGTCCTCTTTGAAAATTCATATCTCTAATTATTTTTTATCCTAGAATAATAAAATAGGGCTTATTTTAAAGGGGCAGGTTGTCGCAATATAACAAAAATACGATTAAAAATTATCCTTGAAATTTCCCAAAAAAACGTATCCGAGTCCACTTTGAAAATTCATATCTCTGGTAATTTTACTTTATTATTTTTTAATAATAAAGTATTGTGATCGACCTGAAATTTCAAAAAAGTTTGCTACCCTGAAATTTTGTATTTACACGTTTTAGGACTAGTAAACACCAAAAAAGCAAAAAAAAAAAAATGTCCGTCTGTCCGCCGTAGACGCCGTACGCCGTCCGCCGTACGCAAAATCGTTTGAAGGCGCGTAGCTCCCAAACCCGTTGAGATATTAAATTAAAATTTTTATGGTGGGTAGATTGGGTGAATCCCTACGACTGGTATGTTTTTGAGGGGTGGGGGTACAAGGGGAAAGGAGAGGGGAGCGTTTTAGACGAAAAATTTTGGTTTCTAGATCTCAGTAACCGCTTATGCTAGGAGGCTGAAACTTGGAACTTATGTAGTACTATGATAATGGACTCAATTGCAAAAAAATGGTCTATATTGGTTAAGGGGTGTGGAAGTGGGGTGAAAAACAATGAGTCTTCAACATATGAAAGCCGGGATTGAAACATTCTAAAATCGATATCTCCTGAACAATTGATGTCAGAAGATTGAAACTTTGTTGTTGTCCTTAGGGATACTTCCAGATTAGACAAGGGCTAAACATTTTAAAAGGGGCGGTGGGGTGTGGGGGTGGGTGGTGAAAAACTTTGGATTACAATATCTTCCGAACCAATTACACCAGGAAGATAAAATTTAGTTTCTGGATATGGGATCGCAAGAGGAGTCTACTGAAATTAAATTTTTTGAAGGGGGAGGTGAAGCACAAAAGTGCGGGTATAGCAATTTCTCAAAAAATTTAATTTTTATATCTCAGAAACCGTATAAGATATGATCTTGAAAATTTTACAGGAGTTGGGGTCGGTAAACTTGTAGTAGGAAAAAAAATTTTAGTGGTGTGGGTGTTGGGGGTGATGCTGAAAGGGGGTAGAAAGGAAAACATTCTGATTTTTATTTCTCAAAAACCATAATGAATAGAAAGCTAAAAATTTAGGATTATATAGAGCCACTATGGAGACATCCTAGAAAAATAAAATTTTTGATAGGGGTATCAAGGTACGGGGGAGAGAGGTGGTTTTTTATATCTCAGAAACGGCTTATGCTAGAAAATTGAAACTTAGTACGTATATGTAGATGTACTATTAGAGTAATTAAAGCAAAAAAAAAGTTCAGATTTTTATTGGCGTTTAGAGGTTGAGTAAAAAAAATGTCCGTGAATTCACATTTTCACAAATTTCGTTAAAACTTTTAGACATGTCGAGCTACCAAAGCAATTTTACTTCTGCGGGTTATTTATATAAGCACCTAGTAACGGTCTTCAAAATTTTTCGATATCCAACCCCTAAGGGGGTGGAAACTGGTTGTGTACATATTCTCGAATTCTGATATATTCCTAAGGTATATTGAGATTTGGAATTCACTTTTACTTCTATAAGCTTTAAACGTAGTCGGGAAAAAACCGATTTAAGTATTTTTCTCAATTAAACCGCCTGGGGATATTGTTCAAGATTTCACTGATTCCGAAAATCTCTTAGGTTTAATGTGATCGAATTCGCTTTTACTACTATGAATTATTCTATTGATAAAAAAATACGTAAATAAATAAAAAAAATCTGCCAACAGTCTGGGCGCAACTTTATTATTTTATGGGTAGAAGTCCGAAACGTGTTTAATGATGAGATACGGTATTGGGTACTATGCGACTGACAACCAAAAAAATAACCAGGAGGCTATTTGGAACGTTATTTTTTAGGTTGTCAGTCGCATAGTACCCAATACCGTATCTCATCATTAAACACGTTTCGGACTTCTACCCATAAAATAATAAAGTTGCGCCCAGACTGTTGGCAGATTTTTATCCTAGAATAATAAAGTAGGGCTTATTTTAAAGAATGTTGTTTAAAAATTGTTGCATTATAAAAAAATACGATATCCTTGAAATTTTTTTTCAAAGATAACGATTTTATCCTTTATTCTTGAATATCTCAAAATGCATATCTTTAATTTTTTTTTATTTTTTTATAATTTGTAGATTATACTGTTTTTCAAAACATATCAAAAAATTAACTTGGGATCTCAAGGGGATCGGTGTCAAAAAAATCGAATTTAACTATTAGAGAATTAAACTAGCCTTAATTATTGAGAACCACTATTGTTCTTCGATTTTTTTTGGCCCCGATCTCCTTGAGATCACTAGTTAATTTTTTGATATGTCTTGTAAAACAGTATAACAAACTATATATATAAAATTTAAAAAAATTGAAGGTATGCATTTTGAGATATTCAAGGATAAAGGACAAAATCGTTATCATTGAAAAAAACTTTCAAGGATATCGTATTTTTTTATAATGCAACAATTTTTAAACAACATTCTTTAAAATAAGCCCTACTTTATTATTCTAGGATAAATTACCAGAGATATGAATTTTCAAAGTGGACTCGGATACCTTTTTTTATGAAATCTTTAACATACATACTATACTTAACTAACAAAAAAAAAAGAGATAGAAACAAAAAATTGAAGTTATTTTTTTTTTCACTAATTCTTCGAGTACACAAATTTCCAAAAGAATCGGCGATGGTAAGGTCACACTTTTGGCGATTCTTGATGGAATGACCCATTTTCAATAAAATAATTAAGAAGCACTGATGTTCTTCGATTTTTTTGACCCCTTGAAAAAAACTAGTTTTTATTCGTATTTTTGTTATATTGCGACAACCTTCCCCTTTAAAATAAGACCTATTTTATTATTCTAGGATACAAATTATTAGAGATATGAATTTTCAAAGAGGACTCGAACACCATTTTTGCGATTACTTTAACATATACTATAACTAACAAAAAAATGAGATAGAAACAAAAAATTTAATGTCAAATATTTTTTCTCACTAGTTCTTCAAGTACAAACTTTTTCAAAAGAATCAGAGATGGTAAGGTCACAAATTTCGTCATTTTTGGCGATTCTTGATGGAATGACCCTAAGATGTCCTCGACATTAATTAATCTCAACAGACTGCGACTAGCTCGAATAGCTTACATTTGGGGTTCAAAAGAAAAGGTTCAAATCATGGGTTTAAAATTTATTGGCACTTTTGTAGACACAGATTTCTTATTTCGTAGGACGAAAAACGATTTTACTTCTTACGAAACTTATTTTTTCGAATAGAACCAAATATAAAAAAGGTCTAAAAAAATTTAACCTTATGAATTCGTTCTCACATATGTTGAAATGGTGAGTGAATTTTTGTAGATTTTAAGTTTGGTTTTTAATGGTATATAACGAAAATAAGGTTTTTCAGAGGTTGAAATCCATATTTGACGGCATTGCACCATTTGTCGTAGATAATTTTATTATTTAATTTAGTGGTCCCAATTCTATGGTCCTTTCTTGTACAGTTCTCGAGGTATTTGAAAAAAGCCACGGAAGATGTTGTGTGTTAGGTATACCAGCGTTTTTTTTCTGAGTAAAATAAGTATATTCTCTAGAACCCTAAAACGAAGTTGGACCCAAAATGTATATAATTTGATTGACCTAATAGACCTTGATTTGACGATCAAAGATTTGAGGGTCAAAATAATCTAAAGCTAGTATTACACTGTATGCCATGCTGTTAAATATATGACAAATTGACGAAAAGTTCTGTGAAATTTTTTCCGTCAAAATAGACTTTGTGTAGAGCAAAAAAAATAATGTGGAAAATAAAAATTTGACGATTACACTATTTGACAGCATTTGCCAGTTAATATCGTCAAATATATGACACTGTATAGTATAATACTAGCTTCATATAAGCTTTTTTGCGAGTCACTGCAGTGTAGGTAGGTACGTATTTAACACTTTGACTGTCAGACTTTTTGCCAAAAATTTTGACAATGCTATTTAAGGTGATGAAAAACAGCAAACAATAAAAGCGTTAAACTGCCTTTCCTAAGTACAAACTATAATTTAGTGCACCTACCTTACCTTTGTCAAAATATTTGAAATCTCTATTTCGCGTTACGGGCCCAACGTGTTGAATTTTATTTTTAGCATTTAGACTTCTTAGGAATTCTTAAAAATTTATATATATAATGCCAAATTAAAAGTAGGGACATATGTAAAGAATTTTTACCATACTAAAATCTCAGGCACTAAGAAATTTAGACATTGTTTAAATCGAAAAAAATTTTTGATTTTATATATCAGGATTATGCTGAAAAGCTAAAACTTGAATCTAAAGATGCAGATAAACTAGGGGAGTGTCCTAAAAATAAATTTGAAATTATTTACATAGCACGATTTTTGCTGATCAACCTGATCAAAAATATTAACCTCCACGAAATTTTGTATTTTATGAATTACGGTCAATAGACTCTAGAAAAATATTTGCCGAATAAATGCATTTTTGACGACTTATAACTCACGACCCTTGGGGGATATTAAGCTAATTTTTTTACACTGAGTAGTTTGCGTGATAACAATTTAGGGTCTGTCAGGTGAGTGGTATAAGGAGAGATCTAAAAAAATAGTTTCAAAATTTCAGGAATGACTTCCATGGAAATTTAAACTTTGAACTTCTTTAGATATGTGTATAATATTTGGGTGATTTGCAAACAAAAATTGATAGTGGGTAGTGGAGTACGGAAGAAGGATACTTTGTACATACCATAATTAGCGGAGACCGAAAAAAATTTAAGTCTACAATCCATATATTCTGATTTCCGTCAGTTGAACCTCACTGGTTATTATGTAGGCATCATAGAAAATCCGAATTAAAAATAGGGGCAGACGCGTACAGGAAATTTGGATGCTCAAATTCCAAATGATAAAGTTTAGGCCCAAAAAAGAGATTGAATATATTAAAGAATAAAATTGTTCATTGTATAGCCATACAAAAGTCCTTAAAATAAGTGGTCAGCTCTTTTGCATGACACAAGATTTTGAGTTGAGAATCAGAAATGTTGCAGAGGATAATTGGGAAAGTGTTTTTTTAAATGTAGGGGAAAGTGGGGCAAAGTAAGCCCGCTAAGGTTTGTATCGAGATTCTGTAAAATGGGTAATACCAGGGCGGATTGATAATGACGTGCAAAAATTGAGAAAACATAATTTTATCCGGAAAAATTTATTTTATTTTTCAACGTAGTCTCCTTTTAGCTCGATACACTTAGTCCAAGGTTTTTCCAATTTTTAGATCCCTTCCAAATAATATGATTTGTCCAACCCTTCGAAATAGGCGTTGGTTTCACTTATGACGTCAGTATTCGTGGTAAATCTCTTTCCAGCAAGCCATTTTTTCAAGTCTGGAAATAATATAAAGTCGCAGGGTGCCAAATCCGGAGAATACGGTGGATGAGGGAGCAATTCGTACCGTAATTCAAACAGTTTTGCCGTTGCAACAACGGACGTGTGAAAGAACACTTTTTTCTTCGCCAAATGAAGCCGTTTTGCCTTGATTTCAACATCCAATGGAACCAATAACTCAGAATAATATGCTCCCGTCATTGTTTTTTCTTTCTCCAAGTAGTTGGTGAATATCATTCCATTGGAATCCCAAAAAACTGTCGCCATAACCTTTCCAGCCGATAGAACGGTGTTGCCTTCTTCGGTGCGCTTGAACCGACATCCTTCTATTATTTGGTTTCTGGAGTGTAGTGGTGAATCCATGCTTCATCAACAATTACGAATCAACGAAAAAATTCATTTGTATTACGTTAAAACAGTTGCAAACCGTGCTGCGAAGTTGTCACACGATTGCGTTTTTAGTCGATTGTGAGCAAACGCGGCAGCCATCTTGCGGATAGCTTTCTCATGTTCAAATGGTTTTTCAAAATATTCCAAACACGTTCAAATGAGATGTTTACTACGTTAACTATCTCACGCACTTTTACTCGACGATCTTCTATCACGATATCATGGATTTTATCGATCATTTCTGGCGTGGTGACCTCATTTGGACGACCTGGACTTGGTATGGTTTGTGTGCTCGTACGACCACACTCGAATTCAGAAAACCATTTGTAAATCATTCGGATCGATGGTGCAGAGTCCCCATAATGCTTATCTAATTTTTCTTTGGTTACTTTAGCTGTTTTCCCTTTTAAAAAATTGTGTTTAATCAACACACGAAATTCACTTTTATCTATTTTCAACAATTTTTGTAAGTCGACTTGCTTAGACGGCTGCTTCTCGAAAACTAAACGAGGTATCAGGCTTAAACTTTGCAGGTAATCTATTTAAGGATGGTCCAGGTAAAAAAAAATAACGAATTTCTTACCTGCCCACTCCTTGATTTTTGCACGTCATTATCAATCCGCCCTCGTAGATATAAAATCCTTTTCTCGCAAAATGGATAGTTTAGTTAAATTATTGCTGCTGATAAAAAAGATGTCTCTTCCTTCTTATACATACTTCAAAGTGCCCACTTTGCCCCAAAACTGGAGCGAAAGAATATGGCAATGGATCAATTAAGATAAACAATATGATTTTAATAAATTCAAACGAAATTTAGTGTGTTGAGAGCGTACTCTACTAGTAGCCTTGGGAACAACAAAATATTTACTGGCTTTCTTTAGGTCCTTTTTTTTCAGCAACAGAAGCTATTGCATTTTTCATCGCAACTTCAGTCCACGATTGTTGCATTAATTTTTTGTTGTATGTTCTAGCCATGCTAAAATTATTATTTTTAATTGTCAAATAAAATTATATTGGTATGGGGTAAAGTGTGCCCGGGGCTCACTTTGCCCCGAATGAACGCCAAACAGCAAGCATCGGCTAAAATTTATATATTTTTTAAATAATCATCAAAGCTTACTTTTCTAGTTTCACAATCCGTACGCCGATTTCAAGGATACTATTCCAAGCAATTTTCACTCGCTAACAATTCTTTTCAATGCAATTATCGAACACTGATATTTACATCAGACGGTACCAAAATCTTAATAGGAGAAAAATTCAAGGAACTGTAATTAAAGTGGATTTCGTTTATAGTGCATTGTGGTCAATTTATGAAGCTTTATCGTATAATTTATTTTGCTAAGAGATTGCCCAATTGCAAACTCGAAATTTTAAGGGGCTCACTTTACCTTGCTAGCCCACTTTGCCCCACTCTCCCCTACATAAATTGCTGAAAAGTAAGAAAAACTAAGTATAAGGAAAAGCGAAGGACCATGTCATGAGAGTGATTGGACCTCTTGATAGACTAGAATGCTCACACTAGACTATCGAGGCCACCTTCTAATTGATACCATACAATAGTTCTTCAAAAATTCGGTTGAACATAAAACATCATTTGAGCAGAGAGCTGCCATTTTCCCAAGGTATATCCTGTGCTTTCACAAATAGTATGATATATTTGGACGGTTCCTTTATTTTTTTCTCTGTACGTTTTCAAAATTAGAAAAAGAGACAACGCTGACGACAATGTGTCCATATCTAGTAGGTACTCCTGATTTAACCGAACAACTACCATATCTTTGAACCGCTGTTTCTGCCCTCTATCACCAAATATCTCACTAAGCCTACCTTAAATCTGGTAATGGGAGTCTGCGGTCCTCTTCCTTGTATCTCCCAATAGGAGTTATTATTTTCGGCCTTTGTATTTCGCAATGGGCACGTACATTTCTTCGAGCTGAGCAGAAGTTTCGAAGTAATACCGGAGCGTTTACATCGAATATCGATTTCGATATCATTCTCGTCCGGATTCGGGCACGTATCAAATTCGAACGAATTCAAACGAAATCCAATGGATTTTAGAAGAACAGTTAGCTCTACCGCGTCATATTCGAGCGCCTCTTCCTGCAACGTGAAATTATTGAAAAAATAGGCACAATTTTTAAATTTTTTAATTTTACCGTATCGACAATAATATCACAACTTTTATCGACTATTTCACCGATTATCGAACAGAACTTCTCCTTGGACGGAGATACGGCCGACATTGCTTTGATCATATGCGAAATTTTCACCGATATTAAAATTCTATTCGCGCCGATGAATTCAGCTTTAAGTTTGTATTCTGTTCTCCGAGTCGAGAACGAAGACGTACTCTGGAAGTGAACTTCCAGCCCAGGCTACCGCTTACGGAACGGTATGCCGTACGCGTTTATCTTTGTGCCGAATACCAACCAAAAACCGATCGTTCCGATGAGTCAGACCGCGATCTTCAAGATACAATTGGAATGCGAAAAATTATAGACAAGAAAAAAAAAATATCACGAGCAATTGCACTTAAAAACAATAAAATTGAGCAAAGAAACTGATCAAGCCAATCAAAGGTCGTTACTACTTCGAAATTCACCCACAAGTTCCGCTAGAGACGCACTTCACCAAGCATTCGCACTACTACACTAAGTACCTACTGCAGTCGACAGTACTAACTACTAACTACGGGATAGTAACCCCGGTAACTAATGGCTCGAACATTGATCAAACCCCATTTAACCGATCTTGTGGTGGAGGAACTATGGCTGGCTACTAACGGGACGTACAGACTACAGGTCGACTTGGAGTTGAAGTTCGAGCCAATCTAGTGGACAATAGTTCCATTAGCAACGAGCCTGCATTTTCGTTAATTAAATTCGGCACGATCACTTTGTCGGATTGTTCAAATAACGAAAACGAATTACCAAGACAGTGCGCGCAAAGCGCAATTGTAGTTGCGGTTGAAATCTTTTTCACTGCGCGCACTCGTACGATTAAAAAAATATGATATCATTGAAATTCATTTTTATTACGAATGCCATCTTTTCGTTTTGGTCTGATTTGCTCCAGGCGTGCCCGAGACACAGTAGTAATAAGGCAATACATTGAATTATGTATGTAATTAGTAAGATCCATTTGTCGGTTATTTTCTTTGGATGAAAGCCCAAGATCAATCGATCGAAGTTCTACAAAAGAAAATATAACTAAATATTAGCACAAATGAGTGGTTGAGTGGAAGAGTTGCCTAAGCCACATTGAATTTTTTGGTGCTTAGGCTTTTTCAGTTTGACCACAACAATCATATATTTCCAAACTTATTTATTCTCCATATTATCAGTATACATTGCTTGACAGTATAACAAAGTAAAAATCGGCCAACAGTCTGGGCGCAACTTTATTATTTTATGGGTAGAAGTCCGAAACGTATTTAATGCTGATAGTCCGGGAGGCAGCGACCGAAATTTTGTATCCATTCCTACAAAGCTGATTTTTTGTCATTTTGTTGTTTTTATATGGCAAGTAAACGGAACGGCAGTCTACCGCCCCAATGTGGGGGCAAACAATAATAACAATTGTTGAAACCTGTTAATAAATAATATGTAAATGCCTTATTCCTACAAGACTGAAACTTTTTTGGGTGGTCAATGATACCTAAAAATGCAGTATAATGATAGTCTACCGCGTCGGAGAGGGGGCCATCATGCGTCTACCACCCACGCAAGGTGTTAAGAAATTTCCTTTTTTGACTTATTCCTACAAGGCTGAAAATTTTTTCTAAAATACTTTAGTTTATAAGACAACTAAAAAAGACAGTCTACCGATCAGGTAAGGGTGCAAAGCCTTGATAGACGCAGTGGAATGCACGATCTCCCGAGCGCAGCCACTGCGCCGATCTGCTATAAGTCGCTCTGAATTATTGGATATACCGGGATTAAATTAATATCTACAAGACTGAAACTTTTTTGGGTGGTCAATGATACCTAAAAATGCAGTATAATGATAGTCTACCGCGTCGGAGAGGGGGCCATCATGCGTCTACCACCCACGCAAGGTGTTAAGAAATTTCCTTTTTTGACTTATTCCTACAAGGCTGAAAATTTTTTTTAAAATACTTTAGTTTATAAGACAACTAAAAAAGACAGTCTACCGATCAGGTAAGGGTGCAAAGCCTTGATAGACGCAGTGGAATGCACGATCTCCCGAGCGCAGCCGCTGCGCCGATCTGCTATAAGTCGCTCTGAATTATTGGATATACCGGGATTAAATTAATATCTACAAGACTGAAACTTTTTTGGGTGGTCAATGATACCTAAAAATGCAGTATAATGATAGTCTACCGCGTCGGAGAGGGGGCCATCATGCGTCTACCACCCACGCAAGGTGTTAAGAAATTTCCTTTTTTGACTTATTCCTACAAGGCTGAAAATTTTTTCTAAAATACTTTAGTTTATAAGACAACTAAAAAAGACAGTCTACCGATCAGGTAAGGGTGCAAAGCCTTGATAGACGCAATGGAATGCACGATCTCCCGAGCGCAGCCGCTGCGCCGATCTGCTATAAGTCGCTCTGAATTATTGGATATACCGGGATTAAATTAATATCTACAAAGCTGCTTTTTTCTCTGTACGTACTTTAAGATAATTATTGTCAACTAAACGTGTTCTACCTTCGATACAATGCGGCTAAAGCTTCGGTAGACATGGCTAAAGTTTTGGCGCAGACTCTGAATTATTGCATACCTATACAGGGTGTTTGGCACTCCGTCCGCCACCTTGTAAGGGGTTATTCCTTGATATATTTGGAGAAAAAAATTGTTCTTCAGGGTGGGTCAATTTTCGATAACAGTGGAGATACAGGGTGGTTAAGAAAAGTTTTTTTGACCGGTACCCTCACTCACTTAAAACGTTATATCTTGAAAACAAATAATCACAAAGCAAAGTTTTAAAGTTTTAAAGAAGAGGGTGTCAGTAGAATTAAAAAAGTAATTTCAAAATGCCTGAGTACCCCAATGAAGAATATGCTGACATTGTGTTAAGTTATGGAGAGTGTCGCGGAAATGGACGAGCCGCGCGAAGGCTTTATCATCAGAAACATCCTCATTGACGGACCCCTGACAGGGGAGTATTTCAAGTCGTTTACAGGAGAATTAGGGAAACTGGCAGCGTTAGAACAAGCAGAGTAAATGCAAATCCTGCGCCGATAATCGCTGTTCAGATTGATGAAAGAATACTGCAAGCAGTTCAAAATGATCCATCGATCAGTATCCGACGCTTGGCATTGCAGTTTAACATCTCTACTTCGAAGGTTTGGAGTATTTTAAAAGTAGAACGCTTCCATGCCTACCATCACACACCAGTACAGGATCTGCTACCCATTGATTTCCCCAAACGGATGGAGTTTTGCAATTGGCTCCTTGAACGACAAATAGATGACGATAATTTTTTCAGCAATATTCTGGATGAGTCCCCATTTATCAGAGACGGTATCACAAACTTCCACAACCTACATACGTGGGCTGAGAGCAATACACACACAAGAAGAGCGGCATCATTTCAGCACAGATTCAGCGTCAATTTATGGGCAGGTGTGTGGTGACGATTTCCTTGGACCTATTAGGCTTCCGCCTACTCTAAATAGCTCCAATTACTTACATTTTTTATCAAATGATCTACAGGACTTGTTGGATTATATTCCACTGGTACGATTGGATTCCATGTCTTACCAACACGATGGTGCTCCAGCTCATTACGGCCGATAGATCACAGATTGGTTAAATTCCAATTATAGCAATCGCTGGATCGGTAGAAATGGACCGATACACTGGCCTGCAAGATCTCCTGATCTTACTATTATGGATTTCTTTGTATGGGGACGGATGAAGGACCTTGACTACGCAACGCCAGTAGTAACATTGGAAGATATAAATGTTGTAAAGCGCTCTTCCCTATACTTACAATACAGTGCCTCAATAATTACATGTTTCAATCATTCCTTCAATTATTCCAATATCACAAGCGTTACAATATAGCATTCCTTAATCTTTACAATGTCGCCATAATTCGATACCCCATCCAGATGTTCAAAGTGCATACACGTTTTTCACATTCCTTTAACATAAATATCAAATGCACCATAAATGCAATCGTCTTAAAGTTATGAAAATACTAACGCATTTCCTTTGCGTCTTAATAATTATTATAATTTATATTTAAAATACATATAATAACTATAGTATAAATTAATGTTAGACTTAAGTAATAATAATTAAAAGTGTATAAACTGTAACAGTGCGTTTATTTGGAGAAAAGAGAGGTCCCGAACAATAATTATCTTAAAGTACGTACAGACAAAAAAGCAACTTTGTAGATATTAATTTAATCCCGGTATATCTAATAATTCAGAGCGACTTATAGCAGATCGGCGCAGCGGCTGCGCTCGGGGGATCGTGCATTCCATTGCGTCTATCAAGGCTTTGCACCCTTACCTGATCGGTAGACTGTCTTTTTTAGTTGTCTTATAAACTAAAGTATCTTAGAAAAAATTTTCAGCCTTGTAGGAATAAGTCAAAAAAGGAAATTTCTTAACACCTTGCGTGGGTGGTAGACGCATGATGGCCCCCTCTCCGACGCGGTAGACTATCATTATACTGCATTTTTAGGTATCATTGACCACCCAAAAAAGTTTCAGTCTTGTAGATATTAATTTAATCCCGGTATATCCAATAATTCAGAGCGACTTATAGCAGATCGGCGCAGTGGCTGCGCTCGGGAGATCGTGCATTCCATTGCGTCTATCAAGGCTTTGCACCCTTACCTGATCGGTAGACTGTCTTTTTTAGTTGTCTTATAAACTAAAGTATTTTAGAAAAAATTTTCAGCCTTGTAGGAATAAGTCAAAAAAGGAAATTTCTTAACACCTTGCGTGGGTGGTAGACGCATGATGGCCCCCTCTCCGACGCGGTAGACTATCATTATACTGCATTTTTAGGTATCATTGACCACCCAAAAAAGTTTCAGTCTTGTAGATATTAATTTAATCCCGGTATATCCAATAATTCAGAGCGACTTATAGCAGATCGGCGCAGTGGCTGCGCTCGGGAGATCGTGCATTCCACTGCGTCTATCAAGGCTTTGCACCCTTACCTGATCGGTAGACTGTCTTTTTTAGTTGTCTTATAAACTAAAGTATTTTAGAAAAAATTTTCAGCCTTGTAGGAATAAGTCAAAAAAGGAAATTTCTTAACACCTTGCGTGGGTGGTAGACGCATGATGGCCCCCTCTCCGACGCGGTAGACTATCATTATACTGCATTTTTAGGTATCATTGACCACCCAAAAAAGTTTCAGTCTTGTAGATATTAATTTAATCCCGGTATATCTAATAATTCAGAGCGACTTATAGCAGATCGGCGCAGTGGCTGCGCTCGGGAGATCGTGCATTCCACTGCGTCTATCAAGGCTTTGCACCCTTACCTGATCGGTAGACTGTCTTTTTTAGTTGTCTTATAAACTAAAGTATTTTAGAAAAAATTTTCAGCCTTGTAGGAATAAGTCAAAAAAGGAAATTTCTTAACACCTTGCGTGGGTGGTAGACGCATGATGGCCCCCTCTCCGACGCGGTAGACTATCATTATACTGCATTTTTAGGTATCATTGACCACCCAAAAAAGTTTCAGTCTTGTAGATATTAATTTAATCCCGGTATATCCAATAATTCAGAGCGACTTATAGCAGATCGGCGCAGCGGCTGCGCTCGGGAGATCGTGCATTCCATTGCGTCTATCAAGGCTTTGCACCCTTACCTGATCGGTAGACTGTCTTTTTTAGTTGTCTTATAAACTAAAGTATTTTAGAAAAAATTTTCAGCCTTGTAGGAATAAGTCAAAAAAGGAAATTTCTTAACACCTTGCGTGGGTGGTAGACGCATGATGGCCCCCTCTCCGACGCGGTAGACTATCATTATACTGCATTTTTAGGTATCATTGACCACCCAAAAAAGTTTCAGTCTTGTAGATATTAATTTAATCCCGGTATATCCAATAATTCAGAGCGACTTATAGCAGATCGGCGCAGCGGCTGCGCTCGGGAGATCGTGCATTCCATTGCGTCTATCAAGGCTTTGCACCCTTACCTGATCGGTAGACTGTCTTTTTTAGTTGTCTTATAAACTAAAGTATTTTAGAAAAAATTTTCAGCCTTGTAGGAATAAGTCAAAAAAGGAAATTTCTTAACACCTTGCGTGGGTGGTAGACGCATGATGGCCCCCTCTCCGACGCGGTAGACTATCATTATACTGCATTTTTAGGTATCATTGACCACCCAAAAAAGTTTCAGTCTTGTAGATATTAATTTAATCCCGGTATATCCAATAATTCAGAGCGACTTATAGCAGATCGGCGCAGTGGCTGCGCTCGGGAGATCGTGCATTCCACTGCGTCTATCAAGGCTTTGCACCCTTACCTGATCGGTAGACTGTCTTTTTTAGTTGTCTTATAAACTAAAGTATTTTAAAAAAAATTTTCAGCCTTGTAGGAATAAGTCAAAAAGGAAATTTTTTAACACCTTGCGTGGGTGGTAGACGCATGATGGCCCCCTCTCCGACGCGGTAGACTATCATTATACTGCATTTTTAGGTATCATTGACCACCCAAAAAAGTTTCAGTCTTGTAGATATTAATTTAATCCCGGTATATCCAATAATTCAGAGCGACTTATAGCAGATCGGCGCAGCGGCTGCGCTCGGGAGATCGTGCATTCCATTGCGTCTATCAAGGCTTTGCACCCTTACCTGATCGGTAGACTGTCTTTTTTAGTTGTCTTATAAACTAAAGTATTTTAGAAAAAATTTTCAGCCTTGTAGGAATAAGTCAAAAAAGGAAATTTCTTAACACCTTGCGTGGGTGGTAGACGCATGATGGCCCCCTCTCCGACGCGGTAGACTATCATTATACTGCATTTTTAGGTATCATTGACCACCCAAAAAAGTTTCAGTCTTGTAGATATTAATTTAATCCCGGTATATCCAATAATTCAGAGCGACTTATAGCAGATCGGCGCAGTGGCTGCGCTCGGGAGATCGTGCATTCCACTGCGTCTATCAAGGCTTTGCACCCTTACCTGATCGGTAGACTGTCTTTTTTAGTTGTCTTATAAACTAAAGTATTTTAAAAAAAATTTTCAGCCTTGTAGGAATAAGTCAAAAAGGAAATTTTTTAACACCTTGCGTGGGTGGTAGACGCATGATGGCCCCCTCTCCGACGCGGTAGACTATCATTATACTGCATTTTTAGGTATCATTGACCACCCAAAAAAGTTTCAGTCTTGTAGATATTAATTTAATCCCGGTAAGGGTGCAAAGCCTTGATAGACGCAATGGAATGCACGATCTCCCGAGCGCAGCCGCTGCGCTCGGGAGATCGTGCATTCCATTGCGTCTATCAAGGCTTTGCACCCTTACCTGATCGGTAGACTGTCTTTTTTAGTTGTCTTATAAACTAAAGTATTTTAGAAAAAATTTTCAGCCTTGTAGGAATAAGTCAAAAAAGGAAATTTCTTAACACCTTGCGTGGGTGGTAGACGCATGATGGCCCCCTCTCCGACGCGGTAGACTATCATTATACTGCATTTTTAGGTATCATTGACCACCCAAAAAAGTTTCAGTCTTGTAGGAATAAGGCATTTACATATTATTTATTAACAGGTTTCAACAATTGTTATTATTGTTTGCCCCCACATTGGGTCGGTAGACTGCCGTTCCGTTTACTTGCCATATAAAAACAACAAAATGACAAAAAATCAGCTTTGTAGGAATAATTACATCAAAAGTGTCGCTGCCTCCCGGACTATGAGATGCGGTGTACTATAGGTGACTATGCGACTGACAACCTAAGGAATAACCAGGAGGAGATTTGGAACATTATTTTTTAGGTTGTCAGTCGCATTGTAACCTACACCGCATCTCAGCATTAAACAAGTTTGGGACTTCTACCCATAAAATAATAAAGTTGCGCCCAGTCTGTTGGCAGATTTTTTTTTTTTATTTATTTACATATTTTTTTTATCAATAGAATGTTCCATAGAAGTAAAAGCGAATTCGATCATATTAAACCGAAGTGATTTTTGGAATCAGTGAAAACTTGAACAATACCCCCAGGGGGTTTAATAGGGAAAAATACTTAAATCGGTTTTTTCCCCAACTATGTTTAAAGCTTATAGAAGTAAAAGTGAATTCCATATCCCAATATACCTAAGAAATATATCAGAATTCGTGAATATGTACACAATCACTTAACACCCCCTTGGGGTTGGATATCGAAAAATGTTGAAGTACATTTCTGGGCGCTTATATAAATAGCCTGCAAAAGAAAAGTAGGGGTTCACCCAATCTACCCACCATAAAAATTTCAATTTAATATCTCAACGGGTTTGGGAGCTACGCACCTTCAAACAATTTTGCGTACGGCATACGGCGGACGGCGTACGGCGTCTACGGCGGACAGACGGATATTTTTTTTTTTGCTTTTTTGGGGTTTACTAGTCCTAAAAAAATAATAAAGTAAAATTGCTTTGATAGCTCGACATGTCTAAAAGTTTTAACGAAATTCGTGAAAATGTGGATTCACTGAAATTTTTTTTACTCAACCTTTGAATGTCAATAAAAATCTGAACTTTGTTTTTCTTTATTGACTTTAATAGTACATCTACATATACGTACTAAGTTTCAATTTTCTAGCATAAGCCGTTTCTGAGATATAAAAAACCACCCTTCACCCCCGGACCTTGCTACCCCTATGAAAAATTTTATTTTTCTAGAATATCTCTATAGTGGCTCTATATAATCCTAAATTTTTAGCTTTCTATTCATTACGGTTTTCGAGAAATAAAAATCAGAATTTTTTTCCTTTCTATCCCCTTTCACCATCACTCCCTACACTCCCACCCCTAACATTTTTTTCCTACTAGAGGTTTACCGACCTCAACTCCTGTAAAAATTTTCAAGATCATATCTGATACGGTTTCTGAGATATAAAAATTAAATTTTTTGAGAAATTTCTGTCCACCCACTTTCGTGCTCCACCTCCACCCTCAAAAAGTTTACGTTCAGTAAAAGAAAAGGAGTCCTCTTGTGATCCCATATACAGAAACTAAATTTTATCTTCCTGGTGTAATTGGTTCGGAAGTATCCAAAGCTATTCACCCCCACCCCCACACCCCACCACCGCCCTTAAAAATGTTAACCCTTGTCTAATCTTGAAGTATCCCTAAGGACAACCACAAAGTTTCAATCTTCTGACATCAATCGTTCAGGAGATATGGATTTTAGAATGTTTCAATCCCGGCTTTCAAGCGTTTTGGACTCATTGTTTCCCCCCCCCCCCCCACTTTCACACCCCTCAACCCTTATCGATCATTTTGCAAATGAGTCTACTATCATAGTACTACATTAGTTCCAAGTTTCAGTCTCCTAGCATAAGCGGTTCCTGAGATCTGGAATATTCGAAAAAAATTTGGTCTAAAACGCTCCCCCCTTACGCCCCCCCCAAAAAAAGATGCCAGTCGTAGGAGTTTACCCAATCTACCCCCCATAAATATAATATATAATAATTTCAACTTAATACCTCAACGGGTTTGTGAGCTATGCGCATTCAAACGGTTTTGCGTACGGCGTACGGCGTCTACGGCGGACAGACGGACATTTTTTTTTTTGCTTTTTTGATGTTTTGTAGTCCAAAACGCGTAAATACAAAATTTCAGGATAGCAAATTTTTTTGAAATTTCAGGTCGATCACAATACTTTATTATTAATAAAAAATCTGCCAACAGTCTGGGCGCAACTTTATTATTTTTTGGATAGAAGTTCGGAACGAGTTTAATTCTGAGAAGCGGTGTAGGTTACTATGTGACTGAAAAGTTCGAACAGCGGTTAGAATGGTGTCGCGCTAGAATACTTACACCGCTGCCACATATAACATATGAATTACATAATTGGGTCATACTCCGGGACCGAGGTCTAGTCCTAGTATAACATCAGTTGTTACGCCATTAGAAGGTTTTTCGTGATTTGGTTTTGGGCAGGGACGTCATTTGTGGGGGGCAGGGGGGCATTTGCCACCCCCCCTCCCTGAATTATGTATATTTATAGATTATGTATAACATATGTATATTATATAAAAATATATGCAAACATAACATCTTGCCGCCCCTAGAAAAAACTGAAATGACGTCCCTGGTTTTGGGCCATTACATGAAATCGGAAATGCGTTTGTAGGCGATTATATAAAAAGTCTGTGGAAGTGCATACCAATCTAATATCTCATCAATTCTGAAAAATATGCCGAAAGCCTCACATCCTATTGGAGTTGAATAACAAACATCCTGAAATCAAAATCTGAAAACAAGTTTTAGGTGATTATTAAACAAGCCCGTGTAAGTAAAAATATATTCGATATCTAATCTGACCAGAGGGATACGGCTAAATTCGTGAAAATGTATACATCCCCTTTACACCACCTTGGGGTTCGAATTTCAAAAAATCCTGAAAACACTTTCGAGGTATTTATATGAAGGATCCGTAGAATTAAAAGAAATTCAATATTTGGAAAGACCTAATAGATATGACGAAAATCGTGAAAATATATGCATTCCATTTTCACTGATCATTTTTTTCGCCCCCCTTCCAAACGCCAATTGATATTTGAAAATTTCTTTTATCTGAATTACTTTTCTAGTTAATTTACATATACGTACCGAGTTTCAACTTTGTAGCATAAGCCGTTCTATAGCTAGGAAAAACACCCCCCACCCCCGTACCATACTACCCCTATAAAAAATCATATTTTTCCAACATGCTACTACTATAGCTCTATCTAAATACCAAGTTTCAGATTTAGATATAGGTTCGCGAGATATAAAAAACTGAATCTTTTCCTTTTCACCATCCTCCGCTCTAACCCTCTACACCCTCGCCACCAAAATGTTTTTTCTGCTTGGAGTCTATTAGGCCTACTTCTGGCAAACATTTTAAGTATCTATCTTAAACTGTTCTTGAGATATGAAACGTGATTTTTTAGAAAAATTCTTATCCCCTCCACTTCATGCTCCACCGGCCAATTAAAAAATTTTACTTTCAACAAACTTTATTTGTCAACCTTTAGACAGAAACCGAATTTTATTTGTCTAGTGCAATTGGTTCGTGAGATATCGTAATCAGCGTTGCCATATTTGGTCCGTTTGGTCTAATGTTGATACTTTTTTCCCAATTGGTTCGGTGGTACTTTTTTTACGAAAAACACAATTTTTTAAAATACGACTTTTACCAAATTTTAGTTCGTATGGTGTTCTATTAAACAACCCAACAGCCAGACCTGGGTTATATACGGCTTTTAACCGAACTACATACTTTTGACGTATAGCACAGTCCCTGTTCATTGAATTAGGACCACTCACATTTTTTCTCATTTTTTAAAAGAAATTAACTGTAGCTTACCAAAAAAGTGATTTTTCCCAAGAAAATACATTTTACCTTGCGGCAGTAAAAATTGTGAATATAATATACCCTAAATGGAAAATCCCATCCTTCTACCCTTTTTTCAGGAGAGTGCTTTTTACATGGTCCTCCCTTTACGTGTTCAAGGCAATAGAGAGGTATGTATATCAAATAGTGATATTATCCCGAACTTCTCATTCTTTTTCAAATATTTGGAAAGAATTTGTCAAGTAGTGAAGAAAATATTGTGTTTAAGCAGTTTTTAGAAATTCCTGTGGTTTTAGTTTACATAGTTTCAGACATTTAAAAGTACGTGTGTTTTTTTGAGACATTTTGGTTAAAACAATAAAAATGGGAAAGTGTAAAGACATTAGCGTGGACAAAAAGTCAGCAATAATTTCTTTATTGAACACCAAAAAGTTTTCCTTTCGAGAAATAGCAAGAAAAGAGAATGTTTCTCATCAAACTGTAATGAGAATCAATAAAGAAGCCCAAGAGAATCAAGGCCAAGTCAGCAACAAACGGCGGAATTGTCGCGGGAAAAGGAAGACAACGCCTCGAACGGATCGTAGGATTGTTCAAAAGGCCTGCGAAAACCGTTTTCAATCCACGAGAAGCTTGCATCAAGATCTGCTGGGCGAAGGGATAGAGATATCCGGTATGACCTGAAGAAGGCGTTTATATGAAGCCAACCTTAAGTCGAGGCGACCAGCAAAAAAGCCTAAGCTAACAGCTAAAATGCGAAAAGCCAGGCTGGAGTTTGCTAGAACTCATCAAAATTATACCGTAGCTGATTGGCAAAATGTAATTAATATTTAATATGGATGAATAAAGATTGCATTGCCTTTATTTTTCGCTTGGAAATATAATTTAAAAAAATTGGTTTTATTTTGTTTTTTTAGCTGGTATTTAGTGATGAGTGTAGACTAGAGTCTGTGACGGAGAGACATAAATACGTTCGAAGAAGGCTATTAGAGAAATATGACGAAGCTTGCGAACTATGAAAACGAATAAAAAATCTAAAAAACAAAAAATTAATTTTTTATTTCCTTTCTACAAAGAGTTTTATCATAAACAAAGAAAAAATATTAAAAAAACCTTAGTGGTCCTAATTCGTTGAACAGGGATTGTATATGTACTTTGCCTGCTGGGAAATACGACTAGCTCATGGTTCAATTTTTTGTTTCTATATTTGTTTTTATTTTATTTTTTAAATACACATATATTTTTCGAATAAATTCGATGGTCCTTTATTTTCTATATTAGACCATTTTCGTGAAAATGTGGTCCTTTTAATTAATGACGTGCGGCAACGCTGATCGTAATGTAAAGTTTTTAACCCCCCTCCCTCGTACGCCACTGCCCCAACACAAAAATTTATTTTCGATCTATTCTCTTAGTATACCTACAAATATTCATAAAGTTTTAATTTCGTGACATTAACCGTTAAGGAGATATGGATTTTAGAACGTATCGATCTCGGCTTTCTTGCGTTTCGGACGCATTGTTTTTCCCCCCACTCCCACGCTCCTTGACCCATATTAGCAAATTTGTCCACTATCAAAGCACTATATAAATTCTACGTTTCAGCTTCCTAGCATAAGCGGTTGCTGAGATCTAGAAACCAAAATTTTCCGTCTAAAACGCTCCCCCCACTTCCCCTTCATATCTCCACCCTTCAAAATATGGTCACTTCAAGGGGCCTACACAGTCTATTCATAAAAAAAATTTCAATTTAATACCTCAAAGGGTTTGGAAGCTACGAGCCTTCAAACGATTTTGCGTACAGCGGTCGACGTACGGAGTACGGCGTACGGCGGACAGACGGACTGGAATTTTTTTTTCTACAAACTACGCATGGAAATTTAAGTAATTTTATTTCTAATCGCACAGTGTTTGATTTATTGAAATCGTAAAAGCATTTCTTGAGATTTTACTGCAAATGGAACGGGCCGAAAAAAATACAATTTTCAACTTTTAGCAAGCATCCTGTAGTGTTGTATTTCACTAGAGACTTTCCCAAGGTGAAACTTCAAACAATTCCATACACTCTAATCCTAAATTTGAGCTTTTAGTTTCTATTTCCGTTAAATTCCTTTTCCGTCCTAATAATACACTACAAAATAATTTATTTAAAACTCCCGCCAGTTATGCTGTACTAGATTATCACAGTTCGCAAGTACCAGCCCTGCCACAGTACAATCTTTTTGTATACACAAGCGAAAATGTCAAAAAAATTGACACTTCCTCTTGTCACTGACATTCGGAAATCGCAATCACACAGTCCGTCGAATCGAAACGAAAAGACACCGTGCATCAGTCGTCCGAAACGCGGGGAGTTTCGTTCCGAGTTCAGTGAAAACTCGGCGCTCGAATTAAAGTGCGAATCGATTAAATACGCGCGAATAAATAAAACTCCAGTCGGCCAATTGAAAGTGTGTGAAATTGCTGCCGAGAAAAATCTCAGGGAAAATAAAATGGAGCGGAGCACGAAAGCCAAGGCTCAGGTCAGTGTGGGTAGAGCCGCGCAAATTTCATTCTGTCAGCCTTTTTGAATAATCGATAAATTTAAATTGTCGTTTTCTGTATGCGTGAATGATTCATGGACGATTCAAAAAAAAAAAATAATTTACTATCCGACCTTCGGAAGTGAGTTTCTCGATTTGTTTGTGAAAGATGCGTAGCACCGGATAAGTCGGCGGCCCCGCTGCAGTCGACGATCGTGAAATTTTCGAGCCACATCCCCCGGAGTCACGGTAGCTGTAGCGCTATCGATAGTTGCCTACTGTTACTTCTCCAGCATTTCAAGTTTTCATAAATTTCTACTTAACGGGCGTAAAATACCCATTAACAATTTGGTCTCTGTTGAAGCAGACGATGAGGCATCGCTGCTTATAGCCAGATTCGAGGCGAGCCTAGCGGGTCGCGCGACTAGTGTTTTTAGCTAATTATGCAAATATTGAAAGTTTATTTGATCAATTGATTTGTAAGCGACTCTTTGTTTGGTTGCCTCGTGCGGTGTGGACATCGTTTAGTTGCGAAGGGCAACCTGCGTCGCTTCGGTGGAGAGACGGCATGAACGGAATTTTAAATTGCATCGATAAGAGCACTCCAAGTCTAGCGTTCGATTTTCTTTTCTGCTCCAGTGTTTTATCGCTGCAATTCAATATTTTATGCGCTGTTTCAACGTGACCTGTTACACGGTGGCATTGATCTGTCTTAGTCGCTTTTTTATTTTCTTGTCCTACTGCTGAACTTCTCCCGATGAGCAACCCGTCTACTTGTCCTAAGAGATGGCTAAGTGAACAAATCAATGGAAGTGTGACCGTCCCTTTCCACTTTTGGCTATCTTGGCTATCGCCCACCAGATTGATGTAATCCCTTCATGCGTCATGGACAAGACTGCCACAGCAAAGAGGTGGCAGTGTAGCCTCTCAGTTCTAGCGAGAAAGGAGCAGTGCGGCCTCTCAAATCAGTGATATGTGGAAGAAGTTGTGGGTCCACTTCCTTAGCTTAAAGAACTGTAGCCAATACTGTTATTCGTTCAGCGAGCTGGAGAAATGTTTACCATATCCACACGCTCAGAACTCCTAACCGGAAAAGCAATATTACAAAATTTTGAGTCAACACAGCGGGGTTCCTCCAAGCACTTCGGAGCTGCGAACATGAGTCCATAGTGCCAGCTTCAACCTAAGGATCCTCTTCAATTTTACTTCTCCGCGACATTTTTCCAAGTGGAGAGGTTTGCTTTTCCTAGATACGGCACTAATTAGCAATCACCGCGTAACAACTGGGGATGCATATCTTAGGGGGTCACCATTTAATGCGATGGCACAGCTGAGGCACCTAAAGTAAGGAATAAAATGGTGGGGTAGGAAATTTAGAGTGGTGAAACGTGAGGCAGATACCTGATGTGGCGGAGGATGTTGTCTTTGTATTGCTGAAGCTGGTAAAAGATTGTGTGTCAACTTTTTCCACTTTATTGATATGCGAAAGACGTTCTTAATTTCACTGTTCTTGTTGTGAATGGAGGCCTTGGAGTGAATATTTCGACTTGAAAAAGTCAAAATATTCGAGGGAAAGGAAGGTTCAGGAAAGAGTGAGCCAATTCCTCCTAAGTCCGAATTAGTGGCTGAAATCCGAGCGGAAGCGACACGCTTGCTGGCGGCCGGGACTAGCTACGGCAGTTGTGGGGGGGTTCTTGCCCAGATTTCAGACCATAAACCCTTGGCCTGTACAACAAAAAATTTCGTGTCGGCTTACTCCAGGGATTTAAAATGGGACTATTTTCCCAATAGGTCGTGAAAGACCAAGAAGCGGTGGAGTTGCGCGACTTCGCGATTTGTCAGGGCGCTCAGCTGTTATAGCGACCTGTCTGCCCACCTTACCTGAGCCATGACTGTCCTAATTAACAATCTGTCATGGCCCCTTGTTGAGGTTGAGGTGGAGAAGCTTAAACGCTCGGGTTCATTCTATTATTGGCCTTTAGCCTCTAAGCATTTTATATAAAAAAAAAACAAAAAAAGGAAAATTCTGAAAAAAAAATATAAAACCACAACCGAAACAAAAAAAATATAATGCAAAAATTAAAAAAAATAAGAAAATACAAAAAGAAAACTCACCCCGTTTGCTTTTCTTTCTCACTCCCTTTTTTATTATTTTTAATTTTTTGTGTTTTTTTTATCAGTCCGTCTGTCCTGTCTGTGTCATGTCGTCCATATTATTTTTATTAATTATTTATTTTTATTATATTATTTTACTGATTTTATAATTAATTTTTGAATTCGCGTCAGATGAACATTCTTCCAAAATACGTTCGACCATTGCTAGGCTGCTGAACCGAAGCCCGTGGTGTGTGCCTCTTACTGCGTATAAAGATTGTGGAACAGCGGAAATTCGTTGAGTTGAATTTTTAAGGATTTTCGCAATTTCTAATACGATTGCACTGCACAACACAAACGAATGGAAATTATATCTTGGTTTGCGAATCGTAGAAAGAAAACACTACGTTATCCGGCGAACACGGATTGCTCTGCTATTTTTTATCGGATTGGAACAGGCACAAGAACTAACTTTTTCCACTGGATTTTCAGTTGGGGTGGAAAGAGATTTGGGAAAAACAAAAACTCGCTCTTCGATGTTCAGATTCCGACTCTTTAACACACGATCACCAAAAAACGTAAATCACTTCGAACGATCCTCGTTAACTCCACAGATTTCGAAGGATAAAACGCTCTGTAGGATCACTTTTCACTACGTAAATCACCACTTTTATATTAAATACCGAATGCCGCTGATCACCAGGTGATCGTTCATTTCAAGAAAAAAATGTCGAACTTTTTTATTATCCCGCACAAAGTGATCGTCGCGTGTTCCCCCAAAAAAAACTCTCCCCAAAAAGTCCCGCTAGCACGCCGGCATCTACCGATTAGCGGTTCCTTTCCTTTCGCTGCTAAGTTGGTGGCAGTTGCGGGTGCGATCAAAATTCATCGTAATGCTGAATTCTGAACGCACTCGCAACCGCCCAGCAGGGAATTTAGCTGTTGTCCAGCTACAACTCAACATTCTCACCTAAGGAGACAAGCATACTAACAGCTCAACCTCTTCTCAAATGATTTTTGTTGAGTTTGATTTTACCTCCTCAGGATTTATTGTCCTGGAAAATACAGTCTCAAGTATACAATGCTGAATCGATAGCTCCAAATGGTTTTGATGTAACCTTAAGGTATCAATGGCGCCCCTTTCTGTTGGCTTGTACAGTTCTGTTTGTCGCCCACCGTTTGGAAAATTCAAAAAACTTTGGAGTTGGTTCCCACTCAATGCATAATTTATTTATATGAATTTTTCAGTTGCTATTGGTTTCAGAATATTAATATAAATCGTGAACAGTGCGGAATGTTTAATAGGGTCACTTGTAAAGGATTTAAATCTGAGCAAATGAGTTCTGTTTACATTCTTATCAGATTCACAAATACCATCAGAGCTGATTTGCTATAGGCAAATTTGCTGTTATGGTAGATCGTATCACAGCCAATAGTACTGAAAAATTATGATCATTAACACCTGCTAGTACACTGCCATACCCGGCCCGATTCCTGATCTTCCTTCCCATTCCTAAAACTGATTAAGTTCGGTATCCTCTTTCTTCTCCACAATTCCTTCCAACTCTCCTCTCCTTCGCACCAAGAAACACGGAAAAATATTTGATAGAACAATACCCCGGCCAATTGGGCTCAGTTCGTTCTTGAAAATTAGCCAAAAACAGCCATCAGCCGTAGGCGCCGTGCCGTGGTGCAGTGGGATCACAACGGACCCATTTAGTGGTCTATCTCTGTCAATAGCTACCCACCTAACCTAACCTAACCTTGGAGTAGGTTACTAAGGGAATCGCGACAAACAATTAATTTATTATCATTCGGTGGCAGAAGGTCCTGACAGTGCGATTTAGTATAGGGACCACTGTGTAAATTCAAAGAAGTATTCGGTTGAATCTTGCTTGGATATCTTCCTGGCAGTGATGTAATTTAATTCTTTCTGTCTCGATTAGACAAACAGTGGGGCCATATGATGTATTCCGTCGCTCGTCGTTCGCCGCCAACGACACCGAAGTTGTCGCTATTTTGATATGATGTAAACCGACATCTCGTCGTTTTTAACATTTCGAACGACGCACAATGTATGCGCGAACGACATTGTTACGTCCCTGCAGGAATAATAGGCATGATTCAGAACTGAATCAGCTATTTGTTTGCAATGCCATCACAGCTATGCTTTATTGAAAATTTGCTGAGATCCGTTAAAAAACATCTTCAAAGCGGTCACATTTACCGGAGTTAAATATTATGTGCTACCACGACTCTACTACAACTCGGATGTTGAAATTGTCGTATTGTTCTACAAAGTCCCTTATTCTATTTTTCAGAATTAACCTTTTGTGACTACTTTCTCTTTCCGAACATGAAAAAATCTCGCATGGAAAAATCATCGCTGAAGCAAACACATATTTCATAGAATTGGAGAATTTAGATTTTTTTCGAAGAGGTCAAAGAAGTTGCTTCAATTTCTAACTTTTAAGACCATTCAAACAACAGATGTGTACACTATCAAAAATAATATTTGAGTTTATCTCATTTAGTTTGGTTCGAAATTTAATGTCCCAATTTTCTGAGGGCTAGTTCGGTGATCAGTGCGCCCTTAGAGGAAATTTTTATTCCATAACTGCTAAGTCATGCTAGGCCCTTGTGCAGAAGAATCATAAGTCACTGCGGATTGCTGATTCTACCAAGAACTTGGTTGGTTTAAGTGCCAAGAACTTAGAAGTACATTGCCTCGCTGGTAGAAAGATATCAATTTTTTAACTCAATCAAAATTCTCATTGGTTTGCCTCCTCTTGAGGTTCTAGTTAATTTCGTTATCCATAATAAAAAAAATATTTTATTATTTTTTTTTTAATTTTCCAATTATTTTATCGCTGTTCTGTTTCTCCGATTACAAGGCTGACGATTGTTGTGCTGACAATCGCAAAATACCCCGAAAATAAACCACAGAACTGATACACTAATGCCGTAATTATGATAAATTTTAAAAGAACTCATTGAGACGTCTTGAACGTAGAAATTTTGGACCAAGTCCAAAATCACCAGAAGTCGAAAGCAACGACGTCAGATGTCCGGATGCAAAGTAATGTCTTTGACATGATCTTTTTAAAATAAAAAAGGCGAAACTTTAAGCACGTTCGGCTATTCCCATTTTATGAAATTATTTTATAGACGATAAGACAAATAAGAAAATTCTCTAAAATCAAGTCACACATTTATGTGTGCAGACAGAACAACTAGATTTTTTTTTTTAAACGCGGCTCTTATTTCTATAAAATTTTATGACGTCAAGTGAACAGGGTTCTTGGTAGTTTTGTTGGTAAACGCAATAGTCTACCAATCCAGGGGTCAAGTGCTAAATAATATACTAAAAATGGAAAGATAGCAACGCTGTTGATATGGTCCTGCGCTTTTCCCATGCGCAGTTTTTCCTTTCTTTTCAAAAATACACAGTCCCCAAAAATTCTTATCCTAATCTTCGCCCCAGGCGGTTGAGCGGTAGGCTAACAACAGGCTAATCACCCCCAAAAAAACGTTTTCGAAGAGCTTTGAAGAAAAATCTAAGATCGGACACAGGGACGACCGTAGTATCCTAAATTCGTTTCATAGAAGCGAAACGTTGTTGATATTCTAGGTTCAATTTAAGATAAGGATTAAGTCTGGAAGAATGTAGACAACAAGCAAAAGCATCAATGTATTTTGAACCGATTTCGGTTTTTTATATTAAAATTGTCTTTTCCAATATTTGCTTTGGAACTCAACTTAATTACATGCTTAACTTTTTTTTACAGAAAACAAATGAATGCGTACAAGTCGTAGTACGCTGTCGCCCAATTAGTAAAAAAGAAATTGCATGCGAAGGTTCTAGTCAAGTTGTGGTTGCGTATCCACCGCGCGGAGTAATCGAAATACAGAATCCCAATGAAGCCAACAAGGAGAATCGAAAGATGTTCACCTACGATGCCGTATACGATCACAGGTATTTATTCTTTGGGCTGACATAAAAAATTGCAATTCAAAAACCAAAAATTTTTAGCTCAACACAGAAAAGTATTTACGACGAGGTGGTGCGTCCGTTGGTCGCTAGTGTCCTAGACGGCTTCAACTGTTGCGTATTTGCCTACGGTCAAACGGGCACAGGAAAAACATTCACAATGGAAGGTGTTCGCGGCAACGAAGAGCACAAAGGCATCATTCCCAGAACGTTCGAACAGATCTGGTCACATATTAATCGAGCACAGAACATGAACTTTTTGGTAGCTGTTTCCTATTTGGAAATCTACATGGAGGAGTTGCGTGACTTACTAAAGCCGAACAGTAAAAGCTTGGAGCTAAGAGAACGCGAAAAGTCCGGTGTCTATGTTCCGAACTTGCATTCGGTGATGTGCAAGAGTGTAGACGAAATGATCAATATAATGGCGCAGGGCAATAAAAATCGAACTGTCGGTTTTACAAACATGAACGAGCATAGTTCAAGATCGCATGCGATTTTTATGATCAAAATCGAGATGTGCGAAATCGGCTCGACAACCGTCGAAGTCGGTAAACTGAATCTAATCGATTTGGCGGGCAGCGAACGACAATCGAAAACCGGTGCAACGGCCGAACGATTGAAGGAAGCAAGTAAAATAAATTTGGCATTATCGTCGCTTGGCAATGTTATATCAGCGTTGGCCGAAAGTTCGCCACACATTCCGTACCGTGATTCGAAATTGACACGGCTGCTACAAGATTCGCTCGGTGGCAATTCAAAAACGATTATGATTGCAAATATCGGGCCGTCGAGTTTCAACTATAACGAAACGTTGACAACGCTACGTTATGCAACGCGCGCTAAGACTATTCAAAACAAACCGATCAAGAACGAAGATACTCAAGATGCCAAATTGAAGGAGTATCAGGACGAAATCGCTAGATTGAGACAATTAATCGCGGACCGACAGAATACAGAACGTACACCGGTTCCGAAGAAGGTAAAGACTGCAACGATACGGAAAATACATGCACCGATTCAAAACGGCGATGAAAATACAGTTGAAGAAGATGAAGAGGAGGAAGATGAAAGCGACAGGGAAAGTGATAAGAATGCAGTGATTGCACTCGATGCCGAGTCCAAAGAAGCCTTAGAGGTGAGCGGGTTAACTTTTACTGGGCATAATAAAATAAAAAATAATGTTTCTGTGATTTCAGCGAGAACGTGTGATCACTGTAGAGCTTGCGTCCAAATTGAATGAACTGGAAGGACAATTAGTTCGAGGTGGTCGGAATATACTCGATACGTATACCGAACGACAGGTCGAACTCGAGAAAAAATTGGGTGAAATTGCCGAACGAAAGGTAAGTGTTGAGTTGTTTAATTTTTGGACAATTTTTCGTTTAGTCGGGTATCGAAATTCCTGAAGAGGTCATCTTTTCGTGCATTATGCAAAGCTAAATAAACATTAGTAGGGAGATAGAAAAAAGAAAAGACCACAAGTGAGAAGTGGTTGCACTCCGCGAAAAGGAATAATTTCCGCTATGGTGCGTTTTTCCTGTGCGTAAGAGCTTCCGTGTGATTCGTAATTAAATGGACTAGTTCATACAGTTTCTTTTCAAGTCGAATCGCAAACCGTAAAAATTGAGCTCACAGGGGCAAAATGTTTTCACAAATAAATTTTACTAAATCGCTGATGTCGCTCGTTGTTTTTTGCTTAAGTTCCTATGTGATTCTGTTTCAGACAGTACGAATGAACATTCCGAGACATTGAAGACGAGTTGCAGCGTCTAATATCATAATTTTCCTAGACTACAGGCGAAAAGACCACGAATAGGTCAGATTCAAACTGACGACCTCAATGTTAGACGAAATCGCTTAGACACTAGGCTACCGATTTTCTAACCATACGACAAAGTTATACTGTTCCCTTTGCAGACGACTTCGGAAACGAGCTCCGACAATGAAGAAAATTGCTCCCTGTCAAAAATTGTACTCTGTCGTTTGACTGGAGTCACTTCACCTCGTGTTCCTTGAGAATCTTGTAGCCATCTTTTCCTAAAATGGTACGATTACTCTGACGGACATTTCAAATTAGTTCATTGTTTCCGATTTACGTTTTCGATGTGTCCTCGAACTACTAACAGAACAATTATTTCGGAACACTCATTGCATTCACGTGAAACGTGACCCGTCCAGATCTTTGCAATTTAAACATGTTGCTTGACTTAAAACCTCACAGATGAAGTACTGTATTGCTTTATTGCTCTGAGTCAAATCTACTTACTTAAAATGCGGTTCTAGAAAAATAATTAGGTTTAGGTTTAAGAAGGGGCGCAGCGCTAAAACCACCGCGCTCACTAGGCGCCAAACGGGCCCATTGCGATCCCTTCAGGTCCTCGTGGGCTATTCCATCACCTCAGAAACACTCCAGTTCCCTGCAGAACCTGACTAGTTTGTCGTACCCTAACGACCTCAAATCCTCGATGCTCTCGAAGATAAGACTACCCAACCATCTCAAACGTCTTCTAGAGATTCCCGGGCATTCACACAGAATGTGAGTGATATCCTGCACGGCATACAGATCATGGCAGAACCTACACATGTCCGACTCCGCTATCCCTAGCCGCATAGCGTGTTTCCTCAGCATACAGTGACCCGTTAGTGCTCCGACGAGCAGTCGCAGTTTTCCTCTATTCCAAGTCAATATATTCTTAGTCTTTTGACTATCCAGCTCGGGCCACAGGGATCTAGAAATCCTGCAGCTTGCCAGTCCTTGCCACCTAGAGTCGGCTGTCTTTAGAGCGTTAACAAATTTGCGCTTTGATGCCGCATATCGGTGTACAAACATCCTCCTCAACCCTACCATTCGATGCCGATTCCGATCTCGCAAGCTCGTCCGCTCTTTCGTTCCCTAGTATATTACTATGCCCTGGCACACAGCAAATCAGTACTCTGTTCTGAGTACAAAGTACCTTCAGCACTTCTCGACAGCGCTTTACTAACTTTGATTTAATGGTGACCGATTCCAGCGCCTTTATGGCCGCCAGGCTGTCAATGTAGATTGAAATATTCTGACCGCATATCTCCCCCATTAAGAGGATGTTTGCTGCCTGCAACACAGCCAGAATTTCCGCTTGGAAGACGCTGCACACATCTGGCAACTTAAACGACTTCCCTACACTCAGCTGCTCAGAGAAGACGCCTGCACCAGAGCCGCATACCATTTTCGATCCATCCGTATATACGGAGATTTCCCCTTCACGTAGTACCCTATTGTTCTCCCAGTCCACTCTACTAGGATACACAATTTCGTATGGCGTCACAAAATCCATCCCTGGAAGCAAGTAGTCCGTACTAATATCAGCAGGGCTTCCTAGAAATTCGCTGAGAATTGAAGTATGCCCTTTAGAGCTCCGCTTAAAAAGGGCACAGCTCGATAGCCTAACTCCTGAATTTGCCGCTACCTGTTTTACAAAGATATCCACTGGCAATAGATGCATAAACACCGCGGCTGTAGGTGTTGTGCGAAGGGCTCCCGTGATCATAACACAGGCAGTCCGTTGAACTCTTCCTAGTTCCCTAACATTGTACTCTTTATCCATGGCTTTCCACCATACCACTGCCCCATAGGTCAGAATAGGTCTCACAACCGCCGTGTACAACCAACGTACTATATTTGGTTTGAGACCCTAGCTTTTGCCCACGGTCTGTTTGCACGCGAAAAGCGCGTTATTTGCCTTCTTAATGCGCTCCTGAATATTCAATTTCCAGCTGAGCTTCCTATCCAGAATTAGACCCAGGTATTTAGCTTCTTCCGATGGTCTAAGCTTCACGCCTTCGAGCTTCGGCAGCCTAAATGCCGGAATTCTATGGTTCCTTGTGAATAGCACCAATTCAGTTTTAGAAGCATTCACCCCAGGCCGCATCTTCCAGCCCACTGGCTGAGTGTGCGGAATGCAGATTCCAAAATGCTCGACAGCGTATTCAAAAACTTGCTCTTGGCGATTACCACAATGTCGTCTGCATATGCCACGACCTTTATTCCCTGCTTTTCAATTTCCAGTAGAACCTCGTTGACAACGAGGAGCCAAAGAAGGGGCGATATCACCCCCCCCCCCCCCCTGAGGGGTTCCCCTCGAGACCTGTCTTATAACATTGCCTTGCCCCCATATTAGCACTCACTCAGTCCTGCCCAGCGACAGGCAGCTCGTATAAATAGTGCTTAGCCAATTTCGAATTGCCACAGAGGCTCTTTGTAGCGTGATTGTCCTGATGCCATCTAGTCCTGTTGATTCGTAGGGCGCAAAAGTGCCTATAGCCCATTTGATCCTTTCCTCACTTAGTAGTTCGACCATCCCTCCCGGAACAATCCCATGATTTGTCAATGAAGATCCATTTCCCGTAGGGTGCCCATCCAGCGATGTGCTTCCAGGGAAGTGAGTGGACATCAAAAGCTCTAGCGTCTCTTGACTAATTTCCACCCATGTTCCGTCGCTCCGCCTAATGTAGCTCGGAGTACATGGCTCCTTGGAAAGTAATTTCCGTAGCCTTGACGCCTCGCTGCTTCCGCTAATAGATTCGCAGAAACCTTTCCACTACTCCCTTTTACGCTTCCTAATTTCGTACTTAAACACTCTGAGACTGGCTTTGTACCTGTCCCAGTCCGCCTCATTTCCGTCTCGTTTTGCCCTATTAAACACTCCCTTAATTTCCTGAGTTCGCCATTCCACCAAAGTGGATTAGCTTTCTTTGGGCCCTGGGCAGCGGACAGGACCTTTCGAAAGCGTTAACTAAAACAGCATTGAAAACTCACACGCAATCCTCTATCTCTTCTCCATACTTCAGTTTCCCCGGAGGAGGCGGTAAATCCGTCTCCGTAATTCTGTGGAACCTATCCCAATCTGTCTTCCTAGGATTACTTGCCGGCTGTATTCTCACCTGCTCGAAGTTAATTTCGAAGAGAATCCAACAATGGTCCGAAAAAGATGGTTTATCTGAGACCTTCCATTTATCAACTCTTAAAGTACTGGAGTTAGTGGCTAGCGTAATGTCCAGCACTTCCCTCCGGTTCCTATCAATGTGGGGTCTGACCCTGTGTTGCATATCCTAAGATTGGTACCCATAATAAAATCAAAAAGTGACTTAACCCGTTCAGAAAAATAATTAGTTCACTGGAAAAAGTATAAGTGCTAGGTCCAATGACCGCTGCAATTCACTTTTACCAAATTTACTTCGATAGAAGTAAGCTTCGTTTTTGCAGAAATTCTTAATCGTTTCTTCCTTTCAACCACCGCAAAAAGCCTAGATCAACGGCATCAAGCGAATGATCAAACGAAATTAGAAAACAAAACAATTTGGTTTTGTAATTTAATTATGTTTTTAATTAATACATTTTTTTTACAGAAACGAGAGGTTGAAATGCAACAACAGCTCGAACTTCAAGAAGAAACAACTCTTGAAATTCGCGAAACAGTCACTTCACTGGAACAAGAAGTCGATCTGAAAACGAGAAAGTTATCAAAGTGTTACACCAAATATTTGGTAAGTTTAATATCAGAAAATTGTCCAACTAATGCTCATCAACAACCGTCATTTTATATTTCAGGCGTTCCAACAAGAGCTGAGTGATACTAAAAACGAGCACAATCGCGACTTGCGTGAACTAGAAATGACACAAAACGAACTCATCAAGTATGAAATTCGATTCTCTTTCTAAAGTTCGAGGTTTATTTCCCTTTAACACTTTCAGAGAACTTAAACGTCTACTTCTTATCATTGATAATTTCGTTCCGGTTGAAGTTAAAAACCGTCTATACACGCACGCACGCTACGACGAGGAACAGGAAGAATGGAAACTATCGGCCAGCAATATTCATGATCATACGACAATGCGTCGACCAATTTCGAGTCCGGGAAGACGACGTCCTGTTTCCGAATATGCCGTACAAGAAGGAAAACAGAACAATACAAATGCCGTCCGTTACAAAGGCGAGAACATTGTCAATTACGAATTGGACATGCCATGTCGAACAACGCACGAATACCAAAGTCCGAAAGTATCGGCATCGTTGCAAGCTGTCCTAGCCGAGGCTATGCAAACTGATGACGATATCGATATAACCGACAACGGATACAATAACAGCATTCGGAATCGTCTCGATCGAATTATCAATCAACAAACTGCACAAACTTCTAGTCAAAATGGAATACGGTGAGATGCCTAAATTGAAATTCGACGAAAACCAAAATAAATTACACTAATCGATTTCAGTAATATAAAATCGTCGAAAACCGAGAGCAACAAAAGACATAGTGCTGTTAAAAAGCCTGCATCTGCGTATCCTAAGGCGCGGGGCCTAGTGAACAAGTAGAACCGAAGAAAAATTCTAGTGACTGAATGAAATAAAGGAAATATTTTTACAATAAATGAAAATGATGAACAAAATATAACAAAAAAAAGAACAAACGACAAAAATATTACTTTATAAATGATTCGCCATTGCATAGCTTTAGTGTTAATTGTGCGCGTATTTTGCAAAAACCAAAGCTGCTATCTTGCCCTCGATTAATCGTAGTAATTCTTAAAATTATTAAATACTAAAATGTTGTATTCAAAGATTTCGTTCTGTTGAAAACTATTAATTTATTTTGTACAGTTCTATTCATTTCCTTTTTTTTACTATAAACAAATTTAGTTAACTATTTATTTAATTAATTTATTTATTTCGTTTGTAAGTAGGCGATATTCAAATTTTGTTTTATATTTTCATTCTTAGTAAACAAAAAATGGACTTTACAGCTCCGTTTATTAAAATGATAAAAAAGTAAACTATTAAAACAAAAATTCCTCATCACAATATTTTTCGCGCTCTACTTTACAATTTAAAGAGATTTCAGTTCCGAAAAATATTTCCCAATTGACGTTCGTTTTGAAGCGGCCTTCACTTGGGAATCGTGAGCATTTTTATTTTGCACAAATCTAGAAAAAAAATTAATTGAAAAGAGAATATAAGAAATAATTATTTATTGTAGCAATCAAATTTATGATAATGTAATAATTCTTTTAAATGTAAGATAAATTTATAAATTAAACTAGCGAGCGACGCAAACAAAATTACGAACAAAATAATAATAAAAAAAAACGGGAGAAATGAAAAATGTTTGCAATTTTATTGTTCACGAGAAATTGGAGAAATTATTCAGGAAATTATGCAAAATAAAAAATTTATTAATTAATTAAGAAAATAAATTGAAAATTTTTAACAGGCTATTTAAATGTGTGGTTTTTTTTGAGACAAAGTTTAAAACTTCTGGGCAGAACAATAATAGAAAAAATACTTTATTATTAAAAAATAATAAAGTAAAAAATGAGCAATAGGTTTTATTAAAAACATGCAGAAGTATTTAGAGGTCTGTGGCGATATTAGTTTGGTTTTTTCTTGTTTAAAAAAATTTGAATAAACGCCGAGCCGAATTGATTTCTTAACGAATTTTTAAAGATTGTGCTTAAATTCGTCGCTGTTTTGCAGAAAGAATTTGAAAAATCTGCAATTATCGATCACTGGTAATTGATGTTTTTCAAACTTGTGTGAACTGCTTCATCAGAAGAGTATCTAATCAAGAAATCAGGCCTTCTGAAAATGTATTTATTAAGACAGACACAGCTAACAACCTATTCCCGGAAAAAAAGGGACGCCTGTAATATCCGAAATCTGATCAAAGAAATTTCGAAGAGGGCATGACACGAGTTGGACAGTCGCGCCATAGAATAAGACTCGAGAAAAGCAATAAAATATCCGCCTTGTTATTGTTCTAATAATAAAATATTGCGATCGACAGGAAAACAAATTTGCGTCCATGAAGTTTTGTATATATGCTCCTCTTAGGCCTTGTAGAGGCCCAAAAAGCTGTACAAAATTGATCAGTCGTCAGTCTGCCGTGCGTAAGTGTTTAGGTAGGTAGGTATACGCGTGGCTGAACGTGGGAACACGGACACTTTTAGACCTAAAAAAAAGGTCCATTGTATTACCACAGGATCATCGAATTCGGTCCTACTCGTCAAACCATTTAGAGCTTGCAATGAAGCGTTAAATTCTCGAGACCTCCATTGCGGCCATGTCACCAAGTCGGTTGAAGAAGTAAGCTCCAAGATGAGCTTTCCTCTTGGCTGATAGAGCTGCACAGGTACAGAGAAGGTGAAGGACTGTCTCCTCCTCATCCTCATCCAGGCAGCTTCTACAGAAGTCGTTTGAGAAGAGGCCAAGTCTTTTAGCATGTCGAACTAAAAGACAGTGTCCAGTCAGGACACCGACTGTGGTGCTGATACTCACCCTTTTGAGCAAAGTCAGCCTTTTAGAGCGTTTTAGATCCAGCTTCGGCCAGATCTGTCTGTGACATGTAATACCGATTGCCCATCAGCCATGCAGTTCCCCGGAATATCCCTATGTCCTGGCACCCAGCACAGAACAATATTGAACTGTTCAGCCATCTCTTTAATAGATGATCGACATTCTACTGCGACCTTCGATGTTGTCGAGGCCGATTCCAAGGATTTTATTGCCGCTTGGCTGTCTGTGAAAATGATAATATCCCTAGTAGATATTACATTACACCTCAGCCAGGACAAGGCCTTCTTGATCGCCATGAGCTCCGCCTGATAGGCACTATAGTGGTCCGGGAGACGGAAAGAGCTGCTAATGTTAAGCATGTCAGAGGAAACCCCCACCTACCCCGCCTTCAGTTTTGGAGCCGTCCGTATGTGGACGGACTCTTCCATCCGTACCAAATCCCTTTCCCATTCTAGACGGGTTGGAATAGTTGTTAGGAAATTATTGTCAAAATCATAACTGGGAGGGGTGTAATCGGTGTTTTCAGGAATGTTGTTGAAGTGATTCAAGATTGTTGAGTGACCTGCATATGCGCAAGTGTTTACTGAAACATATTACTTTATTATTTCAATAATACAGACTTGTGATCGATTTTTAAAAAAAAAAATTTGCTACCCTCAAAATTTTTTTTTCACGTTTCATAACTACTAGCCACGAAAAAAGCAAAAAAAATTTTCAGTCCGTCTGTCCGCCGTACGCCGCACGTCTACCGGTGTACGCAAAATTGTTTGAAGGCTCGTAGCACCCAAACCCTTTGAATTATTTAGTTGAATTTAGTAGAGTGGGTAAGCCCCCTGAAGTGACAAAATTCTGAGGGGTAGAGGTGTGAGGGGGAACTGGAGAAAGCGTTTTAGACAGAAAATTTTGGTTTCCAGATCTCAGCAACCGCTTATATAGAATCCAGTTTTGACCGAATCGCAGGAGCCGATAAAAACGGATCTGATGAAGAGATGTTAAAAATTCGTAAATCGACTATGGTATCGGTGATTCTGGGACGTGCTGGCCTAGAAATTTCTGCAACTCGACCATATTCGTTATAAGTTTTAATAACTTTGAAGATGCCGGTACGCTTTGCCTTTGTTGTGTAATTTTATAATTACTTGGCTCTCTTCTGTTAAATGCATGAATGCATTTTTTAATAATTTTTAATTAAAACTTCTATTGCTAACACTGAAAAAAGACGTTAATAATTTTTTTTAATAATCAATTATTTTTCTAACATACCGACGTAAATTTTATTTATTTTACTTTATTATTTTTTAATAATAAAGTATTGTGATCGACCTGAAATTTCAAAAAAGTTTGCTACCCTGAAATTTTGTATTTACATGTTTTAGGACTAGTAAACACCAAAAAAGAAAAAAAAAAAATATCCGTCTGTCCGCCGTAGACGCCGTACGCCGTCTGCCGTACGCCGTACGCCGTCCGCCGTCCGCCGTCCGCCGTCCGCCGTCCGCCGTCCGCCGTCCGCCGTCCGCCGTACGCCGTACGCCGTACGCAAAATCGTTTGAAGGCGCGTAGCTCCCAAACCCGTTGAGATATTAAATTGAAATTTTTATGGTGGGTAGATTGGGTGCATCCCTACGATTGGTATATTTTCGAGGGGTGGGGTAGAAGGGGAGAGGAGAGGGGAGCGTTTTAGACGAAAAATTTTGGTGAAAAATTTTGGATTACAATATCTTCCGAACCAATTACACCAGGAAGATAAAATTTAGAGGAGTCTACCAAAACTAAATTTTTTGAGGGGGGAGGTAGAGCACGAAAGTGGGGGGATAGCAATTTCTGAAAAAATGTAATTTTTATATCTCAGAAACCGTATCAGATATGATCTTGAAAATTTTACAGGACTTGGGGTCGGTAAACTTCTAGTAGGGAAAAAAATGTTGGTGGTGTGGGTGTTGGGGGTGATGGTGAAAAGGGGTAGAAAGGAAAACATTCTGATTTTTATTTCTCGAAAACCATAATGAATAGAAAGCTAAAAATTTAGGATTATATAGAGCCACTATGGAGACATTTTAGAAAAATAAAATTTTTGATAGGGGTATCAAGGTACGGGGGAGAGGTTTTTTATATCTCGGAAACGGCTTATGCTAGAAAATTGAAACTTAGTACGTATATGTAGATGTACTATTAGAGTAATTAAAGCAAAAAAAAAGTTCAAATTTTTATTGGCGTTCAGAGGTTGAGTAAAAAAAATGTCCGTGAATCCACATTTTCACAAATTTCGTTAAAACTCATAGACATGTCGAGCTATCAAAGCAATTTTACTTCTGCGGGCTATTTATATAAGTGCCTAGTAACGGTCTTCAAAATTTTTCGATATCCAACCCCTAAGGGGGTGTAAAGTGGTTGTGTACATATTCACGAATTCTGATATATTCGGTATATTGAGATTTGGAATTCACTTTTACTTCTATAAGCTTTAAACGTAGTCGGGGAAAAACCGATTTAAGTATTTTTCTCAATTAAACCCCCTGGGGGTATTTTTCAAGATTTCACTGATTCCGAAAATCTCTTAGGTTTAATGTGATCGAATTCGCTTTTACTACTATGAATTATTCTATTGATAAAAAAAATACGTAAATAAATTAAAAAAATCTGCCAACAGTCTGGGCGCAACTTTATTATTTTATGGGTAGAAGTCCGAAACGTGTTTAATGATTAGATACGGTGTTGGGTGCTATGCGACTGACAACCTAAAAAATAACCAGGAGGCTATTTGGAACGTTATTCAACATAAAGCCCGTCTTTCAACATTATTGCTACATAAATCAAGTCCTTCTCGAGTCGGTTTTTGCTTTCCCTCGACTTTAAGTTGTTTATTCAAGAAACGACGGTTTTTATTTGTTTCGAGCAAATGGGGTTCGCAGAAAGAAAGAAACGTTTTCGCATTTTTTGTTCCCGAATAACTTGTTTTAGTGTGCCTCAAGTGTCAACTGACCGTTACAAGAATCGAAATCCCGCCAAAAGAACATCACACACTCTACTACAAACTACCTCGAACATCTAGTACGTCGCGGAACGTGCGACTATTCGAAATTTCAACAGCCGAGCCGAATCGATCGACTTCGCGGCCTCTCTCTCACGGTCTTTGCAGCGGTAGCTTTTCGCCTTTTCGCATATGTGCACTTGTGCAGACGGAATAGAAACGCCTTTGCGTGCGTTTCGAAAACGACGTGCACGTTTGTGTTCGTGTTAAACGTGAGCGATCGGTTCGGGAAGGTGAAGTTTAGTGTTTTCGCGGGTCCACGAATTTCTTAAAGCGACCATTGGCAGCGGGCGCCGCGACCCTGAAAACGTGTTGTAAAGTGCGGAGCACCGGTCGACAGAGCCATGTCCGTCGCGCACAAATTCTAAGTTCTGTTGTCTGGGGCTCCATAATCCAGAACGCTCCCCTCGGTGCTGTGGATAGGTGCCTGGGCCTGCGGTGGTGACCGAACATCGCGACAGACTTGCAATCAACATCTTTTCGGTTTAGGCCCTTGACGACGCGGCGATGGGAGCTACCCCAAGTCACGAGGAAGAGCTGGCGGACGCCGAGTCCGACGACGACGATGTCATCAAAATTCCGAAGAACGTTTCATTTACGGTAAGTGTACTGAAATCGGCCGTCCCCGAACGGCAGTCATGCGAAATTCCAATCGGAAAATGTCCACCTGGGACACTACTGGGACTGGGGAGTCGGGTCATCGCGGACCCGACAAGAGTGAAAGTGAAATTGTGGGGCGCTCCATGTTTGCGCGATTTTTCGCCCACTCGTCGCTTCGGGCCGTGCAATTATGACAGAAACTCGACGAATTTTCCGTTCAACTTGAGAATTTTCCGCATCGAATGGTTTCCTTCGGTGCGAAAACGTCGCAATTTTTGATTTTCCTCGTTCGCCTGGGTGAAACATAACTTTGACAAGAACTGTCAATAGCGCAGTTGGTGTCCATTCTGCACACACTCCCACACACGCTAACGCACTGGAGCACTGACAGTTTTCGCTCGGGAAGTTTTGTTTGGCTTTTATGTAACTGCACCCACCCCCTGCCCGGCCTCTTAGACCCAACACCCAACGGATCGTGTGTGTGTGGGAAGTAAGGTGTGCGTTAGGGCGCAGGTACGAATTTCCAATTCGATTTGTGGCACGGCAGAAGACCGAGTTCCCATTAAAAGATTGCGCCAAATTTGCTGCAATGCATGACGAACCTTTCGTCGGCGGTTACACGTTTTAATGGACGGGTTTTGTTTTGCGTGAAAAACTTGTGTTTTTTTGAATGAAGACTGCGAGTTACGTCTACGGACTCTTTGGCGCCAGGATCTTCTATCGAGTTTGTCGCTTAAGGACACTCGCTGGTAAATTCACTCCCTTGTTCCGAGGGCTGTGGAGCCCTTCGACAGCAGTTTGTGTTACGTGCTTCGTAACAAATGAATCTTGATTCATGGATTGGGGCTCAATAAAATAACTTGGATGAACCTTGAATCAGCTGCCAAGGAAGTCTTGTTACGGTTACCGATCAATGCGTAAAATACCAACGAGAAAAGGACGCCAATAAGACGAAACATGACGATGTGCGACTACAACTTCGAGAATGTGAAACGACAACAAAAAGGATGAAATTCTGCTAAGAATTACCACGTCCGATTATCTGAAATCAAGCAGATATCAGACTCGAACCCTAGGAGAGCTCTGACTGGACATTGTTACATGAAGAAGCATCTCCAAGGTTTCGTCCCTTCGGTCAGGGCTTCATGGAACCAGCGGAATTCCTAACCAATCCTCTTCGAAAAATACTTGAGGAGTAATTACAGATAAATCAGGGCGACTAACCAAATAGGCCCAATTCAAACTTCAGTGCAGTGGCGTAGCAACGAGGTGGGGGGGGGGGGGGGCGTGGATAAAACCCACCCCCGAAATGATGAGACGTTTTCTTTATTTAAGACGAATTATTATAAAAGCATTAGAAGGCTATCCAAATACCGAATAGTTTCTAGAAAAGTATCGCAGATTTTCAGGCAATCTCTTAATGTTTTCATTTTTCACTGGTCTGAGACTCACTGCAGTCGGAAGTCAATTTCCAATTCGTCTTAACGCGTCTATTCATCAGCACAAAAAAGCTAGAGTGTAGCAGCGTTGAACGAAACTCTGTGAAGGTCTTTTCATACTGCTTGATTAGTGTTGGTCTCCAATCTCCAACTTCATTTGTTTGGAACTTTAAGTCCACGTTGCCTTGTTAGCAGACTAGTTACTACTGACTGACCCCTTTCTCGTCGTTTGCTATTGCTTTATAAGTTTGCGGGAACATTTACCATTCGCGAATCATTTCGTTAGTACTCGTATTTTTCACAGTTTTATGATTCGGGGTTGGTTTATGCAGCCGCCAGTATATAGGCTTTTCGGATTTTGCGTTTTTGTCGGTGGGTTTTATCCAGCCGTACAGTGTCGCCTGAGGCATTGTTGCGGCCCCACCGATTTTTCAGGTGTTCTGCCAAAGTGCTCTTTCTTTTCAGCTCAGTTTTGTCTTTTATGTCTTTGATGTTCTCTGTTGTTAATCCTTAGTTCTGTATTGATTCAATGTTTTATAATTCCGTGCAGCGTTGCCAACTCTAGCTAAAAGTAAGTAGATCTACTTTTATGCTTATCTCCTTACCTACTTACTGGACACCTCTTTCTACTTACCTACTTTACAACAAAATTATATCCTATTATATTGTGTAAACGGAATCCACTGTACTACTGTACATAGATAACAAAATCAACAAGAAAAGCATTTTAGTGAGAACTATACATTGAAAGGACATTATTGTTGAAGACCATAAATTACAAAAACTCGATGATGAATTTACTCTGTTATAATTATTTGGAAAAAAATAATTCTAATGTAGAAGAAGATATAGAAGTGTTTTGGCAAGATCTTTCCTCTGTCCAGATAGGTGCACAGAAAGCTTTTGTAACCTTATGTAATTTTGTATGCTTTTATCGCAGAAAAATCTACGTAGGACGAAGTTATTCCTGTTCCTTAAGGGAGCAGGTGAACTCCACGCCCTACTTAAATGGATATTACTTAATTAACTTTAATGGATGTTAGTTAATTTAGTTAAATGAACGCTATCTAATTAGTTGTCATATTTTTACTTACCTGTAACATAATTTCCACACATAAGAGCAATACGTGTGTTGTTAACATGGTTGCTCATTACTGCACCTGTTTTGCGGTAAATTCTATGTTTAGCAGTATTTCCAACATGTGCAGGGAACTCACTTGTTGTTGCAAATATGAAGAAATTCTGTTATCAAACGTATAGTGAAATTTTATGGGCTTTCCAAAAATGTAATAAAATTTGGTGGTTAATCAGGTCCTTCTTGGAGAAAACAGGACTTTTTTGTATTTTTTTTTAATTTTTTATTATTTTTGTGTCATTTAAATTAATTTTTCTCAAAAAGTATAACACTGATTGACACAGTTGATAGCAATTAGAAAGAGGAATTTGTGCCCTTTCCAACGAGCCCAGAATTATTACGTTACGCTAAGTACAGCAGAAGTTAGAGATCAAACAGTGATCACAGGTACGATGAAAATCCTTCGTCCTTAAAATCGCGCTATCTCCTTAACGGTACAAAAACGGGAGTATGTGTAGAACGATTTTCTACTCAGGACAAGTTCCTCACTTTGCTGCAAAAAATCTAGTTACTTAACAAAAAATCAGTTGGCAACACTGATTCCGTGTTACATGGTTTGTGTGTGGAAATTTCTCTAGAAATATGCGTCCCCACAGTGCTGACATATTTCTGTCTCTTATATACAGAAAGAAAGAATACGGAATTTGACTTCTTAAGCCCTGTCGCGTATAACATAGACCTAGTGTCAAATTTCGTCTCCTTACCTTCCAAATTTAAAGAGCCAGAACTGAAAAGAAATTAGAACTTTAAATAATTGTAAGCCTGAAAATAAATTGAATCGTAAAAACAAAACGCATCAATACAGTTCGATTAGTTTTGATAAAATTTAATTATTTTGTAATGTCCTTCTTTCCGAGACAAAAAATTACTGCGCACTCTTCTCTCGCAACTTTATCATTGGTGATATAAATCGACGAACAGCCAAACGTCACTGATAAAAATTAAGAAGCTATGTATCGGAACTAAAATTTCATTTTCAATAAATGTTATACACGCATGCCGTGCCATTTCGATGTACCATATATTCTACGAAAGTTCTGTTGCTTCTGGCAGATGGGTAGGACTACATATCGCCGTGTCGGAAGAACAGTGACGCAACTGCAAAAAATTATAATTTTTTTCGGAGAAACAAGCTTAGATCAAGAGCACGTTCGTTTAAAACAACGGGGAACGATTTTATGCAAGAATAGCAAAACCACAAAATATTGAAATGTGAAAACAAAAAATTTTCAAAATTGCAGTTGCGTCACTGTTCTTCCGAGACGGCGATATGCAGTTTCCTTTTCTTGCATATATCGATGAAAATGTGTACAAAATGCATTGATATACAAAGGCTTTTTCAATAATTTTGTACATGCTGTCTCTATTTTACACATGGACTTGCATTTCCGTACAAAATGTATTGAGTTCCCACGACTTTTCGACGAGCATGTTCTCTGCCTGCTGGGTGCAAATACCTGCTACAAATTCAATTTACTGGTGTCATTATCAGCTGAGTCTTGGGGCGCCATCTGTGAAAATGCTAAAATAGTGGAAATTTAGATGAGCTTTAATAGCGACAAACTGATCCAACTTTGATCCCATTATGATTTTGGATCATCTCTTTGTTGTTGTTTTCAATGTAAAACGAATGATTTGAAAGTTGAAAAAAACAGCTATTTTGGCAAGGCTAACTTTGTCTGAAATTTCGTTAGAAGATGGTGCAAGGATTTAAACGATCCTTAAATTATGCGTACTCTGTATTGCGTCTTGGTTAATTCTGCTCATGCCTGTCTAGTATGGAAACCATTCTACGATATTCGTAACAACAGGTTCGAGTCGGTGCAAAGAAAGTTTACCCTAAGAGGTCTTCCCTGGTCAGATCATCTATGCCTTCCTCCGTACCACGAACGTGTTTAAGTACTTGCGTTGCAGTCCTTTGAAGACATACTAAACATTCAAAGCGTTGCTTTTGGTGTTAAGGTAATTCTGGGTGTGAAATTGATTCATCATCTTTGCTGGGAGCTTTGTCGATACATTTTGTTCGTCTATCTTATGAGCTTCTCAGCATTCAACACGATCATACCAACTGTGGCCGCCATGAACCAATCAATTTTGCCTTCTTCCATTCCCGAAAATCCTGGGTATTATGTAGTGCGTTCTAAGGATCTTAGACAAATCTTAGCTATAATATACAAACCTGAATCTAATAAGGGCCGAAATATGCAAAGTTTTGTTCAAATATCTGAAATTTTTAAAGTAAATCCAAGAAAAATACATGTTTATTTGCTTTAAATATTCACAGTCTTCCGCTAATAGTCGAATCGGCTGATTCTTCATTATGTAACCCCAGAAGCGAATTGCTATTTGTAGTTTGTAATTTAAATACAACAACGTTCATGTATCGTGAATTTAGTGCTCTAAAATCTAAATTTTTCTGCAACTTTATTGTGTATCGATAGAGCACCTACGCTATCGCGTTGTATCTAGTGGACCTTGAAATTAGTTTTGTTATAATTTACATGCATCAATACGCTATTGTGTTCTGATGAACCATATTTGCTAAATCATGCTAATATCTAATGGTTATTAATGCATAACGTACGTGTTTTGTGTGTTCTATTGGGGTAATCAAATTTGAATTTAATAAATTAACTACATATTCAATGATTTTTATTCAGGCTGTTGTGAACGGAGGCCTAGGAGTGAATATTTCGGCTTGAAAAAGTCAAAATATTCGAAGGAAAGGAAGGTTCTGGAAAAGAAGGGCCAATCCCGCCTACATCCGAATTGCTGGCTGAAATCAGAACGGAAGCGACACGCTTGCTGGCGGCCGGAACTAGCTACGGCAGTTGTGGGGGGGCGGTTCTTGTTCCGATTGCAGCCACCAATTCGAACGTAGGCGGAATTGGCCCTTCTTTTCCACAACCTTCCTTTCCTTCGAATATTTTGATTTTTTCAAGTCGAAATATTCACTCCAAGGCATCCGTTCTAAACAAAATGGCGCCCAACGTGGGGCTAGCCACATCTGCGCTTGGTGCACAAAGCGTAGCTCATCAACACGCGCGAGATCGGAAAAATTTCGTGGAAAAAATTGGTGGGCAAAAGGATTAAATTTCGAATTTTCGCCTGAACGGCAACAACAATCCATCAATCGGTCTTGTGTGGAGGCAGTGTGGAACTGACCTATCGACGAACCGTTTTGGCAACCCATTGGCGCCAACTCGGTTCCATAGGAAAGGGAAGTATTGTCTGTATGCGGAACTGATGGGGTGTAAGTTGGGTCAGACTTTGTTTTCTTGACCCATTCCACATTTGTTTCGTAAGTACCCTTTTGAGAGCTGGGCATGCCTTGTCTTGGCGGGCATGTCGTCAAACAATTGGGCACAACACTTGCGAAGCATTAGTGAGTTTGGTTATTTAATATATCGTCGAAATTTCGGAAAAGTCCCCTATTTCCTATTTCCCCTATTTTTTTTACCAATGTAGAGTTTTTTTTATTGTAATTAAATTTTTTTTTGGTAAGTCTTCGGACGAAACTTTGACTTAGATTTTTTTTTGTTTGTTGATTTTGATTTTTCTTGTTGCTATTTTTCCTCCTATTTTTGTTCTTGTTAAATTTTTTTTGTACGCGATCCCGACTTTTACGATGGGTCGAGAAAGACAGAGATCGGCTTCGCGATTTGCTGCATTAGAGCGGAAGGGAAAGGAGCGACGATGTGGGGGTTCAATTGTCGATTATTCATTCATTTAATCATTCGTTTAATTACTCGATAATTTTTTTTTCTTTTTATTTTGTTCATTCAAACACGTATTCGATTATTCATTAAGTCTTTTAATCCAAATATTATTCGTGCAATCGCTTAAATTATTCAGCCACCAATTCGGACGTAGGCGGAATTGGTTCTTCTTTCCTGAACCTTACCCATCCTTCGATTATTTTGACTTTTTCAAGTCGAAATAATCACGCCATGGCTTCCGTTCACAACAAGGCTCTCTTTAATTTTGAAGTGAAGCTATGCGAAAACAAAGAACAGGGTTGATTTTTCATATAGATTGGGAGCTGTACACAATGTATGTAGTTGTAAACCAGACCCGACAACCTACTCATACAGAATTTATATTTAGTCCTAACTTTAGATAAGTTCTATTTGACAGCGCTTTATCATTACAATTCTATATCCCTCAAGGCTCATTTTTTTCACCTATTTTATTCCTTACATAATTAAATGCATTTCGTTGCCCACTCTCAATGATATCGACAGCTTTGTAGACGTACATAAAAAAGACCTTCAGCTTTAAATCGTTTGCAGAGCCACACCCGTCTTCAATACCCTCTAAACGCAGTGAGTTATTTTCAGTTCTTTGAATTCTCACTTCTGCAATCCTGGAATGGGCTTAGACGAATCAATATCTAGTTTCAGTACTGAATACTGTGCGAAAAAAAATTTAAAAATTTATAATTAATTTTGTAAACAATTTCTGTAGAACAATTTTTTTTAATCAATACTGTATCGGTATTGGTTTACTAAGCCAGAGAATCCCCAAGCGTGCTCTTAAAGGCAAAGCGAGTGGTAACAGGCCAGTAGGCAAACCACGCAAGCGATGGGAAGACTCGGTTGATGAAGACAGCAAAACCATCTTAAAAATTAGCAGCTGGAGGACGCGGTCTTTGGATCGAGACGATTGGAGGCGACGACTTCAAGAGGCCAGGACCTGACTTGGGCTGTCGCGCCATTGAGGACGATGATAATTGGTTTACTATTTGAAACCTAGTTCTGTTGCAATTCTGTCTTTCAGTATCCTTAAACGGGGTCCTAACTGTTCCATACATAATGTTGACACTGTTTTTGCCAAACAAATATAATATTATGTATTGACTCTCCCACTTTTAGAGACCAAATTTGGAACTCCGCGATTCTCTGCATTTTTCCTATGAACTGCTCGTGTTTAAATAAATAAAATTATGCTTTTATAACTTGACGTTTACAAATTCATTAAAAAAGTACTGTTTCAGTACTAGTAAGAATTTAAACTATGCACAATGTTTTTCAGTAAAATACTATACGGCATACAGTCTCCTAGCTTGAAACGTTCTGAAGCTCTAGTATTTTATGTACTACACGTGTTTAATGTACTTGTGTATGGGAGCTACCCGGAGAAGTGAAAAGATTTCGCTCAATAGTAAACTCGATCTTACTTTTAAACTAATTCCTGTTAAATTTCAATTTCCTAGCTCGACCATTTCTCGAGGCTTCGAAAGATGACTGCACACATTTTTCAATGAACTTTGTATGGGAGCTACTCAGATTTTTTCAGACTATCTCTATCTGCAGCCAATGAAATATTAAATGTGGCAAAATTTCAAATTTCTAACTTGAAGTGCTCTGAAATTGTCGGCCAATATTAATAAACACGTATCTTAAGGACTTTTTGTCTGGGAGGTATCCGAAGTAGTAGAGAAATTACGCGGACTAAAAACTCGACCTTAATTTCAACTGAAAATTAGTTTGAATAAAATTTCGACTTTGTGGTTACACGATTTATTTTGAGTACTCCTCAGCTAGACACATTCAGTGAAGACATTTTTCTATGGCAGCTACACGAAGGACTCAACGGATTTTCTTCAAACTAATAACTTAAACTGCAATTATTGACAAATTAACATTTGCGAAATTTCAAAGTCGTAGCTTGAGGCGTTTTGAATATTATTTCATAGTTTTACCTTCAATCATTTTGAATATTATCGGTTAATATTTTGGAACACGTGCACGGGGCAGCAACCCGACGATTTTATCCCTTAACAAATTCGATCAAACATCCGGATTCGATATTTCAACAGCCAACAGATAGACAAGACCGTGGAATGGAAGGGCAGCAAACGTATTTGGGGTTGTTGGACAAAATTGAACATAAAAGAATATTGAGTAGGCTACTAATTAATTGCGGATTCTTATAAGAAAATGAAAGATTTTTTCTTCTAGAACGAAGTAACTTTAATCAATAATGTATTGTCCATTTTGAGTAATGACATTTTGCCATCTTTCAGGTAGCATCATAATTCTGCGTTCATAAAACTTTTGATTTTTATCTGCGAAAAACTGAATCAAGTCCGATTTGACATCATCATCATTGCTGAACTTTTTACCATTTAGAAAGTTTTACAAAGATCGAAATAAAATGTAATCTGATGGTGGAAGGTCCCGACTATATGGAGGATGCTGCAACACATCCCAACCAAGCTCCAATCATTTTTGCCTAGTGACAGAGATGTGTGTGTTCTTGTATTGTTGCGGTGGAGGACGACTCCTTTTCAATTTGCCAATTCGGGCCGTTTTTCATGGATGGCACTGTTTAATTTCGTTAGTTGTTGAATGTACACATGCTAATTGTTTTTTTTGATTACACATTTTTGTATACAACCCATTTTTCGTCACCAGTTATCTATCAATCGTTTCAAAAATGAATCATTTTCGTCACGTTTCATAAGCAAATCGCAGATGTTGATGCGTTGTGTTAAATGAAATTCCTTTAAGTTCATGAGGAACCCATAAATCACCATGAAGTTGTTTAGACGCTTTTCAATGCATGTATGCGATACATTCAGCTTCTCTGCAGTCGCACGTGTTATGCTATGTCCTTGGGAATCGATTATTGCCTTTATTTCGTCCTCATCCACTTCAACAGGACGACCAGAGTGTTGTTCATGTTTGAGTGAAAAATCACCAGAACGAAATTTATTGAACCAATTTTGACACTGACGGTCTTTTAAGGCTTCCTCATCATACACAGCACTTAACCTTTTGTAAGCCTGCGATGAGTTTCTTTCTTTACGGAAATAATAAAGTAAAATAGTGCCAATAATATTCGTTTTGGCTATCCATGTTTAAACTAACGCCACAAAAAAACTCCTCACGCGCTCAATGCAAATTGTTTTCTGAATAACATCTGAAGTACCAACTAGCAAAATAAAATTTTTTTTCATTTCGAACACGTTGACATAACTTAATACAAGTCACCTATCAGTGAAATCCGCATTACTTAGTTGTCCACACAATATATAATTTTTTTTCGTTCAAGGCTCTGTCCAATGCTTTAAAAACTTTAAAGTACCTACATATTAAGTTATTCACAAAAGTGGCAGATGTAACCATTGTAAAAACAAAAAATAAAAATCTGCCAACAGTCTGGGCGCAACTTTATTATTTTTCGGGTAGAAGTTTGGAACGCGTTTAAGATTGATTGTTACTATGTGACTGGAAGCCTAAAAAAATGGGTAGAATGGGGTCGCGCTAGAATACTTACGCCGCTGCCACATATAAAATATGCATTACATAATTGGGTCATACTCCGGGACGCAGTCTAAGTCGTAGTATAATACTACGTAGTTATTACGTGATTAGGAGGTCGCGAGAATCCAACGCTTCATTGCAAGCTCTAAATGGTTCGACGAGTAGGACCGGATTCGATGATCCTGTGGTAACACAACGGACCTTTCAGGTCTAAGTGTGTCCGTGTTCTCACGGGCAGCCACGCGTACCTACCTACCTACCTACGTGATTAGGAGCTTTTTCGTGATTTAGTTTTGGGCCATTACATGAAAACGGAAATGCGTTTGTAGGCGATTATATAAATAGTCTGTGGAAGTGAAAACCAATCTATATCAATCTTAAATATCTAAAAATCCTGAAATAAACTTTTTGACGATTATATAGGAAGCCTTAAGAAGTAAAAATGAATTCGATATCTCATTAGAACTAAGAAATATGTAGGAATTTTTTAAAATATATGCAACCTCTTGAACCCGCTTTGGGGTTGAATATCCAAAAATCCTGAAATGAGTTTTTAGATATATATAAAGAAAGCCCGAGGAAGTGAAAACCAATCCGATGTCTTATCACACCTAAGAGATATGACGGAATTCGGGAAAACGTGTTCTGTGTTCTGTAGCAAGAGTTTGCTGAACGATCAAGTGAGTGCACGGCTGCGCCCACTCCGTCCTCCATCTTAGAACCATCAGTATAGATGTTAATCGACCCCGCAGTGTCACCGGTTCTTACCTCCCAGTACTCTCTGCTTGGTACGTTTATGGCGAACTTCCTGTCAAACCAGAGCTTAGGATCTGCATAGTCCGTAGTCCCTGTTGTAAGTAGGCTGATGTTACTGTGCCCGTATGTACATGCTTTGAACTGGTTGGACTCTCTGAGTCTTAGGGCGCATTTGTATGCTACGTATTTTGCGAACAGGTCAATTGGTGGCTGAAGAGGTGGTACAAAGGGCGCCTGTTATCCCCAGACACGCCTGTCTCTGCACCTTTTCCAACTTTTTCCTGTAGGTTACTTTGTCGAGTACTGGCCACCATATTAGCAGACCGTATAATAGGATTGGCCTAAATACATCCGTGTAGATCCAGTGAGTGATTTTTGGCTCTAAACCCCACCTCCTAACGAACATTCTTTTGCACGCGTAGAAAGCGATGGTTGCCTTAGATACTCGTTCTTCCGTATTGAGTTTCCATGACAGCTTGCTGTCTAGGATTACTCCTAGATATCGGGCATGGCCATTCAGGGTTAGCTCAGTGTTACCCATCTTAGGCAGCGTAAATTGTTGAGTCTTTGTTCTCCTAGTAAAAAGAATCAGTTCCGTTTTTAAAGGGTTAACATTGAGCCCTCTGGTTCTTGACCAGTTTAGTAGCTTGTTAAGAGCCTGCGTCTTAAGCTCCGACAGCGTGCTTGTGTGCTTTCCTGATGCTAGTATGACCACGTCATCGGCATAGGCTACAACCTCCACCCCCGAGTCGTTAAGATCTTTCAGTGCCCCATTCAGAGTGAGTATCCACAAAAGTGCTGATAATACCCCTCCTTGTGGAGTGCCTTTATTAGTAATTTTGTAGGAATGAGCACTACCCCGTTCCGACGATATAGACCTGCTTCTTAGCAGTGTTAACTTATGGTACTGTGGACGTTTGCAGAGCCCAGAGCCTCAACAATTGCCTCCGTTGTAACATTGTTGAAAGTCCCTTCTAAAAAGTCCCCAATGTGAACTCCTTGTACTCCAGCGATCTCTCGATTGTACCCACAACCTTATGCAAAGCCGTGTCCACCCATTTTCCTTTGATGTATGCGCGTTGGACCTTTGAGAGGTGGTTAGAATCTATGGTTTCTCTGATATACCCATCTAGTATCCTTTCCACATCCGGAAAGGAAACCGTGTGTTTGAAAGCATGAACACTCTTCGGTTAACTGTTGATAAGACCTGAATTATTTACCTGGTCATATCTACGACGTGAGTGATACGTACGTCTTCGTACCGCTATATAGTGCAAAGCTCGTCTTATCGGTATCACTCTTCTTCGCAGCTTTTGACGTACAATCGATTTGTTTACACCTGTACTTGGTCGATGCCTTTGTAAAAGGTGGAAATTACGTGGGGACATTGAAGAATAAAATAAAAGGTAAAAACGACACACGTATGTACTATTTAAAAAAAAAAGAATTCCGATTGAATGCGACGATTTCGCGTCGAAGCTTTTATAAGTACTTTAGCTGTCCACTGCCCACTACACTACAGCTGTACAAAGTTTATATCTGTTTTGCTTTAAAGTTAGTGTTATTGAGTTTTGTGTTTTACGTAGTGAAATTTTATAACCGAAACATAGTTTGTTTCTTTTTTTTTATATCTATCACAGCTCGTCTCCGTTTTAGTTGTGATTTTCTTAAGCCGCTAGTTAGACACGGTTTTTTTCCCTTGCGATTCGTAAGATTTGAAAATTTTGTAAGCTTTTTGCGTCTTGTTTCGAGTCAAAGATTACGCATTCGCATCGAGCGCGATTAAAAAAAAAATATTATTAATTGTGACCGTCGATCAGTGATCATTTATATTATTTATTAAAATTTTTTTGTTGCAATTTTTACAATTTTTTTCAGTGTGTTTTTATTGTGTGGAAAATTACGCAGTGTTTTTGGGCTAAAAGAACACTTTTGTGCCGGTAATTTTAACGTCTTGATCGTATTCTCGGCGCGAACGAATTTATTTTACCTTGGATCGCGGCGATTCAAGATCGCGTCGAGTGCGAATACAACAACAGAAAACAGCTGATTTTCGGCATCCGAAAATAATGTTCTGAAGGTTGAGCGATTTAAAAGCTAGTCCGTTTTTGAGTGCGGGTGAAAATTTTCGTAAGATCAGAAGGAAATAAAATTTCCGAAAGTCAAGACTTAAGACTGGACGAAACGATCTCGGTGTAATGTAGTTTTAATTGAATAATAACAAAAAAAAAACGAACTTTGTTTATCGGTTTCGCACTATATTTTGTGATAAAAATGTTAGTCAGAGGGGCTTATTTTTTGTTATTGTACTAAATTGTGATAAAATGAAACGAGAGAGAAAAGTGTTTTCGATTGTGAAAAGAAATACGACAAAATTGTGATATTATTATGTTAAATGTATGAAGCTCATTGTTGTTGCTGGGTAAATTGCAAATTTCTGTACAAAGAACAAACTCATTTGAGCAGACAAAGGAAACGATCTTTGAGCCGATCCGCTCAGTTTCTTATTTCATTTTCGAATGAGATTATTTTTAGCCTAGTACTTTTGTATCCGTTCCAAAACAAACCAAGAAGAACTTCCTACTCGTCATCGTTATGATGTAAAGGTTGTTAGCCTACGAACGATATTTTATAAACTTTTTATTCTCAATGTCGACTTATGATAAATTAGTAACGTAAAATAATGTCGGAATGTTTTTTTTTATATCGTAGAATTACTGAATAATTGTGGAAAAGTAATAACAAGATACAGACACTACTTGTATGTGACTTAGCAACTGTTTCCAGCTTGATCACTAGCTTAGTTTGAAAGGTTGAAGATCGGTTTTGATCACGTTTAATTCCCGAGAAATACAGGAAGAAGTTAAGTCTGATTTGTTCTCAGTCTATACGTCTTATCCGCATGGATAAGATACGTTCGGACTATTACTCAATAGATAGTATCACTATGCTATAATTTGTATTTCCCTAAGCGAATAAAGTATTTAATGTTTCAAGAGCAACATTCACTGTCAGTTCCGTGTCATCTTCCTTCAGTTTAAATTTTTCAATCAGTAGAACGTCTCTCTCCCCTCCACATCGAGGTCAGCTTTCACTTAGACAAGAAAGGGGTAGGGCAAGCGGATCTAGCCGGTTAAAATAAACGTGTATTACCATTGTGTGCACTGCTGTGATTTTAGTTTTACTGTAATTGCAGTATTTTAATAACATTTTTAATATGTTTATTATAAAATTGTAATAGCAATTTGCGTACTTTTGCTATAAACGAAGCTAATTAATTTTGTTGGTCCTTGTTAAAAAAACACATGTTACATATTGCTGGAATAGTGCGTTAAGATTAAGAGTTCAAAGCTTATAAGTTTTTGTGATTCTGGTTTCATTCAATCAAATAAACTACCCGCATAACATTTTACGGTACTGGTCATGAAGTATTGCAAATAGAGGTGAGCAAAACAGTTCCTTTTAGTGAAGTACTTCACAACTAGCCACTCACTTCAAAGAGGAAGTTCAGTGAAGTACTTCAATTGAAGTGTTCTTTTCATCTTTTCTCGCAGTTCAGTAGTCATTAGTGACTCACTAGTTACTACCCAGCAGGCAAAGTTTCGTATACTATACGAAAGAAAAGACCGTAGAAAGTGCGGATAAAGACCGTAGAATTCTAGGGTACGATGTCATGTAAGTCTATATACGTATAGTTTTAAAGAGCACTATACGTATAGTTTGGACGAGGACTAGACGTAGAATATTTACGGTGATTCTACGTATAATATTTTAGGTGCTTATACGAAACATACGTACGTTCTTTGTACGTACAAAATTCACTCCATTTCTACGAGTGGTGCAACGTATTTGCTCGCTCATTATTTTATTTCTGCCTTTTACATAGAGAAATGAAGGATTTGAAATTTGACGTATGAAGTCCTGACGCTGTATCAGCTGTCAAATTTCGAGTCCTTCTATTCTAAATGTAAGACAGAAGTAATTAAAATTAGTATGCAAAATGTACCTGAAATGTGACTTCAAAAATACGATGCCAACTCGAAACCTTTGTCGCTCGTGCTCTGAAGCTGAAAACATGAATGCAGCTCGTCAAGCCTTGGGATATCCTCAAACTTTCTAAAAAAAATACATGTGATAAAATCCATACAAATACGACTGGCGATGAAATTCGTATCGCCATCGAGATTCAAATGGTTAAACACTTTTATTTGACTTGACGCTTGAAAGGTTTCTATCTTCTTGCATGTGTGTGGCTACGTAGGTGATATCCCTTTCTTACATCCGTTGAAAATGTGTAGAAATTTCACGACCATTCGATGGTCATGGTTGGCTGGTGGGAAACCTTACTTACATTTCTACGGAGACGGTTTTGTTCGCTGTCCCTTTCTTACACATGGAGCTCAATGTCTGTAGAAAATGTGTAGAATTTCGATTAGTTTTCTACAGGTACGATCTGCCTGTTGGGTAGTTTAGAAGAGCTCTCCCATAACTGAAATGAACGAACTAGTTCGCAGTCAGTCCCGCTCCTAGTTCGTTTTTCATTGCCGTTCGGAACTCTGTGAGACAATGTACTATACTAGATCTAGTGTCTTTTTTTTTGCTCATCATGTTTCACTAGATATCCTGACCTTTTTTTTTGCTCATCATGTTCCACTGGATCTACTGTAGGCTTGCGCATTTTAGTTCACTATAATGAGCGATCATTTCCGATTCCCGATCCCTCGCGAATTAGTTCTTTCTTTAAAAAAAAAAGGTCAGTGGATTTAGATGAATGAGAAAATAAATGAATTTAGATGAATGAGAAAATGAATGAATTTAGATGAATGAGAAAAAAAAAATGGTAGTAGATTCTACTAACGTTGTTTTTTAGATTGTTGTTTTTTAGATTTTAACCTTTTTTTTTGGTCATCATTTTCTACTAGATCTACTGACCTTTTTGTTTTGTTCATCATCTTATACTAGATGCACTGACCTTTTTTTTGCTCATCACCTTCTACTAGATCTACTGTCTTCGAACTACGACTACTCATCACTGAACTCCCCTGAAGTAATGAACTATGAACTAAAAGAACGAACTAGTTCGCAAGTGATCGGGAACTAGTTCATGATCGCTCACTATGGTGAACTAAAATGCGCAAGCCTAGTTCGAATTATTAACTCAATAGATAGTATCACTATGCTATAATTTGTATTTCCCTAAGTGAATACAGTATTTAATGTTTCAAGAACAACATTCACCGTCAGTTCCTTCAGTTCAACTGATTGCAGTTGAACTTGCCTCTGCTCTCCACATCGAGGTCAGCTTTAACTTAGACAATAAAGGGGTAGGGTAAGAAAAAATTGTTTGAATAAACGCTTGTTATACCAAGGTCTTCATATTGTATGCAGTGCTGAGGTTTTACTTTAATTGCAATATTTTTAAAATTGTATTATAATATAATTCAATCTATTGCGATTTGCGTACTTTAGCTAATTCATTTTGTTGGTCCTTGTTGAAAAAACACATATTTCTTAATAATCTGTTGCTGGAATAGTGCATTAAGATCAAAGCTTATGAGTTTTTGTGATTCTGGTTTCATTCAATCAAAGAAACTACCCGCATAATATTTTACGGTACTGGTCATGAAGTATTGCAAATAGAGATGGGCAGAACAATTCATTTCGGAGAAGTACTTCACAACTAGTCACTCAATTTAAAGATGAAGTTCAATTGAAGTGTTCTTTTCATCATTTTCTCTACTCGCAGTTCAATAGTTTAGTCACTCACTAGTCGTGAAGTACTTCAATTGATCTCGCCGTTCGGTATTAACTAGTCACTACTCCTTCAATTGAAGTGTTCACTTACTTTATTCACTTCTCTAACTAGCCGTTTAGTAGTCATCGGAAATTCAGTTGTGCTGGTGTGTGTGGGGTTTCTTCTCTAAAGTCTAAACAGCCATAGTCAGGCAGTTCAACTGTTATTTTGGGTTGGGAAATAGCATAGAGATATATATACTGGAGATGACAAGCAGCGATTCAGTTGAAGGCGGACGTCTTCGCATTCACTTGCACGCAAAACAACAACAAGTTGACATAACGCTCCTGTTTTGTCTCACTCACTCACACGCTAAAACAACAACAATTTGATATAACGACCCTGTTTTGTCTCACTTCTCACCGTGTTTTTGGCTTTATACTAAACTGGTGGCTTGTCGTCTCCAGTAGCTCAATGGGAAATAGGAAGAAGAGCGATGTATCCATGTACATCCATGTGTTTCTGAGGAGACGGATAAAAGGAGAAGATTTTGTTGGTTGTCTGCCTATCTTCTCACCGTGTTCGTACAGTTCACACTGTTAGTTTTTGTTCTTCTTTCATTTTTTGTGCTTTTCACGTTTCGAATTGAACTGCAGTACACCAAAATGAGTGAGTTAAGCTAGTATTACACTGTTTGACCAAGTGTTCAAATTGCAGTAATAAGCAATGCGAAATAGCGAATTCAAATTAATCTCATAGTATCCGCTCGGTCAAATTTGCTTTTTCGCATTGCATATTACTGCAATTTGACCGCTTAGTCGTACAGTGTAAAACTAGCTTTACTTCCCTGCCTCACTTCAATGAAGTGTTCTTTTAGAGCAGTTCACTCGTGAACTACCCATCTCTAATTGCAAACTTTGATTGTAATATGAATTATTTTTTTTGCATATTTATCAGCTCTGTCTGAACGAATTCTGTTTTTCAGTACCGAAGCAACTCCATGTGAAGCGAACTAATCTGTTGCGTCATATCTAAGATGATATGACCATCCTACTGCCAGAGCAGAACAGACGAACTCCTAAGCAGGAGCCGTGTAGACGTCCTCAGAGTCACGGCGGTCAGCACGGGTCACTGGCCAATCTGAGACTACGCATCCAGGCTAGATTAAGTCCATTGCCGTAGTTGTGTGATGCAAATGAGAGAGAGACTGCTATCCATATCCTTTGCGGGTGTCCGGCTCTAGACCGAGCCAAATTTTTCCAGTGAAAGTTTTTCACTAGTCATACCCTGAATACACTCACTGACGTCTTTCTTATTCATACAGCCTTTAATAATTTTGTTCGTGAGAATTCTTTTAGAAATGTTAGTAAGAGGGTCGTTATACTAGAACAGTCTTTTAAAAATTCTTGAACTTAAGCTATTTTCAAAACACACCTTGAAAATTTTTTTCAGCTTATTTACAGAAACGTGAAAAGATTTCTCAATGTCACAATATAATATATCTTTATTAAACTTTTTGGCATCACTGAAAAAGCTTGTTCCTAAATCAAGCACAATGAACCACTAAATGCATCATGTGAATGATCATTCATAATTCATTTCACACAAATTACACAAAAATTAATTAATTTATTTTTTATATTATAAGCGAAGTTTATCTGAGTGTTAAAAATACGCAAGAGATCGGTTATAGTTGGTACGATGGTAAGGAATGCTGACAAGCTCATAATGTTGCAAGGATTAACAAGGAATATTAGGCTCCAAGAAAAGGGAGTAGATATTGTCTTTCTTGCTAAGCGGGAAGACGTAAAGGATCAGACCAGGGTTGACCCTTAAGTGTAAACCTGAGAAACCTTCGCTGAACTGATCGAGCCTATTCTTCTCAAACAGGGCAAGCTGTTTTAAAGAACAGACCGTAAAAAAGCAAAATATGGAGTTTTCGTATCATAAGAATCATCGAAATCCTTACACCATTTACTGACGAAGCCCTAAAAAGGGGTTGTCTTGCCCAGAATGTGGTCTGCTTGTTCATTAAACGTAAATATAATTTTGAAGTAAACTCCAATGTCGCGTACCTTGTCAGTTTTATGTATATGTAATGCTTTTCATTCTAGCACATTATTGGACTGAATTGAAGATCTTTTTCTGTAGTACATTCGTCAACATAAGGAGTCGAAGAAGCGTTGCAATAGAAACTTGTCGTTAGAATTTTCGCATCATCAGCGTACAAAAGAATCTTTGCAATAACCGTACTCACGTCATTGATATATAAAATAAACAACAGTGGCCCAAGATGACTACCTTGCGGCACACCAGAAGTACTTAGAATAATCGTGGAGAGGGCTTTTGGAAATTAAACTTGTTGGGTGCGATGCAATAAATAGGCCCTGATCCACTTTTTAAACATAATGGGAACAAAGGTTGATTTTGTCAACTGCCGTACTGAAATCAGTATAGATGCAATGAACCTGTTGGCAACTTTCGATCGCTGGAATCGCAAAATTAGAAAATCCCATTACAATGGTTGTTGTAAATCTACCTTTAGTGGAACCATGCTGAGTTGGGCCAATGATTTGCAATTATAGCAAATAACACCCATCGGAGAGATATGTTAAATAGGGAGCACATGTTAGATTAAGCAAGGACCAATTTATTTTTATCACGGTAGACGTAAACCCACCCGGGCCAGTATGTAAGTTTTCACTGATTTCATTTCTAATGAAAATCAAAACAGCGAATTCATCCTCCACCCAAATGAAAAATTTTCTCTACAGTAGTAATTTTCCGAAGAAAAATTTTGTGATTTTTCTGCTTTCTTCCTTTGAATCTTAAACCTCTAAGAATAAAGTCGAATATTTTCTATGGTTCTTTTTTCATGAAATAAAGCCATTAAATGCTTAAAATTCATAAATAGTGCAGTTCATTGATAAGGGAAAAGCACTGGTTCCAGCATAGAGTCTTGTGGCACTCTTCCCAAGTATCTGTATTTGAAGATATCGAGTCAATTATCGGTCTGTCCAAGAGAAACCTTGATCTGTAACCAATTTTAAATACTTTATTATTAAAAAATAATAAAGTAAAATTTTGTTTTTTAAATTTTTACTGGACTAGCAAAAAAGGCAAACTTTCAATGTAGGTACTCTCCCTCGAAACCAAAATTATGGGGTTAGCGTTGATTTATAAATTTACTTTTTCTTCAAAAACTAGAAGAAGACTAGACTAGAAGAATTTGAATAAGGTATGCTAAAACCTTATTCAAATTGTTCTCAGATAAGAAGTATAATGAATACGATCAAGAACAAAATAATTCGTTTTACATTGAAAACAACAACATAGAGATGATCCAAAATCATAATGGGATCAAAGTTGGATCAGTTTTTCGCTATTAAAGCTGCTTTCAATTCATCTAAGCTTCCACTATTTTAGAAATTTTCACAGATGGTGCCCTGCGACTAATTCAATTTGTAGCAGGTATTTGCAGCCAATAGTCTAGAATAGTCGTGGGAAATCAATACATTTTGTAGGGAAATTTAAGTCTATATGTAATATAGAGACAGCTACATACAATAAAGGGAAACTAAACGTAGCCCTGCCCATAAAGTTTATTGGCATTTACCAACAGGATTGTTAGCCCTGCTAAACTCGCTTTTGGGTTGATCCAGATCGTTTTTTTTTCAATTGTGATATGATACAGTGGAAAAAAAACACCTATTGTTGCTAGCTCTTGTTGCTCCCCGGAATTTCCAGTAACAAAATTCGTTTAAAATCAATAGAAACAATAATTTATTATTCGCCTTAAATATAATCGCACCAAATGGCCACGCTGCCCGATTTTATATATACAACTCGATAACGCTCGATCGTTGCTTCCAATCAAAATCGCTTTACAAATACTTCGCTTAGAGACTGATCGCGTATTGCTTTGCACCGTAGTACAACTGTAGCCGTGTGCCGTTTCACTATCCCGTAGGTCAAAACTATCTCGTATACTGCATGGCTTGAGTCGAGAGCGTTCTCGAATATTCGGTGGTGTGTGTGGACTGTTTAAGTGGGCTGGACAACATGCGAGGGAAGAGTATTCGAGAAGTATTTAGAAGTCTCCCCGTTGGATATTGGGACGCGTGGTTAATCGGATGTTTTCCTCCGCTCTCCAGCTAGATATTGGAAGGTTTTTGTTTTTCTCACTAGAAACTGATTGAGTTGCGCGGGTGCCCAGGGTAGCAAAACAATATTTTCGAAATCGCTAATTGTGAATCTGCCGTCAATAGTTTTATTGAGTTCGTGATTCCTCCAAATACAATTTATAGAGTTTTATAGAATCAAGCCTGAAACGCACAATAACTAAAGATCGCGCTTATCTCCAAAGTTGAAATTTAGCATCAACAAGTTAAAAGGAAGAGTCCTTGAAAACTCGGGCTCACGATTATTGGCCGATAACTTCAGACCGCTTCAAGCTAGGAATTTGAAATTTTGACATTCGTTAATAAAGAATTTCGAAGAACATCGAAGCAGTTCTTCGTGTAGACTTTATTCAAAAGTCTTTCAAAAATTTGTTCATTCATCTCCCGGAACCTACTATACTCAATAAATTCTTTAGCCACGAAGTAGAAATTTGGCACAAGTTAGTTTCAGACAAGAAGTAAAGTTGAATTCGTTTACGTGCAAAATCTACCCCATCCAGTTTTGGTAGCTTCCACACAAAAGTCATACAACGTGGTTATACTCATTGCTCGAATATAGCGAGGAGTTCAAAACTTTGGTTTTTCAACCGTTTGAAAGTACGGGAACAAAAAGAGGTGTAACAAAAGTACTCTTTCGAGCAGCTACCATACGAATGTCATTAAAGAAATGGGTGCTCATTTCGACCTGATTTCTATCTGGAATTCGTTTGTTTATGAGTTGCCATTGATCTCTTCGCATACTAATTTTTGAAGGACATACAGTTAAAGTTCTCTAAGCGGAAAAGCCATCTGGAACTAAATTTGTTCATTGATTTCTTTCTTTCGCCCGTAATCGCACACCCCCATATGCGGACAAGAAAGTTACGACCTTGAGGGTTCGTCTATGTGAGCTTTCACTGTTTTCTATTTGACTAGAAAAGAACAATATTTTATTTAATTCTTTATTTTTGTATTTTAAATTAAAAATACTTACCACAATTTTAAAATCTTTGAAGTTAAGAACTCTTAAGTATTTATTTCTACAAGATGATTATTGATTACTGGCCAATTAAAATCAATTAAAAATTCTGTAGATTGACCAAACATTCCTTTTCATCAAAATATTTGTTTAGAAAGAAAAAATCGATGCATATTTTATGGGAACTAATATTCCATTGTTCATTCATTTCTTATTTATAGATTCCCGTTAGCATGAAGATTACACAACACAACATCTTTTATTTTCAATCTAATAAAATAAAGTAGGGATCGTAATCATACCTGAATGTGTTCTATTTTTTTTTTATTGTTAAATACGAACAGATACCGAGTTATGTACATTTTTGTCGTGAGGTAATTCTCGTATATTCGATCACATAAATTGAATTGCTCAAATTACATTTCAAAACGAGTTTAGCTTTATCACATCGAATTCATACATTTTCACTTTATCAATTCAATGCAACGTTTCAAAAAACATCTTGTGATAAGATTGTCTATTCTTATTAAGTGTATCGACTTTTTATAATCGATTAATGTGCATAATTCAAGAGGTGTTTGTAGAAAAAGAAATACTTTCGTAATTTTTTATTTGCGGGTTTCCATAGGGGTAAGATTTTAAAATGCAGTAAAAAAATTTGCTTATGTCGTACAGTTTACAAATATGACATTGTTATTTTGATGAATGCTGACTTGAAACATGAGAAACGATTAGATTAGGGTGTTGGGTCTGGTTCTGCTTTTAAGCCGGTAGCCCGTTTTAAGGCCGGTATACAAGAGCCAAGTCATTTATGTTCCTATCTAGGTTTAGGTTTAGAAAGGGGCGCAGCGCTAGAACCACCGCGCTCACTAGGCGCCATACGGGCCCATTGCGATCCCTTCAGATTCTCGTAGACTGATTCATCCCCTCAAAAATACTCCAATTCCCTGCAGAACCTGACCAGTTTGTCATCCCCTATCGACCTCAAATCCTCGATGTTATCGAAGAAAAGACTACCCAGCCATCTCAGTCGCCTTCTAGCGATCCCTGGGTATTCACACAAGATGTGAGTGATGTCCTCCACAGATCATGACAGAACCTGCACATGTCCGCCTCCACTACCCCTAGCCGCATAGCGCGTTTCCTCAGCATACAGTGACCCGTCAGTGCTCCGACGAGCAGTCGCAGCCTTCCTCTATCCAAAGTTAATATATTCCTAATTTTTTTTGACTATCCAGCTCGGGCCACAGGGCTCTAGAAATCCTGCAGCTTGCCAGCCCTGCCCACCTAGAGTTGGCCGCCTTATTTGCACGCTCACCAATTCGCGCTTTGATGCCGCATATCGATGAACAAACATCCTTCTCAACCCTACCATTCGATCACGATCTCGCAAGCTCATCCGCTCTTTCATTCCCTAGTATATTACTATGCCCTGGCACCCAGCAAATCAGTACTCTGTTCTGACTAAAAAGTACCTTCAGCACTTCTCGACAGCGCTTTACTAACTGGGATTTAATGGTGATCGATTCCAGCGCCTTTATGGCCGCCAGGCTGTCAATGTAGAGTGAGATATTCTGATCGCATATCTCCCCCATTAACAGGATGTTTGCTGCCTGCAACAAGGCCAGAATTTCCGCTTGGAAAACACTGCATACATCTGGCAGCTTGAACGACTTCCCTACACTTAGCTGCTCAGAGAAGACGCCAGTGCCAGTGCCGCATTCCATTTTCGATCCGTCCGTATATACGGAGATTTCACCATCACGTAGTCGTCATAAAATCCATCCCTGGGATTAAGTAGTCCGTACTAGTCCGTATTCGCCGGGCTTCCCAGAAATTCGCTGAGAATGGAACTATGCCCTTTAGAGCTCGGCCTAAAGAGGGCAGAGCTCGATAGCATAACTGCTGTATTTGCCGCTACCTATTTCACATAGATATCCACTGGCAATAGATGCATAAACACCTTGACAGTAGGTGTTGTGCGAAGGGCTGCCGTGATCATAACACAGGCAGTCCGTTTCACTCCTCCTAGTTCCCTAAGATTGTACTTTTAATCCATGGCTCTCCACCATACCACTGCCCCATAGGTCAGAATGTGACTCAAAACCGCCGTGTACAACCAGTGTACTATATTTGGTTTGGGACCCCAGCTTTTGTCCCCGGTCTGCTTGCACGCGAAAAACGCGTTATTTGCCTTCTTAATGCGCTCCTGAATCTGTTTCTATCTAAAAATTCTGTAAAAAAATGGTTGAGAATGTTCAATTTTCCTGTTCGAATCTCTAGAAAACAATTGTAGTTCAATGCTTGTCAAGAGATGTCACTGTTTTTTTTAAATTTTCTAAAAATCAATTTTCCTTGAAGGAGTATGTCTTCAAAAAAATTTGACATTTGTGATTATCACCGATCGAATTGCTTTTGAAGTAAAACAAGGTGTTCTCGAGTTATCGTGCTACATAAAAACAATTTATACCCTACTTGTTAAGTAGGTGAAATGAACGTATTCAAAAAGGCAACTCGTTTAATTTTGACACATGACAGCTTGGCATGATTAGTTTTGACAAATGAAAATCCAGTTGTGTTTCATGTACAAATTTATTCTTTCATTTCCTTAAGAACTATTCCTTCTATAACGACGAAGATCACCCAAATTTCGATCCCATAGATTCAACAGCTTCCTCACGCCCTCTTGGTCCACGAGTAGGGTTTTTTAATTTTTCAAAATTGTCGACGTTTCTTTGCTGTCAAAACAATTTAATATCTTCTTCTTGTTTGCTCCATTAGTTTACTTCGATTTCCGCTAGGATCGCAGTACATGTTTTATTTAAACACTTTGTAGCAACGCGTTTTCGTAAACGCGTTCGGCAAGTGATGTTAACGCGTTTAACTCGATTTAAACGCGTTAAACTCGTAGTTTGAACATGGTATTACAACCTTGAAAATGAAAATATCGTAGAATTCGATTAACGGTAAGAATACGATAAGAAAGTGTTAGTCGGAGACGGCAAAGTAGGTTGATCACGTTTTAGGAATTAAACTGAAATCAATGGGCGTATCCAGGGCCCAACTGATGCCTTAAACACTGTATAGACTTGGTGCACCTAACTCAGTACAAAAACGAACAAGAACTAGACTTTTCATCAACATATTTAAACAATAATAAAAAACAAAAGGCATTCAGAGCGTGAGAAGTGGACGTCTTTTTTAATAACATTGTCAGGATTTAAATGATTAGATTTTACAAAGTACTTTTATGCAAGTCGATAGTTACTCGTATGTCAAATACATTCTTGAGTTATTGCAAGTTTGTCCGAATCTAAACACATATTTTAATGACTTTTGTATGGTACTTACTCGATGAAAGGTGTGAAAGGTTTTAAATTTCGAAATGTAACCGTTCAATAAATGCAACTACTGTTACATGGACTTCAGTATAAGAATTATCTTAAGTTTTCATCATCATCAATGGCGCGACAGCCCAAATCGGGCCCTGGCCTCCTGTTTTGCCACTTCTGCGAGGAACTCTTTCAGAGCCTTCCTAAATAGCGATCAAACATTCCAAGATCCAAAAGAGTTGTCCCATTTTTGTTTGAGAGGTCGTTCCCGTTTAGTTAATCCTTGCCGAGGCTGTCCTTCAGGTTTCTGGACAGTTCTTTTTTCCGGTGTTGCGTTGTCGGCGCCTCACCCAACCCACGACTTTGACGACTTATTTATTACACCCCGTAGGAGGGTAGGAGTTTTCAGCTAGCTATGACATGTTGGAGTTCTTCCAGCTATGCTGCGAGTCCAACTATGTTATACTTTTTGCTTACTTCCTGAGACGCACAGGTGTTCGGAGATCTTAAGTTTTGCCTTTTATGTCTAAACTATTAACGTGATAGATTTCGACTTCGAAATAACTTAAAAACTAAAAATTTCTAAGGACTTTTTACGGGAGTTGCTCGAAGGAGTAGAAGTTAGCAAACGTATTCGTATAAATTCAACTTGACGAGTGAATACCAAATTTTAACAACCAACCTATTAGTGTAAATTTGTAAAACTGAATTAAATTTATAATACGTAGTAGAGATGGGTCGTTCAGGAGTGAACTGTTCTAAAAGAACACTTCATTGAAGTGAGTGAGTGAAGTGACTCACTCTTTTTGGTGAGCTGCAGTTCCATTGGACACGTGACATAAAACTTGACCGCCTCTTTTTTTTGGTCATCATCAACGAAAAGGAAGGAACGATGGAAGTAACAGTTCCGGAACTACTTCACTGAACTCGTTCCTTCTAGATCTACTGACCTTTTTTTGTCATCATGTAACTAAAAGAAGGAACTAGTTCGCGAGCGAACGATAGAACGAAAACGACGGAACTAACAATTCCGGAACTACTTCACTGAACTCGTCCCTTCTAGATCTACTGGCCTTTTTTTTGGTCATCATCTTCTAGATCTACAGACTTTTTTTTTTGGTCATCATATGACTAAAAGAACGAACTAGTTCGCGAAACAATGGAACGAAAACGACGGAACGATGAAACTAACAGTTCAGGAATTACTTCACTGAACTCGTTCCTTAAAGTGAATGACTCGGAGTGAAGTACTTCACTGAAAGGAACTGCTTTGTCCATCTCTAATACGTAGATACTCTCTAGATTTCATCTAGAGTGTAACCACTCTAATACAAAACCTGTAAATCGGGAAATACTCGACCCATCCTTTCTGTGCAAATGAATTTATAAAATATCTGTAATGTTACCGATAAACTTACAAGAAAATCGAGAACAGCTTGGGCACATCCTTTCTGGGGTGGCACCCTTTTCCGGGTGCTCTAAGCTTCTAATGTTAATCCAGGGTTGAGCGTGCTTCAAGCGTGTCGTAATTTCAGACGTTTTTTTAACGTTTTTTAAGCATTTTAAGATACATGTAGTCGTGGGCTCAATTTATATAATAACTTTTTTAATAATAAGCCAAAAATCCCATTATTTTCACGGCAACCACTTCAAATTCAAAAGTGAAATTTATCAAAATACTAACAACATTTTCCCGGTATTTTCACTAGGTGACAAATTCAAACTTGGCGGTCCGGCTAAAAATTAGTAATGTACTTGTTAATAGTACTCAAATACTGAGATATATTTTTTCTGTACAATCAATAATACATACACCTAAAAATAAGAACAATTACTGAAAATAAATCGTGTGTCGTAGACGAAAAAAAAAATTCTATCTAGGTATTATCTAAGATATATTAAAAGAATTTGTTTCGTTTATGCCTTTGTGATTTTGTAGTCGGACATTGTTCAATCATTTAATTTTCAGGATGAGTGATGTGAGGTGTGTAATTGAATGTTTTGGTTGCAGAGACTGTCTGTCTGGTCACCTTGAATCTATAGCTAAATTTCATTTTGATGTGTGTGAAAATTCTTTCCGCCTCTCGTTTTTGGCACGTATCGTGTCAAAGAAATTTCCGATGAGTAATTTTTCAATGCTGACAACCAATTTAAATCAGGTGCTGATTTTTTTTGGGGCTCTACGCTCCATATTTAAAGAATGAAGTGGATGACGAAACAGCTCCTTCGGACCTAGTCCAACACAATCTTATAAAACTGGCGTATCCAGTGAAGGTTTTCCAACTGTCATGTCCTCAACGGACAGCGATTAATCAACAGTCGGGGATTTCGTGTTGAGGTTTCACACCCGAAACCCTACTGACGCCCGAAAACAACTAACATTTAATCAAATTTGCTTCTATGGTAGTTTACCATGAACAAATTCCATTCTTAGCATTCAATTCATGTATATCTCCAAAACTGTTGCTTACGGATAAATTCTGGATCAACCTATATCCAAATGGTTGTCAACTCGAAAAGTCAAAAAATTCCAAAATTTATTATTTTGTTCCAAACCCTCTACGATAAGTGAAAGTGTACTTTTTCAAATTGTTAACTTTTTTGAAAGTTTAGTTCTCGAAAAGTGGAAAAGTTCCAAATTTATTGCATATTCTCGAAGACGACATTCATACGCAACTTTTGGTCCAACCCCAACCTCTCTACGATAAGTGAAAGTATGTTTTTACTACGTTTTTGACCGTTTAGTTTTTTGACCATAACTTGGAAAGGTCAAAAAACTTCCAAATTTTGTTTATTCCATATTCTTGAAGAGGGCATTCATCTTTTGGTCCAGCACCAACCGCTCTCCGATAAACGGAAGTGTTTTTTTTCACATTTTTGACAGTTTAGTTTTTCGACGATCTCCGTTAGAAGAAGTGGAGGCGTGGAATATCTTCAATACTTTAAGAGGTGTTGGTTCTTGGAAGGAGATTCTAGTTCGGTGTCAGTTATTTTTCCGGATTATTAAATTATACTTTATTATTTTTTAATAATAAAGTATTGTGATTGACCTAAAATTTAAAAAAAATTTGCTACCCTGAAATTTTGTATTTTCACGTTTTAGGACTAGTAAACCCCAAAAAGCAAAAAAATGTCTGTCTGTCCGCCGTACGCAAAACCGTTTGAAGGTGCGTAGCTCACAAACCCCTTGAGATATTAAGTTTAAATTTTTGTGGTAGGTAGAATGGGTGAACCCCTATAAGTGTTATCTTTTGGATGGATGGTGGTGTGAGGGGGAGGAGGGGGTAGCGTTTTATAAAACAATTTTGGTTTCTAGATCTCAGGAACCGCTTATGCTAGGAGACTGAAAGTTGGAACTTATGTAGAACTTTTAAAATCACTTCAGACACAATTGTGCCAGGAAGATAAAATGGTTTCTGTATATAGAATTACCAGTGGAGTCTTCTGAATGTAAATTTTTTTTGGGTGGGGAGGTGAAGCGCGGAAGTGGGGGGACAGTAATTATTCAAAAAATTAAATTTTAATATCTCAAGAATCGTATGAGATATGATCTTGAAAATTTCACAGGAGTTAGGACCAGTAGACTTCTAGCGGAGAAAAAAATTTTGAGGTAGTGGGTGTAGGGACTGATGGTGGGAGGGGGTAGAAATGAAAAAATTCTGATTTTAAATTCTCGAAAGCCGCAAAGGATAGAAAGCTAAAAATTGAAAACTGTATAGAGCTACTATAGAGACATCCGAGAAAAATAAATTTTTGTTAGGGGTAGCAAGGTACGGGGGTGGGGGTGGTTTTCAATATCCCAGAAACGGCTTATGCTAGAAAGTTGAAACTTAGTACCTATATGTGGATGTTACGTTATTTTTTAGGTTGTCAGTCACATTGTAACCTACACCGCATCTCAGCATTAAACACGTTTCGGACCTCTACCCATAACATAACAAAGTTACGCCCAGACTGTTGGCCGATTTTTTGTTTTGCTTGAAGTACTTTTGAATGTAAAGCAAACGTAGGAAATTTTCGGAAAGCTATTATTTTGCGCGTTGTATAAAATCTTATTATTGATTTATATAACATCTTACTACACATGAAACAGGTTTTGAGTTTTCAGAAATTTCCTGAGCAACGTAAGCACGCAATTCATCTCTATCGTATGAATAAATCACAATTATTTAATTGTGTAAAAAAAACATTTAGTAAACAAATCAAACCGGTAACATTTTGCATATGGTGTAGACAATATGTTATGAATTTTTTTTTTGTAAACAATATTCGCTCCGCAAGAAGTGATCCGGTTTCTGAACTAGAATTTTTTAAACTATTCTTTAAACTACGTACTGAGAGTTCTCCCACGATCATTAAAGGTAATCTTAAAGATCAGCTTCATTTAATTAGAACAAAACGTGCTTTTAACTTTTTTTTGCAGTACGAATGTCATATCGAGCAACGATTTAATGAATTTATCAACATTTCTAATTATTCATACGAAGTTATCATATTATTCAAGCTTAACACGAACTTTGTTTGTAAACAACTTAGAGATTCTTGTAGCAATTTATGTGTGCATCATCAGGTATATACAGGTATGACTCGAAATGGGTTGAATTTTGTTTATAATTTTATTACTGCCTTTTTTGTTTTCGACTTGTTAGGTAATTAATACAAAGTTGTTATTGTTGACGGACCAGTGATCACTAAGTATGTTGTTGTACTTCCGTGTACTTATCAGCTTTTTTATATTCTAGATGAAATCTGAGAGTATTTTAATTATAATCCAGCCCAAAAGTTTGTAACGCATAAAACAGAGCCTTGGACGACAAAATTTATATATTATTCTTTAACAATAAAGTATTGTAATCGACTTGAAATTTCCAAAAAATGTTCTTCTCTGAAATTTTGTATTTTCATGTTGTAAGACTAGTAGACCGCTACGCCGTACGCAAACGCGTTTGTAGGCTCGTAGGTGACAAATCCGTTGAGATATTAAGTTAAATTTGTTTTGGTGGGTAGATGGGGTCAACCCTTTTAATAGTTTGACCTTTTGCCAAAAATTTTGACAATACTATTTAAAGAGTTAAAAATTTTCGTTGGACGCGGAGCCGCGTCGCTGATACTAAACGTGTTAAAGACGTGATTTTTCAGTGGGTGTGGTGTAAGCGGAGTTAGGAGGGAGGTAGAGGAACATTTTAGACGATAAAATTTTATTTTATATATGTCAGAAAGATACAACTTTGTGATTGTTTGTAGGCTTACTAGGATCATATATTAGAAATAATATTTTTAAGGGGTAAGTAGCGTGTAGGTGAGGCGTGAAAACTTTGGGCTACCATATAGTCTGAGCCAGTTACACGAGGAAGATAAAATGTTGCTTATGTACGCCAAATGTAAAATTTTTGAGGGATTGTGGGGAAGGGGGGATGTAAATATTTTGACGGGTGATGGGGAATGGAGGATGTAAATTTTTCAGAAAAAAACAATTTCTATTTCTCCTGAAACGTTTTAGATATGATACTGACGTTTTTACCGGAATTAGGCCCATCCCAACCTCTAGCAGATACCTACCCCCTCCCCCCAACACCCACAGTAGAAGGTTAGGGTTGCAGGAAGTGGAGAAAAATTTTTGTTTTATTCATATTTCCCAAAAATCGCAGAAGATAGAAAGCTTAGACTTGACGTTAGAGGTATCGAGGTACGGGGATGAAGGTTGTTTTTAGTATCTCAGGAACGGCTAATGACAAAAAGTTGCAACAACTTGGCATGTGTATTTAGATGTACTAGAGAAGTAATATAAGCAAAAAGAATTTAGAAAATTTTCCCGGGGGTTCTTTTTTTTTTTTTTTTTTTACAAATTTTCACGAATTTCGTCATATCTTTGTCGTCCGAGGTATCGAATTAATTTTACTACTGCAGGCTCTTAATTGTCTAGAAACCGTAATTTCGGCAAATCTTTTAGTTCTAATGAGATATCGAGCTTACTTTTATTTCTACGGGCTAAATATGGAATCTCCTTTAAAACGGATTTTGGATTTTCCTATATTCAACTCCTAGGAAGGTGTGAAATGATGTTGTACGGTTTTACCAATTCCGTCATATCTCTTAGATCTCATAGATATCGAATTGTTTTTCACTTGAATGGGCTCTCCATATAATCGCCTAAAAATTGATTTCTTTTACTAAGGGGATATGTCGATATTTTTTCCACAATGTTTTTGTTAAAATTAAAAAATAATTAAATAAAAAACTTTCTAACAGTCCGGGCGCAACTTTTTAAAAAAAGTCCGAAACGAATTTAATGCTGAGATGTGGTACCGGTTCCTATTCCAGTTATAACCTAGAGAATAACCTGGAATCTAAAACCTTTAAAAATGTACTGTGAAAGCATTAACCAAAAAACCTGGAATCTATATGAAACGTTATTTTTAGGTTGTCAGTGGCGTAGTATCCTGAACGTTCAGTTTACTCTGTTAGTCTTCCTTCGTTTTTATCATAATTGAACTGCAGTTCACCAAAATGACTGAGTTATTTCACTTACTCACTTCTTTTAGAGTAGTTCACTCACGAACTGCCCATCTCTAATCCATCACATGATCTTGGAGGTAAATTTAAAGGCTCATCACCCAAAATTATCCGCTCATCGAATGTTTCCTTCAATAAATCAATTGTGGCGAGCGCTGTGTGGCATGTTGCACTGTCTTGTTGAAACTACGCCTCTTTCACATTAATGCCATTGAATTGGGCAAAGAGAAAGAGAGTAAGCAACCTATAAACCATAAAAGTTTGAAGAAATATGGACTAATGATTCCACCAACCCATGAAGCACCAAATAGTGACTTTTTATGGATGCGCAACATTATAAATTAGAGTATGCGTGGTGCGAAAATGATCAATGGTTTTTCGAATTAATTGTGTGGATAGACGATTGTGTCGACCGTAAAATGGTGATAGCGAACTGATCCACGATCTTCAAAATAAATTTGAACAATGTTCAAGTGTTGCTCCGGCGTAAGTCTATTAATGGTGAAATGGCAAACCAAACTGAGTACAAATGATATTCGTGTTGCGCGATATGACCACCATATAACAGTTAAAACCTTCTTAAAAAAATCCAAACTCTTATTTTCATAACCAGAGACTTCCGCGATATGACAGAATATCAACAAAGCTAATTTCTAGTCATTAAATGGCAAACAGTAATTTTTGGTTGGTTGGTGGTTTTACCAAACGACCATGGTTATAAGATAACTGAGTTACGACTTTCGGTCTACGAGGAGTAGTCCCAGAAGTACCCGATCTGACGTATAGATGGCTGTTGTTTAAAAAAAAAATACTATGGTAGTACCATTCTTATAAAGCTTAAACTATAGTACTGTGTTCTGGCGAAACGAAATCGAACAAAACGGTACCTTCAAAGTAGAGTGAAATAAATTATACAGTTCGCTACTAGATGTCAGTGATATAAAAGCGCGCGAAATTGGAAAAAATTAAAATATTGGCAAGAAATTACAATTCCGACACACAGCACAACAAAATATAAGACACACAAATTTTCCGAGAACAAACGAATTGAACTGACTGGGAACGGTTGAAAATTTCGAATTGTCAAATATTTCGCTTGTCATAAAAGGGTACCCTACCCTTTGAAACGAAACCAAGCACCATCTATTAGTGACTACTGCAAATGTCCACTCCACCCATATACACAGTACTGAAAAACGAACGAAATATTTTGTCGCGAAAAGTGAGCGAAATATTAATTTTTTTTATGTGGAATTTGATAGTTCAATTCGTTTCGCTCGGAACACAGTACTAGGCTTAAGTTTGAAGTTTGAAGACGCTACGTTGTTTAGTAGCCAATATTGAAGCCGATTTAAATTCTACTCTGGGGGAGTCTGCTCCTTCGCTTACAAAAATGAAATATTGGGTGGCAGAGTATAAACGAGTCCGTACGAACTGCCAAGACGAACATAGCAGTGGTCGACCAAATGAGGTGTCGCCAGAAATGGTGAAGAAAATCCACAAAATTGTATTGAATAACCGTCGACTGAAAGTGCGTGAGCTAGCAAACAGAGTAGGCATGTCAAAAAGTAGTGTACATCGCACATTGATTGCAAATTTGGTCATGAGAAAGCTGTGCGCAAGATGGATGCCGCGTTTGCTCACAATGGAACATAACTGCGTCGTGAGGATGTTTCAATTGCGTGTTTGCCGATGTTTGACCGCAATAAAGCCGAATTTTTGGGATATGCGGGGCATAATTTTGATTGATTGATCTAGAAAAAGGCAAGTATTATGCGAATTTCTTGCAGCGTTTGAGTGATGAAATCAAGAAAAAACTGCCGCATTTGGCGAGAAGGGAAGTTGGTTCTTGAAGACAATGCACTGGCGGCCAAAGTCAAGATAGATAGATTGGAAATAGGGGTTGGTATGGTTAACCTCTGTCACTGCAGCCACAGTTGGGCCTATTGTGACGTCCCCCCGGTTTGACTATGATTCTTCTTCGATCCCGGCGCTTTCAATGAAGCCTAGTATTTTGCGAAGAGGAATGGTGAGGAATTCCGATGGGTCCATGAAACTCTGATCGAAGTGACGAAGTCTTTTGTGAGCTAAACCCTCTCATTCACAGATGATATGCTCTGGTGTTTTGTCTTCGTCATTGCATATTCTGCAAATTTTAGTCTCAGAGAGACCAATCCTATTGAGATGCTTCCTCATGTGACAATGTCCAGTCAGAGCTCCCACTAGGGTTCGACATCTGCTTAATTTTAGATAATCAGATGTTCTTTTTTCCGAATGTTTCGGCATGAAAAGCTTTGAGTGCCTGTTGTCGGTGCCAAGTCCCAGTGAATGGCACTTTGCGATTTTTGCCACATTCGGATGTTCATTCTGGCTGTGCTAAATGGAAGGGATATGGTCCCATGAAGTCAGCTTCTGAACCTTTCCTAGCCATTGCGTCGGCTATTTCTTTACCTTCATAGCCGCAGTGTCCCGGAATCCAAATGAGGTTAACTCTGTTCTTATTTCCGAGTTGGAGGCAATTCCAAACAAGTTTGGAGTAGATTTGAACGAACTCAAGTGCCATTATTGCAGCCTTGCTGTCCGAGAGAATATATATTTGTTGGTTTTTGTAGCCCCGTCTGATATTTTCTCTAATGCATAGTTCAATAGCATGAGTCTCCATCTGAAAAACAGTGGATGTTATGTGCCAAAGTCAAAGTTCGAATTGCTTTCTCACGCACGCTATTCTCCAGATTTAGCACCTTCGGAATATTTTCTCTTTCCAAACTTAAAAAAATTGCTTGGTGGTTAAAGATTTGCCAACAGTGAGGAGGTGGTTCTGTAATATTCTATGTTTGCTAACATTGTTAGTTACTACAAGGCTATACGAACATACCAAGTCATCAATCAATGGGCTACTCCTTTGTCACACACAGGCCATCGTTCTACTTGTATAAAATTGCAAATTATCCTAGTTGTGGGTCAAGTATCACGTTTTTTCATCAATCGAGCTTTAGACTCGAAACGCGTTAACTTAGTCAACTAAATGTTTAAATTGTTTATAGCTTTTACAATAAAAAATGTCTTGATCTCTCGTTTGGATAGTGTAACTAGTGGATGTGATATTTTTTATTTATTTAATGAAAAAATTCAGTGATATCGTGTCGCGGTGTTGTTTTTATTTTAGTGAAATGTATAGTCGACGCGAAGTATCGTTTAAGATTCTCAAGGTTGTTCATATCGAACGTGATTAGGTTTCACAAAGTAATTTTCTGTTCTAGATATAACAAATTGCATTTTAATGCGGTCTTAAAAAATATTAGTTCATGGATGTGTGTTTTTTTTCATCATTGGATAAATAACAAAAATTGCAAATCCGGTTAATTGCATTTTTATTAAGTTTGATCATTTTACCCGGTCAAGTTTCAGTTGAATAAAAAACGATATAACCAAGTGCAAACGGAGAGGATCCTCGACCACCGTGAAATTCTGTGATAAATAAGTTAAAAAAAATGAAATAAGTTAAAAAAGTGCCAGTTCCTAATCATCCAAATTATAAAATAACACTGTGTATATAATTGTGATTGTAATGTGTAAAGATATTTTGAATTAGTTTATTATTTTAGTTTTTTTTTTTTTTTACTAAAACTAAGTGTTTCGATTTGAAAAGTATGCCTCAGTCACAGACATCGTCCCCGAGTAAACCAATTGCGCGGAAAGTACGAAAAATAAGCAGGGTAAGGAAGCGGTCTAATAGTTTATATTGTTGATATCTTTAAGGTCTATTTTCAGTTTTCGTTTATATTTAAGATTAGCAACAAGTTTCAGAAATTCTCAATTCTATTCATCGCGTAAAGTGCTTTTTTATTGTGTGTATGGTCGCAACTATTCTGTATTCAGTGCTCGTGCAGTAATGGGCTTGAAGCCAAAATAAAACATTACATGTCATCGGGTCCTGAACAAAATTTGAATTTATTGTTGACTTCATGTATTAATAGAATATGGTAACTATATGATTTTTGTTAAAGTTTTCTGTAGTTTCTAGAGCCCGGGAGAGCTTGTCTTAAAGACGTGCCAGGAACTTTGAGTCCTTGAAATTTTGTCCATGTGACTATGCCTTTGGAATTGTATTGTTCTGCTATCCTCATGGTATCATCAAGGTCCAACGCCACTTTCAACTCTATGTTTCACTGTATACTTTTGACCACTTACTTCTCCAAACTTCGTTTTTGGAGATTTGACAGAATACCTCCAAGATGTATTAAGTATAATACATTGGTCCGCCGCATGCCCATGTGTGAAATGCCGGAGTCCAATCAGAGTTCCGTACATTGCCCAGAATTGGCATTGCATTGTCCGCCAAGACTTGTCGATCGGTATCGGGCCAGAGTTCCACCAAGAGTAGGACCGGTGTGATCAAATCGACATTGTCTTGGCAATGATTTGGTCTTGGCCACATACTGGTCCCGAAACATTAGCCAGTACTGGCAACTCTGGCACCAGTATTAAGCCTGTGCTGTGCCGTTCTGCTGTTCGTACATGGGTGTTGGGTTCGATGGGTGACTACTCAGAAAATTAAACAACCATTGCATATGTTGTTATCCCACTACACACTGAATTACATAAAACAGTTCAATTCAGTGAACTACTTCAAAACTATTCGTTCAGTACAAATAATGAGTTTAGTGAAATATTTCAATTGAACTATACTACTAAAACGTACATACCACACAACTCTAGACCTGTTAGTCCGTATACAAATTCTGTTAAAATTCAGCTTCAGATGTGTCGAGATTGTGAATAGTTTAATTCAATATGTTTGAACTATTCAGTGGTGTTCAAAATTGAACTTCTCTGGCGCATATTTTACACTAGCCTTTGCTTTGTTCAACTCAATCACAAACCTAAGCATAAAAAATGCTTGCTGAGCGAGCACTACACACTCCGGCGTTTGACTTAACGGCCTTTTAGAGGACCAGTTCAGTTCTCAGTTCAGTTGAGCTATCAGTTAAACTGAAACGGACGGTGCACTTACATGATCAGTTAAGTTGTCATTTATCGAAACAACATGAACGAGGAAGTGCTTCTGGCAGTTTTTTTGGCACTTACGTGTACGAAAAGAACGAAGAAAAGAAGTAAGTGGTGCAAACAATTATACATATATGAAAAGGAAGACTTTTTCACATGTAAACTTGCTAAAGAAGTGACTGGAAAAACTATTTCAACAGCTCCTGCACCATTACGCTCTGATTTTTTAATTTATTATACTCTTTCCTATATGCGGATCGTAAACTATTTATTTTTGTAAGCACATGTTTTGGTTGCATTTTGCTCCTAATATTTGGCTAGCAACGCCCGGTACTCTCTTTCCCTCTGGACCGTATTGTGATGGTGCTCATCGGATTTTTTTCCACAAACACGGAAAACTCCGATAAATTTCAATGAATTCGATTACAAAATCGCTACCTTTACTCATTATGTTGCCTTTTAAATGAGAACTGAACTGATGAGTATTTGCACGACAGTTAAACGGATACCGAAACTGAAAAATTCAAGATAGTTCACCGAGCTACGTTTCCGTCTCAGTTTCAGATAAATGCTTCAGTTTTGCTGTTTACACGTTGAATTGATAGCTCAATTGAAGGGGGAACTGAACTGACCGTCTAAAAAGCCTTTTAGACATTATTGAGATTGGTGCAATAAAACTGCTCTCAATTCTCATACATGTGCTTGTTTTTTGCTATGTACGTGTCGTACATATTTGAGGAAATTAAGTTGTCGACGGAAATGTGCACAACGATTGTTTGTTTAGCGTTCTCGTTCTGTTTTACTTCATTTGTCAGTCAATTGAACTGCAATTGATCAAAACGAATGAGTCAATGAACAGTTCTTTATGAGTAGCTCACCAATGAACGATCCATCCCTACTTCTAAATACAATTTTTTTTAATTTTTCTTTTTTGATCGACCTGAAATTTAAAAAAAAATTCCTTAGTAGGTACCCTGAAATTTTGTATTTTCACGTTTCAGGGTTAGTTGACATCAAAATTGAAAAAGGTTCGTCTGTCCACCGTACGCAAACACGTTTGATGGCTCGTAGCTCCCCAACCCTTTAATCGATTAAGTTAAGATTTAATTAGTGGGTAGATTGGGGGGAACAGTTTAAGTGGGTTCAGGGTTCAGGGTGGGTTCTCCCCTACCACCCAGGGGTTTCTCCCTTACCCCCCAGTTTCTCCCCCACCAACCAGCTCACGGTTGGTAGGGGAAAGTCTTAAACGAAAAATGTTCTTTTAGGAAGTAGAAACTTGGAATTTATGTTAAGCTGTGATAGTCGAGCCAATGATAGACCTTAGTGATTTGGGGTACTCGAATTGGTGATTGAGACATTCTAAAATCCATATCTCCTGAACGGTTCATTCTACAAAATTGAAATTTTTTATTGAAGGAGGTAGCGTATGGGGCAAATGGTGAAGAACTTTGGACTACTATATCTTCTGCCAGAAAAGTATATAAAATTTTTGGTGGTAGTGGAGCACAGAAGTGGTAGGGGGTGTAAATTTTTATCAAGAAATTCAGGAAGACCATTAGAAATATAATTTTTTTTAAAAGGAGTGAATGTGTTTGAGGGTGTAATGTAAAATATTCCGATTTTTATATCGCGGCAATCGCTAAGGATAGAAAGATAAGAGTTTACCTCTGCATAGAGTAGTGCCCTAGTATAGGGTACCCTAGAAATTATTGATAGGGGTGGCAAGGTATTGGAGGCTGGGCTGTTTTTTATACTACGGAGGTAAATGAATAATAATTGTACATTATCACACATTTTGTTATGTAGGTCTGTCGCGATATCGAATTAATTTTACTACGCGACTGATAACCTAATGAATAATTTTTCATAAAAGTAGGTCGAGTTACCAAAAATTCCACATATGAAATTGTATGACACTTTCATTCCGAACGTTATTGCCATACAATTTAATTTGAGGTATCAACGTATGAGCTATTAACGGTGTCTTTTTAATAATTATTTGTTGGTAGTTAAAAAAATTATGGGTAATAGAACTCAATTACGAGTATACTTTATAAAAAAAAAGGAATTAATGAAGTGACGAAGTGGGTGTGTTTAAATGAAGATAACTTTTAAAGAAGTTTGGCTAGCGTGGTGTAGTTGGCAATATTAGATTTAAGCTAGTATTAGACTGTTTGACCATGTGGTCAAATTGAAGTAATAAGCAATGCAAAATAGCGAATTCCAATTATTCTCGCAATATCCGCTCGGTCAAATTCGATATTTCGCATTGCTTATTACTGCAATTTGACAACTTGGTCAAACAGTGTAATACTAGCTTTAGTAATACTAGGAAAAAAATTTTAATCCAGTTTTTTATGTTAAAAAATTGCTATAAATTGGCAAACAATTAGAGTCTTTTTAAAATCTTCAGGTCCAAAACCGTGAGAAATTTATTTGAAAACTGTCAACTGTGTGGAAGTTTTTGAAATGGAAAAAATATTAAAAATCATGAACAATATCTCGAAAACGGTATGAAAACGGGCATATGTTTGGATGGTGGTTTTAGTCAATTTTTCGAGCCCTACGACCCGCTCCTAACTTTATTCAGATTATAGTATTAAAATATAATTGAGCAATGGTACTTACATTTTAATGAGCGCTTAGGGCTATAGATAAAACAAATTAAATAATGTTAAATAACGTTTCCAACATGTGACAAAATCCTTGAATGATTAGCAACTCTCAACTGCAGTATAGTCGGGTGTTAAAAGGCACCATTGAAGACCTTGCTTCACTCTCGGGCAGACATCAAGCGATAGGACAACATAAAATATTTAATTGCACAATTAGCGATATGATTGTAAAATCATTAGTGTCTAATTCAATATTTGGCACTAATATTTTGCACAGTGCCGCCTGTTGACAACAGGCAATATAAGCTAGTTGAAAAGTTTGTAACAAATCGATATGATGTTATTATTTGTGCAAATGGTCTGAACCAGTTAAAAATAGATCTGTTATTGTCAATAATAATATTATTTTTTTTGCTTGTTTGAAATATCCTTTATGACTAAAATTAACACCGATCGGTTAATAACGCAATCATAATTGTTTACGTGATGTTTTCAATTAACTCGAAAATATTTAACTTATAGCTACGAATTTTCGAATTTGTGTTTACAAAATGCATAAAATTTTCTCGACTAGTACAAAATCTGGTTGGCTTTACAATATTTAACTTGGAGTGTTAATGAAAAGCCCATTTAAAGAGAGTTTTTTTGAAAATATACAAAAATACACAACCAGATTCAAGTATGGTTCAAAATTTGACAAAATTTTTTTTGATCAAATCACGAGATTTTCATTGGTTTGGACTTGTGTAAACGATTGTAACGTGAGCATAAATTGCGGTAATGAAATGGTTCATAACAAACAATTAACCACAATTTGCATACTTTTGAAATTCTAACCATTTTAAATGTTTGCGGAAACTAATACACCACTGCGTGTTACGTGTTTGCTGTATTTTGTAAAGTTAGAACAGTTTTTTTTACATAATTAGCCGCTAGCAAAGTGAAATTTGATACAGTCTAAAGCCGAAAGCTAAAATATGTGGTCCAGTATCCGATTTGAGTTTGAGTTGTTAATGATATCAACGCGTTGTTTGACATTAACCACCTTATGGTGAACATATTAATTTTCTTAAAATAAATTAGCCATGAAAATTTATTGATCGTGTGGGTCACACTATAGTTCTGCTGTGCAACGCTTCAGTTTTGTATGCAATAGAAATCAATAAGAAGCAAAAGTGCACACTTTAATAATAAGATTTCGTACGGAAGTATTCCATCCACGTTTATTGGGAGGTGGTTCCGTTCCGATACCTTGGTGCATGTAGGTACTTTGTCATTGATGAGTGTGTGTTGTTCCATAGTTTGCTCTATGATTGATTAATGGAGCCACCTAACAATTTCCATTCAGCTTTGCTCTAACGTCACTAGTAGTTTACGTAATGCATTGTTTTCAGTTTTTCTCATAGGTGCCGGATTTAATAAGTTGTTAAAAAAAAAAAACAAATGGCGCCAAGTTCTTTTTATAGCGATATTCATTATTAAGTGTTCTACACTTTTTCCTAGTGGGTACAATTTACAGTGTTTTAAACGGAATATGCATCGACTTCTCTCAACCTATTCTTAATTTTATTTAATTATTGCTTTTAATTGCCTATGTTTAGTTTGTGTTTTTATCCTATTAAAAGCTGGTATTTACCATAAGTCCAGCTCGGTTCCGGTTTTTGTAATGAGGTTTTGTGTTGAATCCTCTGACCGCTCTATCGAACCGTGGATGTCCTCCATGACTGGCAATGATACTCATGGTGTAAATTATGATAACCTATCGGATATTTACCCAGAAATCGGCATATCCCGGGTATTTACCCGACAAAAATCAAATATCCATAGCCAACAAATTTATTTTAATTAAAGTGGAGACGATGCCAAATAACAATTTAACATGAATTAAATTAAAGATGGTGTTTCTTCTGTTAGTTCCTGTTGTTTTTTTTTTGTTCCAATTGTCGTGAAATTAAAACTGATTTCAAAAACTTCTTATTTAACTTATCAGTTCTGTAGCTCAAAATTTGTAAATAAAAATAAACGAAGTAGTACCTTCTAGTGAAAGCCCGTATTTACAGAAGGAGATCCCTCCTATAGAAATATCCTTTCAAAATCAGAACCTTTGTATACTATTAATTAAATAAAATTTTTAAGGATATTGGCGGTCATTGAAATTGCAACATGTTGTGAATTTAGCTCATGAGTTATTCAGCACTTAAAGCTTCCAAATAATGCACTAAGTTGTCGTTCGTCCGAATTCGTTTGCCAGGACTCTCTGCTCCTTCTACAACGTTTTCAAACTGCTTAATAACGTTCATGTCTTAACCTTTAAAAGAAAATAGAGCCCTTCATGCAGTGTGATTCGTTAATACATCGACCGCGATTCGGTGGGTCGAGTAATTTCTTCACCAACGAATCGCCGTCGATCTGAAAACGATTTGCCTGAGAAAAATATTGCATCTCGTTAGCGAATCGTAATGACAAATTAAAAACGAGCCGGTAAGAGTAAGTAAGGGCCTACTTGTCCTCAAACGTGAAAATACAAAATTGGAGGGTACTTAGTAATTTTTTTGGTAATTTCAGGTCGATCATAAAAAAGTTTACTTTTTATTAATTGATCCACTAATTGAATCGTTTTTTTTCAACTAGTGTCTAAGCCACATTTTTCGTGATTTTTAGTTTAATGTTGAAGTTTGATTAACTACAACATCTTCTGTTGTTCAACAAATTTTAAATAATTAAGAAATTACTAACCACGGAAGGTCCGGTATAGCAATCAATTAATTTCTAACAGAAATCCAAAATATCGATAGAAAGAATTTGTTATTCGGTAATTTGAATCTGTTTATTTTTGCTAAAAATGAAGATATCTTCAAAAGGATTAAAGCTAACAATTTTAGAAAAAAGTTTAGATTAACAAATTTTTTAGATAATTGATTGTGAGCTTAAAAACTATTCTTGAATGCACTTAAATTAGTTATAACTATCCCATTGTTGAATACAGGAAACAAAAACGTTTTTAAAAACTAAATTCAAACTCAAATTGTGTGACCTTCAATTTTTACTTCTAAACCCATTTCATCACTTGAAGAAACTCTTTATTTTGAATAAAGTGTATATAAGATCCCTTATTGATTTTGTTAGTGATAATTTCTTGAACTACAAACAGAAAGGAATTAAATCGATACCGTTTACCGTTTTCAATTAAAATTAAATTCAAAACATCGTTTTCTTTTAAGATCTGGATTAAAAGCGTTTTGGAAAAATTGCACTATAACTGAAATTTAAAAAAATAATTAATATTATCATATAATAAATAAGATGTCGTAATTATGTAAGTAGAAGACTGTAAAAAAACAATGTATTTCACCGAAGAAGTTTTCTTCAGGGAAAAGCACTGAGTTTGGTTTCTAATGGAGGCTCGTACTTTCAACGGTTTTCAGTGAGAAGGTATCGAGTTGTTGGCTCAATTTTTTGGATATATATCCTTCAAAAACCATAATTCACAATTCGTTGGAAATATCCTTTAAACGCTATTGAAGGATAAAGCGTGTCGCTATAGGCGTAAAATTTGCAAATAAAGGGTTATTCAATAGGGATATAACATAGATCAATCATAGAACAATAGATCAATTGTTTGACCAGCTGTGTGGCATGTGGCACCATCTTGTTGGAACCACATATCACTGATCCAATTCTGGCCAAAAATAATCTTCCAACATGTCACGATAGCAAACTCCATTGACCGTAATATGGCGATCATTTTCATTGATGAAAAAAATCCAGTCCAATCACACCTCCAGCATGAAAACCACTAAGCCAAAAATGAGCTTCATCGCTGAAGATGATTTTTCGATGAAATTGAGGATTTTTTTCAAAATTTTGCAGAGCCCAATCGGGGAATAATTTCCAAACATTGCTCGTTCGTGAATTTCACCATGATAAAAATGTAAACCTTGGCTGACGTTTTGACATTGACAGACCAAAAAAGACCGAAAAAAGAATTGCTCGAGTTGAGAAATGGCATTGATTAAACGGAAATAATTTCGAAAATGCTTAAGGTTGAGCATGAAATATAACATCGTATGAAAGGTGACAAAATACGATTTTATAATTCAACGTTTCCGTTTTTCAGTTAAATGACCATGATCCAAAATTTTTCCTCAGGATTGGAATAAAAACTGCAATAAATCGACCAGCAAAATAGACAAACAATAAAGCAATTTATTTAAACTTATTTAATAGTTCGATAATTATTAATTAATGGCGGAAACGGCAAAAATTGCTTATAATCGGCATATCTGGAAAACGGAACGAAAACGGACTTTTCTTTATGTAGGAATATTACTTAGTTGTTCGAACCCTACAACAAATGTGTATTAATCCAGTTTCAACTTTGTAGCATAAGATAATATGAATTACCATTTCAAGCCTCACCTCTTCTGGTTAAGTACAAAGTAGATCTTTTAATGACAATGCAATGTTTTCATGGTGAAGCTATTATAATTTACTTTTTCGTTGTTTTCCGGCGTCAGAAGAGCTTCTGGTGCGAAACACCAACACAAAAGCCCGACTGTGATCAATCGCTGTCCTGGCTACTGCCATTGAGGACATGACAGTTGAAAAACCTTCACTGGAGAAGCCAGTTTAAAAGTACGAAGAAGCTGTATCGTCATCGGATGGCATTGACTCATTAGAGGGTGTATCATGCCTACTATCCGAAACACACTTACGGTGCTCTTACACGAGAAATTTTTCAAGCAATTGATTGCCCGACGACTATTGCCAAAACTTGTGGAGCGATTAATGGGGCATTACAGGGCAATAGCATGCTAGTTGCGGCAATATTTCGGCAATGTGGCAATGTTTTCACAGATTGCTGGTATTGCTCGACCTATAGTTGCTGTATTTCCACTAACTTGGAAAATTCCGAGCAATTGTCTTCGTTCGGTGATTCAATTGTCAAGTTTTATTTTGAGTTTTGCATTTATTTGTCAAATTTCGTGTTATAATGGCTTGGAATTGAAATATTTCAAAGTTTTATTTTAAATTTTAGATTTGTTTGTCAAGTTTGCTTTCGTGTTATTCATAGACTGAATTGGTCGTGTAAGCACTTATTCCCGAATTGCTAGATATTGGTCAATATCGCTCATTGCAATTCAGCGATGAGTTGCTGAAAAGTTGATTCACATCGCCTGTTGCTATTGTTGCTGTGTGTTGCTTCATATTTTCGTGACGTCAAAATTGACGAATATTGCTGCAAATTGAGCAATTTTAATCGCTCGTGTAAGAACACCTTTACAAGCTGCTGGTATTGATAAGGATTTCTCCATATATGCGATATAGAACCAAAATTCATTTCCACGAATTATATTGTAGGGAAATTTGTCATAGCACTTTATGATTAAGGTAGGTATATGCACTGAATATCATCTTATATTTCAACCAATTTGGTGCAATTTGGTAGTTCACTAGGGTATTTTCTGATCTTTTAGGTTAGGAGAATGATTTATTACTTTCTACTTTTGACTCTCGAACACATACGAATTGTTGGCTCCTTAGTCCTTCTCTACCTCGCGGCTTCTAATCAATTCAAACATCAATACTTTGTCCTCGGTCAACTTTTACATCCTTCCCTCATTGCATATTAGTGTAAATCGTATACTATACAGTGAAAGGATTCCTTGAAAGTTTTTCTTAAATATTTCTTGGGCGGCGATCAATCATCTAGGAGCTTGATTAGTTTCATAAATCGCATCAACTAAATTCTTTCGTGCCCCGATAGTTACTCGTTAACATGAAACTATAAAACAAACAACAATTAAATAAATTTCTTAATTTCCTAGGGCGTTTTACATTCTTATCATTTATTTGCATGTAGATATGTGCGCAGCTTTCGAAACTACTTAAAATGAGGCATTTTATTTTGCATTTTTTTCGAGTAGTGTCGCGATAATGAAAAGCAATATATTGTGATAAAACAATGTTTATCTACATACCGACTATATGCAAACTCATAATGTTATAGACGTTTAAAAGCGGTCAAAGATCCGCTTGAAAACAGAGAATTGTATGATGTATGCATCATGCCAAATGATGATGAACGTTCCATGATTAATGTAATCTTGAATGTCTGTTGAATGTTATCAATCCGATTGTTTATAATGTTGTCTATCAACAATTCAATAGAACAAATATTTTTGCAATTAACTGATTTAGAAAGACCACAAAAATTACGAAATTTTAACTAGTATTTATGTAGCTAGTGGTAGTTGTTATAATCATCGTGAGAAACTGAAATAGTATGCAATGAAGATTTTGATAAAAATTTTGAGTTACTAATCTTTGGGATACAATGGGTTTGATCACCAAACGATTTACTGATCGTATTATTGTTATTGCACAGTATAGTCCTTCTGATAGTAATCCTTCTGATAGTAGTCCTTCTGATAGTAGTCCTTCTGATTGTATTAAATAAATATGTGTATTTGTATTAAATTTTTTGAACTTTCACAACAGATTAAAAAGAGAGTTTTACTCCCTCCCTAATGTAAATTCATTCCAGACATCAGTTCGAGATGTTTTTTGATGCTTCGAACCAACAAAATAAATATCAATTTTTTTATTTTTGTTTAACACTAAGAGATCCATAGAAAACATACACTACCTTCTCATAATAAAAAATTGTACATTTGTTTTTAAGGGGAGATATCGAGAGTTTTGGTTTTTAAATTTTGTAAAAGTTCGGACTAATTTGGAAAATAATCGTTTTAATGACCACTTAAGATACATTTATTCCTGAAATTCCTAAAGACAAAAGATGTACAAACTATATAGTTATAGCGAAAATACAAATAATATTATGGTTCATTGAAACAAATAAAAATAATATTTTGAAAAAAATTATGTTTGCATACAAACTTTACAAAGAAATAGACCATTCCTTCGATGTGGTTTTCAAAGTGAATCAGGAAATCAATCCTTGAAAGCCTTTAGACCAGCACCGTTTCACCCTGTATAGTAGCAGCGTCTCCTAAATTCAAGTAGATCTCCGAAATTTCTGTCAAATTTTCGGAAACATTTTAGACGGAGGAATTTTCTTTTATACTAAATACTTTTATTTTGTTATTGTTTTTAAAAAATTTCTTTGATTTCTCGGTTTACGCTAGGTAGTTGAAACTTGGTTTTTCTATAGATTTTACTTTATTATTTTTTTTTATAATAAAGTGTTGTGACCTGAAATTTCAAAAATATTTGCAACTTCGAAATTGTTGAAAGGACTAGTAGACCCAAGGAAGCAAAATAAAAAAATTGTCCGGCTGTCCGCCGTAGGTTTGAAGACTTGTAGCTCACAAACCCTTTGAGATTTTAAGTTAAATTTTGGTGAGTAGACTGTGCAGTCAAGTGGAGACTTGAGGGGAGAGCGTTTCAGGCGAAAAATGTTGTTTTCTATGTATATCTCAAGAATGGCTTATACTCGGAAGTTGAAACTTGGAATTTATATTGAGCTATGATATTGCAGCTAATTGCAAAAAATGGTCGATAACAGTGGAGGGGTTTGGGAGTGAGGGGAAAATCAATCAGTCCGAAACGCTCGTAAGCTGGGTTCAATACATTCTAAAATCCATATCTCATGAACAGATTATGCTAGAAGGTTACAATTTTGTGATTGTAGGCATACTAGGGGGTGTATTTGAATCAATATTTTTAAGTGGGAAAATAGCATATTAGTGGTGTAGGGTGGAGAGGGGGAGGGGTGAAAAACTTTGAATAAGAATATCGAACAAGAACCGACAATAAGATAAAATGAGGAGTAAGCTACAAAAATATAAATTTTTATAAGGGAAGGTATATGTGTTTCCGAAATAATTTATGCAAATCAAAAATCAGATTTTCATTGGGGTACGTGGGCAAACAATTTTTTCATTAAAATGGGTTGTGATGCTGGTCTCCCCCTAAGGCAGAAATTCGACCAAAATGACGTCTTTTCGGTCCCAAAACACTGACGCCATGATTTTTTGCCCGAAATTATGGTTTTGAAATATTTGGCAGATGGGGTATTGGTGTGACGCCACTGTGACGACTGTCTTTTTGACTCAGGCGTATAATAAGCCACTCACGTTTCATTTCCAGTCACAGTAGAGCTCAGAAAATCCTCACCTTTCAATTCAAGTCGCTCAAGAAACTCGCGGGCGCTATTGACCCGATATTTCTTATGCTGCTCTGTCAGCTGTTTTAGAAGCAATCTTGCGCACAGTTTTCGGTATCCCAGCGTTTCTGTAAGAGTCTTGTAAAAGAGAGTTCTGGAGAGTTGTGGAAACATCGCAGAAATTTCATCCACTATCAATCGGAGGTCTTCACGAAACGTTTCCTCGATTTTTTGCACCAACTCATCAGTCAAAATGGAAGGTCGTCCACTTCTCTGTTCCTCGTGAACATTTGTTCTGTCTCCACTAAACTTCCTACACTACTTAAACACACTCGTTCTGTTCCGTAAACCGTAAACCGTTTTGATTCACGAAAAAATTTCGGTAGGTGTTATTCCTTCCGCGAGTAGGAAGCGAATCACAGCACGTGACTCGCACTTGGCGGGATTTCTTACCGTAAATGTATGGGATGCTGTCAAAACTTTTGACGAAGTTTAGTCAAATTTTTTGTGTAGAGCAAATAAAATAATGTGGCAAACAAAAATTTGACGAATACACTATCTGGCATTTGCTAGCGAGAATAGCCAAATATTTGACATAGCGGCAGTGTAATACAGGCTTAACAGCTACATAAGTCAATATCAAGTCTTACAAATATGAATACCGAATACGATAAAATAATAATAAGAGCGAAAAGAAGCTGCAAAAATATAATAAAAATTCAGACTTCTAAATAAAAAAAAATGTTAACAATTGCTTTAATGATTGTTGATATCGAAGCAATCATGATGTTGATAGAAATAGTCATTACGGAATCGATTCTGTAATCGTTACAGTTCCAATATGCGATAGGGGACATGTAAGCAATCATGTTATCAATAGGACTCGAGGTTACAACACACTCTCACGAGTACCTATCCCATTAAGCTTTGCAATTAATTTTTAATGTTTAGAAGGGAAAATCTACTTGAGAACCACATACAGGAGTCCTTGAAAAGAGTGGTCAAGCCACTGCGCGATAACTTTTAGGAATCTGTTAATTTGTCTTGGGACTTTAGTTGCCCAAAAATTAGAAAAGCTGCAACTGAGCCTTGAGGGTCACCAGTCATTATGTGTTTGTGTCTCCCCATTTTTATAGCTACAAAGTGCTACTGATTCAGTACTGTAATTTCAAATTACGGGTCCGTGACTGGGTTTTCAAATTATGCGCCATAAATTGGCTGCTGACTACAATGCGAACAACGAAAATGATGGCGATATAAAATCGAGACGGGACTTTTATTGTTGCTATCAGAAAATTTTCTTAAAAATACGTAATTTTATTACAAAAAAACCAGATAGATACAAAAGTATAAGAAATATGACTATTATACACATACGAGGTGTAGTTGCAGTTTTTTTTACTAAACAATAATAATTATCTCTGTCGATAAGGGTTAATTGATTTAAAGTCTAATTACCCAAACATACCTGGTTTTTCTGATAAATTTATCGGTTATTTATGCCGTTAGTGAACTCTTTGAAGTACCTGTCTATAATTCACCTCGTTAAAAGGATGAAAAGTTTATTTACGACACTGTTTTTATGGTTCGGCCAATCTTATATTGATGCATTGATAAGATTTTTATTGTAACAGTTTATGCTGCTAATCAACTGTCCATGCTTTCATTTGAAATTCGATTAATAAAATAAAGAGCAGAGCGACATACTTACAATGTTGCGAGTATTTTTCTTTTTAGGAAAGGAGCACATAAGTGTTTGATTATCTACACTGAAACTGAAATTCTTGTCGTTCTCAATTACTCCGATAATTCGTCTTATTCCAATAAAATGTCGGCTAAGTACATGATTTTCTTAGAGAAAACATCTAATCAATCATCTAATCGAAGTAATAAATTAATTACGTCATAGGTAATACAATGTCAGTTAGCAATATGGATAATGGTGCCACTCGAAATAAATATGAAATGAAAGATAACTAAAAGTAGATCATTTTGATAAAATTTATTTAATTTTGTTTAAGTTAAGGCTTTAGGCACCCTATTTCAAGTGGTGTACTTTGAAAAATGTGTTAACTATTAAAATACTTTATATTTCTCCCAGATCTATACAAGTTTTGATCTGAAACACAATTCATTTTGGTAGTTACTTTTATATGAGCTGCGAAATGTTCCTTTTCTGGTAGTATAAGAGTAAGGAGCTGATTACGACCAAAGGGTATCGACGTGGTTATTCCCAAGTGTCAATATCTCTGACCTTGCACAATTCAAGGCATGGTCTTGCATACATTCTTGGTCTTACATACTTTAATCTTGTTCTTGGATGCTCTAGTCTTGGTCTTGCTAATGTAGGTACATATGCAATTTTCTTCAAGACCAAGAGTGATGCTAAAGCGCAAATTGGTGAGCGTGCAAATAAGGCGGGTAACTCTAGGTGTGCAGGGCTGGCAAGCTGCAGGATTTCTAGAGCCTTGTGTCCCGATCTGGATAGTCAAAAAACTAGGAATATATTAACTTGGGATAGAGGAAGGCTGCAACTGCTCGTCGGATCACTGACGGGTCTTTGTATGCTGGGCAAACACGCTATGCGGCTAGGGCTAGCGGAGACGGACATGATCTGTGATATGTATTTTTACCTATTACTTCCAAAATGTTAATCGTAACTCACACATATGTATGCAGCTTTTGTAGGTAATAATACGGCTCATAAAAAAATAAAATTAAAATGACATTTTTATAATGGGGTTTTCTGAGAAAAACTACATTGATCACTGAATTTTTAGGGTTGACGTAGCAAAAATCTGTGTTTTCGAGTAAATATCTCAAGATTGGGTGCAGTTACAATTTAGACTGTTACATCAAATGAAAGGTAATTCGATTGCCTAAAAAACGAGTTATAACACTTTGCCTTGTGATTATTCGTTTTCAAGATTTAACGTTATAAGTGAGTGAGGGTACCGGTCAAAAACACTTTTCTTAACCACCCTGTATCTCCACTAATATTGAAAATTGACCCACCCTGTAGAACAATTTTTTTCTCCAAATATATCAAGGAATAACCCCTTACAAGGTGGCACACGGAGTGCCAAACACCCTGTATAACCCCATTTTGTCATTTATTCCCGAAGCCAAGACAATCTGCCTTTTTTTCTGATACTGAGAAACACCCTTGGTGTCGTCTAATACAGTGGACGGATTTATATCCCGCGGCAAAAACCCGAAAAATTTCAGTCTTGTTTCTCAGCTTTTTTTTGAGCCAATCTGACTCTGGTTTGAATTAGCATACCTTTTCTACAATAGGCGGTGTACGAGGGAAATGTATCAGCCCCGTGGTAGAAACTCGGAAATTTCAGTTGTTTTTCGTAGATGGTTTTTTCAAGCCAATGTGACTTTGGCTACGAATTAGCATACCTTGTATGGTGTAACTTTTTATATAGCTTGATGATAAACGTAACTCAGTAGCTTTCCACGAAATTCTCTACGTAAGAAAACATTTAGCCCATAGCGAAAAGCATTTGAGAATCACTGATTTATTCTTTTGTTCGCTAGCATGTCATATGGGTATGCAGGAATGCACCTGTCTTAGAAGGCGCGTTTATGTACAGTAGCTCTCAGAGAAATTCGGACACTTAATAGCGAGTTGTTGAGGAGCTATGACTTAGGTTGAATCAAGGGTGATATGGAGTAAGGAGTAGTGTAACTTAATGTATCTAGATGAATACAAACTTTCATTAAAAGACAATCGAGAGGAAATTAACGACTATCTCAAGCCCGATTAATTTCCCGGCAGCTATCGAAATGTAAAATGATTTTTTGTTTATCGACATATTCTTCTACTGGAATCCATAATCTACGACTACATCTTTTATAGCAACTGCGATCGGAAAGTCCGTGTGTACTGCTGTGGGTATTTTGGCAATAGAAATTTTTTCGATTGCGGTTCAGCTATTCATACAGCATATGGTTCTACTAACATCGATTGATTGGAAAATTGTTCACAGAGACTGCTTGTACCTTTGTACAGCTGTGAGATAGTTCCAAAAGATTCTACGGTCGAAAATGATAGCGGAATAATCTCGATGTTTCCATAATAAGTTCTTCGTCAAATTCGTGCTATTTACAAGAGATACCCTGAAAGCTGTGAAGAGTAGCCGCCCTCGGGCGTCAAAAGGTGCAGACCGGATAGTAGTCGGAGCGATCCTTCTTAAGCAAAATCCTGCCACAAGTTGCAGGTATACTGGAAAAAAGGATAGCTGAGATCTGCACTGCAGAACGATCGAATTGGGCGCTCAAACATCATACAAAATATATTCCCTGACCAGCTAAGTATCAAAGCTGAAGCGTCGCTGTTTACGTTTCTTGAGAGTGTTTCAGAGAAATGAAGAACCTTTTGGAACCGATGTAATCAAGACAACTGCTTCCAAGGGGATAGTGGTCAAATTTGAATCTGATTCCTTCCACATTTTTTTATATCAAAGCAATTTGATTGCACCTGTTATACATAACAAAAATAGTAACAACTTAGAAGGCAAGTACAAGCTTTTTGGGGTTCGTTTGATTCTGAAAAACTTATCAAAGTCTCGGCCCGTCTTCTAATCTTGAAATCTTGATGCCAAAATAGGAGTCAAATTACTTATACGTACTCAACTGGCACTAGTGCTCTAATTGGTAAGTGATTAACACCTGTTAGAGTCGTAACACATTAGTGCATTGTAAATAGTCAAATTTTATTGGCTTAACACGAGAAAACGAGATTAGATATCACTTTATAGTCTCGTTCAAAATTGCTCTCCAAAATTACTGGAAAATAATCCATGAAATCAAAAATGATTTGTCCAGCTTGTGTTACTTTCGAGCCCAGTTGCTCCTTGAAAGGACTCCAAACGCTTCATACTATGATTTTACTGATGATCGAACTTTTGCTGTCCTTTAGGGTCACTGAATACGCGCCTTATATCATGACTTCAGCTAGTTAAAGATGTGTCTTGTTTCCAAGTGAATAAAAACGACATTGTTGGTTTCATTTTCTAAGAGCAAACGAACTTCCTTCGCGCTATTTGTCCGCAACAGTTTGCTTTAGTAAATTCGAATTGTTTCAGAGTGAAGATAGGCTATGATTGAGTCAATAACTTCAATTGATTCCAGCGATTTTTTTAAATTGTTGGCTTGTCACAGTTTCACGCTAAGGCAGTTGGTCAGCTGCCATTGGATACATCGGTCCATCGCTTTAATTCGCCCCGAGCGTAGTCTTAGGCAATGCGTTTTTGCCGGACGAGATGAGTGTTTTGCGATTGTGATTGTCGAAAAGATTGTTTTCGTGAAGTTTTGGAAGTTAAAATTTTTTGAAATTTTTTGACCAGTTTTTTGGCGGTGTAAACTAAAAGGACTTCTAAATGGCTGACGAAAAGGAAGTTGTTATGGTAGGTGTAAAGAAGGAAAGTTCGACGAAAATGAGAGTGTAAAATCGCGACCCGTTGTTACAATTAACAAACAAGACGAGTGATAATTGAAGTGTTGTGATAGAGTGTAATAAAGCAGACCATTTATCTTGTAACGATAATTTTATCAGACTTCGTGAAGTATTTGTGTCGTAAAGTGAAATGGAATGTAATGGAACGATAATAAAAAGTTATTGAAATGGATTAAACTGGAGGGTAAAGACAATGATAATTGCTATTATTTCGCTTAGCAATTGTAAGAAAGTGGACGTGAATGACAAAGGGTATATCGATGAATTTTTAATATGTTTTTCGATGCGGTGAATTGAATGAATTCAATGCCTCTAGTCTCGCATCTTTTAGCCTTCCAAGTTCAAGAGATTTCTGTGTTGATTCGAGAATCTGTTTATTAGGGATGGCCGCCTGAAGTCCCATGTTTTTTGTGGAAGAGAGTCCCGCTCCGTCAAAACAACCAAAGAACTATACCCTCAAGTTTGATCATTTTTGGCACTGCTACTGCCAGATTTTGATATGGGATGAAGAATATATTTTCTGTATTACTGCGGCAAAGGCTTGACAAAAATGCAACAAATCGGATCAGTAAAGACTAGGCTGTTGAAAAATTGGCGGATAGGCAAACCTTTCTTTAATAACCTTAATGAGATCTCGAAAAACACCAAATTTTAGCTGGACAAGGACTAAGATGTTAACCCGTGGTTTTGCTTTATTTTATCAATTTCTTCCACTATAGTTCATAACCGTCGTATGACCCATGATATTGATTGATTTATGAACGTCTCCGATCCTCCAATACCAGCGAACGCTGATTGGCACATAGGACATTCCTTTGAGATTATCCTGGCAGTGTCCATCGTCTGTTGTAATATGGGGCATACGGCTTTAACAGTGCTCTTTTGAGACACTCTTATTGTAAGGTATTAACCTTTTTTTCTAAGGCTCGTATGGAATAATTACCAAGTGTGATTCCAATACACGGCCTCAGTGTTAGTAGACTGTTAATAATATAGAGTAGAAGATGGTAAGGTGGCCCTGCTGATATATTGGCCCCCCTTTGTATTTCCAACGTTACTACCCTATCTGTAGTTTTCTTTATGCTGTTATGACACTAGCTATTTTTGCGGCTTTAAAGCGGTTAGAAAATCCAAATGGAGAGGGATGGAGACTTTTACATACAATTTGGACATTGGTGTGAGAGAGACAGTCCGAACAGCAAAACTATGAGTAATTGTCAAAAAACAATCCATAACTGTCAAAAAAAAAACCGGCAACGAAGCGCATTCGAGCAGTGTTCGCAACATTCTAGCAGTTCATTGGCGGTTCGGTACGTATAAATTATGGATAGTGTCATGTTATGTTATGAAATGCGCCAGAACCGGTATTTTTCTTAACAAACCAGTTGTTAATTTCGTTTACTAGATGCCGCTATCATCGGAAAGAGCGGTATCTCTTTCTTTTAATGTTGTTCGCCTTGTCGCACGATTGGCTATTATTGTACTTTTTTCTAGCGAGAAAAATAGCCAGTGTCATAACAGCATTAGCAAGTTCATTAGAGCATAGATCAACTACAATTAAAATCCACTAGATGTCTCCACTTGACAATTCATCTGCCATTGCTCGCGATTAAGTTCAAAACTTTTCAGACGGTCTGAAATTTTCATGATATTTCTTAAAAAAAAAAACAGTTTTAGGTAGTCCGTTGTGTGTTCAAATAAATAAAAACTAAATCATATTTTCAATATTTGAAAGGTAAATCCGCGATATTCTGGGTTTTTTATTTGTTTTGATTTGTTCTGTAAACAACTCGTAATTTTCAATGTGGCCCCCTCTTACTGTATGTAATATGGCCTAGGGGGGCCATATTGGATATACAGAGTGGGCCAAATACAAGTTTCTTTTTAAAAATTCAATAAAATGAACAAAATTAAATTTTTTTCCATGTATTATGGCTTTATTAGTAAGAGTAAACATAACCATTAATGATGGAACACAACTTCGTTCAAGTAGCTGCCTCGGCTGGCTGCGCAGTAGCACATTCTGTCACTCCAATTTTCCAAGACCTTGTTGATGGTTTCGGGCTGTAGCTGACGGATTGCTTGAATGATATTAGCCTTCAGTGCTTGAATCGTTTCTGGATTGTTGGCATAACATCAATCCTTCACGGTTCCCCACAAAAAAAAAATCCAAAGGGGTCAAATCGTGCGCCTTCAATTGCTGAGTCAATTGGACCTTGTAAGCGAATAATCCGAGATCTTTGTGCAGAATTCTCCTCAGGCTAGTGCGTGAAATGTTGAGCTGTTGATATCGACGGCGAGTTGATGTTCGTGGAGTGAGTCTCACACTCTCGGCTACAGCAGCCACATTCTAGTCTGTGCGCACCGTACGACGACGGGGGCCATGAGTGTTGTCCACTAGCATGCCAGTCTCACGAACTTTTTGCATAAACTTGCGTACAGCAGGCGCGGTGGGTGCTTCATTTCGGCCAAAACTTCTTTTCAAAAAACGCACTGTTTGGGCTACACAGCACTCAGTTTGGAAATAAGTTTTCAATATTTCCCAACGTTGTTCAAGCGTAAAGCGACTCATTTCGTTCCGCGGAGGTATGATACTGACTTTCTGTCAAGATTTCGAGCGGGAAACAGCTTTCAGTGTCAAAATAACGTATGATTTAAAAATAAACCACTAGATGGCCCACCCTGTATATGACTTGAAACGAATATTTTTAAAATATATTATGTTTATGTTTTTCACTTAGTAGGTACATTGTTTTCCAGATGCCCCGCTGTAATATAACCTAACCTAGTGATAAAAGAAAAAAATGGGATCCAGAGCAAATGAAAAGAGCAATTGAATCGGTCAGAAGCAAAATAGTAGGTTGGAAGAAAGCTGTAAAAATGTATTCCATACCTACTTTAGACGTTTTGGTTAAAAAAATTCGGTAGGAAGCCTATAGTGCCACCAATTTTGGAAATTAGTAAAATATCTATTATTTATGGAAGCCAAATATAATGGTTTAACGCGAATAGACGTTAGACGAAAGTCTTATCACCTTGCCGTAAAAAACAGCATTTCGAAATGAAGTAGCGGGCTGAGCTTAGCTTCATGATTTTCTTAATAGGCATAAGGACAAATTGCCATTAAGAAAACCGATGGGAACATCATACTCGTATGCTCGTGTCTATGGGTTTAATAGCGAAGCAGTTAAACATTTTTTTGACATCTTACTTTTATTATGGCCCCCAGGGGACCATATTACCAACACATTATCGGAAATTGTTATATTAGAGTCTTGATGAAAAATATAAATTATTCCCAAATTTTTTGTCATTTAATTTAATTCAGATTGTAACAATTGAAACTAATGAAATGAAGAATCTGTTGATCTATTCTAACCACTTTCAAAGTGAATGAATTTTTTTTTATTGTAAAAAATAAAACTGAGGGGGACACATTACCTTCTCCTCTACTAATATACTAGGGAACGAAATGGCGGATGAACTGGCGAGAGCGGGATCGGCATCAAGCGGTAGGGTTGAGGAGGATGTTAGTCCACCGATATGCGGCATCAAAGCGCAAATTCTAAAGAGGCGGCTAACTCTAGGTGAGCAGGGCAGGACAAGCTACAGGATTTCTAGGTCTTCGTGGCCCGAGCTGGATAGTCAAAAAACTAAGAATATATTAACTTGGAATAGAGGATAATTACAGCTGCTCGTCGGAATACTGACGGGTCACTGTATGCTGAAGAAACATGCCATGCGGTTAGGGGTAGCTAAGACGGACGTGTGCAGGTACTGCCATGATCTGTCCGCTGTGGAGGATATCACTCACCTCTTGTGTGTATGCCCAGAGGTTGCTAGGAGGCGAATGAGCTGGGTAGTCTTTTCTTCGACAACATCGAGGCTTTGAGGTCGTTAGGGCACTACAAACTGTTCAGGTTCTGCAGGGATTTAGAGGGTTTTTGAGGTGAATGAGCGGTCCACGAGATTTCGAATGAATCGCTATGGGCCCGTATGGTGCCTAGTGAGCGTGGCGGTTCTTAGCGCTTCGCCCCTTTTCGAACTGAACTGAACTAGTAGTAGACTATTGCATTTTTCCACCAGGCTACCGAGACAGATTCGTCCGAACTTCCTACGAAAACCCAGGTCCTAGTCTCAATGGTCGACTAGTTTTATTATTAAATCATTGAAATAAAAACACCAGACAAGATGTTCTCATGAAACTCGTAGTGATCTCTGTAAACAGCTGGAGAAAGAAATTAAGAAAGCTTTTTGCCCAATTTATCATTCAGCTTGGGAATTGACAAACCTTTTTGGAAAAAAAATCTTCATTCAACACGTACTTAATCGGAACTATTAAAGTGCGATACGAAAAAGTATTTTCTTGTAGATCCACCAAACACGACTAACAGTCCATCCAAAAAGGACCTGTAGCGATCCCTTAAAAAAATTACATAGGTGCGAAAATATGCCATTAGTCGCACTAACCATTGGAAAAAAGACTAAAGGCTTTAATGAGGGAATCACTAAAACGATCTATTGCAATTCTCTTTGTCTTTAGATTTTAATTTTTCTTTATGTTGGAAGCCTCGAGAGGAAACTCGGATCGAACTGAGGAACGACTGCAGTGTCCCAAATCATCGAAAAGACCAAAGCCCCATTTGAGTTGTTGCGCTCATATTTTAAAAGGTTGAGAAGCATAAAGCCAACTACTGACTAATCTTTCTTCCTGATTACTGCATGAATTCAACTTTCCACATCTGATTTTGCTGGCTTTTCACAGATTAGATCGATGGTTCTACCATACAAACAGAATACAACTCTAGAAATGGAAATCGTTTGACGTTTAACTATAGCTCCATTATTATTATTATTATTTAATAATCAGGAAGGTAGCTTTCGCTGATACACCTGATATCACAAAGTACAATATTACTACAATTGTTGTCCAAAACAAAAACAAAAAAAAATATTAATAAGCAAAGTAGAATATGTATATAACTAAAATTAGTGCAAGAGTAGAAATATCGCGATTAATAACGAAGAAAACAAAGTTTAAATTCAACAAAATGAAAGAAAAATGAAATTTAAATTGAATAAAATAAAGAAATAAAATTATGAGTACAAAATAAAAGTTAATTCTTAATTCAGCCAAAATTGAAATATCTATCGACTTCGATTTTAAAATCCAACACTGAAGTAGCGCCAATAACGTCCACGGGAAGAGAATTCCAGCCATCCAGAGTAGTTCGGTAGAAAGTTCCGAAAAGGGTTCGTGCTCGTGCTCACTATACATTTGCTCAGTTTGTCGATATGTCCTCTAAGGTGAGGATTCCTGTTGTGCGTGAACAAAATAAAATTTTGAAGAGGTCTATAAGGTTACCTCTCATTCGCCGTTGCTCCAAAGTTGGAAGTCGTAAGCGTGCCAGCCTGTCTATATAGCATAGGCTTTTCAGTTCTTGTGGAAGCTTCATTGCACGACGCTGTACTTTCTCCAGTAAGTCAATATCCTTACGAAAGTAGGGGCTCCAGATTTGGAATCCGAACACGAGAAGAGGCCTTACGTAGGTTTTGTAAATTTTAATGAAAACCTCACAAGTGATAAAAGTGAATGTTTTTCGTATTAAGTATATTAACGAATTGGCTTTTTTTGAAATATTGATAATATGCTGTTCCCACTTTAGTTCTGATGTCACTGTAATTCCAAGGTCGCAAATTTTGTTGGTGGATATTAATTCTGTACCGTTAAGACTATACGTGATCCGGGGATTATTTGGTCCGACATGCAAAACTGAACACTTTGCTTTGTTTAGCGATATACACCAGTTTTCTGACCATTCATATCTTTTGTCCAAGTCACCCTGCAGAGTTAAGTGTCCAAGCAGCGGATTTCCAAAAAGTTTCGTATCATCAGCGAACAAATATGAGCTGGATGCTAGGATGTTAGGTATTTCAGCGGTATAGATTATAAAAAGAAGTGGCTCTAAAACTGATCCCTGAGGCACACCACTAAGTACTTCATACGAACTTGAACATGAATCGCCGATTCGAACTTGAAAATATCGATCTGTGATGAATTCCTTAATCCAATCCAAAAGGTGTCCACGGATGCCATAGTGGTCAAGCTTAAATATAAGTCTTTTGAAGGGAACTCTGTCGAAGGCCTTTTCAAAATCTAAGTTAACTACATCAGTTGGTTGTTTTCAATCAAAGCGCCGCATCCAATCATTCATAGATGTAAGAAGATTCGATACTACTGATCTTCCGGAACAAAAGCCGTGTTGACAGTCAGATATAATGTTACCGTCGCTGATGTAGTTTCGAACCTCTTGGGCGATTATTCTTTCCATTGTCTTACATACGACATTGGGCGGTAATTGACACAAACCATCTTATCACCTTTTTTTGAAAATTGGAGTAACCTTGGCAATCTTCCAGTCGCTTGGTAAAATTCCGGACACGAACGACTTTTGCATTATGGCGGTGACAGTACAAGCAAGAACATTAGAGCATCTTTTCAATATGATTGAAGGTATTTCATCTGGACCGGCAGCTGAATTCTCATTTAGGTTTGCCAATGATTTTCGTACTAGTTCCTCGTTGAATGCAATAGTCTCGTCTAAATAGTCGTAAGCAAATGGTCCGTCTTCCATGCGCTCGCTACAACTTCACATCAAGCGCACTCCGGTGTACCCGAAGGTTCCATCTTGTGTCCACTGCTTTTCTTTCGATTATTGATATACATACTTATGGAATTTCGATAGTTTTTTCGGTGGGTTAATCCATAAGGAATGTAGCTTCTTAATCAGATTTTATCACATGGTTTTGTCTCTTTACAGAAGTTTGTTTAGTTCCTAAAGTGTTCAGCTTTAGCGCCAACACCATGATTGAATTGTGTGATACTAAAGATTGGAACAGTTAAATCCATTAGAAACTCGTATCTATTCAGAATCACTAAGCATTCCTAACAAACTTGTTGAACGCCATTTAATTAGCGTCCTGTTGTACTCATTTAATCCAATTGTGATCAACAACAACATGCAGAACTCAAGAAGAACTAAGGTGGCGTTACTCGATTTCTTATTCCATTGAGGTCTAATAGTCGCGCGACCGACTCTTCTTAATCGACTACACCGGACTTTACATAAACTTATTTATCAATAAAGATGACGATAGTGCTAGCCGCGGGGCCACCACACATCACTTGAAAAGGTCGCATTTCACAGAGGATTACGAGGGTGTAATTGAAAAGTTGTGCAACAGAAAATTTAAAATAATAATTGACGTACGCTTTTCTTGCCTTCTTATTTAGCTCGACAGAATTGAAAATTGTTTGCTTCTCGAGTGTATCAACTAGATAAATGAATTTGCGCCTTTTTTGAATTATATCGAGTTTAGTTGGGATTTTAATCATAAAGTACTCGAATTACTACTTGTCATGATAGCAGAATTGAAATCGTATGATTATCAGTTAGTAGATTTGTTTGCGTTCACATAATACGGTTTAAGTGATACGTAAATCTGAAGAATTAGGCGAGAGCTTTATTATTTTGCTCCATTTTAGTTTTAAGCTATTTGCTAGATAGAGGATATTTTTTAAAAAAAAATATTAGGCTTGAACCTCGATCAACCAAACAAGCTAAGAAAAACCATACCAGGTTAAAGATCCTCTAGACTAGACAATAACGAACCAATCAAGACTGTTGTCAACCTACTAAATACATTTGTTGTGCTAGAAAAGAAACGAATTGTATCGGAAATTTTCACAATCAAATTAAGTGGATTCGTTAGACGAAAAATCTTGCAATTGCTCATACACCAAATTCGACTGGGCGTCAAATTATTTGACACCGAAATTCAATTCGACTGACCGAAACTTTTCCAAGACCAGATGTTTATTATAATTTTTTTCTTATCGGTGGTCACATTTGTTGCAAACTAAAGTAGTAAACAATCTTATTAAATGTTTTAAATTTATATCGTTTTGAATGTTTTCAGACCGAAAGTGAAATAGCATGCGAAGAAGCGGCCAGATTAACAGCAGAAATCCAAGAAGGAGACGGTCAAGATGACGACTATGATCTCTGCGAATATCATGACCTGCCGCCACCGCCTGATGGAGGGTAAGTCATGGCCTAAATGTTTTTAATTGCTATAAACTAGAATATCTAGATTAGATCTTAGATTAACTTGATCTTGATTTTTTCAGATACGGATGGGTCATTGTATTTGCATCGTTCATGTGCAACATGATTGTTGACGGTATCGCTTATACCTTTGGAATATTCCTGGCGGACTTTGTTGTCTACTTCGGTGAGGGTAAGGGCAAAGTTGCATGGGTTGGAAGTTTGCTCAGCGGTGTCTACTTAAGTGCAGGTATGTGACATTGAATCCAATTTGTTGATCTATTGGGAAAATCACTAAGTCGTTATTTTTATTTTTAGGTCCAATCGTATCGGCGTTAGCGAATAAGTATGGATGCAGAGCGGTCTGTATAGCTGGAAGCATTATAGCATGTATTGCATTCGTCTTAAGTACATTTAGTACATCGGTTACAATGCTAATGATTACGTATGGCGTCATGGGAGGTAAGTTAAAATGTTGTCGGGTGATGAAAACAACAATATAAACACTGTCGAATAATTCAACCCACTAATATCTTGGTTTTTCATTTTAGGATTTGGATTTGGCATGATTTATTTACCTGCTGTTGTAGCGGTTGGTTACTACTTTGAAACAAAACGATCTCTTGCCACTGGCATAGCAGTATGCGGTTCAGGTTTTGGAACTTTTGCATTTGCACCATTAGCAACTTATTTATTAGAAATTCTTGATTGGAAGAATGCTCTACTCATTTTTGCTGGCCTTATTCTTAATTGTGCTGTGTTCGGTGCTATGATGAGACCACTCACGTATGTTTCTGTCTTAACGATATCGATTTCGATTTCATGTCAATTTGAATGTATTATTTCTTTTATCGTTTATCAGGTATCCTAAGGAGAAACGAGTGAAACCATTAATGCAACGTATGTATGAAGAGAAACGTCTTCAGTTGGAAAGAGGTTCGATTGGTGGATCGTATTTTATGGTACAATTACCGGATGGTAGCATGGAAAAGCGAATGAAAATGCCAATTAATGCTGATCCTGGTGTACATTCTAGTCTTAATTTGGATCAACTTGCTGGTGAGTTTAGTGTTTATCTTTTGATTAAATGCAATTCTTAGTGTTTCGTAGCAAAATTAAAACCCAATTATTGAAAGCAACTGCGGGAACAGCAGATAAAATTGCTAAATGTTCTCGGTAAAAAAATGTTAGGTCGTATAGCGAAAGGAAATACTATGACGAAACAGCTCCTTCGGATCTAGTCTAACACAGTTTTAAACTGGCTTCTCCAGTGAAAGTTTTTCATCTGTCATGTCCTCAATGGCAGTAATCAGGATAGGACAGCGATTGATCCTTGTCGGTCATTCGTGTTGGAGTTTCTTACCAGAACCTCCTCTGACGCCAAAAGCAACGAAAAAATTCTTACTACTTAAATTTTTAATAAATGTCCCAACAGTTAGCCAACCGGGATACGATTAAATTTAAGTTCGGTAAATGTTATTATAAATTGTATTTCGTGCGATTTAAACAGAAATTGCCGTTTATTTCCTTTTGCTTTTCCAACCTCGAATGAAGAGTTTTTCCACGAAATTATTGAGCTTGAACGAGCTCGTAAATCTAAGATCATATCTTAAAAATTATTTGTACAAAATGAAGAGGGTAAAAATGTTCGTTAATGATACGAAGTATCTGATTATTAGGCATCACTGTTATCAAATAATCACATTTCATCGTTGAAATATTAGCGTTAATTTTGATTGCAAGCCTTTGATCAATTCGACGCTACGGTATATTATGCTGTTCGCGTTCCGTTCGATAGATTTTCCGTTGTAAAACTGTGCGAACAAAACGTTAATTGGAAAATTAACTTTATTGGGACTGATCTTAGATTTGAGTTTTTAACCTTCTAGATTTTTGGCCAGAAGAGCATTTTCTACGAAAATTCTTAGTTTACAGTTTGAAGACTGCGTAAAGTCTCTGGTAAAGAGTGTTGCCCGATTTTTTTTTCCATGAAATCGTCAAAAAGGCGCATTAGATTGCATAAGTTCGACCAAATTTGATCAAAATTTCTCCAAAAATAATATTTTAAGCTTTAGAAAATTTGCACCAAAATATGGTTCCCGACAACATCTACAAGTGGTAAATATGCATCCTGAATTACATTCTAAGTATTATAAGCAAAGTCGTTAGGCGATAAAAGTTATCTCGTCCATGACACAGTTAGAACCCTCTACTTTGACACACTTAAAAACGAAGTGGTAGTACTCGTATTACTCGCAATTACAACCCTATCATAACTACCGTTAAAAACTCTATCATGGAGTGGTAAACCGCGGAGAGACGGTTTGGATCTAAGAAAGTCTAATTGCTCTCGGATTCTCCGTACCCTAAATTCGACAATTCTGTTTATCCATTTAAATGGAAATGTGCTTAATTACTCATAATTAGCTTCTTTAGTGTTGCTAGCTGTTCGAATCAAGTAGGCGTTCTTCTGAATAACTTGGTAATAATTCTTGCGGCAATCGAGAAAACATCTTCGGATTAAGTTTCAAAATCCGTATAGCACAGCGACGACTAGACACAGATGTATCATTGTTGACATTCGGTCGAACAGCTTCTTCATTGCAAGCAAGTAGCTGAAAATTGCCTTGTGACTGATCAAATAATGCACCCCGCTTCTCAAAACAGAAGAGATTAAGCTCCTAATCATGGTAAGACTGGGAGCTGTTGTGATATTTAAGTGCTCACGGTTTTTTCTTTGAGTTGTAACAAAGACGAATCGCACGAGCGATTTGAGGACATCGTTGTCCCGCGCGGCGGCGACGTGAACTAGCCACCGTGATCGTGCGAGTTAACGCCTTTAGAATTATTCCTTTGGGGCTATCTTGAATCGCAGGTCGATGCGTATAATCCGCCGAGGCGGACATTTGAACGACATTATATTCCATAAAGTATTCTTTCAAATAAAAAAAGAATTGGGTGGATATTTCACACACAACTTGTTTTATTTACATTTAAAAATTTAACGTCCTATAGATGGATATATTTGTATGTACTTCATTATTCTTGATAATATAATAAATACCATATAGGTTAGCCTTCGAAAGCTGTAATATATCATATAATGTTTGCCTGCAAATTATCTAAAAAAACTATCTAGCAAAAAGACTAAAATATTTTTTTTACCTGTCGAAAATTCTACCTAAAAGATCAGTTGATGGGTTTCAGTCTGATACTTCACTGGAACCTAAGACTTCCTTTGCTAATATAATTGCACTTACTGTTCCAACGAGCAACGAATTACGTTATCCATCCTTGATAAGGTTGAGTTGAGAAAACGCGTTCAGCAGTAGCACTGCTGCAAGGAAAACTTAATAGTGGACCAATAAACTTTTCTAGTTTTAGTTTTGGGTACATCCTCTCCTAAAGACTATTTTTTAATGTAAAAATTTTACGCCATTCCAATTCTAATTTTCAAGGTATCGTGTCATCATGAATAAGATTCAGCCATTCAAAATCTAGATCTTCAATTTCATTTTGATTAATTAAATTTAGAAACAACATTATTAAATCAGTTAAACTTGAGCACAATATATCATATCTTAAGGGTGATTCCTGATTTTCTACAGAGTGGGTCAGTCAACCTAATAGGTTTGTTCTTTTTTCATTCACTTTCTACACTTTTCTGCACTCGCTGAAGAGTTAGTGCAGAAAAGTGTAGAAAGTGTATGCAAAAAGAACAAACCTAATGTTTGCTTTCCTGGAGTAATTTGCAATTTCTCACAGTATATTAAGTTACAAGCTTTAGATTAATCAGAGTGTTATGAAAACACTGAGAATTCTTCTTTACCCAGCTTAAATTAGTGTAGAGGTAATAAAGAAGTTAGTGAAAATCTAAACGGATGTGGCTTTTTGTTCTTTTTCTTAAAAATTAACTTCTGTCCAGTTCATATTTTTCTGATCTGTTTGTCAGGACAATCGGTGGTAAATGCAATAAAATGCTGAGCACCTATAACATTTTACCACAATCTATCAAAACTATTTCGATTTTCTTTTTCAATTATAGCCCAACAACAAAGTGGTACTTTGCATCCAGTATCAACATTACCAACAATCACGGAGGCTAAAGCTGTAGAAACAAAAAGTCCTCCAGAATCAAATAGTCAATTAGAGAAAAGGGGTCAGAGACGGCCACATCGTAGCTCAGAAAGTGATACTGCGGACTATGATTCGAAAAATAATATGCCCAGAAATGCATCTCAACCTGCCTTTACGTCTCACCAACAAGGTAAGCTGATCGATTGCTAATCCATCCTATGGATGAAATAATTAATTATCTCGTTCACAGGTCTTCCGAAAAACGGTTCCGTTCCAACATTCGATAGAATTCGTAAAACGTCCCAAACCGAACGTTATAAGCCGACATTAGCTGCTATTCGGGCATCATCACGTGGCGATGTAGGCAGTAATGGCGATGTACGTAGAGCATTAGCTTTAAGACAAGCCGCGAATTCAGCTGGCAGCCGATTAAATTCCGACGACACCGTTAGTAAACAAACAGACCAAACACTCAAAAATCTCTTCATTTCTTTCGTATTGGCTTTTTAATTTCGGCTTCTTCCGATCCTTTTCTCTCTTATCTTTATAATTTTCCATCTTTCAAAATGTTTTTAATAATTGGTTGATCACAACAAAACTATCGCTCGGTTGTTGATTTGGTTTGTATCGGTAGAAGGGTGTATTTGGCTCAGGTAGAATTTCGTTGGAACTTTTATTTTGTTTTATAAGTAGATATTTGTTTCATTTTAATGGTATTTTTTTCGAACAGTAATTAATAATCGATATTCGTAAAACTCCTTCCTTCTATAAATAAATTAATGCAAATGCAATTGTTTGAATTTAGGACACAGAAACAATGTTTACCTCAAAAGTTTCACTGTCCACTCGTACGGACAGTGGCTCTAGAATGGTACGTCCATTATCGCGTAAGGATATTTTCTATTCCGGATCGGTCACAAATTTACCCCTATATCAATCGCAAAAATCACTTACAAACTATCGGAATTCGGTGGTGTCATTAACAAAGTATGAGAAAAGTATGCGTGATGTACGGGGCGATCCAATGGCTGAAATTGAAAAAGGTCGTGACAGTAAGTAGTCTTCGATGATAATTGAAGAGAGGTGAAAAATTAATTATGTTTCTTTTTTGAATTTTTCATTGCAGAATATGATTTGTGTCCGTGTTTTGTATTACCCGAATCCTTTAAGTCCGCACTAGGTGCTATGTTGGACGTAAGCCTACTCAAAGATTCCGTCTTTATGCTAATTGGTATTTCGAATGTGTTCGGTATGGCTGGATTGTACGTACCATTCGTATATTTAGTTGATGCTGCTATTTTAGATGTGAGTGGACGAACTACGCATCCGTGCTTTACGAATTTTTTCAAATTTTTTTTTTTTTTGCAGGGCATTGAACACGGCAAAGCCTCACTACTACTCTCGATAATTGGCATTACTAACACATTTGGTAGGGTGTTTTTCGGTTACATTGCCGATTTTCCTTGGGTCGATTCACTGTTGCTCAATAACATTTGCTTGCTGATATCTACAATAGCGGTAGGTCTTACACCTCTCTGCAATACGTATGCTGCGTACGTTACTATGGCCATCTTTTTCGGTATTGCAGTATGTAAGTATAAAACTTTGTACAGTGCCTTTGTGAATCTTTTCTACGGGTTTCTCAGCATGCCTATATGAAAGGAAAATCTGTTGAAACTGCTCTGCATGAAGTCCCTTCTACAGTGTGAAGTTTTTGAATGCCAAGGAATATACTCTGGCAGCGTTTTTGGATATTGAGGGGCTGGATGCGATCTAACGGACATTGGATAGAATAGGTGTTGACTCACGTGTAAACAGTACGTGTTCGATCGTATCAATGCTAGGGGAAAGAATTATCAACTCCTCGTTGGGACATGGAGGTAGCAGAATAAAAGTAACCCAAGGAACTCCGCAGCGTGGTGTCTCTCCTGATATGTGTCATTGTTGTTTTACACCACCTGCTGGTGGTTTCCTGTGCCGATGAAATCATTTTGATGGTGAGAGCTAAGTTCCTTGTAACCTTGAACGGTATATTGGAAATTGGACTCAAGTCCGTGAGCGATTGGGCTAGTAATCGCGGTCTGAACATCATTACGGAAAACCGACCTTATTTTCTTCACGAGGCGTACTATACCGCTCGCTCTACCTTAGTGAAATACTTGCGGTTTACGACAGAATTAAGAAGTAATCGGAAGCTTAAAACGCCTGGCAGAAACTGATACGAAAACCCTGTGGTCATAATACGAAGGTAGTAACATCACGGTAGTAAGACTTGTTTTTATGTACGGATGTGGCGGCATGATTTGGATATCGGGATCAATGGTCTCTCCATGAGCTGAGTACAACGAATTGCACACGTGCTCTAAAGGTCAAGCTCCACAAAATCCTATCAGATGGCAAAGGGCGCTTTTCATCTGCGTGAGGCTAGCATTGGAAGAAAGGCAGTGTGAAAGCACCGACTAGAGGGCTTCGTCTTGCAATTTTGGACATTCCAATGTGGATATTCCTACCAGAGAAGAGTAGGGATCTATGATCATCACTCCTAATATTTTTGCCGCCTAAACTGATGGCTCTATGATGGAAAATGGAACGGGCGCAAGAGCTTACTCTCGCGACTCGACATCATGGAATCTTTCAGACTGCCGAATAGCTCGAAAGCGTTTTGCAGAAGATGTGATGAATAATACCTTGAAAATCTGTTAAATGCCTGGTGCCTTATCTGAAAATGAAAACGCAGAATGGCGTAGGAGATGAGCATAAAGTTAGCTGGTAAGATGGTTCTGTGTCGACACGCAAGAATATGCTGGCCGAAACAAGACATTCAGCTTTATCTTGTCTGTGGATAGGGCATCATGTAGACAACTCATAGAAGTCTTAAGGAGAAGTGCTTGGCATGTTGTTGTTATTTGGTGTGCGGGAAGACACGCAGCAAAGCAGCGCATCTTGAGCATTCAGGCCTACATGGCCCATTATACTCGAATCTCCCAGTCTCTACCCGAACTTTTTCGTCCTCACGAATTTCAAGAGCTCAGGTAGGTATCGAGAACGGAGTTGTTCCATTCTCATAGTATCAACGCCGTATACGTGCATTCTCGCAAAAGAGTAAGCTGAACACTCGAGAAGGAAATGTTCCGTTGCGTCGTCGCTCTCGTCGCGAGCAGTGCACATGGGGTCATCAATGATTCTCAGTTTGAGCAGGTGTAAGCCACACGAGTTATGCCCTGTGAGAACACCAACCATACTACCACGTTCCTTTCTACTTAATTTGAGAAGAAAAGCAGCGGTTCGTCCACTTGGTCCTTCAACAAGGTTTCTGGTTTGCCCCATTCACAGAAGAATATATACCATTGAAGGCCTAAGACCCCATGTTCTTCCAAAAGCTCTCCGGCACTGCCAGAATGTTACTAGCGCACGGTTCGCCTTTGTATCTACATGTTCCCTCCAGAGAAGCTTGCTATCCAGAATAACTCCAAGATACTTAACTTTCTCCGAGAGCTGAATAGTTTCACCCTTCAGCATTGGTAACACTAAACCTACAGTCTTTATTTTCCTAGTAAACAAAACTAGAGCGGTTTTGCTAGAACTCACAGAAAGTTCGTGTCTTTCGCACCAGACATCGATAACCTATAGGACTCTCTGCATTTTGTCGCATACATCCCTGAGCGATAGCCCGACAGCTAGTACAGCCACGTCATCAGCGTAAGCTTGTACGTGAATATTCAGATTCTGCAGTTCGAGAAGCAGAGAGTCGATTAGCATACTACACAACAGTGGCGAAAGGACTTGGCATACTCATGGCCGACTTGTGTTGCTCTGGTGACGGACTTGTAGAACCTACACTGGAGCATCTAGTAGGCGATTGTGTTTTGTGCTCGCACCAGATATTAGTACTACAGGAAAATCTTCTTGACCGATCTATCGGAATGTGTGATGATAAATTTATGGAGAACTTCCCTCTTCATAAAGAAGAACAATATTTGGAATCAATAACTCAAAATGGTTTTATACGAGAGACCACAATGGATCCAAAATAATCTCTCGTGAGATTACTGTAGTAGAGTGCTACAGTTTACCTCTCACAACCTAACCAAACCCAATTCGTTTGCATTAAGAAAATGCTTAATAGCCACGACAATCTGTACTGGTTTCAATTTCAAAATAACCAATGTGCCTAAGGATTTTGGTGCAATAAAGGGGGGAATCGATGCAAAAGAAGCTAAAAAAAGATCGTCAAACTATATGAAAGCAATCCCATGACGAAAAACCAATCCGCTCTAACAGTATCAAGGAATAAATGCAGTAGCTTTTGTTTATTTGGTAAATTAGTCAAATAAATTCATCTATTCTTCTACACAACCGAACTATAGTTCGGTTCCACCTAAAAGACATTTCTGTTGACGTCAAGTTTTTCCAGAAATTAAATTTCTGTACTTTCGTTATCCCTAGGCATGGCAGTCTTTGGACACTGCTCAGTATTCTGTTGAACATATTTCTTGTCGACTGCTGCCCATAGCAAAGAATGGGTCTTACCATGGTTTTGTATAACCAAAATATCAGCTTCGGTGAGAGTCCCCAGTTCTGCCGAGAGGCCCACCTACACATCGGAAAGATAGTAGTGACCCTGTGGCGCCCAGTTACTTAACACGAACCAATAAGTTTGAAAGACGCAATTGTGAAATGAAGTATTCTTTTTGATCACGTCTGGTTTGTTGTAAACTTCGTGTTTTTACCCGATTTCCGCTAGACTGTCTTGTGCGCAAACTTTAAAAATTCGTGCTAGTTTAATTCTGAATTATTCTTTTTGATCACGGCGGGTTATTGTGAACTTCGTCTTTTTTTATCCGATTGCCGCTAAACTGTCCAATGCGCAAACTTTAAAATGCGTGCTAGTTTAATTCTGCGATATTTAAGGTGTGAAAATCTAATGATAATTATCATCTCTAGATTTATACTCGCACATTTACCACTTGCTTTTCGTGATCCGCTTTATTCTGCTTCGATTATTGCGTTCTGTGAGTTCCAAAGTAGGAAATTTGTCGATTATTCCATTTACTCGCACCTCTTCTAGCTTATCGGGTTACCCAAGACTTTTTTCTGCCTTCTTTTAAAAGTTCTTTTAATTTACCTTTTATTCACCTTACAGCCGGCTACATTTCACTCACATCAATTATTCTCGTCGATTTGCTTGGCTTGGACAAGCTAACGAACGCTTTTGGTCTACTCATTCTGTTCAGAGGATTCGCAACAATTATCGGATCGCCTCTGGCCGGAGCTGTTTACGACGCAACAAAAACTTATACAATACCATTTTATATGGCAGCGGCTGCATTTGCCGTGTCTACGTTAACAAGTTTTCTAGCACCTGCTTTAAAACGGTAAGAAAAGAAATTTTAAAAAAAGAACAGACTATCCAATATTTGTTTTTCCCCGGTTTAGCTGCACAAAACCGAACCAAGTACCTGTACACATGGAAACGCTTACACCGATTGATGAAGAGCCGGCCGAAGATTTGGCTGATGACGATCAGCCAATTACAATGATACCAAAAATCGTAAAAACTCTTCCAAGTCCACAAGGTGACGATCCAAAATCGCCGACATCAATGTCATCAGTAAATAACGATAATCATAAGGATAAACGAACAGAAAGCAATAATACAACAAACTCTCCAACAGCAACGAGTATTAAAAGCAATGGAACGACCGCAGACAAAGAAGTTAGTCAAATTGAATCAGTTTTGTAAGAAGCGTTTTATCGTTTCACTAAATTTATTTATATATAAAATATAAATATTAAGAAAAGTTTCAGTTTTCTGTTATAATTTAAATCAATTTTTTATGATTTAAAAACTTACAAAAAAACAAAAATATTTTTAATTTACGGCAAACAAAATTTGTATATTTTTTTGAGCGCAGATATAAAATTGAACTGATGCCATAATAATAATGAGATCGGACTCGTGTGGACTAAGAATTGTACAGAGAGCGAGGCAGAGAGAGCGCGCGAGGACAGATCGGGATAACAAATTGTACATTTGGTTTATTTTTTTTTTGCATTGTGAACGAATGTTTTTTTTGATGAAGACGGTTTCCACAAGTGGAACACGCACATAATTTAGGTTAACTAATTAAATTTATTACTACGATTAATTAATTATTATTTTGTTTCTATTATTATTTTTTTTACTTTAATTATTAATATTAAAGTATCATACAAATTATTTATTAAAAGGATTTTATTATTGAATAAGGTTACAGTATTATGTAAGGAACAAAGAACAAATTGCGATGATGATTTCCGCCATGGTCCTATAGTTTTCTCTTGCTATTGATAATTTGCTTGCTTTTGAGGTATGTTGATGGACACTTTTGTTTATAACTCATAATTTAAACTTATTTTCGGGCGTCAAGTTTGTGCGATAGTGGTCGATTTAAAGTAGGGAAGAATTGAGATTTGCAAAAATAACTTGCTGTCATGATTTTCGATGGTCGCATTTCGTTCGTTAAACAACTGATGTAATTGTAAGAAATCCACAAAATTCGTTATTCAATTTTTAATTCAGAACGAGCGAGAACAGTGATAAATTATCATTTTGTTTTTTGGCTATTCTTGTGGCCGTATGATGTAAAGAACGTAACGTTCTAATCGGCAGCGTTGACGAACATCGTAAAATAGCGGCAACGTCGGTGTCGTTGGCAGTGGAGGACGAACTACGGAATACATCATATGACCCCTGTGACCGCAATAAAACTTGCCGACAATTGGAAATTAGTTCACATATTTAAGATAAAAAAAGGTTTTTTTTTCCTGTTCGACCTCTTCTCAGGTATAGGACGGTAACACAGCTTTTCTTAACCACGATTGTTGGTTATAATACAATTAAATTAATAAGCCCATGGATTCCAATTATAGGACAATGTTAGTGGACAAGGGTTCCAGCCTCTAGGCTACCATGAAATCGAAGAAAAAAATCCAAAACACCACACAGCACATTTTTTTATTTCAGCTACGATGAACATAGACAGAGGAGTAAATTTCGTCAGAATACTTATCATCAAAAATTGTCATGTACATCATTTTCCCAACCCCTTTTTTAAAAGTCGAGACTAATCTTCTGCCAATTATTGGGCGCTGCAATGAGCTATTAAATTACAAGCGAAAATTTCCACTTCATTGTAGTTTTGTCTTCTACGACACCGTGATTTGTCAACTCGCTGCAAAAAAATATATTAGTGATCCACGTCGGAGACTATGTGATAAAAAGATGCATGGAACGGGATCAAAAATTGAAAATTTTGAGAATTGTTTGATCCAGAAGATGATGAATAATTCAAGCAATCTCTTCTGATGGGCAAAGGTCGAGGAAATGTTCATAATAATAATAATTGATTTAATCCCTTCACGTTTCATGGGCATGTCTTCCCTAATTCAAGAGTCGGAAGCATCACAGCCTCTTAGCTGTAGCCTGAACGGAACAGTACAATCCCTTAACTAAGTGAAATGAAAAACAAAATTGCCCCGTTGCGGGTACGCTTTCTCAGCTCAAAGAACTGGAGACAATACAGTCACTTAGTTCAATTTACCATATCAACATACTCGTGAATGTTGGAATTGTAATAACCAATTTATAATTTAACTCAAGCCCGAGTATTTTTTCAGTGCCGTTTGCCAACCGGTCGTGCTAATCGATGGGTCTGAGGTTGTAAAGCTTAGTAGGTACTTAAATTTCGTAATATTCTTCGCTCAAATTGGTCTATTGATTTTTTCGGACGCCTGTAAGGATTTGATTTTTGCATCGTCTTGTATATTCGGAATTGTTTTTCTTGTGCATCTTTTTGATTTGATTGTTGAGAAAAATCGGGAAAAAATACTTTCTTTGTGACGGTTCGTCACTGAATTTCTGCTTAAGTAGATGAAAACGTCCACGTTCTCTAAACTTCAAGCTTTTCCAAAAAACACTTAGCACAGATTGAGACGTGAACGGAATCATCATGAGCACATTAAGTCTCACAAAAGTGGTGGTACGGCTTTGGACCCTCATGGGTCTATGTGAGACTTAGGCGTAGGCCGCTACTAAGAACCCAACCTAAATTGAGGCTTTCCTATCGTCATATTATTTTGTTGTTTGTTCCTTGGCTCCTCAGCTTTTGATGTGGACCGAGCAATAAAATATGTATCGTCAGATTACTGCACAACTTGGATGGATTAAAGAAGTATTGGGTCTTCTTCGACTATTTTTGGTAGGATCTAGGATAGGTTCAAGAGATTGCAGGCGAAGCCATTTCTCTGTTTCAAGCCCACGTCAGTTCGAAATAGGCTTGCTCATATTAGTTCACCGAAAGGAGCGATCATTTGTAGTTCTCGAACTAGTTCGTTCTTTTAGTTCAATAGTTCGCGGGAGTTCAGCCGCGAACTAGAAAGAACTAAAGAACGAAGTAGTTCGCGAACTTATTGAACTAAATGAACGAACTTCAAGTTCAGTTATGAGAGTGATGAGATCCTTAGGTACGGAGGGGGTATAATATTGAAAGATACTATTTTTAAGGATACCGAATTGGGCATAGCGAGCGGATCAGCTCTTAGTGCACAGTCCAGACACGTTTGCGAATAGAAATGTTAAGGAATCGCAATGAAAAGTTACTATAAAAATAAGTTGGGCTGAATCGTTTATGATTCGAATAACTAAGCATTCAAATCAGGTTAGAGGAGCGACGCTAAATCCTCGGGATTTATAGGTAAAGTTCGAGCCGGAGTGATGGGCTTGCCGGTCAGAGGACTGGCGGTCTGAATCCCGATTCGCTGCGGCCTCAGTTGGCCAATTGTAATTATCCTCCCTTATTATAACTCACTCAGCATGATTATATCAATGAATTTTAATATGCTCTTGAGGGTGAGTTGTTAGACATGAGTTCCGATGGTGTTAGGTAGTATTATTTTTGTTATTGTTGCCTGGAAATGAATTTCGCATGTAACAAGTCTGAAGGCATCTTAGCTACTGGTGCCGTCTTTTTTATATGCATTGGTCGAAAACTAACTTATGTTTGTTAGGAAGTAATTTCCAAGAAATCTAAGTCTTCTGTGTGCGAGTTCTTCCCAATGCTCTGCAGTTTCTTCTTCTTATTCACATAATCTGCAAACATCGTCTGAAATCCAATTGTATGCAAATGCTTTTCCAGCTTCCAGCGTCCTGTAATTAGTACAGTCATACAGAAAAATTATATTGTTAGTAGAATATTTATTATAGAAATGAATTTCCATTTGACCTCCTTTTTGCAAGAGCATTCTAGTACTTCTAGGGGAGCTTAAAACGAGGTCTCTCATGGGACTAATTCTGGAGTACTCACCCAACTAGTAAATGTCCCGTGATTAATCCTGGAGTACTCTTCAGAGCAAGAGCATGTCTTCTGAAATCAGATCTCCATTGTAACTCCCAAGGAATCATTTAAAAACTGTTGTAAGAGTGCGCACTTCTTTAGAGATGCTAGAACACTACGCTTTGCTCTTCTTACAATGTGATGACTTAAAAAAAAGAAAAGAAAGGTCATCAGGTACGATGTGATGACCTAAAACCCCCAAAAAAAAGGTCGTCATTGTAGAAGTAGAAAAGGTCGCAATGTGATGAGCGAAAAAAAAGGTCATCCGCGTACAAGTATATTCTACCACTGACTTACAAACGAACTAGGAGAGGGACTGACTGCGAACTAGTTCGGTCATTTTTCATCTGGGAACGCTCTTCTGAACTAGTTCGTTCGCGAACTACACAAGCCTAGTTCGAAAGGTTTAACTTAGTTCACTTCATATTCTAATTTGGGAACCTTCTTCATTTATTGTTGCTCTTCATTAACGTGTTTTTCTGTGATTCTGAATCAAGTACGCTTGTTCAAAATCTAGAAAACCATCTCTGTTACCCTTCGATGTTAAATTCACAGCATTTTTTTAACACCTACTTTAATCAAAACATTTAGTCTTTTGCCTCAATCGACGGGTATTTTTTTGTCAATACAAGACTCTACTAACATTTAATGGATGAAATTACTCAAAGATGATCAACCTTTCTTCACACTACGTACGTAATTGTATGATTTTTAATTTCACTACCTCAAAAGCAAATAACAAAAATGCAATAGTTATGGTTTTTGTATGTAGTTCGTGTAAACTTTGCATCAAAGTTAAAATATATTTTGTATTAGCTTATATTTTTTTTAAGAGAACAAAAAATAGCAAAGAGTAATAACTGGTAAGAGAAAAAAAAATCCACGTAATTCTTTAATATTGTATTGTCTTAAAACTACTAATTAATGGGAATGGAGTTTCTTTTAAAACAATAATAATTTAATAATAGTTCCATGTGTGAAAATCGTCTAAGAATTAAATTCAAGTGATACGTAGGCGTGTAAGTATCGTAGAGCTGTTTACGATTGATGGGCTAAAACGGCAAGATTTGTTACTGCAAAATGATCAGTTACCAATCAGGGACACTTAGCTGATCTATGTCCTGCAGCTAGCGAGCAGTGGAAAGACTATTAGTCAGAAAAGAATGTCTCAATGAGTTTGAAAAAATACCATAACTAATATTAGTCAGTAGTTGATTTACTGTTCTGATAAAACGGACATCAAAATTACAACACCAGCTAATACACTTCCAAACAGATCCCACAATGATTGTAAATCCCACAATGATTTTACATATATAAGAATCAATCAAAACCTTAAAATTGCCATTTTAGAAGTTACGACACTTGTGACTTCATAGTGCGATATGCTCTTTGTTGCTTCTAATGTAATTTTTTTCTTTTTTCTCAATTACCACCATAAAATTATCGGACTCAGAAACCACTAAGCACTTTGGTGCTGTAGTAATTTAAAGATGTAAAATCATATAATTCTTTTTAAGTTTATATATATATATATTGCCTCATGGGGTGGTAAAGACACATAAGATTGCCTAGGTCATGGTGCAAAAAGATTTGAAATTTTTTTTCTAACCCTGCGTCTACACTGACAATTTATCTGGCAATGGCAACGACATTATTGCTATACACAAATTGACAGTGTAGACGCACCAAACGCATATGGCAATATTGCTCTCAGCATTGCTATGGCAATTTTGTGGATAATGTTGCCAGAAAACGAATCGTTCGACAGAAGTTAGCGTAGCTTGTCAATAGGTAGACTTAGGTTTTTTTGGTTTGATCGCAAAATGAGTGAAAATAAGTGGACTAAAGAAAAAACTATTATAAACTATTATATATTATAATCAATAGTTTTCGAAGTTATGATTGCTTTGCTTCACAACTTGACACTTCGAATTCACTCGCTCAAATGAAAATTGCCTGACAATCAAATGCCCACTCATTGCGATTTAACATTTAACCCAATGGCAATATTGCCATTGTCATTGCCAGATAAATTGTCAGTGTAGACGCAGGGTAAAATATCAAATCATTTGGGAATCCAGGCAGGACTTTGGTGACTAATTTCTGAATGAACTCCCATTCGCCGCGTTGTTTCCCATAGCACAAAGTGTAATCGAAACAGAATTTTGGACTAATTCTTATCAAATGTCCTCAGCTTCAGATCTCAATGACTTCTTCTGGGGCATAGTGCAGTAAGATCGCTCTACTGAGGAACTATCACTGGTTCTTATAATAAAACGGATCAGAACCACCGTGATCCCTCATACGTATCCAAAGGACAGTGGTAGTGTTTCAGGACATTTTTTGTTGTTAATTTCTAGGTCAGTTTAGAAAATTCACACGTCAGAACAAATTGCTCCTTGTTATAAAAAAAATTGGCTTAGCTCATTTTCATAATGAGAATCCGTAGTAGGCTTGCGCATTTTAGTTCACCATAGTGAGCGATCATTTCCGATTCCCGATCCCTCGCGAACTAGTTTGTTCTTTTAGTTCATAGTTTATTAGTTCAGGGAAGTTCAGTGATGAGAAATAAGGCAGTGAAGTTTGGAACGGTCGAACAAAAACTTGGTAGTCGTAGTTCGAAGACAGTAGATCAAAAAAAGGACAGTAGATCTACTAGAAGATGAGCAAGAAAAAACAGGATATTGTCAAGTATATTGTCGCACGAGTTCCGAACGGCAATGAAACGAACTAGGACCGGGACTGACTGCGAACTAGTTCGTTCATTTCAGTTCTGGGAACGCTCTTCTGAACTAGTTCGTTCGCCTAGCCTAATCCGTAGTGGTGATGAGTTTAATCCACCTCTAAACCATTTTTATATAAATTTGTGTAATATTCTATGACACTGGTTTGATCAAGTACTCGATGCGTGTTCGAAAAGAAATGGTGTCGACGCATTGTTGGTATATTACTAAGACCGTGAGTGATAAGATCTTGGTGGGATTCGAGTTCAAAACTTTTAGATTGGCACACTAAGCGTGCTTACCACCAGAGTATCTATTTACCTCGAATTTATTATTTTATAGATCGTTAGTGGCAAAACAATACAAATTAAAACTACGCAAATCAATCGTGACACAGCTTATGCGATACAAAAACCCATTAGCATCTCTACAACAAACACTAGAATATTCTCAATTTTGTATTATATGTTTATATAATGTAATAAAATAACTAAACTGTTTAATTATTTGTATATCTTCTAAAACAAACCTGAAAAATTGTAAAAAAATATGTAATAATGAAAACAAACAAAACATAAATAACCCTTATTCTAAATCTCCTGTTAACTATTTTGTTAAATTATTTTTTGATAATTTATTGTACAAATTAACACAAGCGTTAACGCTACTAGATTCTAGATCGAAACATTCACTATTGAAAAGTGTTCAAAAAATACTAAAGAGAAAGCGCTGCAGATAAAATCATAATAATGGCCATATATAATAAAAAACCTAAAATGTATCTGAACATAGGACAAATATAAAAAAGCAAAACAAACAAACAAACAATTAATTAATATTTAAAATATGATTGTAATTTTCTGTAGGTTAAACTGATTTTAGTCGGGCAGTCAAAGTTTTCTTTATAAAATTTTGCATTATTATTATTAAAATTTAATTTTGTAAAAATAAGAGTAGTTGCAGCGAAATGCAATAAAAAAAATCTTATTTATGCTATAAAATTATGTAAAAAGTAAAAGTGTAATGAACAATAATATTAAGTGAGAGATGACTGCGAACGAGGTACATAAAACGGATGATAATTTTTGAAATAAAATATATTTTTATTAATTCTTTTTTTTTAAATTTAATTGATTGAACGTTGCTATTATTTACTACAAATTTGGCAACTGTTAATCATATGCAGTTCTACTGAATTGCAGATTTTTTTGCTTGATCGATGCTAATTATATCTCCAAGGAAGGGATTAGGGTTTGAAAACATAAAATTATTCAGACTAAATGTAGGTGATTATTATTTTATTAAGTATCGATTGAAAATCGATCGAATGTTGGTTGTAAGTGTAAATTCAAACCAATTAAAAAAAAAACAATTCCAAAAATGCTATGTTAGAACTTATATAAATGTATAGAATATGTTTGTTTAATTCGTGATTATTTTTTTTATTTACTTACAAATATTGCATAAATACAAAATTGTGTCTCGTGTTTTCTACTGTTATTTTCTAATTTATCCTGAGTATTGATAATTTCTTTATTCATGTTCATTAGTGGCTCTTGCAAAGCAAATAATAAAAAACAAAGTTCAAGTAAACTAAAATAATGTTTAAAAATTGTTTATTGTTTTTCTATTTAGGTATCAGGAGTTTGTATTTTTGTGTGCTTAGATTTAGATGCTTTCAGTGAAGTTTTTTCTCGTAGCGTTTTCATCAGTAGGCCAATGAGTTGATGGTCTAGGATGTTTATTTAATCTTTTTCTTCTTTCCTCTCGTAGTTTAACTTATAAAAATCTCACCACTGAAAGAGTCACTACTAACATATTGCTAAAAATTTAAGTTCGCATCGCTAAGTATTTCTGAGATAAAGCACATCTGCATGTTCCTGGTCCACTATTAAAATTTCTTTTTTAAATATGCCCTTTGTACCGTTCTTTAAGAAACCGCTTTCGTGATCAAAAATATCGAAATTTGCAATTTAAACGCTATCACACACCTTTCTCTCAGGCGTGGAGGTATGCAAAGCCACTGATAGGCATCACCATAATCTAGCAACAGGAACTTAGAAAGGAAAATTGTTGAAAGGCTATTGCATTTTGTCACCATCCCCATCGAAAATTTTTAGAATTTTTTTTTATCAAAATTTTTAGTTCCACAGCTACGCGTATGTTTAAATTTTTCAGCTTAAGTGGTTCGAGCGATATAAAAGTATGCAATTGTTGAATCCTCGCTCCCATACGGCAGTACTCCCAACAATATGGTTTTAGATTGTTCGCCCAGAACACTTACATCTACGTACCAATTATCAAACTTGTAGCAGATATCAGATGGATATAAAAATCCGACAACAATCTGGGCGTAGCTTTATTATTTTGAATATCGAAAAATCCTGAAATTTCTTTTTAGGTGATTGTATAAAAAGCCCGAGGAAGTAAAAACCGAATCGATATCCCGAATTCTTCGTCACCAAGTGAGGGTTTGAATATCTAAAAAATTCAAAAACGGTTTAAAGGTGTATATAGCGAGAGCCGGCACAAGTTAAAACCTATTGAATATCTGATCGCACCTAAGAGATGTGATGGAATAAACGTTAAAACGGATACAACCCCTTTACAGTCCCATGGAGGTTGAGTATCCAAAAATGTTTAATTGGTTTTTATCCGATTATACAATAAGCCCATTGAATTAAAAACCAATTCGGTATCATATCAGATATCAGATCTAAAGTATTTCTCGGAATTCGTGAAAATGTACGCTACCACTTTACACTCCCGTATGGGTGTAATATCGAATAATCCTGAAAATGATTTCCTGGCGTTTATACTCCAACTTCTCATTGTTAATCTTTTAACCAGTGGCGGCTCGTGCCTTTCTTAGCAGGTGAGGCTGAATTGGAATATTAAAACACGACTTTGTCGAACTAAAACTATATGAGTAAAGACGTCGGTTTACTGCAAAAAGTCATTAAGTAACATTTTCAAAACAAAAAATCACTAGGAGCGTGATGACTCTTTGCTCTGTAAAATGGTGAGGCTCAGCCTCACTAGCCTCATGTGGCGAGCCGCCACTGCTTTTGACCCAAACTTTCGTACTCCATCAAATGCAAATTAAAAATTTTCTTGCTTAAGTAACTTTTCTGCTACATCTACATATACATATAAACCGAGTTTCAACTTTCTAGCATAAGCCTTGCGTAGGAAAAATCACTCCCAACTGCTGCAGCCGTAAAAAACGCTCGAACGTTTCGGATACATTGTTTTTTTTTCCGCCACCACTTCATCTAAGTCAACCTTTATTTTTTGCAAATGGTTTTCACCATCGTAGTTGTGTATGAATTCCAAGTTTCAAGTGCCTACCTTTAACATTTTTTATCTAAAAGGTACCTTCCAATCTTCTCGTCATACCACCACTCCTCCAAATTTTGTTCGCTCAATTTACTCACGAAAAAAGCAATTTGCATGATCATCCGACCTAAGAGATATGACGGATTTTGTGAAAACGTATACAATCCCTTTACACATCCTTGGGGGTTGAATTTAAAAAAAATCATGAAAATAGTTTTTAGGCTATTACATAAAAACACGTAGAAGTAAAAGCCAATCTGATTTGTCACCAGACCTAAGATATGTCGGAGTTCATGAAAACGTAAGCAACTCTTTAGATGAATTTTATGTAAACATATGCAAGCCTTTTACACCCCATTGCAGATTAAATTTGGAAAAAATCTGAAATCGTTTTTTAAGTGGTTACATAAAAATTCCGAGGCAGTACAAACTAATTTAATTCGTGGACACGTATGCGACCTTTTTACATACCCTTGGTGTTGAATATCCAGAAATCATGAAATAGATTTAGGCGAAGTTAAAACCAATTCGGTTTCTTATCAGACCTAAAAGATTTGACGGAATTCATGAAAACGTGTATAACCTTTTTGCACCATCTTAGGATCTAAGGAGTTGAATAGCAAAAATCCTGTAAACGGTTTTTTGGCGGTTAAAAAAAACCCCTATAATTTAGAGTCTAAAATGCTCCGTACAGAAAATCCCTCTCACCACCAAGACACAAAAAGTTACCACGTAAAGCGTACCCGCAATCTGCCCTATTAAAATATTTGAACTTATTATCTTAACATGTTTGTGAGCTATAATCCTTCAAACGCGTATACGGCGAACTTACGGACATTATTTGTTTATAAGTGTTTGAAGGTATCAATATTTCTTTTTTTAAATTTCACATCGATTACTTCTTTCGGACTTTATTATTAAAAAATAATTAAAATAAAACTATAAGAGTTTTATTAATTTTTTCCTGTTTAGGTTGAAATGGAAAAATTCAAAATTTGATGGTGCCACTTTTTTCAGGTTCACCACAATACTTAAATATTAAAAAAAATAGTGAAATTAACTAAATTTAAAACCATATATGAATAGAATATATAAATAACAAAATATTGAACTAAAACAAAATAATGCCTAAATGGACCCAAAAATCATGGAACTTAAAAACTTACAACTGTAATTTATGCACTTACAATAACTATAACATACTGCAGTCACGATCGGCTGCAAGCCAATCGTATAATACTCTAGATGAATACTGAACTCCGATTTATATTGTAGTTGGGGATAAAGTAGAATTACGTGTGTGCATGTTGTATGTCCTTTCTTAAGGACTGCCATTAGATTGCTACTCAAAACTAAAAGGCAATATTCAGTGTTTAATTTCATATCTTAAACTGGGTAAGTCATCGAACAAAAATGTCCTTTTTGAAGGACTTTCGCATGGGAGGTGCAGGAAGGACTCACTCGATTCCTTACATATTTATCCTTTTCCTTGGAACCATTTAAAAATGAACGTGTACAAAATTTCAAATTCGTAGCTTGAAGCGTTCAAAAGTTATCGAAAAATATTGTTGAACACGTGTCTTAAGGACATTTTGTATGGCAGCTACCAGAAGGAGTAAAAGGATTTCGCTGATTAGTAAACCCGAACTTCGTTTTTACTCAAAACTTATTTCTACAAAATTTCCAATTCATAGCTAAAAGATTACTAGAGTTATAGTAAGTTCCGTAAATTAAGTGAAGACGTTTTGACAGGATATTTGTATGGCAGCTACACGAAGGACTAATAGGATTTTCTTCATAATCATACATTTAGCTCGAACTATTGGAAAAATAACATATACAAAATTTCAAAGACGTAGCTTAAACCCTTCTGAAGTTATCGGCCAATATTCTTAAACACGTGTGTTAAGGACATTTTGTATGGCAGCTACCAGAAGGAGTAAAATGATTTCGCTGACTAGTAAACTCAAACTTTGTTCACTCAAAACTAATTTGTACAAAATTCCGAATTTGTAGCTAAAAGATTACTTGAGTTATAGTGAGTTTCGTAAATTAAGTGAATACATTTTAACAGGATATTTGTATGGCAGCTACACGAAGGACTAATAGGATTTTCTTCATAATCATATATTTAGCTCCAACTATTGGAAAAATAATACATACAAAATTTCAATGTCGTAGCTTAAACCCTTCTGAAGTTATCGACCAATATTCTTGAACACGTGTTTTAAGGACATTTTGTATGGCAGCTACCCGAAGGAGTAGGACGATTTTGCCCGTTAACGAACTTAGCCTTACAAATTTAACCAAACATCCAGATTCAAAATTTCAAGATCCTAGGTGAAGGCGTTCTTGAGTTATCGTGTTCACGGACAGACGGACGGACGGACGGACGTCAGGCGGATTTGAGGTTTTTGGCCACAAATAAACAAAAAATAACATATAACTTTTTTTCGTCCGAGGCTTGGTTCTATGCGTTACAAACTTTTCGGCTGGATTAAACTTATAATACTCTATATGATTTCATCTAGAGTATAAAAATGTGTAACTAGCTAAAACTTACACCTAAATAAAATAAAACTTAATACTGGATAAAATTAAATCAAACGTTAAGATTAACTAAAAAATCAAAATAAGAATTTCAACTACATAAAACTTAGAATAAAGTGAAACACCGAGAAAAAAAACCTACCGACTAAAATATATCTTTCAAATTCTATTATTTTTTGAGCTAAGGTGCGAAGCGCGTTAAGCTTGTTACAGGCTATTTAGTTATGGTAAGAGTAAACTACGTAACAGTTTATCTCTACTTTTTTGGCTTTAGAATAAAGAGACAGTACACTGAAAGAAAAAATATGGTTCTTCTATAGTTGCAGTGACCATAATTTAGTTATTATAACTATATTAAAATAGTTATGGTTGTCCTTGCCATAGCTTATAATTCACTCAAACATACTATGGTTGCAATAAACATATTTGGTGATTTTAAATTAATAAGGTTGTCCTAACCATGCTTGTTACATGATGTAAAAGTATTTTATGATAATGGCAACCATATCCGGCATTTGACGGAACTGAATAAGAAATAAAAAAGTAAGTTTGTAATGAGAAGTGAATCCAATTTTAAAGTGAGTGAGGATCCCCATTGCCATTTTTTATAATATAATAGTACTCGTATCTTAGTATTCACAGCATTATGGTTATTGGTTATAAGAACCATACATCATTGTTTGTTTCAACCTTAGCTTTGTTTGAATCAAACATATTAATGTTTTTAAGGATTGTAATTAAAGTTCTCACAACCATGTTCTGTAATTGTTACAACCATTTATATGATTGACGTAATTAGAATATGCTTATTATAACTCAAGTCATAAGATACTGAATGTTCAACAGAACATAAGTTAAGTTGGTAGAACCAAAACTATGTTTGCGTTAACCATAGAACAAGTTTTCACAATCTTTCATTTGTTTGATTCAATCATAACATATTTCTTAGAAACATAACTTTAGTTGTAATAATCAAATAGCAAATATTTCCATGATTGATATAATCATAATATGTTTAGAGCAACAAGACAGTAAAGTTAGTACAACCATAACATCATTTATCAGAACTATCTTACATCTTGTAACGTGGTTCACGCAACTATAAATTGAACCATAGTAAGGTTCTCCCAAAATATGGTTACCATAGTCATATTTAACTTTATTATTTTTTAATAATAAAGTATTGTGATCGACCTGAAATTTCAAAAAAGTTTGCTACCCTGAAATTTTGTATTTACATGTTTTAGGACTAGTAAACACCAAAAAAGCAAAAAAAAAAATTTCCGTCTGTCCGCCGTATACGCCGTACGCCGTACGCAAAACCGTTTGAAGATGCGTAGCTCACAAACCCCTTGAGATATTAAGTTGAAATTTGTATGGTAGGTAGAGTGGGTATCTTTTGAAGGGGTGGGGGTGTAAGGGGGGAGGAGGGGGAGCGTTTTAGATGAAAAATTTTGGTTTCTAGATCTCAGGAACCGCTTATGCTAGGAGGCTGAAAGTTGGAACTTATGAAGTATTGTGATAGTGGACTCATTTGCAAAAAAATTGTCAATATGGATTGAGAGGTGTGCGAGTGAGGGGGGGGGGGGGAACAATGCGTCCAAAACGCTTGAAAGCTGGGATTGATACATTCTAAAATCCATATCTCCTGAACCATTGATGTCAGATTGTTGAAATTTTGTATTTTTATTAAGGGATACTAGGAAATTAGAAAGGGGTTAAATTTTTTAAGGGAATTAGTAAGATATGGGGGTGGGGGATGAAAAACATTTAATTACAATATCTTCCGACTCAATTGTGCTAGGAAGATAAAATTTATTTTCTGTACGTATAATTACGAGTGGAGTCTACTGAATGTAAAATTTTTGAGGGAGGAGGTGAAGCGCTGAAGATGGGGGACAGCCATTTTTAAAAAAATTTAATTTTTATATCTCATGAACCGTATCAGATATGATATTGAAATTTTTACAGGGACCAGTAGACCTCCAACGGAGAAAAAAAATTTGAGGGTGTGGGCATAGGGAGTGATGGTGGGAGGGGGTGGAAATGAAAAAATTCTGATTTTAATTTCTCGAAAGCCGCAAAGGATAGAAACCTAAAAATTGATAACTGTATAGAGGTGCTATAGAGAAATCCCAGAAAAATAAAATTTTTGAAAGGGGTAGTAAGGTACAGTGATGGGGGTGGTTGACCATATCTCAGAAACGGCTTATGCTAGAAAATTGAAACTTAGTATGTATATGTAGAAGTAATACAGGAGGAGTTAAAGCAAAAAAAAGTTTAAAATTTTGTTGATGTACAGAGCTGGAGTAAAACAAATATGCGTGAAAAGGGGTTTTTCCAACCTACACCGCATCTCAGTATTAAACACGTTTCGGACTTCTACCCAAAAAATAATAAAGTTGCGCCCAGACTGTTGGCAGATTTTTTTCTTTGAGTGTAGAAGTAATAAGAAGTTCGATACCTCATTGGACCTAGAACCTTCTACCACCCCATTTTTTCTCCACCCACATACGCCAATGCAGATTATTAATTTGCTTACAACAGAATTACTTTTCTATAAATATGTACCAAGTTTCAACTTTCTAGCGTAAGCCGTTCATTTACTTTATTATTTCAATAATAAAGTATTTTAAAAAGTGCAAACTATTTTGCAATTGTCGTTTTCTAGCTTTTTACAGTCTACCTTTCTGGCATCATGAATTTCAATTTTTTTTATTACCACCCTTCCCAACTCTTCCCCACAAATTTCGTTGCAAATAGGGCTCCAGTTGCATGCACTAACCAACCGAAGGTTCATAGAGGCGACATATCTTAACCAGATTACTTCATGAACAAAACAGTATAGTCGAAGTTGAAGTCGAAGTCAAACTATTTAAAATTCTCATTAACAAATATTGGAAAAGTGCATTGTCTACGATAGTTGAATGGAATAAACAAAATATTTCAAATAATTTTATCAAAGCCATTGTCTTATTTTATTCTTATCTGTCTCTATTCATACAGTCCATGTTCATAAATAAACTTGGACCAACAAATTAGAATTGTACATAAGATACGAAATATCAGATTTGAACATGATAAGATTGAAGTTTCATTGTAGCCTTAATTCCAATGCAAATATTTATGGAAGCTTCAAGTAGACTCTCTTTGCATAGTCATTAAATAATCGTCTACAGCATGAGCCTTTTTAAGTAGTAAATGCGGAGAAAATTCCGAAGATGTTGAAAAAACAGTGTTAGCATGTGATCTTCAGTTGCGGGTGTTTTATCGCATTACGTCTGATTGGTGATGAATGGATTTGATCACATGTTTCTGTATCGTATTTACCTGGCTGCACCTGAATGAATAATTATATTTACAGTTTATTGGAACATAAAGACTGATCTACTTCAATAACAACTTTTTTTCCAATTTCGGTTACGAGTGTGCTACAAATCTTTAATAAATTACAAGTTTATAAACCAAAATTATTTGGAATAAGACTAAAATGATATCAACTTATATGGGATCGGAAATACATGCAATATGTTGTTTAATCACTCCATAATATTTTTTAATAATAGGGGTTTTCTGTCTGTATCTATAAAGAGCCACGTTTTCGCTACACAGGGTGAATTGCTATAAGTTAGAGCTGGTCATAACGCTCGAGGAGGTGAGAGAGCTTCAACAGCCAAAACCCACCTACGTTCACCACTAATACAACAATATGCCCGTTTTCATGCCATCGTTTAAAACATTTTTCCATTTTTTCTAAAGCTCTCGAATTTTTAACGCATTTTACACCATTTTCTCCGTTTTAGAGAAAGTAGAGGAGACTTAAAAAAGATCTAGTTTGTTGTTCTACGTAACAGGATAGATAGTCAAAATGTATCCGTTTTATATCATTCAAGAAATTTTCATTCATAGTCATTTATTTAAAAGATGGGACCAAGAAATAAATTTTTTTTTATTATTATATATTATTTTGTCACCTTCAATTCTAGTTTAAGGCGGTCGTCAACGCAGACCCTTTCCATGTTAACTAAAGTACACTTTTCGCAGAAACCGCAAATCGCATCGAGTTCAAACTTTGTAGGCTTGTTTTAACACTTAATTTAAAGAGATTTAGTGCAGGATTTTGAAAAATACATAGCAGATATAATTATTTGTAAGCTTTAGACATATGTACATGCCGAAAAAATGTAGTTTTAGTATTATTTAAAAAAAAACCCACTAAAAGTTTGCAAAACAGTGCCACCAACATGATAAAAAAACCGCACTCCGATAACTAGTTTGGTTCTTGAGAAAAGTGTACCTACTTTAAAAAAAAAATTACAACTTTTTAGGAGAAGCAAAAAACCAAATTAAGTAGTACGTTTTTCAGGTTTTTTTTAAAATTATTTCATAATTTGTGAGTTTTTATTTAAAAAAAAAATTGAGGGATTTTTCGATACAGTGACTTAGAAGGTTATTTTTGTAAAGGTTTTTTTTTAAAATAAAAATAAAACAAGTGAAAAGTTTTATTTTTATTTTAATCATGCTTTTGTTTGAAATTGTGAATAATAAATAATAATAATGCCTAGAGTAAGAGTGTTCAAAAAAAGACGTGGTTTACACTTTTAGACCCTTTTACTCGTCGGAAAAATATGCAGTTTGTGGCATTCTGCACAGAATATAGTCTATTTTAAAAATATGCAATTAAAAAAAACACAATTTTTTTTTAATTTTTTCATTGACGACCCCCTTAAGCTAATCGCGCTACACTCTTAAAAAAGTGTTTACAATTAAACAGATTTTACAATAATTATTATTGTTGTATTCTTCTATTTAAAATTACCTTACAAGTCAAAACTACAACAGTTGTAGCAGTAAGCCATTATAATGGTTGTGAAAATACACTGCTTTTGAAATGATTTATTTTTGTTAAAATTTCCTACAAGTTTGTGTAATATTAGTTTCTAGATGTGAAAAGGAAAAATAATATATTTTTGCGTGAAATTACTACTTCTGTGTAAATTTACTAACACTTATGTATGTAATAATAATCAAAAATTTGTGTAATCAAGAAAAATAATAAGAGGAAAGCAATAGAGCTTCAGTTGTTACACTGACGCCGTGTATGGAAGGTTATTTGTTTTTGTACAATAAACATTCCTATCTGCGTAGGGGGAAGAAAAACTCTAATTTTAACTGCTTGTGGCGAAATTGTTTTAAACTATTTTCAAATTGTACTTCCTATCAAACTCATTGGCGTAGATTTCATTCAGATTTGAGCAAAAAAAAAATGCATAAACCAAAATCCACTTTTTCTTATAATTTATGCAAATATAAATCAAGTGATTTGAATGATATAACAATACACATACATATTGTTACATGTAAGCCTGACAATCGCGCAACTCGATCGGTTTCGCATAATGGAAACAGCAACAACCGAATAACTAGCTGCAAAGTAACCCAATCAGAAACCTAGTTGAAGTATATAAGGGGGCGGAGCAACTCGATTGTACCTCCCTTCTAATCGAATGTTCTCGCATGTACCAGAACAGCATAGAAGATCAAAATCGAAAGGTCTCAAGCTTTCGAGTACCGTCCACACACATCACCGAGCGAACATTCAAGAACACTCTCGGCTACAGCCAAGTAGTATACAAGCAGACGAAGCTTTCAGCGAGGGACATAGTAATTTTTATTACGTGGACTGTGACGTACGCGAACGTATTAGTGAAAAGCGATCGATAACGTGTGAACGATTCAAGCGATATATAAGCGGGCGGTATTGCCATACAGTGCGAATAATTGTGCGAATAGAATTAAAGTGCGAAATAATAAATTAACACTTATTTTGATTTTAAACGAATTGTGGTTTGCTTGAAATCCCAGCGAACCCCTAGCTCGTAACAATATATACATTTAAATAAGCAGAATAAAAAAATGTCCAACTTTGTACAGAATAATTTAGAAATAAATTGCATCAAATAATTAATATTTCCTGAAAATTACACTACTTTTGGTTAAAATCAACAAGTTAAAAAGTTGGAGCAGTAGTTTTACACCATTTCTAGTGTAACTTATACATTTTTTAATATCACATTTTATTACACAAAGAAGGAGTAGTCTTATTATAATATAAGGTGATATTTACAACAATTGTTGTTGGCACTTAGTTTCCTACAATAATTGTAGTGAAATTCAACAAATTTTTCTTAGAGTGTAGTACAACTAACTTAAAAGTTGGTTTCATTTAATTAAAACCATTTTATCATTTGAATAATTCTTTTTTTTAATAAAGTTTAATTAATATCCTTCTATTTTTCTATTACATCTAATTTTTCTGACTACTACTAAAAAGGTATTAAATCGATTGCTTACCGTTTTCAGTTTAGAGTATACATATCTACATCTTTATTTGTGTCTGTATTAAAGCATATCTTCTTGCTAAAAATTAAGATTTTTTTTACTGACAGTATGAAGTTTTCTAGGTAATTCAAATTCAAATACATGAATAAAATTAAAATATAAAATAAATGATTATTAAATAATTGGATGAATTACGAAATATCAATATTTGAAATATCTGAACCAGAAATATATCTGTTGTATGGGTATGGAAAGTGGTTTATCCGTTTTATATTCACTTTATTTGAAAAAAAGTATTGCTCAATTAATGGAGTGATTGGGATTAAGGTTGAATAATAAATGTGTTCTCGTTTTAAGGGTGATAAATAGGCCTTTATAATTCCAGAAAAAAAAAGCCAACGATTCTGTTTTACAGTTTAATGGCCATACACTAAAATGTTTCCTCTTAAAAAACGGCTAAAAAATCAAATGAAGTATTCAAAGCAATACACCTTGTAAAGGGTTATTCAATAGGTACATAACAATTTTGTATTTTAATACAAACGCACACTTAAACTTTTTTGCTGGTCTGTCAATGTCAAAACGTCAGTCAAGGTTTACATTTTCATCATATGCAAGATATTAAGGAAATAAGTCACTATTCAAAAGGTTAAGAATAATTAGGTCTATAACTGTCTTCGAGAGTTTTTTAACCCACATTCAATTGTGAAGTCGTCAAATCATAGACTAGAGCCATCATTTTTTCAAACTAGTTTCCCATTATTTCTCGCATTACCCAGCATTGCCTCAAAATAATGAACTCTGACATTTTTCATTAACGTACATAATTTATTTTAAATGTGTTTTCGATTTGACGTAAAGGGTTATTTAATAGGTACATAACAATTTTATATTTGAATACAAATGCACCCTGACACTTTTTTGCTGGTCTTTCAATGCCAAAACCTCAGTCAAGGTTTATATTTTTATCATGGTGAAGTTCATGAATGAGCAACGTTTGGAAATTATCTCAATTTTTCTATGTTTTATTTAAATACAAAATTGTTTCTATGTAAATAGAAAAGGGCTATTCAATAGGGACATAACAATTCCGTATATAAATTAAACACAGAAAAAATGAAATTTTTGAATATTTCCTACAGTTGCTCGTTCGTTAACTTCAACATGATAAAAATATAAACGTTGACTGACGTTTTGACATTGACAAACTAGCAAAAAAGTTTAAAGGTGCGTTTGTATTAAAATACAAAATTGTTATGTACCTATTGAATAATCCTTTAGTACGGCAGTGCAAAAGATCCACCTGGATCTTTTGAACCGGCTCAAAGAGCCGGATCTTTGAAAAAAGCGAGATCCGGTGAGCCGGTTCACTGAAAAGATCCGAATTTCTCATCTCTATCTTCCAGGTTCTGGCTAAGATTTCAATTCATGATTCAATTGATTACCATTTATTGTACTGAATAATCACCTACCCTGCGAGTAGTAATCCCGAGTTAACTTCAACTAAAAAAATTATCCCCGTTTAGGAAATCCTGATACCTGTCCTGCAACTGAAAAAGTTATTAATAGCCGCTAAAATACATAATTCGACACTAGCGCTTAGTAACAAACGCATTAAGTCAGTACTTAGAAAGTAACAACAAATTATGTTTTTATCATCGTACGACTAAGTTAAATGGTTTCTCTCAAATCTGACGCATTTAGAATTTATATGGTTTGAATTCCCGATACTCCGCCTGATAAATACAAAATTAATGATTCCAAATTTATGAGGTACTTGAACTATGGGTTCTTACTACCGACATCAAAACAGAATGATTATTAAAAAATCATAAGTATTTTTTGCACGGGCTAAAAATCGTAATCGGTTAAATTTTATTTAATTTAATAACACGAACTTTATACTCGATATAAGGAAAGAATAATAATTTCATAGATCATATAACCACAATCGATTTGACTGGTTTTTTTTTAATAAAATAATTTTACGCGAATTGTAGATTAAATGTCTGGGGCTATCAACAAGATACGAATAATTCAGAGCAATAATTATTTGATATTTTTACAAAAATGCAGATAATAATTGTTTTTGTTTAGAATTTAATAGTTATTTACTTAGTTTTAAAAAAAATCTAGAGTTTCAAGACGGAAAATTGTTATTGTACCGATACAATTATCATTTCACCAATGTGATTAACGTAACGAAGCTACTAAAGATTCAGTGGAATAAGACGGCGGCCTTTTTTTAATCCATTGCAGACGGATTATACAGTTGGCACTAATTAAAGATATTTGACCCAATTGACTAGTTTCTTAATGGTAAGACGATTTCTGTAGGTGCATTCATATAAAGAAGGTTTAGTCATGTTAAAGATTTGTTGAACTGTTAAACGCACACACAATTTTTAAGATTTTTGAAATATTTTACGAGAAAGACGCGTAAAGAAGGGTGTGTAGAAAATAGTTCTTAATAGTAAATATAGTATAAAAATATTGTGATCGACCAGAAATTTAAAAAAATTTCTTCCCTGGAATTTTGTATTTTGACCGAAAAATAAAAAAATACAATCAAAAAGTTCGGCGTCCACCGTATACGCTACATAAGCCGTATACAAACGTGTTTGAGGCATAATAACTTCCCCAAAAGACATGAGCTTAAAATGTTGATAGTGGTTGGGGTGGGTAGTCCCGTATTGGGGATGAACTACTTGCTGGTGTAAGTCATAAGGAGCGTGATGGGTTCAAACTTACGCCTGGAATCTGGAACGTTGTACGCACATTGGAATTTGCTAGGAGAGCAACCACAAAAAAAACAATTCTTGAAGACTTGAAGGGGTTAGTTGCGTTCGGGTGTGGAGAGCTTCACAAAATCTACTGAAAGCACGATGTCTTAAGGGGTTAAGCCACTCAGGAATTTTCGAAAAATCGATTTCAAGATCAAGATCTAGCAGAAAACAAATGTAAGAGCAGGACGATAATCTGAAAGGCCAATTGTATGGTGCAGGCATCGAAGATTAAAAGGTATTGAAATATTATTCATGATTTTCTACTACTCAAAACTTCAAACGCGTTTATCTCAAAACTGCATTTTTCAAGTTGGCCGGAAACATAACTCAGACAGTTTTCAACAGATTCACTCGAAATTTTGAATATATCGTAAAAATACATTGTCTATGGAAGTACGTATGATTTTTTTTATATTGCATAGTTCATTTGTTATAAACAATTTTCTGACCAGTTTTTTGGTAGATTTTTCACTTTTCACTTTAGACGTGCGCCATTTGGCCAAAAATCAATATATCGAAAAAATTGTACGTACTTCTATAGCTGTTGTTATACATAATCGAAAAAAATTCATTGGCTCATCATAATTCAAAATTACAAGAGCTGTTTGTCCGGCCGTGGACCCTGGAAAAACGGAGACGTCATCGCAAAAACGCTGCACAGCCTCCATTTTGAAATTAATCGCTTCAAAAAAATTATTGTATACAGTTACTGATATGTATTGTTGCGAGCTAGGGGTTCGGCGGGATTTCAAGTAAAACACAATTCGGTTAAAATAAAAATAAGTGATAATTTATTAATCCGCACTTTTAATTACATTCGCACAATAATTCGCACTGTATGGCAGCACTGCCCGCTTATTTATATCGCTTGACTCGATCACTTTCGCTCTCTACCAACACGGTCGCGTATACACGCTGGCTGTCACAGTCGACGTAATAAAAATTACTATCTCTCTCGCTGAAAGCTTTATCTACTTTTATATCAGTTGTCTGTAGTCGAGACTGTTCTTGAATCTTCGCTCGGTGGTGTGTGTGGATGATACCCGAAAGCTTGAGATCTTTCCATTTGACCCTCTACGCTGTTCTAATACATTCGAGCGCATTTGAGCACATTTGATAAGAAGTGGGGTATAATCGTGTTGCTCCGCTCTCCTTATTTACTCAACTAGGCTTTTGATTGGGTTACTTTTCAGTTTAGGTATTCGGTTGTTGCTGTTTCCCTACTCGTAATCGATCGAGTTGCGCGGTGGCCAGGCTTACACGTAACAGTATGATAAACACCCATTTTTGTAATTTCGATTTATTTTGTAGTTTTTCTGAAAAAAAAATCTCCAAAAAAGCCTATTTTTTCGGCCTCTAGAGTGGCCTAACCCCTTAAAGTTGCAATTTCTGAAAATTATATCTTCGGGATGGCTCATACTAGAGGATAGAACTTTATAACAGGTAGGGCCAACAAATTTTGGAAAAAAATGTGTGGAGGGGTTGCAGCCGGGGTGGTAAATCTTTCCATATCTTAGGTACCGCCCATGTTGGGAAAAACAGGTACAGAAATATACCACAGGTACAGAAATATACCACAGGTACACTAAGGAAGTAACCTTTTCAATGCACAGCGGTGAGTTTGAAGAAATGTGAGGAAAAGAGGCTTCATACCTCAAAAACCCTTTCATGATGGATTTACACCGAACGTTTGCGTTGCGACTTTACCCCTACAAGACCATCACAAACCAATTTTTCGTACGAAAAGTCGAGCATTGTTGAACTTTTTCGTCCCCTGATTGGTTGATTTTTATGGTATCAGTAAAGTCGCGCCTGAACGCATTCGGTGTAAATCCAGCATCAGATATCAGCTTGGAATTTTATAGTAGATACACCGGTTATACTCCTTTCGGCAATCATGGAGGATAGCACTGGCCGTTGGAGACCACGCTACCAGGTTGGGGTTTCCCTTTAACGTCCGTTACCGCAGTTGTGGGCTACTATCTCCATTATTAATTAACAAGGTTTAACTATCTGTCGCCAGCGATTCTAGGTCTAGTATAAAAAATCTAAATGTTGTGTTTTCCACCCCCACCAGTGCTTAAAAATATATTAAAGGTCATTGAGAAACAATTATTATACACCTCCGTTTCGTGCGCTACTACTTCCCTTAAATAAATTATATTCGACATATTGCCTTTTCTACACCAAGCTTCAACGTTTTTCCATCATGCGGTTCGTATTTCTTGCAGTTTCTAGTGCTATTGGATTGTCCTTAATCCGATCCCAGTTTTTACTCACAGCTGAGCAACATAGTTGTCTGTTCCGGGGATATATTACATGGCTACCGACCAATCGCCGGCTACATTTCAGGTGGAGTTACTATACAATGAACGCGACACGCGCGTATGTAGCGATGCGACGCGAAGACAGCTGACAATTCATCGCATCGCGCCCATCGTTTTGATTACCAATTTTCTAATTTTGTCGCGCGCGTAAGAAGAATAGACGGCGACCAGCTAACAAATATCGCGTATGAATCTCTAAATATTAAAAAAAAACATTACGTTTCGTAGCGTGTGATTGTAATGTTTTTTTAATATAAATAAATTTTGGTATTTAAAAATTTTATTTCTAAGTTTTGGCAATCGATTCAACGCGTTTTATAATTGGTGCCGCGATATGGCGGGCGCGACGCGATTGTACCATCGTCGCTTTCACTATAACTTCACCCTTAGACTGATTAATTTAAGGGTTTTTTCGGACCTATTTCGGTCAGTACTAATGAGGCACTAATTGGTATACATAGACCACGGGTTAGATGATAATCCCAGGTGTTTCTTTGACTGGACTAAATATTCGAATAATTATTTAAACAATTGTTCGTTTGACTATGTAGTGACTTACAGTACACTGTTTTTGCGATATATGGTTTGCGTTTTATTCGACGATAAGTATAAATTCTGGATTTCTGAGCTCTTTCTGTCCATTTCCAACTGAACAAAGTCTTGTTTCCTGGTGTACGACCCCTAGAAAATGAAGCAATGCCCGCTAATATTAGCACACATATTGTTGCTACTATTCCTATTATCTTTGTTTAGTACTCGTATATTACATTTTGCAGTCTCGCAATTATTGCGTTTTGAGACAAAGAAGTTCCATGATAGGCGTTTTATTCATTGAACAAAAGATGAACTTTACATTTTCAGAACGTTTTTGAATTTTTATTAAATTTGTTGCTCAACACTTGGCAGTTTGTGCGTCAACTGTACGCTCGAAAAAGAGAACAATTATTGTTATTATTATCATATGTGGAAAGAATAAACAGAAGTCGTGTGGAGTAAATACCGAGTAGAGGCATTCATCTCGGTCTTTATTTTTTTTATTCGAGCAAATAAACTTGCCGAAATGTGTACCTAAATAGGCATCCTGCCAAATTGTCCGGCAAATTAATTAAGAACATAAATTGCAGGGCAATAAATTCGGTTAACAATAAGATAAAAGAAGGGTGGTATAGCCAGTCAGATATATTATTGGTTGGGAGGCATCACGGGGTGTCTTTGATGTAATTTTCGTCATCATTATCATAACAATATTGTTGTAATCAGCTGCTATAAGAGTACCTAGTGCCTAATTTTTCATTATCTGTTAATCTTTTGATGATGATAACAAATGATTTAGTTATTGGTTTCAAAGTTCTCGTTGATCAAATAAATACTAGACTAACTAATGATAGTGAACAATGTCGAACTCGGTAGCCTGGAAACAAAGTTTTGTGGTATTGGCATCCATTATGGTCTGAAGCTAAGTTCTTTAACGTGCGAAATTATCGCACTCCTTCCAGCAGTTTCCATACAAAAGTTCTTAAAATTCGTGAGTCAGAACTCTCATTTGTCAATAGTTGCAGGCAAAAGAATGAATAAAATTGTGATATTCGTTCGTATAGCTGCCATACAAAAGTTTCTGGAAAAATAGTGCTAGCGGAATTCACTATAACTCGGGAAATCTTTCAGCTATGAAAGAAAGTTGAAAGTTTTACAAGAATTAGTTTCGAGAACATATAAAATTAAGTTCGTATGTGAGCAAAATCCTTATCACATTTCTGTCTTCTGAATTTCTTCAAACACGTTATTGCGAATATTGTCCAAAACTTAACCGGGCTAGAAATTAGAAAAAAACTTCTTCTCGGAAATCAAGCCATATATCTTCCTGAGGGAGTTTGATTGTTATATCTTCAGAATGCTTACGATAGTACTGTTAAGTTGAAACTTGGTAAATATATGGAGCGGTTATGCAACAACTGTTTAGTAGTGAAAGACAATTCGTTCGGGTGAACAAAACTGTTGTATTTTATTTAAGTGTATAATTCTTCTTTATTATAATAAAAAAAGTCTGGCAATAGTCTGGGCGAAACTTTATTATTTTTCGGGTCAAAAGTTCGGGACGCGGTTAAAATTGGATCGTGCTAGAATGATTACGCCACTGCCACATATAACACAAGAATTTCGTGATTGGGTCATACTCCGGGAAGCGGTTAAAGCCGGAGTATAGCATCAGTTGTTTCCAGATTCGGAGTTTTATAATAGAAATAAAAATATCTAAAATAGAGATTTTTAACCGATTAAACATATAAAAAGGGCGACAACGACGAGTAAGACCCAATTTGCTGCCTAATCGGACAAGAAAGAATATGAGGAATTTTTTTTAATGCTTTATTATCTTGTAATCTTAACTTTATATAGAATTATGTAATAGCACTACTCCCCCTTTTAAAGATATACCCTTCTGTTAGGGGTGAGGAGTCTTATCGAATATTTACAAGTTATATATTTAGTGAATTTTAGCTTAGTTATAATCGTAAATTTCAATTCCGGGCAACCATTTTATAAGTAATTCAAGTTAAATTCATTGGTAAAAACAGTATTTCAACAAACTAAAAATTATTAATATTTTCCACTGTAGTACAAAAATATAGTGAACACGTATACAAACTCATTACATTCACTTGGGGTTGAATTCCGAAATATTGTGAAATAGGTTTTTAGGCGATTACATAAAAAAATTGAACATCTCATCAGACACTAGAGACTTTGCAAAGTTTGTGAAAACGTAAGCAACCCTTTCACCTTGGGGATGAATTTCGAAAATTCGTGAAATTGGGTTTTAGACCAATTTTATATCTCATCAGAGCGAAGGAATAGTAAAAATTGTAAAAAGATATGCAAACCCTTCGGGGTTGAATATCGAAAAATGGACAAATGAGTTTGTAGACGATTATATAAAAAATGTAATGATAAAAATGAGTTTTATATCTCATCAGACCTAAGAAATATGTAGGAATTTGTGAAAACGTAGGCCGGTAGGAAAACGTAACCCCCTTACACCCACTTGGGGGTTGAATATCCAAAAATAGATAAATATAAAGGAAGCCCGAGGAAGTAAAACCAAACCAATTCGTTGTCTTATCACTACTAAGAGATATGACACAATTCGTGAAAACGTGTTCAACCATTTTATACCCTCTTAGGGGTTGAAAAAGGAAAAGACTTAAAAAGAGGTTTTAGGCGATTATAAAACAAGTTCGTGGATGTGAGGAGATATTCGATATCTGATCACACCTCGGGAATATGACTGAATTCGTGAAAATGTATACAACCCTTTTACAGCCGCTTAGAGGTAGAATTTAAAAAAATCCTGAAAACCATTTCTAGGCATTTATGTGAGGGAAATAAAAATTAATTCAATATTTAAGAAGACCTAAGAGATATGACGTAATTCGTGAAAATATATGCATTCCATTTTCACTGAACATTTCAAGTTTCACCTATCCATCATTATGGGTTCTCGAGATATAAATAATCTGCCAATGGTCTGGGCGAAACTTTATTATTTTTCGGTCAAAGTTCGGGTACGGTCAAAGTTGGAGTATATCAACACTTGTTTCGAGGTTATGACGTTTCTTGGAAAGCTAATTTTATTCTTAAAAAAAAATATTTAAAATAGAGATTTTTAGCCGATTAAACATTAAAAGGCCCGTGTAGACTATTATAATTTCGGTATATTATGTACACTAAAAGCCAATAGAAGTAAAAATTTGTTGCCTTATCAGACTTAAGAGATATGATGAATTGTTAAAAGGTATACAAACCCATTACTTCCACTTGGGGTTTGAATTTCGAAAAAATTGTGAAACAGGTTTTTAGACTATTTCATAAAAAGAAACTTGATATCTCATGAGACACGAGAGATTTTGAAAAATTAGTGAAATCGTAAGCAAACCCTTTACACCCTCTTAGTTCTTGAAATTCGAAAAATAGTGAAATTGAATTTTAGGTCATTACATCAAATGCCTTAATAACCAATTTTATATCTCATCAAAACTAAGGGATGGGAAAAATTGTGAATATCGAAAAATTGAGAAATGGGTTTGTAGGCGATTATATAAAAAGTCTGTGGAAATGAAAAGCGATCTAATATTTCATCAAACCTAAGAAATATGTAGAAGCTTTGAAAAGCATACACCCTTAGGATTGAATATCAAAAAATACTGAAATTGATTTTTTGGCGCTTATATAGGAAACCTTAGGAAGTAAAAATGAGTTCGATATATCATCAGATATGCAACCTCCTTACACCCACTTGGGGGTTGAATATCCAAAAATCTTGAAAGGAGTTATTAGATAAATATGAAGACAGAACGAGAAAGTAAAAACCAATTCAATTTATTATCACTTCTAAAAGAAATGACGGAATTCGTGAGAACGTGTTCAACCCTTTTATACCTTCTTAGGGGCTGAAAAAGGAAAAAACTTAAAAACAGGTTTTAGGCGATTATTATGCAAGCCCGTGAAAGTGTAAAGTTACTCGATATCTAATTAGTCCTTGGGGATATAACGAAATTCGTGAAAAAGTATACAACCTCCTTTACACCCCCTTAGGGGTCGAATTTCAAAAAATTCTGAAAGGACTTTGTAGGTATTTATATGAAGAAGCTGTGGAATAAAAGTGAATTCTATATTTGAAAAGACCTAATAGATATGACGAAAATCGTGAAAATATATGCATTCCATTTTCACTGGTAATACTTTTCGCCACCCTTCCAAACGCCAATGGATATTTGAAATTTTTTATATATGTAAATCACTTTTATAGTTAATTTACATATACGTATTGAGTTTCAACTTTGTAGCTTAAGCCGTTCTATAGATAGGACAAACAACCCCACCCCCGTACAACCCCTATATAAAATTATATTTTTCCAACATGCTACTACTATAGCTCTATGTAAATACCATGTTTCATCTTTATATCATTATAGGTTCTCGAGATATAAAAATCGGAATCGTTTCCTTTTCACCTTACCCCACTCTCACCCTCTAAACCCTCAACCCCAACATTTGCCCTACTAGGGATGTATTAGGGCTACTTCTGGTAAAAATTCTAAGCATCAATCTTGAACAATCTTGAATTTTTTTCTGCTAGGGGTCAACTAGGTCTACTTCCGGTAAAAATTTTAAGCATTTATCTTACAGTGTTCTTCATATATGAGACGTGATTTTTTAGAAAAATTCTTATCCCCTCCACTTCCATGCTGCACCGCCTCCTTAAAAAACTGTACTTTCAGCAAACTTTATTTATCAATCTTTATACACGAACCGAATTTTATTTGTCTAGTGCAATTGGTTCGTGAAATATCGTAATCTTAATCTTTTCACCTCCCACCCCCGTACGCCACTGCCCCCACTCAAAAATTTGTTTCTGATCTATTGTCCTAGTATACCTACAGATATTCATAAAGTTTTAATTTCGTGACATTAACCGTTTAGGAGATATGGATTTTAGAATGTGTCAATCTCGGCTTTTTTGCGTTTCGGACGCATTATTTTTCACCCCACTCCCACACCCCTTCACCCATATCGGCATTTTTTTTGCAAATGGGTCCACTATCAAAGCTCTATATAAATTCTAAGTTTCAGCTTCCTAGAGTAAGCCGTTACTGAGATCTAGAAACCAAAATTTTCGGTCTAAAACGCTTCCCCACTTCCCCCACACACCCCAATCCCTCGAAATATGGCCACTTGAAGGGGCCTACCCACTCTATTCATAAAAAATTTCAATTTAATAGCTCAAAGGGCTTGGGAGCTACGAGCCTTCAAACGATTTTGCATACAGCGGTCGACGTACGGCGTACGGCGGACAGACGGACAGACATTTTTTTTTTGCTTTTTTTTGTGTCTACTAGTTATGAAATGTGAAAAAAATAAATTTTGAGGGTAGCAAATTCGATCACAATACTGTATTATTGAAATAATAAAGAAAATCGGACCTTCTTCTTTTTCACCCTCCCCTGCCTTAATCAACACCTCCAAAAAAATTTTCTCTACTAGGGATGTATTAGGGCTACTTCTGGTAAAAATTCTAAGCATCAATCTTGAACTGTTCTTAAGACATGAGACGTGATTTTTTAGTAAAATTCTTATCCCCTCAACACTTCCATGCTCCAAGGCAAGTGCTGCAGGTCCTCCAAAAAATGTTGGCAAGGGATTTCCATCTTGAACTCAAAAGTTGCATTTGTGCCGAACCTTTGTCTTACAAAAATGCAGTACCTTACCAAATTTTCACGAATTAAAGCATTTTTCATTCAAGGCCTTTCGTATGGCAGCACCGGAACAAATTTAATTTGATTTCAAAAATGTTGATTGATATACCTTTATAAATTAAAAAAAAAAATATCTGCAAAATGTCCTGCCCATCTCCTTTGAATGCAGATATTAAATTTAAAAATATGAAGTTCCGATATTTTGACTTTAGCTATTTTGATGTTACAAAATTTGGACCTTTGAAGTCCAACTTAATTGGAAAATGTTGAAACATTCAAATCTCGTTGCAATGTATTAGCCGTTACTATAGTATGTGATTCCAAAAGCTATAAGTTTGCAGACAGACGATCAACAATTAAGTTTCCTTGATAATACTAAAAAAAATTCAGATTATTTTTCTAAGTTAAATTATACAACGTCATTTATTTCAAAATTTGAGCAAAATAAGTCAAATTATCAACTAGTCTCGCCTTCTCAGATTCGATCAAGTAATTGCCTACTTATTTTAGTATACCTAGTGATAAACCATAAACTGCTAATCGATTTGATAAATTAATTCGTTTACAACCTTTTCGCTAGCTAGACTTAATTTAGTTCAAGTTTAATCTGGAGGACTGTCTTAATTGTGAACAATTTGTTAACAATTTGTCTTGATATAAGCCTTGTGGTAAAAATGTCGACGTAATTTTTATCAAAATATCGAGTTGCCGAAATTGAATTTAATTTATGGTCCATAATAATTACCTGACTGAATTTCTAGATTAAAGGCAAACACCTTAAGCATGTCGGATGACTTCTTAACGATTTCGAGATAAAAGAGAACCTTAACCTCGATGCAGTGGGTATGTGGTCAAGTAGGGATTAGTGACAATCTGCAGTATTGTTCTAGAAATGTCGGTTAAGATAATTTGTATGATTGTCACACCGCAAGCCTTTAGGCCACTAGGTTCCTTAGTTACAAGGAAAACTTCATGGAGTTGTTATTGGTCAATAAGATCAACGAGAGGATCTCCTTCAAATTTTTCTAAGCCAATTTCAAAGTGTTTTTTTGTTTCAAAGTGAAAATGACAATTTAAAAAAATATATTGCTATTATACTCGTAACTATCTATTTCGGTGCTGTGCAATTTTTGCTAATTGTTTTTTTTATTATTTTTTACTATTTATTTATTGATGGCTTAGCGAATACACGACGTTTAAAGTTCAAAATACCAATATTGAAAAATATTAAGAAAAATCACAACTTTTAAGATTGGCACATGATCAAGTAGGAACCAATTTGTTTTGTTTGATATCACATCGTTTTTGTCATTCGGAAGTGTTCTTTTGATCACTCTTCAAACATGATTTGAAACTCATAGGTAATCCACCTAAAAACTGAAAAATAGTTCACTACGATAGTCACCAAAGAATTGTTTGATTGGAAAAACATGATACTACTACTAAATAAACATACATATATGAAGAATGATCTTTGAAACATAAAACGAAAGTGCTGAATGTCGCACCAAGTCCAACACGGTTTCAACTGGACTGGAAGATTTTCAGCTCAATATCGCGATCGGTAATCATCATCAATGGCGCGACATCCCAAGTCGGGCCCTGTCCTCCAAAGATTGTTAAGGTTCGCTTTAAAACGTCGAGTGCTAGTGACGTCCCCGCCTGCAATGAAATTTTTGACCACTGCAAATTGCATCGTCAAAATTTTGGCAGTCAAAGTGTGAGTATTAGCACCAGCCGACTGGCGTCTTCTTCACTCACAGACTACACTAGAAAATGCAAAAAAGGATTAAATAGGTATAGCAGCTTTTTCACGAAAAAAATATATTCAGGTTGTAAATAACAATTCTTTGCATACTTATCTTTACACCAAGATCAGTGAAGAAGCCAGACAAAGATGGCAATATATGTATATATATTTTTTAATTTTATATTCCGTATAATTTTATATTCTGTTTATATTCCCTAAAAGAAAATAAAACATTTTGAATCTAATTGCCAAAACCGAGAGTGTATAGAACTGAGAAATATGATATCTAGAGGGAGACTAATGAATTATTCAATTGATGTTGGGTTAACGTACAAACTAAAGATGCGTTTTCACTTTCGGCAGAATTTCTTCACATTTATTATTATATATAATATATTATTTTCATATTTTTGTTAAAAATTTTAACAATCTGTTGTATGTGCTTCCAAATGTTGTCAAATATTTGACAACAAAAATTTTGACTGAATACGATTTCTGCCCGATTTTGGTATTACACTATCTGAAGCATTTGAAAGTTATCGTTAATGTTCTCTATATAAATTCCAAGTTTCAGCCTCCTAACGTAAAGGGTTGCACAGATCTAGAAACCAAAATTTTTCGTCTAAAACACTCTCCCCACCTCCCCCCACATCATTTCCCCTCAAAAGGTGGTCACCTTAAGGGGTCTAACCAGTTTATTCATAAAAAAATTCAATGAAATAGCTTAAAGGGTTTGGGAGCTACGAGCCTTCAAATGATTTTGAGTACGGCGGACGCGGTACAGCGTACCTACGGTGGACAGACGGGCTAAAATTTGTTTTTACCTTTTTGGTATCTACTAGTAATAAATCTACTAATTATGAAATTTCAGGGTAGCAAATTTTTTTTAAAAAAAATCGATTACAGTACTGTGTTATTAAAATAATAAAGTAAAAACTTAAATTGTATTTTTTCCACTAATTCTTTGGGTACACATAGCTTCAAAAGAATCGGGGATAGTGTGACCTAACCACATGTGGTCGATTCTTGATGGAACGATCCAGAGAAAAGGCGAATTTCATCTTTGTGGCAATTTTGGACCGGATGACAATGTAATCCAAAATGTTCACTCCCTCATGTCATACGTAACCCTCACCGAATCTAATATGTACTTCTAATATGTCCACAAATATTCATTGCATTTAAATTTTGTGGCAAAGATAAAATATGGAGTTTAGTATGTCTCCCAGATTTCGATCGTTTCACCCAAGTCTACTATTTTAACTCGACTATCTTAGCCCTATATAAATTCCAAGTTTTAATTTCCCCGAATAAGCGGTTTCTGAGATAAAAAAAAACCCAAATTTTTAAAACGCTTCCTCGTACGCCTAACTCCCAAAAACTCAATTCTTAGGGGGTGGTCCACCGAATCTAATCACTAAAAACAAATTGAAATTAGTATCTCAACGAATTCGTCGTCGAGTTTGTGTACGGCGTATACGGTGGACAGACGGACTTTTGATTATGCTATATTTGGGTCTAGTAGCACTGAAACGTGAAAACACAAATGTCTAGTTAGTCAGTTTTTGGAGTAACTACTGCATGGGGCTGTGTTGAGAAAGTAGCAGAACAGCTGGGCTACAACTTATAATAAAAGGTACATCCAAGCAATTTAAATCTACATCATCATAATGAAAAAATCATTGTTTTTGAGCCGATGCAAGTATTCATTAATATTATGCAAGCCCGTTCATAATTTTTCAGTCTGCTTTCGAAACTCACATAATAACAGAAATGATGTAAAAATTCATTGTTACAATGAACGAGTTTATAATATTAATGAAATCAGTAATTCGTATTAAAATACTAATTCATTATTACTATGAACTGTGGCACTCTCAGTATAACATGATGAACGAATTCATAATATTGATAAAAAGAGTAATTAATGTTACTAATGTTGTTCCTCATATGAAAGTATAAATTCATAATTACGATTAATCATGTCACTGTAATCAATACTGCGTTCATAATATTAATGCACATATTGATATCAATATGACGAATTTGAACATTAATATTATGAACGTGGAACTGGATATAATTTCGGCTTTTTATGCCATATGAAAACGAATAAAGGTTCCCCGACACTTCTGCAAATTGTTTGCTGGCGCTGGAACTGTATCTTAGCGGAACAATTGACACCATTTGATAACGTGCCAACGATTATCTACTCGTATGTTGGAACCTTAAAAAAAAAAATAGCAGCCAACAGAGGATCCGAAACCTTGAGCTGTCCGATGGTCGTTTTCTTCAATATAATGAATGTGTTCATTGTTACTATAAATATAATCAATATGTTTCACGAATACCAAGCAAATATGCCTTGTTTATAAGAACTTTTTAATTAATATGATGAAGGCGTGCATCAAAATTCCTAGGTGTTGATATCTGAAACCACATGTGCCCTTTCCATATATACAAATTGATCAAATGTACGGTTCAAATATCATGAAAAATATTTGATGATTTTTTGCATTGTTGTAACGATTTTTTCATTAATCCGATGAATTTCCATTAATGAGAGGCATTCATTAATATTAAGAACAGTATTTTTTTCAGTGTATGTGGAACCATTCAGACAAGTTGATATATTTTTTGATTTTTAGAGAAAGTGCAGTTTTTGAATTTTTTTGGGTAGGTATCAAGCCTTAAGCCCATGATCCAATCAATGCAGCACTGCATTCTTTGCAATGTCACTCTGATCGAAAACTGTGAAAATTCAAATTTTCTACTCTTCCCTCCAGAAAAATTCGATTAGTTTAGTACGTTTTTTATTTGACTGTTGGGTGGCCCTAAAATTTGCACACAGAGCAAAATTTGAGTTACTGCATGCCGGAATATTTACTGTAATGCATTGATTGGATCATGGAGCATGCAAATCGTATGTGGGCAATGCGACTGCATGCAGCACTGCACTGATTGGATCATGGGCTTTACATTTTTCGGGTAGATTTTTCGAAAGGTTCAGTTCTTTGGTATAAGCAAATTATTTAGTTTTATTGTCACTTTTAAGAGAGTATTACCTGGTGTTCGAACTAACCCGCTTCTCCTCTAACTGATATGGCGTAGGTTACATAAAAATTATGAAATTAAGAAAAAAGCTTAATCCGAATTCGTTGAGTCATTTTTTTGGTAAATAGAACCAACCTTACGTCGGTATATTAAGATAACAAAATATCACGTGCAATTAGCACTTGGCTCATTCATTACGCTACTAAACTAAGTCATACTTTGTACACATACTGGTACGTATGTAAGGCTACGGTCGTTGTATCAGTACGATAATTTACAGATAATAAGATAAATTTTTATCCATATATAGAAAGGTTATTTGTTTCAGACGAATGTACGAAATTAACCCGACACAGTCGGCGTTAATAAGAGAAAATTAACAGAAACCTTTTAACATCTAAATATTAACTACACTAATTTTTTAACGAAGTTTTGGTATTAGTTGCTTTCATAGAGGTAAATTTCTTGACTTTTTTTATAGTAAACTGTTTGGATAAGAAGTATTTTTAGCTTAAGGGAAAAACCAGTCGCGTGCTACTGGATGGTCTCAAAATCGAATTCAAAAAAATTTACTACATTTGCTGAAAATTTTTGGCAAGAAATTAAAAATTGGTGTTTCTTGATGTTCTGATTTCTTCTCAAATAAAATTTTGGTGATTGTAAGGTGAAATATCAATCATCTTTTTATCTTTTTACCCATACCCTCGACTACAAAACGTTCACTACGGTTAGGACTCCATCGAGTCTATCTACAGTATAAATTTGATTATAGTTTGTTGTATATTCTCACCAAAAATTGCTCTTCTCAAAGTATTACACTGTATGCCACGCTGTCAAATATTTGACTTCTTTCCCTGGCAAATGCAGTTAGATAAATGTAAAATGTAATGTAATTTTTGTTTGATACATTATTTTATTTGCTCTATTTAAAGCATATTTTGACGGTAGAAATTTGACAGAACTTTCCGTAAAATATTTTGAGTCAAATATTTGACAGCATGTCATACAGCTTTATCAAACACATTTAAATACCTAAAATTGCTTCAAACCAGGGGACTTTTTTCATTAGCTATACGTTTTTTCAACTCATCATAATGTCGGTAGCACTAGCCGAGAAGTATCGTCTATGGTCGGTGAAAACGTGTATTTACTTGCAATTTGGCCTTCTTTACGAAATATCTAAGATGGGATATCCTCGTTTTATTTCTACTAAAAAAAAAGTTATAACAACCGCTGATAGTGTTATGTGTATTCAACTTCTCTTCACTGACCACTGATAATAGCATATGTAATAATAAACTTTATTTTGGCACCAACTTATCAATTCTGACCTGTTTAGACCCGCAGAATGAAATGCCTGATAAAAGCAATCACATGTTTCTGTTTCGAATGAAAAAATTGGCAAATATTTACAAAAAATATTTATAATAATAAAAAAAAGATCACCAATGAAATAAACTTTTAACATTATTAAATTTTGTCGGTTTTTTGTTATTTTATATTATGCTGGTAACTTTCCGTCCGACTTGTGCTCGTTGGCAAACTCGTTTCAAACGCATAAATTGAGCGAAAGTATCTTTTATTGGAATCTTATCAAGAGGCAAATATTTAAATAAATAATAGAATCTAATGAAAGAGAGACCGTAGGCGATATACGAATAACTAAATGATCAGATACTAATACTCTCAAATTAAGAAAAGATATAAAATAGATACAAGACAATATAATCGTTCGTACACCTGAATGATTTAAAATTTGTGATGTCATTCGGTTCAGAATTGTTGAATGGAAAATTATTTATTCGTTGAACGGAATCACGGAATATTAAAATCATTCATAGTATTTTAATGGAGACAACTCCATCCGTTCAAATAGCTGCCATACAAAAGCCCTTAAAGTTAGAGGTCTCATACATTTTTAATCGAGAACTTGAAGAGCACAGTAAGCTAAAAATCGAATATTTACTTTTTTTAATTACGATTTGTTTTCAAATTTGTCAAGACATTGTAATAATAATAAATATCAATGATTTAAAGTATAAATAAAAGATTTACCTTTTTTATGTTGAAAAAAAAATTTTTTTTTTCCTTGTATGTTTGTAGTTAAAGTTTAAGAAATTTAAATTGTTATTACTTTATTATTTTAATAATAAAGTATTGTTATCGATTTTTAAAAAAAAAAATTTGCTACCCTGAAATTTTTTTTTTATGCGTTTTATGACTAATAAGCACCAAAAAAGAAAAAAAAATTTTCAGTCCGTCTGTGCGCCGTCCGCCGTCCGCCGTCCGCCGTACGCAAAACGTTTGAAGGCTTATAACTCCTAAACCCTATGAGCTATTAAATTGAAATTTTTTTTATTAATAGACTGGGTAGGTTCCTTGGAGTGACCACTTTTTGGGTGGTGGGAGTATGAGGGGGGAGGTGGGGGAAGCGTTTTAGACGTAAAATTTTGGTTTCTAGATCTCAGCAACCGCATAGGCTAGGAGGCTGAAACTTGGAATTTATATAGAACATCGATAGTGGACCCATTTGCAAAAAAAAATTATAATATGGGTAAAGGGGTGTGGGAGTGGGGGGAATAATAATGCGTCCGAAACGCTCGAAAGCCGAGAGCGAGACATTCTAAAATCCAGATCTCCTAATCGGTTAATGTCACGAAATTAAAACTTAATAAACATCTATGGGTATACTAGGAGAATAGATTCGAAACAAATTTTTGAGAGGGGGCAGTGACGTACGGGGGTGGGGGTTGAAAATCCTTAGATTACGATATCTCACGAACCAATTGCACTAGAGAAATAAAATTTGGTTTCTGTATAAATGTTGACAAATAAAGTTTGCTGAAGGTAAAATTTTTTAAGGGGGCGGTGAAGCATGGAAGTGGAGGGGGTAAGCATTTTTTAAAAAAATCACGTCTTATATCTCAAGCACAATGTAAGATAGATGCTTAAAATTTTTACCAGAAGTAGGCCTAATAGACCCCCGGCAGAAAAAAAAATTTTGAAGGTGAGGGTGTAGAGGGTGAGGCTGGGGGAGGGTGAAAAGGAAAAGTTCCGATTTTTATATCTCGAGAACCTATAACAACATAAAGCTGAAACTTAGTATTTAGATAGAACTATATTAGTAGCATGTTAAAAAAATATAATTTTTTATAGGGGTGGTATGGTACGGAAGTGGGGGGTGTTTTTCCTAACTATAGAACGGCTTATGCTAGGAAGTTGAAATTTGGTACGTATATGTAAATTAACTAGAAAAGTAATTTTGATTAAAAAAAATTCAAATATCTATTGGTGTTCGGAAGTGGGGCAAAAAAAACTATCAGTGAAAATGGAATGCATATATTTTCACGATTTTCGTCATATCTATTAGGTCTTTCCAAATATTGAATTCATTTTTTTTCTGCGGGTTCTTCATATAAATACCTAGAAAATGTTTTCAGGATTTTTTAAAATTGGACCCCCAAGGTGGTGTAAAAGGGATTATACATTTTCACGAATTCAGCCGTATCCCTCAGGTCTGATTAGATATCGAATAACTTTTCACTTCCACGGGCTTATTTAATAATCACCTAAAACTTGCTTTCAAGGTTTTTCCTTTTTCAACCCCTAAGAGGGTAAAAACGGGTTGAACTTGTTTTCACGAATTCCGTCATATCTCTTAGGAGTGATAAGACATCGGATTGGTTTTCACTTCCTCGTGCTTTCTTTATATATATCTAAAAACTCATTTCAGGATTTTCGGATATTCAACCTCAAAGTGGGTGCAAGGGGGTTGTATATGTTTTCACAAATTCTTACATTTTTCTAGTTCTAATGAGATATTGAATTCATTTTTACTTCCAAAGGTTTCCTACATAATCGTCAAAAAGTTGATTTCGGGATGTTTGTTATTCAACTCCAATAGGACGTAAGGCTTTCGACATATTTCTCAGGATTGATGAGATATTAGATTGGTTTGCACTTCGACAGACCTTTTATATAATCGTCTACAAACGCATTTCCGATTTCATGTAATGGCCCGAAACCAAATCACGAAAAACCTTCTAATGGCGTAACAACTGATATTATACTAGGACTAGATCTCGTCCCGGAGTATGACCCAATTATGTAATTAATATGTTATATGAGGCAGCGGCGTAAGTATTCTAGCGCGACCCCATTTTAACCGCTTTCCGAATTTTTTTTGGGTTTTCAGTCACATAGTAACCTACACCGCATCTCAGAACTAAACTCGTTCCGAACTTCTACCGAAAAAATAATAAAGTTGCGCCCAGACTGTTGGCAGATTTTTTTACTTAAATTTAAAAAATATATTCCTAGTAAAATTGGAATGAAACTTTAAAAACCGTTTCTTATTTCCACACTTTTTTCGTGATCAAAAAATTATTTAGGATAAGAAAAGTTTCATATATGTACATATATGTGTACGGAGGTAGGTCAAAAAATATGTTAATGAAAAGTAGGTGTATAATATTTCATAAATTTTGTCCTATTTCTTAGGTCACTGAAATATTGAATGAATTTTACTTCTACGTATTTTTCAGTTGACGAGTAACTGTTTTCCAGCTTTCTTTTAAAAAATTTAAACCTTAAGGGGGAACACCCAACTAGAAAATTTTTTTTTTAATTTTTTTTTTCGCTAATTTTAAAGTTTGTAGTCTTAAGAATATTGTGTGTAAATTTCATATTAAAATTTCAATAATTGTGAAAGTTATGGGCAATTAACCGGAACGGGCCCTTTGTGAATTATCTATATATAGAGAGTCATTCAAACGCGATTATCTCGAAACATACGTTTCAAAGACGGTCCCCGAAATCTTGAGAAAACGGCTCGACCATTTGCTTCCAAAATTTGACACAATATTTTCGGGCAGGTTTTCTACTTCGCAATGTAGGATTTTTTTCCCACTTAATTACTTTTTTTTTTAATCAAGCCGGAAAGGTCGGTAATTAAGGTTAAAAAATGAACGTAAAGTTCAATACGGCGCCATTCCGAAAAAAAAGTTTTTTTTCAAAAAATCCTACGATGCATCAAAAATTACATTTTCGTAAAAAACATTTTTACGATTTCTTGCTAATCAGCTTCTAAGAGGGTGTAAATGGGCTTTGTTTATTTCACGAATTCCGTCCTTTCTCTTAGATTTGATGAGATATCGAATTCGTTGAACCTTTCCCACATTTTTTATGTGTAATGAGATATTGTAATCGATTTCATTAAAAAAAGCTGATACCTTGAAAACGTTTCAGGCCTACTAAATTCCCAAAATGACAATAAAAATTAGTTCGTTTGTACGCCGTCCGCCAACGCATTCGAAGGTTGGCAGCTCCCAAACCCTTGAGCTACTCGTATTAAGTAAAAAAAAATCGTGTGTAAATTGGGTCAACCCCTTTAAGAGTCCAATTTTTGGAGGGCTGAAATTTTTGTAGAACATTGAGTTTCATATCTCAAGAACCATTTGAGACGGGGCTTTGGAATTCGTTTTGCTGCAGAAGTAGAATGGGTGAGGGTGAAGGAGGTTAAAAAGCAAAATATTTTAATTTTCATATCTGAGCCGCTAAAGATAGAAAGCTGAATCTTTGCACTAGACCTATTGAGTTCGAGTAGTGATACAAAAATTTACGTTTCGATTTTGACAGCACAATAATTTTTAGGTACTAGCCTTGCAGTACCTTACCTACTGAATATGTTCATCGTATATGAATTAAGTTTTGAAAAACGACAGAAAAGTCTTAAAATTTAATTCGGACCAATACATAATTTTCAGTACTGAATTAAATATGAAAGAAACTCGAATTTTCGAAATTCTATTTTTTTCTACTTTTAGTGATATAAAAATTGAAGTTTCGATTTTGGCAGCATAAACATATGTATTTAGGTACTAACTTCACAGTACCTACTGAATATTTTCATGGTATATGAATTAAGTTTTGAAAAACGACAGAAAGGTCCTAAAATTTAATTCGGACCAATGTCTAATTTTCAGTACTGAATTAAATATGAAAGAAATCCGAATTTTCGAAATTCTATTTTTTTCTGTTTTACATGACAATTTGTTTTATCAATACTGGATTTTAATTGTGTCGGCACTTACTGGCTAGTTCTGAATTAATTCTGTTTTTCAACGCTGAAGCGGAACTTTAAAAATAAATACAAATGTTTTGAGAAATCAGTACTGTTTCTGAACTGAATCAATCTTGGAATTTGTGACATTTTGGAGTATATCAGAATTTGATGCTATAGCTTCTATTTAATTATTTAATAAAAGCCTATTATTAGCAATGACCTGTGAAGGAAGGAACGGACTGGCGAATAAGATACAACCATGAGCTGTATCAACTCTTCAAGGAGCCAGAAGCCGCAACGTTCATCAAATTACGTAAACTGCAGTGGGCTGGCCATGTAGAGCGAATGGAAGACAGAAGAATTTCTAAACGTGCTCTTAAAGGCAAAGCTAGAGGTAACAGACCAGTAAGCAAACCACGCAAGCGATTGAAAGACTCGGTTGATGAAGATAGCAAAGTCATCATAAAAATTAGCAGCTGGAGGACGCGGTATTTGGATCGAGACGATTGGAGGCGACGACTTCAGGAGGCCAGGGTCCGATTTGGGATGTCGCGCCATTGAAGATGATGAAAAGAAAAAAAAAGTACATGTCCAAAAAAATTATATGATACTTTAGAACCCCTGACATTATTCTGGTTTCTTTCATTTTATCTTGTCTTCTTGAAATTTCCGAATTATTAAAATTAGTACTGTATCAGTACTGTATGTAGTTCAATGAAAGATTGCAACCTTACGTATACTTTTCTTAATACCATGAACAGTACATGATAGCTTCGATGTTAGAGTTTTGTCATCAGAATGATGTAGTTATCGTTTCAAATCTTGATAGATGTATAACTAATATGATCACTTGTTATATACATCTACACCATTGTACATAGAAAAAGCCAATAAATGGAATAGGAATATAATCAATATAAGAAAAATGTTAAAGAAAATAAAAATCACATTAGAAAAAATTTATTCTTAATTATTATACAACTTCACCATTAATATAGTATTCATGCAGTACTGAATTCTGAAGGGGTATCTCTGTTCAGTACTGAATGAGTCAAGTGTAGCAGAATTTGGTCAGTACTAAAAATGTTTCGCTTGAGGTCTACCTGTTTCAGTTTTGGTAAAAAAAGTATTTCCACTGGTATATTGGTGAAGTGCCAATGTGTAATGTGGTCACGGTATGGGAGTGTTTCTACTATTTTTGGGACGCTACCCTGCAAGAAAGCGCTACCGAAAGTACAAACACATGCATTAAATCCAACACCCTGACATCAAAATTGTTTAATTGTATGCGATACATTTAAACTTTGGAGTAAATAGCCCTTTTCTGGTATTTTGTGCCATCAAATTTTCGCGTAAATTAGTCGAGCGGACCTATCCCGCAACGCTGTAACCCCTGCTGCACTACCATCATTTCTGTTCTACTGCACTTATGTACCTGACGTTTTTGGATATTTCTAAACTTCTTGCTTTATTTCTTATTTCATACTTATCATTGTTTTTTTAGGTTTTTCTTATTGAAAAAGGATTTTTTTCTTCAACACCTTAATCAGCCCGAACAGGTACCAGGGTACCTGGGATGGAAAATTAAGACGCATTTTGAATTAAAACGGATATGTAGTTAAACTATGGGGTTCCATTACCCTGTAATTTACCCGTTAAATCGTACTGGCTTCGCTTCCAAATTTTCATGAATTCATGTAGTTCGTTTAGTATGCAACTATAGGGTACGTATTGGCTTCGCTTTGTAATTTACCCTATGGGATTGGGTTAATTCAACCGCTAGCTACCGGGTATCTCTAACTAGGAGTGAAAGAGATGGATATAGAGGTAGCGAATCACACGTATGTACACCGAGACGAAGTATATAACTTAATTTTTGTCTCAAGGCCTATCTATACGTTTTAACTGAAAGATTACCAGTTAATGCTACGGCGGAGCTCCGGTGGACTTATCCGGTAATTTTCTTGCAGGGTAGTAAATTAAAACTTGGTTTGTGTATGTTGGTATGTTGTACCAGAAAACTTGAAGGAAAAAAAATTTAATTTGATATTTTACGTTCGGAGTTGGAACAAAAAAAGACTTTTCGTCAAAAAGGGTGTGCAAATATTTTTACGAATTTCGTCATAACCCTTAGGTCTCCTAAGAAATTGAATTTATTTTACTTTCACGAGCTCTTCAGATAAACGCCTAGGACTCGAATATAGAATTTTGTCATATTCCACCCCTAAGAGGGTGTTGTATACTTTTCCATAACTTCAGCTATACCTTTACGTCTGATTAGAGGCTTTCTATTTTACTTTATTATTTTTTAATAATAAAGTATTGTGATCGACCTGAAATTTCAAAAAAGTTTGCTACCCTGAAATTTTGTATTTACACGTTTTAGGACTAGTAAACACCAAAAAAGCACAAAAAAAATGTCCGTCTGTCCGCCGTAGACGCCGTACGCCGTACGCAAAATCGTTTGAAGGCTCGTAGCTCCCAAACCCATTGAGATATTAAATTGAAATTTTTATGGTGGGTAGATTGGGTGAACCCCTACGACTGGTATATTTTCGAGGGGTGGGGGTACAAGGGGAGAGGAGAGGGGAGTGTTTTAGACGAAAAATTTTGGTTTTTAGATCTCAGGAACCACTTATGCTAGGAGGCTGAAATTTCGAACTTATGTAGTACTATGGTAATGGACTGAACTGCAAAAAAAATGGTCGATATTGATTAAGGGGTGTGGAAGTAGGGGTGAAAACCATGAGTCTTTAACGCATGAAAGACGGGATTGAAACATTCTAAAATCGATATCTCCTGAACAATTGATGTCAGAAGATTGAAACTTTGTTGTTGTCCTTAGGGATACTTCAAGATTAGACAAGGGCTAAATATTTTAAGAGGGGAGGTGGGGTGTTGGGGTGGGGGTGAAAAACTTTGGATTACAATATCTTCCGAACCAATTACACCAGGAAGATAAAAATTAGTTTCTGTATATGGGATCACAAGAGGAGTCTACCGAAACTATATTTTTTGAGGGGGGAGGTGGGGCACAAAAGTGGGGGGACAGCAATTTTTCAAAAAATTTAATTCTTATATCTCAGAAACCGTATCAGATATGATCTTGAAAATTTTACAGGAGTTGGGGTCGGTAAACTTCTAGTCGGGAAAAGTTTGGTGGTGTGGATGTTGGGGATGATAGTGAAAGGGGGTAGAAAGGAAAACATTCTGATTTTTATTTCTCGAAAACCATAATAAATAGAAAGCTAACAATTTAGGATTATATAGAGCCACTATGGAGACATCCTAGAAAAATAAAATGTTTGATAGGGGTATCAAGGTACGGGGGAGAGGGGTGGTTTTTTATATCTCAGAAACGGCTTATGCTAGAAAGTTGAAACTTAGTACGTATATGTAGATGTACTATTAGAGTAATTGAAGCAAAAAAAAAGTTCAGATTTTTATTGGCATTCAGAGGTTGAGTAAAAAAAATTTCAGTGAATACATATTTTCACAAACTTCGTTAAAACTTTTAGACATGTCGTGCTATCAAAGCAATTTTACTTCTGCGGGCTATTTATATAAGCGCCTAGAAATGCTCTGAACAATTTTTCAATATCCAACCCCTAAGGGGGTGTAAAGTGGTTGTGTACATATTCACAAATTCTGATATATTTCTTAGGTATATTGGGATTTGGAATTCACTTTTACTTCTATAAGCTTTAAACATAGTCGGGAAAAAAACCGATTTAAGCATTTTGCCCTATTAAACCATCTGGGGGTATTGTTCAAGTTTTCACTGATTCCTAAAATCTCTTAGGTTTAATGTGATCAAATTAGCTTTTACTTCTATGGAATATTCTATTGATAAAAAAAATACGTAAATAAATAAAAAAAATCTGCCAACAGTCTGGGCGCAACTTTATTATTTTATGGGTAGAAGTCCGAAACGTGTTTAATGATGAGATGCTGTGTAGGTTACTATGCGACTGTCAACCTAAGAAATAACCAGGAGGCTATTTGGAACGTTATTTTTTTGGTTGTCAGTCGCATAGTAACCTACACCGCATCTCATGATTAAACACGTTTCGGACTTCTACCCATAAAATAATAAAGTTGCGCCCAGACTGTTGGCAGATTTTTCTAGATGGTCGGTCACATAGTAAGGTGCACCTTATCTCAGTCTTAAGCGCGGTCCAGACTTCTGTCCAAAAATTAATAAAGTCTGGGCATACTGTTGTTAGATTCTTCTTCTAAATGGAGCGAAATATCATAAATTTGAATTTTCTGTATTGAAGGGAACCGCAACCTTTCTAACTTTTTCCAGCAAGGCTATCTTCAAGGCAGTCTAAAAAGTGTATGTATAATACTACACAACAGATTTTAAGACCGACTCAAATGTATTTATATGCAGTGAATAAAAAGTGGAATCCTCTGGGAAAAAACTGAAATAACGTCCATTGTATGCCCCTTGGATTAATTTCAAAAAAAATCCGAAGGGATTGGTCCTGTTCGGTACCGATTCTGTGTTAAAGGGTGGCATATTTCGGATATAATCAAGGTGGGCTGTTCCTAGAAGTCATCCGTAAATGCAATTCAAGTTTTAGTGGATTTGATGAGAATATGATTTAGATTCAAACAATTTATTGAAATTTGAATTTTGAGTTTCGAATTCGCTCCAATATGAACCAAATGACGTCAGAATAACATTAGTATGAAATCTTAGCGCCTACCTTATCGTTTTTAAAGAGCATTTACACACTATCGTCTCATGGTACGCGTATCTATTGATTGCAGATTGGGATCTAAGATCTGTTTTGAGACTATCTGAATCTGAAAAGGGTGGGGAACTCTTATGCTGTGTGTATCTATCCGCCGAGTTTATAAATAGTAAAGTGGCGCGTGCGAGAATCAAGATATGAACGAATATCGAATGTAAGTGGATGTGAATGGCGGCGATTCGAGGCAAGGCTACCTCTGGTCGGGTCTTTAAGTGAGTCAAAGATTCGATAGGGAGATTCGAAAAGACATCGAACTATTGCAAAAGTGATTCCCACGGTTGAAGTATGTGCGCCAGATAGTCAACCGTATATGCGTCTACCAAAGTTGAAATCGTACGACCACAAGACTGTGACGCCGCGCACCCGAAGAAACCAAACCACTTTGAGCTGAGCGCATACGGCGTCAAGCGTTCGAATCGAATCGACCAGTTCAGTTACCCAGATCCAGACCCACAACAGTACGTACAGTACAGCGTACGTAATCTTGAGTCTTTACCACGAGCACAAAAATTTTATTGAATTGTGGATTTGGTAGTGTCGGTTTTAGGTTTGAGCCCGGCATATCTGAGCAGCGAGCCACAGTCTCAGTCACATTTCGTCTTCCATGTGAATCGGTTAGTTTGGTCGTCTTCGTTTTTAACGTCTTCGGGATCTTGGGAAAAGATCGATCGTGCCCAATTCGAATTGAATTTTGCGCCAAATACGGTCGGTTTTTTTTTGAAATTTTGAAAAAAGTCCTGTTTTTTCGAGTTTGTGGAATTTTTTTTCTTCAAAAATCCTTCGAATACTTTGTAACGATCTTGGGATAGTGATTAAGGAAATTTTCTTACTCTTGGTGAATAAAGTGATCCGTTAGTTACGCAAAGAAAAGCGCACTTTTCGCACAGTGAAAACGTTCGAGTGAGTTTAAAGCGTTGGATTAAAGTGGAACGAGTTCCCAAGGATAAATTAAGCGGATACGCTGTCCTACTACAAAAAGGTACGTTTATTATAAAATTGATTAATTTTTCTGTTCATGTATTTGGGGTCAGAACTGATAACCCAATTAATTGGGTGGCAATTAACTTATTAGAAAAGTGCACGTTGCGTTAATGTGAATCCAATGAGTCAATGGGGGCGATTCGGTGCGGTAATTAAAGAGGCGGCATTTAAGGCGTAGCTGAAAGGGCTTAACGCATGAAGACTGCTAGCTGGCTTAGCATAGAGCCCACTTATCTTGAGCAAACATTGCTGAATTCTTCATGTTCTCGTTTTGAGACACATGTTGCTAAGATCGCTGTGGGATTGATTGCCACCTTTTCTCCAATATTTTTGTAACCTTGCTATACTTAATCACGCCTCGTTGATTTTCATTTCCGATCGATTTCCTCAATTAATTTCGTTTTCTTGAGACCCCCGGTTTTTCTTATGGTGTACCTACATATTTTGGTGTGGGAAAAAAATACGCCAAAATTTTATATGTATCTACATATTTACCTAGTTTTACTGAAAAATGTTGATAAAGCTGTGTCGTTGGTTTTTTTCTTATTATTAAAAACCTATCGAGTGGGGTGTTTTGTGGAGGTATGGGTTCATACGGTGTTTATGTTAAGTTATTATTTAAACAATAATAAAGTAAAATTGCAATCGGTTACGCATTGAGTCAGGGCCGTTCTTTGGTTAGGCGGAATGTGTGCTGATTTGAATATTTATTCGTAGACAAAGTTGAATTAAGGATTGAAGTTTATAAATGAAAGCGGTGTGATCGGACTTGAAGATTTGTGCAAGACGAAAACACCCAATTTCCGGGTTATTACCTTGAACTTTGCGCAACCAAAATTCTGAAGATATCTGTTCTAAAACGTTTTTTGGCGCACCTTGAGCTAACATTTTGCACACATTTTGGTGATGATTTGCGGAATTCTTTTTCGTCGTCAGTATTTTCACTTAGTCCATTTTGGCTTGATAAGTTTGATTATACTGAACTATTTTTTTTCTTATACAGCTGAGGTTTTTGATCTCAATATTGCACAGTCGAGCCTTGCTCTTAAAATGTGTCCCTTCCGTATTATCATAGGGAAAAAGCGTGAATGAGACCCACTGGGTTAAGCGAGCCACTTAAGTATTTCGTCCTGCTTATGTCGGATCAAATTAATTTTTTTCGGGAACTTTTCAATTGAGTTCAGATTGTCACTCGCGTACAATTCCACTGAAACTATGTTTCAAATCTCAAATTTTTCCTACAATTTCATCATAAAATTTAATTTTTTACTTTCTATTTATTCAATAATTTTTTGAATTTGATTATCTACCTGATTCCGAGAACTTTTTTCATATGTTCAACAAAAACAAAAATATATAAAGTAAGTTTTTACACCATTTTACCCACATTCACCGCTCATGTGGTGTAATTTTTTTTTTATTTATTTATTTTTTTTTAAATTATGTAGTGTTCATTAAATTTAAGATCAACGAAAATAACTGTTAATGAAAAATTTAGAAAAAAGTAGTTTTTTTCCATTAAGTAGTTTAGTTTTTCTTTAATTGGCTCGCATTGCCCTATTCTCCCCTATATGCGAGCTCTTTTGCACTTAAGTGCAGTGTGGGAAGAAAATACAAACTATCGATTTAAGACAACGCAGCTGATTAGTTTTTATACTCTAGATGAAATCCAGCCCGAAAAGTTTGTAACGCATAGAACCGAGCCTCGGACGAAAAAAAGTTATATACTATTTTGTGTTTAGTTGTGGTCAAAAACCCCAAATCCGTTTGCTGTCTGTCCGTCCGTCCGTCCGTTTGCATGATAACTCAAGAACGCGTTGGCCTAGGAAGTTGAAATTTGGTCACCACCTGTAAAATGGAAAAAGTAAGGCTAAATTCGTTAATGGGCGATATCCATCCACTCCTTCGGGTACCTCCCATACAAGAGTCCTTAAAACACGTATTCACAATTATTGCTCGAATGCTTCAAGTTAGGCACTTGTAATTTTGCATACTTAAAGTTTACAATGTTTGAGGCGAAAGTTCCGAATATGATGCAAATTGAATGAGTCCTTCGTGTACAAAAGTCCTTCAAAAATTTATGCAAGTTACAAAATCCACTATAACTCTAGTACGAGTTAAAGCAGGGATTCAAAATTTTACAGGAATTAGTTTTATATCAAAAGCAAGACTGAGTTCATTAATTAGAGCCATCCGTCGACTCCTTCGAGTAGCTGTCATACAAAAGTCCTTAAAACACGTGTCCACCAATATTGAACAATAACTTTTGAACGCTTTAAGTTACGACTTTGAAATTTTGTACACGTTAATTTTGTAATAGTCGCAGCTGAAAGTATTAATATGAAAAATATCCCATAAGTTCTTCATGTAGTTGCCATACAAAAATTCTGTAAAAATGTCTTAACTTAATTTATGGAACTCACTATAACTCAAAAAATCATTTAACCATCCATCGAGTAGCCACTATCCAATGGTTTCTACCTAAATAAATGGTCATGCAATAATTGTAAGTGCACTCCTCATTCTTTTGATATAATCCCACCTAAAATCTAAATCGGAGTTCAGTATTTCATCTAGAGTATCATACGATTGGCTTGCAGCCGATCATGACTGCGTTATGTTTTACTTTATTATTTCAATAATACAGTATTTAAAATGTTTTTAACCGCATAAGATATAAATTTTTGACATACAAAATTTGAAAAGTATAGTTACGAAAAATTGATAAGCACCATGAAAACAAATGTATCGCCTGTAAATCCCTAACGACTCATCTAGGTGATATAAATGTGTTCACATCAGAGACACCTTTTCAATTTTGGCCAGAGAGGTTAAATGCAAGTGGGTCGAAGTTAAGATGTGCGCGCACGTACAGCTCAAGCAGTACAAAAATTGTAGACTCCTTTCAAGATAGCGATTCTATAATAGAAAAAAATAAAATTTCAAGGTTCACTCATTACTTAAATTCGGGGGGGACAATTGCCCTGCAGCCTCCCTGAAAGAAGTTCCTGGTTCATAACTGAATTTACTTCAAACATTCTGTCAGGTGAACCGTAAATGAATCATCTTAATTGAATGTGCGTGAAGCAACCAGATACGCTTTAACATGTTCCTGTATATTTTTGTATATCGTATATTTTTTATTTACCTCACGTGAATCTGCTCTAAAATGCTTCCCGGGGAACTACAGTCGCATATTTTTCTCACAATACTGATTTTTAACATAAGTGTTAAATGTGGGGATATTTCAAACAATTATTCCCAATTAATATTAAATAGTCAGCTTCTCAATACCTTGGAACATATTTTTCGGAATCTTACACAATTTTTATTTCTATAAGGAACTCAAAGTGCATGTTCCCCTAAACTGATGGAAATTTAAATTTTTTTTTAATTCTAATTGCAACCATTCTAGGGGTGCCTTTAAAGAAATATTTAAAAATAAATTCACTATATAAATAAGAGCCACCCTTGTGTTACACTTTAACGTTGTTCCACAGTTCGCATTTTAATCTAACTATTATTTACGTAGAACCAACCATTTTAGACTATACTCCACATGAACATTTCTGTAGTACGTATTCATTGACTTTCGAATTAAATCGATAGATTTTGTGCAGTCAGTCTGTTTTCTCTGCACCTTTCGGTGGAAAGAACGTACATGTTCGGGTAATTGTTAAGGTTCTAAACTTGCAGCTATCATTAAGAGCTTAAAATGATCAAACCTTTTCCAAAATATACTTTTCGTAAGTTTTAACAACCGCGTACTATTCATTGTCTATACCCCAATTTTGTTCAATATCTTCGAGAGTTGGGGAACGAGAAGAAATTTGTTTGTTCGCAATTATAATATAACACATTTTTTTCATTTGTAGGTATTTTATTATTGTTATCAGATTAACATAAAAATCCGTAAAAGTACAACGTGAGAATCGCTTAAAAGTAGTTTTTGTGGAAAAGTGGAATAAAACACTAACCCTACTCAGTGGAATAAATAAATTGTAGAAAATTAATCTGAAGACCATGATGGAAAATTTAAAAAAATTATTTTTTTGAGAACATTCATTTTGGATCGGATAATTTGATAACAAGACGAAATGGTTTGAAAGCATTGCGTCGCTCTTAAAAAATTATTTTTGGGGAAAAAAAATCAGAATCATACAATCTACTAGTAAATTGAGCAAGAATCAACACATACTACACACTACAAATCTAAAAAATATTATATGAAACAATCGGTTTTTATGTTTTTAAATAAGGTGTCCGTGATATATGCGTTTTTTTTTGGCCCCACTCCTATACGCCACTGCTCTTCTCTAAATAAATTTTCTTATAATATTACGCTAGTATAGAATATGCATAAATTCAACAAGTTTCAACTTTCTAGCAGATACTTTTCTTAGGTTCTAAAAATCGGAAGCTAGCTAGGGAAGGCTTTTGCGTATGACGATCGCTGACTCTGACTCTGTGTGTAGGTACTGCCTCGTCCTGAGGAGGACATTACCCACATTTTGTTTATATGTCAGGCAGCTGCAAGGAGCCGATTGAGGTAATTGGGCAGTCTTTTCTTTGACAATTTGGAGGATCTGAGGTCGATAGGGCATGACAAGCTGGTCAAGTTTATGATAAGTGATCTGGGGTGTTTTTTGGATCATTAGTGACCCACGAGGTTCTGAAGGGATCGCTATGGGCCCTCTTTTGATGCCTAGTGTCTGCGGTGGTTCAGCAGTACGACCTTCTTAAAACTCGAACTAGTAGGGGGCAAACTTTAAAAAAACCTGTCCTAGGTTTATTACGAATACCTGTGCCGAAAGCATTGTTGCTGTTATAGAACTGTGGCTGAAAAAAAAGCTGAACGAAATTAATTTTATGTATTGCTTACCTTTAATTAACTGGATAAATACCCGGATATTTAGCAGTTATTTATTTAACTACCGAGTACCCTCTGTACTGTTTTCCAGGACAACCGCGTAACTAAAATGAAAAATTTGTTTTTTTCTTGTTCTGGACTCAACTGTCGATTGTTGTATGTAGCGCCTATAGTTCAAAAGTCCAATTCAATATAAATAACAAAATAAACAAAGAATGCCTTTTAATAAGATACTCTACGACTCGTTTCTTAAGAGTAGATAGAAAGATTTTTGCTACTTGTGGTACAGGCTAGTACCATGGCCAGTCACGCTAAACAATTATCACAAATTCTTAGCGAGAGTTCTGAAATGTCGGTAGTATTCTTTAGTAATGTGCTAAAATCAATATCTTCACACCTGGAATGACATACGCCAAGATCAATAACAGCCAAGACGTTGTGAAACAATGTGATTTTGAATAGACAGATCTGCTGTAAACTACAACCTACTCGTACCTACTTTGTATGTTTACGATGGATGGATGGGATCACTAACTCGATATCTCTACTGTTCTGCGAATTAGTTAAGTGTAAAAACTTCACCAAGTTCTTTATAGTACAAGAAAAAACGTATGAATCAAGTGGACTTTCCGGCATTTTTTTGGGTCTAATCGACTGTACATAGAAACCTTGATATGATCAGCAAAATCATCACTCTCTTCAGTTTTACCAGTTCAATCTGGTTGAAGGATGATAAGTTAAAATTCGTTGAATATCCCAATTCTAAATACAATTTTTGCATAATGAGCTGTGTCCAGTTTCGAGATTGTGATCGAAATCGTGAGGTAACAGAGACATTCGCTAGTCAAGGTCACCGTACCGTGTGCTAAACAGGGTTTACTTTCTTATACCTACCTTACGGCAATAATTACCTTACCTCACCTTTTCTTATATTATGGGTACCAATATACGTTTTGCTCTATATCTGCCGGGGTGCAGGTATGTTTTTTTTTCAAATTAATGGGGGCTTTAAACTCGATAGGAACTTACAATTTTTGATTTAATCAACTATACACTATACGGGCGATAAATGTATGGATACATTTCGTAAATGTTTAAAAAAAAAACCATGTGGTATTTCCGTTGTTGATGTTATCTTTTGGTGTGTATTTTGTCGCCTTGACATTATTTTCTGTTCTTCGAAAATCGAATTAAATTGACGATTAATACTTTTCCCGGACCAGGGACATACCGATAACCGAGTGACATTTTACATGAGTATTTTATCTTGAATCTTTGGACCTAAAGAAGGACTTTCCGAAATATTTGTAAGACTTGGTTCTTACATGTGGCAATAGCTCCCATATAAAAGCTCTCTAAATATCTGGATGAATTTATTGCATGAGAGCGGGAAAAGACAAAATTTATAATACCTATAGGGTGAAAACCCCAGTTCCGAACCCCCTTAAGACAAATGTTAACTTTGAGTCATCGTTAAAAATCAGAATATACAGTTACCAATCTGATATTCTACTATTCTGATTTAATATTTAATTCACATCGTGAATGGTAAGTCTTAAGGAACAGGACACAAGTTACTCCTACGTCCTTTTGGCAAATTGTTGCTCTATCGGTAATTCCAATTTTCGGTAAGCTGGTATTGCAATTTGTCAAATATTTTGTTTGTCAAATTTTGTTGTTGTCAAATATTTGTCAACATGTCATACAGTCTGATGCTTCACACTCTTAGCGAGATATCCGTCCAATAATTTCATATACTTAGCACAGTGTATGTATTTGCCAGAATTTTTGTCGAATTTTTTGCTTTACTTTTCAAACAATATACTACAATTTAGTGAGATTGAATACACGGCTTAGCGCCATTTTATCTTTTATTCGCATTTATTTCTTGCATATGTATCCATTTGGACATGCCTAGACCGCAGTCGTATGATTGAAAACAAATAGATTACAAAATAAAAAAACCTGTAAAATTGAAAACATAACTAGATCAAAATTTAGAAAAAAAACATGATTGCAAAATATTTTTATTAGTAGTTAAGTACCTACATTGTTGGAAATGGATAATCTTGGTCCGTAAAATAAATCATAAATTGTAAAAATAATTTTCAAATACAGTAGGGTACATTGGGTTTGTTTGTAAAATTTTTGGCTCATACCTAAACAATTTGACTATATTTTCTGGCAATTTTTTGTAGTCCAAAATTTGCTAGTGTGTCATATAAGCAGAGCATAACTCATCTTTTACAAGGAGTTTTTTGAATATCAAATTATGAAACCCTACGAAATGCTTTTATTTATGCTTTTTTCAAGGAAATACCTATTTTACGTGTCAAATTTTTTGAGCATATGAAATCTAAAGTAAAGTCATACATCTTAATTTTTTTTTTGTATTTGAGATACATATTTGACAGAAATTTTTGAAGGGATTTAATTCGATATTAAGGAAAGAAATTAGATTAAGCGTATTTCCGTAATTGAGATGAGAAGAATTCTATGTCACATTTTGAAAATTTTACTGGAGATGTTTATGGAGAGGGCTTAAATGCACACAATTTTATGCCAAAAGTGGCCGTGACAATGACACAAACTGCACTTCAGAAGGTCCTTCAAAATTTTATATAATGCTGAAGTAGCGATAAGAGCCATTACTAGAGAGTAACCGCAAAAAGAAAATTAAATTTACAAGATATCGATTAAAAATTATATTACTCGGTACACGAATTCGGAATTTTTAACAAATTAGTTTTGAATGAAAAGGAAGTTCGAGTTTACTAGTCAGCGAAATCCTTTTACTCCTTCGGGTAGCTTCCATCCAAAAAATCACGTGGTCAACAGTGTTTTCCAAAAACTTTTAAACGCTTTAAGGTAGGAATTTGAAATTTTGTACCTACACATGCATTTTTAAATGCAATCCCATATTTCTGAGCCACAGAACGAATTGTTGACCCTTTCCTGATTTCCTTTAAAGCATTCTGTAATTGCTCCAGCGAATATATCGTTTTTGGCATATTCAATTACCTTATATATAAAACAAGTGAGTATTTTTTAACTTTAGCATAGTAAACACACTTCGTAACCAAAAATATCTATTATAATTCATTATAACAATATTAGGTGTGTTTTTTCACGCACTTATCCAGAACAGAGTAGGTTAGAAAATTTGTATACAAAGTAACAATAACATTGCTGTTTTTCTGATTCTTTATTACATTTTTTCCATAGGTAGTAGGCTAGATAAGAGAATTTATCGCGAATAGCTGCCCCAGTGAGCTCACTGGGGCAGCTATTCCCGTTAAAATCTATATTCTAGCCTACTGTCTACAGGGAAAAGCAATAAAAAATAACAAAAACTTCAATATTCATAGTGTTTTCAATGTAAATTTTAATCACTACTCTCCTCTGGATAAATGCGCAATAAAACACACCTAATGTTGTTGTTATTTTGAAAATAAATTTTCTAGCCTACTCTGTTCTGAATAAGGGCGCAAAAAAACACACCTATTGTATTATAATATATATTTCTGTATAATTATATTTTCAATTAAAATTGTATTTTTAAGGAAATTGTCTTAAAATTCGAAGGAGGCTCAGAGCTTGGGGCTCGCAACTAGGTCGATGAGAAAGATACAGAAAAGCCAGTTGCGAGCCACCCGGCTTGGAAATGGAAATTATCAGGAATACTGTACCAGTCCCGAGCCTCCTTATTATTCTAATTAAATATAAAATTTTCAATGTTTAATTAATTAGATAATAATATTTGTAAAAGATACTTTCCATATTATCACAATACTTACAGCAATTATATAAAACTAATGTTGTAAGCACTATGCTGTCACTGAATTTTCTAAACGAAAACTTTAAGGAACTTGCGGTTTTGTGAAACACGTCTGTTCTTTACGAATTCTGACAACAATTGAAAATATTTCACACGAATCCTATAGCTGAATCACTAAAAACAGTTGAACAGTGATTGCTAAAAATGGTAGTGAAGGAAAAACTGTCATGAATTCTTAGCTATTTGTGAAATTAAAGATGGTGGCTCGGAACTGGCGTAAGGCTCGCAACTGGGGTCTTTACCCTATATTACAAAATTTTACAAAACAATAAAAACTTAAATGAAAGGAAAAATAAGGACAATTCTTCGGTAAAAAATTGGTGCCTGCCTTTGTCGAAACTCGTAATAATAATTTTTTTTTGCCACATGTGGACTGGAATTAACTTCCATTTCCCACTTACTATGAGCTCCGACTCCCCTACTTGCTCCCTTGGCTCAACCACTGGCTAAAAATCAAAAGTTCATACGTGGCATTGAGCTAGTTTACATCCAGCGAACTGATCCGCGACCTGACCTATGTATATCGTGACCTAAAGTAGGTCCAATCCAATCGCGAACTGTGTTTACACCGATAGAGGCCTAAAATTCGGCTAGGACGTATTTAGTCCATCAAAATATTTGGTCAGTAAATTCAGGCTACTATTACTAAATATTTGAAGTGGTATCTTATGTTAGAACGCATTCCACACATGCCTTTACAAATTGTTGTATCTTTTCCATATGATAATGTATTAAAATGTAAAAAAAATCATGTAGGACGAATCATGCGTTTACACCCAAAAATCAAACAACCTATTTTAGGACAGGTAACAAATGAACGAGCCCCAATCTGGCGCAAGGTAAGGTCGCCTATGTGTTTACTGCAGGGGTCCTAAATAATTTAGGTCGAATTTGAGGTATAGGCCGCAGCCTAAATGCTGGGTGTAAACCAGGTCATAAAGGGTTATTCAATAGGTACATAACAATTTTGTATTTTAATACAAACGGACCCTTAAACTTTTTTCATGGTCTGTCAATGTGAAGACGTCAGTCAAGGTTTACATTTTTATCATGGTGAAGTTCACGAACGAGCAACGTTTGGAAATTATCTCAATTATTCTGTGTTTTATTTAAATACAAAATTGTTATGTCCCTATTGAAGGGTTGTTATGTATTTTTTGAAGGGTTATTCAATAGGGACATAACAATTTTGTATTTAAACACGGACTAATTAAGATAATTTCCAAACGTTGCTCATTCGTTAACTTCACCATTATAAAAATGTAAACCTTGACTGACGTTTTGACATTAACAGACTAGCAAAAAAGTTTAAGAATGCGCTTGTATTAAAATACAAAATTGTTATGTACTTATTGAATAACCCTTGAGATAATAAGTAATTTCGAAAGCAAATTTTTGTGCGAAATTTTGTACAAAAAATCAATTTTCTCTGCTTCGAAATGTAAAGGTTTCACGTGCTGCCTAATAAATTTGTTGATCAAATTCCTGTATTTAGGCATTCCTAAATAACATCAATTAATATTTATGTGATTTTGAATGTATTTTTTTGTACAGAAAAAGCTTTTATGATGTAGTTGTTATTGATGCTAACAAAAATATTACTTTATAATACTGTGTTTTTTCCGGGGATAGAAAAAACACAGTATTATGAAGTAATATTTTTAGATTTCCTTTGAATCAAAGCCCAAAATTATTATGTTTTATTACCGGGATTAGTAAGTTTCTGTTACAGTGCCTAATTATTGTTTTAATAGAGTGAGTGCTTTTACGAGTAACAAAAAGGATGTAAAATCATAGATAATAACAATTCATAAAACACTCCAACAACACATACTCTTCTAGATTAGTTCAATTCCCAGTTAATTATGTAATAAAGTTAATATTAAAATTTCTATTCCCGATGATTTCTTAAGAATTCCACCCCACAAACTCATTTCAACACAGATATCGACTAATCCGATTTCCATAAAATTAATATCATCAACTATACAAAGTTCATAGACACAGTAAGTGAAGGGTAAACATATTGGCAGTCGATCGGTAAATATAAAATTATTATTATTATTGCAAAAATATCATCATCTTTTCAAATAATGATAAGATTCCTGTAGTAAAAAACATATTTTGCAGCTTGTTTGTGTGTTTGTTTGTTGGTTAGACTAGTTAATAAAATCTTATTATCACATGGCCAGTAGAGTATATGAATAGAGTATCTAATCAATAAATCTATCGATTATCTCCACTCTAGATTCTAGAGGCTTCCGTCAATTTTCTGATATTATATTTGGTACCGACTGAAATAACTGATAATAAGAATATTATAATAAAGGGTTTCGCCTATTTTTTTTTTATTTTTGCCATAAACAAAATAATCAATTTCCGAACTTCGAATATTAGAATATTGAAATTTGATAGATATATTGTGATTTAACTTATGGCAACGATAGGTTTATAAAAATGTTACGTTGATCGACTGCGATCAATTACTTAATTGATAAAGTTATTGTTTGTTCGACAGGAGGGATTAAGACGTATCACAGTAAATTAAAAAAAACTACGCCGTATGATTTAGAGTTTTTTTTGGATCTAATCTAATCTACAGATTTTAGGGATTTTTTATTGGATATATTCGAAGGAGTTGTAGGATTTTGCTGACGAAAACTACCGCTCTTTTTACTCGAGACAAATTTATATAAAATTTTGATTTCCTTGCTGAACGATTTCTGGAGTTAAAGCACAATATTTTCATAGACTTTTGTATGGAAGCAATATGAAGAAATCTCTCGATTTTTTTGACATGCATTTCCTGACATGAAATAAAAGTATTCAGATTTTTGTAGTGTTCTAAAAAAGATGGGCGTCGGTGTGAACACGTCTTTTATTTCTAAGCAGAATTCCTGGCACGAGTTTCGTCTTCAATCAAACGGCATTTGGAGGGGTTAATTTCTATCACGGTTGGTCATACGTCCGTTCACTTTACAAATGGGTTTCACTAACCCTGTGTCTGCACTGATAATTTATTTGGCAATGGGAATGGCAATATATCTATTGCGTCAAATCGTAATGAGTGGGCATTTGATTGAAAGGCAATTTTTATTTGTGCGAGTGAATTCGAAATGTGAAGGTCTGAATCAAAGCAAAATGTCGGACATGGCATCATAAAAGAAAACAATTGGCAATTTTCATTTGAGCGAGTGAATTCAAAGTGTCAAGGTCTGAAGCAAAGCAAAATGTCGGGCATGGCATCCCAAAAAAAAAACAATTGATAAGTTCAATAGTTCTCTCCTTAGTCAACTAATTTTCAGCCATTTCGTGATCAAAGTAAAAAGAATTTATTCCTACCTGTTGACAAGCGACGCTCACTTATGCCAAACGATGCGTTTTCTGGCAATATTGCTCTCAAAATTGACATGGCAATGTTGAGAGCAATATTGCCATATGGGTTTGATGCGTCCACTCTGTCAATTTGTGTATGGCAATATTGCCGTTATCATTGCCATTGCCAGAAAAATTTCCAGTGTAGACGCAGGGTAAATATCATGATACAAACAATGCAGTAACGTCCCATTCGATTTTCATGCTCCATGGATCAATCAATGCGTTGCAGTAAACGTTGCTGCATGCGCGTTAATAAAGTAGTTGCAAATATAAGGGAAGTTTGAATTTGAATTTTGAAAGTTTTTTATCAGGAAAATGGCAGTTACATTAGAGAAACACTTGAAGAAATCAGATAGCAATATTGAAATAAATTAAATTTTTTTTTATTGAAAATAAGAGTAACATTTATTAATATTTGAATTTCATGTGATATGCAATGGTTGCATTTATTGGATCATGGTCACAGTTGACTAGTTACTCCCCTACTTCGTTTCACATCGATTTATCAACTCAGCGCAGAAATTAATGAATTCGCCGTTCTATAGTTCATAGCTCAGGAACCAGCTTATTTATGTCTAGATAACAAAAGTTTGTTTGTTTCCTAAGATTTGATGAATTTTCTTCCACACTTAGTTTGATGATGATGACGATAAAAGTTGCCACCATTAGTGCGAGAAGGGTATCGGCACATAGGCCAACAAACGACCCTGTTTCGATCAGAAATTTAAAGGTGTTCATGCAGTTATCGCCAAGTTTGATTTCTTACGAAATTCTTACCCTTACTGAGTCCTGATTGTGAGCTCGTCCTTTCTCAGAATTAAGCACATATCAGGTTCCTCCACTTTCAAAAGTTGGTCTATCTTCTTAGTGAAATGTGTAGGTCAAGTGGCTAGGTCCAAGTCTGTGAACCTTTCGCTTCTCATGAAGTAAACGCAAAATAACTCCAAATGGCACATTTTTCTTCCCCAAGTTAATTAAATTTTATTCGAAATTCACCTCGGTTGGGTTCAGTTTCTCAGTTTCTATCTTTCTTTAGGCAAGCCCAATTACCACGTGGCTGCTTCTCCATCCACAAGTCGGCTCATTATTTAAGGAGTCCTTTCAGTTTCCCCAAGCCGGTTCGACTTCTTGATGAAGTTTAACACCTTAACTAGGTCATAAACTATGAGCTCCTTACTCTTTATGGAGTTAGGACCCAATTTGGCTAGTCGTGTTCGAGCAAAAGCTGGGAATTCACACAAAAAGTGTTGTTTGGACTCCACCTCTTGCCTTGGTCACAAATGTGAGTACTTAGGATTTTCATCAATCATGGATGCTAACGACTCGTAGTTACTTTCGGATGAAGGTTAGATCAACTTTGGATATCAAATTTAAGGCTATATATAACCGGACAAACAGACAGACAAGGCTCCTTTAGAGAAAGGCAGGAGGATACTTGCTCAACCTGCATTCACCCAATCCGAAATGTAGTACATATTCCAAAATTGAAAAAGGTATAAGGTCCAAATTTGACTCAACTAAACAGGTACATTAAAACATTTTTATTCACTTCTTCTGGCTTCCATAGATCGCTAATTCAAATTCGGCTCGACGGACCAAAAAATGTTAAATTCTTCAATTGTTGCAAGGATGACTCAAAGTCATATGAAGTTTCGGTAGGTCCACCTTCATTTTATACCGGCTAAAGACTGCCAGATTTGTAATTTTTCGTTCAAATTTGACTCAACTAAACAGGTACACTAAAACATTTTTGTTCACATCTTCTGGCTTCCATAGATCACAAGTTCAAATTCGGCTCGACGGACCAAAAAATGTTAAATTCTTTAATTATTGCAAGGATTGCAAGCCATGTAAAGTTTAGGTAGGTGCAAACTTCACTTTATACCGGCTAAAGCCTGGCAGATTTACATTATGATGAGGGGAATTATATTTAGTTGTAAGCAGTAGTTGTGTAAAGTCAGTGAAATAGGTTCCCGATACGAACCTTTTCCGATGGAAGTGGAAAAATTTTATGAAATTAGAGTACACATTTTGTGTTTCTATGTTTTATTAAGTTTAAATATGTTACTATAATAAGGTTACTTTTGTGTTTTACGTTTTTATTTAAAATCTTGTATGGGCGACTTTAAATACGAAAGTATTAAGGCACAGTTCCACTCATTTTTCATTTTGAAAGTAACGAATTTTTACGTCATGCGTCAATAGACTTATTCGAAAAAGCTATAAATTTCGTCATTATAGGCTTGTGATGATGACTCATTAGAAATGTGGATAATGTAAGATTTTTTGATTGTAGCTGGTTTCCTATCGCGCACACTTTGTTTCCTATCGCCGCAATTGGATTAAAAACTTCTAATAATAAAATCGAAATTTTTCATTATCAGCTTGTGATTTGTTATCTTAAGCTGATATTAAAGTGTATAAGCAGCTTCTTGACGTTGACGCAATTTAAGTGTTCTTCATAATAATACTTAAAAACTTATTAAGTCGATATCGGACGCGTGTGTTTGTAAAGTTGTTTAGAGTTTTTTTGATTTGACCTCTGCAAAAACATTCCTACATAGCGCCAATTTGAGTAAGCAAAGAAGATGTTTATAACTGATCGCAGCGCGAAGAAACTAGTACGCTAGCGCACCAGACCAGACTCGTAGAAATTCCAAAGTGGTTTGTTTGGCTTTGACGTCAGACTTTGACTGTGTGCGCTGGCATTAGGCTACTAAAAAAAAACGCGCCAACTTAATGTAACGATTTTTACGCAATGCAATTTGAATATGTTGACACGATACCCAGATCATGTTTACCAGTGCTAGGGTCTCGGTGTCTCGACGTCGAAGTATAACGTCCCTGTTTAACGACATTCCATTAGTTTTTATAGTTGCGTATGCGTCTTACGTCGACAACGACGCAGCGACGACGACATTGCGCGTGATTTTTTTTTTTTTAAAAAAAACCTGGATGGGTGGAGCTGGGGGGTGCTGGTGAGAATTGAAAAAGAAAATGTGACCGCGATCGGTATGATAGCGATAGTGTTGGAGGCTTGTCTCTTACCGTCACTACAAACCGTGTCGCTACTTCGAAACTGCAACTGGACAAAAACGTCTTGGGGGACGCACAATCTGAACGCCGGAATCTTGCGTCGTCGACTTTGCGCAATATCGGTTTTATGCGCCTGCGTTCGCAATTGCGTTATGCAGTCTCCTTAAGTTTGGCGCTTCGTAGCGGTCAACGCATGCGGCTCTATTTTTAAAGCGAAATGCTTTGACTAAGCGATCATGCGCCAACAGCTCTACCTTACCTTACCACACTATGATCGAGCGCCGGCATGCTATTTTTGTAAGCGCCGCCAAATCAAATTTGAAATTCTTTTAAGCTTAGGTTTCTGTCGTCTTTGGAGTTGTAGAGCTATTTTGCCGATGTGGAGGCATAGGTGGTATCCATTGCCATTTTTCTTGGTCGTCATCTTTGGAAGAGTCATCCAGAGACGCAATCACAATACGTAAAATGGACAATCCAACGAGGTCTAACGGACTGACGGTAGATTCTTATTTTGCGATTTACCTGCACGCAGACGAAGCTGCAAGAAGCAATACTGACTTTTGATAGGTTCATTAATTCCGCTAAGGTGCGGCTTTATAGGCTGTTGGCCGTCAGTCCATCAAAAATTATGCGATCAGTATGTGAAATGAATTTTTATACGATCATCTTCTATCTGTTTTGCTATACTATTTTATGGTTATGGTATTTTTCTTTTGATACTCGTAGTAGCTAGTGGCGGATTTAATGTAGCTTTTTTATAGGTAGACTAATCTGATTGGAATTTCTTGTTAAAGGTATTCTTAAGAACCACTAAAATCGACGTGTAGGTATGGGAGGATCGTTTGAATTTGTCTTCATGTTTATTAATTAGGTTATTTTTTTGGGTATACGTTTCTTCTCAAACTGCATAATTCTTTCAAACTGCTGGTATTTATTTCCTCAACCTTTTCTGGACATAAAGAATCAACATCCAACCGAGACTCTGTTCACCTTTTCACCTGTCCTAGATGGGATTCAAACCCTTGGATGGCCTCTTAATTGGTAGGCTTAAGTATTCTCCCTAGGCTGATAGCGCTACCGGAAAAATAAAATTGCCTGTGAAAATTTTGTTTGAAAGCGATAAGGGCGCATTGGAACTTTACCTTAAGACTGGGTATATACCGCCGAATATTGAGGAGCAATTATGCCGTGTTGTCATCAAAAAATTCGGACAAACGGGTCGAGGTGTGCCGTAGGAGCTGTGGCGAACGTTTGAGTGATGTTCTTTTCCATACTTAATTGCCATATATCAAACAACATTTTTTAATAAAAATTTCATTAACTCCATCATCCACTTGTTCTTAATTTTGATTTAACTTCGAAACGAGTTATTGTAACACCATTTATAACCTAACCAAAATTTGAACTAATTTCTTATACAGGGTGTCCGGTACTCCGTGGACAACCTTTTAACCCTATATAAAATATTTGTAATAATCAAAGAAGTCATAAATGAGTCGTTAATGTGCCATTAATGAGTCATTAATAATGATTTATTTCCGAGTATTTTAATTGTTAAGGAGTTCGAAAATGATACTTTAATGAATTACTTGTCGCACCAAAATGGTTCCTCGTAAATGAGTCGTTTTTAAAGAATCATTAATGAATTATTATTTATTAACCTCTTATTTGTATGTTCGTTAATTTTGTACTTTTGAAAAGCAATGCATTTTTTTCGTTTCCATTGGAACATTAACTTATGCCTGGTTCTGTAATAAGTCCATGCATTTTCTCAATGTTTGATATGCGAAATATTTGCAAGCGACATTTTTTTTCCGAAAGTTCGTTAATTTTTTGACTGCATACCGACCTTAAAAAACGTGTGTTTTTTGTAGAGATGGGTCGTTCACGAGTGAACTGTTCCAAAAGAACACTTCATTGAAGTGAGTGAGTGAAGTAACTCACTCCTTTTGGTGAACTGCTGTTTCATTGGACACGTGACAAAAAAATTAAAAACGATAACCTACTTAATAAAAATAGAGAGTAACAGATTGATCTGTACGAACTTTTTTTTTTTTGCTCATCTAGATCAACTGACCTTTTTTTTTGCTCATCTAGATCTACAGACCTTTCTTTTGCTCTACTGTCTTCCCATTACACGACTACTCATCACTGAACTCCCCTCAAGTAATGAACTATGAACTAAAAGAACGAACTAGTTCGCGAGCGAACGATGGAACGAACACGAAGGAACGATGGAACGAACACGAAGGAACGATGGAACGAACACGAAGGAACGATGGAACGAACACGAAGGAACGATGGAACGAACAGTTCCATGGAAGTACTTCACTGAACTTGTTTCTTAAAGTGAGTGACTCGGAGTGAAGTACTTCACTGAAAGGAACTGCTTTGCCCGTATCTAGTTCTTTGTACATGTGTACCTTTATCAATAATTATCTCTTTATTTTTTATATATATAATATTCGTGTAAAACAGGATAGGAAAATTCCTTAATACTATTATTATTATTTATTAATACTATTTAGCTATTTTACTTTACAACATTTTTGAGTTAAGTTGAAATTCTGTGATCAGCATTTTGATTTTCTAATTAGCTTTCTTATTCCATGAGAAAGATTTTCGCTGATAAGAAAATTCTTGTTATTATATTCTCGTCTCGGTCTAAAATTGTCAAAATTGTTAAATTTACTATAAACTGTCAGTGTGAACTTTAACTTTACAATTTAAAAAAATACATGTGGCCTTATTCCCTTTCTCCTGGTGAAAGGTGAAAGTAAGCGAACCAAAAACTGTACTAACTACTTACTTCATTAATTGAACAATAAGGTCGAAATTTATTTTTATAATATTATACTTAGTTAATGCAATTTCAAATTCTATTAGTTTAAAATAAATGGATACGAATCCAGATAAAAATCTTAACAGTGAAGTCTTTTCATCGGGAATCACTTAATTTGGAAAGACTCTATAAAGCAAAGATTAAGGATTTGTCTAAAGTATAATAACTTTTCAAAATTAAAAATTTTTTGTCTATATCACTTTTATTCGGTAATGATTAGATAGTAATTCATCAAAGAGAATTTTCCTCAACTCAAAATTGACGGCACACCCACTTAAAAATCACTTATTCTCCTCAAAACCGAAGGTGTAGGTGCATTAGGTGCTTATATTAACTTTGGTGGTCATTAAACGAATCGTTTCTAAAACATGTTAAAGATTAGTAAGTTAATATGAACTGAGAATTGATTTTGAGTCTCATGTGAATTCGATTTCGAAAAATTAGACTAAATATTAGTGAATCTATTTATTTAAAATAAAAAAAATCTGCCAACAGTCTGGGCGCAACTTTATTATTTTTTGGGTAGAAGTCCGAAACGTGTTTAATACTGAGATGCGGTGAAGGTCACTATCCGACTGATAACCTAAAAAATAACGTTCCAAATAGCCTCCTAGTTATTCTTTCGCTTGAAATAACGAAATTCATGAAAATGTTGAAAACCTCTTTTCGCGGTAATTTTTTTTACTCCAGCTCTGTACATCAATAAAATTTTGAACTTTTTTTTGCTTTCATTACTCCTGTAGTACTTCTACATATACATACTAAGTTTCAGCTCTCTAGCATAAGCCGTTTCTGAGATATCAAAAACCACCCCCACCCCCGTACCTTGCTACCCCCCGAGGTCTCTAAATCCAAAGCTATATTTTTTTTTAAATGTTGTTTTTTTGTTCAATTTTTATTCTCATTTACTGAAATAATTTAGGCTTTTTTAACTTCAATTAAAGAAATCCTCTTATTCAGAATATTCATAGAATATTAAACCAATGCCAATTCTTCAATCGGTGACCCCGACCTGAATTGGTTTTTGGTAATCATGAAACGTCTACCCCGAAAGTGTAAAAATTTTGGCTATAAAGAAAGAACCCGATTGAAAATGCTATCATTTGTTTGCATATCTACGTAGTAGGACATTCAACAGCAATGCTACCAATGGTGACCCTGACTTTTAACTAAATTTTCGGGAATGATAACGTACCTTAGAAACCATCATTTAAAATTGTCAACTATTCCAAATAATGAATGACGTCGATGTAATGAGTGAATGGTGTCGATAGGGTCGCGTTAACTATTGCAGATATAATTGAAGGATCTTACCCACGCCGTGAAGAACTATTTTCTTGGGTGGACAATGTACGGTTATTGTCGACTAGCAGAATATTTATATAGACAGTTTTTACATGGCTTCTCATATCGAATTTGGGAAGACTCAATCAACGCAGATAACTACTAAAATTTTGTACCTGGATGATGAAGTCGTTGAATCTAGGTGATTTGAGATTAAGGACCGATTTGGGCTGTTGCTCCTTTGATGATGATATTTCGAGGCTTTGTGGAGTGCGCTGTTGCTGTTGATTGATAATCGAATCCATGACCACTGTATTAGTGGACTAATGATTTTTGCCAATAGGCTACCAGTATAACTAAAAAGGACATCTCTTCTTTGCCTGATTCAACTCCGAAGGTGCAAATCTTTGTCCGCCAATTACATCATTTTGCGCTTTCAAAGTATCGCTGAAGTAGCTTCGGTGATTAGTCGTTGCACTTACAACGTCAGGGACCAGTATATTTTCGAGGTAGGTGTTTTTCTGGCAAGCTCTTGGATTTTTGAAGGATAATTGACGATCAAAAAGGTTCAATCTTTAGCAGATCAACCTTGTGCACAATTTCATTGAAAGCCGAGCCGCCAAAAACATGTTGATCCACTATCGCATCCACTCGACCAACAATATTAATGCTTGTAGCTATTAAGGCAAACATGTGCGTGATATGCAACCTTACCAGTTTTTTTTTCGCCAGCACTAACGCCACATATGGATCGTCGCAAGGTCCATCGTGCAAAATAGCATCCATGAATGAGGTGCGTATTTCCCACGGACGAAAAAAAAAGAAGAAGAAGAAACAGTACCGGCCGATATGCTGCAATTGCGTCAAGCCAGGAGAAGTCAAGAAGTACTGGCCGGATTTGTTGGTTGTTGCACTTGTTGTTCGTCGTATGTATGGTATGTGGCTTGGCTGCGTCCATTCACTTCGGCCGAGATCGAGTGGAAAAGTACTGGGTGCACAGGAATGCTGGGTGCATTTGGGAATGCATGTGAACCACGTGAACGTGCGCAGTTTCTCAGAATAAACTGCTACGGCCCACCATAAGACGAATAGTATGCAGCACTGTGCACGATGGTATACGTACACATGGTTAATGTAGCGTGTAGGATGTGCCCGGCTATTTCGTTTACAGCGTGTCCATATCTTCCGTGGCATCACTGTATTTACACTGTTGCACTCGAGTTCGATCACTCGTTTTCAAGCTGGTTTTCTCTTTTCCAACTAAAAATAGTGCGAGAAAAATTTTGTTGTGGAAAAGTACTGGACAAAATCGTGCAAGAAGTGCTTCCTAAAGTGCGGGACAACGCTGTTGGCGGTTGCGGCTATTTGTCCCTTTTTTTGCCCGTTGGTAAAAGTATGAAATTTTAATTGCAGATGAATTTGTATTGAAGGTACACACTAGTAAATTTTATGTTGGAATGCCACTAGACATAAAAAAAAAACAAATTAAATCTTTATCGTCCGAAGGTTTCAGACGAAAGACATTCCGGCCTATTGAGGCCACACCTCATCGACATTGTTGTTTCTGAATTCGCCGATGGATGGCGTCCGCATTTATCAATTAATTTGCGGTGCATTTGTTCGGCAATTGATCTCATTATGTCCTAATTAGGATTACCCGTTTGCGTGCTGATCACTTGTCGGTTTTATGTTAATTGGGTGATATCCTCAATTTGTTCGAATGCAAGTCTATTAATTACTTGTAAATTAGTTTTCAATTTAGATCGATTGTCCATCAATTAGCCAAATTGTTTTGCGCAGAATTTGATAGTATGATCTTCAGTTCCTGGTTGACCTCTTCTGGAGTGCTTCTACCGAAATTCCATTTATCTGGGGGGTAGGTTCGAGTCTGTTTGTCCAGAATCTGGATTGACGGTTATTGCTCCGATGAAGCCGTGGGTTCAATTCCCAGCGCTTGAAAACATCGCTCTGACGGAGCCGTGGGTTCAATTCCCACTCAACACAAAATTGATTTATACATTTTTTTCATTTATTTTTATTATTTATTTATTTCGAAATGTTGATATAAATAGTGAACAGCGCGTTTAATAGAACGTGCTCTGCAGTTTTCTCTTCTTCTTCACACAATCTGCAAATATCGTCTGAAACCAGTCCAATCGAATGCAAATGCTTTTTAAGCTTACAGTGTCCGGATCAAGCGACGATCCCTGATTCCGGCACAATTTGAGCAAATCAGAGGTTCGTTTCTTGGAGTGACCTTCCAAGAACATTTTGGACTGTCTGCACCCCACCGTCCTTGTCCAGTGGAGGTCAGCTTGGATGTTAATCCGGTCCAACAGTATTTCTTTTTTTTCAATTTGTGCAAATCAGAGGTTCGTTTCTTGAAGTGACCTTCCAAGAACAGGTTGGACTGTTTGCACCCCAACGCCTTGTCCAGTGGAGCTCAGCTTGTATGTTAATCCAGTTCAACAGTCTTTCTTTTGCCGGAGTTGTTGGCATTCCACAGAAAGGGACTGGTTCTGTGAATTTTCAGTCAGTTCCCTTTTAGCTAACTGGACCGCAGACTCATTGCCTACAATATCACTGTATCCACGATACCATAGTATAATTGTATTTGAGTTCGCTAGTTTTTTAAACCCTTGTAAGCAATCCCACGCTAAGTGGGATCTAAACCAAAATGCTTGAAGAGGAAGTAGTGCTGCTCTGCTGTCAGAGAGAATGTAGATCTTGTGACTCTTGTATCCTCTTATAATGTTTTCCCCGATGCATGAATTTCTGCTTGTCGAGGCTGGCATCTATATGGATCCTTGGTCTGTATCCGTATACTCCTGCTTCGACTCCCTTATTTGTCTTGGAGCCGTCTGTATAGTAGATAAGTGCCCCCTTTTCAAATTCAGGCGTTTTCCAGTCCTTGTGAGGTGGGAACCCTACTTTGAATGGTATTTGAAAGTTGTATCTTTGTATGATATTATCCGGAAGCGGAATGCCGAGAATAGGGTCGCTTTCAAGCTCTCTCACAAGGTCCTAGGAGGGTGTTTTCTTTGCTTCCATATCCTCAGAAGTTAGAACTCGGTACGTCATGATCCTGGCATCTTTTTGTACATACAGGTGTAGAGGCGAAAGATTTAAAATTACCTCTTTACCCCACCAGTCGATCACTAGTCCCATTCATTTTTAATAAATTTTGTGAGGACGTAAATTTCCGCGATAAATTTCCATACACAAACATTGAATTAAAACATTTAACACTGAATTGATTTTTAAAACTAAGAAACAAACATCATTCAACATAGAACACCCAAGACATAAATGAACAAAGAAAGCTGAAGAGGAGAAAAACACGAGCACAGAAAACGGAAAGAAAGGGAGCACTTTGGCAACAAAGAATCAAAATGCCTGAAAAGTCGGTGGGCCCACAACAATGCCTCACGCGACACTGTGCAGCGGGATAAACCCACCGACAAATCGCATGTAAAATCCGAAAGCCCTCTATAATGACGGCTGCATACACCGTCCACGAATCACAAAACAGTGAAAAATCCGAGTACTAACAAAATGATTCGCGAATGGTAAATGTTCTCCCAAACATATAAGCACCAGCGAACGACCAGAAGGGGGTCAGTCGGCAGTAATCTGCGTCTGCGAACAAGGTATTGTGTACTTACAGTTTCTCTTGTAGCAACGTTGACTATTGAGCGATTGATTCGACCTGTGATTCACAGCGTCGAAGAGAACGACGCCTCTAATCAGTTCCCAAGCTGGATAAGGCATTGTGGACTTACAGTTCCTCTTTGAAAGCTTGAGACTGGTTCATGTCCAAGCAGCGGCGACGAGCCCAGCAGCGACAAGCCAAGCAGCGGAGCAAGCCAAGCAGCGACGAGCCAATCAGCGACAAGCCAAGCAGCGGAGCAAGCCAAGCAGCGTCGAGCCAAACAGCGACAAGCCAAGCAGCGGAGCAAGGCAAGCAGCGACGAGCCTAGCAGCAACAAGCCAAGCAACAGAGCAGATCAGGCGAACAGAGACAAGATGACGATCAGTAACCAGGGTCAGGTTAGGACAAGAAGAGTTGTGTCAGGAGTCGAGCTAAATCCAGCTACGACGAACGACGCCAAACCACGACAAGCAGGCACAGCTGAACCAAGATGAACCAAGCAGAGGCCACACAGAGAGACGAAGACAGGGAAGGACGAAGCCAGGAAAGGACGCGCAGACAGGTGAGGACGAAGACAGGGAGAGCAAAGGCCACACAGAGGGACGAAGACAGGGAAAGAGCAGGAGGGTCAAGGCAAGACAAGTGAAGTCGTACCCACAGAAAATACGAATCGAGTCACGTTTAGCAGAGGCGGCGATCAGACGGCAAGGAGAAAACCCAAAGGAAATCAAATAATAATTTTAATGTATGTCAACTAAAAGTAATAAAGTGAAGTCAAATAAGAAATAAATATTTTGTAACGGATCCGGGCACCCGTTGAGCCTACCCCGGAAATTCAAGTCGTTACAATTTTATTCCCGATTGATAGGATGACATACTTGAGGACGGAGCAGCGTTAGACGGGAGATGGGTATTTCTTCACCTCTGAACCGCTTATGCTAGGAAGTTGAATCTTGGAAGGTATATTGTGATGTAAAGTAGTGGAGAATAATATAACCCCTGATCCTCCTTCACACTTTTTGTTGATTGGTAAACTCATCACTGATACAATGTCCCAGTACGAATTTCGAATTGTGTAGGCAACCAAAACGTTACAAAAACTGTAGCATGAACACGAATTGTTACACCATCCAATCGTTGGTCATCTGCTATTAAATTCCGATGATAAAAAGCATCGGTCACAATATTGGACCTTACACTCGCCCATGCCGTGTTACATGCATTAAGGCCTATGGCTTACTACCTACGTCGCATTGTAATTATGTGGGCCACACTGTGCAGCGATCATTTAGTAAACTTCAACCGTCATACATTTTCGAAACCCAAATAAACTTGATCCCGTCCTCTTTCTGTCTTACAGTTGGTACGACCGTTGTTCGGCCTATGCTTAAATTTTACACGCTCGAATTTCTTGCATTGCACTACAATTTTTGGTTTTTTGCCAAAACAATTTTTGCATAGTTGATCTTACTTCAAAGCGTCGGAGGGTATTGAACTGATCTCAAGTAGTCTTCTGTCTAATGCTCTCGAAAAAAATTAAACTGAAATAATCACATACTTGAGTTTTGTTAAGTTATCTTTGCTTTCTATTTTTAATTTTGAGTGTCAAATTAAATTCATATCTAATTGTCGCGAAAAAAAAATGCCAAAGTAACAAAGTAGTGTGGTGAATGCCAGCCAGCCCAATGTTTGTAAACAAAACATACAATTAACCGAAAGTTTCGTTTTTATTTAAAACAACGGAAAAAATCAAGCGGGAACGGAAATGGATTGCGATTGGGTTCACCTACTTTTCAGAATTTTTATTTTTAGTGACATAAACGTCCGACACACATATTCGTATAAATTCAACATAGCGATAACATTGCGACATTTGTTATCACAAACTTGTTGAACTTGGAATTTCGTATTTGGGAAACTTGTGAAAAAAAGCGCCACGACCTTACTACCTCGCGAAATCAATTGCAGCGTTTAGCTAGCGAAATCCAACGTTTGTATTCGTTTAAGCGATAACAGCAGTGAATTACCGCCATTAATAAATACTGTGATAACCCGTTTTAATGCGCACTAATGTCGGCTAATTGACCATTTTTATTCGTAACGTAATTCTAGAAAATCGCTCGAAGCATTAATGGCTTATCGAAAATTTTGACAAACCCTAGATTGCACAAAATTTTGGCAATAAATTTCGTTTTCAACAATAAGCAAGTCTAGGACGAAATGGTAGCTTGAACACATGTTTCGAGGGAATTGGGGGTCGGTACAAAGGTCCGCACCCTCAAATCCCGCCTACGAATATCTCCAGGCTTAAAAAAATATCATGTTTTAAAAATATTACATTTCAAACCCATTGAATTTTTAAATCTTTAATAACGCGATAATCTCGTGAAATTCCCAAATTTGACAATTTTTTTTGTTGAAAAAATTAAATTTTTCATCTATAACTTTCCCAAACCTACACCCAAACCTCTACCACGCAAAATATGGCCACAGAAGAGTGTCCACCCAATCCGCCCACTAAAAAATTGGACTTAATTGGCCACACAGGATGAGGTATGAGCCTTCAAACTCATTTGCATATGGAGTATATACGGCGGACAGACGGACTTTTTTTAGTTATGCATTTCGGGATCTACTACACCTGAAACGTGACAATACGAAATTAGAGGATTGACAATTTTTTTTTTAAATTACGGATTCAATTTAATAATACAGTATTGTTATCGATTTTTAAAAAAAAAAATTTGCTACCCTGAACATTTTTTTTTTCACGTTTCATGACTAGTAGACACGACAAAAGCAAAAAAAATTTTCAGTCCGTCTGTCCGCCGTACGCCGTAGGCCGTACGTCGACCGGTGTACGTAAAATTGTTTGAAGGCTCGTAGCACCCAAACCTTTTGAGCTATTTAGTTGAATTTTTTTTCGTAGATAGACTGGGTAGGCCCCTTGAAGTGACCAAATTGTGAGGGGTGGGGGTGTAAGGGGGATGTGAGGGAAGCGTTTTAGACGAAAAATTTTGGTTTATAGATCTCAGCAACCGCTTATGCTAGGAGGCTGAAACTTCGAAGTTATATAGAGCTTTGATAGTGGACCCATTTTCTAAAAAATTGCCGATATGGGTGAATGGGTGAAGGAGTGGGGGGAAAAATAATGCGTCCGTGACGCTCGAAAGCCGAGATTGAGACATTCTAAAATCCATATCTCCTAAACTGTTAATGTCACGAAATTAAAATTTAATGAACATCTGTAGGTATACTAGGAGAGTAGATCCGAAACAAATTTTTGAGTTGGGACAGTGGCGTACGGGGGTGGGGGATGAAAAACTTTAGATTACGATATCTCTCGAACCAATTGCACTAGAAAAATAAAATGCAGTTTCTGTATAAAGGTTGACCAATAAAGTTTGCTGAAAGTAAAATTTTTAAGGGGGCGGTAGAGCATGGAAGTGGAGGGGATAAGAATTTTTTAAAAAAAACACGTCTCACATCTCAAGAAGAGTGTAAGATAGACGCTTACCAGAAGTAGGCCTAATAGACCCCTATCTGGAAAAAAAAGTATGGTGGTGGGGGTGTACGGGGTGATGGTGTAGGGGTGAGGGTGGGGAGGGTGAATAAGAAAAAGTTTCGATTTTTATATCTCAAGAACCATTAATGATATAAAACTGAAACATGGTATTTGGATAGACATGTAGTAGTAGCATGTTGGAAAAATATAATTTTTTTATAGGGGTAGTATGGTACGGGAGTGGGGGTGTTTTTCTTATCTATAGAACGGCTTATGCTACAAAGTTGAAACTCGATACGTATATGTAAATCAACCAGAAAATTAGTTTAAATAAAAAAAATTTTCAAATATTCATTGCCGTTTGGATGGGGAGCGAAAAAAATGATCAGTGCAAATGGAATGCATATATTTTCACGATTTTCGTCATATCTAGTAGGTCTTCCCAAATATTGAATTCATTTTTATTCTACAGCTTCTTCATATAATTACCTAGAAAGTGTTTTCAGGATTTTTTGAAATTTTACCTCTAAGAGGGTGTAAACGGGTTTTACCTTTTTCACGAATTCTGCCGTATCCCCCAGGTCTGATCGATATCGAATATGTCTTCACTTTCATGGGCTTGCGTAATAATCGCCTAAAATTTGTTTTTAAGTATTTTCCTTTTTCAGCCCTTAAGAGGGTATAAAAGGGTTGAACACGTTTTCACGAATTTCGTCATATCTTTTAGAAGTGAAAAGAAATTGAATTGGTTTTTACTTTCTCGTGCTGTCTTCACATTTATTTATTAACTCCTTTCAGGATTTTTGGATATTCAACCCCCAAGTGGGTGTAAGGAGGTTGCATATGTTTTCACAGATTCTTACATATTGCTGAGATCTGATGATACTCGTAAATCGAATTCATTTTTACTTCCTAAGGTTTCCCATATAAGCGCCAAAAAGTCAATTTCAGTATTTTTAGATATTCAATCCTAAGGGGTATAAGGGGTTGTATGCTTTTCAAAGTTTCGACGTATTTCTTAGGTTTGATGAAATATTTGATCGCTTTTCACTTCCACAGTGAAAATGCCTACAAATGCGTTTCTCAATTTTTGGATATTCAACCCCCAAACGGTTTGCATATGTTTTCACAATTTTTGCCATCCCTTAGTTCTGTTTAGATATAAAATTGGTTATTGCGCCATTTGATGTGATGACCTAAAAACCAATTTCACGATTTTTCGAATTTCAAGAACCAAGGGGTTGTAAAAGGTTTGCTTACGTTTTCACAAATTTTTTAAAATCCCTCTTGTCTCATGAGGTATCAAGTTGCTTCTTATGAATTCGTTTAAAAACCTGTTTCCTAATTTTTTCGAAACTCAAACCCCAAGTGGATATAATGGGTTTGTATACGTTTTAACAATTCGTCACATCTCTTAAGTCTGATAAGGCAGCAAATTCGTTTTTACTTCTATGGGCATTTAGTGTACATAATATACCGAAATTCGGATAGTCTACACGGGCTTTTTTAATGTTTAATCGGCTAAAAATCTCCTTTTTAAATATTTTTATTTTAAGAACAAAAATTAATTTTCCAAGAAACGTCATAATCTTGAAACAACTGATGATAGACTCCGACTTTGACCGCTCCCGAACTTTTACCCAAAAAATAATAAAGTTTCACCCAGACCATTGGCAGATTTTTTAGTAATGTTTAAACAAAAAAAATTTATTAAAACGGCATGCGTTAGTTATTTAAAATTTTTGTTTCAAATTAGGAACACGTTAAATTTTGTAAGTAACTAAATTTAATGCTTGTTTATGTTACATTAAAAAAGTTCCACAAATAGCGCTAGAAAATTCTAGATGAAATATTAGAGTATTTTCACTTTAATCCAGCACATAAGTTTGGAACGCATAGAACCAAGCCTCGTACGAAAAAAGTTAGATATTATTTTTTTTTATTTATAGCCAAAAACTCCAAATCCGTTTACTGGCTGTCCGTCAGCCTGTCTGTTCGTCCATCTGTCTGTTTGCACTATAACTCATGAAATTTGATTCCTTATAGTATATCCTGAACAAAATTCGTACTAAAACGGGCTATCGATACAATGCAAGGTCTCATGAACTTCTCGCATTAAATGTGATATTTATAAACTGTCTTTGATTGATTGACCTTAATCGTTGTAAATAATAAGTTAATTTGTTCACTCAGTTCCTTTCCAAGCTCAAGGCAATATAAACCCGGACTGATCGTAAAAAAGCCGATTACTTTGAAAAATTCTACGCATTTCACAGAATAGCAGTGTCCAAATGTCCGGATTTTCGTTAAACGATCGATGGCAAAGAGTCTCACGCTAGTACCTACGATATTTACCTTCTTTGGTAAACCACTATCGCGGAAAAAAGGTGACATTCGAGGCAGTTCCGGATCTGTTAATAAATAATCCAATCGAATCGATGGATTGCGATCGCTTTCATAGTAGGAAGTTAATGGTGAAAAGTTTTTTTTTCCAAGGCTTTGTAACAACTCCTCGATCGTGCGAATTGCACAATGAAGTGATCGCGGTAGATGTCAAGTACCTATCTTAATGTCGTTGCGCTAAGTTGAAAATGTCTCGAAGGCACATTGCGAAGTCTAACACGAATGAGTGCAGATCAATCACCCACATTCGTTTGGTAGCTAAAAAGTTTGTAGGATTGTCGGCACTTCAAGATCTCAATCGTCTATTGCACTGACTCATTTCGCATTGCTTTTCAATTGCAATTCCATTTAAAATGGAAAATTTCTCTTCGGGCCATAAAAGACGGTGTCTGTGCGCATTTTAAAAGATTCGATGAATATTAGACAAGCCATTCACATTACCTGCTTGCCTACATTTGGTTCTTGTTGTTGTATTTTTTTTACTGCTCACCGGTGTTATGTAAAAGTCCAAATTGCAAACTTTGCAATGCAAACGAGTCTGGTTCGATAACCTTTGTCAGTGTCATAGTTGGCATAGAAAAAGCGTTTTATAGTTCCGCTGCTTAGCCGCCACCGTGACATTGGGATAGAGTAAGGTATAATTATGTGATATGGTGTACAGTGAGGTTGGTCAGAGGTTAATTATTCCATTCTGGTCAAATGCAGCTACATTGTATGGACATCCACGTGTGAGCGCTAATTGGCTTTTAAAACGTGTTAAAAACGTCACGAAATGGCTTACATTCGGATCAAGTCTCTCTTATTCAACCGACTTGCCCACTCGTATCAATTATCTACGCTTTCAAACTAGACGAGCAGCGTCTTCTCCAGTCGAAGAATACGTGTACTGAAATAACGTGAATATTTCACCATTTTACGCATCAAGTCACCTACTAAAGGCGAAGAAACAAATTGATAAAAGAACTGCCAACAGTCTGGGCGCAACGTTATTATTTTTTGGGTAGAAACCTACTTTCTATACTACTGACAACCTAAAAAAATACGTTCCTATTAGCCGTCTTGGTATTGCGGCTACGCACACGTTTGTATGGTGCTATACCACAGAAACTGCAAAGCCGTTTCCAGTTTTGCTTCCTGTTTCTCCCATTGCTTCCGTTACTCTCGTTGCACTCGTTACTCCCATTGCTCCGTTGCTCCCGTTCCTCCGTTGCTCCCTCTGCTTCCGTTACTCTGTTGCTCTCGTTGCTCAGTTGCTCCCATTACTTCCGTTGCTCTCATTGCTTCGTTGTTCCCGTTGTTCCTGTTTCTCCGTTGTACCGTTGCCCCCGTTGCTTCCCTTGTTTCCTTTACTTCCGTTGCTCCCGTTGTTCAATTTTGTCAAGCGTGCGCACTCATACACCTATTCTAGAATGGTTTTACTAATTCAGAAACCTACGCGGACGTTCGTTCAACAAATCGCCAAAGTTTCATCGCAATCGGATCAATGGTATAGGAACGCATACGGGACAAACAAACAAACATAAACAAACAAACAAACATAAACAAACAAACAAACATAAACAAACAAACGAACAATCCATTTTTATCTAACGTCCATGTTTGTATGGTGCTATGCCACCGAAACTATGCAAAGCCAGCGGTATCCAGTCTTGCTTCCTGTTGCTCCTGATGCTCCCGTTTCTCCGTTGCTCCCGTTGGTCCGTTGCTCCCATTGCCCCCATTGCTCCGTCGCTCCCATTCTACCATTGTTCCCGTTGCACCGTTGCTCCCATTGGTTCCGTTGCTTCCGCGGTTCAATTATATCAAGCATGTGTGCTCATACATCGAAAATGCATGAACTGCTGCTAAACTACATGAAATACACTCATTTGTTGAAATGGATCGCGCGCCACCAATTGTAAAATAATTTTACTAATGCAGATCCCTTCGCGAGCGTCACCTTAAAAAATCTCCAAAGTTTTATCGCAATCGGATGAATAGTATCGGAACGCATACGGGACAATCAAACAAACAAACATTCATAGAGAAAAATTATCCATTTTCTGAGCTTCTGATCATAAAATTACACACAAAGTGTCATACAACAGTCTGCTGTTCAAAATTTGTTTATCTTGAAGGGTTGTTTTAATTTCCGTCAGTTGAAAATATTCAACTTTACCATTTGGTAATAGGAACGCATAACTAATACACCGAAAACGCACGAACTTCCGTTAAACTATATGAAATACTCTAAATTGTTGAAATGGCTCGCGTACCACCAATTATAAAATTACTTTACTAATGCGGAAACCTTAGCTGGCGTGCCCTTAACAAATCACAAAAGTTTCATCACAATCAGATGAATGGTTTAAGCCTCAGTTATAATGGTTCCGATCCGATACGGCAACGTCGGAGGAGAAAAATTTCTAGGCACATTAATTTCGATCCGACATTCGTCAAAGGGACACTATCGAGGTGTAATTTTGATTTTCTGTAAGACGAAAGAGGTGGTGAAATTCAATAATTCACCTTTTAGCGTCGGAATGGATAGAAGTTGAAAGTTTGTCAACTTTACCCCTCCGTTTTGTGTCTCGGCTAATGAACGGAACGATTGTGACTAGTCGTTCCGAAATACCCTTTAGATGTGTGTCGGATGGAGAAACTCAATACTGCCCGTTTTCCGGATCGAATCGGATCGGAACCATTTTAACTGAGGCTTAAGGAGCACATACGGGACAAACAAAGAAACAAGCAAACAAGCAAACAAACAAACAAATAAACTAACAAACAAACATTCATTTTTATATATGGAAATATAGATTAAAAAATGTTATTACTGTATAATGTAATTTTAATTTTGTTTTTATTTTTTTTTTGCAGGTAAATATGATCTTCCGGCCTAACAATTTGTGGTATTTATGAAGCAATTTATAGTTTTAAATAATTTGTTTACTGAATTAAAATTTATTATTATTTCCACACAGTGTGAAAGAAGCCAAAATCCTAATATTTACTCAAGAACGTACAGAAATTTACACGACCAATTAGGTGTGCTCTTTTTCGTCCCTATCCAGTGCAGAGTAGGTTATCGGCAAAAAACAACAAAATTAATCACGCGAGCAGATTAACATAAAGAAAATCTGCCAAATTTATGTATTATACGAGGCTTGTGTTCACCAAATCAAGAAAAAAATTACCCAAATTTTTTTTTGCTTCAAATTTATAGCGATATAATTGTTTTTATAGTACATGCTCCATTTTAAATATAATATGTAAATGTGGAGAGGGATTTCCTAGAGGTTTTTATCATACACAAATGGGTGTTTCCAAAATGCAGTAAAAAATCTTGATATTAGCAAGGGGCCGGATATGATGTAAATTTAGCGATTTCGTTGAAAAACTGTGCCTTATCATCTTTTGACTGATATGTAACAAATCGCATACTTCTGATGAATTCATAGAGAAGTAGACAATTTCGTATATTGTAGCAATTTCTAAATCAGGCAACGAAAATTTAGTAAAATATTGTAAACCAATTTCCAAGATTTTAACGATTCCCAAGAGTTTTTAGAGCATTGTAAACGACCGGTTATACTTCTTAATTAAAGAACATCTAATATATCTATGTATCAACAAGGTCGATCCACTGCTACGAATCTATTTCTATTTGTAAACTATTGTATTAGTTCCATAGAGGAAGGTACCCACCAAACATTTTAACTCGTATGTAACTTGTCGGTGGCAAGCAAAACCCTTGCGGCAACAATTGCAAAAGCCTCGAAAGTAAGTAATTATACGGCGGACTAAAATGCTTCTTGCCGGTAAGTTACAAATGGCAACTCAAACGCAAGTTGCCCGATTATCGCTTTGAGCAAGGGTAGTTTATCAGTTCACTTGCTCAAAACGATAATTTGGCAATTAACTTCTAAGTGGCGATTTTAGACTAACATTTAATTTGATCACCGGTTATTAAAAATCACTTTCACTCGTACCAAAAAATGCAATAAATAACACAAATGTTCTTTCCGACTGATGCGCAACTAATAAATACCTAATGAATATATGCAATATAGTCTCTATCCATTTGCGAAAAGCGTGCCATTTCTAAGGATTAAAAAAATGTTATCCTTACAAATTGCAATCTTTTTGCAAGCATTTAGCAAGAATTTTTAAATCATTATCTGTGTCAAATACAATTCGATGAAAGTGCTAGCTGATCGCATTTTATTTCCCCTTGCCTAATGCTTGCTGCCAGCAAACCCTCGCCAATATGTTTGCTGGGTAGTCAGATTGATACCAATATACACTTAAAAAAAACCTTTAATTGAGTGCAACACGAATTATTAATTGAAGAATTACCCCAATTCTAGGGTTTGATACCAAAGGAAAAACTCGTATCTATGAAAAGAAAGCAATTGGTACTGATCGACGGCGTTGACTCCGCTGGTTTCGACGTTGTGTCACGAGCACCACAAGGTAACCATTAGGGACCCTTACTTGTTCTAAACTTCATTAACGACGTCCCCTTCAATATCCATAATCACATTCTTGGAAGAATTTCGAGAAATTTATCAAATGTAATTTCAGTAGAAGTGTATCCAAATGCAATATCTTTTCTGCCTTCAGACGTTTTTAACTGAATATTAAATTGGTTACTTATTTTTGCCAGTAGTTGAAGTTAAAGATCTTGGTATTTCACCTAAATATGATCTTCAATGAGAAGGTATATATGGTACAATACAATTCCTATTTCGTGGCTAAACGATTTCTAGAGTTATACTGAGTTAATTTCGTGAATACCAAGTTTCCGGATTCCAAATTTCATTGATTTAAAAAATTAAAATAGTGATAGTTTTTTTCATCCTAATTTTAATCATTTACAAAATTTGAGCCTTACTGAACAACGCGCTTTCGCATTAAGATGATATTCAGATACAAGCATACTATTTTAAGAACTTTGTATTGAAGTTAAAGGAAAATATGAACAGTTTTTTGTCACATATTTGACACATGTAAGTAACGAAGTATTTTAGTAAGCAAGCAAAAAGCATTACAGGATCACTCGTAAAATGTGTCGACGGGCTTACGGATTTTTGAATACGCGAGTGTGAGGTACCCGAAAAGGCTAATTTTTATCAGTAGACTAACGTGAAAAATTTTCGAGCTAAACGATTTTTAAGTTTTTATACAATTCATCAAATATCATTTTCAAGGGGTTTTGTATAGCAACTACTCGTACATGGAAGACTTGCTTTAAATTGCTCGAAGTCATTCTCGACCTACACATAAAAAAAATCCTTAGAATTCTACATTTTTTGAATAGTAGGCGAATATGCCACACCTTTTCAAGTAAATTTACATAGGGATGTAATAGCCAATTTGAATGTAATTTTCAATTTTCGGTCAGTAAATTTCAACTTCAAAAGCAGCGAATTCACTGGATATTCTCTTGAATTTACACTCTAAAAAGTGTATAATTATAACTCTTTAAGATACACTTATTCTACTTCTAATATTATTTCTTACTTACTAAAGCTCTTGGCTGTAGTCGAACCCACGATCAATTATGGTTTTGCTGCTTAGTTTGGCGCCACCGAAGACGTTTCATTTTCATTTCAGTAGAAAAAAAAATCTTCGTGGTTTCATATATTACATGTTTTTCGTCTTAAAATTCAAATAGATAAGGAGAATTACACGGAAAAGAATGTAATTTTCAATTCATATATAAAAATAGTTAATTATACACGAAATGTTGCGTAATTTGGTGAGCCTTTTCATGTAAATTAGTTATTAGTTCAGTTGAAAAGTACATAAATAATTTACTAATACCGGTAATTTCGTTCAATTTTTTAAAAACAGTGTAGGATATACTGATGCATATTTCATGTTTTAAATTCCTAACTTCAACCCTGCAGGAAAAATAGGCATGATTCAGAACTGAACCAATGCCATCACAGCTATGATTTATACCGGACCGTTCCATGATTTTTTTCGCGATATGCACACCCAACCAGTATGAAATATCAGATCTGACATTTTGGTCTGACTCTTACCATACTAATAATACCTATGTCCTAGCTTGCGAGTCCTTCATGAATCACATCTTATCGACACAGTAAAATTTCAGGTCTGACACATAAAATCACAATCAGGTATTGGTAGTAATACCTGTGTCATATCTTACGATTACTATATAAATCACAGCTGATTTGTACCTGACCGTTCCATGATTTTATTCACGATATGCATACCCAACTAGTATGAAATATCAGACCTGATATTTTGGTCTGACTCTTACCATACTAGTAATATCTACTCTAAAAAAAATTGAGTTATTTGTGTTAAATCTTACACTGAATTTTTTTTTGATACCTAGGAGGAGGTAGAGGACTCTTCTAAGACACTATTTTTCTACTACAAATATTATTTTTCACTTACTGACTTAATAAAACCCATGGCTGTATGTAGGAATCGAACCCGGTGTTAAAAATTTTGGATTGGCGCGCGTAACCACTGCGCCATCGAAGACCTTTTATTTTCATTTCCCTACGTGCATCTTAACTCAGTGTGGATTAACTAAGTTACCGCAACATACATTCGGTTGGCGGAACACACATTCGTTTATCACAATTGAAAGATGCCGTAAATCGTTTGTGATGATCAACATTCTATTGGACGTTTCAGACTTATCGATAAGCCAAAATTAGAACTGATTTTGGAGTATTAAAATCAGACCTTTCAACTTTTCCCCCAAAAAGTTATGATTCATATCTTACGCATACATTAAATGTCATAGCTTTCATTTCGGACCTAACGAATAGGTCAAACTCAAGTCTGATTTTGGTGTGTTCAAATCAGGCCTTAAGACTTTTCCTAGATCATGATGTGATTCATATCATACGCATATGGTGAATAATCAGACCATGCATTTCGGACTTATCGATAGGTCAAAATCAGATCTGATTTTGGAGTGATTGAAATCATACCGTTTAATTTTCCATGCAAAGTAGTATGATTCATATCATACACGTCGAGCGAACGTCATACCTTGCGTTTTGGGAAAGGCCGAAATCTGGTATGATTTTTGTATTATTTAAATCAGGCCTTACGACATTTTCTACAGGTAAGAGTTAGGTCGTGAGCACGTATTTCAATGAGTTTTGTTATGGGGGGTGCTACACGAATTCTCTTAAGCTTGTATTACACCGTATGCCACTATGTCAAATATTAGACTATTCTGGCTGGCCTATGCAGTCAGATAGTGTTATCGTCAAATTTTTGTTTGCTACATTATTTTTTCGCTCTATTTTGACAGAAAAAACTTTGATTGCACTTTTCGTCATATTTTTACAAATATTTGACAGCATGTCATACAGTTTAATAATAGGTACCAAATATTAAATTCTTATAAAGGGTTATTCAATAGGGACATAACAATTTTGTATTTAAATAAAACACAGAATAATTGAGATAATTTTCAAACGTTGCTCGTTCGTGAACTTCACCATGATAAAAATGTAAACCTTGACTGAGGTTTTGACATTGACAGACCAGCAAAAATATTTAAGGGTGCGTTAGTATTGAATAACCTTTTAAATGCGTTTTTCGATTATCATGCAAACGGGCGAACGAACAGATTTGGGTTAAAAATAGGAGTCTAATGTGTTTTTTTAATGTCTAGTTTCCCCTTTTAAATGGACAATTAATCAATAAAGGTCAAATTGATTATCAAAGATACCTTAAAATTCCGTAATTCGTCAAAAGTACTAAGCCTACAATTGAACAAAAACTGACGACATTCTCAATCAATTACGAAGCCATAGAATATTCTATTCTAAGAATCGAATGGAATGTTATTTTTGGAAGCATCTGTTACACTGAAATCAAATTCAGAAAATACATGCAAAAATCCCCAAAAAAAAAAAATTATAATCATAGCCAGTCATGTGATAAAATTGTATGCGCGAATAGAAAGAGCAGCTCTCGCGGGGGAGGAGGCCATTGGAAAGATGCTTTCTTTCTTCTTTCGAAACCGAAAATAAAAAAAATTTTTACGCATTACAAAAACATTCAATTGATTAATATCAAACGTCAGATAAATGGACTAACTTCCTACGAATTTCTTACTATTTGTTTAAGTCGTACGTAACATCAACGTAAGTCCGATGGCCTAAAGAAAACATTTGCGTTGACAATAAAAGTCGCAAAAATTATACCACCTACATAAATAGTCCATTTGCGCTTGTAGCTGACGTACAATTTCTTGTAATTTCTGTATCAATAATATCCATAAATGTACATTACGACTTATCAGTCACCCCCGGCCTTACCCAACTTGAAAAAGACACTATCTGATCTGAACAGTACTCGCAACGCGAACATCATCAATTTGTAACGCATTATTAAAGCGTTTTGGACTGTGCCACATGGCGCCCAACTGATAAGTTACTTACTCGTGTTTTATTGATTCTATTTTCTTGGATTGTTTTGTTATTAACTTAAGTAGCTCGGCTTTAAGCGAATAATATTTGTCGCATTTGACCCATAAATATTAAGTAGTTCGTCAGCATGAGGTTTACTAAACAAATTATCTTTTAATAATAACGTACATGTTGTGTTGTAAAATTGAACTGAAATTGAATATCTAGAAAGTTGTGGTTTCACGTTTTGTGGATATCCCAAAAAATTAAAAATATTCATGCGCTCTGAATGCGATTTACGAACGGTCAGAGGAATTCCAGTTTTAAATTCCAGTTTTGCAATTTACCACTTTATTCGACATAAGAATAATGAAATCTTTGTTAACAGCGATTTTTTTGAATATGATAAAACTTCTCTAACTCGAACTTCTTTCCTGTAAATCGAATTTTGATCATGTCACTTAAATTTTGGGGAAAAAATAAATGTATTCCCTAACTAGAATTTTCTATAACTAGAAATATTTTTCGTGGCAGTTGATTATTTTATTTCGAGTAAGTACAACTTACTGCATATTAACTTTAAAGGGAAGGAGTTCGGGAGAAATAATGTCGCCTTTCGATTCGATCGGAAATAGGACTTAAAGTTAAAAGTACGTGGTAAAGTTATTTCAGTTATTAATAACTTAATAAGTGTTATTAATAAAGAAACGGCAAAAATTTTACGGCCATAGATTAGTATGTCGTTTGTATGTTTTATCCAGTTTTCTAGCAATTAACATATGTGCGAAGGAAATTTTTTTTATTTGGGCCACGGAAAAAGGGTTACTAATAAGGTTGCCAGATTGGGCTATTTCCCGCGATTTGGGCTATTTAAATGTTCAATTCGCGGGTAAAAATTTCAAAAAGCTGCTTATAGCTTTTTGGGCTATTCGGCCAAGGCACTTAGGGTTATTTTGCTAGTTTACAACAGACCTGATTTACGAGGAAAAAATTAAAATATAATAGAAACATACTGCAGTCACGATCGGCTGCAAGCCAATCGTATAATACTCTAGATGAATACTGAACTCCGATTTATATTGTAGTTGGGGATAAAGTAGAATTACGCGTGTGTATGTTGTATGTCCTTTATTAAGGACTGCCATTAGATTGCTACTAAAACTAAAAGACAATATTCAGTGTTTAATTTCATATCTTAAACTGGGTAATTCATCAAACAAAAATGTCCTTTTTGAAGGACTTTCGCATGGGAGGTGCAGGAAGGACTCACTCGATTCCTTACATGTTTATCCTTTTCCTTGGAACCATTTAAAAATGAACGTGTACAAAATTTCAAATTCGTAGCTTGAAGCGTTCAAAAGTTATCGAAAAATATTGTTGAATACGTGTCTTAAGGACATTTTGTATGGCAGGTACCAGAAGGAGTAAAAGGATTTTGCTGATTAGTAAACTCGAACTTTGTTTTCACTCAAAACTAATTTGTACAAAATTTCGAGTTCATAGCTAAAATAATACTTGAGTTATAGTGAGTTCCGTAAATTAAGTGAAGGCTATTTGACAGGATATTTGTATGGCAGCTACACGAAGGACTAATAGGATTTTCTTCATAATCATACATTTAGCTCCAACTATTGGAAAAATAACACGTACAAAATTTCAAAGACGTAGCTTAAACCTTTCTGAAGTTATCGGCAATATTCTTGAACACGTGTTTTAAGGACATTTTGTATGGCAGCTACCAGAAGGAGTAAAATAATTTCGCTGATTAGCTAACTCGAACTTCCTTTTCACTCAAAACTAACTTGTTTAAAATTCCGAATTCGTAGCTAAAAGATTACTTGAGTTATAGTGAGTTTCGTAAATTAAGTCAATGCATTTTGACAGGATATTTGTATGGCAGCTACACGAAGGACCAACAGGATTTTCTTCATAATCATATGCTTAGCTCCAACTATTGGAAAAATAACACATACAAAATGTCAATGTCGTAGCTTAAACCCTTCTCAAGTTATCGACCAATATTCTTGAACACGTGTTTTAAGGACATTTTGTATGGCAGCTACCAGAAGGAGTAGGACGATTTTGCCCGTTAACGAACTTAGCCTTACAAATTCAACCAAACATCCAGATTCAAAATTTCAAGATCCTAGGTGAAGGCGTTCTTGAGTTATCGTGTTCACGGACAGACGGACGGACGGACGGACGGACGGACGGACGGACGTCAGGCGGATTTGAGGTTTTTGGGCACAAATAAACAAAAAATAATATATAACTTTTTTTCGTCCGAGGCTTGGTTCTATGCGTTACAAACTTTTCGGCTGGATTAAACTTATAATACTCTATATGATTTCATCTAGAGTATAAAAATTAGAAAATTTAATTTCAGTCGTCTCTGGGGTTAAATCTGCTAAAACTCAACGCTCAAATACAACGTTTGCAAACTACGTCTTATCATAAATCCTTTTGCCTCTAAATTTCGGTTCTCCAGTCATAATATTGAAAAATTATAGTTCACACGATATCTATTTGGTATTTGCAAAGTAAAAGTAATTTAGAATCGGTTCATTATTTGTGAACTTTCTACAAATGAACCGCTTTCTTTGAAGTTATAGACACCCGTAGAAATATGACATACAAGAGACAATAGATTTACCAATATTGATGACTGTAAATTACAGTTCCTTTATTTTTTGCGTAATTTATTAATTATAAATTTTGCTGGAACCTACCAATTACAGACACGTGTTGCAAAAATTTAAATTTAAATTTCTAAAGTTATTGTTACATGTGTACTCTGACAACCCGAACTACTCACTTATTATTGATATTAAAGTATCCAGAGAAAAACAACAACTCTACAGAGCTCTATATACTTCTCGCGTGTTCTAGACACTTCACGCATGTAATAAACCTTCCGCGTTCCACACAAGCATATATGCTGGAGATTTCTCAACTCAACACATGCAGTATGTAAACGCCGCAGAGCCGGGGGATAAGTTGATAAGACGACGGTCTACACGAAACCGTATTTTGAAAGTGATTTTCATCGATAAAAGCGATGAAGTAGTAAATTAAATCGAACTATGTTTTACTTGAAAACCAGACGAAATTATTTCTCAATTATAATTTTACCTTTAATTTGCACAAAATACGTTTTTCAAATACGATTTTTAAAGTGGTGATAAATTCGAATTTATGTATTCACAAAATATTTAGATTACAGTGTTTCTTACGAATTCTGGAAGTTCGTTCAGTTCGTCGTTGAAATCTCAATTGTGTCTAACACGTTTAGGTAGGTCTATTAAAATTGCAATTGCGGTATTTGTGCTACAAGTCTTCATGTGCGGATTTTGGGCTATTTCATAAGCTCACACGACGGGTTCTGCAGCCAACTATCTGGCAACCCTGGTTACTAACAATTTTTATAATAAATCGAGTTTCATGTCTCAAGAAATATTTGAGTCAGGATCTTTGGAATTTATACGACAGGCCTAGTCGACCCCTACCAGGTGTAAAAATTTGAAGTATGTAGTTGAGGGTGGCGATGATGAAAAGCAAAATATTTCTTAAATCTCATGAATTTTCGAAGACAACTGCCACTTGGTTATAATGGGCTAAAGTAGTAGCACGTTCTAAAAATATAATTTATGATAGGGGTGCCGTGATAAGGGGGGAGGTGGATTTTTCTTTTATCTTAGAAACGGCTTATGCTAGAAAGTTGAAACTGTGTGCATACGTAGGTACTAGAAAATTAATTGAAGCAAACCAAAATTTCAGATTCGTTGTCATTGAAAAGGGGTTCAAAATATTTTCACGAATTTCGGTATATTTCTTAGGTCTTAGATATGTCGAGTTTCATTCCCTTCCACTAACTCTTCAGATGACTCGGGCCATAAATATAAATTTATTTCAATTTTTAACAAAGAATTCGTACAGTTAATTAGAATTTCAGTGATCAGATTTTATATTTTTGCATCTGTAGTTACAGTTTAGATTTTTACTAAAATTCGTTCTTTCTTTATTATCTTAATTTTAAATCCAAGGAATAACTCCTCAGATGAAGGCGTAGAAATTTTTTCGGGCCACTAAGAGAGGTCGCACACTTTTTCACGAATTCTTTCATATTTCTTAGGTATGATGGGATATTGGATTGATTATTGCCTAAAAACTATTGAAGATTTTTTTTTTATTTTCACGAATTTTACGATATTTCTTGAGTTTGATGTAATATCAAACTGGTTGTTACTTCCGCTGCTTATAAATTAAATTTTTTTTTGGATATTCATGCTTTAAGGGAGATTAAGCAGGTTGAATATGTTTTCACGAATTCCGCCATATGTTTTAGGTCTGATTAGATATTGAATTCGTTTTTATTTCCTTGGGTTTGTTGTTTATTTAAATTTTTGTATGAATAAACATGAATGTTAAAAGCTTTATCTTGCAAACGATATCTATTGACAAAATTAATTTTCCAAATAAGTTTCTTCTCTCGAAACAACCACATCTCGATTATGACCCAAACTTGTAATTGTTGTAATAGTGTAGTGTCGAGACTTCTGTTGCACTTTGACTACAAATGCTGCCCGGCCTTTGTGCCGAAATATAATAAAGTTTCACCTGGCTGCTTTCTTTTCTACCTTTTCAATTATTGGTGCTACAATAATTTTGATTTTGATCATCAAGTTCAATTTAACTCGAACAAACTGAGATAGAACATCGCCTTAATTTAAATTCCAAATTCTAAATTTATTTACACTCCAATTCATTAAATCAAATGACAAACAACTCACGATTTTGCTATAGTTGACCCGATATTGAAAACTTTTGTAAACAAAGCGGAAAAAAGAAATAACTATTATTAAAATATTATAATTTCATCGATGGAATAATGATGAAGTGGATTGAAAATTGAATAACAATTAGAAAAAAAAATTGGAGTCCTGGATATGTTGAATACAATTTGTTCTTATTTCTTTATACTTAAATTTTATTTAACGTCTGATCATGCTCGTCTGCCTAGGACCATTCCAAATAAAATTTATGTATTTTATGGAAATAACATTCTTATTTCGAATTCAAAGATCAAAAACTCCAAACTTCGAAATTGGATTTTTTTTTTAAATTTCAGCATAACATCTTTTTGCGACAAGGTAACTTTGGGTTCAATGCTTTTGAGCAGATTTTTGGCATTTCTTTAGTAAAGTCACATGGTCCATTTATCATGTCTTTTGATTAGGATTACCGGTCGTTACATTAAAAAAAGAAGCAAAAACGGCGGTCAAATTCAAATACTCTCCACAAATTAGGAAAGTTAGTTGAATTTATGATTGAAAATTAATTCCATCTTGAAAACTAGGTAGTAACTGGATAGGGATTTATGCAGCAGCAGCAGTTGTACCAGTTTGTTTAGTTTGCGATCTTCCTGAACGACATAATTTTTTATAAACTTGTTAACTGGTTTCACACACCTTCTTTAGTTATTTTTTCTTTTTTTTTTGGTACACGACCTTGGGGTAAAAATTGGCTTAATCGCATTTGAGTCAATTCGATGAATCGATCGATTTAAATTAAAGTTGGTATCGCATTTCATTGAGCTTAGAGATTTCGTTTTTGGTGTCGATCTTGGTTTTTATTTATCGCATTTATTCGAGTTACTAAAGTGTTTTCTCCAATATCCTGTAACAGAATAAACATTTTCTTAAAAGAGTGCATGTTCAGAAATCCTTGAGGTATGTAAGAGTAAGACATGGTGTGCAAGACTTCCTCTCAGACCAATAATTCTACGCTTTTTTTTTAAAGCTGGACCAAGGATTTTCAAGACTGACAAAACTCTGGGCTCAACAATATTCTTAGTATTTTGGGTTAAAGTCCGTGACGCCGCTAAATGATACAGGTACTTAAGTTTATAAAATACTTGAGAAAACAGCCACCTAACCTCACCAGTCTGCCTACAGTAAAAGTTGGAAAACGATATTTTCAAGGGTTTTTGAGTTGTAGGACGGTTAAGCTTCCATAAGTTTCCGTACGGCAAAATGCCGTATAAAAGTACGAACTTTTTTTTTAAATTTCAAACCGATCACAAAAATATTGTTTAAGAATAACAACACGTTTTTAAAAATGGGAAGCCTACTATTATATTCCTTCTAAATCCTATATCATAGATAGTTATGATTCGGATAAGATAATTTGAAAACAATGTTTCTTCCAGGTAAAACGGATCCCTAAATAGAGATATGCAAAAGAATTTTATAAGATCTCAATTATTCTGAGTGATTGCCATTATCGAATAAACTAGAAGTTTTGCGATGCGTCACATTTGTAGTATAAAAACGTAACGCAAGTTTGCAATACGTACACGAGATCACTTGAGTATTGTCAATGAAAGTGATATTTACGGTGCTTGTTGTAAAATACATAATTGCATCAATTAAAGAGTAATTGCTTTATTATGTGAATTTGAATTGTTTTATTTGGAATTTATCGGCGAGTTACTAGCTAGCAATAATCATCATTTAGATATTTATTACCGAAGGAAAATTATTTTTGAAAACGTGCCAATTGAGTTGTTGGGCTAGTAATAAGGATGTTCTTACAGCCATTTCTTCATCAGCTTACTTTTTGTTGCCAGCTTTAATGTTGCTGAGAGCTGAGGACCATTGGATTTTAATTATACGTGAATGATTTTATTGCCGCAGTAAAGTTTGCAGATAGTAAATCAACAATTGGTTCGTGTTATTGATGATTTTACAAACTAAGTGAGACGTTTTAAATATTACTTACAAACTATGGGAAAAAATTGATGGTATCCTTGCTATCTAGTCAAGGGATTATCACACTGTTTAAATACTCCCGAGAAAAAAAGTTATAGATTTAAATATGAGTTAGAACTTCAAGTCAAAGAAATTTGAGAGTTTTGTATGACTATATTTTGGCTTGTTGTGCACTTTTCATACTTATGAACGCAAAATTAAAGAAAGTTTAAAAGTTATTCCAAGACCGCTTAGCCTTGCTTTGTTCTTTAACTTTAAAAACAAAAATCCTATGGCAACTCGTATAAAAACACCACTCTATCGTTAGCATGCCCACTGCGTAGGCAGCTAATCTACGTGAGAATATTTCAAAAAATTTTAATTCAATTTAATCAAGTTATTATTAATCCACATTAGTTTAAACATTCTACACCTTGCAGTTGTAATCCACATCGAATTATTTCACGCTCAAATAAATTGGAAGCCCTTGGCCTTAAAACGTCTCACGTAATTGGCAATAAAAATTTTTCTCGAGGAAATGAATGATAAATTTAATGCACAGGTAGCGATTTCACTTGACCATCGATAAATTTATTAATTGTTTTATTTATCCGATTGAAATTTATTCACCTGATTTACTCGAGAGCTTACTGAAATATTAAGAGTGAAAATCATGAAAGTAACCTCAGTTATCAATCATTGAGGTTATTGGAGATACGATTGAGTACTATGTTTACATCAGTTTGTACTGAATGATTTAGATATAATTGGAGGTGATTTGAATCCTTGTTTGTAATTTTTTATGAGGGGTTGAATTTCGAAATAGTTTAAGGTTCAGAATACTGTAATTTCGGATTTAGGACCTGTTCCAATATTGATCCTGTTCTAAGTCTATGCCTATGGTAACATCACGCAAACCTTTCCATAAATTTGTATGGACATCTGTTAGTAAGAATTATTCGTCATAATGCAGCAAAATATTGAAATTTACTCTCTCTCTAGCTGCCGTAAAACTAGTCATACTAAGCCAAGACACCAACCAAAATTTAATTGGACAGATATTTCCTCGGGCTTAAATCATTAGACGTGGACGAAGCTGACTTATGGACCCGGTACATACCTAATACCCGATAGGTTCGGACTTGCGAGCGGCTAGTAGGGGAAGGTGGGGTAAAATGGCCTACTTAAGCACTGCCATTGTCACACTGTACAGAGGACTGTACAGATGACTTCAATATGTTTCAGCCTAAAGGCAGGCGTCCACTAGGGCGGACGGGCCGGGCCGGGTCGCATCGCAAAAATTCGCCTGTCATACATGTTATTTAAGTGCGTCCACTGAACGAGACTCGCACCGTTGCGATGCGACCCGCCTCTAGGTGACGCCTGCCTTAAGATGAACTCAATACCTTTTTGGTTCTAGAGACAGAATAATCTTATAGTGTCATTAGCTGATTCGAGCAAAGTAGCCTTAGGTTAGGTAAGGTTGAGAAGGGTGGACTGAAGCAATGTGCCACAGTCCATCACGAGAGATCACTGTGGATCCTTTGTGGTCCCCTTGTATAAAAACCGTGCTCTAGACTACTGATTCCAAATATAGCTCTTCCTTATGAAGAGAGTAGTTCTCCATAAAGTTCTGATAGATCGGTCAAGGAGAATTTCCCCAAGTACCGATACCTGGTACGTGCCAGGCTTTCACATTCACACACTAGATGCTCCAGTGTTGGCTCAACATTCTCATCACCACAGCGACACAGATCAGCCATGGGTATTTCCAGCCTTTCTCTATGTCTCCCAAAGGGACAGTGTCCCGTTAGGACCCCTATAAGTTGTCTGCAAATGTCCCTGCCTAGAAACAAAATGAAGCTAGAGTTCCTCCTATCAAGTTTCGGCCAGAAGATTCTTACTTGCCGGCATTCCGAGAGATTCACCCAGTCCCCCTCCCCATCTGTCTGAGCGCTTCAATATCAATCATTCCCTTTACACATCCAATGGGACGTAGAACCGACTCGTTGGCCAGCTCTATGCTCATCTCCGACCTCCTTCTGGCGAGCTCGTCAGCCTTTTCATTTCCAGGGAAGTCACTGTGACCAGGAATCCAACTAATCTTCAGGTTGTTATTCATACCCACCATCTGCAATATTCTTTTACATTCTCCCACAAGTCTGGATTTAGTAATGTGCGCCTCAACGGCCTTGATGGCAGCTTGGCTGTCAACATAAATAACTATTCACGCACTGTTTTCACACAATTATTTCAGCTGCTTTTATCGGCCTGAAACACGCTCGAGCTATCCGGTAGCCTAAACGATTCCATAATGTCAAGGTCGCAAGAGTACACTCCCGCGCCCGTTCCGCTTTCCGTTTTGGAGCCATCAGTGTAGATAGCAAACGTGTCTGGGGCGATGATTCCAGATCGCCACTCCAGTTTGTTGGAAATATTCAGTGCATAGGAATGTCCAAAACTGCAAGATGGTGTCCTGTAGTCGGTGCACTTCGGCATGGCGGAACACAGGGAAATTGAAATTGTGACCCACTTGCCTCCCATCCAATAGCCTGCCTCACGCAGACTCAAAGCACCCTTTGCTGCTATGTATTTTACCGCTAATTCCAATGGGATTATGTAGGTACGTAAGGCCCCAGTGATCCCAATGAGTGCCATTCTTTGAATTCTGCTCATGGCGACCCTGTTAGTCCCGACCTCCAACGCATGCCACCACACCAGTGACCCGTAAGTAAGAACAGGTCTAACTACCGTGATGTACAGCCAGTGCACTATTCTCGGGTTAAGGCCCCAGGTTTTTCCTACCATTTTCTGACAAGCGTAGTAAGCATTCGATGCCTTCTTGATCCTGTCGTCAATCGTGAGTTTCCAGTTCAACCTAGGATGGAGATAGATTCCTAAGTACTTAACACTAGAGGAGAGCGGGATGGTAACGCCATTCAAGCGTGGAAGCCTGAATTCTCGGTCTTTTTTCCTCTTAAAGAGGATAAGATCGGTTTTCTCCGAATTGATGTTGAGACCGCAGCTACCAGCCCACCTGCCCAACTTATAGTAAATCGCTCAAGTTGTCCAGGAACTTACCTCTCACCATCAGAACGATATCATCCGCGTAGGCAACCACCTTGACTCCGGTCAAAGATAGAGCCTGTAAAATTTTGTCAACCACTATGACCCACAGCAGTGGAGATAGCACCCCGCCCTGTGGGGTTCCCCGGGTTGCTTTCATTCTGCTATATTCATCCCCCAGAGAGGAGTGGATAATTCTACTCCCTAGCATCGACACAATCCAGCACGAAATGAATGAGTCAACACCCAATCTATTCAATGCCTTCTCGAATGCACTCGTCTCCACATTATTGAAGGCACCCTCAATATCTAGAAACGCTGCTAGAGTATACTCTTTAACATTCAAAGATTCTTCTACCGTGGAGACGACCTCATGTAAGGTCGTTTCGACAGATTTTCCCTTCATATAGGCGTGCTGAGAAGCTGAGAAGCCTCTCGCGTCCAGAACACAACTGAGATAATAGTCCATCAGTCTCTACATTGTTTTCAGCAAAAACGATGAGAGACTAATGGGTCCAAAGTCCTTGGCCAAGGTGTGGCTTGGCTTGCCAGCCTTAGGAATGAAAATCACCCTGACTTCACGCCACATCATTCGGGACATTCCCGAGAGTTAGACAACTTCTAAAGATCCTCACCAAGGAAGGACCAATAAGTGGTCTTCTGTAGCATAATAGGCACCAGACCGTCCACTCCCGGAGACTTAAAGGGAAAGTAGCCTTGAAAGTGAGTGTTTCCTAACACCCATGGATGTTCACCCATATTTATGGGGATTTCGGTATTAGATTCATATTTATGAGGATTTCGGTAGTACATCCATATTGAAAAGCACCCAAGTCTGTCGTAAGAACAACCATGGGTGTTTTGAGAAACTCTCATGTCTGTCGTAAGAATACCCATGGGTGTTGCGTGGAACAACCATGGGTGTATTGCAAACTCCGCACCCATGGGTGATATATTTTATTTAAAATTAACAATTTATTTGTTTTTTTCATCAAAGAAAATAAATTGTATTACTTATTCAAATCAAACACAAATAGGTGTTCCTAAACTGTACACCCAAAACTACCATAGGTGTTCAGTATCAAAGATATCTCTGCAATTATATCCTAAATCTTACTATCAAAATGATATCTTTCAAATAAAATGCGACAGATTTTCTTTATTATATCTAGGCAATAGAAGGCGATAGCTCATGATATTATAAGGATATCGATAAGGATATATTACCGCTACTTGTGTTTGCTGGTAAGTGATATTTTATGATCAAATTACAACTCAAAAACGGCTTCTTTCATTGTCGTCTTAATTTCGAATAAAAAAAACTGAAAGAATTCTTGTTTATACAAAAGCCCCAAATGATTTTTATCCTTGGCACAGTAGCATAGTCAAATGCAAAAAATAATCTAAATATCTAAAAATAAAATTTAAACCGATTCGCATCACTATCCCACCTTCACCTCACACATCGCTATTAATCGGAAATCTTTAAGGCCCCCAGACATTCCAGCAAACTTTTTCGTTTATTCTATAAATTCTGAAATTCGAGAAAACAATACAAACAACTTAAATAAAATTAGATACAAAAAAAAAATCGAACTATGAAAGTATTTAGTGTAAAAAATGCTGATGCAAAATTTTAGCAAACTTTCGTTTTAATCCAAATGACGTCAGAATAACGTCTGGTCTTCTGTCTATTGTTGGAGCAATACGTCACAAGTCAATAATTTTGTACAACAATATATTGTTTGTTTGCTTACTTACTGAATAAGTACTTTTGATAAATTATTTAATAATATAGAAAATGAAATTTATCAGGGGCGCACTTCAGTTTCACTTTCATTACATGAACAATTTGCCGTTCTGGCACACAGCCATAATGTTATTATTTCGCTCGTTTCCTGTAATTTTTGAGGTGAGTGATTATAACACCTACGACAGAATTAAAACTTTCCATGAATTATAAATAAAATAACTTGCATTCACAGTTGGTAGGTAATAGAAAGAAAGTATTTTTGGGCGAGTTCTAATGCGTATTTAGCAGCGTGTCTTGCACCTTCAATAAAATACTAAGGTGTCTAACGTGCATAAGGAAAACTATGTGAAAAAGCTTCGTTCCTCTATATTCAACTTGATAAAGTAAGGATTTAACATTAAATTGTTTCCAATGTACGAACCCTGAAAGTTGTCAACAATCGCACTACCATAAGTATGTTTATACAATGCGTAATATTATTATGTTCATATAGACAAAAGTAAATGAAGTTTAAATATCTCTACAAATGTGATTTTTTTTTTAATTTCTTGATTTTTTTTCTTGATTTTCGATTATTAATTTCATTGAAAGTTTGAAAGCTTTACTGTAGTCTCAAAATCGTTTACCCAAGACTCGTTAGCTGGCAAATGTTTGCCAGTAAATTTCTAAAAATGGTTATGCCTGTGGTCAAGGTCAATGATATTTTTGAGGGGCGGTGTAAATTGAAATTTTAATTTCTTCCAAATGGTACCAAACAAAGCTACCATGTCTGAAAAGCCCCATGACCAGGAAAGTGTAATGAACTTTAATTTCTAAAATCATCGTGAAACGTTAAGTTATTAACAATTATTCCAGGTATTGTTTAACATCGATTTTCGGGGTTCGTCAAACTGAAGAAAACCAAACACTATACCGTTTTAGTACCATTTTCAATATGTGCAATTCTTACGATTTTTTCATAATTTCTGCCAATAATTATTAATTAATAATAATTAATAATATTATAATATCAATAATTATTATATCAAAATTTTTGTAAATCGTTGCTAGACGGAAAAAAAATCTTATTTAAGGTAAGCTTAATACATTAGCTTAACTACATCCATATTTAACTATAATTTTTTTCATTCCTTTTGTAACTCCTTTTTTTAATACTGTGTAATAAGAACCTTGTAATTGTTCTTTTACTCAATTACCAGTTTCAATTGAAAGATTGTACGGCTTAAGATTTTACTTTATTATTTTTTAATAATAAAGTATTGTGATCGACCTGGAATTTAAAAAAAATTTGATACTGCCGAATTTTATATTTTCACGTTTTAGGGCTAGTAAACTCCGAAAAAAAAATATCCGTCTGTCCGCCGTAGACGTCGTACGCTGTACGCAAAATCGTTTGAAGGCACGTAGCTCATAAACCCGTTGAGATATTATTTTAAAATTTTTATGGTGGCTAGATTGGGTGAACCCCTACGACTAGTATCTTTTGAGGGGATGGGGTGTGAGGGGGATGAGGGAAGAGCCTTTTAGACGAAAAATTTTGGTTTCTAGATCTCAGGAACCACTTATGCTAGGAGGCTGAAATTTGGAACTTATGTAAAACTATGATGGTGGACCCATTTGAAAAAAAAATGGTCGATATAGGTGGAGGGGTGTGGGAGTGGGGGGGGAAACAATGAGTCCGAATCTCTTGAAAGCCGGTATCGAAACGTTGTAAAATCCATATCTCCTGAACGATTGATGTCAGAAGGTTGAAACTTTGTGTTTGTCTATATTGATACTTTGAGATTAGAAAACGGCTAAAATTGTTAAGGGAGGTAGTGGGGTGTGGGAGTGGGGGGTGAAAAACTTTGGATTACAATATCTTCTGAACCAATTACACCAGAAAGATAAAATTTGGTTTCTATATATGAGACCACAAGTGGAGTCTACAGAATGTAAACGTTTTGGGGGGGGGAGGTAGAGCACAAAAGTGGGGTGGATAGTGGTAGCAAGGTACGGGGGTGAGTGGTGGTTTTTTATTTCTCAGAAACGGCTTGTGCTAGAAAATTGAAACTTAGTACGTATATGTAAATGTGCTACTAGAGTAATTAAAACTAAAAAAATTTTAGATTTTCATTTGTGTACGAAGATGGAGTAAAAAAAATGTCCGTAAAAAGGGTTTTTCCCCACATTTTCACCAATTTCGTTAAATCTTTTAGATTTCTCGAGCTATCAATATAATAATTTTAATATAAGCGCCTAGAAACATTTTTCTAAATTTTCGATATCTAACCTCTAAGGGGGTGTAAGGCGGTTATATACTTTTTCACGAATTCCGATATATTTCTTAGGTCTAATGAAATATAGAATTCACTTTCACTTCTAAATGCTTTGAACATAGTCGGGAAATAAACCGATTTAAGTATTTTTTAATATTAAACCCCCTGGGGAGTAAGACATTGTTTAAGTTTTGACGAATGCCGAATTTTTTTTAGGTTTAATTAAATCAAATTCACTTTCACTTCTATTGAATCATCTATTGAAAAAACAAATACGAAAATAAATAAAGAAAATCGGCCAACAGTCTGGGCGCAACTTTATTATTTTATGGGTAGGAGTCCGAAACGTGTTTAATGCTGAGATGCGGTTTATGTTATTATGCGACTGACAACCTAAGGAATGACCCGGAGGCAATTTGGAACGTTATTTTTTAGGTTGTCAATCGCATAGTAACCTACAACGCATCTCAGCATTAAACACATTTCGGACTCCTACCCGTAAAATAATAAAGTTGCGCCCAGACTGTTTTTCCTATGTTTTGTTTTCTCTAGGAATACTCGTATCTTTGCAGCAAGTCAAGCGACACACTCATCGTTACTTTTTCTCTGCCAATTTTGTACACGATATCCTTCCATTTTCTATTGCCTGACAAGAATAGAGTTTTTATACTTTATATTTTATTTTTATAAATATTTATATATTTATAAAATAAAAAAAATATTGCAAATAACATCAGCTTTAAGGGCATTCTGGAAGTTTGTACGTTACACCATCACAATCTTTAATAATTACAATCGCTGTTCATATCTATTAACTGATAGAATCTACCATAAAAAAAACATGTAATTTAGTTACGCTAGTCGTCACATGCGAGCTGAATTGCGCTAATAGCAGAAAAATGCATGGGCTACTAGAAAAATTACGTAATTTGTATACCATGAAAGGTGTTTATATTGGGTACTAATGCGTTTATCTCATATAGGCATATTACTGATTTATATTGACGATTTTATAATGAATGCTACCAGTGTCAATGGTATAATTAGTGAAAAATTACAACTATGAATTAATAAGATAATTAATTCCATACAAAGTGTAAAATCGTTGAACAGAGAGCTATGTTTTGCTATGTCCTATAAAAATTTGTGTAGTTCACCAACACACAACGCGACCAAATTTTTTTCTAGCCTAAGCCTTTCGTGGGTTATATTCCCCCCCTCCCAGTTCATCTATAACAATTCAGTTTCATCAAATTAGTAAATTTTAGTATAAACTAAATACACGCTATAAACATCCGACTGCAAATATTTCCAGAAAAATCGTTTCATCTGAAAAAATGCCTTTTTATCAAATATAACGAATAACATCATAAAATTGATCAAATTGACTAAGGAATTCTCTGAAACAAGTTTATCTATAAAAAATTTAATGAAATTAATGTGATAATAATTTTTGACCAAAAAAACTTCGTCGAATGTCTACAAAATCGGTTAAAACCAGCTACATAATGAAATTATGAAATTTGGAAAAAAAAATTAAAATTATAATTTTGCAGGTGCTTTTGATATCGCGTGAGCTTTTTGGATTTATTTTATCAGGAAGGCCAGTTATTAATAAATAAAATAACATGTTGACTATTTACCTAAATTCCAAGAATTTATCGAAAGGTGTGAATTAGTGGAGTAAATTATTTTATCATTTTATCAAAAAGTCATTCGTGTTGTGATAAAAATTCCAAATTGTTACACTCCTAGGTAGCTACTACAAACATTTGATTTTTGTGACTAATGCTCGAAATTTCGATTTGTTTTGTACGCTTTGCCCACTCAATAATGCTGCAGTAATTTTTCCGGCTTTCGCAAAAATGTTTTTATGGTGAATTTTGTAACATGACCTTGGCATTGTCCAAATTAAATTTTGCCGTATTTTTTTCCTTGATAACGAAATATAATTGCATTTGATAAGGTTTTTTTTTTGTGTAAGCTTGTGACGGCCATAGTTAATATGAAGTGTACAAAAAAAGAAAATAATTGTTATGAAAAGGTATAGAGGTCAAAAATAGAATCACATATGAACGAAATTTAGGAAAAAAAAGAGCGTTAAACATGTTCCTAACTACGCGCAATTATATTTCAAATAATTGCGGATATATTCACAGGGTGACTAGAATAATTGGTATTAAAATTAGGTACAAGTTCAAACTGAATGTGCTTGAAATATTCATATTAGTTTAATCAGTGGCCACAACTCCACAAAATGAAACGATTTAAATCCTATTCAAGAAAAATAAGAAATAAGGCGTATTACATAGCTTAAATATTTAGCATTCAGTTGTACAGGTAGTATGCCACGTTGTCAAATATATATGACTATTTTCCCTGACAAACGCTGGCAGATAGTATAATCGTGAAATTTTTGTTTGCCACATTATTTTATTTGCTCTATAAAAGGTCTTTTTTGCCAGAAAAAAATTGACTGAATTTTACGTCAAATTTTCTTAGTCAAATATACAATATGATCAAATAGCTAGACCATTGAGTTTTTCAACTGTCTATGAATTTTAAGAAGCGCTTACACTTGTATTGATTATATCAGCGAAGAAATTTGAACTGCTTACTGTGTAATACGATAGGTGGTAAATTGTTCATATGAAGTAACAATTGCCACGTTAAATAATCCAGTATTAGAAAATATTAGTAATATTCAAAATAATAACTTGTTTTTTAACATTTAAGCTAAGCTTCAATTTGAATGTTCTTCGTCTCAATACCAACGCGATGCAAGTACTTATTGTTTTCTTGCATGAATTTGGTAATGTGGAGAAGTACTACACTCAGAGAAAAAGCCTGGTAGCATTGACAAAAGTTCAGTTCAATTCGACAAAACTACGGTCGATATACGTCCAACAAAATACTTTATCGAATTGACAAATTTCATTATTATTTGATAAAAACCCACTGTCTAGATGACAAAAGAAGTTGTTGAATTGAGAAAAATTTTACAATAAAAAATTGGTAGTTTTTGTAATCGAACTCTGCGCACCGCAGAATTTCTGACAAACATTTTTGTCAATTTAATAAATCGTTCTGTATATATAACTGAATCTTGTAGTTGACTTTTGGTCACTCTGAAAAAACTTTTATCAAAATTTGTTTTAAAGACAACATTTAATACTTCTTTCAATACATTAAAAAAATTGTTTATTTGATAAAAATATTTTTCAATATGAAAGCGCGGACATTGTAAATTTTGTCATTTCGATAATACATGTTAAAAAACCTAACTGGAATTTCGCCGAATTTTTATCAATTTTATAAAAAATTTATGAAACTGAATAATTTTTATTTGTTTTGCTGACATATTATTATCAATATGACAAAGGTGCACTGTTGAAATTCAATTCAATACTTTTTGTCAATGTTACTAAGGATTTTTCTTAGACTGTACTTACCAAAGCCGTGATCAGAAAGTATCCGCTAGCCTTGGACATCCCCATGGTCGGACTCCATAAACAGTAACTACGGAATCGACTCTATAATCATTACAATTCAGCATGGCAGCTAAAATTTACCTAGCCAATTTTTTGACTCGATAGCCTATGGAAAAATTGCATTCAATCAGAGTCGAATTTCAAATAGTTTTTAATAGTTTTAAGCTTTAACTTATCCATTTACCTTCCACATTTTTATACAAAAACTGAAATATCGCATTTCAATAGAACTGATAACTGCCACTTACATCTCACTCTATTAATTTTTCAAGCAATTCGATTGGCAACATTTTCACTGCAACATATTCTTAGCAACATCTCTTCCACATGCGGAGATGATGGTTTGTGTATTGGATTTTGCAAACAAAAATAAATTTGATATAATAATTTTGTGTGACCGACCGGAATTTGAAAATAATTAAGTAAAATTCTATTCTGCTTTGTGTTTTCACGTTTCAGGAATAGTAGAGCCTGATAAACCTGAGGGATCCTTGACGTTTTGTAATCATTTAATTTTTAGTTTATTATTTTTTTTAATAATAAAACGATGGATTTGAATTTTTTTTTTAAAGGCTGAATTAGTCCTATGTCAAGGGCACACTTTCTCAGTCCGAAGAGCTGGAGGCAGTACAGTTTCACAGCTCATCGAACTGGAAGAAATTTCACCATATCAACAGACTCTCTCAACTTTTAGGACCAGTTGACATCCAAAAAGCAGAAACAAAATTGTCCGTCTTTTCGCCGTAAAAGCGTACGTTGCACGAAAACTTTGGCTTGCGATATCTTCCGAAAAAATTAATGTGTAATGTGTAAAAGATGTAATTTAGTTTCTGAATATAAATGTATAAGAGGAGTATGCTGTAAGCTTGATAGTAATAGCAGGGTACAGATGTTTTTGTATATCAGTAACGGCTTATGTTAGAAAGTTAAAACTTGATCAGTAAACGACGATGTACTAGTAAAGTAATTTAAGAAAAAAAATTAAATTTGCATTGCCGAGCGGAAGTTGGGCATAAAAATGCCAATGAAATCAGGGTGTACACGTGTTCAGGAATTTCGTCATATCTCTTAGGTCCGCCAAGGTATCGAATATATTTTACTCTGCGCGGTCTTCATGTAAACGCCCAGAAACATTTTTCAGAATTTTTTGGTATTTAACCTAATAAAGAGAGTGGAGGGGACGCGGAGGCGGCGTAGTGGTGTTGTTCGTTATTACGAAGTCCAACATATCTCTTGAGTTTGAAAAGATATTCAATTTTTTTTTACTTCAACTGACTTTTTATAAAATCGCCTACAACTAAATTTAGGGATTTTGCGGTTTTGTACCTCTAAGGTGTGTAAATGGCTACTACCGAACCTTCGATTTCTTCTGGATACCCTCAACGCTCCAAGGAGTGGACCCTCTACTTTTCGAAGGACCAGATCATCATAGCGCAGAAATAGTGACCCTAAATTCAGACGGAAAAGTCAAAGAGGAAAAGAAATAAAGCAAACCGAAGCTAAATTTTGACAAATTTTTTCCAAGTTTTATTGGAATTTCCATAGAAAAAATTATTTCGTCATATTTACAACAGAAAAATTAAAATATAGTCCTTTTCTATAAAAAAAACTGAAGTCTACTCTCTTGGGGTTCGTCAGCTGCTTTTGAAAAAGACGAGTTAAGCGAAGACACTAACCAAAATATAGATGGGACAGGAATCTCCTATATCTGACGTCATAAAATGTTTCAACTAGACTTTTACATAAACAACTTGCTGTTCGTAAACGTCCCAAGAATTCATTAACATATTGCTTCTCAATTTGCACTTAGTAGTTCTGTTGTGCATTTTTTGGATAGAAGAAATATTCGTTGAAAAATATCTCGATTATTAATTTGACTCAACAATATCTCCTACGTGCGACAATCCAAATTTTATACGAGTTCCATACTATCAACTAGTAGGGTAGAATGGGTAGCCCTGCACCATAGGTAGAAATGCACCACTCGCCATTGGCGCTCGCCCGTAAGTAAAATCTGTAAAGCAGAAGTAGTATTCTCTTTCTCTTTGCTATCCATACGATCGCGTTCAGGAATCGTTAAAATACCGAGTAATTTTGAACAGTTATTCGGAGAAAAAGAAAAACGCTAGGGAAACTAAATTTTGTTGCATATGCTACATTTTGTTTAAGGACAAATTATCGGTCGTGAACCTTTCTAGGTACGCATATATATAACGTGTAGTCTAAGGTGTGTTTTAGTAAAGTGCTAGTTTATTATTTTTTTTTATTTATAAAAAAAAATAAAAAATATCCATCTGGTCGGAATCGGTAGAATTGCACCACTAGCATATAGGGAGAGATGCACCAGATTGTTATGCCTCCTTTGCCTGAATTCATGGCCACAAATCTTAATGATATTCAAATTATTTTGATGCAACCAGAACGGATTCTTGCTACAAGGAGACAGCAGTAACATATCAAATTTGCAATAGATTTTTCAAATTTTAATATCCGTTGACTTATCAAAACTTATATAAAACCATTGAATTATTACTATTCGGTATTTTTTATTATTTTTTATAAGTATAAAAATCGAAAAAGGTTTAATATATTTACTGTTTAGTTCGTTATTGTTTGTTACTTTTATAAATATATTTCATGTTTTTGTTTCCACTAATTTGGTTTGGGTTGGCTGTATATATAAAATGTGGTGCATTTCTCACGTATGATGGGAGAAATGCACCATTTGGACTGACTGCGTTCTTCTTCATTAGTCCTCAAGTTCTGTTTATATTTTGCTCTTTGTTATGAATAAAATATTTGCGCAAGGTGTTTGATCAAATAAAGAAAGAAAAATTAATCAAGTTCCACTATTTTTTTCGGAGATATGGAGTAATTAATGAAAAATGGTGCATTTCTACCTATTCTCCCCTACCCATTTCTAAAAATTAGCTGGCAAACGTTTGCCAGCAAGCGAGCCTGTGGTAAGCGAGGATGCGAACCTACAATAAAGCTTTCAATGAAATATATCAAACGTAACGAAAATCCTAAATTACAAATTGACCAATCCATTTTCGCTTGTTGTTAAACCGAATTTTGTATGTGGGGTGAAGTTTTTAGAAAAAAAGTCTTATCCGGTTTTCGTTTCCACGAATTCCAACATGATATATTTATTTTATTGCTGTTTTATCGATGCATATCATTTCTATTAACAATTTGAAGCACCCTGTTCATGATGAAAGATAACTGACGCTTGAATGCTTACACAAATGTAAAAAGAATCGGTATTTAAAAAAAAAAATGGCATGAAATTTTATGAATCATCCCCGGATACAATTTAACAACTCTTTTCAATTAAGATCCGAAAATTTAAGCTTAATGCCAAGCACCAAACGAGATTTGTTTCACAAAGTCGGCGGGATAAAAAATACACCACATAGTAAATCAGCATTTATGGTGAATGTCCGAAAGAAAACCAGATTTTGACCTCTGTGTTTGGCAACTCTAGATCAAGTTTAGAGTCTAGATCAAGCGGCGTTTAGTGATTAATGCACTCTTTTTTTTGCTATTCTAAACTTGATTAAAAGTGGATTGAAAAGTGGAGAAACTGTTTGATTAGTTTAAACAAACGCGCAATTTGATTATGTGCTATAAAAAATGTTTATAAAAAGAAGCGATAGAGGAGAAGCCTATCGCGAGATAACTACTTAAGATCAAAGTTATTGCATTTGCCAAAAAAACGGTGTTAATGATAAGGGAGTATAAGAGGCACAATATGGGATCTAGTGCAAATTTCAAATAAATAATTAAGTAGATCACAAACTTTTCCTTTATTTTAGTATTTCACCTCATAGGAAAAAATTTAATTAAATTTGCATGAAAAAGAAATGACGCCATCTAAAGCCTGTATTAGACTGTATGCCACTCTGTTTTCGTTATGGTTGGCAAATTGGTTTGATTGCCTTGCTTATCTTAAAAAAATTTGACGGATTTTTATGTCAAGTTTTTGTGGTCAAATATTTGACAGCAAGGCATGCAGTGAAACTTGTATGACTGTATGCCAATATGCGAACATAAAAAAAACGATTCCTGAATGTGAAATGCTTTCATGAACCTTCTAGATAATGTTTTTAAATTTTCACAGTTCTTGGATTTGTTGAACTCCTATCTAATCTAGAAGGTGGAATAAGACTCAAATTTACGGATTTTGAAGAGCAGCTCATGGTTGGAAGTTGAAACTTTGTTTAGGGTGCGCATCTCAAAAGTATATTTGTTTTAGGGGTCAGTAGCGTTCAGAAGTGAGTAGCTAAACGAGAGGTTAAAATAACATTTCCTCTCTGGATTTATGTATTATACATTAGTAAATATTGAAAATTTTAACTCAATTCTCGTATTCATTGTTAGGGGAGTAAAATGAAAGTAATTACCGAGAGATTTATAAATAAGTTATTAATGTATCATTATTTACCAGCATTTAAATCATTGACGCGTTCTAAAATGATACATTAATGGATCCTACCAAAATGGTGCCTCGTTAATGAATCGTTTTTAAAGAATCATTAATGAATTGTTATTTATGAACCACCTTTGGGTTACTGATACTGGATACTAAAAAAAAATCATAAGCCAACATCAACTGGAAAAATGGAATATGAACATGTGAGACTGATACTTCGATTTTAAAGGTCAAATTAGAGGAATTAAATTGTTGAGCGCGTTGTTTCTTAACTGAAGTGCTAATTGCTCTACCTTGGGATTTTTACTGAAGGTATTTATTTAAATTTCACTGATGTACTTCATTACTTGCTGGAATTTATCAATCGAAATTTTTTTTTTGAATGTAAATTAAGTTTTTTAATTTTATGGCCAGCCCTACGAAGATTCTCGCCCTACATCTGGTAGGTACCTACCCCATGTCAACCCCTTCTGCATTACCATTTTTTGAATTAATCGGTTTTAAGGTAAAGAAATGACGAAGGTATAACTTTGGAATTTCATATTGCCTCTAATCTTAGAACCAATGAATGGGACCATATCCATTCTGTGGGATACCATTAAGCACAGCCAGAATGAACATCCGAATGTGGCAAAAATCGCAAAGTGCCATTCACTGGGACTTGGCGCCGGGAACCGGGCAACAGGCACTCAAAGCTTTTTATGCCAAAGCATTCGGAAAAAATAACATCTGATTATCTAAACTTAAGCAGATATCAGAGCCGAACCCTAGTGGGAGCTCTGACTAGATATTGTCACATGAGGAAGCATCTCAATAGGATTGGTCTCTCTAAAATTTGCAGAATATGCAATGATAAAGACGAAACACCAGAGCATATCCTCTGTGAATGTGAGGGTTTCGCTCACAAAAGACTTCGTCACTTCGGTCAGGGTTTCATGGACCCATCGGATTTCCTGACCATTCCTCTTCGCAAAATACTAAGCTTCATTGAAAGCGCAGGGATTGAAGAGTAATCATAGTCAATCCGGGGGGGGGGGGGACGTCACAATAGGCCCAACTGTGGCTTCAGTGACAGAGGTTAACCACACCTGTATTTCCAATCCATCTATCTAGAACCAATGAAGAGGGAGGGAAGAGAACGCACTCCACCGGTATTCCAGCGAATCTATTTCCCCCTCTCCACCATTTCATAGTACTGAAACATATCGAACTCAAGCGAACATTTCTATTACTGACCAAGATCTGTTAAACTGAATTCAGTCAGTACTGAACAGATATACCGCTTCAGTTTTATGATTTCAGTAGATACTGCATGGATACTAATGAGAAATTTTATAATAATTTTATAAAAAATTTTGATTTATTGGTTTTTTACTTTGTTTTCTTCTATGGTGCGACAGCCCAAATCGGGCCTTGGTATCTCCAGTAATATTTGTCCGATCGGATGTGAGATATTACGGTAGTCCATTAAGCGATTTGGATTTTTCTCTCAGAGCTTCTTAAAGAAGTTATTTATCCGGATGTAGGTTGTTAGCCAAATGTCCAACCCCAATATTATTGTACAAGTCTGTTTCTTTTCGTGGTGTCCATTAAATACGACATCTATATAGCATAAAATTATCATGAGCTCCAAAATGACACGAATTCCAAGAGGCCTTCAGTCCTATCGCAGTACCGATTTCTGAAGACAATTTGTATAACTTTTTACAGTTCTGCTTCGGCACTGAAAAACAGATTTAGAACGAGTTACTAAATGCTGATACAATTACAATAGAGTTCTTATTGATGAAACAATTTACGACTCCTTAGAAAAAGATAAGAAAAATGCTCTGAAAATCAGAGTTCAATGTGATGGTATTCAGTACGAAAAATTTATATTGACTGGAAATAGTCCAAATTCGGTATAACGGTATTCATGTTGGTGTTTTTCAAAGAAAAAGAAGTTAGGTTTGACCTAAATTTAGGGCACGAAAAGGGCAGTTTTAGTCTCTTTAGCCCCACAGGGTGATGTAAACTTGCTAGTTCCTAACGGCCAGTATTTTAAGCTCAAAAAGTGGGTTTTAGGTCCTATAATTCTGCAGGACTACATCTGATCAGTTAGTTTCGTGAGAATTCATAGTTTGGGAGCGAAATGGTAAAAACCATATTGCTACAAATGCCCAACAATTTATACATTTTTTTTATGGATTTTTTTTCCAGTTTTGTAAAATGATGTAAAAATCACGTGAACATTTAACACCCAGCATTGCCTTGAACAAAGCCTTGGATCTTTTTACATTAAAATAAAATTGCTTAACGTTAACAAATTATTTACTAATCAAAGTTCTTTCTTTTTCTTTACAGATCAAATTTGAATCATGCCGCCCCAAAACACATCGGACACGCTAAATGCGCCCCATCAAAACGGAGGCAAACAGTCGGAGGTTTCAAAACTCGATGCAGTCGAGAAGTTAAAAGCAGATCCTGTCGAGGAGCTAGAGGACACCGCAGCCATTATAGTGCCCCCAGATGGTGGATGGGGATGGGTCGTAATGGTGGCCTCGTTTCTTTGTAACACAATCGTCGACGGTATTGTCTTCAGTTCAGGGTTGCTACAGCCTGCCATGCGAGAGGAATTCGGCGCCTCGAAGGCATACATAGCCCTTGTCAGCTCCTTGTTGAGTGGCTTCTACCTGATCGCCGGACCATTTGTAAGCGCTTTGGCCAATCGTTACGGTTTCCGGCCAGTCACAATGGTCGGATCGCTTGTAGCGTCCTCTGCATTCGCCATATCCTACTATGCGAATAGTGTCGAGTATCTTTTCATATCCTATGGCTTCATAGGTGGCATTGGCTTCTGCCTGATTTACATACCGTCCGTCATCTCGATTGGCTACTACTTTGAGAAATGGCGTGCACTTGCGACCGGAATAGCTCTGTGCGGTTCAGGAGTTGGTACCTTCATTTTTGCACCGTTCAGCGATTATCTGGTTAAGTCAGTAGGTTGGAGGTACACACTAGTCATCCAGGCTGGAATAATTCTCACCTGCGGTATCTGGGGATCGGCATATCGGCCACTCCTACCAGTCCGAGTGCCAATGAATGAGCCCGTCGATGAGGCCGACGGAGAATTAGTCGAAAAGAAATTGCCGAGTTCACAAAGCAAGCCGCTACCCGAAGGACGATTTGCTTATTCTGTGCCAAATAGCGCGCACAATACTTACATGGGTGCGCCACCAAACATTCATTATCCAACCGCAGCCGAAGTGTTCAGAGGAAGTGCGGCCAATTTGGAGCGTAGATTGTCGGCTGCTTCGGGTGGTCACAACCACTTAACGTCGGGCGTTACCAAAGCCCTGGAGCTTCACAAGAATCCGCGAAAGTCACAGCCTACAACTCCTAACGGCGAACCGTGTCAGCAGAATTTCAACCTGCACAAGGAGCTGACGACAGTTGGCGAGAACGAAGAAGAAGCTGAAAGCCAGAATCTCTTGGAGGAGACGGATGTTAACCTGAAACCGGTCGTTATTACCGCAAGACGTCACACCGTTTCCGGACGTCGACCAAACGAGTTTCGTCGTCACAGCGTCAAAACGGAAAACGTCGAATCACGTCCTATGTATCGTGATGATATCTTCTTCACGGGTTCGCTGGCCCGAATCCCGCAGTACACTTCGCAGACATCACTTGGCTATCACATGTCCGTTACGCGACTTCCCACCAAGCAGGACGTCATCGAGGAACGAGAGCATACATGTAAACTTTGTCCGGAAGCGGTACGTCGAACATTGTCCACCATGTTGGATGTTTCGTTATTGAAATCGCCATCGTTCATGTTGCTAGCTACCAGTGGCTTCCTCACCATGATGGGCTTCTTCGTACCGTTCATTTTTATAGCGGAGCGAGCGACCAGTGCCGGAATGGAAAATAACACTGCGCTCTTAATAGTTTCCGCAATCGGTATTACGAATACCGTTGCTAGGATCGTTTGTGGTCTCTTGAGCTCGTTCAAGGGCATCAATCCTCTTCATCTGAACAATATTGCCATTACTGCTGGTGGAATCGCGACAATTTTCAGTGGATATGTTATTAATAGCACCACCCAGTTCATTTATGCTGCCATCTTTGGAATCTGTATAGCTTGCTTTTCGGCGCTGCGATCAATTATTGCTGTCGACCTCATGGGCTTGGAGAAATTGACTAACGCTTTCGGATTTCTGATGCTTTTCCAGGGTCTCGCAGCTGCTATTGGAGCTCCTATTGCAGGTTTGTATTTTATTTAAAATTTTATGTTTAAAGTCCTTGAAGAAATTCTGCTTGTTTGAAAATTGGGCTCTCTAGGACTGAGTAGCATTTAGGCACATATGTATATAGCACACGTCAACCTAATTTCCTGATGAACCTGTGCACGGCTGCATCTATCTACAGTTTATGACTAATCTGTCCTCTAAGCTTTTTGAAACATAATAATGAGTTGCGGGTGTAATGTTGGTGACTCGAGCCTATAGGCGAAGGCAAGCACAATTCTTCAAGGACTTCGCTGTGGTAGTTATTCAAGGAGTAACTCGATTCTGCCATGCTCCATTAAGGAACCATTTCAGTGTCGGATGTGGAAGTAACTTTACATGTGCTCCCCGACTTCCGTGGAACCGGAAATAGAACGTCCGGTCAAGATTCGTAGCTTAATAACACTACTACCATATGTTTGAGCTATTTGCAATTCAGGATACCCTTCTCTTCGGGTACGTGGCCTTCCCAAATGTTTCACTGGAATCGAATTTGCAATCTTTCAACCAGTGATGGAATCAAGTACCTCTTCCCTGCGTAAGCTAAGAACACCAAGTCGACACAAAGGATAGACAGTTACTAGAGCAACAAAACGAATGCTAACAACAATATCATTCAGTCATTCCCAGATCTAGATGCAAGGAGCTATCTCCTACGTATGAAGGAGTGACAAGCGCATTCATTCAGTCTTGCCAACATCGAACCATTCAAAAGTTGAACTCCCATTTGCATCCATGCCACGTGATCAGAGCAAATCGTACATTCAAACGAAACATATGCTTCCAGTCTTCGACATTGGGACCACGCAAAGTGCAGCTCTTCATGTCACAAAGACGCTTTGCATACAGAAATCCATTGAAACTACCATGATTGGTAAGAAGGCCGAGATGCAGACAAAAGTCTCACTTCAAGAATTGCCAGAGGTTACAGACATCAGACATCATCAACATACATCTTTGATATACTCAAAAGTCACACGCCCTTTGATACTTTCATTCCATCTAGTTTGTCACTTAGACACCAAACACTCGTCCAGGAAGTCATTCAAAGAATGACGACTCATACCCGTAGAATAATCAGTAAATCAATCACTATGCAACAATGGTATGCCCTTTCGAATTCTGTAGGCAAGACTACTACGGAGAACGTATTTAATTTTATTACAACCCGAGCTTTCCTCCTTCTGCAGAATCTCAGTTACTAATTTTTCTCTCTCTTTCCAGGTGTTTTCTACGATCAGACTAAAAGCTATGACTCTTCATTTTACTTTGCTGGTGTGTTAATAACCATCTCAGCTTTTCTCTGTTATCCGCTGAATTACGTAAGCCGCTGGGAAAAGAACAGGGCTGCACAAAAATCCGGAGCGTCGGTGTGAACCTGTTCAGCTACAAAGTCAATATGCTACTAATACAGCTGCCGATAGACTATAAAAAAATCAGAGTTAAAACTACTGGACGAACAACCAGAGTAAAAAATGACGTACTAAACTAAACGTAATATTAGCTCTTAAGCTGCTAGATCCTTGTAATTTATTTTTTCAAAGATAATCTAATCTAAGGTCATCTTGCAGGTGGCATACACAGATTACTAATTTCCGGAGAAATATTATGTAAACATAGTTATATACAAAAATTAATAATTTTTTTTTTCAATTATTTTCAAGAAAATAAGTGATTAGTTTTACAAGTCACTATACACGCTTTTATAAAGTGCTGAAGCTATACTGTATATTGGTTGTGGTCTTGACTAATTTCAAAAGAAAAGCTCCCCGGCGGAGCGAATGCATGTATAAAATTATCTGTATATTTTCGTAATGAAAAGCTGGAAAAACATTTTCTACACTGTCGACATTTTAATTTTTAAAATGGTGCTATTTTTTTTTTTTTAAATATAACACATAAATAACAAAATACAATATAGACTCTATATATACATATGTACTATATATAAAGTGCCAAACTATTATTTAATTTTATTTAGAAAAATAGTGAAAAAGAATGTGAATAGTTTTTTTTTGTCCTAGTTTGTAAAATTTATAAAATGTTAGAGTATAAGAAATCAAACGAAAAGAACGTAGGAACGTAGTGTACCTACTATAAATAATAGTTTAAGAAGACTAGGATTATACTGTGATATCAGCATTATAGGATTTATATTTTGTTGATATTGTTTTAATTTTTTTTTTATATAAATTTTTTGTTGTTGCAATTTCTTACGTTCCATTTCGGAACATTCGAATATTTGCAGTACGCTTTGTTTGAAGAAAAATAAAAATTCTGAAAACCCTTCTAAATTGATTTATTATTTTTATTATTATTATTTATTTTTAATTGAAGAATAGAATGTACATAATTATATATTTATTATTTTTATTATTATTATTTATTTTTATTACCAGGGGCAAGGCACTGCCTTACGAGGAGAAGTCATGTGATGAATATTTTTGCAACACAGGAGTAAGGAGCTAGTTTTAGGTCTTAGACGAAGAAAAGCATAGACATCAGTCGACTTCAAAATTTAATATTAGTTGTAGCCGTATGCATCCAAACTTGCTACCCCTACGCATATGGTTACCAATTATCCAAATATTATTCGATTAAAACACAAAATGAGTGTTGTAATTTCATAAATTCTTTTCTATTGCCTGTTAAACAGGAATACCATTGCTAAAAAACTGAATTAAATTTCACTCTACTAAATTTGATTTCTCTCTTTGCACCTGTAAATGTCGCTTGAACCGACTTTGATTTCTAATTGAATTACTGCATTTTTCCAAAATTTTATAGTAATTTTTTCTTTAAAAAAAGTATCGAACAGTATTTGGCCCGTCGAACCGGATTTGTACCAACGAAGTCAGAAGAAGCAAAGAGCAATGATTTGATAATGAACCTAACGCTAGTTTCTACATGCGAAAATTTACACAAAAAAAAATCTTGAGTATGGAAACGTTCCGCAATTGGAAAATAAGTTGAGATTTGGTTGGGAAATTACATTTTCTTTTATTTTAAAAAATTTTCTATTTTCCGAGTTGATGGAGTACAGGTGGGATAAGTCAAACTGGGATCGATGTTTGACCTGACTATTCCCATTTAAGAGTATAACAGTTAATAAACCTGGCATCTCCAAATTTTTGAAAAGCAATGTATACCTCCAACCTGTAAGGATGTTTCATAGTTGCATAACACTCCCTCTGATGAGTCAATGCAACCTCCAATGATGAAACGGCCCTTTTGGACTATAGTCCAAAACAAAATTTTCAAAAAATTGACTTCTCCAGTAAGAGTTTTTAAACTGTCATACCCTTAAATATCAATATACAGGGCAAAGATCGATTCCATTCAGAGAGTTATAGTCTATCTGTGGACTTCTCTGACGCGGAAAAATAACTCAAAAATTTATTCTTAAAAATTGTCTTCTGAGGTACTGAAGTGACGGAAACGCCTAGATTTGGAGCTCTGTTTTGAAACCAGAATCCAGCTCAGACTGCTCCAGCAATCGAGGATAGTTCGAAGAAGATAGTAGCTTAAGTCTCAAGAAACCATTCTTGCCCCTCTCTAAGGGCACCCTTGGTACATACTATCAGTGCTTTTTCAATTTACCAGTCAAGTTTGGATTAAGACTATATTACACTGTATGCTATTATGTCAAATATTTGATTAATCTCGCTAGCAAATGTAGTCAGATAAGAAAGAGTCATAGTCCCCTTTGTATTTAACTTACCGAAGTAATGTAATTGTATCCAATATACGAAACTTACAAGTTTTAAACATTGGTATGTTAGCCCCGATAACCCGGTTATAATTTTTATGATAGTTGAGACCATAAAAGATGTGATAACTTTCATCGTGTAGACTCCATAATAGTTGCCTTCGCACTATCATGATAGCACTATCGTACTACCACGTTTGACGAGAGAGTTGCTAGCACTATCGTTAAATTTACTAGGAAGGAAATAGACTAATAATATTTAGGGAAGTTAATGAGCATGTATTTAAGTATAAGTATAAAAAAAATTCAGAAAAATATTTTACAAAATGGCGGCACTAAAGCCATTCTCCCGATTTGAACCTGGCACAAAGGAAAAAAAATGACTGAATCTTCATTAGTACACAGAAAGAAATTCATAGGTAAAAATGCCTTAGATCGGGTATTGATTTGCCTAAGTGCTTCGGCATTAAACAGTCAACTAAGGCTTTGGGTAATATACCTAAAATAAATTAGTTAATATTACATTTTTCGCACCATGTACATTTGAACAATTTTTAGGTGTTTTACCTAATTGGTATAGAATAAATTACCGAAACCAATAAGGTATTTTATCTAATACTAATTTTGTATTTTACCTAATTCGAATTAGGTTACTTACCTTATATCAATTAGGTATTTTACCTTATACCAATTAGGTATTTCACCTAACACCAATAGGATTTTTACGTAATTACTAATTTTGTATTTAACCTAATTTCAATTAGGTTACTTACCTAATTTCAACTAGGTTACTTACCTAATATTAATAACGTATTTTATTATATACCACTTAGGTATTTCACCTAGGTAGGTAGGTACGCGTGGCTGCCCGTGAGAACACGGACACACTTAGACCTAAAAAGGTCATATGTTCATTTCACCTAACCCCTATTAGGAATTTTACGTAATTCGTATAATAAATTTACAAATTTACCTAGGCTGAATCAAACTACAACTTGAGCATATCGCATAAGTGTTGAAATACAATTTACACAAATAATCATAAAAAATAGGGCAAATTACGCAAAAGTCAAGTATAAGTCAAAAATATGGTCTTGGGCACCAATAAATAATTACTAATTTTGTAATCAATTTTAATAAAAAATTAGTATTGTTTCGAATTTTTATTTTTATTTTTATTTAATTTTGAAAATCTTTAATGGGTGTTTCTATCACCGGATACTTAACACCATCATCAATATATCATAGCGAACAACCAAAAATTTTACCAAATTGGTTGAAATATTGGGTGATCTTCAGTGCCACCTACCTTTAGTATAAGGAGGCGAAGGCAAGAATGTTACTTAAATTATAATTCGCGTTAATGAAATTAGTTTCAACTTCGCCTATATAGAATAATAGCAAACAATGCCACCAGCTGTAAGGGTGTTTCGGATTTAGGCTTGATACACCCTCTGACGAGTCTATGCCATCCGATGACGAAACAGCTCCTTCGGAGCTTTGGACTGAGAGACTTTTATCATGTTCAATAAAATGATGCACCACTTTATGAAAAAGATCAGTTCGTTCCTTTGGCGTTAACTTCTTTTCTGCTTCGTAAAATCTTAACAGACTTTTCCCTTGCTCGGTTTTTTCTAAAATTTCAGCAACAGTTACCTATGAGTAAATAAAAGAAATGTGCTTATTTCTATAGTGCGAATTAAACTTATATTCTTGTTTAACTTACATTACTAGCTGCGGCAGAGGAGTTAATGATACATACATAGTCCGGAACGGGAAGTGCTGAAGGTGGATCAGGTTTAGGACTTAAATAACCCTGTATCATATTACCATTACCAACATTAACATTACAACATTATCAGCTAGTACATATTGTACAATTATAAAATGCTGTACATATCGAAAAAAACGAAATAAATAATGATGTACTTACAGAATATATTAATTTAATAAGATAGATAGGTACTTACTTGGATTCCAATGTATTACTTGTTATATTCTATAACATATTACTTCCAATATTTGTGTTTTGTTTTTGCATTCTCACTAGACACGCACAATCTTAATCACAAGAACCACTGAATGAGAAACACACTAAGCATGCACACGTGGTAGAAGTTGCATTTGCAAATTACATAAATGTTTGTTGAAATGCCTAATTCCTAAGGCAATCTACACTTATGAGAATAATTTCATTCACATTTCATTTGTTTAACTGTTTGTATATCTGTATACCTATGCTAAATTGCCTAAGTCCTAAGTAAAGTGGAACCAAAAAAAAAATGTTGGAATTTTAAAACAATTTTTTTTTGTAAATTACCGAAGATCTTAGGCAAGTCGATTTATACAAATTAAACATATAAAACACCTATTGTAAAACGCCTAATGTCTTATGTGAACTGCATAACCCGCTCGATGTTAAGTCAACAATTTTTTTTACGGCATGTTATACTAAATGCAGTACCCTTAGGTGAATGCAATTTAGCTAATTCCTACTGTAAAATTTAAGTAATTTTAAAATTTCATACAAATATTAACGCCTAAGGCGACTTAGATGATTTTACATTGAAAATCCCCTTCGTAGTTCTTTTCGAAATGTTATCTTGAAGATATGGTAAAAAATTCGACTGAAAAGAATAAAAATTGTTTGAGTTATGCTGCGTGACAATTTCAAAAATCGTGTTTCGAGAAAAACACGTTCAAAGTTTTGAAATGTATTATAGACAAGAAAAAATGAAGAATTCTACTTTTTAAAATTTTTTACCATTAATCTGCAACCCCAGGAGCATAAAACTGTTCTTCTACGTTGGAATATTCCTGCTCAATCTCTTTCCTCGACGATTTAATGCTGGAGCGCTCCTCTTTTGCCGAATCTATCAATGAACGCTCAGCGTACTGAATACGCTTAGCATCAGATTCGACACAAAAATTGTAGCATTGGATGCCAATATACATCTCTAGAACCTTCATAATCCGTAGTATGTTATACCCTAGGCAGACGACGCATTCGAATGATCATTCCTAGTCGAATGATAATTCCTCATCACGTCTGTCACAATGTAACTGTCGAATTGGTCATTCATTCGATCATTCCAATTACAATTGCGAAATGGTAATTCCGAGCTAAATTGTTAATTCAGTCAAGCGCTCGCAACGCCATCTAGCGTCAAGCCCATAAAACTACCGTGAAATAAGTGGAAAATCAGATGTTCCACCGTCCAAATTTTTCTATTTATTTCATGTGTGCATTAATTACGATCAATCTTTTTAACGTTTCGTTTACAATTGCTGACATATTAGCATTTTTCTATCACTCTATTTCAATATATAAAAGGTAGCCGCATGCCAATGCAAAAATGGCAACTTTTATTGAACATTCCCACAACAATAACATTTTGACAGATTGAATGTAATTCCGATAGACCTGTGTCAGTGTTGATCATATTGAATAGGAATGATCATTTTCCGAATGACAATGCATCCAATGGAACACAAAAACTTTCTAGCGACATCTATTAGTGTATTAGAGAAGTTAGAAACCAACAGGTATATCATTAGGCAGTGTCTTCTCAGATGGATACCTGATCCGACGCAGGTAGTCGTTTCGAAGAAGCCTGACGCGCTCAGTAAAGAGCTCGAAATTTCATGAAAAAATTGTTTTTCATGTATTAAACTTTTTTCCCCATATTCTCCAAGGTTCAAACAATTTTTTTAAGCATAAATAAAAATCGATTTTTTGAAAATTTTACAGTAGTGTTACCTCTTAAAGCGTGAAAGCTTTATCATAGTTGGAAATCATACTTTATCCAAAACTCTCTAACTGACAAACATTTGCCAGCAGGCTACTTAAGATGGGTACTTACCGAGTATTTCCAGTAGTTTTCTGTGTTGATGGCCATTTGCATTTGTTTCAATAAGTTATTAATTTCTTAAAGTAATATTATACATATTTGCAATTATTAAATAATTAAACAATATTACTAAAATCCGACCAAAGATCCTTAAATTTTAAGGGTACATTTTTTCTTCGAACTTATTTTGTCCTTGTTTCCGTGCCATCATGAAGAAAGCAGCATGGTCTTAGTCTGATTTATTACACATTAACATAAAAATTAAAGGAAACAATTTATTTTTTTATAATTTTATCATACTTTTTTAAAAAGATATCTAAATAAAAAGGAAACAAGTCGTTGAAGTCACCAAAACATCAAAGCGACAATTTACATATTCCTGATTTTTGACTTTAAAACAAATCGAACAATAATTTGTTTTAAGTTTTGTTCCACAATAAAAATGACTGCTTTCGAATAAAGCATTACGTTAAAAATTTGTATTAACTATTTGTTAAAATGTCATTTGTCACGAGCGTGTCGTTTTTGCCTTTTCGCTTCGGCTTTTTTTGCTGCAGCAGCTTCCATTGCGTCCTTGGCCGCTCGAGCCTCTTGTTCCTTTTGGCGTCTTAACGACATTGGAACTAGTGCTTGTAAGATACCCGCAAGCATAAGCGAGATGCCGCCATACATGAATGTTGCGTTAGTATTATGTGTTGCGTCCGTTAAGATGCCAGCTATTGGGACGCCGACAAGCGTTGCAATTCCCATAATGAGTGACGTTATACCGAAAGCATTCGTCAGTTTGTCCAGGCCTAAACATCTTACAAAAATCACTTGTTTCAGAGTATTGAATAAAGCTGAAAAATGAAATCATGCTGAATTACTGTTCAACTATTTGAGCTCGTGAAATAGCGGCTGTAGAGTGTAGAGCCATCTATTGGAGATATTTTTATCGTTTAATATTCCTTCTGATGTTCCCTAATAGATGGCTTTATCCATTTTGTTTATATTTTATCGGTTTCATAAATTTGTTTGGTTTGGAAAATGTTAGATTCGGTTATTTAATTGTACTGATTTTGATACCGACTGGTAATTGTAGTAACAGTGTGTTTGAAATATAATATTGCTAATAGAACAACGACATAAAAACTTTGCTTTACTTACCAGACGATTGACCAAATACAACGCAGAACGTATATTGGAAAATTAAGCTGCTCTGTCCAACGAAACCGCTTAAAAACGTAAAAAATCCACCAAATATGACTGATGCCGCACTAACATATGTTGGATCCAGTTCAGGAACAAATGAGATTAAACCAGCCAAAAGTCGAAAGACCGTGTTCGATACACCGATCAGAGACACTAACCAATTGGTGTATTGGGATGGTATTTTGTTAGCATCTGCGCGACCTGTAATGTCCAAACAAAAGGATTAATAAACTAATACGTTGAAGAGAGTGTCTGCTGGTTTATCGGTTTATTCCATCAAAGCTTGAATATGGCAAATATTTAATTCTAGGAGGTTTTGGTCACATCTTAACCGCGCGGTTACGACGACACTAGTTTCGAGCAGAACTGGAAGTGTCCGAAAATAGAAAAATATTTTCTGTCCTTTGAAGTTGAGATTGAGAGGTTCCTGAAAATTCGTTGTCAATGTTAGTGGCCATTATTTTCGAGAACATTCTGGAGATCATTTTAACCCAATGATTGCAGTAATTCCACCAGTCAAGTAACATCTATTCCGAGGCGAACAGGAAGCTTCGGGATCAAGGGCTTCAGGCCTTCAGGACCATTTGATATCCACGAGAAAGGTAAGAAGTTACTATTACAGCAGTCTATCAAACTGCGGATGCAGCGATCTCTAAGGTGAAGCAGGATTCTATTCTCTCTTCTAGTAGAACCATCTCTTTGATGGTTCTACTAGAAGAGAGAATAGAATCCTGCTCCAAAGGTTTTTTTTATGGCAATTCTCGCGTGACGGCGACGCGAAGTGAATATGAGTGAATTGTTTTGCCCCTTTTCTACTTGCATGAAGTGACTGTCATAATAACAAATCTTTAACTCTTTGGCCATAGTGTTCACGGGACACTTACATGGCGACAACCATAATAGGAACCTTAGTTTCTTATCGGTATTTGTATGATAGGAAAATCCTTTTAATGTCGCCTAAAAGACGATGAGGATAAATATAGTTTCGACCTAATCAGCAATGCGGCATTAGATCTGAACACTCGACAACTTTACAGCGACTTTCCCAATACCCTATATACACGGTGTAATCTTCGTGTCCATTTATCATAATTTCCCGTACTGTCATATAAAGATTTATCATAGTGACCTTTAAATGCCCAAACATTGATCACAAAGGTTTCATCTAAATGTTCAATTTGAATTGGGCATTAAGACCTAAATTGAAATGTGAACTGTAGCATGTTATACAGTTCACATTTCACGGAAACTTTTAACACATTCCTTAAAGAAGAAGACACACCAACCAATAATTTAAATGTCAATTGTTTTAAATTATGTTGTCAAAACGATATGATGGACTTCATCTGCTGGAAACATGGCAAGAAAACATTTCATAAATATTTCATTTCGTAATTTTAAAAGGTCATATTTTCTTCTTGATGATTAGTAGAAGGACCGTGTGTAAGAAACTTACTAATTGCCAATTCAAGTCTAATTATTAGATTGCCAATTTAGGTGGCCGAATGTTTAGTATATAAGACATGAATAAAGAAATTTTCAAAAAATGTTCATTATTCGTAATATTGACCGATATACTTACTAGTCACAAATAGAAACGGAATATTCGAACCAACGACATAGAAAAAGCAACTGAATAGCAGAAGGCGAAATGTTTCATAGCTAAAAAGTCGAATGTCGAATAAAAGCGTTAATCCTTGTATAATAATAGGCGAAATGTGACAATGCCGTACTTTCCGACGCGATCTTATAGGTGGATGCATAACCGACATGTTGTAGTTAATAGATCGGGCCTGAAAAAAAGAGAAACCATAAACTAAATATTATTAAAAAAAAAAGTTGCTACTAAAATTGCCTACTTGATCTTCCATTTCGGGCAGTGGTTGCATCAAAGAAACCCCCGTTTCAACCGGCTCCTGATAAGCTGGCAACTCACTCAAGCTTCCAGCGTAGAAGATGTCACGTCGAAATAGAGGACGCGATTCAATGACAAGATTAACGTTGCGTCGACCCATTTCTTGAAGTGTTTTCGTCCTTCGCGGCTTCCTCTTGCAGCACGTTATCTCAGTCCAAAATCGTTTGAACCATCCTTCTAAGTTATCGGTGTGGCGTTGTGGATCGTACTTTCCTTTCATTTTAAAGTGCACTTTTAGTGAAAAAGTTAAGGAGTTAATTCCGAGTCTTACTCATCTGTTGCTTGATGGGAACTGGTGGTGTTGCTGGTGCCATCGGTAAGGATCGCGACGAATCCGATCCAAGCGGAAGTCCATCTTCACCCAACACCGTGGCTCTTCTAGTCGGAAAGAATTTCGAGTAGCTAGCAAAATCCAATTCTACGGATTGTTCGCTGGCATCGTCTGAAGCATCCGAAGACGAGTCGGTCTGAAAACCGGGAAAAAAAAATATTCGTTTTATTCGAAAAGAAGTCCTGGAAGTCAGCTTACTTCTACACGATCATCGCTAATTTTCGCAACGCGAACTGGTTTGACCGGACGAAATAGGAACGATATGACCGTTACAAAGAGGCAGAGAATCGCCTGAATTCGCAGAGTACCTCGCCATCCACAGCGCTGCGTTATGTGATCGTAGATCGGTGAGAATATCAGTGTACCGAATCCGGATCCACAGATAGCGATGCCAGTTGCCAGGGCCCTGTACTTTTCGAAATAGTAGCCAACAACTATTGTTGCAGGTGAGAAAACCATCCCGAAGCCCCAGCCAGCTAGAAAGTAAGATGTTCTTTGGATTTGGCTTTATCGAAAATCATCAATCTCTTACTTATGAATCCGTAACAGAAGACCAGAGCTATCAAGTTTGGGGCATAAGATCCGGCTAAGATACCAAGTGCGCTTACCAGTCCACCTGCCATTGCTACTACACGAAATCCAACTTTGTTTACAATTGCACTTACTACTGGTCCCACTAGGAAATAAACACCTGAAATTTGAAAAAAGAAATTAATTTAGAAAGTTGTGCGTTCCGTGAGAACCTCCTAAATAATTAAAAAATGGAGACAAAGAGAGATACAACCCTTTCGGTTAAATATAATAAAATACTGAAACTGATATATAGAAAGCTTGTTGAGGTAAAAAACAAATCGATGTCTTATCAGGACCTTGAGATACGTTCCCTTTCGTAAAAACGTACATAATCATCTTACACCTACCTAAGGGTGGAATCTTTAGAAGTAAAAACGAGTTGGATACTTAATTGAACTTAGGAATATGTTAGAATTCGTAAAAACGTACAAATATTTAGCCCCCCCATAAGGTTTGAATTTCAATAAATCTTGTAAACGGTTTTTGGCGCTATAGTGTCAATGTGCAGGCAGAAGAACATTTAATTCGATACCTCGAAGATATGACGAAATTCGTGAAAATGTAAACAAACTCCTGGTTGGTTGGTTTTAGTGGCAGCCCTGTCCTCCAGACAGAGCTCAATTAGCTCAATGGCCGTTTTGGACCACAATCTCGTATTAACACCGGATGTTAGGGGTTGTTGTGACTGGGGAATTTAAAAGATGTGTATGAGAAAAATTGGTCCGTTAGATCCACCCTGTTCTATTTAGGAAGAGTATTAACTCTCAAATTGTCTTCCTTGAAATTTCCCTCAGGTCGCCGAAGAAGGGTTTGCCTAGTGCTCGCTCTCGGGCTCTAGCGAAAGCCAGATATTCGCAAAGGAAATGAACGAGCGACTCTCGCTCGTTCGTGTCCTGGCAGCTCCGGCAGTGTACATTGAACGGAATGTCCAATTTGGCTGCATGGTTCTCAATTAGCCAGTGCCCTGTACTAATTTCCGTGATTTTGGAGATGTTTGCCCGGGTCTTGTATAGAAGTTCGTGTGACTTGGCTCGGTTGTGATACGGCCACATCTTACAAGATATGGTGCAGGTGGTTAGGCATTTTCGTCTGGAGTTAGCCGCTGATTGGAAGTATGTCCTCCTCGACAACTCCTAGCGGAACGTGAACTGGAAGAAGAGCGGAGCCCCTCCTGGCCAGTTCATCAGACCGCTCATCTCTCACTATATATCTATGCCTCGGGACCCAGACCACAGTAACTTTGAGCCGATTCGCAAAACCGGCTAGTTCGTTACGGCATTGCTGTAATAGTTTCTCTAAACTATTGGGATGGTTGCCAAATCTAGTGCATTGATTGCGGCTTGGCTATCGGTGAAAATATTGATGTTGCGTTTTGGCGATAAGTCGTGTTTTAATGTCCGACATAACTCACTGATACGCAGTATCTCGGTCTGGAAGATGCTAGAGTGATCCGGTAGGCGGTAGGACTTAGCGGCATTATGTGTATCTGAGAATGTTCCTGCCCCGACCCCGCAGTCCTTTTCGAACCGTCGGTAAATGTTATCGTGTCGAAGTCTGTTTCCACCGCACTGTTCTTCCACTCCTCTCCTTAGGTTCCCCAACTAGAGGTTGCGGAATATTCTGTCCGTCTGTCCGCCGTACGCCGCACGCCGTAAGTATACCGGTGAACGCAAAATTGCTTGAAGGCTCGTAGCACCCAAACCCTTTGAGCTATTTAGTTGAATTTTTTTCCGTGGGTAGAGTGGGTAGGCCCGCTGAAGTGACCAAATTCTGAGGGGTAAGGGTGTGAGTAGGGAGGTGGGGGAAGCGTTTTAGATGGAACATTTTATTTTCTAGATCTCAGCAACCGCTTATGCTACTAAGCTGAAACTTGGAATTTAATAGTAGACCAATTTAGTAGACGAATTTGCAAAAAAATTGCCGATATGGGTGAAAGGGTGAAGGAGTGGAGGTAAAAATAACGCGTCCGAAACGCTCGACGGCCGAGATTGAGACATTCTAAAATCCATATCTACTAAACTGTTAATGTCATGAAATTAAAACTTAATGAACATATGTAGGTATACTAGGAGAATAGAACGGAATTAAAGGGTAAAAAAGAAAAAGTTCAGATTTTTATATCTCGAGTACCTATATTGGTATAAAACTGAAACTTTTTATTGAGATAGACATGAAGTAGTAGCATGTTGGAAAAATATAATTTTTAACAGAGGTAGTATGGTACGGGGCGGGGGTTGTTTATCCTATCTATAGAACGGATAATACTAGAAAGTTGAAACTCGGTATGTGCATGTATAATAAATCAACTAGAAAAGTAATTTAGATAAATAAAATTTCAAAGGGGGTCGAAAAAAATGATTAGTGAAAATGGAATGCATATATTTTCACGATTTTTGTCATATCTAATAGGTCTTCTCAAATATTGAATTCATTTTTATTCTACGGCTTCTTCATATAAATACCTAAAAAGTGTTTTCAGGATTTTTTGAAATTCGACCCCTAAGAGGGTGTAACGAAGTTGTATACTTTTTCACGAATTCATCCTTATATCCCAGGTCTGATCGAATATCGAACATCTTTTCACTTTCATGGGCTTGCGTAATAATCGCCTAAAACTTGTTTATAAGTTTTTTCCTTTTTCAGCCCCTAAGAGGGTATAAAAGGGTTGAACACGTTTTCACGAATTTCGTGATATCTTTTAGAAGTGATTAGTATTAGAATTGGTTTTTACTTTCTCGTGCTGTTTTCATATTTATCTAATAACTCCTTTCAGGATTTTGGATATTCAACCCCCAAGTGGGTGTAAGGAGGTTACATATGTTTTCACAGATTCTTACATATTGCTTTGATCTGATGATATATCGAATTCAGTTTTACTTCCTAAGGTTTCCTATATAAGCGCCAAAAAGTCAATTTCAGTATTTTTAGATATTCAATCCTAAGGGGTGTAAGGGGGTTGTATGCTTTTCAAAGCTTCGACATATTTCTTAGGTTTGATGAGATATTAGTTCGCTTTTCACTTCCACAAACTTTTTATATAATCGCCTGAAAACTCTTTTTTCAATTTTTGGGTATTAAACCCCCAAAGGGTTTACATATGTTTTCACAATTTTTCCTATCCCTTAGTTCTGATGAGATATAAAATTGGTTATTACGAAATTTGATGTAATGACCTAAAAACTAATTTCACGCTTTTTTGAATTTCAAAAACCAAGGGGGTGTAAAGAGTTTTCTTACGTTTTCACAAATTTTTCAAAATCGTGTCTCATGAGGTATCAAGTTACTTCTTATGAAATTGTTTAAAAACCTGTTTCACAATTTTTTCGAAAAACAAACCCCAAGTGGAATTAATGGCTTTATATACATTTTAACAATTTGTCATATCTCTTAATTCTGATAAGGCAGCAAATTCCTTTTTACTTCTATGGGATTTTAGTGTACATAATATACCAAAATTCGAATAGTCTACCATACACGGGCTTTTCCAATAATCGGCAAAAATCTCTATTTTAAATATTTTTTTTTAATAATGAAACTAACTTTCCAAGAAACCTCATAATTTCGAAACCGAATATACTCCGGCTTTGACCGCTCCCGAACTTTGACCCGAAAATAATAAAGTTTCGCCCAGACCATTGGCAGATTTTTTTTTAAATTTCAGATCGATCTACGAATACTTTATTATTAAAAATAATAAAGTGAAATCAGTCAATTTATAAAAGAGGTTTCAATACCAAAACATAGCCCATTCGAAATTAGTGTTAATTTTGAAAGGGAAATTGGCAAAATGTCGTTAGAATCGCTGTTGAGGTTAAGGTATAAATTAGAAATTTTGAATCTGCTAATTTACCAAAATTTCAAGCTATCTACTTTTCAAACTTAATAAATTCGCTTTTACCTCAAACGAGGAACAAACGGCATTTTTAAAAGGCTTACAATATTAACAATAATTTTAGTGATATTTACCATTCATGACCGAACTAATTATAATTGCTTGGCTTATATCGAGATTTAGGTCGGATCTCAAGGCTGGAATTAGTCGACCGTATGTTACGCAAATTCCGTCCACAATAGCATTACAAAGAAAGGAAATAGCAACAATGACCCATCCCCATCCGCCATCAGGCGGTATCGTCATATAAACCTAGAAAGTGAATAAAAACGCTTCAATATGAATTTTTATAAAGCCTTTTTCCTGTCCTCACATAAATTTCCTCGTCCTTATTTTCGACCTTACGGAGTGTCGGTATGTCTTCGTCACTTCCAAAGTCAAAAAAGTGTTTGTTTTGCCGGAAGAATTCATGAATTTCATTGGAATTTTCTTCACGTAAATTTTCTTCCGGCGTCTTATCTTCATCTGGATTACCATCGGAAGTTGAAGGTCTAGAAAATAGAAAAGTTGGTATTTATTAAATTCTATGGAATTTGAATTAAAGTTGCGTTACTTTTCAACTCTTTGGTCATCAGACATGTTCCCTGCCGATGACAAATAGACATCATTCCGCTACGCATTGTTAATTAAACGACAGGTTTTTCTAGGGCTACTTTTACGTTTTAAATATTTTTAAATTTTTCAGCTTTTTGTTCAAGCTGTTCTTACAATTATTAAAAATCTGTCAATAGTCTGGACGCAACTTTATTATTTTTTGGGAAGAAGTCCGAAACGCGTATAATGCTAAGATTTGGTGTATGTTACTATGCGACTGGCAACCTAGGTTGTCAGTCGCATAGTAACCTACACCGCATCAAACCTAAGAAATATGTTGAAAACTGTGGAAAGTTTGAAACCCCTTTAAATCTCCTTGGGGTTGATTATCTAAAAATTCTGAAAATATGTTTTTGGCGATTATATAGGAAGTCGTAGGAAGTAAAAATTAATTCGATATCTAGTCAGATCTAAGAATTATGTAGGAATTTGCAAAAAATGGGCAACCCCTTTACACGTCTTTGGGGGGGTGGCTTGAATATCAGAAAATCATAGAATCGGTTTGTAGACTATTATATAAGAACTCTGCAGAAGTTAAAGCCAAATTGGCATCTCATCAGATCTAAGAAATATGTAGGAATTTTTAAAAATATATGCAACCCCTTAACACCCACTCTGGGGTTGAATATTCAAAAATCCTGAAAGCAGTTTTTAGATAAATATAAAGAAAGCCCGAGAAAGTGAAAACCAATTCGATGTTTTATCAGAGATATGACGAAATTTGTGAAAACGTATTCAACCCGTTTATACCCTGTTAGGGGTTGAAAAGTGAAGTTTTCAGACGGACTGCTAATTTGCTGGCGAAAAAGTTATTCAACGTAGCGGCTCGCAGTTGATGCACCGGTAACAAGCAATTGAGTTGGTTGGTTGGTTTACGTGGTGGCCCGCCAGTCGAGACAAGGCCCAATTAGCACAGAAAGTGCCGTTTTGATACCCTCAACTCGATTAACCTGGTCGAAGAGGGTTTATGAAGCAGATAAAAGGTTTTACAGAGGCTGGATTACTATATCCATCCAGAGGTGTTTAAAAAGATAATCAGTTCTCCAATATTCTTTTTCGAGATCTCATCAAGGTTATCAAAGAAAGGTTTGCCTAATGCACGAAGTCTGGCTCTAGCTAGGGCCGAACACTCGCAAAGAAGGTGGATAACAGTTTCCCTCTCATTTGCATCCCCAAAACTGCGGCAATTAACGTTAAAGGGAATGCCCAGACTGGCCGCGTGGTCGCCGATTGGCCAGTGACCCGTGCTGACCGCCGTCACTCTGGAAACGTCAACACTGCTTCTGCTCAAGAGTTCGTCTGTTCTGCTCCGGCAGTAGGATGGGCATATTTTCCTAGATATGACGCAGTTGGTCCAGTCCTCTCCATCTGGAGTTTGCGTTTGTAAGAAAGTGGGAGGATATTTGACGCTTAACAGTCCCTAGTGTGACCAGAACGGATTCCACGAGAGAGCCCTGAAGAGCAGAACCTTGCCTAGCTAATTCGTCCGCTCGCTCATTACCCTCTATCTTGCTGTGGCCTGTGACCCAAAGCAGAGTTATTTTGACCTGACTTCCTAAGTAGGCTAGCTTCTCTCGGCACTGTTTGATGAGTTTAGAGGAGGTGGTAGCCGAATCTAAGGTCTTGATTGCGGCTTGGCTGTCAGTGAGGATTACAAAATTTTGCTTTGGCGTGAAGCCTTGCTTCAAAGTCCGACAGGCTTCCCGGATTCCCAGTATCTCCGCCTGGATAATGGAGTGTCCAGTAGGTCTTACCACCTAGTGCGACATAGTGTGTGTCTGAGAAAACACCCGCTCCGACTCCGCAGTCCATCTTGGGACCGCAGTGTATATGACTGTGTCGAATTCATGTATGACCGAACCATTCTTTCATTCCGCCCTGGTTGGAAAACCCACAGCAAAATCTTTCTTGAAGGGGTAATGCAGTCTGTCGGCGATTTAACTATTTCCGTTGGTAGAGATTCTAGAATTTAACTGTGATCGTATGGCTTGGCATACCAGCACTCAGATTCCCTGAGTCTGACAGCGCTACTCGACACAGTCCTTCTGATATGTAAACCGATAGGTAATAGATGCAAAAGTACGATCAAAGCGTGAGTCGGACATGACCGCATTGCACCAGTAGTTCTAGCAGCTGCAGTTCTTTCAACTTTACTGAGTCTGTATATGTTGTAACTCTTATTCAAAGCTGGCCATCAGGCTAGCGATCCGTAGGTAAGAATTCGACGTATTACGGCTACAACCATAGCGAAAGCGATACGTGCTTTCCCCAACCGTTGTTCTATATTTATCTTCCAGCTGAGCCTAATATCGAACACTAGATGATAATGGCAGTTGATGGCCGTTTAGGCGGGGGAGGTTAAAGTACGGTATTTTGGTTTTAGTGGTGAAGAGCACCAGTTCAGTTTTATCTGGATTTACACCCAGGCCGCAGCTTGCAGCTCACGTGTTTATCTTACCCAGCGCGCCTTCCATGATTTATTTTCACTGAAGGAAACATCTCTGATACCAGATTAATCACGTCATCCGCATACGCCACCATCTTAGCCCCTTCCTCCTACAGTTTTACTAAGATCTTGTTCATGACCATTAACCAGAGTAGAGGCGAGATAACACCATCCTGGGGTGTTCCTCTGCACACAGATTATTTCAAATGGCTGTTCCCTAAGCTCGAGTGGATAACTCTTGTTCTCAACATGGATACTATCCAGTCGCTGAGACATGTCTCCACACCGAACTCGATGAGAGATTCTTGAATCGCATCAATATGAACGTTATTGAAAGCACCTTCAATGTCTAGAAAGGCATCTAGGGTATCCTGTTTGTAATGCATTGTGTATTCAATTGTTCGCACCACCTCATGCAGAGCAGTCTCTCTAGATCTTCCCTTGAGGTATGCATGCTGAGAATTTGAGAACGGATCCAGGATCTGTCGCAAATGAAGTTTTTAATATGCACTCTAGTGTTTTCAGTACGAAAGAGGACAAACTAATGGGCCTGTAGTCTTTATCTTTCGCGAGTTCATGACTGCGTTTGCCCACTTTTGGTATGAACGCCACTTTGAGTTGTCTCCAAGTCTGAGGCACATGATTTAGTTAGATACAACTTCTGAAAATCGAGCTACTATATCTTGTAGCTTCTGCAGAATAATTGGCATTATACCGTCGAGGCTTGGAGATTTGCACGATGAAAAGCTGTGAATTGACAACAAGTATTTCTCTCATCGACAATTAATTTAATGTCTTGTTCTGCTATTCGCTGCTCACCCTGAAGGCTTTGGGTGTTCCTAGATCCGGAAAAGTGGGTGTTCATTAAGAGCTCCAGGGTCTCGGCAGTCGATTCAGTCCAGTTCGCGTCCACCTGCTTCACAAACGACGGGTTCGTGTGCTGTTTGGACAGTATCTTGCTGGTTCTCGAAGAGTCCTGTGTGCACTCAATGGATTGGGAGTAGTCCACCCAAAATTCCTTCTTGGCTGTTCTAACAGTTTTTTTTTGTATTTTTTTGGGCAATCCTTATAAGGTTGCCAATACTTGTGTTTATAGCAGATGTTGAAGACATCTCTGATAATCTTCGTGAGATTAGATAGGTCCTCGCTTCACCACGGGGGGAGCAAGGACTGTATTTCGACATGATACCTTAAAGGCAACACTAAATGCCTTGTCCAGTGTCTTCACCTTGGCATCCAACTCTTCTATAGTGCCAGTATTCAAGCAATTGAGTAGTACAAGTGAAAAATTTCGAAGCTTGTTGTTACACCATCATAGGAAATCAGTTTCTCTAACTGGCACTAACCGTTCAAAAGACATTAAGATCTACGTATTTTAGTCTGTACACGTCTAGTAGAAATCAACCATATCGTCAAGTTTAGTAAGCTAGTGGGTCACAAAACATTGGGTGGCAAAACGCGTGTAAGTAATGGCCACTGCTGCAATCTGTAAAAGCAAACAATGGGTTCGTGACCACCTTGGCATGAATGAAAGTCCAATCAGATGTTAGTAAAGTGGTGGATTGTAGAGTAGTACAATCCCAAGGTTCTCTTCACCAAAGAAAAAAAACCGAACTACTGAAAAGCACCCGCTCGCACATTTTCCAAAGGAAATTGTCTAATGAAATTATGCGCATGACAATTTTCCGGAGAGTCCTTAAAGACTCGACGCGTCTAGGGGTGAATTTTCGAAATTGTGAAAATTTTGTGCGTGAGAGGAAATCACACTACGATGGAAGCTCCGGCAAGCTTTTCTTTTGGTGGATTTTCATTTCATTTCGTATCGATTGTATGGTGGAAGTGACACAGTCTGCCATCGCTAAAAAGAGCATATCGATCTTTGAGTTTGTCAAGAACTCTTCGGGGAAATATTGGATCAAATAAAAGAACGAGCCACGGTTAAGTCAAATCAATTTTCGAAGAAATTCTTCAGCGATTTTGTCCTGATTGGGAAGCCAATCGAACGCTGGACCGTCTATCGTTCGGGTTGAAAATTCAGTGCGGATTTCCAGTGAAAGTGCGGTCATTGAAGTGGCAGTTTGTTCAATTGTGAATGTTATCCAGGGCCTGAAAAATTGCCCGATTTTCCTGGAAAGTAGTTAATTTGTTGGTTAAAAGAAGTAAGTATTTTCCGAAGATTTTCACATCTTTTTAAGCAGGTAAGAAAAAAAATGCTCCGCCTTCAATACGGCGCTTCTTCGTAAGTTGTTCGTTCTGCTCCTCGAGAAAACGATGTTTTGCTGGGGCAATTGCAATGTGTGTCGCTTTTCCGAGACTCCCTATGGCCACAGGCGATGCCGGGAAGCAAATAAAATAGAATCAAACAGGATAATTGTCAGCGATCCAAGACATGCATTAAGTGAGCTTTTTATCATTAATTTCGCTACGCCCGCAAGGAAGGCACATAAATCTGTCAGCCATTTCTATTTTAAGGAGTTACATCACCGCACCATCCTGGAATCGGGCATAAGGTTTTTCGCCTAATTGACTCAGGAGAAAAGTGTAAAGTGTTGCATTTGTCCCGTCGTGTAAACCTTCTTGTCCTAGAATCACTTGGAATTCATGTGGCACTTGAACGATTTTCTTCCGTCGTAACCCGTCTTGATTTCGTCTCTCTGTTGTACTTTATATCGATTTTAATTTTTTTTTTATTTGGCGAGAATACAATGGGCTAAGGCTAAGGATTACGCTAAGATCTGCCAACAGGATACGATGATGAAGTTGGAAGGCTCTCTGGTCTTCTTGGTGGGATCCAAAGTTAAACAGGCCGTCTATGTAATTGTGGACGTTCTGAAAGTGTACTTGGATTCTACAATGGACAGCAACAGGTCTTAGCTATTGAGAAATATTTTCGCCAATCGAGAATGACCTTTGAATTTCTGAACCTTGGCATCAGTTGAGATCAAGATTCGAAATACGTAAAGCTTGTATTACACAATATGCCACTATGTCATTTGACTAGTCTGGTTGGCGAATGCAGTCTAATGGTCAAATTTTTCTTTGTCAAAATATATTTTTATTGCTCTATTTTGAATTTTTTTAGTCAAATATTTGACAGCATTGCATACGAATAGCAAAGTTTTTTCCATTTTATATTATCCTCCAGTGAGTTTTCCAGTCATTTGGACATCATTCTCATAATCTTTTTCATTTCTTAGTATGGCTTTGTATTTCACTTTTCGAAGAAAACAAACTCGACCAGAACAAAACTTTTTTGTTGGAATTAAATCTTAGGAATTACATCTTAGATGGGCGAGAGTTGAATTTTATTGGATCGCAAACAATGGGATATTTCGAAGAATTTTTGGTTGTTTTTCGGTGTCAGATGAGTTTCTAGTGCGAAACACCAACACGAAAGCTTGCTGTCCTGGTTATTGCCATTGAGGACATGGGAGTTGGAAATCCATCACTGGAGAAGCCAGTTTAAAACTGTATCGGACTAGGTCCGAAGGAGCTGTTTCGTCATCGGATGGCATTGACTCAACAGAGATAATACACCCTCTGCTCTACTATCTGAAACACCCTTACAGCTGTTGGTATTGCTGAGGATTTCTGTATGTGCGATATAGAACCGAAATTCATTTCCACGAATTATAATTTTGTGAAATTCACCATAGCACGTTATGATTAGGGTAGGTGTATGTACTGAAGTTCACCTTATATTTCAACCAATTTGGTGCAATTTAGTTCACTGGGGTATATTCATTCTCACACTAAGTGAGCGAGTGGTGGATGATTCGTTTAAAATTCTGTTTTTTTCGAATACTACGTCTGCCGTTAAGAAAGTATTAAGTACTGATATATATGATTAAGCTCTTGTGGACGGTAAAAGAGAGCTAAACAAGATTGGTCCAGACGCGTACAGTGTACCTAAGTGATTCTGTATCAATCATACCTTTCATACCTTTGATGAGGCATACACCCTGTTTGTTGACCACTTCTTTATTTATCTCTAATCGCTTTTTTACCTACTATCTCTAAAGTTTTTTAGTTCAATGGGAATCAAATGTCTAAAAGGCAAGAGCGTTCTTAGAGGGTGGCAAGAAGAGGCACTTACCCCCACCTGTATTCCACCAATCTTCAAAATAGTAACAATCACAAAATAGGAAAAAGTATAATATTCCAATCAAATGTAATTCAAATATTTTGCTCATTTCTTCTGGTTCTCAAAGTTTTTTCAAATCCGGCTCGACGCCATAAAAATGTTCGATTCTCTTAGAAACAAAATTATATTTTCTTCAAGAGTTTATTTAGATAGATAGATATATAGATGTTTATTTCGTTCCAATAAATATTTATAAAAAGTATTTGTACAATATTTCTGTTGAGTTGGTGCTCAGATCGCTTATCTTTTTAGCCATAATAATTCAAAGTGGCTCAGTCATACGACGACGAAGGATTTTCGGCCTATCAGTCTGTCATCTTTCGTTCTTAAAGTACTGGAGAGGCTTATTGAAACGTACATTCGGAGCTTATGAGGGAACAGGATGCTGTCTAACGCACGGCATGCCTATATCAGAGAGAAATCCGTAGACACAGCCCTACATTAAGTAGTTGGGTCTATAGAGTTTAGTTTGGAAAGTAAGGAATTTACGGTCTCTTTAGGGAGAGATCCATAGAGCACAGCTCAATTTTTAGGGAATTTCTACATAGACCGGCCGACATCTGCACGGATTATATGATCCCGGTGAATGATTTTCAATCACCCTTTGAGGTCATATACCCAAGCAGAGAGGATTGGGAAAACAACAGGGTATTGAGCGAGGGAGAACTCTCCGTGTATATGGACGGGTCAAAAATGGAATGCGGCACTGGCGCTGGAGTCTTCTCTGAGCAGCTGAGTGCACGGGAGTCGTTTAAGCTGCCAGATGTCTGCAGTGTATTCCAAGCCGAAATTTTGGCGGTGCTCCAGGCAGCTTAATCATGTTGATGGGGGGGATATGCGGTAAGCATATCTCACTCTACATTGACAGCCAGGCGGCTTTAAGTGCACTGAAATCGGAGACTATTAAATGCCAACTAGTAAAGCGCTGTCGAGAAGTGCTCAAGGTACTTTGCTGTCAGAATAGAGTACAACTATGCTGGGTACCAGGGCATAGCGGCATACCAGGAAACGAACTGGCAGATGAGCTGGCGAGATTGGGATAGGCCTCAGCCGAAATAGCGGCATCAAAGCGCTTATAAATGAGCGAGTCACGGACGCAGCGAAATCAAGGTGGGAGCAGCTGACGAGCTGTAGGATCTCTAGGGCACTCTGGCCAAGGCTGGACAGACTAAAGTCTAGGAAAATATTGACATGGAATAGGGAAAGATTGCGGTTACTCATTGGAATAATGACGGGGCACTGCTTTGCTAGGGAAGCATGCTATGCGGATGGGGATAGCCGACTCTGATGTGTGTAGGTACTGTCTTGACCTATATGCCGAGGAGGACATTACCCCCATTTTGTGTGAATGTCAGGCGGTTGCCAGGAGGCGCCTAAAGTAGTGGGGCAGTCTTTTCTTCGACAATTTGGAAGATCTGAGGTAAATAGAGCATGACAAGATGGTCAAATTTATTAGAGATTTAGGATGTTTTGGGGGTGATTAATTAGTTCCACGTTATTTCCGAAGGGATTGTTATGGGCCCTCTTTTGGTACCTAGTGTGCGCTGCGGCTCAGCGTGGTACCCCTTCCTGAAACTACAACTTTGTGCCCGCTGTACTGTTCACGCTGCAAAGTATTCAGAGATTAAAAAAAATTTTCTTCACGCTATCGAGTGTCTACAATATCTAAGGTTCAAGATATCGACAATACCATTGGATTGGATTGTTCAAGTCTCGGATACCATTTTTGCTCTCACAGATTCAAATAAGCATGAATGAGAACTTACCCCACCTGTATTCCATCACTCGAAAAATTTCTGATTTCCAATTATGTTGATTTCCAAACTATTCATTTTGCAATTCAGGTTCCCGCTAAATAAATTGCTCACTACTTCTGACTTCCATAGGTCGCTGGTCAAATCCGGCTCGACGGATCAAAGAAATATTAAATTCATTCTTTTATGTAACTATTCCAAAAAATGTACTGCCTATTTTACATTGTGAAGAGGAAAATTTACTTTAAATGTAGACAGTACCTAGCCCAATAGACAGGCAATAGACTTTCAGAGTTAGTGCAGTTACGAAACTTATTCGAAAAAGTGGAATACATTTTACGAAATTACAGCATTCACTTTGTGCTTTGTGGAATTTTGTCTGTCCTTTCGCGCAAGATTAACAAGTTGGGTAGTCATCGATATAACTATTTTTAAGTTTTTATTCATCTTCGTCTTCACGTAACTTTCTAAGTGACTGATGATGACTTTACCTGTCCCTAAAAATTGTTGCATGTGTGCCCTTCCTTCGAGGCAAACTAGCTGTCTACGTAGACGAGTCCCGGACTTCCAAGATTGTTGGCAGACTTTTATGATTGAAGTACTGGATACGGGCATGTGTCTACCCTACTGCCCCTGTCTTGCCACTCTCATCTTAGAATTGGTCGTTTCTTTGCATCTTCATTGGTCCAATCTATTCCCAAATATTGTTTTGTTTTTGCTTACAGTTCGAGTCTTCTATTTCTGCGAGATGTTCCAGTGAAGTACTCTCGCTTCTGGTATAGATAAAAGTTTCTTAATACAGTTTCATTACTTTCAAATAAGAGACATCCTATCTGTAGAGGCATATGATCTTTCTGGTTATTCTACGGATTTGGCCAATATTTTGAAAACCAAGGCAGGGTCTTATTCGGATCAGTTTGATACGATGAATAAAATGGTTTACTACTTCAACTTACTCGGTCCACTATACCTTCCTTGCTCCTTCCCTTTTAGTGTAATCGCCAAATTTTTGTTATTATTATTTGCATTACACAAAGTTTATTTTGACGGAAAAAATTTGACAGAACTTTTCGTCAAATGTTTTTCGTCAAAAATTTGACAGCAGCAAAAATTCTAGCACCTTAATCGTGTTTATTTTTCGTTTTCTTCACATTTTGTTCATGTAAACAGACACCTTCCTTATCTAACTTCCTTATACTATTGATACACTAATAATATACGAACGATGGCATTTAAATCTTTGTATACGAACCAAGGTGGAGTCATACACATTACGCATGGTATGAATTGACATTCGTCTCAAGTATTAAAGTGAATGGATACTTAAAAGATAGAATTGAAGCCTCATTAGTAGCCGTGCGTAGTAAGCGGCTTAAAAAACTGCAGCTTATTTATTGACATAAAAAAGACACGCAATTTAGTTACGCTAGTCATCACAGGCGAGCTGAATCGCGCTGCTAGCAGTAAAATGCATAGTCTCTTAAAGGGATATTGGAAACTGCAGTGGTCCGAATGAAGGTATCACAAATAAAATGGGGAACCACAATTGCTGTTGGACAATTAAGGAACAGAACTTAATTAATAAGTAATAGTTTAAGAAATGTATTTTTTAATTTATTGAAGCAGAAGAATTTCCACTTCAGCTTCCAAGGTTTATGCTCAAACTGATTGATTGAAAGCCGAATTCAATTCAATAAGCACAAAGCCTTTTAGGCTGTTCTAATTATACTAAAATGGACGTAAGACAGTCGTAAAATCAAGGAAAAGTAAATTTGTCTTAAGTTTTAAGATACCACAGCAATGCGACTCCAAGAGCTATAAACTATAGGCAAGGGTAGTGAACCGAATATCCGAACCAAAATAGCGAACATCTTTACGGCTTCGGTCCATTATGGGCAGCGGAATTGACCTTTTATTGGATTTCATTCAACTGGGATCTTCCCCTAAAGTCACAGGCCCATCCCAACTGTCCCTGGCGTTCCATATAAGATTGACCGCCTTTCGCAAGGATTCCATAATGTCCGTACAATAAAACGGAAACCATCACGACTTCATAAGTTCGGAATGCTGACGAATTTCGTATTCTTGTTTTTTCAGACATAATGGACCATTAGAAGGAGTCGTAAAGCACTACCCGCTGACGAAGCGACTACACCCTCTTCCATCTTCGTACTGTCGTGCCGAACCAAGTCCAAGAAGGTGAATTAGAAGGAGGACAAGGAGCAGCCATGGAGCAATTCTCGAACAACGATGGCGGTGGAGACTACAACGAATACGTGGCGGATCAAATGGGACCGCCCGGCGGAGGATATACTGCCCGGCCACGCGTTAATCCCGATGCGGAAGGAGAGGTCGATCCTAATTTGTAAATAGCTGAAATTTTTGCGATAGTTTGACCGAATTAATTACTTCCTTTGTTTTTCGCTGGGCAATTTCCGCAGGTATCCACAACCGAAAGAGGCCACGCATAAAATTCGTGGAAAATCCGATATCATCGAAATGTTTTTCGGGCCTGTGGACCAGGAGCTGTTGACAGTGAAAAGCTTCTACTTTTTCTTCTACTCGGCATTCGGATCCCTTTTTCCCCTGATGGGGGTCTACTTCAAACAGATGGGAATGAATCCGGGACAATGCGGACTCTTGATTGGCACAAGGCCGTTTGTCGAATTCTTATCAGCCCCCTTCTGGGGCTCTTATGCTGACAGGTAATGAACGCGAAAAAACGGCAAATTCAAGTGCGTCTTAATGGAAATTTCTTAGGATTTGATTACGACATTAAGAGGACTTACCTTTGAGTTGAGAACTGAAGGATAATTCGATTTTATTTCCATCTTATTTTCATTTTAGGTGCAAAAAGGGAAAAAAATTGTTGCTTGCTTCGCTAGCTTCATGGGTGATTTTCACGTTACCGTTGGGCTTTATTCGTCCTGAAGCCACGATGTGCATCGAGCAACAGAACTCGACGTTCATGTTGAAGTTTCCAACGTTTCCAAGGATATTGAAGCGGTCGGTTGACCACGTCAACAGCATAAGTAATAACTTCTCGTATGTTCCGGAGAATCTGACAACATATTCCAGGTGAGTAGTGGGAAGTTTAATTCCATCTTTTGTCCATTTTATACCATCATCATTAATTATTATTATCATTAAAGTGATACTTATTTTTGTTAATTTTCGTTGCTAAGATTTTTTGTGCATCTCAATCTTTTATTGTATCAAAATATGACAAAATGGCAAAGCCCTTTTTGAGCGCTTTAGGACTAGTAACTCTAAAAAAAAAATTACTCCGTCTATACGCCCTCCGCCGTATGCAAATTTATCTGAAGGCTCGTAACTTCCAAATGTTTTGTGCTATCAAGATGGATTTCCATTGTCGTCGCAATTCTGATTCAGAGCGTTGGACGCTTCAATCAACCAATCAGATTTTAGTTGAAGTGACAATAGGGTACTACGTGAGCGAGAAATCTCCGCATATACGGACGGATCGAAAATGGAATGCGGCACTGGCGCTGGCGTCTTCTCTGAGCAGCTGAGTGTAGGGGAGTCGTTCAAACTGCCAGATGTATGCAGTGTTTTCCAAGCGGAAATTCTGGCTGTGTTGCAGGCAGCAAACATCCTGTTCATGGGGAAGATATGTGATCACAATATCTCACTCTACATTGACAGCCTGGCAGCCATAAAGGCGCTGGAATCAGTCACCATTAAATCCCAGTTAGTAAAGCGCTGTCGAGAAGTGCTGAAGGTACTTTGTAGTCAGAACAGAGTACTGATTTGCTGGGTGCCAAGGCATAGTAATATATTAGCGAACGAAAGAGCGGACGAGCTTGCGAGATCGGGATCGGCATTGAATGGTAGGGCTGAGGAGGATGTTTGTCCACCGATATGCAGCATCAAAGCGCAAATTGGCGAGCGTGCAAATAAGGCGGCCAACTCTAGGTGGGCAGGGCTGGCAAGCTGCTGGACTTCTAGAGCCCTGTGGCCCGAGCTGGATAGTCAAAAAACTAGGAATTTATTAACTTGGGATAGAGGAAGGCTGCGACTACTCATCGGAGCACTGATGGGTCACTGTATGTTTGGGTAACACGCTATGCGGCTAGGGATAGCGGAGATGGACATGTGCAGGTTCTGCCATGATCTGTACACTGTGGAGGATATCACTCATACCCTGTGGGAGTGCCCAGGGATCGTTAGAAGGCGACTGAGATGGTGGGTAGCCTTTTCTGCGATAACATCGAGGATTTGAGGTCATTAGGGGTTGACAAACTGGTCAGGTTCTGCAGGGAATTAGTGTTTTTGAGGGGATGGAAGAGCACACGAGAATCTGAAGGGATCGCAATGGGCCCATATCGCGCCTAGTTAGCGCGGTGGTTCTAGCACTGCGCTCCTTTTAAACCTAACCTAGTTGAAGTGACAGGTTGCGTCTGCTTCGCATGTCGTACATTTTCGAGCTTTTGCGTCACCCTTCTGTCATCGCTTGTTTGCAGGTTAAATTTTTGAAATTAATGGTTTTGGGAAAATTGGAATTGGCCCAGATATTAGTTGTTCGTCTCATGACATTACCCTGCCGATTCAGAAATTACGTCACAAATAAAAACTCGAATACCAAAAACGTGACAGAAAGGTATACGGCCGACGCCTTGACGCAGAGTTGCAACGATAATGGAAATCCACCTTTAAGGTCAAAATTTTTTGTGGGTTAATTTGTTGGTGGTGTGTTTTTCGCGAAAAATCCAAATTTTTATAGCTCAGGTATCATTTTAAGTGGGAAGCTAAAACTTGGAATTTGTGTAGTGCTATAATAGCAGATTAAAAAATGGTCGAAATGGGCAGTAAAGCATAGAAGTGGGAGGCTAATAGTTTTTGTACATAGAAAGTTCAGTATCCCATCTCAGCAAGGATAGAATTTTAGAATGTATTCAATTGGTAGGACGAGAGGTAGAGCTTAAGGATTTAAAAACCATGGCATCAAAGGGGGGGGGGGATTCAGTCAGGGATGGCTCACTGGATGTAAACGGCCATAATCAGGCCTATCCTAACCTACGGAATTTTGGTGTGGTGGGTAGCGCTGGAAAATTTCACCTACCTCAAAAAAAGTTCACCTACCTACTCACCAAGGTTCAACGCCTAGCTTCCACTTAGCACCACACCTACATATAGCGGCACTAGAGATGATTCTTCATCTTCATCTTCTACCGCTTGATATTTATGGGAAGAGTGTAGCAGCAAAAAATCTCAAGTTCCACAAGGATTTTGTTGACTACAAGGAGCCAAAGTAAGGGTGAGATCACACCTCCTTGCAGGGTGCCTCTGGAGACTGACTTTGTGACAAGACACTCTACTAGTTCGGATTCAATTATCCTGATTCATAGCATTAAGTCAAACCAATTGCAAATTTCGGTTTCCACTTCCATTGATAGCAGTGCGCTGTTAATAGTCGAGCATCGAACGTTATTAAAGGCACCCTCTATTTTAAGGAAAGCGGCGAGTGTGTACTCCTTATATGAGATTGATTTTTCAATTGTTAACACTACCTCATATAAGGCCGTATCCACCGACTTGCCCATTGTGTAGGCATGCTGTGATTTTGAAAATAGGTTGCGCGGAATTCTGTTGCGAATGTGATTGTCCAATATCCTTTCAAGGGTTTTGAGGATAAAGGACGTGAGACTTATCGGTCTGAAATCTTTCGCGGTCGTGTGAATAGGTACATTAGGTATGTAAGCTACTCGTACCCTGTTCCATTGCGATGGAACATGGTTGAGTCGAATACAGCTTGTGAAGATCACCATTAGCTGGAGAATTACCGAATCCGCCGCGTGTTGCAGCATTGCTGGTATAATTCCATCGGGTTCTGGCGATTTGTACGAAGAGAAAGATCCGATTGCCCAGCTTATTTTGTCAATATCAATTATTGAGTTGGACAAGTTCTGGTTTCCTTCTTCTTGACTATGATCGTAACTGACAGGGTCAGTGTTGCTAGCTGGTGAACAATCGGGGAAGTGAGTGGTCATCAGAAGCTCGATCGTTGATTCCGATCAAAATCGGTTTTCTAATACTTTCGCGGTGAAAGTCTTCGTCTCGCTGTGTAGTAAAAGCTGTCTCGGCTACAAACTCTGTCTGCTTAAATACTGTTTTTGTTGAATTCGAAAGCCTTCCCGAATATTCGGTGGTGGGAGTGAAAAGTTCGGGAAATGTAAAGAACAATCGAAGACGGAAGGGGAAAAGTGATTCTTGTCCAACACTACCGAGTTTTGCCGAAGTTTGGAAATTTTTTCCACGCCCCTCGCACTGGGTACTGCATGGTGGTGATTCGGATGTTTTACTCCGCCCTCCAGCTAGGTATTGGGAGGATGTTGTTTTTCACACTGGAAACTGATCGAGTTGCACGGGTTGCGACAGTAGCTAGGGTAGAATGTAACAATACTTCTTAGGCACATTTCAATTAGACGTTTTTTGGGAGAGGTTATCAATCCCCTGTTTCAGCTACATGTATATGGTAAAAAATGAAGATGGAAATAACAAATTCATCTTAAACTTAGCTTTAACTTAACTTAACTTAACTTAAACTTAAAATTGAGTAACAAATAAAGTATCGGCTTTACTGTTGAACAATTCTTATAAGATTGGATCAAGTCCCCATGTTTGCAATAGTTTGAACAAAGAAAATTGCATCTTCTGCTTCCTTTGGGCTTACTCCAAAACTGTCTTTAAAATTCAAGGTGGGATTCGAACATAGTCCTTGTGATTGTAGACTAGCATGTCGGAAATTAACTAATATAATTCTATTTCAGTTCATTGCAAATGGTGTTTCACACTATGAGAGTTGGCGTAAGCTACTTGTTACGCAATTCTAATGTTTTCTTTATTTCACAGATCAACACGATCGGCTCGACCACACGTTGAGGCTGGACAATCGCCAATAAACGTCGACTACGCCACTAACTACAATAAAAGCGCTCACCAGGATTGGGTCAGTCCACTATTTTCATCGATCGTTTACAGGACTCCGGTACTAACATATAAATTTACTCTAAAAATAACAAGACCGTAATCGAAACAATTCTTCCCTTTCCAGGACATTCAAAAAGCCTTCTTCCTTCTCCTAATGTTAGTTATTATTGGCGAGTTCTTCAGTGCTCCCGCAATCACGCTTGCAGATTCAGCTGTTATAACATTGCTGGGCGAAGACGCAGACAAATACGGCCATCAACGAATGTTCGGATCGCTAGGATGGGGCCTAGCTATGTTCTTTGTTGGAATCGCTCTGGATCACTCCACATCATTTCCCGATCATCCTTGTGGTCCGGAAAAGCAGGAGAAAAACTACACAATCTGCTTTGCAACCTTTTCGGTACTAATGACCGCTGCGTTTATCACCGCAACGCAGATAACCTTCAAATACGCCTTCGAAGATGTTGAGCCGCAGCCGGAGAAGATCGAGACTGGACCGAGCGCTGAAGACGAAATTCAGAATCAGCTAGCAGCGCAGCTGAATCTTCCATCGTTGGCCGTTGGCTCTGGAGCTAGTTTAGCAATCGGGTCGAGTTCTTCGCAGCAACATATCGGCGCTCAAACAAAAATATTTGCGCAAACAACACGTGAGATGCCCGAATGGGTTACAGTCTTGAAATGTTTCAAGGATCTGAAATGCGCATCGTTCCTGTTCGTAGCGTGGTTTATGGGCTTCGGTATCGGACTGATCTTCACGTTCCTTTTTTGGCACTTGCAGGACTACGGCGGATCGCCAACACTTTTTGGTGTTGCCTCTGTGATCAACCATATTTCGGAAATCTTCGCGTACTTCTTCAGTTTTCGTCTCATCACTCAAATCGGACACGTAAAGGTCCTTTGCCTGGGTCTAGTTGGAAATATTGTGCGTTTTCTGTACATTTCGGTGTTGCGGAATCCGTGGTGGGTGCTGCCGTTCGAATTCATGCAGGGCATAACGCATGCCGCTGTTTGGGCCGCATGCTGTTCGTACATTGCTCATAATACGCCACAACAGCTTCGATCGTCCGCTCAGGGTGTCCTTCAAGGAATCCATCATGGATTGGGCCGAGGTTGCGGTGCTGTAATCGGCGGCATGTTTGTAACGTACTACGGCACGACAGCTACTTTCCGAGGCTACGGCATCGTTTGTATACTGGTCCTTGCCGCCTTCATCTTCATCAACTTCTACAGGAAGGAGCAAGGATTCATATCGGATATTCCAACTACCGAAGATCCACATCATGTAACTATTGCAATTTGATTACCTTGCAAAATTTTCTGAGTGACAATTTTCCGATTTCTCATACAGGTGGCTGAGGAAACATCGCATCTGGCTCCTCATGGTGTCCCGAGCAATCCTATTCCGCGGGCCTTATCAAGTACCCGCTTAAATGATATGAACCCGAATGGGGAAAATAGTTACGGAACATATCAGACAACTGGCGGTAATTTAGACATACCTGGTGCTACGCGAAATCCTTTCGCTCAATAAATTCCGTCATATCGTATACACCTGTACGATTACATTTTTAGTTTAATTTTGAGAGTATAATTTATTTTTTTTTGATAAAAGACAAATTAAATTTTGCCATGTAAGTTTTAAAGTTACGTTACCGTCTCGTCTCGACGAATAACTCAGGCGTTCATGAAAAACACGTTTCGAAATCGAAGGTGAGAGAATCTTTAAAATGCTTTTTAGCACGTAATTTATACAAAATACGATACTGGGGTCTATAAGCCTTTGTTTTAATAAGAATAATAAAAAAACAAATACATAAAATTGTTTTAGCAGAATAGGCCTTAAAATCAAAACTCATATTATGTATTTTTAATATTACTGTATTCAAGCATAGCAAATTTTAAGCTTTTTACAGCTATGGCTACCAAATGTAAATTAATTTTAATTTTGTAGCTTAATTTCGGGTTTTCCGCAATTATTAATTATTTGTACGGTAGGTGTAATTATCGTGACCGTCCGACATACAAGGAGTCATTAGCGAGTGGGCTATTCTAACTGACAATTAAACGTCCATTGGATCCATTAAAATAACATTGAAATTGAAGAGAGGCGCCACTGATTGTATACAGTTCGTGTTGCGCCTGAAACACTAGTGCCCCAGTGTTTCATTCTAATTTTTTTAGAGGACGGGGTAGCTCCGGTTACTAGAATACCGGGGATGAAACACTGGGGCGCTAGTGTTTCAGGCGCAACACGAACTGTATACAATCAGTGGCGCCTCGCTTGTTAGAAATTATATGAAGAGTCTGATAAGACTCAGTAGCGTGTATTTCAATAAGCTGTTGTCGCGTCGCATCGCTTCACGCGCGCGTTTCGCGTTCACTATAATTCTTGTTTAGTAGAACTAATTCATGGAACTGATTTTGGTTGATTTGTTTGCGTTCGACGTGATCACTTTTGGTTTTGCCCAAACCCTTAACTACATAAAAACTAGGCCACGCACAATAGGCTGAAACAGAAAGGATTTGCTGGCCATTTCTTTAATAGAAAACCATCTCCTTACTCGAAGTTGCCTTTTAACCACAATGAGACGAAATATGGTTTTCGTTCAAAACTCTTCGTAGTGATCTCGTTAGATAGATAACTTGGCAAAAGGGGTTGGTATGGTTAACCTCCGTCACTGAAGCTACAGTTGGGCCTATTGTGATGTCCCCCCGGATTGACTATGATTCCTCTTAAATCCTTGCGCTTTCAATGAAGCTTAGTATTTTTCGAAGAGAAATGGTCAGGAAATCCGATGGGTCCATGAAACCCTGACCGAAGTGACGAAGTCTTTTGTGAGCTAAACCCTCACATTCACAGAGGATATGCTCTGGTGTTTCGTCTTCGTCATTGCATATTCTGCAAATTTTAATCAATCCTATTCAGATGCTTCTTCATGTGACAATGTCCAGTCAGAGCTCCCACTATGGTTAAGCTCTGGTGTCTCCTTAATTTCAGATAATCAGATGTTATTTTTTCCGAATGCTTTGGCATTAAAAGCTTTGAGTGCCTGTTGCCCGATGGCAAGTCCCAGTGAATGGCACTTTGCGATTTTTGCCACGTTCGGAAATTCATTCTGGCTGTGCTTAACGTCGATATGGTCCAATGAAGTCAGCTTCTGAACCTTTTTTTGCCATTAAGTCGGCCATTTCATTACCTTCATAGCCGCTATGTCCCGGAATCCAAAAGAGGTTAACTCTGTTCTTGTTTCCGAGTTCAATCAGGCTTTGGAGGCAATTCCAAACAAGTTTGGAGTAGATTTGAACGGACTGAAGGGCCATTATTGCTGCCTTTCTGTCCAAGACAATATATATTTGTTGGTTTTTGTAGCCCCGTCGGATATTTTCTCTAATGCATAGTTCAATAGCATGAGTCTCCGCCTGAAAAACAGTGGATGTTATGCATGTGCATGCTACAGTTAAATTTGACATTTGGGCGCACTTCATAAACTTCCGCTCCTACACCTTGATCTGTTTTAGATCCGTCAGATTATGATCCTGGTTTTGGAGTTTGTTTGTTTGTGGCCCAATTCTCCCTTTCAGGTAGGACAACTTTGAATGGCCTTGTGAAATTGAATTTCGGTACCATTGAATCGGAAAGAGGTATCGCTAGTATGTGGTCCGTGTTGAGTTCCGCGGAAAGAGTTGGGCAAGCTGTTTTGCGCTTTGACTCATCCTCCGAGCTCAAAAGTTTATATGTAGTGAACCTAGCTTCCTTCTGTATTTCTAGGTGTAGAGGAGCCTGGCTGAGAAGCACCTCTAAGACAGATGTGGGAGTGGTGCTCATCGCCCCAGTAATACCCAGGCATGCCGGTCTTTGTAATTTAGTCAGCTTAAGCTGAGCAGTTTTCTGCTTTGTTTTCTTCCGCCAGATGGATGCCGCGTAAGTTATAATGAAGTTTTGGACTCAGTCCCCAGTTTTTACCGAGAAGGCTCATGCAGGTCCAGAGAGAGATTTTGGGCCTTTCAAGAACTTTGTCCAAATGAGCATTCCAAGTGAGCTTTTTATCAAGGATGATTCCCAGGCATTTTACCTTACTAGCATACTCTAGCGATATCGTTAATCTTCATTCATTTTTTGATGGCAACGTTAGACGCTGCTCTTTTAGCCAAAATGAAAGGTTCTCTGGTTGATTTGTTATATGAATTAAAATTTTTTTTAGGTAAACATGTTAGACAGTACCACTTCTTCTCCAAAAATCGGATCGGATGAAGGGACGACCTTATTCTTCCTTAGTCAAGAAGGCTAAAGATTTTTAAGGGTCCTGATTCTTCAAAGATTTTTTACCCTCAGTAATTATTTTCCCGTGCCCATGACGTGGTGGGATTTTTCAGTATCTTAGCGAGTGAAATTTATTATTAATTTTATTCAGTCTCAAAATATTGTATTTATAACATTTGGGCACACTGTACTCCATACAACAAAGTAAGTCAAGTCAGCAAGTTGGGACTTTAAGACCTCTGTTTTGGTTTCTTGGAAGCCTTGTTTGCTTTTAAGGTAGCGGATTCAATAAAAAGACCGAAATGTAGTTCTTTTTCAAGCTAAACATCGATGTATTTGCCAACTGGTTTCCATAGGATGAAATCATCCAAGATGGAAACATGACTGCCAGGTGGTTTCTTCCTTTAACGTGGAGGATGGGCTCTCTTTTGTAGGGATTAACGTTGGTGCGCCGAAGCTGGAACTACTTTTAAGAATTTGTTGGTTGTTTTTCGGCGTCAGAGGACTTTCTTGTTTGAAACACCAACGCGAAAATCTCTACTGGTATCGATCATTGTCATTGAAAATATGACGGTTGAGAAACCTTCACTGGAGAAGCCAGTGCAAAACTGTGTTGGACTAGGTCTAAAGGAGCTGTTTCGTTATCAGGTGGCATAGACTCATCAGAGGGTGTATCATGACTTCTATCCGAAATACCCTTAATGCTGCTGGTAATGCTGAGGATTTCTTTATAAGTGCGATATAGAATAGAAATTCATTACCGCGAATTATAATTTATTGAAAATTGTCACAGACTTCATGATTAAGATATACACACTGAAGGTTACCTCATATTTCAACCAATTTGGCAATTTTGGTTGCGCACTAGGGCATATTAATTCTACTCGAAAGTTACACCCACCAATTAGCGAAGCCCTTTTCACTCTAACATTGAGTGCTTGAGATCAAATCTAGCTTTCTATGCACTGGACACCAAAAGCGGCACTGGAAAGTTGTCTCATCGGCGGACACAGTGGTTGAAACATGTTCTGTGTAGGGCGCATGTGCTATGAAGACAGGAAATAGCAGGGATGATAAGCTAGACCCTTGCGGTACACCAGGATAACTTTAACCTTGACCGATTTATCTTTTAAGAAGGATATAATTTTACACACTAGTCTCAGAGGGAAATGACGACCTGCCAGCTTGAATACAAGACCGTTGTGCCAAACCTTGTCGAAGGCTTTCTCAACACCCAAGAATTCAGCCCCGATGATTGTCTTTTGTTGAACTCATCAGTGTTGTTCTTAATTGCATAGTCGTTGTTACGTTCTATAGACCAATCAGGAATGTAGGCTGTCCCACACAGTAAAAAAAATCCATTGAATTTTACATCTTTTGGATAGAAGGCAAATATGCCTCACCATTTCAAGTAAATTTACATTGGGATGTAATAGCCAATTTGAATGTAATTTCCAATTTTCGGTCAGTAAATTTCAATTGAGTCGGTTAGAACCAGAGGGGGCCATCCCCACCAGAAGTTCAACCGATATAATGGCAAGTGAAGATTTGGTGAACTCAAAAAGTTCATATATTATTTAGAGATTGAGCAACTCAATTAATTTTTTGTACTTGGTGAATTGATTGGATGCTGTTTTGACCATTCTGGTCGTTTGGCCCGGTGGTTGACAATTCGATTTCTGTACTGAAGGTAGTTTCTTAAAAAATTAGGGTTGGCCCACTCTGGCTGTAACCGACTTAATTTGCAATCAGTAAATTTTAACTTCAAAAGCAGCAAATTATTCCTTTGAATTTACACTCTAAAAAAGGGTATAATGAGCACTCTTTAAGATCAATTCAATTCTGGTTTTGCTGCGTAGGATTGGCGCACGTAGCCACTGCGCCACCGAAGGCGTTTCATTTTCATTTCAGTAGAAAATAAAATCGAACGTAGCGTCCAACTTCGTAGTTTCAAATATTACATGTTTTTCGCATTAAAATTCAAGTAGAATTATACGAAAAAGAACGTAATTTTCAATTGATGTATAAATATAGTTAATTTTACTCGAAATGTTGCGTATTTTTGTGGGCCTTTTCATGTAAATTGTACGGTTCAGTTGAAAATTACATGAATAATTTACTAATCCAAGTAATTTCGTGTAAAAGTGATTGAAATGTGTACTTTTACTTGAAAAAAATGAAATATACTGGAAATTTCAAGTAAAAATTGAATTGAAAATTAGATTTTTTTAAAACAGAGAATTGAGTCCTCTCAAATAGGACGAAGGAGGGAAATAGGACGTATTTTTAAGCGAGTTATTTGCCTCTTGTACGGCGATTTTCCACTCATAATTACTTACCTTTACATAATCGCAACTATTACTTTTATCGTAGCCATAGTTTTATTTTTAACATATTATATTAATGATTTGTGATAAGGCAAAGTAAAATGAATGGAAATACTATAAATATAATGCTTAAATCAATTTCATATCATTTTGAATTAATGAAGAGAATAGAAAAAAAAAATATAATAATTTGTTTATTGAGCCATTATTATAAATATACAGCAATCATATAGGGAACTTATATACATAAACAATCAAGCACATTCATTCATTAAACATAAGTATAGTTTAATAACTATATCATGAATCTAATCTAAGTGTTAACCGCTCTAAATATTTTCATTTACTAGAAAAATAAATTTCCTTATTAAGAAATCTCTCGATGTTTATAATTGTAAATATTTATGCAATATATAAATATTTTATATTTTTTGGTAAAAGTAACAAGAATACACAAATAACTTACGAATGGACCCTGTTGAATGCTACACAATCAGAAATGGATTTTTTTCTTAAATTGCACATTCGAAGAAAATGCTAAAATATTCCAAAATTTACCCGTAGATTATTAAAACTTATTGTTATTGAAATTAATAAAAATACTTTATTATTAAAATAATAAAGTAAAACAAACTCCAAGCTAGATTCAAGCGGATATTATACACAAATTATAACAATTAAGAGAAAAAACCTAGATAAAACAAATATAGTAAAATTAAATTAAACTGAAATCTGAATCGATCGTTTATTAGGACTATCAAATGCTGTACGCCATTGTTCGTATTCGTTTAAATATAATCTAAAAAAACCTAACTTTCAGCCATTACTAAACTCACTGTTACTATAAAAACATTAAAATCTGTATATTAATTTGCATAAATATTTTCGATCTGCAAACCAAACAAACAAACAAAAACACTTAAGTATTATTAAGATCTAATTTAGATAAGAAAACATTACGAATTAAAAACAAATAAATAATACAGTAATTCCTGCAAATCGAATAAATAAAATGTAAAGGAACAATACAGCGGTAACGCTGAGAATTATCTCTAAGAATATTTTATTATTTCAATAATTTAGAAACTAAATGACAAATTGAAAGTAAAATAATAAAAATATAAATAAATAGATGAAAATGATGATATTATTATAAACTTTACCATATTTTATTGTTGTGTATAAATGTACTGTACAGCACGAAAAATAATGTAATATTTAAATGAAGAAAATGCACTCTATACTATGTTAAATATTAAAAGTTGATATTTTTTTTTTAATCTTTTACTACTAGGTTTTATATGTTCAGATGTGTTAACACATCTCTAAATCTCAATGAGTTTCTAGTAGGAAATGTAATGGTTACAGAATCGGGTCTGTAATGCATTACAACATGCAATACACTATAGCTTACCCTAACAAGGAGATGTCTGATACGGTAAGGCATTAATCAGCGTGGATAACTACATTGAGTATCAGATTTTGATTATAGTTGTGATGTCGCATTGTTTAATGAAAGCACAGATTTATGGTAATAAAGAGTTATTCAATAGGAACATAACAATTTTGTATTTAAATAGAACAAAGAATAATTGACGACCGAAAATTGGAGTAAGCGCTCTTAAAGTTGCTACCACCGACTCAGAATTTCAGTAGTAATTTTTTTTAATTTCCAAACGTGCCCTGTTCACCGTGATAAAAATGTAAGCCTTGACTGACGTTTTGACATTGACAAACCAGCAAAAAAGTTTAAGTGTGCGTTTGTATTAAAGCACAAAATTGTTACGCACTTATAGAATAACCCTTTATATGCACTTATTCTTGGTAATTGATGTTGTAATTAAACAAAAAGTAGTTCATGAGGGTGTAGTTTATATTTGATTATTCTATCGATGCACTAAGCATGTTGTCGGATAAAGATATTCCACTTGGAGGGCGGTAAATAGATTACACTGATTTTAGCAAGGCTTTCGATAAATGAAATGATTCCATCTTAGTTTATAAGCTGCACTTATTTTTCCTGAAACTTTTATTAATTGGATCAGTTCGTATTTAACCAATCACATCCAAAAAGTGCTGTTTCGTGGAGTCCTTTCATGCGGACATACTTCTGGAGTGCTTCAGGGCAGCCATCTGGGTCCATTGTTATTTGTCTTATTTAATAATAACGTGAGTTCATCTCTCTCACTCAAAAATTTGAATGTATGCTGACTGTGTATTTTAGGCCGCAGTCCAAATTACGCTTTATGCACTCTTGGGCGTATACAATCAGTCCGAATTGCGCTTACAACGCAAACGATATGCAATGACGTCATGAAAATGACATTTCCTGGCGGTTACACTGCTCACTGTTTCGAGCATAGGCACTGTGAGTACACTTGTGTGCACACGATCAGTCCGAATTGAAAGTGACATAAGCGTACCGACGATTCGGACCGAACGTAAGAACTGTTAGTAACTTAAGCACCATGAGCAGACTTAGTTCGCCATTGGGAGCGCTTATTTCAGATTCTCGGTCTCTCGCGAACTAGTTCGCTCTTTAAGTTCGTTAGTTCGCGGGTACTTGGATTGGATTGGTGTGAACTTTGTGTGAGTCTTGCTCAAAGTTCAGTATTGACAATGATGGCAGTAAGGTTCGCGATCGAACTCGTTCGGAAGAGCGCTGGTATAAGTGAATAGTGAAATGAGTTGATCTTTCAGAAACTTCGTTCATTGATGGCGGGGCTACTTTTCTAACCGTTTTGTCGAGAAAATTTTTGATAGTGGAAAATGTAAGATTGATGTAAACGAGGAGTGAGAGAACGAGGGCCATTTTATCATATATGATGATGATATACAGTTCACGAACGGCAATGATAAATCTTGATCACATTCATTTCACAGTTCGCGAACGGCAATGAATATATGAATGAATTGAAACGAACTATGAGCGTGACTGACTGCGAACTAGTTCACTAATTTTACTTATTGGAACGCTCTTTCGCACTTGTTCGTTCGCGAACTATTCAAGCCTAATGTTAACGGTACAAACAATTTTCGTAATGCTACTACTGTCGTTGATGGTTCTTTTCTTCAATGTGAGTTACACCGTATCTATGCTTGGTGTACAATAAATTGTTTGCCTTTGAATATTGGTAAGTGTATCACTATTTAATTTTTTAGGAGTTTGAATTTGAATTTGAATATTGTCTAGAAGGAAACCTGTTACAAAGAACACCCCAAGTATGAGATCTCAGCGCTGTTTTTTATACCGTACTAAGTTTGAATGACCATTGACAATTGACTACATTTTCGTATTAAGCGTTTTCGTGAGAAGATGGCGCCAGTACTTCGATGATTCTCATATTACAACAATGTTGTACTGTGCTTTCGTATGTTCTAGTCTGAAATACGTCTGCCAAGTAAACGACTGTCTCATTTCAAAAACGAGTGCAATTTAAAGAGGTGTTCAAAAACAGCCTATTAGTCAGTCTTCATAACTAAATGCTAATATTCCCATATATTTCGAGTCCACCTGGTTGTCTGGAAGGATCCTGACTTATCTGATTATTAATATTGTTTTTGAAGGCTGAGTAAAACTAAGTTTTCAGACTCTTCTTTAACATTTTCTAAAAAACACCTACTAGTTTTTGAAATGGAACGAGGTGCATAAGAATAGGTTCGAGTCTGTGAAAGACACACTGCATCTACGTCAAAAACTTCTGGCAATGTTGTCAATCCTGTTAGCCGCAAACCCCAAACATTTAAAGCATCCTGTATGAATCACTACTCGTAAGGATAACACATCGGTATTCATCATTCGCTGAGTTCCGAAAACATGGGATTCTTCTGAACCTTTTAGTTACTCAGAAGTTAATTAAATAGTAATTCATTCGGGACTCCATGTGTGACTATGCTGTGGATCACATTCTCTATGAAATTTCAATGCCTGTAATCGGTATTGCATATCAGTTCATTATATTAGTTTGAATGAATTCTTTTTAAGTACTCGATATCAATATTGCTTAGGAGTTCAGTCTTTCCGTTTAAGGGCTCACATACCCCTGCGCGCGCTGAAAACCGAGTAAATTTGAAAAATTATTATAAATGTTATATGGTGAAAAAAAAATTATATTGTTGAGTTCACATATCTTATTAACTATTCAACCATAAGAAAAAAATTAATAATTTTTTTTTTTAATATTAACATTATTTTTTACGGGTATAAATGGACTACTGATGAAAACTATGGTGCCTCCTTGTCGGCATCATAACTTCACCAAAATAATTCCATTTGCAAAAATAAAATAGAATTTTGTAAAATAATGTAGTAGTTATAGTCTGACGGAGTAAATTTTTTTTTTTTTTCAAAAATAAAGAAGGTACAGTATTTCAAACTTTAGTAATCAGTTTTTAAAAAAAATTTGCGTTTAATAATTTATAAAAAATTGTCCAACCAAAAAATTAAAAAAACCTCTCGTCAGACTATAGAGAAAAGAATTATCAAAATTTAAAAAAAAAAGTTGAAAAATATTGAAAATTGACTGAGTTCTCGTGCCGACACTAAAAACATCTAAAAACATAATTCCGAGAAAAACGCGTTTAAAGTTTTTGGTAGGTACAACGTGAACTTACCGCTAGTCTCCCATTCCAGCTTCATACTATACACCTTCATCCCCTTGTATCTTCCTATAAACGACCTTGTTTTTTAAGCAACCTAGGTTTTATGAACAAAAGAAATACGAAACGCAGCTGCAGCTGAGAGGGGCACGGTAGTAAGCCAAGTCACATTTATTGCTATAACTTTGTAACGTAGTGGAATTTTCTTAAACATTTTTTTCTAAATTCTAAATTTTGTTTTTTAGTTCTTAAAACCTACCAACTCTTATCCTCAATCACTCTCGCTGAGCTATCGACTGCTCGGCTATATTTGAATGGTAATATTCTACAACTCTTTACTTAAACAAAAACTCATAACTGATACAGTACTGGTACAGAGTCAGTGACAAAGAATCCATAAATCTCATTTGAAACGATAAACAATTAATCAAAACTATTACTACTTTGTACAAGTTCGAGTATGCCAAGAAAAATGAAGTTATTTGCTGAAAACTGGGATGGAATCCATGTTATGTCCTTATTGTCAGTATCGGGGTTTACAATTCTGACTAAGTTTCGGTTTTGCAGTACAAAATTTCAGTACCTGTTTATATTGAATGATCACAACTAATCTTTATATCGCGAATTAAAATGAACAGCAAATATTCTCTCATATTTCACCTTCGAGAATGCTGAACATGCGGGGACCTCTTATGCATTTAGTAAGTGGTATCACCTAATAAGCATGTGTCCGATGATCAAGTAAAGCAGGCCGACATTCCTTGAAATTGTTACAACAAACTTCATTTTAGACCCATCTTTTTATGTGGAAAAACCAAGGACCCATAACTCTGACGACTAGTATCTACAATGAAATCTGTTTTTCGATTGCACTAGTCGACGACCGCTAGAATTCCATTCCACCGTGATTTAACGCCGATAACCAGTGCACTGTCGACCAGTATGACATAATTCCTAAGTAACTCAGTCGTACTCCATGACTGGTAGGTATTAGAGAATTCACATGTAAATTCATTCCTTTTTTGTTGATAAGCGGTATACCGTAATTCATGTGTAAATCATTCATTCCACCGGTCGATAAACGGCAAACTTCGTATGTAACTCAGCCTTACCACTTATCGATGACTTTCATTTTCTTTATTTCAGTAAATTGACAGAAAGATAATCACACAATTATGTACTGAGTAAGTATCAAATTTCAGTATTAGATCTAAAAGTTAAGAGATGAGACAAAATTGTTTTTAAGGTTTAAGGGTTAGATAATAGTGGATCCTGTCTTACTTACGTGATATACACAAATAAGTTCTAAGAACCGCATGCGTGCAGCCAATAGTAGTAAATGGTGTCAGCTGAGGAGAATTACTGCTTTAAAAAAGTTATAGCGGCATTAGTTTTAGTATCAGAATTTTGATTTTTTTTTAAAATAAAAAATGAAATGAAGAAGAAAGAGACCAACTAATAATGCCTTAGAAATTAACCATACCGTCTAGTTAGGCGCTCGAGCAGTAGCGTAACTTCAAATTTCGGAATAGGGTCCGAATTTTTAGATAACCGCTAATACTGTTTTTCTTTCACTACACTGAAAGAAAAACTATGTTTATTCCAAGGTTGCATTGACTATATTAAAGTTCTTCTAACTATTGTAAAACAGATATGTTTCCAATGATCATGGATATGATGCTCCTAGTCATAGCATATAATTCATAAAAACATAGTATGGTTGCATTAAACATACCATATATCCGTACTGAAATTTAATATTGTTGTACCAATCATTCTCGTTACATGATGTAAAAGTATATTATAATCACGACAACAATATTCTATGATCAGTGGAACCATGAAATTTGTTAAAATAATTCCCACAACTATACCAGATATGGTGTGTGCAATGTTACTTGACATATTATGATTGCCGTAACCATACTGTGATTGTGATAAGCATGAATATGGTTAGTGCGACATTAGCATTTGTTAAGATATGGTGAGTACGATCATGTGAGTTCATTTTTGGGTCATTCCATCAAGAATCGCCAAAGTTGTGACCTTACTATCTCCGATTCTTTTGAACATTTTTGTACTCTAAAAACTAGTGAAAAAAATAATTGAAATTCAATTTTTTGTTTCTATCTAATTTTTTTTTAAGGTATAGTATGAGAAAGTATGTTAAAGTTTGCTCAAAAATGGTGGCCGAGTCCTCTTTGAAAATTCATATCTCCAGTAATTTTTATATTTTTATTATATATTTTATTTATTTGGCGTAACCGTTCTATTAAATAAGAAGGTTGCGTGAATCACACACCTGGTTTTCTCAACCATGATTTTGATTGAGCCAATCATAACATGTTTCCTAAAAACATAACAATGTTTCTAGTAACTATGTTACAAAATTTTTATGATTGGCGTAATCGTTTTAATAAACAACATGCTTGCGTTAATCACACAACTAAGTTTTTACAACCATAATTTTGTTTGAGCCAAACATAACATCTTTTCTAAAAACATAACTATGTTTCAAGTAACCATGTCACACGATTTTTATGATTGTCATAACCGTTCTATTAAAAAAGAAGGTTGCGTGAATCACACACCTCGGTTTCCACAACCATAATTTTGTTTGAGACAAACATTGTATGTTTCCTAAAAACATAACCATAGTTCTAGTAACTAAATGGTAAAATTTTTGCTATAGACCTATAATTATTACAAACATACATTCAGTTAGTACAACTGTGTTACATGTTGTAACATGGTTGTGGCAACTATAACCTCAATCATAGTAAGGTTCTCCCAAAATATGGTGGCCATAATCATATTTTTTTTTTGAGTGTAGGAATTTGGGTACTACAAGGAAAAAATAAAGTAGCTAAATAAATTAATAAAAAATCAAGACTTGATTCACAAATGTTCAAAATGAAGATTAGAGCTGCTTACAATTTCCATCTTGACGTTGCTCAGGCAAAAAAAATGAATTACCCGTTTTTCGATGGACTCAAACTCCACACTCATCCACCTCACAACAAAAATTTGTTTGAACGAAAATTGAAAATTGAAGAAAAGAATGAAGGAAAAGTGAAGAAAGTTGAATGTTGTAAAAATAGTGCTAAAAGAACATTAGAGCGTATTTACCACTGGCGAAAAAAAAAAAAATTTAATTACATGACTGATAAGTTTTCATTAAATCGAAAGAGTAGTCAGCCTATAACCAAAGACTATCCATGCTATAACTTTGTTTAAAGTAAATGCAAGTTTAAAAAATGCGGCATATTTTTCTATTCGCTATGGATTCACAAAAAAATCGTCGAAATCGACTTCACTTCGGACTCAAATTCAAATTTCTAACGAACATAAATTTACGAATCTTTGACGTGATTTAGAAACGATTCGCTTAACGTTCACCAAAGTGAGTAAAAAGCGCCATGTGTACTTTCGCTTGGTATTACAAGTTGAATTTATAGTAAATGGTACAGGATGTCATTAACAACAAATTCTATGCTATCATTTCCAGTTTGAATATTTAATAAATTTTTGGCGAAAAAATTGTTCACAAAAAAAGTTACCGCGGTGCCACTTCTTTCATAGGATACATAACATTAAAAGGAAAATCATTAGATCAGTTTTGATTATTTCTAAACAATAAAATAAAAGCGACTACCTATCAGTGCATATATTTGATTATACTTGCTGCCTCAACATGGACAAATTGCAAAAAAAGGGCCGATGGATATTAACACGAAAGAAGGTTAATATACTGTCCTTTTGAAGTTATGGGAGCACAAACATGAAGACAAACTGAAAATCGTCGTGAGATTTATTTATTTTTTATATAAACGCTTAAAAACATTAAAAATTTCGCAGAATGTACACAAGAATAATACCGACTCTGTCTTTCAAGAAAACGAGTAGTGCCACAATAGCAAAAAGATGCATTCTACCAACCGGATGTTCTTCTTTATAGAAGTTGTTCCGGTGCGCAGTTAATGAGACCATAATATTGGATACACAGTTTTTTCTGCTTCAAAAACACAGCCATAAAGTATAGTTTAATGAGGGGTGTAAAGGTGTTGTTGGGTTAATGAGATGTCATTAGCATACAAAGCAGCGAAATGCAAAAAAGGAAAGCCTTTAGCAAATTGTAACGCCTGGCTATTTAAGCAGCGGGAAGAGAAAATCGCTTCCAAAATAATGGGACCGTACCACCTTCTCTCGAGAAGAATAATTTAGCTCCCCCTGAAACCACTACCACATTTTCATATAGTTTTACAATGCAAAGTAGCATACATACCCATCCACTCCCATTTTACAACGACAATGGCTGCTTTAAAGGGCTATTTGTTTCTGTGTTTGTTGTTTTTTTTTTTTTAAAGAGGTATGTAACGATTTGCTAAAAGTAATAACATTGATTGCACACGTTTTAATAATATTAATTAATAATATAGTAATTTTCGTGTTATAATTTTATTGCACAGAATTTTTTTCGTGGAGTCTAAAATCCAAAGTTTTAGCTTCTAACCGAACTTGCATTGGTGTACGCAAATTTGGTAGAAAAAAGATACACGAATTTCGTCATATCTTTTAGGCCCGAATTGGTTTTAGTTCTTATTCCGGGGCTTTCTATAAACCCCTAAAAGTAGGATTTTGTACTAAAAGTGCACAAAATGACATATTGTCCGTACTTTAGATAACGGATGCTAGTGATAATTCGTATACAGTAACTCTAGTCGCCAGGAGTTATTTACTCCTTGCATTTCCGTTACTATTATTCGTCCGGCTCAATGTTGTTGCTTAAATATATGTTGCTCCGGCTTCCTCATTGCAATACCGATCCATTGCCAATTCGTTTCTGAATCGCAATGAATATCTTTGTCTGCCCAGTCGTCTTCCAAATTTTGTAGTTGCATATACTTCAAGGTGCGTCGGAGACATTAGTTGACTAACCACCATCTTGCTGATAATGCTTCTAAGATAGCAAAATTCTAGACCCTTTTACTTTATTATTTCATTAAATACAGAATTGTAATCGAATCAAATTCGGTATGTACATAGAAGTCAATAAATGAAGTTTGATAAAAGTACAATTTTTAAAGAGGGCAGTAGGGCATGAAAGTGGGGGGATAAGAACTTTTCTAAAAAATCTCGTATCATATCTCAAGAATGGTTTAAGATAGATGCTTAACATTTTATTGGAAGTAGGCCTAATGGACCTCTGGTAGGGAAAAAATGTTTGGACGTGTGGGTGTAGGGGGTGAAATTTAATATTTAGATAGAGCTACAGTAGTGACATGATGAAAAAAATCTTGCAATGGTCTAGGCGAAATTTTATTATTTTTCGGGTCAAAGTTCGGGAGCGGTCAAAGTAGGAGTATATCATCTGTTGTTTCGAGATTATGAGGTTTCTTGGAAAGTTAATTTTGTTCTTAAAATAAAAATATTTAAATAGAGATTTTTAGCCAATTAAACATTAAAAAAGTCCGTGTAGACTATTCGAATGTCGGTATATTATGTACACTAAAAGCCCATAGAAGTAAAAACAAATTTGTTACCTTATCAGACTTAAGAGATATGACGAATTGTTAAAACGTATACAAACCCATTACTTCCACTTGGGGTTTAAATTTCGAAAAAAATGTGAAACAGGTTTTTAGTCGATTTCATAAGAAGCAACTTGATATCTCATGAGACACGAGGAATTTTGAAAAATTTGTGAAAACGTAAGCAAACCCATCACACTCCCTTGGTTTTTGAAATTTGGATTATCGTGAAATTGGTTTTTAGGTCATTGCATCAAATGCCGTAATAACCAATTTTATATCTCATCGGAACTAAGGGATGGCAAAAATTGTGAAAACATATGCAAACCCTTGGGGGCTGAATATTCAAAAATTTTTGAAATGGGTTTGTAGGCGATTATATAAAAAGTCTGTGAAATGAAAAGCGATCTAAGATCTCATCAAACCTAAGAAATATGTCGAATCTTTGAAAAGCATATAACCCTTACACCCCTTAGCATTGAAAATCTGAAAATACTGAAATTGACTTTTCGGATCTTATATGGGAAATCTTAGGAAGTAAAAATGAATTCGATATATCATCAGATCTAAGCAATATGTAAGAATCTGTGAAAACATATGCAACCTCCTTACACCCATTTGGGGGTTGAATATCCAAAAATACTGAAAGGAGTTAATAGATAAATATGAAGACAGCACGAGAAAATAAAAACAATTGAATTACTTATCACTTCTAAAGGATATGATGGAATTTGTGAAAACTTGTACAACACTTTTATATCTCCTTAGGGGCTGAAAAAGGAAAAAACTGAAAAGCATGTTTTAGGCAATTATTACACAAGCCTGTGCAAGTGAAAAGATATTCGATATTTGATCAGACCTGGGGGATATGGCATAATTCGTGAATAAACCTACAACCCCTTTACACCCCTTAGGGGTCGAATTTCAAAAAACCTGAAAACGCTTTCTGGGTATTTATATGAAGAATCCGTAGAATAAAAATGAATTAAATATTTGGGAAGACCTAAGAGATATGACGAAAATCGTGAAAAAATATGCATTCCATATTCACTGATATATTTTTTCGCCCCCCTTCCGAACGCCAATGGATATTTGAAATTTTTTGTTATCTTAATTGCTTTTCTAGGGGATCTACATATACATACCAAGTTTCAACTTTGTAGCATAAGCCGTTCTGTAGATAGGAAAAACATCCCCCTCCCTCGTACCATACTGCCCCTATAAAAAATTATATTTTTCCGACATGCTACTACTATAGTTCTATCTAAATACCAAGTTTCTGCTTTATATCATTATAGATTCTCGAGATATATAAATTTGAACTTTTTCCTTTTTACCTTCCCCACCCCCGCCCTCTACTCCCACACACCCAAAATTTTTCTCTTAGGGGTCTATTAGACCTACTTCTAATAAAAATTTTAAGCATCTACCTGACACTGTTCTTGAGATATGAGACGTGATTTTTTAAAAAAATTCGCATTCCCTCCACTTTCATGATCCACCGCCCTCTTAAAAAATTTTACTTTCAGCAAACTTCATTTGTCAACCTTTATACATAAACCGAATTTTAATTGTCTAGTGCAATTGTTTCGTGAGATATCATAATTTAATATTTTTACTCCCACCTTCGTACGCCACTGCCCATACTCAAAAATTTGTTTGCAAGCAATTCTCCTAGTATACCTATAGATATTCATTAAGTTTCAATTTTGTAACTTTAACCGTTTAGGAGATATGGATTTCAGAATGTGTCGATCTCAGCTTTTTTGCGTTTCGGACGCATTATTTTCCCCCCACTTTTACACCCCTTCATCCATATTGACAATTTTTATGCAAATGGGTCCACTACGGAAGATCTATATAAATTTCAAATTTTAGCGTCCTAGCATAAGCGGTTGCTGAGATCTAAAAACCAAAATTTTTCGCCTAAAACGCTTCTCCCTCCTCCCCCCTCTCACCACAAAAACCTCCGAATTGGGTCACTTCAAGGGGCCTACCCAGTCACCCCTACCAATCATAAAAAAAAATTCAATTTAATATCTCAAACCGTTTGGGAGCTACGAGCCTTCAAACGATTTTGCGTACGGCGTACAGACGGACTGAAATTTTTTTTTGCTTTTTTCGTGTCATGAAACGCGAAAAAAGAAAATTTCAGGGTAGCAAATTTTTTTTTTTAAAAATCGATCACAATACAGTATTATTAGAAAATAATAAAGTAAAATGAATTCAATATATGGGAAGACCTAATAGATATGACGAAAATCGTGAAAATTATATGCATTCCATTTTCACTGATCATTTTTTTCGCCCCCCTACCAAACGCCAATGGATATTTGAAATTTTTTTTTATCTAAATTACTTTTCTGGTTAATTTACATATATGTACATACCGAGTTTCAACTTTCTATCGTTCCATCTTCCCATCTTTAGTAGTTCTCGTGAATTAAAAATCAGAGTTTATTGCTAATATATTCCACACAAATAAATTAAAGTTCACAAGTTTGCCTAAATACTTTTTTCGTTTCTAAAAACCTCTTTAGTCCAATCAAATATTGAATTGATTTTTGAACAAACGTCTAAAACACACTTGCAGAATTTTTCTTTATTAAACCCACAAGTGAATGCAAATTGGTTAAAGTGCATTTCGGAATTCCTCAACATCTTCTAAGTTTTCATTGTTTTCATTACTACATTATTTTGAAATTTTTCGATATTCAACCCCAAGGGGGTGAAAAGCGGTTCCGTATATATTCCAGATTCTTTTAATATCCCTTAGATCCAATGAAATATGAAATCAGCTTTTCGTTCAATAGATTACTTCAACAAATGCCTAAACAATAATTTCGGCATTTTTATATATTCCAGTATAATTGTCTTTTACGCCTAACAAGATATGGAATTGGTTATTGTTTCTATTACACCAACGCCCACCACTTGATTTGTCATGTAATCCTCATTTCAAGTTTTAAATTTTACTTCTTCTCTTCTCTCTCGCAAACACACACTTTCTCTCTCTATATCTCTCTCGCTTGTTGTTTCTCTCACTCGCCCGCTATCTGTCTCTTCCTTTTTTTATTCCCTCTCTCTCTACAAGAAAATCAAGCGAAAGCTTGTTCTTCACTCGAGTGACACAATTTTTATTTCTAGTATGTTCAAGGCATGAACACTGTGTTCCAAAATCATTGAGGATTACTGACGAGTGGCATGAGTAGTTGATCTCTTTCTATGTAGCGTTTGTAGTAAATATTAGCTGAAATAAAAGTACGTTGAAAAGATGATGTTACTATGATTTAACTTGGATATAGCATAGATGTTAACATATTACTGTATTTATAAAGTTGCAAAAAAAACGGGGAAAGAACTTTATGAGTTCGAAACAAAAAGGTAAAACAAGTGTGGACTACTTACTCCTTTTAACTGGTAGCTAGAACTCGACTGACGTTAGCTGATATGTGCCCGTAATGCGAGCTTATCCTTATCCCCCTCATTGTTCCGTGACGTAAATGTAGGCATCCTTAAATTATCTAAACAAAAGGGAGATATACAACTGCTTTTGGCCTAACAATAGCATAACAAGACTTTAAAAAAGTAGTTGAGATACGGAAATCTTAAAAACAACGTGCTAATTTTCTCAAAATTATAATTAATGTCAACTAGAGTGCTCTTCTCGTTAAACTTCTAAATGAGGCGATTATTGAGTTTCCTCGTACTTTCCATTTAGCTTTTCTCCAGTCTTTTGAAATTTTTTTTATATATATGTATAACACATTCTTTTCGGCTTTCTTTTCTTTCTCCATTTTCTTTTCTTTGCGAAACAAAAATCGTAATTCTCAGGGAGGAACTTGTTCAGTTGGCTACCATTAACTCGAGCTCTTAATTACACAAAGCTACCCCGAGTTTTTTGTTTTCTTTTAATTACAAAAAAACCCTCCAGGAAGTAAGATGCAAACCTCCCAGGCTTGCTTGATTGACTCAAAGAAAATTGGAGATTCGAATGACGGTTGGAAAATTCGGAAAACAAAAGCATACTAGCGGCAGGAATTAATGGATTTCGAAACTTTTAGAACTGCTATTTGATGAACGAGGTGGGGTGTGCGTGTTTTTCTTTTAACAGAATTCTGAAAAACTTTTGTTACTTTTGCTTTCAGGAAATTCCTTTGTAACGTATCTAAACAGAATGCCAGGACATATGAGAATAAAGGATCAATCAGAAAAATTCGAAATCACTTTGAAGTCGAATTGGATTGGCCCGAGTTTTTCGAGATGATGCTTCAAGATTGAAGCGAAATTTCACCAGGAAGATAAGCAAAACCTCATACATCACCGCACACAATCTGATTGAAAGGTAGCGGATTGGCAACAAAGGATTCTCGTCTAACAGAAAACAGATATTGTTCCGTTCCTATCAAGATTTATGCCACCCGAAGAACAATGGTCTCCGTAATTACCGTCCTGACAAAGCAGTCATTAGTTTTAGACCGCTCGGAAGAATTCCCGCCTGGAGATTGCGAAAAGAATGGCGAAAAGCAAAGGAGCAGACAGCCACTCGATATTAAGTGGCATATGGTCCCGATGCGATACTATGAACAGGGCGGCGGACAGGACCGCTTTGTAAAAATGGGAAGCGATTAATCAAGGGCTCCCAGAACCCCTTCGATACTCTCTAAATCAATGGAATTCGATTCACGAAACTACGACAAGACGAGAGTGAGTGGTGCGAAGGGGGGGTGGGGGTGGCTTTGGGGTCGGCAACATAAGAAATAAGTTTAGTTTATCACAATGGCTCCACCGTATTCCCAACTCCTGACATCGAACAAGAAAAACTCATTTCGAATGATTTATCTGAGATGATGGTTTTCGATTTGAATACTTCCTTCTTCGGGCGAACGAAGCTAAGGGATGGATAGCAAGATGGTTGGCGCCATTGCTTCAGCTTGCTCTGATCCAACATTGAAAAATGTCAGTGCAGACGAATGTTGTAAATTGGATGTCAATTATGAGCTAATGTTTGGGAATCGGAACGAAAGGATTTCGACGATGGCAAAAGAAACACCAGCCAGCTAGAAATATTGAGGATCTTGAAAGATTTAAAAAAAAAATACGTTTATTCATGGATACTACACTCTAAATGAAAAACTGTGGACTAAGCAAACTATAGTAAACTATAGAATGGTGCATCAGACTGTTAAATTGTTTTTTGTTGGCTCAGTTGTGGCTAAAATCCCAAAATCAGCTTGATTTCCGTCGGTGCAGGATCAAACGTAAAAAAATCTACCAATGGTCTGGGCGAAACTTTATTATTTTTTGGATTGAAGTCCGGAAAGTTCGCTACATCTTTGTCCTTACCTTTCTTTGAAATGGATAGGATTTGAGCAAGTTTCCATGTTTTCAGGAAAATAATTGTTGTTAATGAAGTTGTTCATGATAACAGCAAGAATGTTAAAGGCTGAGGGGTGGAATTGGAAATGGTATCTAAGCCTGTGGATTTCTTACATTTCCCATGTTTTATTTCAGTAGGTTCACTATTGCCGACAGTGATTGGACCATATACAGAGCTTATTATGAACAAAAATCGTTTAATCTTGTTTTAATGATCATGTCCTTGCAGTTTCTCAATGCTTAATATGGCAAATATTATTTCCGATCTCTTGCAATTCTATCGTTTTCCGCGAACTTTTGTAAATTGGTTTGCTGCGAAGTTTCTACACGGGATGCTGCTGACTACCTAGAACGTACAAATCAGCCATCAGAAAGCAAGACCATAGCATTCAGCCACCTTTATCAATTAATATCAAACTCTTTAAACCTTTATATTAGTGAATACATTAAATTGGAAAAAAAAACATCCAATTCCCATGGGACGGAATTATTCATATATTTCCATATTTTTAATTTCCTCTACGGTTTTATCGGATCGTTGTACAGTTTTGAAATAATAATTAAAATAGGGTAGATGCACCAATAGTCGGCCATGCTCCTATAGTCGGCCATTTCTTCAGAAATTTAAAATTATTAAATGTTGTGAAGACGATTTCCAGGAAACATGTTTTTTTCTTCTATCTATGTTTTCTTTTGAACTCGACATGCATAACATGAAGTCAGTCAGTGTTTTTGTTGTAACGTTATAATAGGTTCATTGTGACAAAGTCCGTAAAACTGAGTGTTGGTAAAATAATTTATAAGATCGAAGGGTTTTTTTTTATTACCAATACTCCATAGTTTTAAGAACTACGACAAGGCTGTGCGGTGCTTGTTATTCAAAAGTATTTAAATTTTCATACTTAATCATAAAATTGTTAAAAAAGGTTAATATTAGTATACTTTAGGACGTGGCCAACTTTAGGAATCACAATTCTGATAAGTTTCTAAGCTCGGCCAGTTCTTTCCGAATTTAGCAGAACACATGTTGATCCGTCTGTCGCCGGAACGCCGCGCCTTTCCAATAATATTAATTGCCCAAGGTGTGAATTCGGTTTTTTCCGTGTTGTAAAAGCGGCATTTGCAACACTGACATTTTTTAGTGTGTCGACATCTGGGAGTTTACATCCATTTTTTGCTACAGTGGTTAAATATGTAATATATTTCTTGCGAGATCCTTTTCTTAAAATTATTTAGTCGTCCTTCATTCTTCGCCGCATCGCGTTTTCTCTCCGTGTTCACTACTTCCAAGTTTTAATATATTTATCGAAAATCAAGTGTTTCTTAATTCGTTCAAAATAATTGGTTTAATTAGTTGTGTAGGAGTTTGCGAAGTTATTAGTGATAAACAGTGTGAGAACATCAATTTTGGAACACTTTTAGCGAATCTCGAAAAAATAATGTCAAACCCTATAAAACGTCCAATAATTCAATAGCATGAGGAATGCTATTTCTGCACATCGAAGTGAAAATTTAAGTATTCGGGAGGCTGCAGTTAAATTTGGAGTACCTAGATCAACGCTCTAGGATCATCATCTGCTAGGAAAAGTCCCGGAAGGATGCCAAGAAATGGGTAGCGAAACGATATTGACCCATACGGAAGAAATTAAAATCGTCAATTGGTGCATTTCTCTGGCTAAACGTGGATTTCTATTAAAGCCAGAAGAGCTTCAAAACACCGTACAAGAAATTATGAAAGAAGATAAACGAAAAAATCCTTTCAAAGACGAAGTGGTATACATCTTTCATGAAACGATATCCTCAGCTTTCTTCCCGTATTCCAGAATCAATTTCGAAAGGGCGCGCTGCTGTTACCGAAAAAGGAATACGCGAATGGTTCCAAGATCTAGAATCATACCTTTCTGAGCACGGAAACATGGAAATACTTCTGAATTCACGGCGAGTTTTAAACGGGGACGAAACTCGTTTTTCAATGTGCCCAAAACTGGTAAAATTATTGCTTTAAGAGGATGGAGAAACAATTACCAAATAAATATGGGTAATGAAAAAGAAGTCCTCACCGTTTTGTTAGTTTTCACAGCCAATTGAGATATAGCACCCCCAATGGTAGTTTTTTTATATGTTCGTCCACCTAGAGAAGTCGTGAGAAGTATGCCAGTTGATTGGGTCTTCTGACGCTCAGAATCGGAATGGATGAAAAAGGAAACTTTCTTTGAGTACGTGGCAAATTCGTTTAAAAATTGGTTGGAAAATCAAAAAATTCAGAAGCCGGTACTTTTTTTTGTTGATGGTCATAGTTGAAACATTTGTTTCATCCAAGAGCATTAATTTCTCAGGGAAAACGAAAAAGGAACAAAGCTGAAAGGTCTCCTAGAGCAATATCGTCCTTACAATACCAACAGTTCCTCCTCAATAAGGAAAACATAAAAAAAGAGATGCGATTAAACAGCGTAAGGACAAGCGAATTAAAAATCGAGAAAATCGAAAGAAAATCCTGGTAAAAAGAGCCCGTAGGAATACAAATAATATATATATATTTGTGCTTGATATAAATTTTTTGATATTATAATAGTCTTATGATAAGTTTTAAGTTTTTTTCAATAATATTCTAAATAACAAATATATTTCGGTCATATGAATTATTTATTTTAATTATTTTGTAGGCTCATTATGTAGTGGCCGACTATGGGATCTAACATGGCCGAACTTAGGATTTTTGTGGCCGACTATAGGAAAAACTGCACGATTTTAGAATAATATTTTTTTTACCAAACTTATTGTATCAAAATTTGCTTCAATTATGTGTTTCTAAAAATTGAAACCATTGACTGTCATTTAACCTTATACAGAAATTGATACAATTTATTCAGTAAAAATTGTAATAAATATTATATTGGGACGTCACTAATTGGCCGACTATTGGTGCATTCACCCTATTCGTTTTATCTGAAATCTCGTTTTTTTTAAAACAATTGTGACATATGTCCCAATGTATCTTTACAGATTCGATAAATTAAATATTTATTACGTTTGGGAAACATTGTAGCCAAGTTCGTATAGTCATCAATTAAGCAGAGGAAACTTTTCTTCTCGCTAGGTATACCGACAAACTTTATTCCATTATTAATGGCGGGCGATTGATTTTACAGACCGCATCAGACATTTATTTAATCTGCGAACTATTCATGAATTGTGTTTTAGTTAATCGCTGGTAGTTTCCCAAATTAAAGGCAAAATTGAATTCGATGTGCAACACTGTTTCGTCTCTGTGAACTAGAATAGTCGATGAACTTACAGATAAATGGTTTTGCCAGTTGCAGCCACTGCTATTTTATTTCGTTATAATTTGAAGATATAAAATTGCTTTTATTTGGTCTACCGCGAATAATTTCGGTTCTGTTCTGCCGGACGGTCCACCTTGTTTGCTGATAAAGTTTATAATGCGGTGCATCTGCAGTACCGCCGCCGTACTGAGATTTAATTTCGGTTGGCAGTCGCTTTGTAGTAACAGTTGCCCTGTGACAAACAATACCGGAAAACCCAACATTTCCATAAAACAGCAATTAATCAAATAAAAGCAGCTTATATCCTGGATCCAGACTCCTGGGCTACGCTACTGCACCATGTTAGTCTATGATTTATCTAGAGGCTTCTTTACCTCCACGCGACTTCCTGCAGTCCTGATTCCAATCCCGTCCCAATTACGAGTGCTTCTGGTTCGTATTTTATTCGAATCGAATGGTTTCTGTGGTTAAGTTTTGCCAAAACGTACAGCATCCGAAGCTGCCAGACTTGCAAAACTGAGTGAAAACCTAATTAATATTTCCGACTATCAGTAAAATCTGAGAGGGCTAATTAAATTTTGAAGCTGGTACGTTGGCCGTGGTGTCTGCAGCATCCTATTAGGCTAATACCAAAGGTTAGGAACAGTGGTTCGCGGATAGAATCGAATGGTCGTTAAAGAATTGCGAATTGTAGAATACAGACGAACTAAGAATAAGAATAAGTTCACAGCCAACCATTTGGTGAATGTTCACCTAGTGAATCCGCTTTTATTTCACCAATATTCACTTGTCCTTCAATTAGTTATCATTTATCGATATAGTCTTCTCCCGTATGCACTATGTAACAATTGATGTTAAAAAAGTAAAGAAGTAAAGAAGTTCACTTAAGATTCAATATGAGGATTGAATCATTTCCGAATTCAGTGTACTATCATCGACAACATCATCGCCATGGAATGTCGATCATCACTTAATGAGATGACAGAACAATTCTATATTCATCTGTGCTGGGTGCCAGAGCACAGGGATATTCCAGGTAACTGAAGGGCTGACGAACTCGCTCGTTGGAACATCGGAATCTATGGCGGAACTCCGCCATAGCCGGTCCCAAGCCCAGTTGAGAAAGAAGGAGGGAACATGGAGTTAACCTGAATGGCCAGTAACACCTGTGCGTCTCAGGAAGTAGGCAACCAATATAACATAGTTGAACTCGCAGCATAGCTGGAAGAACTCCAACATGTCATAGTTATCTGAAAACTCCCACCATTTTCCTATCGGGGTGTAATAAATAAGTACGACTGGCTCTCCAATTCGGGGGTTGGGCCAGTCGCTGACAGCGCATCACCGGAAAAAAGACCACTGTCCAGAAACCTGATAGGAGGTGAAGGCCCGATTTGGGCCGTCGCGTCATTGATGATCGGAATCTGGGTGTGCCTATTTCTACATGGAAACTGCTACTAGGATTGGACTCAGTTGAGAAAACCAACTCAATATGGGCTGAGGGTATTACATGGGACACTGCGAGACAGATCTGGTCGAAGCTGGATCTAAAACGCTTTAAAAGCCTAATTTTGTATCAACATCTCAGTCGGTGTCTTGACCGGACACTGTCTTATAGACCGGCATGTTAAAAGACTCGGCCTCCTTACAAACGACTTCTGTAGAAGCTGCCTGGATGAGGAGGAGGAGACAGTCCTTCATCTTTTCTGTACCTGTCCAGCTCTATCCAGCTCATCTAGGAGCTTACTTCTTCAACAGTCACCTTGCCGCAACGGAGGATGCGAGCATCGAACGCTTCATTATAAGCTCTAAATGGTTTAGCGAGAATGGCTTTAATGATCCTGTGGCGATACAACGGACCTTTTTAGGTCTATGTGTGTCCGTGTTCTCACGGGCAGTCACGCGTACCTCCCTACCTACCTACCCACTGTGACAATATTATACTGTAATTCAAATTTAAAGACATAAATACTACCTACCTAAAAAGCGGTTGTGAAATTAAAAGAAAAATTGTGTAATTACATTTTTAAGATGTTTACTTCAGAGAAATGGTCTGAGTTCGACATGAAGAGGCCAGAAAAGAGCAGTGTTATTAAATACTCGTACTTTTAACACTGTTCTGGAAGACGGATCACATCTGCACGTACTATTCTCTTCACATATCCTTTCAAGGTAGAAATATGAATGAGGATGATATCTGAGGCGTCTATTTTTATGGGTCGAGTGGGCAGAACTATGGCCTATAAAAGGAGTTTGCAATTTCGGGAGCTACATCTTGTGACGAATAGAATGAATGTGGATTTCACTCAGTTAAGAATCGTGGAATCTTTTCTGCCCCACCAAAATAATATCTGCCCACAGGGGGATAGGGGAAAAATACAGAAAATTTAAATTCTACTTAGAATCCGTTAATAAGTAAAATCGCCTAACTTTTTCGAGAACATCGCATACAAAGTTCCTCAAAACAAGTGATGACAGTTACGTTCTGGAATTTAAAATTTTTTTTAGTATTGCAGGAACTGCCAATATTGCGGTACTTTTTCAGTTAGCTACCATACAAAACTTCTTAATAAAAATGGTTCCTATTTCTTCGCGAAGGAGCGATAACTACGGAACAGAACGTATTGGTCATAAAAGCTTTTTTGTGATTAAGTTAAGATAAAATTCTCGGGGAGGGGGTTATGCAGTTACACTTATTTTGAAAGAATCAAAAATGAAAAACAGAGTGAGAAAAAGGTACCGTTTTAGGCTACCATACAAGTCTTTAAACAATTTAGGGCTTTCTGGCGAGTCAACTTGAAGGCTTTGAATTAGATAGATAGACAGAAAATTTATTACAGTTATTCAGATACATTGGTTAGTTACAATTTCATATATACCAAATACTGTGGTCAGATATAATTGCCTTTTCATCTTAGTTGTTATTGGAAGCATGAAGCTGGTTTTTATATGCTGATTTATTACAGTGAAATTTTGTACTCTTACTATAAGTAAGAGAACAAAATTTCAAAAAAACCTCGTTTGAATTAAAACTAAAACTAGAATTAAAATTAAAACTAACCTATTTCTATGACTAAGAACTAGTATTGAATAGCAGATATGAGCGGGTTTTTGCAATTAATAAGACTACGTTTGAATTTTACGTATTTCTTCTCCGCCAGTTGGTGCACCGACTCTATTTCAGCTTCTGTATGCAGCCTATGATTAGAGTAATACCAAGGCTTGTTAAGCGTTATTTTTAAAATTTTGTTTTGTAAATTTTGTAAGTTCTCCTTGAAGACTTGGAATTAGTTGTAACTGGGTTAAAGCTGTTGTGAATGCTGAGAAGAAGAAGCGGGGTTAGTAGGGTAAATTTATCGATCTAGCTCAAAAACTTTCGAAGTTATTCACATTTAATTTTAACCATTTCGTAATTGAGCAATTCTTTTTTTTAATAAAGTGCAATTAAAAAGTGGTAAACGTGGTTTAACAAAAAGTTACGTACTAATGTTACTAACATCCTTCTGATCCTGCTACTTTAATCAACATACCTTAAAATTTTGCATGTTTGAAAACAGCCTCTTCCTCAGCACAAAGTCGGAAGGATGTATAAAAAAACACTATATGAGCAGATGGGTACTTTATTTCAGGAAACCATTAAGTCCTTTTGGTTTTCCTGTATTTTTCATAAGTACCAAATATTTACCAAACTTCTATGAAGAAAAAATCCTGGGTGTAAAATTCAATTACGTTTTGCAATAAAACAATGTCCTTACCTTATTAATCTTAATTTTATTTGTCTACTAAAATTTTTTTTTTGCAGTAAGTAACAAAACCTTAATTTTTAACAAGTGAAATTTCTTTAAATACAAATAAAAAGATGTTTTGCTTTTATTTTTCATTGAAAACAGTAAACAGTGTTGATTTAGTAACTATTTGTTAGTAGTTTAACTTTTATGTGTAATAGAACAATTAAAAGGTCTTAATTACACTATGTTAAAAAAAAAATTATTCAATTAACGAAGTGGTGTTTTTAAAACACTGGAGGGTAGAATACAGGTGGGGCAAGTGTCTCCTCTTGCCCCCCTCTATTGGCGCTCTTGGCTTCGACCCACTTACATTTAAATATCATTCTGGCCAAAACTGAAATGGCGTCTCTGACGTGAATACATTTAAAAAAAATCTGCCAACAGTCTGGGCGCAACTTTATTATTTTTTTGGTAGAAGTCCGAAACGTGTTTAATACTGAGATGCGGTGTAGGTCACTATGCGACGGATAACCTAAAAAATAACGTTCCAAATGGCCTCCTGTTTATTCTTTAGGTTATCAGTCGCAAAGTGACATACACCGCATTGCTGCAGCTCTGTACATCAATACAATTTTGAACTTTTTTTTGCTTTAATTACTCCTGTAGTACTTCTACATATACATACTAAGTTTCAACTTTCTAGCGTACGCTGTTTCTGAGATATAAAAAACCACCCTCGTACCTTGCTACCCCTCTTCAGTGACTCTATATACCCGTAAATTTTTAGCTTTCTATGCTTTGCGGTTTTCGAGAAATAAAAATCAGAATTCTGTTCGTTCCACCCCTTCCCACCGTCACCCTCTTCGCCCGCACTTCCAAAATTTTTTTCCTGCTAGAAGTCTACTGTGTCTAACTCCTGTAAAACTTCTAAGATCATATCTAGTACGGTTCTTGAGAAATAAAAATTAAATTTTTTGAAAAATGGTTATCCCCTCACTTTTGTACTCACCTCCACTCTCAAAATTTTTACATTTGGTAGACTCCGCTTGGGCATCTAATATACAGAAACCAAATTTCATCTTCCTGGTACAATTGGTTCGGAAGATATTGTAATCTAAAGTTTTTACCCCCCCCCCCCCCCCACCCCTACACTCGACTTCCTCTCTTAAAAATTTTAGCTCTTGTCTACTCTCCTAGTATCCCTTAAGATAACTACAAAAATTTTAATTTAATATCTCAACGGGTTTGTGAGCTATGCGCCTTCAAACGGTTTTGCGTACGGCGTACGGCGTCTACGGCGTCTACGGCGGACAGACGGATATTTTTTTTTTGCTTTTTTGGGGTCTACTAGTCCTAAAACGTGGAAATGCAAAATTTCAGAGTAGCAAATTTTTTTTAAATTTCAGGTCGATCACAATACTTTATTATTAAAAAATAATAAGGTAAAAAACCACATTTAATTAAATAATTTAAATAATTAATTAATACACTTATTACTGCAATTAGCTGATTAATTTAAGTATTTAAAAGTTTATCTTGGTCTCAAAAATAAAACATGAATTGTAATACAATTGTAATCGACTCTAGTGAATTAATTTATTTATCTATCTATCTAAATTTGAATTTAGATTTGAATGGCTTTCCCTTTACACTTCATTAAAAAAAAGAGTTGCTCAAATGAGCTTCGAAATTATTAAAGCTAGATTCATAAAAAGACCGTTGTGTTAAAGGTGACAAAATAGGCTTTCGTAATAGTGAAATAGACCATGGAATTCCATATAACTCCTTAGATACAATTTGGTATTTTCTTATGGTGGCTATTACAAACTTGACTCGATTTGGATATATTTCGAAGATGTATGAATTTTGTTCAAATATTGTTCTTATTGCTACACATATTCAAGGTTTTTATTTTCTAAAATTCGGTAAGACTTACGTATCTGGACTATTACTCGTAAATTATTTTGATCAATTTTTTTCGAATTTCAATGTGTTTAAGTCTTCAAAAAATCAAATTTTTATTATCTTTCCAATCATCGAATGATGGGGTGGGTTTTTTTCTAATTCAAACTCTGTAAGAAAATTGACTGGTCGCTTAACAAGACCTTAATTGCTCTCGTCTAGAATTTTCAATTTCTTAATTGTTAATTAATTTCAACGAATTATTATAAGATTAAGAACTAATTTGAAAACGCACATGTCCGATCAATTATCGTAAATCTAAGAATAAACGACGGTTCAGGCATTCCGGAGCCAATTGATTTTTTTTTTGCTATCGAAATTGCTTTTATAGCATCTTAGAGATATTGAGCTCGTTTTTCGGGGTTCGATTAAATAAATGGTAGCAATTTTTTTCTGCGGATTGGTCTAATGAACCGAATGAATCAGTGGTTTTCCACTAAGAAGGAAATGACCAGTTGACTTTGATCATCAGTCACAATCATAACTAATTTATTTCTGGTATCGAATTTCGTTCGAAGAAATTTTTTTTCGAGTAAAAAGTTATTGATAAAAAAAAAGAAATGCTGAGGGTTAATCGATTTCATCGAAATATTTATTTTATTTAAATGGAATGCAGTTTTATTTTGCTTGGCAATAGTTTTGAATTCGAATTCTTTTGTTAAGTGTGGTAGCTTGAAAAAAATTGTAAATTGGTGATACGTTGTTCACTTTAATATTATCCATATGAATCCTATGAATCATTCATTATACGATTGTAACGATTGCCAGTTAATTTATCAGTTGCCTGAGTCACCAATGTGGATACAATTGGTGCTCACTATTAAAAATATAAAAATAAAAATTTTTTAGTTAAAATTGGAGATGCACTGTATGACGGGTTGGAACTGAAGTACTTTTGGATAAGTACTTCAAAAATAATTTTATAATTTTAATTAATTTAATTGATTAATTAATTTTATTTTTAGAATATTTTTTAAGAATATCAAATTTTAAGTTATAACTTTTTAGCATAAGCCGTTCTGGAGGCATTCATACTACCTAAAGTCTTTCCTCAGGCACCAAAACGAACAATATTTGCGGTACTGAAAAAGAAGCCTGCACAAGTCATTTACTAAGAAAAATAAAAATTAGCTTGAATAAAATATGAGAAACTGAAGAAAATGAAATTGAAATCAACGAAAAAATTTTTCTGAAATTTTTTTTATGGTTAAACCTGGGTAGAATACTTACATGTAAAAAAATCCGTCTGCTCGCCGTAAACGCTGTACGGAAATTAATTCGGAGTACCATAACTTGAAAACTGAAGATAGGGTCTTCCAATTTTCTTAGTACGAAAAGTTCCCACCTTCTTCCGAATCTCCACATTACGTTAGCTTTTTAAATGATTCATATAATTACGAATCATTAATAAAAAACAATTCATTAATAACGAATTATTTGGTACGATCAAATAAGTATCATTTTCTAACTTAACGATTGAAATGTTGATTCATTAATGACTTATTTATGAATCTTTTAGTTTGTTGGGACGATACAGTACTGTATTTTAGCACGAATTAAAGAGTCATCGCTCTTATGTACATCTGCAGGGTAGTATTAATTAGATATTGTCTCCGAAACGCAACCACGGTCTACATACTATATTATTGGCCTTCTTTTGAAACATCCGAAGTCTAATGAACGACTGATTATTTATTAAGAAGCCTCATAAGTGTCATATACGAAATTTCCTAAATTGATCTTTATTATTTCAGAATCCCAATTAAGTGAAAACTAAGATAATTATAGTAAAAAAATTATTCTGGTGTTTGGACCGTGCTGACTTAAGAAGGTTTCGTTGCAATGCCGACGATATGTGCTGCTATATTTATGGAGGGTATGACAGATGACAATTTGTATTTAATATTTTAATATGAAATTGGTATTTTACGTTGGCTTAAAAATTGGTAAAAATCCCATCTGCAATGCACTCTTTTCAATTTAATCTGAAGGCTCAATGTGCGGTTACAGGTAAAAAATTTAAAATATGTTTTTCTACCTGAATAAACACATATTATGTAATTAGCTAGCAAAATTTTGTATTGAACATAGAACTCTTTTTTGTAATAAGATGACCCTTTATTAGTCCTATTATCCATCATTTGATGAACTACTACTAAATCGATAACGTTCACTATCTTGTGTTAAAATCAAAACGTGTGACTACCCTTAACAAATTGTTATTACTATTTAAAAATAGGCTACTCTTAACATTTTTTGTACGTTTCAGGACTAGCAAACGCTAAATCCTGCTCTAGTCCGTCTGTACGCCGTCCGTCGTACATAAAATTGTTTGTCGGTTCGTACCTTCCAAACCCTACGAACTATTAAGTTGAATTTTTTTTCTGGGTAGAATGAAAACCCTTTAAACGGCCACCTTTTGAGGGATGAGACTGTGAGAGTGGAGGTGAGGAAGCATTTTAGACGGAGAATTTCGGTTTCTAGATCTCAGCAACCGCTTACGCTAGGAAGCTTAAACTTGGCATTTATATATTATAATTTATTTATTTATTTATTTCAGTTTCATCAAAACCTGATTACTTAAAGTTCTTTACAGTTTTAAAACAAATAAAAGCGACCATTAAATATAACAAATACATAGAATATTTAAACAAATTATTTAATTATTTTATTTAAAGCTGACTTCAGTTGTGTCGCGCTCAAGTCAAAATCAATAGCATGATAAAGACGGTTAACAAGACGCGAAATGGATGTGATCGGTTCATGTTGTCCATAATTAGTTCGATGATATGAAATGTTTAGTAGCGTATAGTCTCTCAAAGTCCGACCCGGAATACGGAAAGAAATTTCTTGTAATAACATAGGGGCATCAATTTCTCCAGTGATAATGTTAAATGCGAAAACAGTCCCGAGCGATTCAAGACAGAGAAGATTAAGACGTTCAGAATAGGGAGGAAGATTTTGAGAGTCAAGCCAGGGTAACCCCTTAAGTGCAAACCTCAAAAATCTTTTCTGCACAGATTCAATTCTGCTCTTGTGGATCTCATAATATGGAGTCCATACCTGGCACGCATATTCCAGAATTGATCGAACAAAAGCACAATATAACGCCTTTGTGACGTAAGGATCATTGAAATCCTTACACCATCTTCGCACAAAGCCCCAGCTGGAGTTCGCTTTATTCACAATATAATTAATATGATCGTCGAAAGTAAAAGATGAATTAAAGTAAACGCCCAGATCAAGTACCTTGTCTGATTTTTGTAATGAGTTTCCTTCAACGGTGTAATTAAAATTAAATGGGCATTTCTTACGCGAAAAAGAAATAGTTGTACATTTATTAACATTTAGAGGCATGTCATTTAACGTACACCAATAAGATAAATGGCTAAGGTCCTCTTGCAAGAGAATGCAGTCGTCCACATCCGTAATATTGCGGAAAATCTTTGCATCATCAGCATAAAGAAGAATTCTAGAGTTCAAAATCATTGAACTCAAGTCATTAATAAATAATATAAATAATAAAGGACCTAAGTGGCTGCCTTGTGGAACTCCCGATGTGTTAGAAATTTCCGAGGATAATACCCCACGAAATAAAACTTTTTGAAATCGGTTGCATAAATACGATGTTATCCAATTAATAAACATAATTGGAAAACCCAAATGCTTAAGTTTGCATATCAGAATGTTATGATTGATCTTATCAAACGCCTTACTAAAGTCGGTATAAATACAATCTGATGACCCGCTTCGATTACTGGAATGGAGACATTTAACAATTCCATCAAATTTGTCGTTGTAGATCTGCCTTTGGTAAATCCATGTTGGAAAGGTATGATAATCGATTTACTATGAAATTTCAAAACTTCACAGACAATCGATTCAAAGAGTTTAGATATACAGGCTAGGTTGGCAATAGGTCGATAATTCTGTATATCTGTCCTCTTGCCCTTCTTCCAAAGTGGTCTAATTATGGAAAATTTCCAAATATTACGGAACACACCGGAAATAAGGGAGGTATTGAATAGGTATCGCAAAGGTGTCATTAATTAAGCGCCACAACGTTTCAATACGATAGCCGGCACACCATCTGGACCAACCCCAAAATTATCATTAATGTCCGAGATGAACCTTAAGGAAGTGGCCTCGTCAATATTGAGGTCTTTCATTTCTAATGAGGTCTGCGGAAACTTAGTCATGTAGTGGTAATCACTGTAGCTAATATTACAGTTTGATGATGTAAGAGCGGTACGAAAATGATCGGCAAAGAAATTACTTATAGTTAGGGGATCATCGCTGACAACATCGTCAAGAGATAAACGTGCTGGGTATCCATCGGTACGTTTCTTAGAGTTCACAAAATTCCAGAACTCCTTAGGATTTTCTTTAATGGATGATTTCATCGAGACCATATACGAAGTATACGCGACTCTAGACTGACTAACAAACAACTCACGCAAGTCAGTGTAGGTAGCATAATCCGCTTCGCACCCTGAGAGACAGTACGATTTCCATGCTTTATTTTTTAAGTTTTTCAGATGGGTCACATCTTCGTCAAACCAAGGAAATCGTTTATATTTCTTATTATAAGTAATAGGAACACAACGAGCGAAACAGTTAAATAATAATGAGTAAAAATTATTAGTAGCTTTCTCAATGTCTTTTTCATTAAGCACTTGTGACCAATCACATCCACAAATATCGATATTTAGCACAGAAAAGTCAGCTTTTTTGAAATTGTAATGGTACGAGACCTCAGAAGAGTCGACTAACGGAAGCTCAAAATTAAATATTAAATGAAGCGCCGGATGATGATTCGATGCAGGTAGCAAAGGTACGCTACAGTCTTTGACAGTTATGCAGTTTGTATTTGATGTAAAAATTAAATCCAGGAACCTGCCGAAAGTATTCTCCATGCTATTGGTCTGACAGAGACCTGTCGAGAGCATATTATCGATGAATTGCTCATCTTGTCGAGGACACGAGTTAAAGGACGGCATCAGGCCGGATACATCATCAGCTTGGGTCCATGTTATATAAGGAAGGTTGAAATCTCCAACGATAATAAGTTCGTCACAGGATCGCATTATATTACATATAAATTCAGATGCTCTGGAAACAGAGTCATATATATCTGAGTTTGCAGAAGGAGGAATATACGTGGTGACAATATAAAGCTTCCTCTCACTTATCGTCAGGAGAACACATAAAAGTTCAATATTTCCGGTTTCAGGACATCAAAAACTTCGGCTGAAAACATGCGGTTAACAGCACATAGCACACCTCCACCAACTGGTGCATCTTGAAGATTTGCATGTCGGTCACGACGAAAGACTTGGTAGCTAGAATCGAAGAGTTCGGCATCTTTAAAATTACTACAAAGCCAGGTTTCGGTAATGCAAATTACGTCAAAGCATGATGCGGCTGCGGAGATGTACAGTTGACTCGTCTTCGAACGCATTCCCCCTACGTTTGAGTAGTACATCGAGATACTTTCAAGTTTTTTGGATAAGGCGTACGCTGACCATTTCGTTGTCGTGGTATGAACTCTCGCACGATTGCGAAGTTTGGCCAACATTCTGAATTTATGACTGTATCAAAGACAGACGACGGCAGGACGACTCTAAAAGAAGCCACGCGTGATACATCGATGCGAGCCACCGGAACAAGTTTTTTGCAAGAGACCGACCCCTGCGGTAACTCGAAATCCTTGTCCTTCAGAATGATTCCAATATTAGTCAGGACTTCCGCTTCAGTACCGCGGCTGCGCTCGCTACGCTCCGTTTGTATGGTGCTATACTATCTTGCTTTCCGTTGTTCCGTCGCTCCCGTTTCTCCCGTTGATCCCGTTGATTCTTTTTCTTCCGTTGATCCTGTTGCTCCCGTTACTCCCGTTGCTTCCATTTCTCCCGTTACTTCCGCTGCTCCGATGCTTCCGTTGCTCCGTTGCTCCCGTTGATCCCGATGCTCCTATTTCTCCCGTTGCTTCCGTTGCTCCCGTTACTCCCGTTGCTTCCATTTCTCCCTTTACTTCCTTTGCTCCGTTGCTTCAGTTGCTCCGTTGCTCCTTTTGCTCCCGTTACTCCATCCTCTATTCTCCATCCCCTATTCTCCATCCTCTATCCCCCATCCACCATCCTCCATCCACCCATATGTTTTCACAGTTTTCACCATATCTCTTACGTTTAATGCGATATCAAGTTGGCATAAACTTTTGCACAGTTTTTAAATAATAGGGTGTGTAAAGGGGTTGCATACGTTTTCCCAAATTCCTACATATTTCTCAGATCTGATGAGATATAGGATCGGTTTTTACTTCCTAATGCTTTCTATCTAATAGTAGAAGAGTTCGTTTCAAGATTTTTAAATATTGAACCCGAACGGGTGTAAGGGGTTGCATACGTTTTTTTACAGTTTTCGACATATTTTCTAGATTTTATATAATAGCCTTCAAACTTTTTTGATATTAAACCCACAAGGGGGTATAAGCGGATTGTATATGTCCTTATGATTTTTAACATACCTCTTAGATCTGTTGAGTTATCAAATTCTTTTTGACTGTAATGGCATAAAAACCAATTTCATGATTTTTCGAAATTTAACGCAAGAGTTGCTCACGTTCTAAAATTTTTTTCTTAACCTCTAGTGTTTGATGAGATATTAAATTCCCTCTTCTGTAATCGCCTAAAATCCCATTTCACAATTTTTCGAAATGCAACAGATATTATACTTTAGACTTTGACCGCATCCTAGAGTATGACCCAATTACGAAAGTGATCTGTTATATGTGGCAGTAGCGTAAGCATTCTAGCGCGACCCCGTTTTAACCACTAACCGAAAAATAATAAAGTTTCGCCCAGACTGTTGGCAGATTTTATTCTTGTTGGGGGTATCAGTGTCCAACTGTTCTGACCCATGAGAATATGTTTTCTTGTGTCCTCTTGTTCCCATTAAGATCGGCTTACCAACTCCAAACAAATTCTTTTTTCTTCGGAAAGTATGTACTGGCACCTTTCTTTATTTTCTCCTAACAAATTTCTAAAGTGAAAAAAAAATCAGAACCACTTTTAGGGCTATTAAGACTTTCTCAACGCCGTCGTCTTACCAGCAAAATTTCATTCTATTTCACTTGGACGAAGTTGAAGCCTTGTAAGGATGCGTTAGTTGAAAATATCGTCTTTTCACTATATTTTCCCGTAGAACATAATAAACATGGGACAAGTGGTGTCCACGATTTACTACCAAAGTCCCACTTAAGAAAGTATCCTTTCGTACGAAAGTAGCGGAAGAATCCCTTTTTTCAATTAACTGCACTCTGTGCAGACAAACTTTACGATCACATTCAGTCCGGTCTCGAAAGTATTAGTTTTCTTTGAATAAACGAAAAGTTTTCGCCCGGAAAAAACCGGGCGGAAACTTCTTTTCTCGCACAAATGGCAACACCATGTCCATGTTTTAGCGATCTTCTTGCTCTCGGCGAACTGAGACGTGACTTTTCCTACAGAAGTGGATCGGATGGAAAAATTCAAAAGTTTTTCCCAGAGCTTATGGCAGTTGATTTATTTCATGCCGTTTTTCTTTAAGGACGAGAACATCTTTGCCGAAGCGAAAATGTCACAGAAAACTGTTCGTATTGCTTGTGCTATTATGCGCTCAAGCCACTTCCTCGGTGAAAAGTTTACTCAGTGAAAATATTCACAAATTTCATTTTAATTTTGTTTCAAATGCTGTACGGGAAATATGAAAAGTTTCATGCCTCGGTACGCGGTACTCACTCGTGTATAGTCCAAGACGATTTTCCGGATGTACTATTCGAGGACGTGCAGTCGGTGCTCCTTTTAAATCTTATTTCATTTTGTGGAAAGTTTCACACTACGGCGATGCCTACCGACAATGGAGAACTATGTCACGCTACGATGAAAATTATAATTAGGAAATTTAATCTAATTAATCCTTTAATATGGTGGATGTGCTTTTCTAAAGCAGGAACCTATTTTCACGTTATGCGAAAATTTGTTTGTGTCTTTTTGCTGTTCAGTGTATAGTCCCAATTATAAATCGTGGCACTTGCTCTCTGTGACACACTATTCTTCCCAGATCTTCATTAAAACTAAGGATGGCTTAAGATTATATTGTTGAACCAAAGCTGAACGAAAAGATTATCTTAATAATTTGCTAAGGTTCGCATTAAGGAAAATACAAGAAATTGTTGAAAGGAGCTAAGACTTTCAATATAGCTGAAATAAATTAGCAGCTTCTTAAGTAAAATCTTTAAAGAGTCTGGGCTTTATTAGGAGTCCGGAACACGTTTAATAAGTCGCAGTGCTGGAAAAATGCTGTAATTTGTCTTTTAAACGATAACATTTGAACCCTGTAGCTGTAAAAACTAATTAGAGCTGAGAGATATGATTCTATCTGAAGTAGTTCTTGAGAAGTTGTCACTTCCATGCTCCACCGTCCAACTTTGAAACTTTATATTCAGCATACTCGCCATAGGTACAACATTTCATCTTTCTTGAGTAATTGGTTCGCAAGATATCGTAATCCAAAGTGCGCTGTAGGTCGTTCGTTTTGGTTTTTATATCTCAAGAAACGCTTATGCTAGGAAGTTGAAACTTGGAACTTACGAGTACATAGATCTATAATAATAGAGTCAAAATTGAATGTGGGTAGACAAGTGCGGGAGTGGAGGTGAAAACAATGTGTCCGAAACGATCGAAAGCTGAGATCGAGAGATTCTAAAATTCATATCTCCGTTAAGGCCACAAAGATGAAAATTGGTAATTATTTGAAGGTAAACTAAGGGAATAGATGAGACATACAAATTTGTTGGGGTTTCGGAGGTTTCCGAGGCTGGGGAGTGAACATTTTTAACTTGCCAAATCTCACGAACCAATTACTACAGAAAAATAAAATTTGATTTGTGTTTATAAATGGACAAGGGCAGTTTGCTGAACATAAAATTTTGCAGGAGGCTGTGGAGCATGGAAGGGGGTAAAAAGAATTTTTCTAAAATATGATTAAAATTTTTTTTTCGATTTTTTCATCGCAAACGAAAGGGGAGCTCAACAAAATTAAAATCAGATCAAAAATTTGACAAAGGGTAGTAACATGGTATTTTTTTAAAAAGTAAATTTTTTCGATTTGCCATTTTTTTTACCGCAAACGAAAGGGGAGCTCAACAGATACTCAAAAATTCAAACAAAATTAAAATCGGATCAAAAATTGAGGGGTGGGCAAAAACGTCGAAAAAAAATTCAAAATTTGCGACTCTTCTTTTGCCTCTCCTGGCCCAAATTTTAAATTTTTTTAAATCAGTTTGTGGCTTTGAAAAGGTGCACCAGCACCTTTAATTTAAGTGGTCACTTGTCAAATTCGGACAATTGTGAGAGAATTTGGAAAAAAGTGCCCTAAAATTTGACAAAGGGTAGTAACATGGCATTTTTTTTAAAATGTCAATTTTTCCCTTTTTCGATTTTTTTCACCGCAAATGAAAGAGGAGCTCAACAGATGCTCAAAAATCCAAACAAAATTAAATTCGGATCAAAAATAGGGAAATGGTGGCCAAAAACGTCGAAAAAAATTTCAAAATTTGCGACCCATCTTTTACTTCTTACTTCATCACTGTGTTTCAAATTTCTTTAAAATCTGTTTGGGTACTAGAAAAGGAGGCGCCAACGTTTGTAATTTAAGGGGTCACTTGTCGAAATCAGACAATTGTGAGAGAATTTGGAAAAATTGCTCTAAAATTTGGCAAGGGGTAACACGGCATTTTTTTTACGTCTCATATCTCAAGAACCATTTAAAAGAATATTTTTGAATTGATGTGCGATTTTACAATTTGGAGAATCCGTGATAATAGAAAGCTTAAACTTAGAGCCAAAGTAGAGCTATATAGTGTTAGTATGTTTTGAAATATAGTTTCTAATCGGAGTTGTAAGGTACGGCGGTGTGACTAAGACGAGGAAACGGCAGAGCACGTTCTATGCCATTGCAAAGAACTCACACACAGAAGACTCAAACTTCTAGGGCATTACTTCCTAACACCATTGGAACTCATGTCTAACTCACTCAAGAGCATATTAAAATTTACTGATGTAACTGTCCTGAGTGAGTTATAATAAGGGAGGAGAATCACAATAGGCGCACTGAGGCCGCAGTGAATAGGGATTTTTAGACCGTAATCCATCATCTACAATCTACAAGGTACGGGGATGGGGGGTTGGTTTCCCTATCTCTGGAACAGCTAATGCTAGAAACTTCAAACTTGGAGGGTATATGTAGATGACTAGTAAAGTAATTTATTTAAGAAAAAACATATCCATTAGGGCAAAAAAAATACATAGTTCAGTGAAAACGGGGTGTTATATTTTTACGAATTTCGTTATATCTCTTAGTCTTCTAAGATATTGAAATAATTTTACTTCTACGGTTTCTTTAGATAAATGCCTAGAAAGATTTTTCAGGATGTTCCTTAAATTCAAGCCCTGAGGCGGTGTTAAGTAGTTGAATACATCTTCATGAGTTCCGTCATATACCTTAGTGCTGATAAGATACTGAAAAACCTGTTGTGGGTGGGTTGTACCTAAAAACCTATTTGTGGGTTGCATATGTTTTCAGAATTTTCGCCATATCTGCTAGGGAAATTGGTTTTTACTTCAACGGTACATGAAATGACCGTTGAAGATCGCCCAGAAACAATTATCACGATTTTTCGAAACCCTCAATATCTCTTAGGTCTGATGAGATAGCAAATTGATTTTTAGTTCGTTCTGTGGAAGTTTTATATAGTCGCGAATCGCAATACGTCAAATGGAAAAACTTGAGCAGAGAATTTTCCATGAAGCAAAATTCGAATTTGTTTAGGCCAGATCAAGCCGAAAAAATCTGCCATGGTCCGGCAAATCTTTATTATTTTGCGGGTAAAAGTTCGGGAGCGGTCAAAGTCGGAGCATATCATCAGTTGTTTCAAAATTATGAGGTTTCTTGGAAAATTAGTTTTGTTTTTAAAAAAAAATATTTAAAATAGAGATTTTTAGACGATTAAACATTGGAAAAGCCCTAGCAGACTATTCAAATTTTGGAATATTATGTGCACTAAAATCCCATTGAAGTAAAAACGAATTTGTTGCCTTATCAGAATTAAGAGATATGACGAATTGTTAAAACGTATACAAGCCCATTACCTCCACTTAGGGTATGAATTTCGAAAAAAATTGTGAAACAGGTTTTTAGACGATTTCATAAGAAGCAACTTGATATCTCATGAGACACGAGAGATCTTGTAAAATTTGTGAAAACGTAAGCAAACACTTCACACACCCTTGGTTTTTGAAATTTGGATAATCGTGAAATTGGTTTTTATGTCATTACATCATAACCAATTTTATATCTCATCAGAACTAAGGGATGGCAAAAATTGTGAAAACATATGCAAACCCTTGGGGGTTAAAAATCCAAAAATGGAGAAATGGGTTTGTAGGCGATTATATAAAAAGTCTGTGGAAGTGAAAAGCGATCTAATATCTCATCAAACCAAAGAAATATGTCGAAGCTTTGAAAAGCATACCTCCCTTACACCCGCTAGGATTGAATATCTAAAATTACTGAAATTGACTTTTCGGCGCTTATATAGAAAGTAAAAATGAATTCGATATATTATCAGATATGCAACCTCCTTACACCCACTTGGGGGTCGAATATCCAAAAATCCTGAAAGGAGTTAATAGATAAATATGAAGACAGCATGAGAAAGTAAAAACCAATTCAATTACTTATCACTTCTAAAGGATATGACGGAATTCGTGAAAACGTGCTCAACCCTTTCACACCCTCTTAGGGGCTGAAAAAGGGAAAAACTTAAAAACAAGTTTTAGGCGATTATTACTCAAGCCCATGAAAGTGAAAAGTTATTCGATATCTGATCAGACCTGAGGGATATGGCAGAATTCGTAAAAAAGTGTACAATCCCTTTTCACCCCCTTAGGGGTCGAATTTCAAAAAATCCTGAAAACACTTTCTAGGTATTTATATGAAGAATCCGTAGAATAAAAATGAATTTAATATTTGGAAAAACCTAATAGATATGACGAAAACCGTGAAAATATATGCATTCCATTTTCACTGATCATTTTTTTTGCCCCCCTTCCGAACGCCAGTGGATATTTGAAATTTTTTTTTATCTAAATTACTTTTCTAGTTGATTTGCATATCATACCGAAATTCAACTTTGTAGCATAAGCCGTTCTATAAATAGGAAAAACACCCCGCACCCCTATACCATACTACCCCAATAAAAAATTATATTAGGTGTGCAAATAAGTTCCCGGCGTTTTTTGTCAAACTTTGAGAGTTTATTGTGGGAAATTGGTTGTATTATTTTTTTTCAAAATATTGTCCATCGCTAGCCACAACCTTTTACCATCTTTTTGGCAGCATACGAATTCCGCGTTCGAAAAACTCCACGTCCTTTGAGGCGATCCACGAGACGACCCAATTTTTGGCATCTTCGTAAGAACAGAAGTGCTGCTCTGCCAGGAAATTTTTTATCGATCGGAATAGGTGGTAGTTGGAAGAGGCGATGTCTGGTGAATACAGCGGGTGGGGTAGGACGTCCAATTTCAGTGTTTCTTGGTAGGTTTTCACAACCTCAGCAACATGTGGCCGAGCGTTGTCGTGTAGCAAAATCACTTTGTCGTGTCTCTGCTCATATTGCGGCCGTTTTCCTTTCAATGCTCGGCTCAAACGCATTAGTTGTCTTCGATAAAGAGGTCCTGTGATGATTTCACTCGGTTGCAACAACTCATAATACACCATGCCGAGCTGGTCCCACCAAATGCATAGCATGACTTTAGAACCATGGATATTCGGCTTTGCGGTCGATGTTGATGCATGGCCAGGGTATCCCCACGATTTTTGGCGCTTCGGGTTGTCGTAGTGTATCCACTTTTCATCACCAGACACGATACGATGTAAAAATCCTTTCCTGTTCTGCCGTTGGAGCAGCTGTTAGCACGTGAAAAAACGCCGTTCGACGTCACTTGGATTCAATTCGTACGGCACTCAATTTCCTTGCTTTTGCATCTTTCCCAAGGCTTTCAGACGATGTGCAATGGCTTGTTGAGTCACATCCAATGAATCCGCAAGACTTTGTTGTGTTTGGTATGAATTTTCGTCCAGTAGTGCCTCCAATTCTGCGTCTTCGAAATTTTTTGGCCGGCCGGAACGCTCCTTGTCTTCCACGCCGAAATCACCCATTTTGAAGCTATGAAACCATTTGCGACACGTTGATTCGCTAATAGAAGACTCGCCATAAGTTTCTCTAATCATCTGAGGAGCATCAGCCGCAGATTTCTTTGAATTAAAACAAAAAAGCAAAACTTCCCGCAAATGGTGCTCGAACTCCGACATGTTTAAGGACTCACAAGTAACTGACGCCGATAAAATTTTACAAATGTAATGATGGGGAATTGATACAATATGTCTGATCTTGCCATATTACGAGCTTGATCTGTAATTTTTTCCCAGTATTTCGTGCTAGCGCCATCTATACGAGAACGCCGGGAACTTATTTGCACACCTAATATTTTTCCAACATGCTACTAATATAGCTCTATCTAAATACCAAGTTTCAGCTTTATATCTTTATAGGTTATCGATATATAAAAATCGGAACCTTTTCCTTTACACCCTCACCCCAAAAATTTTTTTTTCTGCTAGGGGTCTATTTTAAATAAATTAAATTGTTTGTTAAAAAATCGATCACAATACTGTATTATTAGAAAATAATAAAGTAAAATTAACTTCAATATTTCTTACCCTCTTGTTATCCTATAAAATAAAATTTCACCAGAATTAAACTGAAACAACGATGAATGAACTTAACATCATTTAAAATTGTTCCACTTTTCGGCTAAACTCAAGTTTTTGAACTAGTGGTTAGTAAAGCTTTTTAGAATGGAAGAGCTTTTAAGGCTAGAAATTTCAAATCGAATGTATGAAAAACAAATCAGTAGAGAACGGCTATGGGTTTATTTCTTTTATTAGATCTTTCTCTATGATTGGACTCAATTGAGAAAACCAACTCAAGATGGGCAGACGGTATTACATGCCACACTGCGAGACAGATCTGGCCGAAGCTGGATCTAAAACGCTCTAAAAGGCTGACTTTGCTCAAAAGGGCGAGTATCAGCACCATTGTCGGTATCCTGACCGGACACTGTCTTATAGGTCGACATGTTGTTAAAAGACTCGGCCTCTTCTCTTCTCGCTAGAAGGAAAGTTCATCTTGGAGCTTACTGCTTCAACTGTCTTAGGGACTTTGACGCAATGAAGGTTGTGAGAATCCAACGCTTCATTGCAAGATCTAAATGGTTTGACGAGTTGGACCGGATTCGATGATCAGGTAACAGAACGGACTTTTTTGTCAGGTTAGGTATTGTTACATGTAAACCTGGCAACCGCGCAGCTCGATCGTTTCGCATCAACAACCGAATACCTAGCTACAAAGTAACCCAATCAGAAACCTAGTTGAAGTATACAAGGAGAAACAACACGATTGTATCTCCCTTCTTATCGAATGCTCTCCAATGTACTAGAATCTAATGAGGATCAAAGTCGAAAGATCTCAAGCTCACTAGAACCCTCTACATACACCACCGAACGAAGATCAAATTCGAAAGCTCTAAAGCTTTCGAGAACCATCCACACACCGAACGAACATTCAAGTACATCCTAGACTGCAACCGGCTAGTATAAAAGCAGGTGAAGCTTTCAGCGAGATATAGTAATTTTTATTACGTCGACTGTGACAGCCAGCGTGTATACGCGACCGTATTGGTGGAAAGCGATCGATTGCGTGTGATCGAATCAAGCGATATAGATAAGCGGGCGGTATTGCCAAATAGTGCGAATAATTATGCGAACAGAATTAAAGTGCAAATAATAAATTATCACTTATTTTGATTTTAAACGAATTGTGTTTTACTTGAAATTCCGGCGAACACCTAGCTCGCAATAGTATAATAGAATTTAAAATTTTTCATTTATAATTTTCATTCATTTCAAACGCACTTACGTACGGCGTATACGTTGGACAGACCTAATGAAACGCTAGCTAGTTTTATTGCAATTTCAGATTGATCACAATAATTTATTATTAAAAAAATTATAAATTAAATGCCTACCCAAAATGCACGGCTGTCCTCCTTTCTTTCGACAATTTAACTGGACTCTATCTAATTTGCAACATATTGCTCTTTCTTTGCTGATCAAGATAACACTTTTTTTCATAGCGTTCTATTTTTTCTGTTCCTTGGCAATAATTCAAGAAAATCTATCTATTTACTCGTATCTGCATCACCCAATTAGCCAGTTCATGCCTACGTCTTTGTGGTACTCCACTCGTTGATGTACTCTGCAAAATGGGCATCCGATCCTATCTTCACTTCAGAATCTCCGAGATGTTTTGAATTGATTCAAAGTGAATCTGCCCATTTCATTGCATCAGGTATTCATGAGAAATGCGACATATCGCCATTGAAGCGGCCATTAGAAACAGAAACACACGTCTAATGAATAAGGCGAGGACTGAGGCATTTCACATTTCGCTTCACACACATCACCACTGTCACGATGCTTCTATGGTTTTATAGCCCGAGTAGTTCGGGATGAGAAACCCCAGCCGGATGAATTGACGGAAACTGGACTGACACGAGGAATCTCTATTTTTAGTGGAGGCCTATATTTACACTCGGGGAAACCACTCATCGTCGTGATCCGTCTCTAGAACGCTTACGCTTCTATATAGCTGCTAGATTTGTCGTAAACGAGGAGCATACCTTGGCTTCTTCTATTTGTGGACAGAGGACAGCCCCTTAAATCTATAATGGAATTTCAGCAGTCAAAGCATGGAGATGCCATGGTATCTTTGGAATTGTAAGCTGGAGGCCCTTTCGTTGTCGACATGCCAATCAGCAATCTTGTGTGACTTTTATAATGACTGTGGTCGTTGTAAATCTTAAATTAGATGCATCAGAAGCTATGGACAAGGCCTCCTCCGTGTTGGATTAACATGTCGTATTTTATGTACCAGTTTGCTTTTGGTTGAACCTTGGAGAATTAAGCCGATGGGCTGAAAACATCTCGCTCTGTTATCTACGTACTTTTTCCTATGTTTAGAACGCTACGAGTTCAACTCACAACTAGTCGTTATCAAGGCAAAGAAACGCCTTTTCTGTCTAGTACGATAACTAGAATACTGTCAAACGTCTTCGATGCTATGCCATGCGGAATTCATTAGAAACCCAGTGCATGTAAAACAAAAAGACAATTCAACATAGGAGTACGTTACCCATTTGCTTGTCTAATTAGGATTGCTAAGAATATCTTTTGAGACAGGTGTCCAAGGTGTTCTACCTTTCATAGGCATTGACATTGTAGACAATTTTCGCATAGTTGGCTGGGTAACTAAAATAGCGTCATGTTACCGGAACGATATGTGCTCATACGTAGGGAACGATATAAGGAATCTAACCCGTTCTCTTTCACTATATGATTTTAATTGGGTACGTGAAGGAATCCCTTTTTTTAAGAACTATAAAAATTAGAGAACTATGAAAACAGTAAATCTTTTCAGGCAAAGTATGCCTTTTTTGCTCCCGCTACCTTCCTCTCACTCCACGAACCGCCACTTAAAGAGGTACACCCAAACTACCCACTAAAAACCTTAACTTAATAGCTCAAAAGGTTTGGGAGCTATGAGCGCTTGTTTATAGCGGGCGGCGGTCAGACGGACAAAGCTTTTATATTAAAGTAAAATTAGACGACTGGAGAGAAAATTGTCAAATATTTGCCATAGTAATACAATGTAATATAGCCCTTAATCTTGTATTACGCTGTATGCCACTATGTCAAGTATTTGACTATTATGGCTGTCAAATGCAGTCAGATAGAGTAATCGTAAATTTTTATTCGACACATTATTTTTTTGTTCTTTTTTGACAGAAAAGATTTGACTGAACTTTTCGTCAAATTTTTTTAGTCTAATATTTGACAGTATAGCATACAGTCTAATACTAATTTCAGAAAATCTTTACAAGGGGTGACATTTTTGATGGTCCCAGTGTGAGTGGAAGGTAGAGCGTGGAGTTGAGGCGTACAGTTTTGGTTCTTACGTGTCAGGAACTGATTATCCCAGGAGGTTGATACTTACATAGCAGCATGATTGTGGGTGAACCCATTAATTTTCAAAAAAATGACAGAAGTATGCAGTGGCGTCCGAGAGTGGGTGAAGAGCAAAACAAAATGCCTTGAACGATTTCCATATCTATGGAACTTATACACTGGCAAGCTGAAATAAATTCTGTGTATTTAAATTTACTAGGTGAGTGTTTCCAATGAACCGAATTTGGAAAACGAATATTTTAGGGAAAAAGGGGGAAAAATATCGAAAATGATTCGAATTCTTTACACTTTCGCTGACCAACATGTGCTGGAGCGCGAACAAGGTCTTTTCATCACTTTATAAAGCATTGTCAAAACTTTTGGCAAAAAGTTTGGCAATTTTTTTGGAATAATCATTGCGACTCAATTGGACTATACGATTTGTTTTATACTTTTGCTCTAAATACAAATCAATTTCACGTCGCCTTGACGACCAAAGTGCAAAGATAATATTGTTGAATGAAACAATTTTTAACAAAAAATTAGTTTCATTAACGTTCCGTTAATCACCTGCTGAATGGAAAATCTAATGAGAATTCCTACTGAGTCCGTAAAGAAATTTGTTAATTTAAAAGTGAATTTCGATTGACATGAAATTTATTATTTCTTTATCGAAACTTCAAAACGATTTTTGTAACTAACAATTAATGCAAAAATATTTAGTCTATAGTAGTATATTTATTATTTTGGACTTCCAATTTTTTAATAATTTTTTTGCATGATATAAAACACAATCTTCAGAAGTTCTTTTATATTGTTCAAAATTGTTGATGGGAATATAGTAAGCGGTAATAACAACAATTTTGGAAAATTTATATACAATTAATGTTCTTAAACACCTTGGAAGCAACTCCAAAACAAGTAATTTTATTTCGTCTTCACATTTTTGATTGCTCCCTTAAGGGGAGCTTGTAGGGAGTGCAAAAATGACCATTTTTGAGACCCATTTTCTCTTAAGCCGCCAATCATATCACTCTAATTTTTTTTTGTTTGTAAAACACTGTTTGTACTACTACTTGATAGAAGAATTTTTAAAAAATCGCTTGACATTTTTTATAACAGCTGTTAAGATATTGCTACTTTTTGAACATTCCTTTATGGCCTACAAATCGATACTGCGTTATTTAAATTTGTTTATCTTCAATCAACTAATTCTTTTATCCAAAACAAAATAAAAATCTGCCAACAGTCTGGGCGCAACTTTATTATTTTTTCGCTAGAAGTTCGGAACGAGTTTAATTCTGAGACGCGGTGTAGGTTACTATGTGACGGAAAAGCTAAAAAAAAGTTCGGGGAGCGGTTAGAATGGGGTCGCGCCAGAATACTTACGCCGTTGCCACATATAACATATGAATTACACAATTGGGTAATACTCCGGGATGCAGTCAAAGTCGTAGTATAATATCAGTTCTTACGTGATTATGAGGCGATTATATAAAAAGTCTAGTGACGGTGCAAACCAATCTAATATCTCATCAATCCTAAGAAATATGTCGAAACCCTTACGTCCTATTGGAGTTGAATAACAAACATCCTGAAATCAACTTTTTGACGATTATGTAGGAAGCCTTACGAAATAAAAATGAATTCGATATCCCATTAGAACTAAGAAATACGTAAGAATTTGTGAAAACATATGCAACCCCCTTGCACCCACTTTGGGGTTGAATATCCAAAAATCCTGAAATCAGTTTTTAGATATATATATATAATATAATATATATATTCTTACACTCTTAGGTGTTGAAAAAGGAAAAAACTTGAAAACGAGTTTTAAACAAGCCTGTGGAAGTGAAAAGTTTTTCGATATCTAATCAGACCTGAGGGATATGGCTGATTTCGTGAACATGTATACATCCCCTTTACATCACGTTGGGGGTCGAATTTTAAAAAATCCTGAAAACACTTTCTAGGTATTTCTATGAAGAATCCGTACAGAAAAAATTTATTCAATATTTAGAAAAGCCTAATAGATATGACGAAAATCATGAAAATAGATGCATTCCATTTTTACTGACAATTTTTTTTGCACGCCTTCCGAACGCCAATGGATATTTCAATTTTTTTTAAAATCAGTATTACTTTTCTCGTTGATTTACATATACGTACCGAGTTTAAACTTTCTAGCACAAGCCGTTCTATAGTTAGGAAAAACACCTCCCACCCCCATACCATACTACCCCTTTTCCAACATGCTAGTACTATAGCTCTATCTAAATACTAAGTTTCAGTTTTATATCAGTATAGGTTCTCAAGATAAAAAAATCGGAACTTTTTACTTTTTACCCTCCCCCACCCTCATCCTCTACACCCTCATCCCTGAAATTTTTATTTTCTGCTAGGGGTCTATTAGGCCCACTTCTGGTAAAAATGTTAAGCATCTTACCCCCTCCACTCCCATTCTCCACCTCCCCCGTCAAAAATTTTACTTTCTGCAAACTTTGTTTGTCAACCTTTATACAGAAACCGAATTTTATTTCTCTAGTACAATTGGCTCGTGAGAGATCGTAATCTAAAGTTTTCCAACCCTCACCTCCGTATGTCACTGCCCCTTCTCAAAAATTTGTTTCTGGTTTATTCTCTTAGTATACTTACAGATGCTCATTAAGTTTTAATTTTGTGACATTAACCGTTTAGAAGATATGGGTTTTAGAATGTCTCGATCTCGCCTTTCGAACGTTTCGGACGCTTATTGTTCCCCCCACTCCCTCACTTTTCCACCCATATCAGCATTTTTTTTGCGAATGGGTCCACTATCGAAGCTCTATATAAATTCCAAGTTTCAGCTTCCTAACATAAGCGGTTGCTGAGATCTAGAAACCAAAATTTTTCGTCTAAAACGCTTCCCCCACCTCCCCCCTCACAACCCCATCCCCGAAAAAGTGGTCCCTTCAAGCGGCCTACCCAGTCTTTTAAAAAAAATTTCAATTTAATAGCTCATAGGGTTTGGGAGCTATAAGCCCTCAAACGTTTTGCGTACGGCGGACGGCGCACAGACGGACTGAAAATTTTTTTGCTTTCTTGGTGCTTATTAGTCCTGAAATGTATAAAAAGATGGTCAGGGTAGCAAATTTTTTTTTTTAAAAAATCGATAACAATACTTTATTATTAAAATAATAAAGTAAAATTAATGAATTCTGATAAGCGGTTTGCGAGAAAACGGGGCAAACGCTTCAAAAAACATGATTTTTTACGAAACCATTTTGTTTCCGACTACAGTGTGTCAGCTGCATGTCGGCTGTGCGTCATTTCCTTGAGAATCTTATGTTAATAAATTTTCGTAATTTTTCTAATCTTTTTTATGTATTGTAAAATAATTGTGGCAGCACAGATTTTTATCATTTGACAATAAAATCATCAGATGATACGAGTACTATAGATTTGATTAACTTTAAAATTTTTTTTTAATTTTTCCATTTTAATTTCAAAATTTATTTTTAGGCACTTTCCGGCCCCCGAATGTAACAATTTTGGTCTCATTTTATCAGGAAAAATATAAGTATTAATAATCAGTCGAAAACCAAAAATTGATTCAATTTCTTTTTTTAACCTACAAGCTCCCCTTAAGGCTGGTATGGTACAACGAAGAAGTTTGTTCTAGAAATTTTCCACTTATTCCCATAATAACCTACTGTATTTCTCAAGGCAAATTTCAACCTTCTGACATCAATATATAGATTTTTGAATGTTTCATTCCCAGCTTTGGTGCGTTTCAGTCGCATTGTTTTTCCCCCACTCCCACATCCATAAAGCCATATCGACCAGTTTTCCAAATGGCTCCACTATTATCATTCTACATAAGTTCCAAGTTTCAGTTTCCTATAGCATAAGCGGTTCATGAGACATAGAAACCAAAATTTTTCGTTTAAAATGAGTATTTCGTTTCATACTTATACTAATCCAACAAATGCCATGGGTGTGCTAAAAAGATGTACACACCCATGGTAGCTTTTTGGATAATCCTCAATTGCCACGGATGTATTATACGTGTACATTGTAGTGGGACCCACCCATTTCTTCAACAACGAAGAACAAAACGTATTTCCCTTGATGAAAAAAGCAAATCAATTGTTTAATTTGAAAGAAAATATATACCATATGTATTGTTAATTTTGAACACCCATAGATGCAGCGCTAACACCTATCGGCGCGGTGCTTATATGTATGGGTGTTTCTTGAAACACTCGTGGGTGTTCTTACAACGAAACCTGCATATAAATGGGTGTGCTACCATGGGTGTTTCCCGAAACACCCATAGATATATGGATCATAGAAAAAATCCATGAGTTTTTTTCAACCTGCACCGAAAGAAATTCATTGGTAAAATCAAATACAAACCTTATTTGATTTTGCGTCAAATAAGCAACGTTGTTAATTCAAATATGGTTTAATAGTTAATTATGTTTTCAAAACAATACAACTATCATTATTTGAATCAACAATTTCGTTGTCAATTTTGTGTTTAAATGATCATGTTCATGTTTGAATACAAGTATCAATATTCAAAATAAATAAAATATTTCTCATGATCAATGCTAGTGAAACACGTTAATGATTCCTGAAATATTATGCAGTGGTACTTTAAGCACAAATATTTTTCTTTAAACAGTTCCATTTTTCCTCCTTTAAACATGATAGGCCATTAATTTGTGTTGTTACTTACATTAATATCGATTGCTCTTAATTTTAAAGATAAATAATTTATTAGATAAAATATAATATATATGTCCAATACTGATAAAGTCTGCTCTGTAGTTTCCAGAAAAATTGAGTAAAATACATAACTTCCCTTAAATTATTTTTATTACCAAATTATATAATTGCACATAGATACATAGTGATAATGGTTCTGTATACATTATTTTAAAGTATATTAAATTTTAATTTATATTACATCTATATTCTATTAATGCAATTTTTCGAGGGACTTGAAAAAACTTTATAAACGTATACTTCTTGCTATTAGGGTTTGAATATAAATTAATAGCAGGCCCATGGAATTGATTACAAATATGAATTGAAATATAATATTGTGTTTGTAAAATTTTTTGCCATAAGTCAAAACCGAATACAATGAATATTCAAATATCTGTGACAGTGGTAACCAAACCAACCTCAACACGAAATATCCGTATTAAGTATTCTGTCAGATGAAGGCATTATCAAAATTGTTGGCGAAACTCCTTCTTTAGAAACAATTCTCAATTCAAAACATTAAACTGAATTTTATGCCATAAGGAAGAATCAAATGTTTACAAGAATCAATGTTTTTGCAATAACTTTAAAGAACTATATATTTTAATTTGAATCGAAATGCCCGAATATACGGTAATGGTCCGATCATTTTCATTACATGCGAAACAAAATAGTGGGCTGTAAACTCAAACCTTGATCTCATAGACTCTTAGCAAGTCGGTCCAATTTTAAATCATCGATTCCATTGCGACGAAATTAACGACTGTTGTGAGTCCTTGTAGAATTTTCTTTTTCTGGATCCATCTGCAGCTGAAGTCGATTGTCGTACTGAAGGTGGAACTATACCGTGCAGCAAGTTACAAATAATAACGTCCTTTGGTCCTAAATTTTTTTTTACAGTTATTGTGACCAAAGACGTGATCAAAAGAAAGTGAATACCTTTCGAGAAATTTTTCCTGTGAAAATTGTTTAGCAACACTCATCCCAGCTCGCGATTAGACAATGTTGCTCGTTTGGGTACAAACTATGGAACTCAGGGCTTACGAGTATCTAGAAAAAAAACTATTGAAACTAAATTGTGATAAACCAACGAGACTCCAGCAATATAGTACACATTAACCAAAAAACTATTGAAACATAAATTCACTCACCTTCGAAGTTAATGTATATTAACAACCCAAATTTTTTACATAAATTTTAATTATCAATTCAAAATTCACTTCTTTTAACTACAATTGTAGACAATTGAATGAAAATGTTTCTGATTTATGCTGTTTTTGACGTTTAGCATACAGTGAACATTGCTTGGTCAAACACAGAAAATTGCCATTTTCAAATATTTTATAATTGTATGCTTACAATGTTTGTATTCAGTTGATAATTTTCGTGTTAGATCAAGATGAAACGTGGTAAGCAGGAGTAATATTCAACTTAACATATTTCTTGTTGCTTAACAATTATCCTGACAATGAAATGTTTAATGTAAAACAAAATCGTATTTGAAAGAATCACATATATGTTAAAATTAATCAATTTTCGTGATATTTAAAAATTTTACAATTAACAATGCTTCATTAGTTGATTTAAATACGTAACCTTATTCAGTTTAACAATGTTTGTACTTGATATGAACATTTTAGACTAATTGTTGGTTAACAATGTATCATACTTGATTCAAACAATGATTTTTCTTTCGGTGTGGGTTAGAACGTTTTGATACTTTGCAATGTTATAAACTTACAGTGTCCGGATTTATATTTTAGAAAAAACGAGACACCTTTCTTCTGAGAGCACCCTACTTTTCGACTTATGGGTTTTGCAGAAACATTTTGCCCATCTAGAGCAGCCGTAGCACATTTCTTTTTATTTGTCATTTGATGCATTTCTCAAACTTTTTGAAATAATTTAACTTACAAAAAAACACCACGATATTTGAAATAGCTTGATTTAGGTTCAAAAATAGGCAACTCCAAAAATCTTATAGCTCGAATAAAATTATTTTCTTTATTTAGTAATGCAATTTTATGTTCAATATTGAAAAAAAAGAAATTAAATTTATCAAAATTCAGAAAGAAATGTTCCAACTAACAATTCTTTAAAGTTTCTTCTAAATTTATTTTCCTTTCTGGAACCATGTTCCAAAATTTTTAAATTGTGGCTTTTTTTTAAGTCTATTTAAAATTAAACAACTCAATTTTTCCTGAGAAAAATAAAGATTAATTACTTAAATTCTGTTTGTAGAATAACCATTTTAGTCTGCAAATTATTTTGAAAATTTTCTTGGATTTTATCTGGAACAGTCTTAAAATTTATCTTCTCGACTTGAACCTAATCAATTCTGATGACAATTACGAAACGTTCGAGTTTATATAGTTGCAGAACCGTGGGATATTGTTTTATTAATGCAATAAATTCAGATTGTGATTCACCGTAGAGTCCTTTATTGTCAACAATAAGGTTGTTACGTAATTGTTACTAAAAAATCCAAAAAAGCTTTCAGACCATAGTGCACTGTATTGAAAACCATTATTTTATTTTATTTAATTGGTAGTCGGAAAATCTTATCGAATTAATTTCTGAAAAATTTCGGAATCGTCGGGTATTGCGTTCAATAGTTACGGTGTAATAAGTTGAACACGAATTTTAGGGACTTGTGTATGGACGCTACTGGAATAATCACGGAGAGTTTTGAAAATACTCACAAACAGGTAGACGGACAACAGGATTCAGGGTCTTGGGCCAGCATTTTCAGCAGAAGTTGTCGCCTAATTTTGTTATTGAGGTAGAAGTCTCAGTTCTTGTATACGGCATTCCTTTCTCATATAATAGCTTAATTGTATCTCAATTATCCTTAGAACGTGTGCAGAAATAGACTGATTCAAATGAATCTCGACACAAAGATACCATACACCTCCGTCCACCTTCAAATTCATCCTTTTAGTTGCTCTAACAATTTTCAAATTAATTGCTAGCTCCCTAGTTCACGAAGTGAGGGCTTTGTGAAAATTCCCGAAAGTACGACAAACAATTATTCAGTCTTTTGGTTTGGCAACTGATTGTTTCGCTTGCTTGCCGTTTGGGGTGGTATTTTAATCCGGAAATCTTTTCGCCGAAGGTGTATCATGGGTGTGCACATGACACGCTGCCCCTCTACTGCTCTCTATCATAGCACCTGGACGGCAAATAACTCCCACATCACCTATACGGCATATCGGAATTTATTGCTATGGGAATTAAAAGGAGCCGAAAACAAACGGAGATTTGCTAGCAGGGAAATAAAAGGTTAAGGGATGCTTCCAATATCAAATAAATCACTTTCGGCCGAATAAAACTAATTGGACACGCGGTTGGGATCCGATTCCGTTGTCAGGATCACCTTTTAGGGGGCCGACCTAATGAAAACAGCTACTTTGTGGTTTTGATGGGTTATCATGGGAATCCCCGTGCGAGTTCGGCCGGTACAAAGAGGTTTTTTTGTATCGGAAAAAATTCCCAGTAAATCTGGATTTACTGTTTTGTTGCCTGTGACTTTGTTAAATCGATATGGCAAATCCCTTCAATTCAATTTTTTTGTTTGCTCAATACTCTTGTGTAATACCTTTTGCAAGGAGTGTGGTAGCACGCTATCAGGTGGATTATAGGTAGAAGCATGCAAGGACACAGTACAAGGACTTTGTTTGGATGACAATGTATTTGAATCCTTTGGTTTTCATTATACAGTAGTTGAACTCAGTTTGTATTAGAACAACTTCTCTTCAGATTCCATTCCATTGCTATTTTGTAGTTTGGGTCAACCAATTGATGCCATTCCTCGATAGAATTTCACGGTAAATACATCGTGTAGATCCGTTTTAAGAGTACAGATTTTTATACAGAATTTAGAGGGGAGCTGTAAGATTAGCTTGGATTTGATGAACAATTTTTATTTTTATATTTCTAGGATGGCGTATGCTGTAAAGTTGTGACTTGATTTCTGTATCCAGATATTTCATCCTATGCAAATTTCGGGTTACTGTTAAATTAAGTTCTATTGATTACCCAGGTGATTTTCTCCCGTATTTTATGGACCCCACCTATCTACTCGAGCACAATTAAATTCCGTTTTGATTTGTGTGATTAAAGTTTAATGCTATCGAGTTGTTACGAGTTTGTCCGACTGAAACAACCATTTTTTAAAGGACTTTTCTGTAATGGATAATTGAAGGAGTTCTCTGATTATACCTGTGGAAAATTATAGCATAAAAATATGGAATTCCTTTCAAAGCTTCGTATGGGAGCTACCCAAAGAAGTGGAGTAATTTCACTAACGACACAGCCTTACTTTTAACTCAAAACAAATTCCTGTATAATTTGGACCTCTTGGTTTAACGACTTCTTGACTTACAGTGGGTTCCGAAAATGATTACACACATTTTGTCCAGAACTTTTGTATGGCAGCTACACGAAGAACCTCCACTATTTTCTTCGTATTGATTCCTTTACCTGAAACTATCGAAAAAATAAGATCAAGCGATCTGAAATGTGCGGCTAATGTTTTTGAATGGAGTGGGTGAATTATCCCATTCAAATTTAACTTTACTTTCTATTTGAAATCCATTTCTGTTCAATTTTTTGTATCGAAAGCATTCTTGAGTAATAAGTGTTCTGGCCATTTGTTTCCTTTTCTACGCTAGTTTAATTTTCTTGATATCCATTTATCTGAACCTATTTGAAAACTATCGTATGCAACGCGTTTTTTAGTTATGGGTCAATATTCGTTAAAATGTGTCTTAAGAACATTTTTACGGGAGCTATCCGAAGGTCTAGGACTATTTCATCTGGTTTTGAACTCAGCCATAAAAGCTGTATTTAACAAAGAGGTATCAAATTTCAAAATCCTAACCAAAACGGGTTTGGGTATTTTGGTCAAAAAATAACTATACTAGTGATGCAAAAATTAAATTAAAATTTTATCTCGGGAATGGTTTAAGCTAGAAAGTTGAAATTTAGTTCATGACAGTTGCTGAGAGTTTTGTGGTTGAAAAAAGTGAATTTGGATTTTCGATGGTTAATAGAGGTGGGATCCCAAAACAATATTTCAGGGAATTTCCAAAATTCTGTAGGAGATATCCTCGAAGGAGTCAAGGTCTGCGTAATTAAGGCTAGCGAGCCTTGAAAGAAGTTTGTCATTTGTGTTTTGATGATACTTTATTGGTCTTAATAGCATGCTAGACTTTAATAAAAAAACATACTGCAGTCACGATCGGCTGCAAGCCAATCGTATAATACTCTAGATGAATACTGAACTCCGATTTATATTGTAGTTGGGGATAAAGTAGAATTACGTGTGTGCATGTTGTATGTCCTTTATTAAGGACTGCCATTTGATTGCTACTCAAAACTAAAAGACAATATTCAGTGTTTAATTTCATATCTTGAACTGTGTAAGTCATCGAAAAAAAAAGTCCTTTTTGAAGGACTTTCACATGGGAGGTGCAGGAAGGACTCACTCAATTTCTTTCATATTAATCCTTTTCCTTGGAACCGTTTAAAAATGAACGTGTACAAAATTTCAAATTCGTAGCTTGAAGCGTTCAAAAGTTATCGAAAAATATTGTTGAACGCGTGTCTTAAGGATATTTTGTATGGCAGCTACCAGAAGGAGTAAAAGGATTTCGCTGATAAGTAAAACTCAAACTTCGTTTTCACTCAAAACTAATTTGTACAAAATTCCCAATTTATAGCTAAAAGATTACTTGAGTTATAGTAAGTTCCGTAAATTAAGTGAAAACGTTTTGACAGGATATTTATATGGCAGCTACACGAAGGACTAATACGATTTCCTTCATAATCATACTTTTAGCTCCAACTATTGGAAAAATAATACATACAAAATTTCAATGTCGTAGCTTAAACCCTTCTGAAGTTATCGGCCAATATTCTTGAACACGTGTTTTAAGGACTTTTTGTATGGCAGCTACCAGAAGGAGTAAAGGGATTCCGCTGACTAGTAAACTCAAACTTCCTTTTCACTCAAAACTAATTTGTACAAAATTCCGAATTCGTAGCTAAAAGATTACTTGAGTTATAGTGAGTTTCGTAAATTAAGTGAATACATTTTGACAGGATATTTGTATGGCAACTACACGAAGGACTAACAGGATTTTCTTCATAGTCATATATTTAACTCCAACTATTGGAAAAATAACACATACAAAATTTCAAAGTAGTAGCTTAAACCGTTCTGAAGTTATCGACCAATATTCATGAACACGTGTTTTAAGGACATTTTGTATGGCAGCTACCCGAAGGAGTAGGACGATTTTGCCCGTTAACGAACTTAGCCTTACAAATTCAACCAAACATCCAGATTCAAAATTTCAAGATCCTAGGTGAAGGCGTTCTTGAGTTATCGTGTTCACGGACAGACGGACGGACGGACGGACGGACGGACGGACGGACGGACGGACGGACGGACGGACGGACGGACGGACGGACGGACGGACGGACGGACGGACGTCAGGCGGATTTGAGGTTTTTGGGCACAAATAAACAAAAAATAATATATAACTTTTTTTCGTCCGAGGCTTGGTTCTATGCGTTACAAACTTTTGGGCTGGATTAAACTTATAATACTCTATATGATTTCATCTAGAGTATAAAAATCAATAAAGTTGCGACCAGACTGTTTTCAAATTTTTCTTCTTAGACAAGCTTATTTAATTAATTTTTTTAAATTTTTTGTGGTCCTTCTGTTTAATTAATCAACTTATCGAATTGTCTTTAAATTTTGATTTCGTTCATTTCTAGTCAAAGAGATCACAATGTTTAATTTTTTTTTAATGCTCTGTTTATGTACAGGGTGGCCCAAAAACACTTACCCGATGTTTTTTGCTATATCTTTAAAATGAAACGACATACTTTCAAAATCTTTTTTTTAATGTTTATTTGGACCTTATAGATTTTTCACATTACTTTTACTTTCTTATTTTTTAATAATAAAGTATTGTGATCGACCTGAAATTTCCAAAAAATTTGCTACCCAGAAATTTTGTATTTTCACGTTTTAGGACTAGTAGACCCCAAAAAAGGAAAAAAAGGTCCGTCTGTCCGCCGTAAACGCCGTCCGCCGTAAACGCCGTCCGCCGTACGCCATACACAAAACCGTTTAAAGGCGTTGAGATATTAAATTGAAATTTTTATGGTGCGTAGATTGGATGAACCCCTACGATTGGTATCTTTTTGGTGGGTGGGTGTGTAAGGGTGGAGGAGGGGCGGGGGCGCGGCTTAGACGAAACATTTTGGTTTCTAGATCTCAGATCCATCTGCTTATGGTAGGAGGCTGAAATTTGGAACTTATATGTAGTAGTATAATAGTGGACCTATTTGCAAAAAAATTGGTGATAAGGGTTGAGTGATGTGTGAGTGGGGGGGGGGGGGAAACAATGTGTCCGAAACGTTTGAAAGCTGGGATTGAAGCATTCTAAAATCCATATCTCCTGCACCGTTGATCTCAGAAGTGTGAAACTTTGTAGTTATCTTAAGGGATACTAGGAGAGTAGACAAGAGCTAAAATTTTTAAGAGGGGAAATGGAGTGTAGGGGTGAAAAACTTTAGATTACAATATCTTCCGAAACAATTGTACCAGGGAGATGAAATTTGGTTTCTGTATACAAGATCACAAGTGGAGTCCACTGAATGGTTTTTCATATCTCAGAAACAGCGTATGCTAGAAAGTTGAAACTTAGTACGTATATGTAGAAGTACTACAGGAGTAATTAAAGCGAAAAAAAAGTTCAACATTTTATTGATGTACAGAGCTGGAGCAATGCGGTGTAGGTCACTATGCGACTGATAGCCTAAAGATTAAACAGGAGGCTATTTGGAACGTTATTATTTAGGTTATCAGTCGCATAGTGATCTACACCGCATCTCAGTATTAAACACGTTACGGACTTCTAACCAAAAAATAATAAAGTTGCGTAAAGACTGTTGGCAGATTTTTTGAAGATGATATCAAACAAGTAGACGCAGCCATGTTGATGACCATTCGGGCTGCTATTATCGCATTTTCAAGCGTTTTGGCGACATTCTTGACGGATATTCTCTCTTAGAGCTTCCAGAGTCTGTGGCTTGTTCTGATAGACACGTGACTTAAAAAAAACCCCAAAGAAAGAAGTCTAAACCGGTAAAATCGGGCAATCTTGCCAACCAGGGCAAATCGCCAAAACGAGACATTAGGCAACCCGGAAACGCATCCTTCAAAATGTCTATTGTCGCGCAAGCTGCGTGTGCGGTTGTACTGTCTTATTGGAACTACATGTCCTCCAGTCCGAATTCATAAATTTGCAGCAATAAAAACTCGGTGGTCATGGTTCTGCATCGCTCACCAATCACAGTAACCGCATTACCCACGGTGGCCTCGAAAAAATGAGTCCCGATGACCCCCCCGGTGTAAATGGCGCACCATGCAGTGAGTTTGAGTGGATATAATGTCTTTTCGTGAATTCGTGGATTCTGATGGAAATGGACCTCGTCGCTCATGATGAATTTCGACCGAAATTATTCCGAAAAAAAATAGTCGCGAGTATTCCGCGATCTTGAGGAGTATAGTATAGACGTGTATTCTGCATCTGTTTACTTCACAAATATCAAAACAAAACTGACAGTTGCCCCATTTGCAAAAGTTATAACATCTTCCAATAGGGTTCATTTTGGGCCACCCTGTATAATCCCACTGCTGACACCAATTAATAACCTTGGTGACCCACAGCAGTTGCCGACGAGCCATTCAAGCTGTTTTATTTTTCTTACATGTACTATTGCATGGTTTTTTTTTTCGAGAACAGCCACTCAAGGGTGATTCATTTCAAAAAACTAAATGCCCTTCATCACAATCCTTTCAAGTAAAATTGAAACTCCCTCGTTTTCGATTTTCCTGCGATGTATTTGGTTGGGTGAACCTAAGACACGTTTTGCGACAAAATCGATTTTAAAACTTTACGTAACCACAATCGAGAATAAATGCGTAGAGAATCAATCCGAAATTTAACGACATCCCGAAGAAATAAAGAAGACATTCATCCATCCTACAGAGAATCAAAAATTTCATCCGAGACAAGGGTCGAGCACTTTGCGTTGCCGGGAACTGAAGTCTTATAAGAAATACGACATCCACACCATATGGTGCCTCATCAATAAAATCATCGAGGCCATTAAGTGTATTAACTGTTTCCATCACAACCATATGGCACTCCTTGAGGGATTCACCACTGGATATCCCATTTCCATCTTCTGACGGGTTTCTGATAAACACCCAGCACCGAAGAACCGAAGAAGGGAAGAAGTTTCGGGAACATCTTTTGCAGATAATTATTAAAGCTGTTCGTCCTTTTCGAAGCGTCTAAAGATAATCTCGCTTTCGTAAAACTTTTCGTTCCAAGTGGATGGGCACCAAAACGAGGACACTACTAAATTGATGGTTACTGCTGCAAATGGTGGAGAGGACGATCACAAACACGGCTCTTCGTTGTGGTCAATAAAGCAAATTTGATGTAAATAATTTGTTAGGACCACATGTAAACTATAATCGGGTTTCGGGCGTATGGTCAGCCATGTACGCCCGGCCTTCCTCACATGGTATCGTCCTGTATTCAGTATTTAGCCCGACGGCACAGGACACTATATGTTCGACCCCATTGCACTTGACATCCAATTTACATGAAGTGTCAATGTGGCCCTGCCTGCGGAAATGTGCTAAATGTTTCGTTACGCTGTTGAGATTACGTGAGAGCATTGATGTATTTACTTTCCGGTAATTTTCTGCTGGACTTGGTCCATTTCCGCAATTGAGAGATGACAGGATCTTATAAATCGAACAATGTCGAGCGGCTATCTGATCCTGGATAAGCCCAAGAACCACATCTACATGAGCTGAATGGATGTGGTGCAAGATATTTATGGAAGCGAGTTCTTGGTTGCTTTAAACTTATCTCCGAGTTAATATAGTTATAATTACTCTATTGAAATGAAGAAGGGTCGAGTCCTCTGAATGCGCCAATATCAATTGTTGCAGATGTCAAGCGTGTACCAGTCGAGATAAATATGAGCAATTCAACTGCATTATTCTTGTTCTGTACTAACCGGAATTGAACTCTATTCAAAAAATTCTTTTATGAATTTTCGGTGAAGTTTTATGGTTGCTTGTGTATAAAGAGGAATACATGAATTTACAGAGCAATTTCTACTAACTTAATAAATCATCCTTATAACAAGTTTCTTTCCTTAATATGTTTATCCTTGTTGATATCGTTTTTATTTAACATAGGATTTCGGACAATTTGCTATTCCAGAACAGTTAATGATACCAGAACTGTGAACGTACTACCTGGTGATGTACACAGTTCATACCAGTGAATTCCGTTGGATTATCACTAGTTCTTTCCCTGTCTTTGAGAATGTCAAAGATTGGCACTGCTTTTGAACGAGAAGGTATTGGAGGACCACGGGAGGACATAAGTATTATTCTAAAAAGAGTTGACAAAGGCTAGCTTAAAGAGTAAAATAAATAGGAGTACTTTTTGAGTATTGGTTCAAGGCAAATTTTTAACTACCAATTTTTTTTTTTATTCTAAAGATGGTTAGATGTAAATTTTGATCGATCAGATATTCAAAACCAAAAATATTATCTTCAAAAATTTAACTTTTCATTAATAGGGAAGTGTGAACTTGTATTATAACTTGTACAGTTGGTGGAATGTGTGATGAGTCGGGAATGAATTTTTTTGCGAAGGTGACGAAAAAAGTTTGTAAGATTTTACATTCAGGAGCATGAAGAAATATGAATTTGTTGAGGTGGCAGTTGTATTTGGATCTGGCGGGGGTGGTGAATGGGAACAAACTCTTGAGATCCTACTACAAAAAAAGATTTTCAAAAAATTCTTACACACATTCGTGAACAAAAAATCTGCCAACAGTCTGGTCAGAACTTCACTACAGGAAAGCGGTACACTTCCTGTATGGATGTAGGTACTCCAAACAATTGACTCCCAAATGGCCTCCTGGTTAATTTATAATGGTGCAGTCATCATACAACCTGAGTTACATTTCGACTTTGATTACGTGCCCGGCTATAGCCCAAAAACGATATTCATGTTTTACGGTTGGCAGTGGCGTACTCTCTTCTGTCGCACCCAACTTAGAACGATTCGCCGACTTTTACCCAAAAAATATACCAACAGTCTGGGCACAACTTTATTATTTTTTGGGTGGCAATTTAGAAATTGGGTCATACTCCGGGACAAGGTCTAAGTAGTAGTATCATATTAGTTGGTATGTGATTAGGAGGTTTTTCTTGATTTGGTTTTGGGACATTACGTGAAATTGGAAATGCGTTTGTAGGCGATTATACCTATATAAAAAGTCTGTTAAAGTGAAAATCAATTTAATATCTCATCAAACCTAAGAAATATGGGGAAAGCCTTACGTCCCCTTGGAGTTGAATATCCAAAAATACTGAAATTAATTTTTTGACGATTATATAGGAATCCTTAGGAAGTAAAAATGAATACGATATCTCATTAGAACTAAGAAATATGTAGGAATTTGTGAAAACATATGCAACCACCTTGCACCCACTTTGGGGTTGAATATCCAAAAATCCTGAAATCAGTTTTTAGATATATCTAAAGATGAAGTGAAAACCAATCCGATGTCTTATCACTCCTAAGAGATATGACGGAATTCCCAAAAACGAGTTCAACTCTTTTATGCCCTAATAGGGGCTGAAAAAGGAAAAAACTTGAAAATGTGTTTTAGGTGATTATTAAACAAGCCCGTGGAAGTGAAAAGTTATTCGATATCTAATCAAACCGGAGGGATACGGCTGAATTTGTGAAAATGTATACAACACCATTACACCACCTTGGGGGTCGAATTTCGAAAAATTCTGAAAACACTTTCTAGGTATTTATATGAAGAATCCGTGGAATAAAAATGAATTCAATATTTGGAAAGACCTAATAGATATGACGAAATTCGGGAAAATATATGCATTCCATTTTCATTGATAATTTTGTTTGCCTCCCTTCCGAACGCTAATAGATATTTAAAATTTTTTTTATCAAAATTACTTTTCTATTTGATTTACAAATACAGTTTCAACTTTTTAGCATAAGCAGTTCTATAGTTAGGAAAAATATCCCCCATCCCCGTAGTATACTACCCCTATAAACAACTACATTTTCCAACACGCCACTACTATAGCTCTATCTAAATACCAAGTTTTAGCTTTATATCATTATAGCTTCTCAGGATATAAACATCGGAACTTTTTCCTTTTCACTTTCCCCCACCCTTACCCTCAACACCCACACCCCAAAAATTTTTTTTCCCACTAGGGTTCTATTAGGCCTACTTCTGGTCAAAATTTTAAGCATCTGTCTTATACTGTTCTTGAGATATGAGATGTGATTTTTTTGAAAAATTTTAAAATTCTTTTCACTCCACTTCCATGCTCCACCGCACTCTTAAAAAATTTTACTTTGAGCAATCTTTGTTTGTCAAGCTTTATACTCAAACCGAATTTTATGTGTCTAGTGCAATTGGTTTGTGAGATATCGTAATCTAAAGTTTTTCACCTTCCCCACCTTCGTACGCTACTGCCCCAACTCAAAAATTTGTTTTCAATCCTTTCTTCTAGTATAACTACAGATATTTGTTAAGTTTTAATTTCGTGTCATTAACGGTTTAGGAGATATGAATTTCAGAATGTGTCGATCTCGGCTTTCTTGCGTTTCGGACGCATTATTTCCCCCCACTCCCACACCCCTTCACCTATATCTTCTATATCTATATCGTCTAAAACGCTTAACCCACCTCCGTCCCCTCACGCCCCTACTCTTCAAAAAGTGGTCACTTCGAGGAGCCTGCCCAGTCTATTCAGTAAAAAAAAACAATTTAATACCTCGTATTATTTTGGAACTATAAGTCCTCAAACGATTTTGCGTACGGCGGACGGCGTACAGACGGACTGAAAAGTTTTTTTGCATTTTTGGTGTTTATTAGTCATGAAACGTGTAAAAAACAATTTTCAGGGTAGCAAATTTTTTTTTTTTAAAAAATCGATAACAATACTTTATTATTAAAATAATAAAGCAAAAGTAATAAAGTTGCGGCCACACTGTTGGCAGATTTTTAATTCATTTATTATTTCAATTTCAATAAAAGCATAGTGAATTAAATAGGCGTGTAACTGCAAAAAATTCTGAAACATATTTTTTTTCGACTATATAAGTATATAAAGCCCGTTAAAGTAAATAACAATTCGATATCTTATGAGACCTAAGAAATAAGTCGGAATTCGTAAAAACGAATACATAATTATTCATCCCCTTAGGAGTAGAATATTGCAAAATCTGGATATAAATTTGTAGACTATAAAATATAAGTCTATAGAAGTAAACGCGAATTCGATATATCATTAGACCTAAAATATTTTTCGGAAATCGTAAAAACATGCAGTAATTACGTTATACCCCCTTTGGGGTTGAATATCGAAAAAAACAGTCATTTGGCGATTATATTCAAAGCACTTAGAAGTAAAAGTGAATTCAATATCTCATTACTCCTATGAAATATGTCGGAATTCGTGAAAACATACATAGCCACTTTACACCCCCTTAGGGGTTGAATATCGAAAAGCTGTTAAACAGTTTCTGCTCGCTTATATTAAGAGCTCGTAAAAATGAAATTAATTCGATACCTCTACAGACCTAAAAGATATGACGAAATTCGTGAAACGGTATTAAAAACCTTTAGGCCCGTTCCTACGATGTTCAGTTACGTTCAAACTGGAACTTTTAACTGACAGATTTTCATACAAAACTTTCAGTTAAAGTTCCAGTTAGAGTTTAACGGAAGATCGTAATAATGGCCCTAAATGAACAATTTTTTTAACCCATTTTCACTTTATTGCAAATCTGAACTTTTTCTTAGAGTACTTCTGTAGTAGGGGAAGGTGCTGTACTTTGGACCGAATGTACCTCAGTCCTAATATATCATTTGCAACTAAACTTTAGCCGTTTAGTTATTGTGTTTTTTAAGTCGTGTATAATAGTTTTTACTATATATGTAGCATTTTCAAGTGGCATGACAATTAGTTCATCGTGGTCTTGATCATAAATTTAATCCTTCCTTACCATTAGAAATAATTAAAAACAATTTGTTTGTACCAATGGGTGATGGAATGTACCTTGTACCGTTTTTTTGTTTGTACCTTGGACTGGTCTAAGCTATGTATGTAAGGTAAATGTCCCAGTTATGAATAATGTAACTTTTTCTGGAGATTAACTTGAGTTATATAGCGTTGGAACTCGCTGAGACTGATTTTATTGCAATTATATGGCAGAATAAATTGTTGTTAATATAAATTCAAATTAAATTTCACTTTTTGTAAAAAAACGGATCTTATTTTACCATTTGTACAAAGTCTTTCAAATGTCCCAGTAATGAATAGCTAAAATATCCATTGCTCTAGTTATGAATATATTGCTGTACCAGTTATGAATATAAAAATAAGATCGATTGATTGAAGGATAAATTTTTATTGTGTTAAAATAAAAGCAAATAAATTCTTGTAAAGCATATCACATTTTATATATATAAATAAAAAAAAATTGTTTCTAACTCTAATAATCTCTATATACATATAAAAATGAATATTTGTTTGTCTGTCCCGTATACGCTCCTAAACCACTCATCCGATTGCGATGAAACTTTGGTGATTTGTTGAGGGCACGTCCGAGATCGTTTCTGCATTAATAAAATCATTTAACAATTGGTGGTACGAGAGTTATTTCAACATTTGAGTGTTTTTCATATGATTTAGCGGCAGTTTGTTCGTTTTCGGTGTATAAGTTATGCGTTCCTATTACTAAATGGTAAAGTTGGACTATGGATGGTGGATAGAGGATAGTGGATAGAGGATGGAGGATAGAGAATGGGGGATGGTAGATGGTGGATGGTGGATAGAGGATGTATGATGGAAGATGGAGGATGGTGTATGGAGGATGGATGATGGAAGATGGAGGATGGTGGATGAAGGATGGTGGATAGAGGATGGTGGATAGAGGATGTAGGATGAGGGATGGTGGATTGGAGATGGGGGATGGAGGATGGTGGATAGATGATGGAGTAACGGGAGCAACGGAGCAACGGGAGAAATGGGAGTAACGGTAGAAATGGTAGCAACGGGAGCATCGGGAGAAACAGGAGCAATGAGTCAACGGGAGCAACGGGAGAAATGGGAACAACGGGAGAAATGGGAGCAACGGGAGAAACGGGAGCAATGGATCAACGGGAGAAACAGGAGTAATGGATCAAAGAGAAAAACGGGAGCAACGGGAGTAACAGGTGCGATGGAACAACGTGAGCGAAGCGAGCGTAGCCGCGGTACGCGGCTAGAGAACTTATAAATCTAACAAAAAATAATCATTTTCATTTCGCTGATAATGTAAAAAAATGTAATTGATAATTGAATGTAATCATTGGCTTTCAGTATTTTCCAATTTCTGGAATTAAAAAACATCCACGTTGGTTGAAAGGTTATGGTTCCAATATAACTTCTATGATTTAATGCACAGCTAATATGTAATACACAGCTAATATCAATTGGATCTATCTGCGAAGCGCCTTGTTCAGGTGCACATATTTCGAATGGAAGAGGTTGGACAGATGTCGATAATTTTTGAGATATACTCTCCGTTCCAAATTCATATTTATTTCTTCTTCATGATTTGATAATTCTGTCAATGTGACTTCTTTTTTTTCAAGCTCTAATTCTAACCACGTAGAATTATTAAGAAGAAGCTCCTTTTTTTTCAAAACCCAATGATATTCCATTTTCTACAGTTTTTAAAGCATCAAGAAAATCATTTTCGGCGTATTTAAATTTCGGAGCCATTATTTAAGAACCTAAGATATAAAAATATGTAACACAGAATTTCAAATGATATGTGATGCATGAAACAAAGCACATTGAGCCAGTGATGAATAGTACTTATGAGCTTATGACCTAATAATGAATATATGTGCAAGTTAGCAATTGAAGTTCCTTGCATGATATTAACAAAGAAAATAATATATTCAACATTGCTCATTCTAAGCCTTATATTATAAGGAAGAATACCCCTTATTTCCTTAATCAGATATTTTAAAACTCGTATAAGCAATTTAATATCATCTTTGACTTGCGATTTGCCTAGTGATGAATAATTGTATTCATTACTGGTTCAAACGGTATAAACTATGTCCCAGTCATGAATAACTAGAAATTAAGCTATAAAAAATGAAAAAATATATATTTACTTTAATTTGTCAATTCCTTGATAGTTAAGTTATCAGTCGCAACAGTACTGTGTCTCTGAATCCACAGTTTTAATGCAGTGCACAAAGATTTCGATTTCACTTCCTCTTAACACAATGGACAGTCAACAACTGATATTGCTTAATGTTTTGTACTTCCGTTAAGCTTGAGCATTTTCCGAGCAATAATGTTAATACGGTAAATCGGAAGTGTAACGACTACTTCGAAAACTATCGTCAGTTTGATTTTTAATTGATGGTTTTAATAAGAATTGAACTATTTGCTTAAAATTCAAAATAAACTGACATATTATTCATTATTGGGACATTATTCATTACTGGGTCGTTTACCTTATATACATTGCAAAAATTTTCGTAACACCATGGATTTTCTTGCTGAAATTGCATCCCCAGAGGTAGTCGTAATGGGGGATTTTGAAGAAGACAGCAGCGAATCTTTTATTACAGAACTGTTTACTGCAGCTAGACAAAAAATGTTCTACAGTTGCTTATTCTTATTATGAAGTTTTTGTTGTTTTTTTTTAATTTAAAACTTTACTATATTTTTTTTTCAAATACAAACATGAACTAAATTAAATAAAAGAACGTTCTAATATTACGCAGGATTACGACTTTCAAATTGAATTATTGTTTAAAAGGTCCAAGGTGCAACTAGCAGCGGACCGAGGTACAACATGCAGTTGTACCTTGGTCGGATTGCGATTCACTCCAAAAACCGTTTTAGGATCCATCAAATTTACTCACAGCAGTACCAGCTATAATGAATTTTGTGGCAAAACAAATAAGCTTTCATATTGACTACTACCTAAGTTTAATTTATTATTGGTTTAATAAATGTAAAATCTGGACCGAGGTACAGCACTTTCTCCTACATCTTCCGTTAAGTAGCTCCCATACAAATGTCTTTAAAAATTCTGGTTAATGCACCGCACGAAAACTAGCATCAGAATACGTTTAAAATTTCTAAGTATGGTTTTTCCATCAGTTAAAATAGTATTAAAATAAATTAATGAAAGATTGAAGAGAGGCCTCTCTGCACTCTTTCATTATCGCCAATTGAACTTAACTCGGTGTTCAGTCTTTCGTCAGGTTATTGATGTCTACTCTGATTGCGATAGGCATAAATATTTTCATAAGATTTAAAAAAAGCCTACAGCAATTTAAAGCAAATAAAAACTGGGAAAACCGCCATTAAGTCACTTTACTCGTATATGAAGGTGCGACAGAACTTTCCTTTCGCAACAACATCAACGACATAACAATAATAACGCTATGGCCATATCGTTTCCAACATTAGCTTCGGCCTGATGATATTTGATATGTTTGGCAGTGTCAGGACAAATTGACTTAACATCATACACACCGGCAAACTACACAAGTCCACTTCCGTTTGTACGCTTATCGTTGGACTTAGACCAATATTTGATTGTTCCGTTTGCACGAACATTACAATGTAAATGCCAAAACCTACTTACGACAATAAATTGACATCAGTTCATGTCTCTGAAATTGAGATCTTGTTTAAGTGTGACGCTGTCACCCGGAAACAGGAACTGAAAGTCGAGAAACTTGCATATGTAGGTCTGTCGGAAAGCCAGTAGTAAAGTTAATATTACTAACTTTTCGGACAATTTGTTCGAATTTAACATTATAATGTAGTCAGAGCCGACTCTTCCATACGCGCTAAATATGCATTTGTACAGGGCAATGAAAATAGGAGAGGACAAAAATAACTTATTATCTACACAGCTTTTCATTTTCATAAAACGGAAATCTAAATAAAAATATTTTTTTTTTCTGTAGTGACACCAGGCTGATTTAGCGTTCAATCTTGAATACAGTAAGTGCAAGTTTGGGGAATGATAAAAATACAAACTAAACAAAGAGTACTAAAAACATGCAATTGTACGTCTACATCAAGCACATAAAATTAACTACGTCTAGGTGCAATATTCGTCCACAAAATGATAAGCATTACCGAACATCAACTTATTTTCATTTCCTTCATCAACTTTTGCCCGCCACTGGATATCGCTCCATTGAACAAATTTTGGATCCAACAGGGGCAGTAAAGCTCTTGATCTGAATGAAATTTTTTTCGACATGAGATTTTACTCCATATCTTACTTCATTGGATAGGGCAGTGACAAAATTATGTAAGTTTTTAGTTATTTGAGTAACGATCTCATCACGCTATACGCAAACGCTTTCGAAAGCTCCAAATTTCATACACAGTTAAAAAAATTTTACTACTCTTAGAGTAGGCAATTTAGTGCGTACTCTGAGAGCAGTAAAATTACTATTGTCAAATTTAATTACGCACTCCTGTGATTTTACTTTATTATTTTCTAATAATACAGTATTGTGATCGATTTTTAGAAAAAAAAAATTTGCTACCCTGAAAAATTTTTTTTTCACGGTTCATGACTAGTAGACACGAAAAAATCAAAAAAAAATGATCAGTCCGTCTGTCCGCCGTACGGCGTCCGCCGTACGCAAAATCGTTTGAAGGCTCGTAGCTCCCAAACGGTTTGGGATATTAAATTGATTTTTTTTATGAATAGACTGGGTAGGCGCCTTGAAATGACCAAATTCTGAAGGGCGGTGGTGTGAGGGAGGAGGAGGGATTGCGTTTTAGACGGAAAATTTTGGTTTCTAGATCTCAGCAACTGCTGATACTGGACCCATTTGCATAAAAATTGTCAATATGGGTGAAGGGTGGAGGGGAAAATAATGCGTCCGAAACGTAAAAAAGCCGAGATTGACACCTTCTAAAATCCATATCTCCTAAACGGTTAAAGTCACAAAATTGAAACTTTATGAATATCTGTAGGTATACTAGGACAATAGATCAAAAAAAAAGTTTTTGAGTGGGGGCAGTGGCGAACGGGGGTGGGAGGTGAAAAGATTAAGATTACGATATTTCACGAACCAATTGCACTAGACAAATAAAATTCGGTTTGTGTATAAAGGTTAACAAATGAAGTTGGCTGAAATTACAATTTTTTAAGGGGGCGGTGGATCATGAAAGTGGAGGGGATACGAATTTCTCTAAAAAATCACGTCTCATATCTCAAGAACAGTATAAAATAGATGCTTAAAATTTTTACCAGAAGTAGGCCTAATATACACCTAGCAGAAAAAAATGTTGGTGGTGAGGGTGTAGAGGGTGAGGGTGGGGGAGGGTGAAAAGGAAAGGGTTCCGATTTTTATATCTCGAAAACCTATAATGATATAAAGCTGAAACATGGTATTTAGATATAGCTATATTAGTAGCATCTTGGAAAAAATATATTTTTTTATAGAGGTAGTATGGTACAGGGGTGGGGGATGTTTTTACAATCTATAGAACGGCTTATGCTACAAAGTTGAAACTTGGTATGTATATGTAAATAAACCAGAAAAGTAATTTAGATTAAACAAAATTTCAAATATCTATTGGCGTTCGGAACGGGGAGCGAAGAAATTTTTCGGTGAAAATGGAATGCACATATCATATTTTCACGATTTTCGTCATATCTATTAGGTCTTCCCAAATATTGAATTCATTTTTAATCTACGGCTTCTTCATATAAATACCTAGAAAGTGTTTTCAGGATTTTTTGAAATTCGATCCCTAAGGGGGTGTAAAGGGGTTGTATGCTTTTTCACGAATTCTCCCATATCCCCCAGGTCTGATCAAATATCGAATATCTTTTCAGTTTCACGGGCTTGCGTAATAATCGCCTAAAACTCGTTTTTAAGGTTTTTCCTTTTTCAGCCCCTAAGAGGGTATAAAAGGGTTGAACAAGTTTTCACGAATTCCGTCATATCCTTTAGAAGTGATAAGTAATTGAATTGGTTTTTACTTTCTCATGCTGTCTTCATATTTATCTATTAACTCCTATCAGAATTTTTCTATATTCAACCCCCAAGTGGGTGTAAAAAGGTTGCATATCTTTTTACAGATTCCTACATATTGCTTAGATCTGATGATATATCGAATTGATTTTTACTTCCTAAGTTTTCCCATATAAGAGCCAAAAAGTCAATTTCAGTATTTTCAGATATTCAATCCTAAGGGGTGAAGGGGGTTGTATGCTTTTCAAAGCTTCGACATATTTCTTAGGTTTGATGAGATATTAGTTCGCTTTTCACTTCCACAGACATTTTATATAATCGCCTAAAAACCCATTTCTCAATTTTTCGATATTCAACCCCCAAAGGGCTTGCATATGTTTTCACAAATTTTGCCATCCCTTAGTTCTGACGAGATATAAAATTGGTTATTACGGCAGTTGATGCAATGACCTAAAAACTAATATCACGATTTTTCGAATTTCAAGAACCAAGGGGGTGTGAAAAGTTTGCTTACGTTTTCACAAATTTTTCAAAATCCCTCGTATCTCAAGAGATATCAAGTTGGTTCTTATGAAATCGTTTAAAAACCTGTTTCACAATTTTTTCGAAATTCAAACCCCAAGTGGAAGTAATGGATTTGTATATGTTTTAACAATTCGTCATATCTCTTAAGTCTGATAAGGCAACAAATTCGTTTTTACTTCTATTGACTTTTAGTGTACATAATATACCGAAATTCGTATAGTCTACAGGGGCTTTTTCAATGTTTAATCGGCTAAAAATCTCTATTTTAAATATTTTTATTTTAAGAACAAAATTATCTTTCCAAGAAACTTCATAATCTCGAAACAACTGATGATATGCTCCGACTTTGACCGCTCCCGAACTTTGACCCGAAAAATAATAAAGTTTCGCCCAGACCATTGGCAGATTTTTTTACTATAATTTAACTTGGCATCCGATTGCCTACTTTCAAAGTAGCAAAAATTTAATACAGTGTAGGCTACATCCTACCAATTTATAACAAGTTCTTCTCCATGTTCAATAATTGGTTTATCGCTATAGTTAAGTACAGTGAAACTTCTATTACCGGACACCTCCGAAAACCGGACACCTCCCTATAGAGGACAGTTCTTTATTCCCCAATAAATTAGGTATTAAACTCAATACCCCCGAAAAGCGGACACCTCTTTATAGCGGACAGTTTTGAATTCCCCAAAGGTGTCCGCTATAGAGAAGTTATACTGTAGTATGTCTTCTTCAGGTACAATTTTACCAAGATCGTTCTTTTTGTTTTGGGACTTAATATGTCTAAATAATAATCAAATGGCGATGATTGTAGGACCTTAATTTTTAGTTTCCTTAATTATTTTTTTCTAGTAATATTCTTCTATAGCGTTACAGCCTAAATCAGGCCAGGACCTCTATTTTTCCGATCGGAACTGGGACATTACGGTCGTCCCTTAGTCCCATTTGATTTTTTTTCCAAGAGCAACTTAACAAGGTCTTTTTTCCGGCGATAGGTAACCTGTAGAGGGAGTACTGAAAAATTATATTAAATATCAAGTGATAATTCAAAATACATTTTTTTAGAATGGATTTTAAGTTGAACATAAGAAAACCTGGTATTTGGAAACGCGTAAGATTCTGGAAAGATGGATTGCACCCGAGCCACTTAGGTTAAGACACACTATCATATAGTTCTACATATGCTCCAAGTTTCAGCTTTATAGTATAAGCGGTTCCTGAAATCTAGAAACCAAAATTTTTCATCTAAACGTAAAGTAATAAGGTAAAAATCTTGAATTAAATCTGACTAATTTATTCCATTGAAAGACGCTTAAAAGGGTAAAAAGAGAGGTTCGGTGAGCAAAATACTTCTAATCCTAAGGGTAGCTACCGTATAATCATCCTCAAAACATGTGGTAACGATATTACCTTGAAAGTTTTCATACGTTGATTTCCCAAAAGAACAGAATTGCCTATGGGAGCACTATCCTTGAAGAGACATACGCTACCTAGGCCTAACTAATTTTTTTTTTATCCCGAACTACTTTTTAAAAGGGTTCTGTATGTCGTCAAGAGTATCGAAGGACTGCGGGTTGTCTTTTAGTAAAGATTCCTTTTAAATACACCTAGTTCTTGGTGGTAGCCTTTTTCATGTACACGTCGGGGATCCTTGTCAATTAAATTGATCAATTTCACCCACTACTTGCCAATTATTTTATTCACGTCGTAAAAACAAACAATTCATACTACACATAATAAATAATTGCATTAACTTTATTTTTAATGACGTCACGTTGGCTTTGCAAGTATCACGTCATTATGCGCGTTGTTAGTATTTATCTTCTATTCCGTGGAGGCCCAAGTGTAATGTAAACCACATTGGACTTGGTTTTCCGTCGTACGTCTCGTAATAAATAATTTTCCAGGATATCATTTCATTAGCACCTGAATAGTGTGAGGGGCACCCCACTCGCCACACCGGTGCGCGACACGTGAAGCACATGTGTGAAATATTCAGAGTGTTACGCTTACGAATATATGGGGCTCAGTGGTTGTCATATCTCTCTAACACCAGGATCATGTTTGGGATTCACTCGGGGGATAAAAATGCTCCTCTGTCTGGGATTAATGGGGTTGACACATTTTAATATTCATGGCTTATTATTATGTGAAGCGCTCTTCAAAGGGTGGTTGCTGACTGAGCCGTTGCTATGCTGGAGTATGCATGAGGTTCGGGACTTTAATACACCCCTCAATTCAGGTGGTAGTTGGGCGTTTTACGTCATATATGCAAGCAATTTCAGGTTGCCAGCGGTGAATTATTATTTACCTTTTTTCGAACTGTGCCTTACTTTTATAGATCATTTCTTTTTTTTTTTTAATTTTTGTATTGCAATTCCACCGGATGAGTTGATAAATTTTTTATGGTTCCGTGATGCTCAATGTAATTCCCGCTGGTTATAATGGCAACCTGTTAGTACGGCACGGCGGTACGGCTATTCTGCGGAAATAAAGGAATTAACAAAATTGAATTATTTACGGTCTACTTGGATTTTAATACTGCATTGCGACATTAATAATTAACTGTCGTTCAATTAAATTTGTCTACAAAGTAGTATGCCTCTTTCAGCTTTATTTACTCGTTCAGTATTGCATCGTGAAGGTGATGCTCCTTTTGAGTATTTGCTCCATTGTTTAGGTACATGGTATGGTATGGTATGTGGGGTAGTGATGCCATCATTCTCCTTCACATAGACGTAGCGTTCGTTCGTTGTACTCCTCGTTTGAGTGCGATTACTCCTGGAACTCCTTTATTTATTTAGTCAACGGAATGAATCCTTACAATAATAATATATAAAATAAGTAACGAATTAAATAATGTCATTACAAAAAGAAAAACAAAGAATAAAAATTTGAACAACTAATGAAGCTATGTGACTTGGAAGAGTGACTTCAATGTCGCGAGATTAATATTAAATAAATCAATGCAATGACTGTACTTATTGCCGGTTCTCATCAGTCTTGACAGTGGACTATTTTGACCATACAATATTTGGTGCATTAGCAGATAGAACGGAGATTGACACCGAGTACGAACATTGGAAACACGAAAATTAACAGACTCAAGAAGACACGGACAATCTACTATATAATTTATAATTTTAAAAAGAAAAATTAGTTCTGATTGCTCTCATCGATCGCTTAAAGATAGTAAATGTAATTGAACCATAAGGGAATCGTAATTTATCCACTCAATTGGAATGTGTAACTTATAGGCGACAAGTCTCAAAAACTTATGCTGTATTGTCTCGATTCGATTGATGTGAATCTGGTAATAAGGATTCCACACTGGAGAACAATGTTCAAGAATGGGTCTAACCAAGCTCCAATTTAAACATTTAAGCGAATAGGATGGGTGATCTAGTGGTTTCTTTTTAAATCATAGGTTATTTTGACACTGAAAGCTGTTTCCCGTTCGAAATCTTGACAGAAAGTCAGTATCATACCTCCGCGGAACGAAATGAGTCGCTTTACGCTTAAACAACGTTGGGAAATATTGAAAACTTATTTCCAAAGTGAGTGCTGTGTAGCCCAAATAGTGCGTTTTTTGAAAAGAAGTTTTGGCCGAAATGAAGCACCCATCGCGCCTGCTGTACGCAAGTTTGTGCAAAAAGTTCGTGAGACTGGCATGCTAGTGGACAACACTCATGGCCCCCGTCATCGTACGGTGCGCAAAGACGAAAATGTGGCTGCTGTAGCCGAGAGTGTGAGACTCACTCCACGAACATCAACTCGCCGTCGATCTCAACAGCTCAACATTTCACGCACTAGCCTGAGGAGAATTCTGCACAAAGATCTCGGATTATTCGCTTACAAGGCAATTGAAGGCGCACGACCATCTGCTTCGTTATCGATTCGCAATTTGGATCTTTTACACACCAAAGTCCCAAATCGTGTTATCAGCCGTCTTGGCTATGTCAATTGGCCGCCTCGGAGCTGCGATTTGAGCTGCGATTGTGAAGGACTGATGTTATGCCAACAATCCAGAAACGATTCAAGCACTTAAGGCCAATATCATCCAAGCAATCCGTGAGCTACAGCCCGAAACCATCAACAAGGTCTTGGAAAATTGGAGTGACAGAATGCGCTACTGCGCAGCCAGCCGAGGCAGCTACTTGAACGAAGTTGTATTCCATCATTAATGGGAATGTTTACTCTTACTAATAAAGCCATAATACATGGAAAAAAATTTAATTTTGTTCATTTTATTGCATTTTTAAAATGAAACTTGTATTTGGCCCACCCTGTATATCAAGTAACCCTCGTATGAAAATCGTAAAATAAAATAAAATTTTTGTTAGTTTTACTTTATTATTTCAATAATACAGTATTGTTATCGATTTTTAAAAAAAAAAAATTTGCTACCCTCAAAATTTTTTTTTTTACGTTTCATAACGAGTAGATACGAAAAAAGCAAAAAAAAATTTCAGTCCGTCTGTCCGCCGTACGCCGTACGCCGTACGTCTACCGGTGTACGCAAAATTGTTTGAAGGCTCGTAGTACCCAAACCCTTTGAGCTATTTAGTTGAATTTTTTTTCGTGGGTAGAGTGGGCAGTCCCCTTAAAGTGGCCAAATTTGGAGGGATGGGGGTGTGAGGGGGGAGGAGGGGGAAGTGTTTTAGACGGAAAATTTTGGTTTCTAGATCTCAGCAACCGCTTATGCTAGGAGGCTGAAATTTTGAATTTATATAGAGCTTTAGTAGTGGACCCATTTGCAAAAAAATTGCAGATATTGGTGAAGGGGTTTGGGAGTGGGGGGAGAAATAATGCGTCCGAAACGCAAAAAAGGTGAGATTGACACTTTCTAAAATCCATATCTCCTAAACGGTTAATGTCACAAAATTGCAACTTAATAAATATCTGTAGGTATACTAGGAGAATAGATCGAAAACAAAAATTTGAGTGGGGGCAGTGGCGTACGGGGGTAGGGGGTGAAAAACTTTAAATTACGATATCTCACGAACCAATTGCACTAGACAAATCAAATTTGGTTTGTGTATAAAGGTTTACAAATGAAGTCTGCTGAAAGTAAAATTTTTAAGGGGGCGGTGGAGCAAGAAAGTGGAGGGGATAAGAATTTTTCTAAAAAATCACGTCTCATATCTCAAGAACCGTGTAAGATAGATGCTTAAAATTTTGACCAGAAGTAGGCCTAATAGACCCCTAGCAGAAAACAAAATTTTGGAAATAAGGGTGTAGAGGGTGAGGGTGGGGGAGGGTGAAAAGGAAAAAGTTCCGATTTTAATATCTCAACAACCTATAATGATATAATGCTGAAACTTTATATTTAGATAGAGCTATATTAGTAGCATCTTGGAAAAATATAATTTTTTATAGGGGTAGTATGGTACGGGGGTGGGGGGTGTTTTTCCTATCTTTAGAACGGCTTATGCTACAAAGTTGAAACTCGGTACGTTTATGTAAATCAACTAGGAAACTAATTTAGATAAAAAAAAATTTCAAATATGCATTGGCGTTCGGAGGGGGGCAAAAAAAATTATCAGTGAAAATGGAATGCATATATTTTCACGGTTTTCGTCATATCTATTAGGTCTTCCCAAATATTGAATTCATTTTTATTCTACGGTTTCTTCATATAAATACCTAGAAAGTGTTTTCAGAATTTTTTAAAATTCGACCCCTAAGGTGATGCAAAGGGGGTTGTAAACTTTTTCACGAATTCTACTATATCCCCAGGTCTTATCAGATATCGAATATCTTTTCACTTTCACGTGCTTGCGTAATAATCGCCTAAAACTTGTTTTTAAGTTTTTTCCTTTTTCAGCCCCTAAGAGGGTATAAACGGGTTGAACACGTTTTCACGAATTCCGTCATTTCTTTTAGAAGTGATAAGAAATTGAATTGGTTCCTACTTTCTCGTGCCGTCTTCATATTTATTTATTAATTCCTTTCAGGATTTTTGGATATTCAACCCCCAAGTGGGTGGAAGGAGGTTGCATATCTGGTGATATATCGAATTCACTTTTACTTCCCAAGGTTTCCTATATAAAAAAGACAAAAAATCAATTTCAGTATTTTAGATATTCAATCCTAATGGGTGTAAGGGGGTTGTATGCTTTTCAAAGTTTCGACATATTTCTTAGGTTCGATGAGATATTAGATCGCTTTTCATTTCCACAGACTTTTTATATAATCGCCTACAAACCCATTTCTCAATTTTTCGATATTCAACCCCCAAGGGTTTGTATATGTTTTCACAATTTTTGCCATCCCTTAGTTCTGATGAGATATAAAATTGATTATTACGGCCAACCAATTCACGATTTTTCGAATTTCCAGAACCAATTAGGTGTGAATGGTTTGCTTACATTTTCACAAATTTTTCAAAAACCCTCGTGTCTCATGAGATATCAAGTTGCTTCTTATGAAATTGTCTAAAAACCTGTTTCACAATTTTTTCGAAATTCAAACCCCAAGTGGATATTCTGATAATGCAACAAATTCGTTTTTGCTTCTATGGGCTTTTAGTGTACATAATATACTGAAATTCGAATAGTCTACACGGGCTTTTTCAATGTTTAATCGGCTAAAAATCTCTATTTTAAATGTTTTTATATTAAGAACAAAAATAATTTTCCAAGAAATCTAATAATCTCGAAGCAACTCATGATACACTCCGACTTTAACCGCTCCCGAACTTTGACCCGAAAAATAATAAAGTTTCGCCCAGACTATTGGCAGATTTTTTAATATTGCTTTCGATTAGAAAGGTCCTTAAAATAATTCCTACAACATTGTTAAATAACATAAATATTATTTATGTAAAAGTTAGTTTAAACTATTTTAAAATAAATATTTTATTGTTGATTTCCATTGGTGATCGAATTATTTGTTGTGAGAAGATATTTTTAACAACAAATGGAATATACATCGTAGTGTATTGAAACACTAAATTTATACCACAATGAAACTTTTTTTGTAATAAGTACATTCACAACCAGTGGCGTAGCTAGACATGATTTTCGGGGGGGGGGGGGGTGGGGGGTTCAATTAATATTGACCTATTTCAACTTCAAATTAATCACTAAAGTTCGATATTATCTACAAGTAGTTGATATGTTACTAATGATTTATTAATGTTTAAGTTATTAAACAACTTATGAACAGATTTCTTTTTTACCTGAAGTATTCTCGCGATTAAAAAATATTAAAACACGAACCCGTTAAAAAATCGAGCCGAGTACTTTTCGCATATGTACTCGTACATAATACAATTGAGTAATTTTGCGGTTAGTGCGATTCACTTTCGATGAGTTTATCTTGTTCTGCGCACATCAGTTGAACTTAAATTCATTAAGACCTTTGTAAGTTCTAGTTTCAGGCCTTGGTAGTCTAGTATAAGTGTACTAGTCTATCATCTCAGAGGTCAGAGGTTCGAATCCCATCCATGACATTGTCCTTCGCTTTTCCTTATACCCAGTTTTCCTTACTTTTCAACAATATGCAATCTCCCAAAAATGCAATTGCGAATTATACAGTGCCATTCTCCTCTCACCCGCTGCGGTTGGATGACAGGCTTGAGAACCTATCTCCGAAAAAGAAATTATGTTTATGAAGTTTTGAGAGAAAAACTAAAATCAGATTAAGGAACGACATTAATGTCCCAAATCGATCAGAGAAATATCATTGAACAGGGCAAGGCTATCCAGACTTTTGCATATGTATGTATTTGCATAGCTTAGCTTACGGTTGTTGGTAGTTTTCCAAAAAGAAAAACATAACAATCAAATTATAAAATGTTTTATATTTTTATGACTTACTTACCATGAATTCAATTTGAAAGAAATAAAGTATTACAGGTATATTACATAATAACAGAAAAAAAGACTAATATTCGAACATGAAATAATTAGAAATGGAATATAAAAGTCTACAAGATGAATTTCCTATTCTTCTGTGCAAACATGTTGATCACTTCATCTGCTGTCACAGAGATCTCCCGATGAATGCTTAGAAGAGCAAGTCCATTGAGTCGATTTTCTCCCGTGGAATTTCTTAGATAGGACTTCAATCTTTTCATAGTTGAGAAACTACGCTCAACGCTGGCAACTGTCACAGGGAGAGTAGCTTTGCTTTACTAAAAACCATTCGATATTTTAATTGTCTTCTAATGATTTTATAATTTTTCGTCTTAAATAAAAAAAACCTCCTGTTATGTGTACTTTATGAGGTGCGCTAATCATTTGGGGGGGGGGGGGGGGGGGGGTTGGGGATAAACCCCCCGTTACTACGCCACTGTTCACAACACTAGATTAAACTTTTAATGCTGGACAGATTTCACTCAAAAACGTTTGTATTTTAAACTGGACGCGACCAAATGTTTCCCAAATGATTCCTTCCTGTGAATGATGCTGTTGTGACTAAAAGACTTAAACTGAACTTTTCTCCAAGTCTCACCCTGCTCATTAGTTTCAAACAACCGCAATTTCACTTGCAATCGCTCCCCGGAAATATGTTGCCCGAAAGATATAAATTTGCGGTAGTTTTTGCTCAAGCAATGAATCAACTGCTTAGGAACTCCTCCATGTGTAAGTTTACAACGAACTCAACGTTTAGTATTAAATGAGGGGATTAAGAGGTGTCATCTTGAAAATTTCCATGGCTTCAAATTGTCAAGGAGTTGAGCTCATCTATTTACATAATATCTAAGGAAACCATGATGAAAGCGAAACTTAACGTAATCGGATTTCAGGATATCATTTACGTGGCGCTGCAAATTCGAGTATAAAACGGTGAAAATTTAATAAGATGGTAGCAAAATGATTTCAAAGAAAGAAAAAATTTCTGAGTACTAGCCACACGAAAACTATATACGATCTACATCAATGGAAATCCTTGCAACAAACTTTATAACTTGCTCATGGATTTCGAAATTAGGGCAGCAAAGTACTCTCACACTAAACACATATAAATGCCATAAAATTGTATGGAAACTTCTGAAAAGGACAACTGGAGCATTCTAAATATCAAACATGTGCCGAAAACATCGGCAAATTCCATTTCCAGCTCTGAACTTCAGAATCCTTGGAAAGTCCTTGTATTTTGTATCGTCAGCCATCGTTTCGTTCGTTCCCTTTGTAAATTCGAAAATTTGCTCGTATATGGCAGACATTAAAAGTGCCATCTTAATAAAAAATGAGTGAATCCTGCATTCAAATTCGCCCAAAAACTACTTTGGTACGGACTTTTAGAAGTACTTTGCTCCTTAAGTATCTGGAAATTTTGAGAACGTGTCTGAAGATGTCGAAAAACATGACATAGTTTCCTTGTAGATTCACTCGTGTAGGACCGAAAGCTGTTAGTTTACGTACGGTATTCGTGCGGAAGACTGATGTTATGCAATATTTAAGAATCGACTGAAAGGAGAGAAACTGGGACCAAGTCGAGGAACCTAAGCAGTTTCCAAGTTCAATCCTGCTATTAAATGGTTGTATGCCGAAATTCTGTAAATCGTAGCTCGCCTGACTAACATCTTTAAATAATTTTTCTTATGATCGAAAAATTTTGAAAATTTTGAAAATTTTTAAAACAATTTGGAACTTAAAATCCCGGTATGTAGAAATTAAAAGAAAAGAGAACTTACCTGAAAATAATAAGAACAACAATTTTGCAGCCAGTAATGTGTCTGCGGTTGGTGAAAACTTAAAACCACCCTCTCTCTATTGCTTCGAAAATAACAAGATAACAATATACGAGTACATAACAAAATAATATAATAACATACAACAAATAACAAGATAACAAATAGTCCAAGAACAAACTGTCCATAGCAAAAGAATTTTCATTATATTTGTAGATGCAAAGTTCTCAATGCCATTGCATAAATAGCCGCAGGAGTACACTGGTACATATTCACAGCTACTAAAACCATTGTTTTGGTTGGTTGATTGGTTGGTTTACGTGGTGGCCCGTCAGTCGAGACAGAACCCAATTAGCACAGAAAGTGCCGTTTTGATGCCACAACTCGCTTAACCTGGTCGTAGGGGGCTGATGAAGTAGGTACAAGGTTTTATAGAGACCTAGGGCTAAAATGGATTATCATATCCATCTGGAGCTGTTAAAAAGGCAATCAGCTCTCCAATCTTATTTTTCAAAATCCCATCCAGGTTATCAAATTATCCATCGTTTTACTTATTGGCATAAACGTGGAGGAGGTTTAAAGTCCTTAGCCTTAGCCTCATGGTGGACACGGTTATTAAGGGTTCGTTCTTTTGAATAGGCAACGCGGAAAGACCAAGATTTTGGTGTTTCACTTCTTTGTTTGGTTTTAAATTTCAAAAAATAACCCAATTTTACTTTATTATTTTCTAATGATACAGTATTGTGATCGATTTTTAAAAAATAAAAATTTGCTACCCCGAAAATTTTTTTTTACGTTTCATGACTCGTAGACACGAAAAAAGCAAAAAAAAATTTCAGTCCGTCTGTCCGCCGTACGCCGTACGCAAAATCGTTTGAAGGCTCGTAGCTCCCAAACGGTTTGAGATATTAAATTAAATTTTTTTTTATGAATAGACTGGATAGGCCGCTTGAAGTGACCAAATTCTGAGGGGTGGTGGTGAGAGGGGGGTGAAGGGTGAAGCGTTTTAGACGGAAAATTTTGGTTTTTATATCTCAGCAACCGCTTATGCTAGGATGCCGAAATTTGGAATTTATATAGAACTTCGGTACTGGACCCATTTGCATAAAAATTGTCAATATTGGTGAAGGGGTGTGGGAGTGGGGGAAAAAATAATGCCTCCGAAACGCAAAAAAGCCGAGATCGACACATTCTAAAATCCATATCTCCTAAACGGTTTAAGTTACAAAATTTAAACATAATAAATATCTGAAGGAGAATAGATTGCAAACAAATTTTTGAGTGTAGGCAGTGGCGTACGAGGGTGGGGGGTAAAAAACTTTAGATTATGATATCTCACGAACCAATTGCACTAGACAAATAAAATTCGGTTTGAGTATAAAGGTTGACAAATGAAGTTTGCCGAAAGTAAAATTTTTTAAGGGGCGGTGGATCATGAAAGTGGAGGGGATGCGAATTTCTGAAAAGGAAACAGTTTCGATTTCTATATCTCAAAAACCTATAAGCTATAAAGCTGAAACATATTATTTAGATAGAGCTATAGTAGTAGCATCTTGGAAAATTATAATTTTTCATAAGTGTTGTATGGTACGGGGGTAGGGGATGTTTTTCCTATCCATACAAGGTGTAACTAGTACTGAGGTTCAAACGAAAATGGGAGATAGAGGAACTTGTCCTGTGTAGAAAATCGTTCTACACTTACTCCCGTTTTTGCACCGTTAAGGACATAGCGCGATTTTAAGGACGAAGGATTTTCATCGTACCTGTGATCACTGTTTGATCTCTAACTTCTGCTGTACTTAGCGTAACGTAATAATTCTGGGCTCGTTAAAAAGGACACAAATCAACTGTGTCAATCAGTGTTATACTTTTTGAGAAAAATTCATTTAAATGACACAAAAATAATAAAAAATTAAAAAAAAATACAAAAACGTCCTGTTTTCTCCAAGAAGGACCTGATTAACCACCAAATTTTATTACATTTTCGGAAAACCCATAAAATTTCACCATACGTTTGATAACAGAATTTCTTCATAGGTTGAATTGTAAAGGAGCGGGGCTAACAGTTATCAAGCACGTTCCGTTCAAGTAAATCTGGTTTGACACCCGTCATTCGCCGAAGGAGTATGATTAATAATAGTGAGGACGAAATAAAAGAGTTGAAGAATAGTTTATTACGTTTATTTAGTTTATTACGATGCGCCGGGTGCTTACCGTGGGGTCCTTAGCCGCGATGCGCAGTATGCGCTCCTCCGTGGCCACAGGTACCGAGTGTCGCCGTCCTGGATGTTGTGTCTCCCGCCACGGCTGCAGTGTACCTCGTTCACGAAGGTTCCGATGAATGCTGATGAACATCCGATAATGGGGGTACCGAGATCTGTCCGGATACCGTTCCCGGTAAACTCTTTCAGCTCGCCTAGCATTCCCGCCGCACAACCCATACACGAAGTGCATGTCTGCCATTTCTTCCGTTGTAAAAGACCTCCTATTGCTTGCCATGTTGCTCGTAATGATGTCTATGACATTCTGTTTGCTGCTGCTTCCTCCCGATGCTTTTATCGCAGAAAAATCTACGTAGGACGAAGTCATTCCTGTTCCTTAAGGGAGCAGGTAAACTCCACGCCCTACTTAAATAGATATTACTTAATTAACTTAAATGGATGTTAGTTAACTAACTTAAATGGACGCTATCTAATTAGTTGTCATATTTTCACTTACCTGTAACATAATTTCCACACATAAGAGCAATAGGTGTGTTGTTAACATGGTTGCTCATTACTGCATCTGTTTTGCGGTAAATTCTATGTTTAGCAGTATTTCCAACATGTGCAGGGAACTCACTTGTTGTTGCAAATATGAAGAAATTCTGTTATCAAACGTATAGTGAAATTTTATGGGCTTTCCGAAAATGTAATAAAATTTGGTGGTTAATTAAGTCCTTTTTGGAGAAAACAGGACTTTTTTGTATTTTTTTTTAATTTTTTATTATTTTTGTGTCATTTAAATGAATTTTTCTCAAAAAGTATAACACTGATTGACACAGTTGATAGCAATTAGAAAGAAGAATTTGTGTCCTTTCCAACGAGCCCAGAATTATTACGTTAAGCTAAGTACAGCAGAAGTTAGAGATCAAACAGTGATCACAGGTACGATGAAAATCCTTCGTCCTTAAAATCGCGCTATGTCCTTAACGGTGCAAAAACGGGAGTAAGTGTAGAACGATTTTCTACTCAGGACAAGTTCCTCTATCTTCCATTTTCGTTTGAACCTCAGTACTAGTTACACCCTAGAACGGCTTATGGTACAAAGTTGAAACTTTATATATATATGTAAATCAAGTAGAAAAGTAATTTAGATAAAAAAAACATAACGCAGTCACGATCGGCTGCAAGCCAATCGTATGATACTCTAGATGAAATACTGAACTCCGATTTATATTTTAGGTGGGATTATATCAAAAGAATGAGGAGTGCACATACAATTATTGCATGACCTTTTATTTACAGGTAGAAACTATTGTATAGTGGCTACTGGATGGATGGTTAAATGATTTCTTGAGTTATAGTGAGTTCCATAAATTAAGTTGGGACATTTTTACAGAATTTTTGTATGGCAACTACATGAAGGACTTACGGGATATTTTAATCATATTAATACCTTCAGCTGCGACTAGTATAAAATCAACGTATACAAAATTTCAAAGTCGTAACTTAAAGCGTTCTAAAGTTATCGTTCAATATTGGTGAACGCGTGTTTTAAGAACTTTTGCTTGACAGCTACCCGAAGGAGTTGATGGTTTGCGCTAATTAATGAAATCAGTCTTGCTTTTGATATAAAACTAATTCCTGTAAAATTTTGAATCTCTGCTTTAACTTGTACTAGAGTTATAGTGGATTATGTAACTTGTATACATTTTTGAAGGACTTTTGTAGTCTGCTACACGAAGTATTCATTCGATTTGCATCATATTCAGAACTCTCGTTTCAAACATTGTAAACTTTAAGTATTAAAAATGTCACGTTGCTAACTTGAAGCATTCGAGCAATAATTGTGAATACGTGTTTTAAGGACTCTTGTATGGGAGGTACCCGAAGGAGTGGAAGGATATCGCCCATTAACGAACTTAGCCTTACTTTTTCCATTTTAGAGGTGCTGACCAAATTTCAACTTCCTAGACCAACGCGTTCTTGAGTTATCGTGCAAACGGACGGACGGACGCACAGACGGACAGCAAACGGATTTGGGGTTTTTGACCACAACTAAACACAAAATAATAATATTTTTTTCGTCCGAGGATCGGTTCTATGCTTTACAAACTTTTCTTTGCTAGATTAAACTTATAACACTCTATATGATTTCATCTAGAGTATAAACACCCTATATACACGTTCTCTCGACCAGTATACTTATTGAGTCCCATTAACTTTTTTGTTAGGACTTTATCGCAGTTTTGTGGCTATAACCAATTAAGTATAGGTTTTCGCACAGCACATGCTGCTGCGGCTAATTATACATACAATATGAATATTCATTCGGTGCGCATCAATTGAAATACTGTCTCTTAGGCTCACTACATTCTTTGCTCGAGAATATGAGGCAATCTTTAGGGGTCATTACATGATCTACAAAAAGGAGTGATACTAGAAAATGAAAAATTGCTTAGCTGCTTTATGTGTAATGGATTGTGTGGTAGTTTTTTTTTTTTTAAATAATAATAAATTTGTAGATTAAACCGAAGTGCATGAATTTAAAAGTACATGAGCACTACTACGACAGTATTTCGAACGGTGTTTCAAAAAAAGTTAAGCATTTTCATTATAAGAAACAAACACTTTTAAAACATTCCAACGAAGTTTTTTTCGCTACAAACTATTTTAAATTGTGTACATCGGATCCAGGCTGCAGATATTTTAAATTTCCGTCTGAATCATTTCGAAAGGACGTAACAAAATAAAATTGTGAATCTGAAAATTCCGTCTTGCATAGTCCTTAATATTTTCCTCCTAAAATTTTCCGAAACAGAGAAGACAAACTTTTATGAAACGCCCCGTACAACTAGTGCTCGTATGTTGAAAAAACCCGTTTTTTAACCGCTTTTGGTTCAGAGGAATTTTTCCACTCACACATTGATTTCGACTTAATGCAGTTGAATATGTTAGAGAACTGCCGGCTCTGCGATCCGTGATGCATTAAACTCATCCATGTGGATGCAAAGTGGATTATTCTAACAGCCTCGGCAGTATTCATGCAGAAAAATCGCACATCGAGTAAATATGGCAGGATCGACATCGGCAATACGATTTCCTTGGGGGGTCCTTTAGTGTTCCGTGGATTCACGGAAGGAAGGCTTCCTGGTTCCCCCGAAAAGGCTCCACTCATGTAATCCCGTATCGGTTGGGATTCCCTTAGATTTCTGGTGGTCGGGGATGATGGCAGCCGGTAGGCTTGTGCGCACAAATTCCAGATTTAATGATGTTATCCCAATGAATCGGGGAATTATCTTCAGAACGGGGGTTCCCAATTTCCAGCAGTTGGTTATTGAGAAGCGAAAAAAAAATTGCGGAGAATCTGATAGAAGGTCCTTTTAATAGAACATGAGCGATAAGCTTTGTTATTGTCCAGGGCTTGGGCAATATGTTCCAATTTCCTTGCAGAATATTTCGTAGTATTGGCAATGTACTGGCAAATATTGGGAATTCCACAAATTGTGAATAATATCGGCCAGGAATGGAAATAATTGAATTTTAATCGAAGCATGTCTGGGCTGTGGGCAATTTATTTCCTTGAAAATTTAAGGAAAATTGGTTAATTTGGTTTGAATAATTTCAGCAAAGTTATCTGGATGTACGGTCCTTCATTACTAGACAAATACCGCACGCAATATTCGTTTCATTCTGTTGATTAAGGTGGATAATATTTCTGCATAATTTAATTTGCATAATCATTTAAACATCTATGAAATATACGCCCAACATCGCCACTGTGTAAACTATTTGGGTACATTTTGTGTGTAAGGGTTAAAATAATCCCAAATTTTAGTAATTTTGTAAACAATCCGACAAATACAATTTGTTCGTTTCTAATTTCTACCCTTTCGCACCCCGACTTAAAAGGAAATTTGGTCAAAAATTAGCAAACATCAGTTTTGACCGTTTATTGTTAAGTGTAAGTCTGTGTTCTGGTGATTAAATGTTAGAAAAGTGGTACTGATTGTACACTCAAAGTGAAAATATGATTGTGGTAATCATATCTTAAAAGAACTTTATTATGGTTGAGCTTAGACATGTTACAAGACGTAAAATAATTCTTTTAACGGCTACAATGGTTCTATTAACTTAACTAATTTGTTCCAGTAAACATAATATGGTTATATCATTCATGAAAATATGTTCCATTTGATAATTACAACTATAGTTTTGCTTAAAATATGTATTGGTTGAATGAAATATGACCAAAGGTTGAAAAAACTAATCTTATATGGTTCGCGCAACCATATTTTTGGTTATAGCAACTAAATTTAAGTTGTGATGAACATGGAGTCTTTTATCACTATGAGGACGGAAATATTGGTACAAATTTCCGCACACAAAAACCTGACAAAGAACTAGAACAAAGAATTAAACATAGAACAGTATTTTACTTCGTTTATAATTCGCGGCCGGTGTATGTGCCTGATCTCAGCGAACAAGCAGAAGGGGACCAGTCTGCGAAGAAGGTTGTGGAGTTAGACTTCCCCTTTTAGCAACTAGGAATACTGAGCTCGACCAATTCAACCTGTGTTGAAGAAGACGACGCACTGGCCGGACATTCTTTCTAATCGTTCGCCAGACAGTATAATGTCGTGGAGTTAGACTTCCCCTTGAGAGTTTGAGACCGGTTAGTCCACGTCCAAACAGAGCAGAGACGAGTCCAACAGAGCCAAGCCAGAAAAGAGACGAGCCCAGCAGAGTCATGCAGAGCAGAGATGAGCCCAGCAGAACCAATCCCAGCAGAGACGAGACCAGCAGAGCAGAGACGAACCCAACAGAGCAGAGCAGATCCAAGCTGCTGAAAGAAGTAAAATTTGGAATAAACCTGGAAAAGGATCAGTGGGACCACAACAGCGCCCCAGGCGACGTTGTGCGGCAGATAAACCCGCCGACAAGTATGCAAAATCCCAGCGAGACTATATACCGAGAGGTACATACACCGTCAGCGAATTATACCAAAGCAAAAATTCTTCCATACGAAATAATTTATGGTTGGTAAAAGGTTATCGCTAAATATATAGTTAAGCGAAGCACAGAATAGGGGAGGAACGAGAGGTCAGTCGGCATATATTAGCAACATGGAGAACTGAGCTCGACCGGCTCGACCGATTCGACTTATGTCGGAGAGGACGAAGTACTGAACGGACGGTCGTTCTGAGCGGCTCTCGGACTGGAAAGGGTATGTGGAGTTATACTTCCTCCTTGAAGGTTCGGGACCTATCAACTCAAGTCTGAGACGAGAGCAGTGAGGCTAAGACAACAACAGCGATGCACAAGACGCAAGCAGCGAAGCCAGGACGAGAGCAGCGACGCACAAAACGCAAGCAGTGAAGCCAAGACAGAAGCAGCGGAGCGCAAGACGAAGTAGCAAAGTACAAGACAGAAGCAGCGAAGCCAAGACAGAAGCAGCGAAGCCAAGACAGAAGCAGCGAAGCCAAGACAGAAGCAGCGAAGCGCAAGACAGGAGACGAATGCCACCAGGCCCAGACAGAAGCAGCAAAGCGCGAGACGAAGCAACGAAGCCAAGACAGCACGAGAGCAGCGAAACATGAGACAAAGCAGCGAAGCGAAAGACGAAGCAGAGAAGCCAAGGCAGAAGCAGCGTAGACAGAAGCAGCGACACACAAGACGCAAGCAGCGCAGCCAAGGCAGGAGCAGCAAAGCCAAGGCAGGGACAGCGAAGCCAAGACAGAAGCGGTGAAGCCAAGACAGAAGCAGCGAAGCGCAAGACAGAAGCAGCGAAGCGCAAGACAGAATCAGCGAAGCACTAGATGAATGCAACCAAGCAGACCGAAGCAGTGAAGCGCGAGACGAAGCAGCAAAGCCAAGACAACAAGAGCAGCGAATCCGAGACAATGCAGCGAAACAGATGCAAGCGCAGCAGTAACAAACAGACACAACGGACAGCGTAGAGCAAAGTAGCGATGATGCGAGCGTAGAGCCAAGTAGCGATGATGCACAAACCGAGCCGAGACGAGCGGATCATGCGAGCGAAGACGAGTTGACGATCAGCAACAGGGTTAAGTTAAGGCAAGCAGAGTCGTGCCAGGAGTCGGGCTAAAACCAGCTACGACAAGCCACGACGAACTTCGCCAACACCAAGACAAGCAGACACAGCGCAGCTGAGACGAATGAAGCAGAAGCCACACAGAGAGACGAAGATAGGAAAGGGCGAAGACAGGGTAGGACGAAGACAGGGAAAATAAAGCAAGAGCCACACGCGGAGACGAAGACAGCGAGAGCAAAGGCCACACATAGAGACGAAGACAGGGAAGGACGAAGACAGGGAGAGCAAAGGACACACAGAGAGACGAAGACAGGGAGAGCAAATGCCACACAGAGAGACGAAGACAGGGAGAAAACAGAGCAGAGAGGGTCAAGGCAAGGCGAATGGTATCGTACCCGCAGGACTACAAATCGAATCACGTTGAGCAGAGGCAGCAATCAGAAGCAAGTCAAGGTGAGGAGAGCAGACGCGCGGAGGCGAGCAACGAGAAAACCCAAAGGAGTCGATTTCCTTTGGGTTTTCTCGTTACTCGCCTTCGCGCGTCTGCTCTCCTCACTTTGACTTGCTTCTGATTGCTGCCTCTGCTCGAAGCTGCAATAGAGGATACATTTTTAAAAAATTTTAGATTTTTTATCAACGTCAGAGGAGTTTCATTTTGATTATGAACGATGTTCGGATCCCTAACATCCTTATCTAAAATATTTTCGTAAATAAGTGGGTTTGATCTTCTATGGAAAAAGAATCCTTGACAAGAACCAAACTTGATTTAAAAATGAGGTGGTCTTTAGTGTGTCTCTGAACCACAAATTAAGTAACAAAAATCACCTGCGGTAAGTTAGCCTCAGCTATAATTCGTGGATATGAATTTGATTTACGTGACGAAGACATAGAAAAAACTGCGGCAATATCACCTATAAGGGTGTTATCAAAATTACAAAATACACGTACCGATGATTCAAATACCACTCAGAACTAGTCCAGCACGGTTTTCAAACTGACCTTTCCAAGGTTTTTCCACTGTCAACCACCCAACGATAATAGCCAGGGCAGCATTCTACATAGTTGTGAATTTCGTATAGGGGTTTAAAAATAAAAGTCCTCTGGCGCAAAAAAACATGTTATTTTCACCCCATTGCACTACAGTTGGTTTTTTCAGCCACAGGTAAGTAGCTCTTTTCCTGAGCGGGGGTGGCGGTTGGTTGATGACATGGCTACCACTTTGCTGCTGAAGTTATCCCACCGTTCAACCGCCCCCTTCGAAATATTAAATCACATTCATAATTTTATTAAATTTGTCGTTTTATATTTCGGTCAGTTAAGGATTTTCGCTGTATAAGCCAAACAACAAAGGGGCCCAAAACGGACGGATCCCATTAATGTTTTGCGCTACATTAATATAATCAGCCAATGCAGAAGAGAGCTTGTTGCATTAAATTGCATTTCCATCGACCGCAAAACTGTCAAAATTGCAATAAACTCGAAATGAATGGCTTCGGGGATAACCTCAATTTTCCACCATATTCAGGAAAATTCAAAAAGGCCGCATCTACTCGTATGCGATGATGAAAATAGTTTTTCTTTTTTGGATGTATCCAAACACTTGTGTGTACCGTATGAGTTTAAAGTATCCAGTGCTCGTTCAATGATCTCCAGATAAAAATTCGGCATGGAAAAGGACTTACTTATAAGCCGATCGATTTCATTTTTAATTTCCTGTGTTTGCATAAAATTCTTTGGAAAAGGATATTTTATTTTGATAGGAAGAAAGCTTACCGGGGCGACGGAGGTACAGAGGAAATTTAAAATACGAGAGGGAAATGTAGTTGCATTATGTAGGAATGAGTGCACACATAAATGGTTTTTTTTTTCTACAAGTAAATATATATAATATTTTCTAAGTGAGAGTCGATTTCGGGGCTACAGGATGATACACTTTCGCACTGAACAGAAAATTCGTTTTTCCAATATATACAGTAACCAGACCAACAACACGCAGGATTGATTAGCACCACGGAGTAACTTGGAAACCGTACCTTCTAATATATTGCACCTTCTGAATCACTACCAATTTAGAGTTCTGTGGTAAAAATTAATGGTAAAACTCATGTTAATGGTTTTTACTTACACCTGACGCCGAAACATTGGTCCGTCGATCCAGATATCTCTTTCACACTACACCACCGAGCCTCTATATTCTAGACATTTTTCCGTCGAACCCTCTAAATATCTGCCTTATATAAGGTTTTTTGTACTATGATCTGGTCCCCCCCCTTGTGTGTTATCCGCGTTCTCCGCTTCGATCTTTTTATCCATTTCTCTCCTTATTTTAGCGTTTTTCGCACTTTTAGCGAAACCTTTGACTTTGATTTTGGCCTTTTCATTTTTCTCCTTTATTTTAGTATATTTCGCGTTTATTCTACATTTTTCCTGTGATTTTTTTAAATTTTTTTCCGGACATTTTGTGATTTCTTTTCTGTTTTACTTCTATATTTTAACGCATTTTTGCTTAGATCTTGTTTTTTTTCATATTTGTTTTACTTTGATTGTGTTCTTTCCATTTTATGCCTTTTTTCACTTTTTCATTATTAGAACTGTTTTTACATTTTTAGCTCATTTGCGTTTTCTTTTCATTTCCTTCCCTTATTTTTTTCCTATTTTAGGCTTTTTATTTTTGTTTTGATTTGTTTTTTTTTTAACTATTTTACTTAAAAGACTACTTTAGACACGAAAAAAGCAAAAAAAAAATTTCAATCCGTCTGTCCACCCTACGCCGTACGCAAAATCGTTTGAAGGCTCGTAGCTCCCAAACGGTTTAAGATATTCAATTTAATTTTTTTATGAATAATCTGGATAGGACCCTTGCAGTGACCAAATTCTGAGTGGAGAGGGGTATGAGGGGGAGGACGGGGTGCGTTTTAGACGGAACATTTTGGTTTTTAGATCTCAGCAACCGCTTATGTTAGGAGGCTGAAACTTGGAATTTATATAGAGCTTTGATAGTGGACCCATTTGCATAAAAATTGTCAATATGGGTAAAGGGGTGTGGGAGTGGGAGGGAATATAATGCGTTCGAAACGCAAAAAAGCTGAGATCAAAACATTCTAAAATCCATATCTCCTAAACGGTTAATGCTACGAAATTGAAACTTAAAGAATATCTGTGGGTATACTAGGAGAATAGATCTGAAAATTTTTGACTGGGGGCAGTGGCGTACGGAGGTGGGAGGTGAAAAACTTTAGATTACGATACCTCACGAACTAATTGCACTAGACAAATAAAATTCGGTTTCTGTATAAAGGTTGACAAATGAAGTTTGCTAAAATTAAAAATTTTTAAGGGGGCGGTGGAGCATGACAGTGGAGGGGATACGAATTTTTCTAAAAAATCACGTCACATATCACAAGAACCGTTTAAGAAAGGTACTTAAAATGTATACCAGAAGTAGGCCTAATAGACTCCTAGCAGAAAACAAGATTTTGGAAGTGTGGGTGTAGAGGGTGAGGGTGGGGGAGGATGAAAAGGAAAAAGTAAAAGTAAAGCTGAAACTTGGTATTTAAATAGAGCTATATTAGTTGCATGTTGGAAAAATATAATTTTTTATAGGGGTAGTATAGTACGGGGTGGGGGTGTTTTTCCTATCTATAGAACGGCTTATGCAACAAAGTTGAAACTCTGTATGTTTATGTAAATCAACTAGAAAACTAATTTAGATAAAAAAAATTTCAAATATCCATTAGCGTTCGGGGGGGGGGGGGGGGGGCAAATAAAATGATCAGTAAAAATGGAATGCATATATTTTCACGGTTTTCGTCATATCTATTAGGTCTTCCCAAATATTCAAATCATTTTTATTCTACGGCTTCTTCATATAAATACCTAGAAAAGGTTTTCAGGATTTTTTAAAATTCGACCCCTAAGGGGGTGCAAAGGGGGTGCAAAGGGGGTTGTAAACATTTTCACGAATTCTACTATATCCCCAGGTCTTATCTGTTTTTAAGTTTTTTCCTTTTTCAACCCCTAAGAGGGTATAAACGGGTTGAACACGTTTTCACGAATTGCGTCATTTCTTTAAGAGTGATAAGAAATTGAATTGGTTCCAACTTTCTCGTGCTGTCTTCATATTTATTTATTAACTCCTTTCAGGATTTTTGGATATTCAACCCCCAAGTGAGTGTAAGGAGGTTGCATATCTGATGGTCTAATTAATTTTTACTTCCTAAGGTTAAATCAAAGTTAACCCTGACAAGACCCAATCAATCTTCTTTACAAGGAAACGCCATAGAAGAAATCTGCCAAACCAGCCTTTAAACTTTCATGGCCAATCAATTGAATGGTCCAGCACAGTTTCGTATCTAGGTCTCATTTTGGACAAAAAACTAACATTTCACGACCACATTGAAAGTACATGCTCCAAAATCTCTCGTTGTATCCATTCGTTGTATCCACTCATTAATAGAAGATCTCAGTTATCTAATGTAAACAAATTATTAATATACAAAATGGTAATGCAGCCTATTATTTTATACGGTGCTCCGGTATGGAATGATTGTGCTAACATTCATAAGAAAACATACTGCAGTCACGATCGGCTGCAAGCCACGATTGGCGATTATACGATTATAATACTCTAGATGAATACTGAACTCCGATTTATATTGTAGTTGGGGATAAAGTAGAATTACGTGTCTGCATGTTGTATATCCTTTATTAAGGACTGCCATTAGATTGCTACTCAAAAATAAAAGACAATATTCAGTGTTTAATTTCATACCTTGAACTGGGTAAGTCATCGAAAAAAAATGTCCTTTTTGAAGGACTTTTACATGGGAGATGCAGAAAGGCATCACTCGATTTCTTAAATATTTATCCTTTTCCTTGGAACCATTTAAAAATGAACGTGTACAAAATTTGAAATTCGTAGCTTGAAGCGTTCAAAAGTTATCGAAAAATATTGTTGAACACGTGTCTTAAGGACATTTTGTATGGCAGCTACCAGAAGGAGTAAAAGGATTTTGCTGATTAGTAAACTCGAACTTTGTTTTCACTCAAAACTAATTTGTACAAAATTTCGAGTTCATAGCTAAAAGAATACTTGAGTTATAGTGAGTTCCGTAAATTAAGTGAATACATTTTGACAGGATATTTGTATGGCAGCTACACGAAGGACTAATGGGATTTTCTTCATAATCATACATTTAGCTCCTACTATTGGAAAAATAACACGTACAAAATTTCAAAGACGTAGCTTAAACCCTTCTGAAGTTATCGACCAATATTCTTGAGCACGTGTTTTAGGGATATTTTGTATGGCAGCTACCAGAAGGAGAAAAGGGATTTCGCTGATTAGTAAACTCGAACTTCCTTTTCCCTCAAAACTAACTTGTATAAAATTTCGAATTCGTAGCTAAAAGATTACTTGAGTTATAGTGAGTTTCGTAAATTAAGTGAATACATTTTGACAGGATATTTGTATGGCAGCTACACGAAGGAGTAGGACGATTTTGCCCGTTAACGAACTTAGCCTTACAAATTCAACCAAACATCCAAATTCAAAATTTCAAGATCCTAGGTGAAGGCGGTCTTGAGTTATCGTGCTAACGGACAGACGGTCGGACGGACGTCAGGCGGATTTGAGGTTTTTGGCCACAAATAAACAAAAAATAATATATAATTTTTTTCGTCCGAGGCTTGGTTCTATGCGTTACAAACTTTTGGGCTGGATTAAACTTATAATACTCTATATGATTTCATCTAGAGTATAAATATGAACTATGAACTATGAACTATTTCCTAAGGTTTCCTATATAACCGCCAAAAAGTCAAATTCAGTATTCTTAGATATTCAATCCTAAGGAGTGTAAGGGGATTGTATGCTTTTCAAAGCTTCGACATATTTATTAGATCGCCTTTCACTTACACAGATTTTTTATATATTCGCCTACAATCCCATTTCTCAATTTTTGGATATTCAACCCCCAATGGTTTGCATATGTTTTCACAATTTTTGCCATCCCTTAGTTCTGATGGGATATAAAATTGATTATTACGGCCAACCAATTCACGATTTATCAAATTTCCAGAACCAAGGGAATGTGAAGGGTTTGCTTACGTTTTCACAAATTTTTCAAAATCCCTCGTGTCTCATGAGACATCAAGGTGCTTTTTATGAAATCGTCTAAAATCGGTTTCACAATTTTTTCGAAATTCAAACCCCAAATGGAAGTAATGGCTTTATATATGTTAACAATTCTGTAGTAAAAAGCGATAACAGCTTAAGTCGAGAAAATAATATAATATAATATATAATATAATAATATAAAATAATTAGGAGGTTACGTGTATCAAAATTGATAAATAAACTAATAAAAAATATATTAGAAGATCTTATTTTATTTAATTTAATAATATATTATATGAGATCAAAATCTATCAAACACTGGCAATTCTTTTAAAAAATGCAATTGAAAACTTGGAAAATGATTTTTTCTTATCTCGACATAAGCTGTTATCGCTTTTTAGCACAGAATTCGTCATATCTCTTAATTCTGATAAGGCAAAAAATTCGTTTTCACTTCTATAGGCTTTTAATGTACATAGTACACCGAAATTCGAATTTCTACACAGGGTTTTTTAATGTTTAATCGGCTAAAAATCTCTATTTTAAATATTTTTATTTTAAGAACAAAAACAACTTTCCGAGAAACCTAATAATCTCCAAACAACTCATGATATACTCCGACTTTGAACGCTCCCGAACTTTGACCCGAAAATAATAAAGTTTCGCCCAGAACATTAGCAGTTTTTTAAAAAGTCTTGCTTTCATCTTAGATTTATATTTTTTTCCTCCTTTATCTAAGCGTTGTTAGCATATTTCCTTACTTAAGTGGTGTTTTGTTTTTTTTCCTCCCTATTTAACGTTTTATTTTACTTCCATTTTTCTCATTTATGTTACCCTTTTTAACATATTTTTCTTCTTTCTTATTATTTTTTAATATTTTAGCATTTAGGGTTGGATTTTCCATGATTTTGCCGTTTCCATTTTTATATTTTCTCCCATATTTTAGCAGTTTTTGCATATTATATGCTTGGATTTGTTTTGTTTGAGATTTTTTCCTTATTTTAGCATTTCCGTTTTCTTTAATAATTTCTTTCCCTTATTGGTGTTTAACCTATTTTTACTTTATTATTTTAATAATAAAGTATTTATTTTGATTTATTTTTTGTTTTTCTTTTAATATATTTTTTACTTTGATCTTGTTTTTACTATGTTGTAACGTTATTCTCACTTTTATCATATTTCGTTTGACCGTACTTTTTGCTTTGATTTGTTTTTTCTTCATTTTCTTATTATTTTATAATTTTTTCTATTTTGATCTCATTTTCTTCTATTTTTCTCCTGATTTTTACGTATTACTTTATTATTTTAATGCGGTGGCGGTGTGAGGGGGAAGGTGGGAGAAGCGTTTTAGACGGAAAATTTTGGTTTCTAGATCTCAGTAACCGCATAGGCTAGGAGGCTGACACTTGGAATTTATATAGAACATCGATAGTGGACCCATTTGCAAAAAAAAATTATAATATAGGTAAAGGGGTGTGGGAGTGGGGGGAATAATAATGCGTCTGAAATGCTCGGAAGTCGAGATCGAGACATTCTAAAATCCATATCTCCTAATCGGTTAATGTCACGAAATTAGAACTTAATGAACATCTGTGGGTATACTAGGAGAATAGATCAGAAACAAGTTTTTGAGAGGGGGCAGTGACGTACGGGGGTGGGGGTTGAAAAACTTTAGATTACGATATCTCACGAACGCATTATACTAGAGAAATAAAATTTGGTTTCTGTATAAATGTTGACAAATAAGGTTTGCTGAAAGTAAAATTTTTTAAGGGGGCGGTGGAGTATGGAAGTGGAGGGGATAAGTTTTTTTTTTGAAAATCACGTCTCATATCTCAATAACGGTGTTAGATAGATGCTTAAAATTTTTACCAGAAGTAGGCCTAATAGACCCCAGCAGAAAACATGGATCATGGATAAGGGTGTAGAGGGTAAGGGTGGGGGAGGGTGAAAAGTAAAAAGTTCCGATTTTTATATCTCGAGAACCTATAACAATGAAAAGCTGAAACTTGGTATTTACATAGAACTGTAGTAGTAGCATGTTCGAAAAATATAATTTTTTATAGGGGTAGTACGGTACGGGGGTGGGGGGTGTTTTTCCTAACTATAGAACGGCTTATGCTAGAAAGTTGATATTCGGTACGTATATGTAAATCAACTAGAAAAGTAATTTTGATTAAAAAAAAATCCAAAAATTTATCGGCGTTTGGAAGGGGGGCAAAAAAAATGATCAGTGAAAATGGAATGCATATATTTTCACGATTTACATCATATCTATTAGGTCTTTCGAAATATTGAATTCATTTTTTTTCTACGCGTTCTCCATGTTAATACCTAGAAAGTATTTTCAGGATTTTTTAAAAATGGAACCCTAAGGTGATGTATACATTTTCACCAATTCAGCCGTATCCCTCAGGTCTGATTAGATATCGAATAAATTTTCACTTCCACGGGCTTATGTAATAATCACCTAAAACCTGTTTTCAAGGTTTTTCCTTTTTCAACCCCTAAGAGTGTAAAAATGGGTTGAACACGTTTTCACGAATTCCGTCATATCTCTTAGGAGTGATAAGACAACGGATTGGTTTTTACTTCCTCTGGCTTTCTTTATATATATCTAAAAACTTATTTCAGGATTTTTGGATATTCAACCCCAAAGTGGGTGCAAGGGTGTTGCGTATATTTTCACAAATTCTTACATATTTCTTAGTTCTAATGAGATATCAAATTCATTTCAACTTCGTAAGGCTTCTTACATAATCGTCAAAACGTTAATTTCAAGATGTTTGTTATTCAAATCCAATAAGGCGTATGGGTTTCGACATATATCTAAGGATTGATGAGATATTAGATTGGCTTGTACTTCCACAAACTTTTTATATAATCGTCTTCAAACGCATTTCCGATTTCATGTAATGGCCCGAAACCAAATCACGAAAAACCTTCTAATGCGGTAACAACAGATATTATACTAGGACTAGATCTTGTCCCGGTGTATGACCCAATTATGTAATTCAAATGTTATATGAGGCAGAGGCGTAAGTATTGTAGCGAGACCCCATTTTAACCGCTTCCCGAACTTTTTTTTAGGTTTTCAGTCACATAGAAACCTACACCGCATCTCAGAATTAAACTCGTTCCGAACTTCTACCCAAAAAATAATAAAGTTACGTCCAGACTGTTGGCAGATTTTTTACTTTGGTCTTGTTTTTTCATATTGTTCTTAATTTAAAATAGGATTTTTCATTTTGTGAATATTTTTCGGTTCAATTTTCATTTTTTTTTCATATCTTGCATCATTTTAGCGTCTTTCGCATTTTTTCATAATTATTGCTGTAATTTTTATTTATTTTTGTTCTTATTTAATTTTTTTTTAATTTTGCTTCTATTTCAATATTTTTTTCATTTTCAATGTAATTTTTCTTTTACCTTGTTTTTGCATTTATTTAAAAGCTTTTTTTTATTCTGTTTTATTTTTCTTCATTGTCTAACGTATTCTTCACTTTGATTGGTTGTTTTATTCATTTTTCTCCTTATTTTAGCGTATTTTACTTTGATCTTATTTCTGTTTCTGATTTTTCACCCCTATCATAGCATTTTACGCATATATTCTGTTTTGAACATGTTTTTAAAATTGTTCTCCTTATTTATCGTTTTCTCATTTCCGGTGTATTTTTTAGCTCCGATCTTGTTATTTCCTTCATAATTTTAAAATTTTTCGCGTTTTTCTTTAATTTCGTTCATTTTTATAATTTTCTTTTTACCTCAGTTTGTTTAACTTCTGATTTTAGCGTATTTTTGCTTTGATTTTTTCATCATTGTAGCGTAATTCGCGTTTTTAGCATATTTGTTTTGATTTTGCTCTTCCATCTTTCCTAAACGTTAGCGTCTCATTTATTTTTAATTTTTTCCCCCGTATGTCTGTTCATTTTTTATTTCTAATTTTCTCCATATCTTAGCTTAGTTTTGCTTTGATCTTGTTCTGTTTTTCCTTATTCTCCCTTTTTAGCGATTTTCATGATTTTACCATATTTTACTTTATTATTTTAATAATAAAGTATTTTCTTTGTATTTATTTTTCTATTTTTTCCTTATTTGTTTTATTTTCCTGTTTTATTCATAATTATTTGCCTTGATTTTGTTTTCTTCCATATTGTTTAATTTCGAATTTTCAGCATGTTTTTTCTTTGATAATATTTTTCCATTTCTCTTTTATTTTTTTAGGGTTTTTTCGCGTTTTAAGCATATAGAATAACCTTCAAGTACAAAATATAATTACAATCAGTCGAGCAAATATTCCGACAAATCGATCACAATTTTATTTATAAGAAGAACATTAAGAAGTAGCCAATCAAAGGGTTAAACCACTGAAATGAACAAGTTGTAGTAAAAATCATAGTTGCTGTCGCACCAAGGATCAACTCATTTTATCAATTGTAAAAATTAAAACCCGATATCTCGAAAGATTCTTGAAATTCAAAGCTGCAAAATTTTTTTGTTTTCGAGTGGGTAGTACCATCGAAGAGACGGACAATTCCTTTCTAGTAATTTTTAAGTCCTTCCAGTCCTAAAAGATGAAAATAGAAATTGTTGCAATAGCTCCTTTTTTTAATTTCACTTCGAACACAGTACCTGGTGTATTAGTAGAATAACAAAGAAAAGGACTATTCCGAATATTTCAAGGGCCACAACCTTGACTTAGCTTCCCTTGGGCCGGAAGGGTATTCGTGAATAAATTTGAAATTTGCATATTACTCAGTTTCGCCGCCAACCTTCAACTTTATCAGAATTCATTTCAGACCATTGCATATCCAATAGAATCCACCAAGTCCACTTTGAATTATTTATAAGAACCGATGTAGCCGACGTGCTATTACTTAACTCCTCCGCAATTAGCTGCACAGTACGTCCGTAGAGCGTGCAGACAGCAAAGACGAAAAAAAACGACCAACCCCCGTCAGGAGCAGGCTCCAGTCAATAAAACGGCCGCCTAAAATGTTGCCCCGTTGTAATCATCGCTCAATGACAAAAGGCTCGTTCCTTTCGGAAATTAATTATGAAAGCAAACATCTTCGGGGCCAAGGAGAAAGTTTGCACGCCCCCGCGTCCCACGTTCGCAAGAAACTTTTCGGGTGGTTAAGCACCTTCCGTATTTAGTGACCCTTAAAGCTGATTACCATCTGACTCGGCCGCCACGCTGATTACAAATTCCACCGGCAGTTTATCAATATTTCGAGTATGTGGCGCGGGAGTTGGCAGGTGTCGCGTTGGGCGCTTGCACAAGGACGAGTCACGTCCACCACTTGTTACAGGTCACAATAGCGAGCTTTGCTCCCCCGCCGCCCAGACAGCATGGCGCAAGTCCTGGAGAGTCCTTGCCATCATCAACCCCTCAATCGAAAACATCGAATTTTCCCAGCTGGTTGGATACAAATCCATGCGTACCGAACGCACCCACAATCCATGTGGAGAGTTGAGTGTCGTCGGAGCTGATGTTCATTCTGTGGCCAAGAAATCGCGCTAGAAAGCTCGAAATTCGGTCGGCGGATGCTAGGGAGCTAGAGGCTAACCTGCTTAGGTCGCTCAGCTTGACTAGCGGATCAGTTGATTTCTAGTCGCCGAAAAGTTTAGTTGGGAGCGTGCGTATTCTTGGAGTTCTGTCTTAGCGATAGGTGTGTATGCTGTACGCTTGCGAGTTCTATTTCCTTGGTCGAAGAGTTTCTAGCGTGATTCGTGTGCCGTTGCCGCCGTCGGTGTCGCCGCCGACACTCAGAGGATTACAGTGTGGTTCTTTTACGTTTCTTGATCTAGTGACTAGGTGCCGCCCGCATAGCAAAAATACCGAAAATGATGCGTCCAAAGTTGACCGGTGCGTTTCACTTTCTAGTGCTTCTGTTAGTCCTGCGTTGCGCCAATATCGTGACTGCTTCGTATTCTGCAGCGCGCCAGCAGAAACTCCAAAGTGATAGTGCGAATCGTGTAAGTTACAACAATAATAGCAATAATTCCAGTGCATATCAGAGCTATCAGCTGAGCTTAAACGGATGTACGTCGGAACGTTTGGTCGTCTACAAAGTCGTCCTTCACACGTACTGGACACGCGAACTGTTTCCGAAACATTATCCAGACTGGCGACCGCCAGCACAATGGACCAAAACTGTCGGTAAGTTTCTCCAGTAAAAACAAAAAAAAATGGACAAAAAATCAGGACTAGACTGTCGACTAAGCGCATCAGTAGTCTGGGAATTTCGTTGGTAATGCGATGGAAACTTTTCGCCCCCAAAAACTTAGGGCCAACTTTTTTGTTTACTTCCTTATTTCTTGAGCGAAAAAAGGGTCATGGGATTATTTGCTTATCTACTCGACGTCCTCTTGGTTTTGGTTAAACGCAAAATCTACTCCCACATGAGAAACTTTTCTCTGTTTACCCTGCTGATAGCTGTAGGGTCTATTTCGTTTGTTACGAGGAAGCGAACCATTTACAAACCCGCTAGTAGTTTAATTCGCCGAACAGTAGGTATCCTTGGCAGTCTAAATAATTCGCATGTTAGGCAAAATATACTGTACAAATTCCCGGAATCCACTTTTATGAACGCAACGCTATACGGCGTATATGACCCTTCCTAAGCTTTTCCTCGGAAAGGACTCACCAGTGGTGAACCTTAGCTACTCCTTGCGAGAACTGAACGTATGAAGGTGGTGCGGTAAATGACCATCATAAGTACCAAATCGAATTTTATTGCCATGGGTGAACATTCGTTTCGCCTTATTGTTGAGATTCTCATTTGAACGGAGTTCGTCCTGGTCAAGGATCCGTTTATTAATATTTCGAACTGAGTTGGTTGTATACGGAACAATGTCCTTTAAATCATTCGAGAGTGGCACGTTTCATGTTATTACCAAGTCCGGTAGGATGAGAGGAGCAAAAGTTTTACTTGCCTTAGGGCTTGTGTCCTTCAGGCTTATTTGGTAAATTCATTTAAGGGATGTGTGAGAGAGGAGGGTGCAAAAACTTGAGTTGTTCGGGAAGGTTGACAAGGATGTTTTGTGTTTCGATATGGATTTTGGCATCGGCAAAGCGGAAAATAAAAGTGAAGCAGATCATGTAGAAGAAATATTTTTCGTCCTTTATAAAGTTTAAAATTAATAGGGCTATTATGATAAGGATGAGTATTGAATACGCCTAATTAAATTTTTTACCGAATTAGTTCTCTCAATGTTATTGTCTACTATTTTCATTTTACAAGAGCCTGCGGGTATTAACTCAAGCACATTGCCGGAGAAAAGGATTTGTTCAACTGATAGAGCTAGGAAGTGTTAAAGAACAAACCTGCTCGTACCTACAAATTAAAGTAAAACTCGGCATGAAACGTTGCCTGCGATGAAAAATGGCGTTGGATATTAAAATTTATATTTGGTAATATTTTTTTTTGCTTATTACTTTATTATTTTTTAATAATAAAGTATTGTGATCGACCTGAAATTTCAAAAAAAATTGCTACCCTGAAATTTTGTATTTACACGTTTTAAAAAAAGCAAAAAAAAAATGTCCGTCTGTCCGCCGTATACACCGTACGCCGTACGCCGTACGCAAAATCGTTTGAAGGCGCGTAGCTCCCAAACCCGTTGAGGTATTATGTTGAAATTTTTTTGGTGGGTAGATTCGGTAAACACCTACAACTGGTATCTTTTGGGGGGGTGGTGGTGTAAGGGGGATGAGAGGGGAGTGTTTTAGGCGAAAAATTTTGGTTTCCAGATCTCAGGAACCACTTATGCTAGGAGGCTGAAACTTTGAACTTATGTAGTACTGTAACACTGGACTCATTTGCAAAAAAATGATCGAAAGGCTTGACAGCCGGGATTGAAGCATTCTAAAATCCATATCTCCTGAACGATTGATGTCAGAAGATTGAAACTTTGTGGTTGCCATTAGGCAAGGGCTAACATTTTTAAGGAGGGTGGTGGGGTGTGGGGTTGGGTGGTGAAAAACTTTAGATTACAATATCTTCCGAACCAATTACACCTGGAAGATAAAATTTAGTTTCTGTATATGGGATCACAAGAGGAGTCTACTGAAAGTAAATTTTTTGAGGGGAGAGGTGGAGCACGAAAGTGGGGGGATAGCAATTTCTCAAAAAAAAGGCATTTTTATATCTCAGAAATGATCTTGAAAATTTTACAGGAGTTGGGGTCGGTAAACTTCTAGTCGGGAAAAAAATTTTGGTGGTGTGGATGTTGGGGGGGGTGAAAGGGGGTAGAAAGGAAAACATTTTGATTTTTATTTCTCGAAAACCATAATGAATAGAAAGCTAACAATTTCGGATTATATAGAGCCACTATGGAGACATCCTAGAAAAATAAAATGTTTGATAGGGGTATCAAGGTTCGGGGGAGAGGGGTAGTGTTTTATATCTCAGAAACGGCTTATGCTAGAAAGTTGAAACTTAGTACGTATGTATATGTAGATGTGCTATTAGAGTAACTAAAGCAAAAAAGAAGTTCAGATTCTTATTGGCGTTCAGAGGTTGAGTAAAAAAAAATTTCCGTGAATCCACATTTTCACGAATTTCATTGAAACTTTTAGACATGTCGAGCTATCAAAGCAATTTTACTTCTGCGGGCTATTTATATAAGTACCTAGTAACGCTCTTCAAAATTTTTCGATATCCAACCCCTAAGGGGGTGTAAAGTGGTTGTGTACATATTCACGAATTCTGATATATTCCTAAGGTATATTGAGATTTGGAATTCACTTTTACTTCTATAAGCTTTAAACGTAGTCGGGGAAAAACCCGATTTAAGTATTTTTCTCTATTAAACCCCCTGGGGGTATTGTTGAAAATTTCACTGATTCCGAAAATCTCTTAGGTTGATCGAATTCGCTTTTACTACTATGAATTATTCTATTGACAAAAAAAAATACGTAAGAAATAAAAAAAATCTGTCAACAGTCTGGGCGCAACTTTATTATTTTATTATGAAGTCCGAAACGTGTTTAATGATGAGATGCGGTGTAGGTTACTATGCGATTGACAACCTAAGAAATAACCAGGAGGCTATTTGGAACGTTATTTTTTAGGTTGTCAGTCGCATAGTAACCTACACCGCATCTCATTATTAAACACCTTTCGGACTTCTGCCCATAAAATAATAAAGTTGCGCCCAGTTTCGATAAAGAGTGAAATTGTTCAATCTGTTTCGGGTAGTACCCATTCAAAAGTCATTAAAAAGCGATCTCAGCTATTTTGGTTAATAACTTCAAAATAAAATCAGGAACTTTAAATTTCAAAAGTAACTAAAGTTTTTAATAGTTTATGGTGAAAAAAATAGAGCAAATGCATAGCATCCATACAAAAGTCATTGGAAAATTTGTAGAGCTCACGATTTTACTTATACTTATAGTCATTAGTGTATCACTCGTGGTTTAAGTAAACAAGAAAATAATATTTGAAACTGTAACAAAAGAGTGCTGCCACATGGCCCAGAAGAGGTGATGATGGAACTTAAAAAAAAATTCTTCTGGTAGCTACCATACAAAAGTCTTTAAGAAATTATTACTGACTTTCATCCAAACTTGTGATAAACGATGATTCAAGTTTAGTAACAAAACTAGATTGAACGAAAAGAGACTAGGCGCGCTGATTCACAAGCGGTCGATAGTTACACATACAGCTATTTGCCCCGAAGAGGTTAATAAAAAAAAATTCGAGTAGCTTCCATTGAAATGACTTTAATAAATTGAGGCTTACTACTTTAATAAATTGAGGCTTACTACAAACTTGCGATAACTCGAGGCTGTATTAACCAATGAAGCTCATACTTTAGGTAATTATTGCTTGTTTAAGAGTGACATTTCATATTTTAGTGCCAAAAATTTCTCTACTACTATTCAAAAGTACTTATAACACGTGGATGCACTTATCGAACGATTACAAGCTTGACATTCAAAATTTTGCACCTACACAAAGCGAGAATCCCAATGAAAACACACTGCCTCACTCCAACTACATTTTAAATTGTGGTTCAGTATTTCATCTGTAGAATATTATAATTAATTAGCTGTTTAAGGTTAATGTGCTATAACATGTGCTCCAACAAAAGTTACAGGTAAAATAAGGAAATAAAAAAAGCGTCCATATGAAAGTCCTTGAAAAATTTATAAGTTCTTCGTACGATACACCAATTAAAATGCCAGCATTTGAAGGTAAATAAATAGTTAGTTTTAGTTTCACTTTTAAGAAGGGGAGAAGCGCTAAGCCACCGCGCACACCAGGCACCAAAATAGGGCACATAGCGATCCCTTCAGAGCCTCGTAGGTCACTAAATATCCCCTAAACCTCCAGATTCCTAAAGAACTTGAATAGATAGATAGATTGGAAATAGGGGTTGGTATGGTTAACCTCTGTCACTGAAGCCACAGTTGGGCCTATTGTGACGTCCCCCAGGTTGACTATGATTCCTGTTCAATCCCTGCGCTTTCAATGAAGCCTAGTATTTTGCGAAGAGGAATGGTCAGGAATTCCGATGGGTTCATGAAACCCTGACCGAAGTGACGAAGTCTTTTGTGAGGATATGCTCTGGTGTTTCGTCTTCGTCATTTCATTCTGCTAATTTTAGTCTCAGAGAGACCAATCCTATTGAGATGCTTCCTCATGTGACAATGTCCAGTTAGAGCTCCCACTAGGGTTCGGGTCTGATATCTGCTTAATTCTAGATAACCAGTTCCTTTTTCCGAACGCTTTGTCATAAAGAGCTTTGAATGCCTGTTGCCCGGTGCCAAGTCCCAGTGAATGACACTTTGCAATTTTTGCCACATTCGGATGTTCATTCTGGCTATGCTTAATGGTATCCCAGAATGGATATGGCACCATGAAGTCAGCTTCTGAACCTTTTTCAGCCATTAAGTCGGCCATTTCATTACCATAGCCGCTGTGTCCCGGAACCCAAATGAGGTTAACTCTGTTCTTATTTCCGAGTTCAATCAGGCATTGGAGGCAATTCCAAACAAGTTTGGAGTAGATTTGAACGGACTGAAGTGTCATTATTGCAGCCATGCTGTCCGAGAGAATATATATTTGTTGGTTTTTGTAGCCCCGTCTGATATTTTCTCTATTGCATAGTTCAATAGCATGAGTCTCCGCCTGAAAAACAGTGGATGTTATGTGCAGAGGTGCTATGTTGAGAAGCAGTGTGGTGCGCATCGCCCCAGTAATACCCAGGCATGCCAGTCTTTGTAATTCAGTCATCTTAAACTGAGCAGTTTCCTGCTTTGTTTTCTAGCTTCTCATGCCCTATCGACCTCAGGTCTTCCAAATCGTCAAAGAAAAGACTGCCCAGCCGCCTCGGTTGCCTTAGGCCTGACACTCACATGAAATGTGGGTGATGTCCTCCTCAGAATATAGGTCAAGGCAGTACCTGCACACGTAAAAAAAAGATGAAATAGTTAAGACAACAAATTTCTATCGAGTTCACTAGTGAGCAGAACGCTTAATGTAATCGGGTTGCTCCTTTACAAGAGTCCTTGAAATATACGGTTGCACTTATATGGGATTGTGAGGGAGGAAACAGAATTTGAATGCTCGGAAACAAAGTCAGGTAAAATCAAGGTACCTACCCTTTCGAGAAAGTCTTTATCACGAGCCAAGCCTTTAATTGAAATTTAAACATTGTCGTACAGTTGGATGCCCGAAAACAACTGGAAAATAAGAGTAGAAGTATCAATTTTAATTATCCGGTTTAATATGGTAGCATTCCCAGTCTAAGTCAAGTTTCCAAGTAGTGTCAACGGAGAACATTGTTCTAAAGAATATGATTAAAATTCTTTCTAAAATAACCACATACATATGTACATATGTCAACAGAATGTATTCATACTATCTCCGATAAAGCGGAATACCATGTTTTTTAATGATATGAGATCTTCATAAACATTTGGTATTAGAGCAAAAAAAAATCATAATTATTGCTTTGGTAGCTCACTGCAATGAATTAATCGGTTCATTGCGCTCTAATCCCATTTTAATATCGAAATATAGGGCAAGGAATTCTAGTGATGTTTAAAAGCCTCATCCCCAAAAACACGGTTCTCTCATTTGTCCATTAAATTAAATTATACGGTGTCGCGCAATTTTGGCGGTGTTGGTTGGTTGATCACTTTGGCATAACAATTAAGAACTGTCTAAATTATTGGAGCCTGCGCGTCTATTAAATCTTTTGTATTCTACGAAAAAATAAGATATTTTTTTAGGCGCCAAATTTAAATAAATTTGATAACGCATATATTAGACGATTTGCACCCCGTCTTGTGTACGAAAGCCGAAAAGCCGTTTTTCGACATAACCGTATTTCAAAGTCTAGGCACACAATCAGAGAGCTAGTTAAGCTTTTAATAAAATTTTGGTCGATATGCACGCGTGCACTGCGGCGGATATACGTATGGTGCCTTAATTGACGAAACGACAAGTATCCGAAGCAATGTACCGTTGGATGCTTGAGTATGTTGGGCGATAGCTTCGGTGTGTTGGTGAACTACAAATGGAACGGCAGTTTCCAAAGTTCAAGATAAGAGTAATCGAGAAGTGAATGATTGTAGACTGTTTAAATCAAATCAGAGTATTTTATTACGCTCCTTTTTTTTCCTGAACTAATTTTTCATCAAAATGGAAAAATGGAAAATGAAAAATGATTGTATTTACCTTAGCTATACCGCACTGTGTGATATATTGTGATCGCTGTATTATTAAGCTATAGTAATATTGATTCTGTTGTGCAAAATGTTTGTATAATTTATTATTTAAAACGTTTTAAATATTTCCCAATAAATTTCATTCAGTTTTATACAAATTTACTCGGCCAAAATTAATCATGATGGATTACATTTATCCGTTGTCAAAACAAGACACATCATCTCAATGAGTGTAATTTCGATTTAAATTATCGAAAGCCGTCAAAAGTCATCAATTCCATATTATTCATTATTTATTTTAAAACGTGTTCTGCAACTATTAGGCCGGACAAAATCGAACCGAAGGATGTACCTTCACATCCATTTATTAACTAATATTCTAGCCGCAGTGGTTGGGGTCATAATTCAATATCCGTTGTGAACATTATTAATTAACTATTTCCACAGGATTATGTTTTTAATGATATTTTCATAGGCGATGTAATTGATTATTAAATTTAATATTACATGGACGTTATAAAAACAGAATTTATTGAAAAGAGAAGAGACAATCATTTTTAATGTTTTTGATCCATTCAAAATTGATTTGTTCTCAATTTATCTTGATTAATGTCTGCAAAATTTATGCGGAATGAAATTCTGAAAACGTTACCGTACTCCAATAAAGACTGTTCTGACGCGCAAAATCAACCTTAAAAATTAAAGCAACTCCACAATGAAAAATTTCAATCTCGTTAAAAACATAAGGAAAAAATAAAATCGCTGTTGGCTTGCTTTAGAGTCGAATATTTTGATAATTAGTGGTTGCAAGCTCGGATTTGAATTAACATCCAAGTGAACTATCAAAATTGGTTTAAATATGAGATGAACTTCAGTGTATCTATGATATAACACTGTGGGAAACTTTAGCTGGTCATAATTCGTGGAAATGAATTTCATTTCGAGAACGTACTCATGCAAGAATCCTCGGCAATACGACAAGATGAATTACTTAATACAATGTTTAATGATTCAAATACAATCCGATGATGAAACCGCTCGTTCTGACTTATTTTCAAATTAGTCTCATTAGTGACGGTTTTTCAAATCTCATCTTCTTCCAATGGCAATAACCAAGGCAGAGATTTTGAAACTAAATATTTTTGAACATATTTTTAAAAAAAATTTGCCTTTTCTGTAATTGTTACAGTTACAGACGAAAACCGATTGAAAATTTTATTATTATTATTTTCTTTATGTATCATATTTGTACATTTTCTTAAATATCTTACAAAGGAAAAATTGAGCAAAATGTAATCAATAAATTGAGTTTTAGTAACATGTAGTTCCCCGAATTATTACAATTTTATCACGTTCCAAGATCTTTTGAATTGAACAATTGCACATCATCGGCGTTAATTATCAATTACATACACTTGGTATTTAATTGAAATTTTTTGTTTGGTTTGAAAAAAATATTTGTAGGTTTATTCTTTTTTAAGTAGGTAGACAGCTATTAATTAATAATTAATCAAAATATCTCCAAAAAAATAAAAGAAATAAAAGTATTCTTAAATTTTTTTGGCGATAAAAATCATCACAATAAAAATTAAGTGCCCTAAGTATAGTGCGAATTTTCGTGAAATAATTCAGGCGACTTAAGCAAATAACACATAATAAAATGTTTTATAATAAAGTAGGTTAGTGAAAAATCTTAAAAGCTAATAAACCTTGAAATTCAAAAGTAACTATTTAGACATTCCATTTCAATTTTATAGCACTAGACAAATTCTCGCATTTCAACTGAATCACAAACTAATTCGATCGTCTCGACCCAACACAAATAAATACTAAGAAATTATCAAATTTATTTTAGAACAAACTTTAGCTTAAATTTATTACTGGAATGTGTATTTAATTTTATTTTTAAAAAATTTCCGCACACAATTTAATCAAAATGCAGTGTATCATTTTGACATTTTAAGTTAAGAAAATGATGTTAATGGCTGCCATTATTTCAAATTTGTGGAAAATTTAAGGCATTTTCTTTTTATCCCCTCATGACGAATCGTGCGTATATTTCGACTGCACACTGCTTCCGGATTTTTTTCAAATGTCCAACAAGATTTTTTGATTTGTTGGACTTATTTTAGGAACAGCTGCGCATAGCATTTGAATAGGAAAATTGAAAATGATTCAATGCTAGGTCGAATTTTGAACAACTGAATAAATGTTTAAAATCAAATTTAGACTAATATTCGAAATAGTTGAACAATTCTTCAAAAATTGTTTCGTATAATATTTCTTATTAAATTAGATACAGAAAAAAATTGGTTTAGGTCTGGAATTGTATTCTGGTCCGAGTCAAATCAGGCAACAGTTGATTGCCATATGCCAAAGAGGCATGGCTACATAGAGAATTAATTTGTTCGATAAGGTTAACATGAAATAAAGTGAGATTAAGGATATTGGATCATTCCATCAAGAATCGCCAAAGGTGTGACCTTACCATCTCCGATACTTTTGAAAATTTGTGTACTCGATAAAGTAGTGAAAAGAAAAATGATTTCAATTTTTTGTTTCTATCTCATTTTTTTTGTTAGTTATAGTATGTAAAAGATTTTGCAAAAATGGTGTCCGAGTCCTCTTGAAAAATTCATATCTCTAGTAATTTCTATCCAAGAATAATAAGATTGGGATAATTTTAAAGGTGAAGGTTGTCGCAATATAAAATACTTTATTAATAAAATAATAAAGTAAAATATACGAATAAAAATTACCCTTGAAATTTTTTTTAAGGACAACGGTTTTGTCTTTTATCCTTGAATATCTCAAAATCCATATCTTTAATTTTTTAATTTTTTCATATTTTCTATATTTTACTGTAAACCTATCAAAAAATTAACTTGGGATCTCAACACCGAAAGAAAAATCATTATTTATATCAAGTATGGTACATTGTTAACTAACAATTAGCCTAAAATGTTCATATCAAAGACAAACATTGTTAAACTAAATAAGGTTGCGTATTTAAATCAACTAATGAAGCATTGTTAACAGCAAAATTTTTAAATATCACGAAAATTGATTAATTTTAATTCTTTCAAATATAGAAAATATATATATATATTTTCCATAGTATTAAACATTTTGTGCTTAAGCTAACTAATAATTATTTTGTGCTCAGACTTTCGTCTCTACATCAATTGTTATTAAATTAAATTATAGCACGGAGGCTGATGTCTCTAACGAATAATTGTGGGTTTATGAAGGAAAATGGAGGAAAACCTTCCTGCGTATAACTAATCTAACTTAAACTAACTAAAAGTTACTTAACTATTACATAAAAATTTAACTTAAAGGCTCTTGCTATATCTTTCAAATATGATTATGTTTTACATTAAACATTTGATTGTCAGAATGATTGTTAAGCAACAAGAAATATGTTCTGTTGAATAATACTCCTGCTTCCCACGTTTAAGCTTGATCTAACACGAAAGTTATCGACTGATATAATAAAATATTTGAAAATGGCAGTTTTCCGTGATTGACCAAGCAATATTTATTGTTTGCTAATTGACAAAACTGGTAGTTTTGCAGCATAAATCATGAACCATTTTCATTCAATTATCTACAATTGCAGTTTAAAGAAGGGAATTTTTAGTTCTTTTTTAAAATTTGTGTTTTTACACAAATTTTAAAAAAGAACTAAAAATTCACATTTTGTTTGAGTTGTTAATATACCATACATTAACTTAAAGGTTAGTGAATTTTTGATTTAATATTTTTTGGTTAATGTGTAGTATATTACTGTAACCTCATTGGTAATTTAAATTTGTTTCTAGAGAAGGAGTTCCGCCACCAATTTTGAAAATGTCCACATCTGATAGAATACTTCAAAACCATTTCATGTTGGGGTTGGTTTGGTTACCTCTTTCACTGAAGCCTCAATTGGGCCTATTGTGACGTCCTCGGATATTTGAACGTTGATTATTGTTTTTCAGTTTTGACTTATTCCAAAAGTTTGTACAAAACGGTCAGTATGTAAGTATTTTACCGATGGTATAAAAACATATCGGATTAAACGTATTTGACCATACTCCGTATGTAGTTTGTGAAAAATTTCTAATATCAGAATATTGTCAACATTACAATTCATATGAAGTTTTATGTAATACCGATAATTGTTATATAATATAATATTTATAAAAGACATCAATTCGATGAGCCTGCTGTTAATTTATATTCAAACCCTAATGGCTTGATATTTGTTTATAAAGATTTTTGTAATCCCTCGAAAAAGTTGCATTGATAGAATATAAATGTAATGTAAAATACAATTTAATATACTCTTAAATAATGTATATAAGTACATATATTATATATCTATTAAAATTATATAATTTGCTAATAAAAAATGTAGCTGTTTAACGAAAAATATTTGTGCTTAAAAGACCACATGTATAATATTTCAGGAATCATTAAAGTACTTTACAAGCATTGTGCAGGATAATTGAAGCACCAAAATATTTAATTTATTTTGAAGATTGATATTTGTTATCAAATATGAACATGATTATTTAAAGACAAAATTGACAATGAAATTGTTCAATCAAATAATGATACACTCAAAGAAAAAATATGACTGTGGTAACCATATTTTGGGAGAACCTTACTATGGATGAATTTATAGTTGCGTGAACCACGTTACAAGATGTAAGATAGTTCTGATAACTGATGTTATGGTCGTACTAAATTTACTGTCTTGTTACTCTAAACATAGTATGATTATATCAATCCTGAAAATATTTGTAATTTGATTATTACAACTATAGTTATGTTTATATGAAATATGTTATGATTGAATCAAATAAATGAAAGATTATGAAAACTTGTTGTATGGTTAAAGCAAACATAGTTTTGGTTCTACCAACTTAACTTATATTCTGTTGAACATTCAGTATCTTATGACTTGAATTATAATAAACATATTCTAATTACGCCAATAAATGGTTGTAACAATTACAGAACATGGTTGTGAGAACTATACTTACGATCCTAAGAAACATTAATATGTTTGATTCAAACAAAGCTAAGGTTGAGACAAACAATGATATATAGTTCTTATAACCAGTAATCATAATGCTGTGAACACTAAGATACTATCATATTATAAATACTTTATTATTAAAGTAAAAAAGTAGAAATGGCACTGGGTATCCTCACTAACTTTAAAACTGGATTCACTTCTCATCACAAACTTACTTTCTTATTTCTTGTCTCTGTGTGGTAGACAAGTCCCGTCAACTTCCGGATAAAATGTCTTCCCAGATCGCTGAAAATTATTGAAGTTCTCATTTCTGTACAGCTAGAGGACTTTGTAATAATAAATTATAGTAATTGGAAAAACTGCGTATTTTCTTAACTAAATCTATTATTAATCTAATTAATCTATATTACTAAAAATTTGTAATAAGTTGAATATAAATATATTTTTATAACTAAATAATATTTTCAATATATAAAATAAGAAATTTCAATACATATACATATTTCCTATTTATTAACATTTAAAATTTAAAATTTCAATTTCACTTGAATACATTTTCCTTGTAAGCACAGCTATAAATGAACTTAACTCACGAACGATACCTTTCACTGTAAAAGAAATTGTGGTTTTCGTCCTTTTATGACATATTGTGTTTAATAATTGCGATAACCATAATATGTTTATAATATCATCGTGCATAATGGAACAAACCATAGTATGGTTGTGAGAAATATTCAATGAATTTCTATAGTTGTATTGATCATGGAATATAGTTGCCATTATCATAAAATACTTTTACATCATGTAACAAGCATGGTTAAGACAACCTTATAAATTTAAAATCACCAAATATGTTTATTGCAACCACCGTATGTTTGTGTGAATTATAAGCTATGGCAAGGACAACTATAACTATTTTAATATAGTTATAATAACTAAATTATGGTCACTGCAACTATAGTCGAATCATATTTTTTCTTTCAGTGTAGTTGTAATGTTATGAAAACATAATTAACTATTAAACCATATTTGAATTTGTATTTGATTTTACCAATGAATTTCTTTCGGTGAAGGTGATCGGAGATAACAAAATCGAAGAACAATAGTGGTTATCAATTACTTTATAGAAAAATTATTTTAACTACTTACTCCTATGAAAGGAGGATTTAATTTTATGATGCTTGGGTCAACTCGTGAAATCATAAATTTAAGATAGTTTAGTACTCTAATAATTAATTTGAGCTACTAATTGGTAAAACAATGGGCCAAACTTTAAAAGTTTTTGAGCAAAGTCCAGAAAATGGGTAGTCGAAGGGCGACATAAGTGCCTACGGTACTGGCATCCTTGAAATACCAATTACAATTTACAATCTTGGTTCATAGTCTGGGTCGGGGTCAAAGTCTGCTTGTTTCGAGATAAGAAGGTTATTCTGGAAAGTTTTCCACTAAAATAGCTTGCTTTTATTTTTAGCGAAAAAGTTATGTAATCATAACTTTCAATATTCGTCAGTGGGTCTATAAACAAAAATTTAAATAAAAAAGGGTTAAATTAAACTGCCCGAAAATGTAAAAGCCAATTCGATATCTGATCAGACCTAAGAGATATGGCAAAATTCGTGAACTTATAAAAAATCATGAATTTAATTTCTTGATGATTATTATAAAAAGCCCGTGGAATTAAAAAAATTCGAAGAGGTATGTCAGAATTCCTGAAAATTTACCACCTTACTCCCCCTAAGGAGTTGAAAGCGAAAAAAATCCTCAAATAAAATTTTAGGCTATAAAGAACGTGGAATAAAAAATAATTCGATATCTCATAAAACCTAAGAGCCATGGCAGAATTTGTAAAAACGTATAAAACTCGCTTAGGGTAGTGCATTTTTTAATTTTTAAAATTTCTACGGAAGGTCGTTAACAAATGAGTAGAGTAGCCAAGGGACTTAGGGTGTGTCATGTAAAGCTACAAGTTGATGTATGGTAAACTACGACACTGCTGGTTAGAGTAATTGGAGAACTACATGAAAAGGCTTTTATGCCTTTCTTCTAGAATGTTATATGTAGATTCAAATTCAATCAAAAAGTAGTAAATAAAAGACTCGATTTATATTCTCCTTTGAACTGAGAATCGAGGTATGATACGATACCATAATGGTCACTCGACGAAAAAACCTAATAAAATTCATCAGAAAATACGGTAGTCCCAGTCAGCTGAAAACGTGAAACTTATTACTTTCATCCATCTAAACTATAAAGTCCATAAGTTCATTTCAAGAAGTTTTATCATCTTTAAATAAAATTTTTGATATTCCACTTTTCTTATAAAAGGTTCTTGTACAGTTTCATATCAAATATTGTTAAAGGTGAATTTAAAACGCTTAACGACCCATCAAAACTATTTTTCCTTCCATAACTGAATTAATTCCGTGTCAAGGATACAATTTTTCAGCCTGAAGAAGGGGAGCCTGTACAGTTTCTCAGCTCAACGAGCTGGAAACATTTAAACGTATCAGCATGCTCCTGCTGACATTAAGCTGAGCTGCATGTGTCAGAAATGCTCCCCTGACACCATAGTAAAATAAAATAAGGGCAACACAAAAACAAATCATCAACTAAACAAAAAATAATTCTGTGTCGCGTTGTCCTTAGCTGCGACGACTAGATGTCGCAGTCGTCGTTTTTCGCTGCGTCGCCATTGTTGAATCAGTCTTGCATGCACGCGACGGCTGACCGTTCTATTGCTGCGCTTGTAACTACTTTTTCTGCAGCGACTGCTATCAGTTTGCAGTTTTTCTGCGTTCTAGCGGATGTTGCAACCGACTTTGGCCAAGGCTGGTTGCTAATGCTAGTGCTCACTCATTGCCGTGTACAATTGGTGCAAGTCGGCGAATTGTTGCCCTTGGATTTCTCGTCCTTTTGTAAGAATCGAAATGGCAAGCAGCGTACTTGGATTCGCAACAAATTAAGGCACCGAAAGAAATTCATTGGTAAAATCAAATACAAACCTTATTTGATTTTGCGTCAAATAAGCTACGTTGTTGTTAATTATGGTTTCATAACATTACATCTATCATTATTTGATTCAACAATTTCATTGTCAATTTTGTCTTTAAATAATCATGTTCATATTTGAGTACAAATATCAGTCTTCAAAATAAATTAAATATTTCTGTGCTTCAATTATCATGATCAATGCTTGTGAAGTACTTTAATGATTCCTGCAATATTATGCAAGTGGTCTTTTAAGCACGAATATTTTTCGTTAAAAAGTTCCTTTTACCCCTTTTAAACATGATACCTCAACAAAGTGTGTTGTTACTTACATTAAAATCGATTGCACTGAATTTTAAAGATGAATAATTATTCTTATTTCATTTTATGATATGTTCAATAGTGCTAAAGACTGCTAAAGACTGATGTAGTTTCCAGAAATTTTTAATAAAAAACATAACTCCCCTTAGATTTTTTTTATTAGCAAATTGTATAATTTCACATAGATATATTATAGAGTATATTAAATTTTTTTCGAATGGCTAAAAAAATCTTTATAAACGGATATTATGCTATTAGGGTTTGAATATAAGTTAATAGCAGGCCCATCGAATTGATTACTTTTATAAATATTATATAACATTTATCGGTATTATTTGAAAAGTCATATGAATAATAGTAATGTTCACAATAGTCTGATATTAGAAATTTTACACAAACTACATACGGAATATGGTTGAATACGTTAAATCCGATATATTTTTATACCATCGGTAATATACTTAACCGAGGACGTCACAATAGGCCCAATTGAGGCTTTAGTGACAGAGGTAACCAAACCAACCCCAACAGGAAATGGTTTTGAGGTATTCTATCAGATGTGGGCATTTTAAAAATTGGTGGCGGAACTCCTTCTCTAGAAACAAATTTTTGACCAAAGACGGGATCAAAAGAAGAGAATTTTTTCCTGTCAAAATTGTTTAGCAATTCTAAGCAATCTTTGTCTTTGATTTACTCATCGAAAATTATAATCCATGATTTATCATCCCAGCTCGCAATAAGACAATGTTCCTTGCTAGGGTACATACTTTCAAAGTCAGAGCTTATCTAAAAAAAAAAACAAAATGAAAATTAAATTATCAATGAGGTTATAGCAATATACTACACATTGACCAAAAAATATTAAAGCAAAAATTCACTAACCTTTAAGTTAATGTATATTAACAACTCAAACTTTTTACACAAATTTTAAGCAACAATTCACTTCTTTAAACTGCAATTGTAGGTAATTGAATAAAAATGGTTCACGATTTAAGTAGCAAAACTAACAATTTTGCCATTTAGCATACAATGAATATTGATTGGTCAATCACGGAAAACTGCCATTTTCAAATATTTTATTATATCAGTTAATAATTTTCTTGTTAGATCAAGCTTAAATGTGGTAAGCAGGAGTATTATTCAACTGAACATATTTTTTGTTGCTTAACAATTATTCTGACAAAGAAATGTTTAATGTAAAACAAAATCATATTTGATACAATCACATATTATATGTTAAAATTAATAAATTTTAGTGATACTTAAAAATTTTGCTAATAAAAATGCTTCATTAGTTGATTTAAATACGTAATCTTATTTAGTTTAACAATGTTTGTATTTGATATGAACTTTTTAGGCTAATTGTTAGTTAACAATGTATCATACTTGATTCAAATAATGATTTTTCTTTCAGTGGGTGAAATTATAAAATTCAAACTAAACTCCGACTTTGAACGCGAACTGCGCAGCACAGTTTTTAGAACACATACGATTGTATGCCGATACCCACAATAGCAACTTCGACTGCTCATCAATGCAACTACGCAGTCGTGCTATCACTCTTTTTCTGAGGTCACTCGCACAGGGCTACCAATTGTAATTATTGCCCAGCTGGTAAAGTTTCGTATACATACTACAAGTCGAAACGAAAGCGTATAAGTATCGTATAACCGATTTCTGGGAACAAGTCGGTGATTGCCGAATATGTTTATACGTATAGTATGTACGAGTACTATATGTGAAATATTTACGTGGCTTCTACGTATAATATTTTAGTTGTTTATACCTAAGAAACGATTGGTTCATCGCTCGCTTCGCTCTCTCTGTAATTCCACCTTTAGTATGTAGTGATTGTGGTCTGAGTAGCTGGGTTGGAAAACATCTCACCAAAACCTTACCCTTTCTCGCTGAAAAATAATTAAGCTTATATTAAAAGCAGAGAGAGGCTGACGAGCTGTAGGATCTCTAGGGTATTCTGGCCAAGGCTTCACAGACTAGACTTTAAGTCTAGGGAAATATTGACACGAAATAGAGAAAGATTGCGGTTACTCGTCGGAATACTGACGGGACACTGCTATCTAGGGAAGCATGTTATGCGTATGATGATCGCTGAGTCTTACGTGTGCCACGACCTATATGCTGAGGAGGACATTACTTACATTTTGGTGAATGTCAGGCTGTTGCAAGGAGGCAATTGAAGTCAGTCTTTTCTAGGAAAATTTACAGAAATTGAGGCTGATAGGGCCTAATAAGCTGGTCATGTTTATCCGGGATCTTGGATGTTTTGGGGGTAATTAGTTTTCTGCGCGGTTCCGAAGGGATCGCTATGGGCCCTCTTTTGGTGCCTATTGTGCGCGTTGGCTTAGCGCGGCGAACCGCCCTAAAACTAAAACTGTATTACAAAAATAAAAAGGTTTATTGCAAACAGTTTTTATTAGGGTTGTGAGTGGAATTTACGAAATTTTAACATTTTTAACTCTCTATCTAACTTTAGATTACGCTGATTTGTTTATTGGAAGTTGTAGAGTCCGTACCACCTCCAACTCTGACCGCACAGCCAAATTCCTAATTCTAACTTCTGCCCAGTTTTCTTTCTGGAAAAAAGTGCTTAAATTTTTTCAATACCTGGAAATTAATTGTGATATCAAGCATTATATAAATTTGGTGCTTATTTCCTTTCTTTTTTTTTGTTTTCCGCTAAAAATGCAACAACCCACGAATACAACATTTCGAAACTAAGCACTAGTAATGACTGCACTACCAGCATATTTGAAAAAAAACGCTCGATTAGGCAGATCCAATTGGCCGTATCGAAACTATCGATAGCAATGTCATCTGCCCATATGAAGCCAATAGTGCATAACGTGGCGTCAGCCATAACTCACAACTTGTCTAGGGTTCAGTGGCATTCTACAAGAGACAAGACGTCTACAACCTAGTGTTGTTGACTATCCAAGAAAGGGCGCGGGCGTGTTGTTCAATCCACCCTTCGCCACCCAAACCTGACTGACTGCGGTCGATAATAAAACGATAGAAGTTCCAACTCTAGCACCCCCACGATTGCTTCACAATTTCCATGAAAAGCAAAACAAAGTGGAAGCTATTTAGGTGCCACCTTAGTGTTTCCCTCTGCCGCAGTTCGCTTTTCTTTTTCGGTATCCTCGTATCACGTTACCGGGCTACAGACGCTTTTCTTCAAATCAATTTCATTTAAGACACTTCACTTTCCCAGTTCGGATATGATGGCATTTTCATGAAATACAAAACCGTAAAAGGAAGCGTCATGTTACCTTAGCGAGCATTCCTATTGCGAACATGAACCTCATTTTCCTCGAGCTAGGTGAAATTTTCATTACGGAATCACCTGTTTGCACGGTGTATACGTTGTAAACCGAAGACGATATTGCATTCAAAGCTCCTGGGAGTCTTCCTTTTGGCATGTGGAATATGTTTGCGGAACCTAAGGAGCTCGCGTTCGTCCGTTCCACAAAAGTCATAAACCCCGAAACACCAGAAGCAGCGGGAAAATTAAAATCTGTGAAAGTGCAAAGAAGAGAGCTAAAGAAAAAGGACCTGTGCTGGAATAAATAAAAAGTAATACTATAAAATAGTGAGCAGAGCAAACAGCAAGAAGGCCGCGAGAATACACCAGCGAATGTCCTGTCTCAAAGAACACTGGGTCCCTCCCGGCTCCCTATTTTTCTTCCTCTATGGAGAAGCTACAAGCGTAGCAAAATGATTTCAGAAAAGTAGCGTCCTTGCTTGGCTGCTTCTTCTGAAATTTTAAATGAAGACCCTCTCCGGTATACAGAGCAGCGTGCATAGTTAAGCCGCGAAGGAAAGCGTTTGCGATTTTTCATAATTTAAACTTCGTTCGGCAAAGACGCTGAAAAGAACGCGACGATACGAACAGAAAGTTCAAGCTATAAAAAAATGGAAGGAAAAAAGTTGAGAATTCATACACAATATACCCTTATGTGGGGGTGGTGTTGCGACAAACCGTAGGGAGGAATTATCAAGTCGCAGTAGAACGATTCGTTAATGGTGTATGGAAACTTCAAACCTCCACCTCAGGTGAGTTACTTTGTACTTAATTTAAAGTTCACGTTCAGCAGATTAAGCCGAATTTAAGGACGGCGATGACGAAGACGACAACAACACTTAAATTGATAAGTTAATCGAGCGTGTGAGAAATGAACCTGTCGGGTGGTGCTCATATAGGGGTTGCGGTGTTATGAGAAATTACCCACTCAACCATCGTGCAGGTTACGAGGGCTAGATTAAAGATTACGACAGACAATTGCTTTAATGTACATTAGCTCGGAATTTTTGTATTTCTCTGGAACACATGTCTTTAAAATTACATTGAAATGTTTAAAACCAGCCCTGCCGCTTTCATAAGATTTCTCTTTCTTTTAAGCACAACCACGAATTGCAGGCGATAGATTTGATGTAGTTGGTCTCTCTGCTCGAATATATATTTTTGCACCGTAGTCTATGGTACAATAAATGCCAAAATACTTCACTCGAGAACAAATTGTGAAACCTCGTTTTTTGGTTATCACAATGGTGAAAAAAAAATTCTCAACATATACATGCAGCTCCTCTCAGTTTCTGGTTAAAAGAGTGTCACATTGGTTAGCTTCCACGTAGAAATATTAAGAACATGTAATAAAATACAGAAACTTCAGAAAATTATAAAATCGGAATTGGAATTTTTACAAGCTATGCTTTCCCCAATATTTAAGGAAAAGAACCGAGCAGCTACCATACAATTGTCCTTGATTCTTGGAAAAAAGGGTTACATTCCTCATTCTTTTTTTTCGGCGTTAATTTTTTGTCCAAGGCGTTATGAGGTTGACAGTTGCATATCGTGACATTGGTACGTTTCATTTTTACTTTATTATTTCAATAATACAGTAAAGTTATTGATTTTTTTAAAAAAAAAATTTGCCACCTTTAACATTTTTTTTACGTTTCATGACTAGTATAGGGTGTTTTTTTAGGTGCATGAGAACTTAAAATTATAATACAAGACAGAAATATTGTTGGAATGAAATATTTCTATTATATTCTGGTAGATAATTTCATGGCATTTATTTTTTAAATATGATTTCCGTCATATGTCCGCCGCGGCTACGAGTTACATGGTCCATTCGATCAGTCCAATTTTTGACTACTTTTTCCAATAAATCTGGCCGTATGGTGTCAGTAGTGGCTCGAATATTGGCTTCCAATGCTTCAAGAGTTGCTGGTTTGTCGGTATAAACGCATGACTTAATATAGCCCCATAAAAAGTAATCCAGAGGCGTTAAATCGCACGAACGAGGGGCCAGTTAACAGAACCACTTCTGGAAATCAAGTTGTCACCAAATTGATTTTGCAATAAATCGATTGTTAAGCGCGCTGTATGGCAAGTTGCGCCATCTTGTTGGAACCAAATGTCGGCGATGTTTAGCTAATTAATTTTTGAAAACAAAAATTCAGTCAGCATGGCCGATTATGTTGACCGTAAAATGGACGAAGTGCTCTATGAACTTCGCGAACAGATTTATTTTTTTCAAAGTAAATTTCCACAATTTGGAAGCGTTGTTCTGGCGTTAAGCGATTCATGATAATTTGCCAAACGTTACTGAACAGAAATGTCAACACAGTTTGTCATTTTCAGCTGTCAAATCACAGTTATCGATATCGAAAGTTCTCATGCACCTAAAAAACACCCTATAGATACCAAAAAAGCAAAAAAAATTGCAGTCCGTCTGTCCGCCGTAGTCGTTTGAAAGTTCGTAGCTCCCAAACCTTTTGAGCTATTAAATTAAAATTTTTTTTATGAATAGTCTAGTTCTGTGGTCACAGTGAATAACTTGGTAAGTCGAAAAATAGTAAAATGGGATAAGTGTACTGTGGTCATCTCCCAAGGCTTACACGCACTGTGAAAAAGTTATAGTTATATGTTATTTGATCACTGAGATGTCAACAAATTTAATTTTTTCACAAAAACTGGATTTACAGGAATAGTTTAATAGTAAAAATAGGAAAAAAGTGCTGCTCTGAATAGTTTCGATTTTAGACTTACCAAGTTATTTACTGTGACCACAGAGTTATGGATAGGCATCTTGAATTGACATTATTTTGATAGGGCGAAAAGGAAAAGATTCTGATTTTTATATCTCGAGTAATTATAATGATATAGAGTTAAAACTTGGTATTTGGATAGAGCTATAGTAGTAGCATGTTGGAAAAATATAATTTCTTTTAGGGGTATTCTGATACGGGGGTGGAGGATGTTTCTCCTATCTATAGAACGGCTCATGCCATAAAGTTGAAACTCAGTACGTATATGTAAAATAACTAGAAAAGTAATTTCAAAAAAATTCAAATATCTATTGGCATTTGGAAAGGGGGCAAAATAAGTGATCAGTGAAAATGGAATGCATATACATATTTTTACGATTTTTTACATCTATTAGGTCTTTCTAAATATTAAATTCATTTGTATTCTACGGCTTCTTGATATAAATACCTAGAAAGTGTTTTCAGGATTTTTTGGAATTCTACCCCTAAGAGGGTGTAAGGGTGATGTATACTTTTTCACGAATTCTGCCATATCCCCCTGGTCTGATTAGATATCGACTAACTTTTCACATTCACGGACTTGCCTAATAATCGCCTAAAACTCGTTTAAAAGTTTATTCCTTTTTCAGCCCATAAGAGAGTATAAAAGGGTTGAACGCGTTTTCACGAATTCCGTCATTTCTTTTATAAGTGATAAGAAATTGAATTGGATTTTACTTTATCCTTCTGACTTCATATTTATCTATTAACTCCTTTCAAGATTTTTGGATATTCAACCTTCAAATGGGGAGGAGGTTGCATATGTTTTCGCAGATTCTTACATATTGCTTTGATCTGATGATATATATCGAATTCATTTTTATTTCCTAAGGTTTCCTATATAAGCGCCAAAAAGTCTATTTCCGTATTTTTAGATATTCAATCCTAGGGGGTGTAAAGGGGTTGCATGCTTTTCAAAGCTTCGACATATTTCCTAGGTTTGATGAAATATTAGATCGCTTTTCATTTCCACAGACTTTTTATATAATCGCCTACAAACCCATTTATCAATTTTTGGATATTCAACCCCAAGGGTTTGTACATGTTTTCACAATTTCTGCCATCCCTTAATTCTGATGAGATATAAAATTGGTTATTACGGCATTTCATGTAATGACCTAAAAACCAATTTCACGATTTTTCGAATTTCAGGAACCAAGACGGTGTAAAGGGTTTGCTTACGTTTTCAAAAATTTCGAGAAATCTCTAGTGTCTCATGACATATCAAGTTGCTTCTTATGAAATCGTCTAAAAACCTATTTCACAATTTTTTTCGAAATTCAAGCCCCAAGTGGAAGTAATGAGTTTGTATACGTTTTAACAATTCGTCATATCTCTGAATTCTGATAAGGCAACAAATTCGTTTTTACTTTAATGGGCTTTTAGTGTACATAATACACCGAAATTCGAATTTCTACACGGGATTTTTTAATGTTTAATCGGCTAAAAATCTCTATTTTAAATAATTTCATTTTAAGAATAAAATTAACTTTCCAAGGAACGTCTTAATCTCGAAACTACTGATGATATACTACGCCTTTGACCGCTCCCGAACTTTGACCCAAAAAATAATAAAGTTTCGCCCAGACCATTGGCAGATTTTTTTGTATGTATACACTGAAAGAAAAGCTATGTTTATTCCAAGGTTGCATTGACTATATTAAAGTTCTTCTAACTATTGTAAAACAGATATGTTTCCAATGATCATGGATGTGGTGCTCCTAGCCATAGCATATAATTCGTAAAAATATAGTATGGTTGCATCAAACATATATCCGTACTGAAATTTAATATTGTTGTACCAATCATTCTCGTTACATGATGTAAAAGTATATTATAATCACGACAACAATATTCTATGATCAGTGGAACCATGAAATTTGTTAAAATAATTCCCACAACCATACCAGATATGGTGTGTGCAATCATGTAAGGTAAGATATTAGATATGATTGTCGCAACCATACTATAATTGACATAACTTTGAACGATCAGTGCAACTATAGCATTTGATTAGAGATGGTCAGTACAATCATGCTAGTTGACTTATTATAATTGCCGTAACCATACTGTGATTGTGATAAGCATGAATATGGTCAGTGCGACATTAGAATTTGTTAAAATATGGTGAGTACAATCATGTAAGTTCATATTTGGGTCATTCCATCAAGAATCGTCAAAGTTATGACCTTACCATCTCCGATTCTTTTGAAAATTTTTGTTGAAAAAAATAATTGAAGTTAAATTTTTTGTTTCTATCTAATTTGTTTGTTAGTTATAGTATGTGAAAGTATGTGAAAGTATGTTAAAGTTTGCTCAAAAATGGTGTCCGAATCCTCTTTGAAAATTCATATCTCTGGTAATTTTTATACTTTCATTATATATTTCTAGGAACCATGTCACATGATGTTTATGATTGGCGTAACCGTTCTAATAAATAAGAAGGTTGCGTGAATCACATACCTAGGTTTCCACAACCATAATTTTGATTGAGCCAAACATAACATGTTTCCTAAAATCATAACTATGTTTCTTGTAACTATGTTATACCCCAATTACATGTTGGGCCAACGTAGGCCAGCGCGAAGTCGGACAAGTGCAGGCCAACACCACCGTGCACAAGTGCTGCCATCCACACGTTGGCCATGATTTGTTTGACTTCACTGTCAGGTGTTCAGTGTGAACTGTCAATCGTGTGGTGTTCGACGTGAATTTTGTGTGATGGACGCAAAAGAGGAAATAATTGCTGCAGCAGCAGTTAATTTAATGGCTTCCTGCAACAATTACATCAACATATACGGATGTCTGTCGTTCTTGAGTTCCAAACGATGACTGAGCGGCTAGCCAACATGTGTACGCCATTGGCCAAGCGTTCATAAATCCCTTTGATTTGTAACGAAAAACCGACACAGCGGCGAAGTAGCACCAGCGCCGACAACTGGTAGCCAACGAACACAAGTGGACTGTCCACATGTTGGCGCTTGAACGCATTTGCTTTGGTTGGCCCAACATGTATTTGAGGCATTACAGAATTTTTATGGTTGGTGTAATCGTTCTAATAAAAAACATGGTTGCGTTAATTACACAACTAGGGTTTCACAACAATAACTTTGTTTGAGCCAAACATAACATGTTTTCTATAAACTTAACTATGTTTCAAGTAACCATGTCACAGGATTTTTATGATTGGCGTAACCGTTCTATTAAAAAAGAAGGTTGCGTGAATTACACACCTAAGTTGCCACAACCATAATTTTGTTTGAGACAAACATGGTATGTTTCCTAAAAACAAACACCATAGTTCTAGTAACTAAGTTGTAAAATTTTTGCTATAGACCTATAGCTATTACAAACATACATTCAGTTAGTACAACTTTGTTACATGTTGTAACATGGTTCATAGTAAGGTTCTCCCAAAATATGGTGGCCATAATCATATTTTTTCTTTGAGTGTAGCTGGTGTGCAGAAATATAATCAAAAGTTGTTCAGGTGAAGAAAAAAGTGGGAAAAGTAAAAGGTAAAAATGTGGAAAGAAAATTTAATTTTTATAGAAAAGGAAAAATGTTATTTTAAACTACAGAAGTTTTAGAATTTTTTTTTCGGCGTCAGAGGAGTTTTTGGTGCGAAACAATATCACGAAAACCAGACTGAGATCGATCGCTTTCCTGGCTACTGCCACTGAGTACATAACAGTTGAAAAGCCTTCACTGGAGAAGTCAGTTTGAAACTGTGTTGGACTAGGTCTGAAGGAGCTATGTCGTCGTCATCGGATGGCATTGACTCATCAGAGGGTGTAACATGCCTACTATCCGAAACACTCGTACGCTGCTGGGTGCTGGTATTGCTGATAATTTCTCTATATGTGCGATGCCGAACCGAAATTCATTTCCACGAATTATAATTTTGTGAAATTTGCCATAGCACTGACGTTCATCTTATATTTCAACCAATTTGGTTGCTCGCTGGGGTATATGAACTTCTCACACTAAGTGCGCGAGATTAAATCCAGCCGACATCAAATTTATTTTTCTACCGGCAAATTACTGGGCGTCTTTTAGCCCCTACTCTCGGGGTCAATTTATTTCCAACCTTTCTCACACCTCTTCTGTGTATATCAAAAGGTAATACTGGCCTATGTTTTACCAAATCCAGTGAACTGCTTTTAATTTTCCATTACAGCCAAGTGACCTTATGAATTTGCCATTAATTCTATGATTGCTCGAAACTGTGACCATCATGCTAAATAGACGATTATGTCACACCGGGCGCACAGATTTTCTTAAATGATGTCTTAGATACGAAAAGCAATTACCAACCGATGAATCAAGGACAGCAAAGGTCAGCCGTATTCGCTTTCTACCATCTTGTCCACCTGGAAATTAATAACAGTTGACGAGAGTGCGGTGATTTCAATTCGTTTTATAGTCTCGTCATCTCTAAGAAAACTCGGCGCTACCATCAAGCTACAATTTTCACGGTGGAAAGCGTTTTCCATCCGTCACCCAGAACACCTTCGAAATCATTAGGGATATGGACTTAGTCCGCACTTTCCCAACGAAAATCTGCTGCTCGAGGTCGTCTATTAACTCGAAAATTGACTAGGAGCACTTGATGAATTTCCATCTTGCTAACGACCTACTTCGCCGAATTAAGACTGCTTCGGCGGAAAGATAATTTTGTCATTAGCACGTATAAACCAGGCCCAGACGACCGAAAAGCGTTTAGAGCGACGAAAGCGTTGTTAAGTGTCGGAAAATCTGCGCCTGTGAAGTGGCGGGTCATTTGAAGCTGATCCTGAGAATTCCATCCCGCTGGGTGGATAATCAATTAGCCAGCTATACGTGCAGTGGTACACAGGCTGCCGAGTGTTCTGCCATAGTATGAAATGGAAATGGATTTACACGACAACGCTCTAATCACATCGTCTGTCGTCGTCCTTGGAAACGCTTCGGAACTCCCAGGCATCCTCAGGTGAGATAAATTGCGGACTTTGAAGGCAACTGCTTGCCAAGATATGCAATTTTCCTATACACGAATCTGATACAATTTTCCACTGAGTTCTGTCGTGAATGCAATCGTCGATCTCGTCCTGGTCTGGGCCACAGCGCTATTTTCCAGCCTCCGGTTCTCCAAGGGAGCAGCTTGCTTATGGCGTTCAGGTGAATTTGTGCAATTCGTTTTGAGTAACCTGCAGGTAAATGCGATATTGCATTTACCTCGTGTATTTATAGCGTGTTTACACGCTCGAGTAAACTTTAATCACAAGTCTCGGTTGCTTTTATTTTTAGCGAAAAGCATCCTCTGCTGACAGAATTATTTGAGCGGCAATGGACTTTACGAATAATGTTGCTAAGCGAACGTGTTGTTTCTTTGCGAAGGAGTTGTTGCAAAAATCAACAAATAAATTTAATTTTATTCACTTGTGTGTTCACACAGTGTTGCCTTCTTAGTGTTGTTCGGAAAGCATTGGGATACCAGTTGTGAAATCGCCTGTTTGAATTCGTATGCCATTCAGGCCATGGTTCTACCATCCATGGGTGGTCTAAAAAGTAATGGTATTCGAAAGAGTAGAAATTTCCCGCTGGGAATACTATTAATTGCAATCCTATCCCCTAGAGGAAAATAAACGGATGTTGAAAAGCTGTTTAACAGAAGACGTTGAAGTACTTTAATTTGATTGAAACTGAACTTTAATCAATTTTTTCTCATTAAATTGATTCTGTGATATGCTCGATAAATTGCAGCATCGGATGAAAGGAGCTCATCCATCCATGCCTTCCCAGTGTTGTCTGTTCAGATGTTGAAAAATTAATGGTTAAGGCTTATTAATTATTATTAATTTTAATTGCTTTATTAATTTCTAATGATACAGTATTGTGATCGATTTTTAAAAAAAAAAATGTCCTACCCTGAAAATTTTTTTTTTTCGCGTTTTATGACTCTTAGACACGAATAAACCAAAAAAAAATGTCAGTCCGTCTATCCGCCGTACGCAAAATCGTTTGAAGGCTCGTAGCTCCCAAACGGTTTGAGATGTTAAATTTTTTTTTTTTTATGAATAGACTGGGTAGGCCCCTTGAAGTACCCAAATTCTGAGGGGTGGGGGTGTGAGGGGGGAGGAGGGGGAAGCGTTTTAGACGGAAAATTTTGGTTTTTAGATCTCAGCAACCGCTTATGCTAGAAGGCTGAAATTTGAAATTTATATAGAACTTCGGTACTGGACCCATTTGCATAAAAATGTTCAATATAGGTAAAGGGGTGTGGGAGTAAGGGGAAAAATAATGCGTCCGAAACGCAAAAAAGACGAGATCGACACATTCTAAAATCCATATCTCCTAAACGGTTAAAGTTACAAAATTGAAACTTAATGAATATCTGTAGGTATACTAGCATAATAGATCGGAAACAAATTTTTGAGTGGGGGCAGTGGCGTACGAAGGTGGGGAGTAAAAAACTTTAGATTATGATATCTCACGAACCAATTGCACTAGACAAATAAAATTCGGTTTGTGTATAAAGGTTGACAAATGAAGTTTGCTGAAAGTAAAATTTTTTAAGGGGGTGGTGGATCATGAAAGTGGAGGGGATGCGAATTTTTCTAAAAAATCATGTCTCATATCTCAAGAAAAGTGTACGGTAGATACTTAAATTTTTTACCAGAAGTAGGTCTATTAGACCCCTATAAAAATATTGGGTGTGTGGGTGTAGAGGGTGAGGGTGGGGGAGGGTGAAAAGGAAAAAGTTCCGATTCTTATATCTCAAAAATCTATAATGATATAAAGCTGAAGCATGGTATTTAGATAGAGCTATAGTAGTAGCATCTTGGAAAAATATAATTTTTTTATAGGGTCAGTATGATACGGGGGTGGGGGGTATTTTTCCTATCTATAGAACGGCTTATGCTACAAAGTTGAAACTTGGTATGTATATGTAAATCATCTAGAAAAGTAATATAGATAAAAAAAAATTTCAAATATTCATTGGCGTTCGGAAGGGGGGGCGAAAAAATGATCAGTGAAAATGGAATGCATATATTTTCACAATTTTCGTCATATCAATTAGGTCTTCCCAAATATTTAAGTCATTTTTATTCTACGGCTTCTCCATATAAATACCTAGAAAGTGTTTTCAGGATTTTTTGAAATTCGACCCCGAAGGGGGTGTAAAGGGGTTATATACTTATTCACGATTTATGCTATATCCCCCAGGTCTGATCAAATATCGAATATCTTTTCAGTTTCACGGGATTGCGTAATAATCGCCTAAAACCAGATTTTAAGGTTTTTCCTTTTTCAGCCCCTAAGAGGGTATAAAAGGGTTGAACAATTTTTCACGAATTCCGTTATATCCTTCAGAAGTGATAAGTTATTGAATTGGTTTTTACTTTCTCGTGCTGTCTTCATATTTATCTATTAACTCCTTTCAGGATTTTTGGATATTCAACCTCCAAGTGGGTGTAAGGAGGTTGCATATGTTTTCACAGATTCCTACATATTGCTTAGATCTGATGATATATCGAATTCATTTTTATCATATAGAGTATTATAAGTTTAATCCAGACCGAAATGTTTGTAACGCATAGAACCGAGCCTCGGACGAAAAAAGGATATATGCTATTTTGTGTTTAGTTGTGTCCAAAAACCCCAAATCCATTTGCTGTCCATCCGTCCGTCCGTCCGTTTGCATGATAACTCAAGAACGCGTTGGCCTAGGAAGTTGAAATTTGGTCACCACCTGTAAAATGGAAAAAGTAAGGCTACGTTAAGCTTGAAATTTTGAATACTTAAAGTTTACCATGTTTGAAATGAAAGTTCCGAATATGATGCAAATCAAAAGAGTCCTTCGTATAGCAGCCTACAAAAGTCCTTCAAAAATTTATACAAGTTACGGAATCCACTATAACTCTAGTACAAGTTAAACCAGGGATTCAAAATTTTACAGAAATTAGTTTTATATCAAAAGCAAGACGGAGTTCATTAATTAGCGCAATCCATCAACTCCTTCGGGTAGCTGTCATACAAAAGTTCTTAAAACACGTGTTCACCAATATTGAACGATAACTTTAGAACACTTTAAGTTACGACTTTGAAACTTTGTATACGTTGATTTTATAATAGTCGCAACTGAAGGTATTAATATGAAAAATATCCCATAAGTCCTTCATGTAGTTGCCATACAAAAATTCTGTAAAAATGTCCCAACTTAATTTATGGAACTCACTATAACTCAAGAAATCGTTTAACCATCCATCGAGTAGCCACTATACAAAAGTTTCTACCTGTAAATAAAAGGTCATGCAACAATTGTATGTGCACTCCTCATTCTTTTGATATATTCCCAACTAAAACATAATTCGGAGTTCAGTATTTCATCTAGAGTATCATACGATTGGCTGCAGCCGATCGTGACTGCGTTATGTCTACTTCCTAAGGTTTCCCATATAAGAACCAAAAAGTCAATTTCAGTATTTTTAGATATTCAATCCTAAGGGGTGTAAGGGGGTTGTATGCTTTTCAAAGCTTCGACATATTTCTTAGGTTTGATTGATTTCATTTCCACAGACTTTTTATGTAATCGCCTACAAACCCATTTCTCAATTTTTGGATATTCAGCCCCAAGGGTTTGCATATCTATTCACAAATTTTGCCATCCCTTAGTTCTGATGAGATATAAAATTGGTTTACGGCATTTCATGTAATGACCTAAAAACTAATTTCACGATTTTTCGAATTTCAAGAACTAAGGTGGTGTGAAGAGTTTGCTTACGTTTTCACAAATTTTTCAAAATCCCTCGTGTCTCATGAGATATCAAGTTGCTTCTTATGAAATCGTTTAAAAACCAGTTTCACAATTTTTCCGAAATTCAAACCCCAAGTGGAAGTAATGGGTTTATATACGTTTTAACAATTCGTCATATCTCTTAATTCTGATAAGGCATCAAATTCGTTTTTACTTCTATGGGCTTTTAGTGTACATAATATACCGAAATTCGAATAGTCTACAAGGGCTTTTCCAATGTTTAATCGGCTAAAAATCTCTATTTTAAATATTTTTATTTTAAGAAGAAAATTAACTTTCCAAGAAACTTCATAATCTCGAAACAACTGATGATGTGCTCCGACTTTGACCGCTCCCGAACTTTGACCCGAAAAATAATAAAGTTCCGCCCAGACCATTGGCAGATTTTTTGGAATAGCGCTCTACAATATACTTTCAACGCCTAATACCTTAAGCAGACGACGCATTCGAATGATAATTCCGCATCACGTCTGTCTTAATGGAATTATCGAATTGGTTATTCAGTCCATCATTCCAATTACAATTGCGAAATGGTAATTCCGAGATAAATTGGTAATTCGTTCAAGCGCTCGCAACTCCATCTAGCGTCAAGCCCTGTGAAACTAGTGGAACAAGTGGAAAATCAGGTGTTCCACCGTCCAAATTTTTCTATTTATTTAATGTGTGCATTAATTACGATAAATCTTTTTAACGTTTCGTTTACAATTGCTGACATATTAGCACTTTTCTATCACTCTATTTCAACATATAAAACGTAGCCGCATGCCAATGCAAAAATGGCAAATTTTATTGAGCATTCCAACAATATTTTAACAGATTGAATGTAATTCCGATAGACGTGTGTCAATGTTAAATCTCATTGATCATTGATTGCGAATGATCATTCCCCCAATGTACATTCGAATGCGTCGTCTGCCTAGGGTATAAGATTCGCTAGGGTACTACAGCGTCTTCTCCAGTAGGTGGTTCATACAGATTGCTCTGATAGAGAACTACATATACGCAAAAACGATTGAATAGACATAACTCGAGATCTGAAATATGAAAAGACGTTCTCGTCCAAGTTGTAACCCTCAAGTTTTGTATTTTAGCTTTTTAGTTGTAGAGTATATGTTCACGTGTGTACAGCTTACGCTGACTTTGGCACGTCAAAACCCTATTTTTCTATGATTTTTACTTACTTACTGCCTGACTATACACGTCACTAGGCTACTAGCAAATGTAGGATGCCTAATAAGCGTTTTAAAAGAACAGTTTTAGACCATAACGTCAAATGTTGACTATACAGATTTTTCTCTCACGACCACAATTCCCTCGCATGCATATGCAAAGAGCCATGGCATGCAGGCGCGCACTCATATCGGAAGGAGATAGTTTTCTTCGAACAAACCGTTCGATTTTTCCATATTTCAAGTAAAAATGCAGTAAAAGGGAAAAAGATGTTCATTAAGAAATACAAAGCAGTAAAAAATAATTGGTAATGATCTTATGGATTTGCTCTGTAGGCATTAATATTTTCAACTAAAAAAATATGCCAAATCAAAGATACTTAAAAATTTAGAACTGTAAAAGGTTAATATGCACTACTTACGACATACATTTATTTTGGTTTGCACAGGAAGATGAGAATGAATTACGTACAGACTATATAATTCTGTAAAACAATTTTGTTGACAATTCTACATGCTTGCAGCACTAACACTAAATATTATTGTTATATTTTGTAATGAATTTGTAAGTGGCCACCTTCTGCAATTTTCGAATTGTTACAAAATATTTTGGAGATAGACTTAATAGTCGAAAAGAATTAAAAAAAAAATTACTTAGAAAATTTTTTGTCAGTCTGTAAGTTTGATGAAATTTTGAATACATATAGATGCATGTTTATTTAACTTAAACTACATTATTGCATTGTCCTTGATTCGTATGAAGGCATATTTCCTCTTTATATCAAGCCATTAAGTATCCAAATTTTTACAAGAGCCACTATATGGTACATAAAAGTCGCTCTGCCTTCCAACACCGCTGCACACCTACATACCCACATGATATGCAAGCGAGCAAGGAATAAAGAAGTGGTTCTCAAATGTCTTTCAGGAGGTGGCAATTTTTTATTTTGCACAGCTTTTCGCATAAAACTGTGGAATCACGTTTATCATCATGCTATATACATACAAAGAGTTGGAGTATAAACGATATTTTAATTCGTAGCCAGAGTCAGATTTTTTTGAAAAAAAAAACCAGAATTAAAATACCTGAGTTTCTACCACGGATATATTTACTTGCAGAAAGGCTATTGAGAACCACTGACTTAGAGCAGGTGCCAGAAAAAAGCCAGATAATCGAACTATATTGGTTTCAATGTCAGGAAGTTCAAACTTGAAATTGATAAAAAGCTATGATAGTGGATCTATTTGCAAAAATATTCGACATTAGTGAAGCATTTGCGTGGTCAGAATAACAATGTGTCTCTATGGGTCAATGCAGCAATCGGAACTTTCTAAAATATAAATTTACTGAATGGGTCATGCCACAAAGTTTAAACTTGTGAATTTTTTTGTGCCATGCAAGGGGAGTATGACATGAATAAAATGTTTAAGAGGTTGTGGCAAGAGGGTTGTTAGTGAAGAACTTTAAATGTAGATATCTCATCCAACAAATACGTACGAAAGTTAAAATTTGTTTAGAAGGAGAGTATCCCAAATATGAAATTAATGCAAGAGGCCAAAACTATTGGAGACAAGATTCAATTTATACAAAAGCTAGACTAGATAGAAACCTACAAAGAAATACAAAAACAAGTGCAAGGACAAAGTCGGTAGTTATCCAACTATTTTAGGAGTACGTTCAAAAAATGTTTGATCAATGGACGGGTCAGGGTATGGAGTTAGGGCGTGTTATTTTAATTCAGCGAACAGCTTACACTAGAAAGTTGAAACTTTATTTATATTTGCATATGTAGTTGTACTTGGAAAGTAGTTTAAATAAAAATAAAATCAAATTTGGAATGGTATACGGAGTGGGAAAAAACCTATTCCTGTGAAAAGGGGTGTACTCATACATTTTTACAAATTTCGTAACATGTAGTAGGTTTGTAGGGTTCTTGAATATATTTTACTTCTGTATGCTTTTATCCATTTAAGTGCCTAGAAATTATTTTCAGAGTTTTTATATTAATCCCCTAAATAGATGTAAGGGGTTGCATACTTTTTCTTGAACTCCACCCTATCTCTTCGATCCGATGAGATATCTAATTAGTTTTACGTTATTATTTGTTTAATATTTCTTGTAAACATTTTTTAACAGTTTTCGGAATTTTAATATATTTAACCTCCAAGTGGTTGGGAATGAGGCTTTAAGTTCATATCTTGTAAGTCTGATGAGATATTGATTTAGTTTTTTCATCCTCGGGCTTTTTATACAATCGCCTAAAATATAACTTCGCTATTCAACCTCCAAGTTAGTGAAATGGGATTAACTCACAAATTCTTTACATTTAAGGGCTCTTTGTACAATTACCAAAAAAGTTGTTTAGTAGATGATAACATCCTTATTTAATTGAACAAACGTAGTGGATGGTGATTTGAAATTCCTGTAAAAATTGTCCTTACGCCACCTTCACATTAAATACAATTTTTTTTCAAACTGGGTATGATTAAGCGAATCCTTGGTATAAAATGTTTTTGATTACATCCTATAGCCAGGAGAAAGCCGACAAAACGAGCTCGCTCAGCTCAAGCATATTTTTCAAGTTGTTACGAAGTATCTAAACTTCAATTGTGTAACGTTATACCAACTCGTTCACATTTCAATCCCAATGTTCTCTAGTAAGGCAGGTACTCTCCGTAACCATAGACTCGTACTTATATGATTGTGCGATATATTTATACTCCTGCAATTATATTATAATACGCCCAGTCGCGCACCCTTCCGGCTCGTCTCTCATTTTTAATATTACTGCCATGTTTGCGGACAATTTTCCTTCTCAACCTTTCGGCTGTAATATTATCGTTATCGTTACCAAGAAAATATTTTTCAGTAATAAGGTTCGACGGTAGATATTCGCTCCAGTAAGGATATCAGCTATCAAAAGAAAGTCAACGCTTAATAAGGTCGACGAAAATTGGTCCTCACTTGAAGGCAAATGGGTTTTGTTATCGTGATCAGTTAGCCGTATATGCAGAGTACTCCAACTTTTTTCGTGATTTCCTACTCGACATCACGATATAAGGTACTATCAGGTCCTGGGTATTTCCTTGAAGCTTGAGGCGAATCTCATCCGGTAGCACGTAGCTAATAGTTGATCTAAAGATTTATCCCTCGGTGCACAGTTCGATTCGGGATAAATAGATATCAGATTCAGAACTGAAAATCGATTTTTCGACGGAAATGGAAATGGGACAGGAAAAGGCATCACACCGACAAGTTCAAATTGTTATAAGTAGTGAATGTTCTATTTCAATAGAAAAGTTAGTACTTTGCTTGGAACTAAAACTGGAACATGAAGGACTCGTTGGAGGTCCTTTGTTCGGCGAAATTGCGGCGAACTTTAGTTGAGAAGTTCGCTCAGTTTGAAATAGGGCATGAAAAGTTTTAAGTAAACTCATTTTCCTTTGTCTACTGTTCGACTCTTGGACTTGTTTCAGATATAGTAGTTATTTCGGGAAAGTATATCTGAGCTTGTGACAATATTCTCAACCTGGGTTAAGCATAACAATGCAATACAGATCGAAGCTATGACAATAAGCTATCGCTTTCGAGATTAGATTTGTTTCGGACTTACCTTGCAAGGATAGATACAAAATGAAATTTTTGAACATTGCTCCAGATTATGACGAGGGAACTGGCACACTATCCTGTTTTTCCACGGGATTATGAAACAGAATTAAAAGTAAAAGATATATTTCACTCTTATGAAGCCAAGTGATGAAAGCCAGGAAAATCTGCCAACAGTCTGGTCCCAAGCTCCAAACACTTTTTGATGATTTGTCACACCTCTGTACGAAAATTACTGTCCTAGTACATCTACATAAGTAGACACCAAGTTTCAACGTTCTAGCATAGCCCATTCCTGATATAGGAAAAATATCTTTATATTGTTATATGCAAGCCTGGCAACCGCGCAACTCGATCGGTTTCGCATAGTGGAAACAGCAACAACCGAATATCTAGCTACAAAGTAACCTAATCAGAAACCTAGTTGAAGTGTATAAGGCGGAGCAACACGATTGTACCTCCCTTCTAATCGAATATTCTCCAATGTACTAGAACAGCGTAGAAGATCAAATCGAATGCTCTCAAGCTTTCGAGTACCGTCCATACACACCACCGTGCGAAGATTCAAGAACAGTCTAGACTAACGCCAAATAGTATAAAAGCAGATGAAGCTTTCAGCGAGGGATATAGTAATTTTTATTACGTCGACTGTGACAGCCAGCGTGTATACGCGACCGTGTTGGTAGAAAGCGAAAGTGATCGAGTCAATCGATATATAAGCGGGCGGAATTGCCATACAGTGCGAATTATTGTGCGAATAGAATTAAAGTGCGATTAATGAATTATCATTTATTTTGATTTTAAACGAATTATTGTGCGAATAGAATTAAAGTGCGATTAATGAATTATCATTTATTTTGATTTTAAACGAATTATGTTTTACTTGAAATCTCGGCGAACCCCTAGCTCGCAACAATATCTTGCTACTCCTATCAAAATCAGAATGGCCCTTCACAGAGCCTATAACAACTTTCAGCCTTTTATTCTTCGCGATTTTAGAGATACTTAAATTTAATTGTTTTGCTTGCCACCCTCGCCAACTATCACCCCACACCCCCCCTAAGAGGGACTAAAAAATGACGTTTCAAATACACCACTGGTTGTTCTTCAGGTTGTCAGTCGTATAGTAACCTACACCTACACCAGGGTATAACTGGCAATGAAATAGCTGATGCATTAGCAAAGGCAGGATCGGAGTCAGCCATGGTCGGACCAGAACCAGTTTTCGGTGTGCCTGTAGCCTCTGTTAGGGCTGCCACTGCTGAGTGGGTGAGTAAATCACACATTGAGAGATGGCGGCTTTTCCCGGGTATGCGGCAGACCAGAAACCTTGTTGACGGACCAAGTGGACGAACCGCATCTTTTCTTCTCAAATTGAGCAGGAAAGAATGTAGTAGTATGGTTGGTGTCCTCACAGGGCATAACTCGTGTGGCCTACACATGGTCAGATTGAGAATCATTGACGACCCCATGTGCACTGCTTGCGACGAGAGCGACGACACAACGGAACATTTCCTTCTTGAGTGTCCAGCTTACTCTTTTGCAAGAGTGCACGTATACGGCGTCGATGTTATGAGGATGGAAGAACTCCGTTCTCGATCCCTACCTGAGCTCTTGAAATTCGTGAGGAGGACGAAGAAGTTCGGGTAGAGACTGGGGGACTCGAGTGCAATGGGCAATAATTGTCTGAGTGCTCAAGATGCGCGGCTTTGCTGCGTATCTTCCCCCACTTCAAACAACAACAACAACCTACACCGCATTTCAGCATTAAACGCATTCCGGAGTTCTACCAAAAAAATAATTTAGTTGCCCAGAAGTTGAAGCGAATTCGAGCTCATTAAACCTGAAAGATTTGTCGGAATTCGTGAGCACTTGAACAGTACTTAACACCCCCAAAGGGGTTGAATATCACAAAATACTTCGATCTTAGTTTTTTTTTCAATTATATTTAAAGCTTTTAGAAATGAAAGCGAAATCGATATCCCGTTAGACCTAAAAAATACATCGAAATTCGTGAAAATGTACACAATCAAAAATTTCGAAAAATGTTTCTCAGCATAAGCATGAAAAAAGCAAAGATGTAACGAAATTCATGATATGTGGAAAAGGCGCATTTCACGGACATTTTTTTACTCCAGCTTTTTACGCCAATGAAAATATGAACTTTTTCTTTAATAACTTCTGTAGAACATCTACATATACGTACTAAATTTCTACTTTCTAGCATGGGCTGTTTCTGAGAAACAAAAAACCGCTCCCCCCTCCGTACCTTGCTACCTCTAGGAACAATTTTATTTTTCAAGGATGCCTCTATAGTGCCTCTATTAAGTCGTAGATTTTTACCTTCCTATCCTTTGCGTTTTAGTTTCTGTCCTTGTATAGACTCCTAGTATCCCTTAAGACAGACACAAAGTTTCAACATTTTGACATCAACCGTTCAGGAGATATGAATCTTAAAATGTTTTGATCCCATTAGACCCGGAGTTAGGGGTCTATTTTTCTTTCAATTCGAAAAGAGTTGGCCCCGCCTTCCGAATCAAGATCGAACCATATATTTTAAATGTAATTGAATTTACAGCGGGCCCCGTCCACAAGACCAGAGAATCTGCAGACCGGTAAAAAATGAACCATGTGGTCTGATTTGTAGCGTATAAAATGAAGTTAATATAAGACGAACTTTTTATTAAATTAAAAAAAAAAATATTTGCAATTTTGAATTTCTTGAGGAAAAAAAATATTTGGGATGCACTAGACTGACAGTATAAAGGTATGTCCGAATCAGTGGCAGCTAAAAGGGTCTTGCAAACCCTACGATGCGCAGGGACCCCAAAGTAGTGTTTCTACTTACTTTTAAACAAAATTGCTTGCAGAAATCATCACTGGTACTAGTATAAGCCAGTGGAAAATTTTAACTATTAAATTTTCTGCATTTCAGTTTTATGCATTGACGAGTTTTTAATGTTGTTTTTCTCAATTATTTCTAGCCGGCTCTGGACCTTTAACCCTGTTAAGGTCCATAATATTTGCGTCTGATGCCTCTAAGGTTAAATTCAAAAAACTACACCAAGACTATTTCTCAGAAGGATACTTATGGGTATATTACTTGATTGAGTGAACAACAGGACTTTCAACTTATTTAGCAAAATTATAGGATTTCCACAATACAAAGTGTTCCCAATATATTCACCGATTTTACAGCTTAATTTTAATCGGATGCCTTTTCCGGCTTCATGAAGCCTTAGCTGGTCTGGTCTCCATGCTGTTCTTGTCCTGTTTGCATCAATAGGTCCTTTCCGTCAATTTTTAGCTATTTCCTCGACCTTTTCGGTTATCTTTTGTTGCGAATATCCTTTCAATGTCTTTGCCGCAATCCTTTGAGTTTCCATTCAACTCTTTGAATTGTTTTCATCCTTTTTTCGATTTTTCCACAACTTTTTACACATGGTAGAATATTTTTACCTTATGCGACTGCCCAAGACAGAAATTTTAGGAACAGGGTTTATTTGATGAAGGTCCGCCGGGAAACCTTACATTTGGACTTTTTATTTCCTCAATGTCTCTTTTATTTAGATCGGCTCATGTTTTATTTTTTATTTCAATTTCTCTTAAAGAAACGAAAACTCTGTTCAGCTTTAATATCTTTAAAATTTATAAAATTATATTACAATAAATTTAATATTACAGAAACCGATGTGGAAAATCGCGAATGTGCTGTATCAAGATTCCGCAAAATAAATCTTTGTGGGTGTGGGTGATACTGACATTGTGAATCGATTTTATATCTTCTGAACGACTTAAGCTAGAAAGTTGAAACTTTTAACACATATACAACTTTGGGAATGCATTGTACTTTTTAATAATTAAACAAATGAAATTGTCTGATTTCAACCCATTTTCTACGACACCTTTATTAATTTCAGTACGTAGATAAGGTTCTCGAAATGGATTAAGTGAAATGAATTTGTTAAGGGGAAATCGGAAATATCGTGGAAGTGGCCCTAATGCGACTTATATAATTGCCTTGAAACAACTTATATAATTTCCCTACTGACATTTTGGGGTGATGTTGGCTCAACTACAAACCTGTGGAAAAGTAATCACCCTCTTGTACAACAAGATAACTAATTCTCATTTATTCTTTTGTACTGATTCTCTGCTCCCGCGACGGTTCAAAGAATAGGCTAACAACCTATCCCCGGAAAAAATACGTTGTGAATGTTCGCGAGAAGAACTTGGATCGCTTTACAATGTCGCGCCATAGAAGATGAGAAAAAATCGTAGTAGCAACTTGAAAAGGTCGATGAAACGAGGGCTTTTAGAAATGGAAATCTATTCGATTGCTTGGTTGTCAAACCAACTTTTTGGGATAATATTTTTGTCTAATTTCATGGTTTCAATTTTATAGTACAGTTCTCAAGGTATTAGAGAAAACCCACAAAAGATTGTGTTCTTTATTTAGAAACATACTAACATACACACAAAAACTAGCTACTAGCGCGACATCTTTTTTTTGTTCCCTTCCAAAATTTCTAGCCTACAGATGTGAAAAATATGTACTTTCTTCACGAGTGATGTATTTTGTCATATTTTTGGTCTTTTCTGTTGAACTGAAGCTGAAGGATAAAGGACAAAATCGTTATCCTTAAAAAAAAATTTCAAGGATAATTTTTATTCGTATTTTTTTTATATTGCGACAACCTCCCTCTTTAAAATAAGCCCTATTTTATTATTCTAGGATAAAAATTACCAGAAATATGAATTTTCAAAGAGGACTTGGACACCATTTTTGCGAAAACTTTAACATACTATAACTAACAAAAAAAATGAGATAGAAGCAAAAAAATGAAATCTTATTTTTTTTCTACTAGTTCTTCAAGCACAAAAATTTTCAAAAGAATCGGTGATGGTGTAAGGTCTCAAATTTCGTCATTTTTGGCGATTCTTGATGGAATGACCCAACAATAAAACTGTGATATTCTCTATGGGGTTTTATTTAGAGGCAAGTGGACACAAACGTGCTGGCTAATGGGTGGTAGATCAAGCGCATATCGTATGACCTATCCACCAGGTAGTGGGATGATATCATTCAACACACTGTCTTAAGACTTTAGATATTACATTAAGTTCTAATTGTAGTTAGGTATGTGTAATTGAAAGTATAAAGCCAACATTGCTATGAAGTTAACAACGAGAGACATTATTTAGCGTTCTAAAATCTAAGGAAAACGCCCATAAAAATATGTGCCTGTTTTTGTACCGTTTTCAAGATACGTAATTTTCAAAATTTCCTGACCCATTAACGTTACTTCAATAATTATCTTTTAATATTGTTTTGAGTAACGACATAGGCGATTTATATCCATTTCTCTAACATTATAGAAGAAATAGAAGTAAAAGCGAATTCGATCTCATTTAATAAAACTTGAACAATATCTTACATTCCCAAGGGGCTTAAAATTACAAAATAATTAAATAGGTTTCTTCCGCGATTATATTTGTAGAAGTGAAAGTGAATTCAATATCTCATTAGACCTAAGAAATATATCGGAATTCGTGAATATGTATACAACAACTTTACACCCCTTAAAGGTTGGATATCGGAGAATTTGAAAAAATATTTCTAGGCACATTGAGAAAGATCCCGGAGAAGTAAAATTAATTGAATAGCTCGACAAGATTTACCGACATTCGTGAAAACGTGGAAAAACACCCTTCACGACATTTTTCACCATTGTACGCCAATGAAAATCTGAACTTTTTTTTTCCTTAATTTATCTAGTAACACATCAACATATAGTTACTAAGTTGCAACTTTCTAGCATAAGCCGTAGAAATAAAAACCAGTTTCCTTCCGCATCAGCCTTTAGAGATATGATAAAAACATTGTGAAAACATTTACGCCTTCCTTGGGTGATTAATCAAAAAGTTCGTAATCCTAGAAACCAATTCGATATCTTATTAGACCTAAGTGATATGACGGAATTCGTGATAACGTACACAACTCTTATACAGCCCCTTGGGGGTTGGAAAGCAAAAAATCGTGAAATTTGTCACAATATATCTAACGATATTTAATTATTATATATTCCTTAAGACATAGGCTTTTACAAGCGCAAGCTTTTTAAAATCACCTAATATTGTTCTCAGGATTCAACCCCTTTATACTTGCTTGAGAGTTGAATTTAAAAAAATAAAATCCTGAAAACACTTTCTAGTCCTTTATCTAAAAAACACGTAGAAATAACATTAATCCAATATTTCAGAAGACCTAGGAGATATGGCAAAATTCGTGAATTTGCGCTGATAATTTTTTGCACCCTGTCTCCCCTTTTCTACCAAGACCTAAGAGATGTGAATATACACAAATCCAATTTCATCTTTCTGGGGTTTTTAAGTTTTGTGCGGTTCCTGAGATATTAAAACCGTAATTTTTCGTCGAAAACGCTATCCCACCTTCACGATTAAAAGTTCACTGTATACTCACCACTTAAAGGCATTCACAATCAAATACCTCAAATGTTCTGTGAGGTACGAGCTTTTCAAACACGTTTGCGTACGGCGTGTACGGCGGACTGACAGACTGTTTTGAACTTAGCGCTGAAATGACAAAAAAACAATGGAATCACTTTTACTTTATTATTTTTTAATAATAAAGTATTGTTGCGAGCTAGGGGTTCGCCGGGATTTCAAGTAAAACACAATTCGGTTAAAATAAAAATAAGTGTTTATTTATTAATCGCACTTTAAATTCTATTCGCACAATAATTCGCACTGTATGGCAATACCGCCCGCTTATACCATATATCGCTTGACTCGTTCACTTTCGTTCTCTCTCAACACGTCGCGTATATACGCTGGCTGTCACAGCCGACGTAATCAAAATTACTATCTCCCTCGCTGAAAGCTTTATCTGTTTTTATACCACTTGTCAGTGGTCGAGACTGTTCTTGAATCTTCGTTCGGTGGTGTGTGTAGAATATGCTGGAAAGCTTGAGAGCATTCCATGTGACCTTCTAGGCTGTTCCAATACATTCGATCGCATTCGCACGAAATTGGAGGGACAGCGGATCGGTAGAGCTTTAGTAGGAAAAAAACTTTTGGGGGTGTGGGGTGATTGTGAAAGGGGGTAGAAAGGAAAAAAATTCTGATTTTTATTTCTCGAAAACCGTAATGAATAGAAAGCTAAAAATTTAGGATTATATAGAGCCACTATAGAGCCATCCTCAAAATTCCATCAAAATTTTTGATAGGGGTAGCGTGGTACGGGGGTCAAAAGTGGTTTTTTATATCTCAGAAACGGCTTATGCTAAAAAGTTGAAAATTAGTACGTATATGTAGATGTGCTATTAAGAGTAATTAAAGCAAAAAAAAAAATCTGCCAACAGCCTGGGCGCAACTTTATTATTTTTTCGGTAGAAGTTCGGAATGCGATCAATTCTGAGACTCGGTGTAGGTTACTATGTGACTGAAAACCTAAAAAAAAGTTCGGAAAGCGGTTAGAATGGGGTCGCGGTAGAATACTTATGCTGCTGCCACATGTAACATATGAATTACATAATTGGGTCATACTTCGGGACGAGGTCTAAGTCGTAGTATAATATCAGTTGTTACGTGATTAGGAGATTTTTCGTGATTTGGTTTTAGGCCATTAAATGAATTCGGAAATGCATTTGTAGGTAATAATATAAAAATTCTGTGGAAGTGAAAACCAATCTGATATCTTATCAATCGTAAGAAATATGTCCAAAGCCTTACGTCCTCTTGGAGTTGAATATCTAAAAATACTGAAATAAACTTTTGACGATTATATAGGAAGCCTTAGGAAGTTAAACTGAATTCGATATCACATCAGAACTAAGAAATATATAGGAATTTGTGCAAACATATGCAACCCCCTTGCACACTCTTTGGGGTTGAATATCAAAAAATCCTGAAATGAGTTTTTAGATATATATAAAGAAAGCCCGAGGAAATAAAAACCAATCCGATGTCTTATCACTACTAAGAGATATGACGGAATTCATGAAAACCTGTTCAACCCGTTTATACCCTCTTAGGGGTTGAATAAGGAAAAAATTTGAAAACGGGTTTTAGGTGATTATTAAACAAGCCCGTGGAAGTAAAAATATATTCGATATCTAATCAGACCAGATGGACATGGCTGAATTCGTGGAAATGTATACAACCCCTTTACACCATCGTGGGGGTCAAATTTCAAAAAATCCTGAAAACACTTTCTAGGTATTTATGTGAAAAATCCGTGGAATAAAAATGAATTCAATATTTGAAAGGACCTAATAGATATAAAGAAAATCGTGAAAATATATGCATTCCATTTTCACTGATATTTTTTTTTGCTCCTCTTCTGTACGCCAAGGGATATTTGATTTTTTTTAATCAAAATTACTTTTCTAGTTGACCTACATATACACACCGAGTTTCAAATTTCTAGCATAAGCCGTTCTATAGTTAGGAAAAACACCCCCCACCCCCGTACCATACTATCCCTATACAAATTTATATTTTTTCAACATGCTACTACTATAGTTCTATCTAAATACCAAGTTTCAGCTTGATGTCATTATAAGTTCTCGAGATATAAAAATCGGAACTTTTTTTTTCACACTCCCCCAGCCTCACCCTCTACACCCACACCTTCAAAATTTGTTTTTCTGCTAGAGTTCCATTAGGCCTACTTCTGGTAAAAATTCTAAGCATCTATCGTACATCGTTCTTGAGATATGAGACGTTAGAAAAATTCTTATCCCCTCCAATTCCATACTCAACCGCCCCCTTAAAAAATTTTACTTTCAGCAAACTTTATTTGTAAACTTTAATACAGAAACCGAATTTTATTTGTCTAGTGAAATTGGTTCGTGAGATATCGTAATCTAAAGTTTTTCACCCCCCACCTCCGTACGCCACTGCCCCCACTGAAAAATTTGTTTCCAAACTATTCTACTAGTATACCCACATATGTTCATTAAGTTTTAATTTCGTGATATTAACTGATTAGGAGATATGGATTTTAGAATGTCTCTATCTCGGCTTTCGAGCGTTTCGAACGCATTATTATTCCCCCCACTCCCACACTCCTTCACCTATATCATCACTTTTTTTGCAAATGGTTCCACTATTGATGCTCTATATAAATTCCAAGTTTCAGCCTCCTAGCCTAAGTGGTTAGTGAGATCTAGAAACCAAAATTGTTCGTCTAAAACCCTTCCTCCACCTTCCCCCTCACACCCCCACCACTCAAAAGGTTGGCACTTGAACTCTACCAACATAAAAAAATTCAACTTAATAGCTGAAAGAGTTTGAGAGTTATAAGCTTTCAAACGTTTTGAGTACGGCAGACGGCGTACGGCGCACAGACGGACTGAACATTTTTTTGGCTTTTTTGGTGTCTATTAGTCATGAAACGTGGAAAAAAATTTGTTCAGGGTAGCAAATTTTTTTTTTTTTAAATTCGATAACAATACTTTATTATTAAAATAATAAAGTAAAAGTTCAGATTTTTATTGGCGTTCAGAGGTTGAGTAAAAAAAATGTCCGTGAATCCACATTTTCACGAATTTCGTTAAAACTTTTAGACATGTCGAGCTATCAAAGCAATTTAACTTCTGCAGGCTATTTATATAAGCGTCTAGAAATGTTCTCCAAAAATTTCCCGAATCCAACCCCTAAGGGGTATAAAGTGGTTGTGTACATATTCACGAATTCTGATATATTTCTTAGGTATATTGAGATTTGGAGTACACTTTCACTTCTATAAACTCTAAACATAGTCAGGGCAAAACCAATTTAAGCATTTTTCCCTATTAAACCTCCTGCGCCCAGACTGTTGGCAGATTTTTTGTTTTAATTTCGGGTTGATTACAGGAAATAAATGAGGTGGAAAGGACCTTATGATGTTATGCAGTGAAAATTTTGTTGCTTACTTATTTGTTACCATCTTAAAATTTACTTACGTACGCAGAGAAGAACAGGTTGAACATCCTTTTGTAGACGTTAAAATTTAAAAGAAAAATGTTGAAATTTTCAGCTTAAATCGTTTCAAATTTTCTATTTTTGTTTTTCACACGTGAATTGTTGAAATAGCGTGTAATTTTCAACATCATCGTCAATCAGCACCTTGCAGCGTACTTCAAAGCTGCCAAGATGTTGAAGCTGTGAGTTTTAATATCATAAATGAATTTGTTACCAACAGCTGGATTAAAAATAGAAAGTTCAATAATTTCTTTCTGGACCGACATTTCCACGCTTCTGCTTAATTTTGCTCTCATGGGAGTTAGATTTCAGCTTCCTATTTACTTCTTAAGCGGCTATCATTGATGCTGCGATGTGATTCATATCGCATCCATGCCAGGCGTCTTAATTGGACCAGTAGCGTGTGCGGCTAGAGCAGCCGTTTTAAAATCGAATAAACTACGGCCTTGGCGCCGTATTTTAGACTTAGTGCCGCTCACTATGCATTCTAAGTATTTGATACGCTCGGCGTTTCAGCAGTGCGAGATTTTCCGTCGGGACAACTTCAATTGTGCCATTAATCACGAGAGCACTTACCTATAAATCAGCCAACCTGATTCACAGTTCGAAAATTGCCGGTACACATTTCACCGGCACCGACGGTTACAAAGTCGTTTTCCACGAATGCGAATTTTTCTTCTCGTATTTTTAGAAGGGAAATAAAACGAAAGGTGCCGTGAAAAAAGCTTAAGTGTTTTCCTAGATATTTCACCTTGTTTATTCGGTTTTATTTCGTCTGATTTCTCGTCTTACTTAATTCCATGTGGCCATCAAAAAAAGTGGCAAGTCGTAACCCATTCCGCCGGCGAGCCAGTCCGACCGGAGCTGCGTAAAAAAGTGTAAATCTATAAATCGTTGACAGGTCATAAGGGGATTTGCATTCATCCCTGTCCGAGATCCGGCCCACTTAAGTTCAATTGTTGGGCTGTTTCCAACCGCACATAAAAGTCAGAAATAAATCCCACAAAAGATGAGATCCAGACCAAGACCGGGCGATTGGGATGTGGGATTTCGGCCGGGATCGGAAAAGCGTTTTGAATTTTCCATTACGAGTGGGAATTCCCGGAATCGTTGTGGTCTGAGCGGTAATTGAAAAGATTGAAAAGGGGTAGTTGAGGATTGGCTGGTGCCAGACGGTATTTTCGCAGGACTGCAGCTTAACGGCTGAACGTTTTATGAAGGCCAGTGGCTAAGATCAAAAAAAGATTTATGCTCAAAGTGTCTGAGAAGGCCGAAGTGCGAGCAAACATATTTCGGAGGGGGGGCTGAGTGCGACCCACCAGCCACCACTGGTGCAGCCCGGAAAAGTTTAATTTGATTGCCAAAAAAGTTTTGATGCCGCTACTCTACGGGGAAATAAGTTTTTCGAAACTTTCGAACCGGACGAGAAAAGTTACTCCGGTTTTATAGATGTTTTCGTTCGGACGAAATGATTTGTTTAGGGAACTGCCAAAAATCGTGCATGTAAAAAGCGGTTCTAGTTCTTCGTAGCTCACTCAATTTGCTGTTTTTCGTAAGTTTTCGAGAGCACGATGATAGATGGCGGGCACCATGAACATTAAGCTGGGTACGAGCCGGGCATGGTCGCATGTCGGAAAAAAAAAACGTTCTGGCGTTGACGGACTTTCAAACTTAATTGCCCAGGACATGTTCTAACCACTTAATTTGCAAATATTTCGAAAACTTCTTAATGTTTAGTGGAGTTAAGATAAATTAAGATGAGTTCAAGAAAACCATTTGCGTGATTTACAGATGAATCGGCCTGTTTCAGACGTTCACAAAATTATGATGAAAACTTTTGATAGAGCCATTAGTTTTTATTGACTAGACGTAGGCAGGAAGGCACATATCAATTCGAATTATTCTCAAGGCAAACGTGGTGATTAATGGATAAAGTCCTTACATTAAGAACATTCCGCAGAACCCAATTTTAGTATACTGCGAGGTACGATTTCAATTGTTCTTTGCGATAAGAAAAGTATGACGTGTGGTGGATCTAAATAATTTTTGGGTTCTTGTTTGGTGACCGATAGGAGCACAGGGTAGCAACTTCTCTGAAATTAAGGAGACATCACCCCCGAATCCCAAGTGAGAGCTCTGACTGGGCATTGTTACTTGAGAAAGCATATCTATTGGATTAGTCTCTCTGAGAGCAAAATATGCAGAATTTGCGATGACGAAGACGAAACACCAGAGCACTTCTTATGAGGGACTTGCTGACAAAAGACTTCATCACTTCGGCCAGGGATTCATGGAAATATCGATTTTCCTGACTATTCCTCTTTGAAAAATACTAAGCTTCATTAAAAGCGCAGGGATCGATGTGGAATCATAGACAATCCAGAGGGAGGTCACAATAGGCCAAACTGAGGCTTCAGTGACAGAGGTATCCAAACCAACCCCAGCGCGATATCTATCTATCTAACAGTGTTCTACTCCACAATATAGGGTCCCGGGAGACAGGATTTATTCACTTCATGAATTTTTTCTTGATTATTCGTCACCTTGTGCTTTCAAGACCACTATACTTCTTCCTGCAGAGCCTGTTCGCTAGCCTTCTTAATAATTCCAGAATAATTAGTCACGTTAAATTATTGCGCTCAAGCACCTATTTTGAGAGGACATTTCGATGGAAGATAATCGAAGGACTACCTTGATTTTACGTGTTTTTGTTTCCATTCTAATATTTGTGGGTTAAAACACGTATTTTACAGACTGTGAAAGCTGCCGAAATCAGAAGTATTTTATTGATTTTTCCCTCCCTATACATAACCTTAGTAAATATTAGCTCACGGTTTGTTTCGAATGCAATCGAACAAAGGAACGCACATTCGTTTAGTTACATAACATAACATAAATTTATTTCAATTTTTAAAAGTAGTTCGTACAATTATCTACAATTTCAGTGACCAGATCTTACATCTTTGCATCTGTAGTTACAATTGGAATTTTTACTAAAATTAGTTCTTTGTTTATTATATTAATTATTTAAATCCAAGGAAAAATTTTATAATAAAAAACCTTGCGTGTTAAATCCTACCTAACTTACAAACTAACCTACAATCTAACTTAAAATAAAATGAAAATAATTAGGTTAAATATATAAATATGTGTTATAGGAAAGATGAAATTAGCGGGTTGTCTATCAACTGGGACCGAAACAAAAATGAGGAGAGTTTGGATTCGGCCAATTCGTGTATAGTAGTATAAACACCAGCATCAGCGTGTAGTAGTCTAGTTGAAAAGTAAAAAGGTTTATTCGTCGCTATTTTAAGGCACTTATCGTTTAGTTGTACAAAATTTAAAGTACTTAGTCTCGTAATGTCATCTGTTGATGATCACTGGCTTGTAGATTGTAGATGGTGGAAGACGGTCTAAAAGCCCGATTCACTGTGGCCTCATTGGACCTATTATGATTGTCCTCCCTTATTATAACTCACTGAGGACGGTTACATCAATAAATTTTAATATGCACTTGAGTGAGTTAGACAAGAGTTCCGATGGTGTTAGGAAGTAATGTCCAAAATGTCTTCGTTTTCTGTGTGCGAGTCCTTCGCAATGGCATTGAGTCTTGCTTAATCGTGTTCAAAAACATGTGTTCCGACTAATTGAAGACGAAGCCGTTTCAGCTTCTATAAACTCCCTTGAGCATCACCGAAATGTCGGAGTACTCTGTATTTACTATCGATATTTCCATGGTAAATGTAGTAAGGAACTAAAAGATCTTATACCTCCACTCTTAGTCGCCCCCCATAACACTCGTCAAGCTTCACGTGCACACGAGTATACTGTTTAGCCGATTTCGTGGAGAACAGTCAAATTTAGGCTGTCTTTTATCACCTGAACATCAGTAATGTGGAACGAATTGTCGACCGATCTATTCCCTGATAAGTATAACCTTCAGCAGTTCAAAAAGAACGTTCACCGAGACTTCAGACGCTTCCACCCGTTTCACCGCTCTAGATCCTCTACCACACCATTTCATCCCCAACCTATGGGTGTGCAATCGCATTGAAGGGTGACCCCCTAAGTTATTACGAGGGCCGTAAAAAACAAGTTCTCTGCAGTTTCCTCTTCTTCTTCACAAAATCTGCAAATACCGTCTGAAACCAGTCCAATCAAATGCAGATGCTTTTAAAGCTTACAGTGTCTTGTAATTAGCGAGAGCTAAACCTGATTCCGACTCAATTTGAGCAAATCGAAGGTTTGCTTTTTTGGAGTGACCTTCCAAAAACAGTTTCGACTGTCTGCACCCAACCATCCCTGTCCAGTCGAGGTCAGCTTGGATGTTAATCCAGTCCAACAGTATTTCTTTTGCCGCACCTGTTGGCATTCCACAGAAAGCCACTGGTTCTGTGAACTCTAAGTCAGATCCTTTTTTATTCGTTAATATACTTAATACGAAAAACATTCACTTTTATTACTTGTGAGGTTTTCATTAAAATTTACAAAACCTACGTAAGGCCTCTTCTCGAGTTCGGATTCCAAATCTGGAGCCCCTACTTTCGTAAGGATATTGACTTACTGGAGAAAGTACAGCGTCGTGCAACGAAGCTTCCACAAGAACTTAAAACCTATGTTATATAGACAGGCTTCCAACTTTGGAGCAACGGCGGATGAGAGGTGACCTTATAGAAAAATTTTAAATGGTCATTTCAACTGGCTGAACTACAGAATCTATTCACGCGCAACAGGAATCCTCACCTTAGAGGACATATCGACAAACTGAGCAAATATAGTGAGCACGAGCACGAGCACGAACCCTTTTCGGAACTTTCTACCGAACAGAGTAGTTGATGGCTGGAATTCTCTTCCCGTGGACGTTATTGGCGCTACTTCAGGGTTGGATTTTAAAATCAAAGTAGATAGACATTTCAATTTTGGCTGAATTAACTTTTATTTTGTACTCATATTTCTATTTCTTTATTTTATTCAATTTAAATTTAATTTTTTTTTCATTTTGTTCAATTTAAACTTAGTTTTCTTCGTTATTAATTGCCTCATGAAACCGACAAATTTCCCTGTTTCGAAAATGAAGGGAATGTTGTTAGAATCACGGCTCAGTTCGGACGTAGATGAAATGAAAGTAACTGTATCGAATAAACACAAACATCTATTATCAAAAGTGAGGTCGATCGACTAAATTTCTGGATTAAACACAAAATTCGTAGGTTCTATTTGAAATTCGCAGGTTCTTAATTTGACAAAAATGTGCGTGGCATCAAACACAATACCGCGCTCGATATCACTTCCAAAGTGACCGAAAATCTCAGCTTTGATCAAGTTGAACGCACTGAGATATAACAAATGGAGACCTCGATTTGCTATCTCACATGGCCAACGTTTTTAAAATGTCAATATTTCGAAAAAGGTGTCCATGATAATCCGAGGTTCTGTATTGTTGAACAAAATTCTGATGATTCTAAACATTCATTAGATTTGAAATTGGTAATGCAAATAAAATAATTTTTGATTGAAACATTTCTTTATGTTTCTTTCAAAAATTCAATTCATTTTAAGTTTAGAGAAACTTCGAAAGTTATCCGGGGTACAAATTAAGATTGAGCCACGGATGACCTGAATCTTAAGAAGGAAAGAGTTAGTAGCACGGTTTCTGCATGTATTAAGGCGAGAAGGAAAACAATGAGAGCACCATCAGATTAGGCAACATGAAAAATGAAATCCGAATTTTTAGGTGTAATTTCGAATTGAAAAATTACCAAATAATTTACATTTGATAAATACTTTTTTGGATAAACAATGCAAGTTATTGAAAGAAAATGAGTTCATAAAATTGCAACTAAGCTGTGTAAATTTTACAGGTAATATTGGCTATCGGTATGGCGCCAAATTCAAAAATAACGTATTACATGCTCAACCGTTATAAATATTCCTGAAACTGTTATTTCTTATTTCCCAAGAAATTTATTAATAAAAAAATTGAAGTAAACTGTGAGTTATGTTATGAATTTCGAACGCAAAACGCAACTTCTCACCATCAAATCGAACAATTTGAATTGTCAGAACTGATAATTCAAATTGAAAAGTTTTTAATTTTATTTAAGTTGTTGCCCATGTTGTTCGAAATTCGAAATTTTAAGAAGAAGCGAGAGGGTACGATTTCATCGGCTTTTTCAATCTATAATAAAGAGAAATGAGCCGATGGGGTCTCTATTTATATGTATAGCTCAGTGGTTAAACGTTAGTACACAACTGCATTATCGGCTGGTGTTATTGACTGCAGTTATTTGGAAACAATCTGGCTTGAAAGGGCTCATTATAATGGACGCGCATAACGCTTGCGAAGCTGTCAAAACCTATCGAGCGTAACGCCATCGTGAAGTAAATATGAGAGCTGATCTTTCAAAACGGATGAGTCGAAACATAAGCGCATACAAATCATCTTTTTTAATATTCAATAGCCAAATAAAGGTTCATATACTCTGTCCACTCGCAGATTGTTAAGTTACCAGTAGCAAACATGGCGGACTTACCATTGCTAACATACGATTTGAAATTCGCAGTTTTTCAGGAGAAGGAGAAAGATGAAAAATGGATTGGAATGAAAGTGAGATGCAAGTGATAATAATAATGTAAACCTATTCTTTATAACTGAAACTTGGTTCAAATCTAACGACAAATTTTATAACCCCCATTATTTCATTTATCGTAACGATAGAAAAGAGGATGTAACCGGTGGTGGTGTTGCAATCGGCATCAATAGAAATATAAAACACAAAATTTTACCACACTTTCCCACTAAAATCATTGAAACTCTGGCGATTAGAATTGAGGACCTTAATTTGACAATAGTTGCTGCTTATTTTCCGGGTTCAAAACTTAACGCTCTTAAATTTAGGCTTTTTCAGGACGACGTCAAGCTGCTAACTGGACTCAATCAGAGTTATCTAGTTTGTGGAGATTTCAACGCGAGGCATAGGCACTGGAACTGTCTCAGAGCTAATAAGGCTGGCAATATTCTATTCGACGAAATGTGCAATCGAAATTTTTTCATTCACACTCCAACTGAACCAACTTTCCTATCAGCAAGAGGTACTGATTCAACACTCGATCTCATAATTAGTAATGGAATAATTCCAATCTCGCAACCGATAACCACCTACGCTCTTTCTTCACCGCATCTTCCAGTATTGTTTGCAATCGAAAAAGATGTTCCCTTATTACCCTTCGAGAACAATTCATATTCCTTTCGCAAAACTAATTGGAAGAGATTTATTAGGTATCTTACACGTCATGTGGCACTGAATAACCTAGATCTAAGCTCTATAGTAAACGCCATTGACAATATTTGGAGAGCCATTGAATACAGTACACCCAAAACAAAACCATTCATTCCCAACTACCAGCTTACAATAGACAGCGAAACCAAAGATATTATCACAAATCGTAATAACCTACGAAGACAATGGCAAATAACGAGAAATCCAGCTACAAAAACTCGCATTAATCATCTATCGAAAATGATCAAATTCAGGCTTTTCGTTCAACGAAACGTAAAGTGGAATACAATGCTTTCTGAACTCGGTAAAAGCTCTAAAAAAATCTGGGAGCTTAATAAAATTTTTAAGCGCAGAAGACAACAAAACCCTCCTCTCTTAGTCCCCGGTCACCATCTTAAAACCACCGATCTTGACAAAGCCGAACTGATCGCTGAAAATTTTCTTGCCGCTCACCATGCTTCCGAAAATCTTGGTAATCCAACCACTAATCTTACAGTTAAAACCATGGTTAAAACTATCGATTCCTTGGACGTCGACTTAACACCAAGCGATTACGTTACTCCTCGGGAACTATTTCTAGTTCTTAAACGATTAAAATCGAATAAAGCGCCTGGATTCGACCTGTTACCCAATATTATATTTAAAAACCTACCTAAAAAGGTCGTTATTTATTTAACACATATATTTAATTCGTGCTTAAAATTGGGTCATTTTCCCGGTCAATGGAAAAAGGCTATTGTAATACCCATTCTCAAACCACGAAAAGACCCTTCCTCTCCCAAGAGCTACCGACCGATCAGCTTACTCCCCGTACTAGGTAAAATCTTCGAACGTATCATCCTAAATCGTATTCACGAATTCCTGTGTAATACTGACATTTTACCTAATATTCAATTTGGTTTCAGACCCGGTCATTCAACTATTCACCAGCTGTATCGAGTTACAAGATCTATTAAAAACTCTCTTTCACGCAAAGAATCTACCGATATGGTGGTTCTCGATATAGAGAAAGCATTTGATACAGTTTGGCATGAAGCTCTATTGTACAAACTCCACACCTTCTCCTTTCCAGTGTATATTATCAAGCTAATTAAATCGTTTCTCATCCAAAGAACTTTCGTTGTGAAAGTTAAATCCACGATTTCTGTCACTCGTCAAATCCCTGCCGGCGTACCCCAGGGATCCTGTCTCAGCCCCACCCTCTATAATATATACACCGCAGATTTACCCCTGAACGACAATTGTGAAATGGCAATATTCGCGGACGATATCAGTGTTTTCTCAAGTTCGGAAAATCGGTCGGACATAACTTGTAACATTGAAGAACAACTACATGCACTCTACGAGTATTACCACAAATGGAAAATCAAAGTTAACCCTGACAAGACCCAACCAATCTTCTTTACAAGGAAACGCAATAGAAGAAATCTCCCAAACCAGCCTTTAAACTTTCATGGCCAATCAATTGAATGGTCCAGCACAGTTTCGTATCTAGGTCTCATTTTGGACAAAAAACTAACATTCCACGCACACATCGAAAGTACATGCTCCAAAATCTCTCGTTGTATCCATTCGTTGTATCCACTCATTAATAGAAGATCTCAGTTATCTAATGTAAACAAATTATTAATATACAAAATGGTAATGCAGCCTATTATTTTATACAGTGCTCCGGTATGGAATGATTGTGCTAACATTCATAAGAAAAAACTGCAAACTATGCAAAATAAATGTTTGAAACTAATCCTGAACAAGCCCTTTTATTACCCTACAATACGTCTACACGAAAATGCGGAAGTTTCAATGATTGAAGTAATGGCCAATAGAGCTAAATCTACATTTATCAGCAGATGCCAATATATATCAAATCCACTGGTTGCATGCCTCACATAGTTTATTATTATTATTATTATTATTATCCTTATTATTATTATTTTCTCCTTATTTCTTTTCTTTTATTATATTACGTTTTATTATTATTTAGTTAGTTATACGATAGGTTAAGTTAGGTTAATTATATACATAAGGTTTTTTTACATTAATTTTCCTTAATTCACGAATAATATCAAACATCTTACTGCCAAGTGCATCAACCAAAACAAACCTTAGTTGTAAAGGCTTTAGATCAGCCTAATCTCTAAACTTTGTATATGCATTTTGTATATCAGCAATTTAACTATAATAAGAATAAAATATATGAACTATGAACTATGAGATGCAAGTGTTCGTCCAGTGTCCTAAGGAAGGGACGGGAAAAAACATCCGTTTGGAGTGGAAGTCACTCACAAGGTGCATGAGTGTAGACTGCCAAATTACAGGTGCTGATTGGCTAAATGTAGCAACACAACCAGTTTTCATTACGAAAAGTTCTCAGGTTCCATATACTTTCATGCTTCCTAATACTTACTTACGATGGCGCTACAGTCCAAATCGAACCTTGGCCTCCTGAATGTGCCGCCTCCAGCCTTCCCGGTTCAGTGACCACGTCCTCCAGTTTGTGAATCTTAGCAGTGATTTGCTGTCTGCGTCAATAGAGTCCTCACAGCGCTTTCGTGGTTTTCCAACTGGTCTTTGTCCATTAACTTTTCCCTTTAGTGTACGTTTGGGGATTCTTCCGTCATCCATCCGCTCCACATGACCATCCCATTGTAACTTTTTGAATTTTATGAGGATCGATACTCCGGATTATCAAAGATGGCATACAATTCTCTCTTGTATCGTATTATTATTCCATGCATCCTGCTTCCTGCAAACCTTACAAGAATTATTAACCCCATAAATTTTAAATAAACTGAGCAGATAAGCTGAACACATAGCTAAAAAGCTATCACTTCGGGGGCCATCGATTCTTTTCATCTCCAATTACTTGTCTAATATCGGGAAACAGAACTCTGAAAGAAAAAAATGGAAAAGGGCGCCTCATTTTCATCCCCAACTTCACTTCAATTCGAGCACATCCTTTTGAAAATCAGTTCAATACTTCGGATTACCGAAATGATCAATTCCGGAAATCATATTTAGCCATTATGCCCGTATTCAACGTCCGGGATACATTCCGAAAGGACTTTTTCCACCGAAAATAGCATGGCTCCGGCCTAAGTACACCTAGCAGCTAACGTATATAAAACCCAGCCGAAAAGTATTTTGAGTAAGTAGATGTTTCGATTGCAGTTGACATCCGCCACCCCCAAAAACTTGGAAGTAAATCGAAGTTGAATGGCACAACATTAGCAACAACAACTGGCAGCAGGCCGCAAAAAAATAGAAGAAAAGTGGGTCTGACTACGGTTTAATACACGAAGGGAAAATCGACGTGAAAAACGAGACAAGAAAAACTTTTTCCCGTGCAAGAACGTGACTGGATTCATTGATTGGAATCGAACGGTAAGGACACAAGGAAGAACTCCACCACTGCCACCCACCATCGACAGCGCCACCATCGTCATCATCATCATCATCGGTCGCATTGCTCCTCTATCGGTCCCGAATCCACTTTCGCTTGTACACAAAACCTGCTGCCAATGTCGAAATTCAAACGAAATTTCCGGATCTGGAATCGGGGGTCCTGATGGCATCTATCGTACACGACCGACACGATGTCGTACTACCCCGTGAAAATGGCAAACTTGTGTTTTTCTTGTATTTTATGGGCGGAGAAGGTACCTCAAAATTCGCTTTAATGTCACCCATTAGGACGCAACATCGGCAAAAGAGAAACGACATCGGAACGAACAGAGGGATGGCGTCGGGATGCGATAAGGGATGGAGTTCGTTTTGTTTTCGAGCACTTTTCGAAGTTATCCGTAGTACGTTACCCGAATCCCAGCATATGTTTTCGTGCTCTTTTCCAGCCGCCTGGCTCCACATCCTGGAAATTCCATTCACATTTAAAATACTCGTACGCTGTCAAGGATATGGTGATACGGTCTGGCTTTATTGCGGGTACAAAGTGATATTTAAGCTTTTGTTGTAACAAAAGCGAAAACGAAGTGTTGCTGCGTGGAGCGTGTAATCTCGAGCTCACTCCACCCTCCGATAAAAAAAAAAGTGAACAACATAAAAGGCCAACGTTAAGTGAAATTAGCACCGATTTCTTTAGATCATTACGGCTAAGCCGAGCATATGTAGTCGTACGTTAGCAGAACTTGGTTCTCGTTTTTGTACACTCGACAGGATCATAAGGTAATTTATGGCACCTCCGATGTAATTTTATCCGCTTGCTCATGTACGAAAAATGGCGTGAAGTAAATTAGTGTGAGCTCAGGCCTTATGAAGGCAATTTGTGTACCGTCGAGCTCTATGCAGAGTCCTTAACCGTCTAGGACTTATCGTTCCCTACCGTGTCGGTCCTTTAGTCAAGCCGGTCGTACCTTTCCTATAATAAGATGCGAATATCACTTGAGCCTTTCTTTTATATCGCACGTCGATTTTTTATTCGGGCATTTTCATATATACTCCAGAAATCTCTTTATCTCAGGCTCATTTCCTTTTGATGTTACAAGCTTTACTCGGTTTTTCTTTTTCGCTTACAAAATTGAATTTTCAATGTGTCTATGTGTTGCCACATAAAGCAAAATGTAATTGGTTTATATTGAGATCGTCCGTTTTTCTTCAGTGATTGTATTTTATGGGTTTTTTTATGGACGTTATGAACGGAATATTAAAATAAATTATGTCGGATAAACGAGGATCGAGGATAAGGCTTCTCAGCTTACTTTTATTTGGACAAATTAAGCTTTAAATACCAAACAGACAATAAGTTGAAATTTTGGTTATTTTTACTTTATTATTTTTTAATAATAAAGTATTGTGATCGACCTGAAATTTCAAAAAAGGTTGCTACCCTGAAATTTTGTATTTACACGTTTTAGGACTAGTAAACACCAAAAAAGCAAAAAAAAAAAAAAATGTCCGTCTGTCCGCCGTAGACGCCGTACGCCGTACGCAAAATCGTTTGAAGGCACGTAGCTCCCAAACCCGTTGAGATATTAAATTGAAATTTTTATGGTGGGTAGATTGGGTGAACCCCTACGATTGGTATATTTTCGAGGGGTGGGGGTACAAGGGGAGAGGAGAGGGGAGCGTTTTAGACGAAAAATTTTGGTTTCTAGATCTCAGGAACTACTTATGCTAGGAGGCTGAAACTTGGAACTTATTTAGAACTATGATAATGGACTCAATTGCAAAAAAATTGTCGATATTGGTTAAGGGGTGTGGAAGTGGGGGGTGAAAACAATGAGTCTTTAACGCATGAAAGACGGGATTGAAACATTCTAAAATCGATATCTCCTGAACAATTGATGTCAGAAGATTGAAACTTTGTTGTTGTTCTTAGGGATACTTCAAGATTAGACAAGGGCTAAAATTTTTAGGAGGGATGGTGGGCTGTGGGGGTGGGGGGTGAAAAACTTTGGATTACAATATCTTCCGAACCAATTACACCAGGAAGATAAAATTTAGTTTGTGTATATGGCATCACAAGAGGAGTCTACCGAAACTAAATTTTTTGAGGGGTGAGGTGGAGCTCAAAAGTGGGGGGACAGCAAATTTTCAAAAAATGTAATTTTTATATCTCAGAAACCGTATTAGATATGATCTTGAAAATTTTACAGGAGTTGGGGTCGGTACACTTCTAGTAGGGGAAAAAATGTTGGTAGTGTGGGTGTTGGGGATGATGGTGAAAGGGAGTAGAAAGGAAAACATTCTGATTTTTATTTCTCGAAAACCATGATGAATAGAAAGCTAAGAATTTAGGATCATATAGAGCCACTATAGAGACATCCTAGAAAAATTGTTGATAGGGGTATCAAGGTACGGGGGAGAGGGGTGGTTTTTTATATCTCAGAAACGCCTTATGCTAGAAAGTTGAAACTTAGTACGTATATATAGATGTACTATTAGAGTAATTAAAGCAAAAAAAAGTTCAGATTTTTATTGACGTTCAGAGGTTGAGTACAAAAAATATTCGTGAATCCACATTTTCACAAACTTCGTTAAATCTTTTAGACATGTCGAGCTATCAAAGCAATTTTACTTCTGCATGCTATTTATATAAGCGCCTAGTAGCGGTCTTTTTTCGATATCCAACTCCTAAGGGGGTGTAAAGTGGTTGTGTAAATATTCACGAATTCTGATATATTTCTAAGGTATATTGAGATTTGGAATTCACTTTTACTTCTATAAGCTTTAAACGTAGTCGGGAACAAACCGATTTAAGCATTCTTCTCAATTAAACCCCTGGGGGTATTGTTCAAGTTTTCACGATTCCGAAAATCTCTTAGGTTTAATGTGATCGAATTCGCTTTTACTTCTATGAATTATTCTATTGATAAAAAATACGTAAGGAAATAAAAAAAATCTGCCAACAGTCTGAGCGCAACTTTATTATTTAATGAGTAGAAGTCAGAAACGTGTTTAATGATGAGATGCGGTGTAGGTTACTATGCGACTGACAACCTAAGAAATAACCAGGAGGCTATTTGGAACGTTACTGTGGAAATGTAAAGCGATCTAATATCTCATCGAACCTAAGAAATATGTCGAAGCTTTGAAAAGCATACAACCCCCTTACACCCATTAGGATTGAATATCAAAAGAACTGAAATTTACTTTTTGGCTTTTTTATATAGGAAACCTTAGGAGGTAAAAATGAATTCGATATATCATCAGATATGCAACCTCCTTACACCCACTTGGGGGTTGAATATCCAAAAATCACGAGAAAGTAGGAACCAATTCAATATCTTATCACTTCTAAAAGAAATGACGGAATTAGTGAAAACGTGTTCAACCTGTTTATACCCTCTTAGGGGATGAAAAAGGAAAAAACTTAAAAACAAGTTTTAGGCGATTATTACGCAAGCACGTGAAAGTGAAAAGATATTCGATATCTGATAAGACCTGGGCATATAGTAGAATTCGTGAAAATGTTTACAACCCCATTTGCACTCCCTTAGGGGTCGAATTTTTTAAAAATCCTGAAAATGCTTTCTAGGTATTTATATGAAGAAGCCGTAGAATAAAAATGAATTCAATATTTGGGAAGACCTAATAGATATGACGAAAACCGTAAAATATATGCATTCCATTTTCACTGATCATTTTTTTTTGTCCCTCTCCAAACGCCAATGGATATTTGAAAATTTTTTTTATTTAAATTAGTTTTCTAGTTGATTTACATATACATACCGAGTTTCAACTTTGTAGCATAAGCCGTTCTATAGATAGGAAAAACACCCCCCACCCCCGCACCATACTGCCCCTATAAAAAATTATATTTTTCCAACATGCTACTAATATATCTCTATCTAAATACCATGTTTCAGTTTTATATCATTATAGGTTGTCGAGATATAAAAATTGAAACTTTTTACTTTTCACCCTCCCCCACCCTCACCCTTTACACCTTCACTTCAAAAATGTTGTTTTCTGCTAGGGGTCTATTAGGCCTACTTCTGGTAAAAATTTTAAGCATCTATCTTATACTGCTCTTGAAATATGAGACGTGATTTTTTAGAAAAATTCTTATCCCCTCCACTTTCATGTTCCACCGCCCTGTTAAAAACTTTTATTTTCATCAAACTTGATTTGTCAACCTTTATACACAAACCAAATTTTATTTGTCTAGTGCAATTGGTTCGTGAGATATCGTAATCTGAAGTTTTTCAGCCCCCACCCCCGTACGCTACTGCCCCCACTCAAAAATTTGTTTCCGATCAAGTCTCCTAGTATACCTACAGATATTCATTAAGTTTCAATTTTGTGACATTGACCGTTTAAAAGATATGGAATTTAGAATGTGTCGATCTCACCTTTTTTGCGTTTCGGACGCATTATTTTTCCCCCCACTCCCAAACCCCTTTACCTATATCGGCAATTTTCTTGCAAATGGGTCCGCTACCAAAGCTCTATATAAATTCCAAATTTCAGCCTCCTAGCATAAGCTGTTGCTGAGATCTAGAAACCAAAATTTTCCGTCTAAAACACTTCCCCCTTCTCCCCCCTTACACCCCCACCTTTCCAAATTTGGTCACTTCAGGGCGCCTACCCACTCTACCCAAGAAAAAAAATTGAACTAAATAGCTCATAGGGTTTGGGTGCTACGAGCCTTCAAACAATTTTGCGTACACCGGTAGACGTACGGCGTACGGCGGACAGACGGACTGAAATTTTTTTTTTTGCTTTTTTCGGGTCTACTCGTTATGAAACGTAAAAAAACAAATTTTGAGGGTAGCAAATTTTTTTTTTTTAAAAATTGATAACAATACTGTATTATTGAAATAATAAAGTAATATACTTGCAAAATCCCTGGAGAGTGCCAAAGAAATATTTGTAATCCTTGACTCGGTAGTAACGAAAACAAAACCACAATCATGACACAAACTAGGAAAAACACGCCAATCAGACAAAATATTACAGTAGAAGACTTTGTATATTTTGGGGCAAATATATCAAAGGATGGAAGCGAATCCATCGAAATTAAAAGAAGAATAATGATGGCAACTAAGACGTATTATTCGGTACTCCCAATAATTAAAAACAAAAATGTGCATAGGAAAGCAAAGCTTAAACTATACAAAACAATTATAAGACCTGTGCTATACTATGGCAGCGAAACGTGGACATTGACTCAGGCGTCCGAAAAATTAGTTAACGCCTTTAAAAGAAAAGTCCTCAGAAGAATCCTCGGACCTGTGAGGGAAGACTCGATCTGGAGAATACGATACAATAGAGAATTGTATGCCATCTTTGATAATCTAGAAGTATCGATCTTCATGCAATTCAAGAAGCTACAATGAGCTGGTCATGTGGAGCAGATGGATGACGGAAGAATTCCCAAACGCACACTAAAGCGAAAAGTTAATGGCCAAAGCCCAGTTCAAAAACCACGAAAGCGCTGGGAGGACTCTATTGACGCAGACAGAAAAACACTCCTGAGATTCACAAACTGGAGGACGCGGTCACTGAAACGAGAAGGCTGTAGGCGGCACATTCAGGAGGCCAAGGTCCGATTTGGACTGTAGCGCCAGCGTAAGATAAGATAAGATAAGATAGTACCAAATATCGATAAATAAAGTAGGGACTGATCTTAAAATACCAGAACCAATATTGCAATCACATAGTAGGCTTCTGTAGCACTGTAACTCGTTCACATCTTCCCAGAGATCGAGGTTTTGATTGCCACTTTGGACAAGGTCCTACGCTTTTCGATTCCCTCACTTTTTAACAATATCGATTCTCGAAAAACCCATTCCCAATTATCCTTTCATAACCTTACTTCTCTTCCCTTGCTAGAGCTGGAAGATTGACTAAGAATCTAACTCCGAAGAATAAAACTTGGTTGAGAAGCTTCGATCGAAAACCTTAGATCTGACTAAGGGTCGACCGTAATCGGATCAGAGAAACATAATCGAAGAAGCCATGACTCAGTTTTGTTGTTGCTCTAAGGAATCATCTTTTTACAGTTTAGAAATTGTATCGATCAAACACAACCTTATTGGCGCAGCCGGTACCGAATTAACTCAGAAACACCAGTTCTCATAACTTACACAGGATAACTATCAAGTTATTATAACTTATGCCGATGTCTGTCCGACCACGTGCAGTCAAAAAGTTAAAGGGTATTGTCGCTAATTCAAATTTTCCAAATTTCAAGTCGTCAAGACGTCTAAGATAGAAACTCGTAACAGAATTACATTTTAACTCAATTGTAACTTTGAGGTTGCTTATAAAATCTTCAGCCGACCGAAAATATCGGTTACCCATTTAATTACTAGCAACCAACTTTTTAGTTATTTCTGTCACATCCCTAACTTTCTGGTTATGAAAATAAAGTTGTGCCGACTTACGTCATTTATCGAAAAATGTCAATCAAGTTTTACATTGATTTAAAAGAAAATGAACAATACTCTAGACATATGTATATATCCCGCTTTTATCTGTTGTTTTTATTTGGATGTAAATAGAACCACTAAGTTATTTTGCGACTTCCTGGTTAGGAAACCTACTTGGAAATTATTTAAAAAAGCCAAATTGGTTGCAAAAATTACTAAAAATTTATTTATATTACTTCTTAGTTGCGAATATGACTCAAAAGTTATTTCTTAAACTTTCTGGGCCATGTGATATGTTCCGTCCCTCGTCGTTCGCTGCGAACGAAATCGACGTTGTCGCTATTTTGATATGATGTAAACCGATTCGTCGTCATTTTTGACATTTCAATGACGCACAATTTAAGCGAGAACGACATATGTAGTTACGAATTTCCATACTGAACGTGGCAACGTTCATCGACACTGTCGAAACGAACGTTGCGACGTTCGTTACATCATACGGCCTCTGCTTATATATGTATATTTATATACTTAGAAGTTATTTGGGTGACTGTCTGGTCATATTTGCATACTAGAAAAGTCATTAAGTCGAATCCGAATTGCTCTTATAATTGCAAAAACCATTTTTATAGTTTTCTTACTAATGGAGTAGTTAGCGACCATACAGTTAGATATAATAAAAATATTATATTATATATAAATAAGTTTTATAATCAGTTTGGGTACAGAGTTATTTTGCAACTAATTTTTCTTAAGAAAACTTAAATCAATAACTAATTGATCGCAAAATAACTTAAAGGTTGTATAAATAACCAACTATAAATTTTTTGTGATCCTCACAAGTCGGAGCAGTGTTGTGGTATCGTCCAAAAGGCATATTTAAAATTGGTCGACCCGATGGCGGTACGACGTCAGCACAACATTGCGCATCCAACAAGATGTTATTTTCCCAATTTTGACACGACGTCGGAGTGACTAATCCGTTTTACTTTGGAGGAGAGATGCGACCAGCGAAATACATAAACCTCTCGTACGAGTACCTTCTACCTTGAAACTTTTTATATTCGCGCTTTGGGATTAAAAAGGAAAAAAGTGCACGTCCACTGATTGTTTCGAGGTATGCAATTTAAAAAATTGAACCAATGAATTGGAAGGTTAATTTCTTAGAATGCCTAACATGAAATAACTAGTGGTATATTTCAACATTGATCGCGTCCCGGAATATAACTCAAAACGTTATTAGTGTTGTTACTTAAATAGCGTGGTAACCCAAACAACATATCCATTACATCAAAGTTTCCAGAAAAAATACAACCTTCCAGTATCCAATTAGAATAGCGTAAAAAAAGCTCTATATACTTTTCGCACATTCTACACACTTCTTTCATGTTTTGCATACATTACGAAATCACTCGAACGCACACACATGCTGTTTATAAGCGTAGCAGCATTTGTACGCGAGGATAATTTTTTTTACTACGAAAGCGAGATGACGATCAGTTTTACTAAAAATTGACGGAGTGATTTTCATTGATAATTGTGACCGTGAAAGAAGAATTGCCAAGTGTAACAATAATTAAATGCGTTTTAATAAATCGATTTGTTGTATTATTAATCATATCGAATTGTGTGTTTACTTGAAATCTTGGCTCGCGATTTGAAGGATGGTAGTGGCATTTGCAATTGTGTTGCAGCCCGTCTTAATCGTTTCTCTAATTTCATACCGAAAAATAAAAAGTAGCGACCAAACTGTTTTTTTTGTTAATATTCGTTTCTTAATTTACGTATTGTTACGTGTAAGCCTGGCAACCGCGCAACCGTACAACTCGATCGTTACACATAATGAAAACAACAACAACCGAATACCTAGTTGCAAAATAACCCAATTAGAAATAAGGCGAAACGGCACGGTTGTATCTCTCTTCTTATCGAATGCTCTCCAATATACTAGAATCCTCTGCACACACCACTGAACGAAGATCGAAATCAAAGGCTCTGAAGCTTTCGAGAGTATTCCACAACTGAACGAACGTTCAAGTACACCGGTGAACATTTAAGACTGCAACCGCCTAGTATATAAGCAGGTGAAGCGTTCAGCGAGGACACAGTAATTTTGATTACGTCGACTGTGACAGCCAGCGGGTACACGCGACCGTGTTGAGAGAGAACGAAAGTGAACGAGTCAAGCGATTTATGGTATAACCGGGCGGTATTGCCATACAGTGCGAATTATTGTGCGAATATAATTCTGTGAATTAAAGTGCGGATTAATAAATTATCACTTATTTTTATTTTAACCGAATTGTGTTTTACTTGAAATCCCGGCGAACCCCTAGCTCGCAACAGTATCTTTATTTCATTTATTGGCATTTTTATTTATCTCTGTTTATAGTATGAATATTTTTTTTTTAAATATTTTAATGGAAATACCCTCTTTTTTACTGACTTTACTTTCCCAATTTTCTTTAACTCTATTTATATTTAGTAATTTTTTCATATTTTCATGAAGCATTCAATTAAGATATGCTCCATAATTAGTTAGCTTTAATACCAGTACAAAGTATTATTTGGGGAGCACATGTGACAAGTTAAGATGAGCTTAGCCCGATATCAACATTCTCAATGAGTATGTTGATATCGTATTCTTCCAGACTTTCTGTTATAGCTGTTTGGATATTCTACTAATGAGACAACCATCACCGATCTCGTACTAATAAATTAAATTTCCATGCATGTCACATTTTCGAATTTAAACGATTTTCCATCGCTCTTGACGATGAATCGATGACTGCAAGCTAAACCAAGCTGCATACATTTTTCTGATAAAACTCATAATGAAAACACTATTCAATTTGAAACCAAATCATTCCAAAATGAGGTAATTAGGCCGGCAAAGCAAATTTTATTCATCCGATTGAACTTCTTCACGAATGGTTTTATTTATTATTGATAATTATTGGATGATGGTAATTGCTCCTGTTTCACGTAGTAGCAGACTATATTATTGGCGCAGCCGGTAGCATGTACCACTTGACTTAGTGCAAACAAAAACTAGATAGAAAGATTATTTTGATACTCTTGGTAAAGGTCAATTGATTTTGGGTATAAAAACCATGGAAAAACCTTCTCTGTTCAAGCTTAAAAAAATTACAACAATGGCATCTTGGGAAACTCTTTTGTGTCCCACAACAACAACCTGGCGAATTCCAAAAATTGTGTTTCCTTAAAACTCAGTTCATAGACGATATAAAAATCTTTCAACAGTTTGCGCTTAATTTTCTTATTTTTTGGGTAGAAGTCTGGTACGCGTTTAAAGCTTAGTTGCAGCCTTGTATTCCATTTTTTCTTCGAATGGCTACACTATCAGAGCTCTATATAAATTTCAAATTTGAGCTTCCTAAGCGTTTTCAGAGTGAAAAGTGTTTAGTTTAGTTTAGTTGATTTTTTAGTTGAACTTACTAAGAGACAAATCTGCTGATCATGTCTAAAATACAAAATTTTCCTTTGTCTTACAATATTAGACTTAACCGAACCTACTAAGCATTTCTTATCGAATCTCTCGAATGTTGCTTCTAACCTCAATAACTTTCTTCACGTTATGCTGATCCTTGACATTAATCGTACCCAGCATAACAGCCTTCCGCAATAAATTTGGCTGTTTTGAACCCTTTTAAAAATCCTTAAAAGCGAAAAAAACGACTACCCTTAGTATGATAATAATCTTTTGAATCATAAGAGGGCAATTTTACGAGCCTATTACTTGCACAATAAATGCGCTGTAAGAAGAAAAAAAAACTGCCCCGAAAAGCAAATGGAAAATCCCGAAAACTTAGCCATCATAAAAAAATCAAAGGAACGATTGTCCGAAATAATGGCGCCCCAGAGAAATCCTACATGGTATAATGTTGCATATCGATAGCCCTATTCTATCATAGGCCACACATAGAATCTAATATTCCAGAAAAAAGGGTTCGGAAAAAGGCAAATATGAGTGAAGCTACTTGAGACCAATTCCCTGCATTTAAATCACCTCCTGAATATGATTCGTCCGCACCTCAAGAGATCGATTACGGGACGGCATGTATTGGTTTTCCGTTTTGATGGCGTTTTATAACGAGATATTGTGCGTATCTCATCAACATACCCGGGCACGTAAACTTCTCCGAAAAGGATCAATCATAGGCATTAGTACGGGTAAGAAAAACGCATTAAGGGTTGAAGGATGCGTATCACATATCGTCCGAATGAACTACTCGACTCCAAGGCGCAGCAACGCTCCATCGTAGGGATCTTTGCTCGAGGGCTAAGTTATTGAGCCGACTCCCCTCAATAAAATCGGGTAGAGTTGGGTCCTGACACCCGGAGTGCCCCAAAGGGAGATATCTAACCGAATTAATCTGTAATTAGATTCTGTGTGGTTGCGAATTGAATAATTTATCGACAGACAAAAAAAAAATCGAATTTTCACCAAAAAGGAGCAGAAAAGGACGATGCTTCCCCCGAAGAAATAAAAAAAAATCAATTTTTGGTCTACGTCACCGTAACGTGCTGTTCCTACAAATTATTTTACCACTCAATTTTTTCCCCCCCCCCCGTATACCGTGACATCCTAAATTTAGCATTAACCCTCAATTTCAAATATTGTATCGAACCCTCACGCCATTGCCGCCGGTATTTTACTATGGCTAAAAGAGGCTACGGCTGGGCCTTGTGTCCACTGGTCCCTTAGTCCCTGGACTAAACACCGGCAGTCCGACTAAATAGGCTTAATTGAAATTTTATGGCCCCAATAACATTATCGAGGCCATGGAATAGGGGATGGATGGTAGCGGTTTTAGAGTACTCTTCACTCAGCTCAATACCATTTATAATCAACCACTTGAAAATGTTTTAGTCCTTCGAAGAATTTTCCTACCCGAGGAGAAGGCTTTCATCCCCCAAAAATCCGTTGGCAAGGAAGACATCTCCTGTTTTCTGTTTTATTTAAATTGCGATGTGATTCGAGCTAGACCCATTCCGATTTTCCGCTTTTTTTATTTTTCAAACCATTTCTTTCCATTTTCCCTGTTATCGGTCTGTGGTTCCAGGGAAAATTTATTAGGCATTTTTGGACAGTTCTGCCTATCGTAATGGCATTGGAATTATTGTGCCGGGCTGTAATCGCACATATCTCCTCCAATCCTTAACATCTTTAAAAAATTGCCAATTAGATCAAATGCGAGTGATAAATGGTTATGGCCGTAATTCGCTGATGACAATGGACAATTGGAGTTTATCTGTGGAATTGATCGGAAATGATTAGTTTGACCGCATATCAGAGGAAGCTGAAGAAGCGATAACTGTTTTATATGCCTATCAAAAACTTGTGCAGACTTCGTTTTTAATTGAGCTGTAATTTGAGTTGGCTTTGGGTATGGCTTGAATTATGGTAGATATGGACTATAAATTAGAGATGAACAGTTCACTAGTGAACTACTCTAAGGGCCATTATTACGATCCTCTGTTAAACTCTGTTAAATTTTGTATGAAAATCTATCAGTTAAAGTCCCAATTAGTACGTAATTGAACATCGTAGGAACGGGCCTTAGAGAACACTTCGTTTAAGTGAGTAAGTGAAGTAACTCAGTCATTTTGGTGAACTGCAGTTCAATCCGAAAGAAAGAACAAAGCCTAACAGAGTGATACGTACGAACACGGTGGAGAAGAAAATCCACACACACCAGCACATCTGAACGACTAACTCACTAGTGAGTGACTATTGAACGACTGGTTGAATAACCGGTTCATGACTTTAACTCAAAATCATCAAGGACTTGGATAGATGAAACCATGGGATGTATTTTTAGGTGGCTATTCATTTGAACTTCATGTAATCATTGCAATTTAATTATTGTAAAATGGTAGATATCATAGGAAAGTAGAATTGCTCAAACTATTTGTCACATTAGTCGGTTTAGCGGTAAAACCCACTTCGGTCGATATGTACGTTCTGTTGGTAGGTTTACTAAGGAAATACTATGAAGACATGACGAGAAGGCGATCGCCACAATTGGAGAAGTAAAATAACGTTTCACTAGGAGTCAGTTACATGGATATAGTCTATATTGCCATATTTCAAGGTTTCCTCCATGTATTTATCATTCTCAGATTTTTACTAGGTACGATAGGTGAACTGTTAGAACGTTCTCATAATGGGGAAAGAATTAATTTTGAGACTTAAGTTAGTTTTTATATTCAAATAATTTAAGTGAACTGCTTTTGCTAGAGATTTGAAACATTTGCAAAAGAAACGCGTAGAACCAAGCTACAGAAAAAAAACTGCAGTCACGATATGTTGAATCCCATCGTATGATAGGTACTCTACATGAAATACTGAACTACGATTTATATTGTAGTTGGGGATAAAGTTGAATAAGGAGTTCGCATATATAATAGTTGGTTCTTTATAAAGCACTTTCTTACCTGGAACTATTTAAAAAAAATGTGCCAACAGTCTGGGCGCAACTTAATTATTTTATGGGTAGAAGTTCGAAACGTGCTTAATACCTTAGATGCGGTGTAGGTTACCATGCAACTGACAACCAAAAAACAAAATTCCAAATAGCCTCCTGATTAGTCCTTAGGTTATCAGTCGCATGGTAACCTACACCGCATCTAAGCATTAAACACGTTACGGATTTCTACCCATAAAATAATGAAGTTGCGCCCTGACTGTTGGTAGATTTTACTTTATTATTTTTTAATAATAAAGTATTGTTATCGACCTGAAATTTCAAAAAAGTTTGCTACCCTGAAATTTTGTATTTACACGTTTTAGGACTAGTAAACCCCAAAAAAGCAAAAAAAAAAAAAATGTCCGTCTGTCCGCCGTAGACGCCGTACGCCGTACGCCGTCCGCCGTACGCCGTACGCAAAATTGTTTGAAGGCGCGTAGCTCCCAAACCCGTTGAGATATTAAATTGAAATTTTTATGGTGGGTAGAATGGGTGAACCCCTACGACTGGTATATTTTTGAGGGGTGGGGGTACAAGGGGAGAGGAGAGGGGAGCGTTTTAGACGAAAAATTTTGGTTTCTAGATCTCAGGAACCACTTATGCTAGGAGGCTGAAACTTGGAACTTATATAGTACTATGATAATGGACTCAATTGCAAAAAAATGGTCGATATTGGTTAAGGGGTGTGGAAGTGGGGGGGAAAACAATGAGTCTTTAACGCATGAAAGCCGGGATTGAAACATTCTAAAATCGATATCTCCTGAACAATTGATGTCAGAAGATTGGAACTTTGTTGTTGTCCTAAGGGATACTTCCAGATTAGACAAGAGCTAAAATTTTTAAGAGGGGTGGTGGGGTGTGGGGGTGGGGGGTGAAAAACTTTGGATTACAATATCTTCCGAACTAATTACACCAGGGAGATAAAATTTAGTTTCTGTATATGGGCTTACAAGAGGAGTCTACCAAAACTAAATTTTTTGAGGGGCGAGGTGGAGCACGAAAGTGGGGGGATAGCAATTTCTCAAAAAATTTAATTTTTATATCTCAGAAACCGTATCAGATATGATCTTGAAAATTTTACAGGAGTTGGGGTCGATAAATTTCTAGTAGGGAAAAAAATTTTGGTGGTGTGGGTGTAGGGGGTGGTGGTGAAAGGGGGTAGAAAGGAAAACATTCTGATTTTTATTTCTCAAAAACCATAATGAATAGAAAGCTAAAAATTTAGGATTATATAGAACCACTAAGGAGACATCCTAGAAAAATAAAATTTTTGATAGGGGTATCAAGGTACGGGGGAGAGGAGTGGTTTTTTATATCTCAGAAACGGCTTATGCTAGAAAATTGAAACTTAGTACGTATATGTAGATGTGCTATTAGAGTAATTAAAGCAAAAAAAAAGTTCAGATTTTTATTGGCGTTCAGAGGTTGAGTCAAAAAAATGTCCGTGAATCCACATTTTCACAAACTTCGTTAAAACTTTTAGACATGTCGAGCTATCAAAGCAATTTTACTTCTGCGTGCTATTTATATAAGCGCCTAGTAACGGTCTTCAAAATTTTTCGATATCCAACCCCTAAGGGGGAGTAAATTGGTTGTGTACATATTCACGAATTCTGATATATTCCTAAGGTATATTGAGATTTGGAGTTCACTTGTACTTCTATAAGCTTTAAACGTAGTCGGGAAAAAACCGATTTAAGTATTTTTCTCAATTAAACCCCCTGGGGGTATTGTTTAAGATTTCACTGATTCCGAAAATCTCTTAGGTTTAATGTGATCGAATTCGCTTTTACTACTATGAATTATTCTATTGATAAAAAAAATACGTAAATAAAAAAAAAAATCTGCCAACAGTCTGGGCGCAACTTTATTATTTTATGGGTAGAAGTCCGAAACGTGTTTAATGATGAGATACGGTGTTGGGTACTATGCGACTGACAACCTAAAAAATAACCATTAAGCTATTTGGAACGATATTTTTTAGGTTGTCAGTCGCATAGTACCCAACACCGTATCTCATCATTCAACACGTTTCGGACTTCTACCCATAAAATAATAAAGTTACGCCCAGACTGTTGGCAGATTTTTTTATTAATTAACGTATTTTTTTTATCAACAGAATATTCCATAGAAGTAAAAGCGAACTCGATCACATTAAACCTAAGAGATTTTCGGAATCAGTGAAAACTTGAACAATACCCCCAGGGGGTTTAATTGAGAAAAATACTTAAATCGGTTTTTCCCCCGACTATTTTTTAAGCTTATAGAAGTAAAATTGAATTCCAAATCCCAATATACCTAAGAAATATATCAGAATTCGTGAATATGTACACAACCACTTTACACCCCCTTAGGGGTTGGATATAAAAAAATTAAATTAAAATTACATTTTTTATAATTTGGTTTTCTGAGAAAAACTATATTGATCACTGAATTTTTAGGGTTGACGTAGCAAAAATTTGTGTTTTCGAGTAAATATCTCAAGATTGGGTGCAGTTACAATTTAGACTGACATCAAATGAAAGGTAATTTGATTCCCTAAACAACAAGTTATAACACTTTGCCTTGTGATTATTTGTTTTCAAGATATAACGTTTTAAGCGAGTGAGGGTACCGGACAAAAACACTTTTCTTAACCACCCTGTTATTCCACTGATATTAATAATTGACTCACCCTGTAGAACAATTTTTTTCTCCAAATATCCAAGGTGGCAAACGGAGTACCAAACACCCTGTATAAGTTTAATCTATTTGTTTTAAAGCCACAAACTTCACACTTTATAAACATTATTTTCTTTTTAAATTTTAAATCACGCCTTACACAAAACCGCGAAACAAGTGAATTAAACAAAGAAGCGGTCAAGTTCACAAATATCACAAAAACAACTTATTACGCATAGAGTATCAAAATTAAATGCAAAATGCATAATTTTATGCACAATGATCATTTTTACACATTAAATGTGGAAAATTTCATGCGTTGTTGCAATGTTACTACTATCTAGTCAGTAAATTTATGAATTAAATGTGTAAAAATACAAAGTTTAAAGAATTACTCTCAATTTTGTTAAATTTAATGAAAATTCGTAAATTTACTACCTAGATCAATGCGGAATATTTTACTGCATTGAGGATAGTAATTTTCACAAAATTTTTTACTGTGTTAATCAAAAAAATTTCTATGTAAATGAATTAATCGGAATTTGTTAAAGTTACCTGATGTTTACCGTGTAGCTTTAGAGTAAATTCCCGGTATTTTTCGAATAATAACCAGAAGATCAACACTCGTTTCAACCCACAAAAAATTTCAAATTCATTTAATAACCCCAGTTTCAATTTAAGTAGAAATCCCGCATTTCGCGCTGAATATCTCGCGATGTACTTCGGTCTGGCTGCCGTAATGTTTAAATTAAATTCAAATTCTTTGAACTTATTTCGGTAATGTATTTTAAATTTTTATTTTAAATGCCTTCTAAGTCATACGCTTTGCTACACCTTCTAGACGTTTTCTTTCATATATTCCGTCCGATAATTGAATTACAGTTTGCTTTCGCAGAAAATTCATTCCGGCGCGTGAAATGTAAGAAAACGCTTTTGAAATCATCCACACATTTTCCCGAGGAAAGAAAATTTCAATCGTCTTCGCAGTATTTTCCCCCGTACGTACGAGTACATATATACCGTGAGCACACCTCTTCCTTAAAGCATCAAGAAGCAAATAATGAGATGAAAGTAAACCGGAATCTCGCCTATACTACGGCCGTATACCCTTAAGCACCGTACTAAAAGCCTAATTTCATCCAACAATAACACTAAGCTCTAGCTCGCCTGGAGGGTGGATTTGGCACAACTCCAACCCCTTTTTTCGTCCTAAGTGTATCCGCCGTAGAACGAGGCACTAAGGACTATTGGGAAAATAATCGCAGAGAGAGAGAGTTGTGTAGTCTTCGATAGAAAGGAATCGGAAATTCCTGCCAAGGAGATAGGTACACATTGAAAATGTGAAGGTCCTATTAGGGAAATTGAGTTTTTCGTTCCATGACGGATCCATAAAGAGATTAAACATGAAAACTTTCCGAACTTCAAAAGGAACTTCCACCCGGGCTTCGATGTAATAAACGTAAAAAGTTTGTTTACTCAACTCCCCATCGCAGCAGAGTGGAGCTATTTTCCTCTCGTAGCGTTCTAGCTTCAAAGGATAATCGATGAGGCGGGGACGAACTGGAAGGACTCGTTCAGCTCGGTCAAATATAAAGCGATCAGAATGTGAGATGTAATTTGACGAAGTACCTGGCAGCGTGTCCTGTGTCTACTCGACGCTCACGTATCAAGGCCCATGCTACGTCCTCGTACGTGGAGAACGACAACCGAAGGATACGGGGTGTAGGAGATGTTTGTCTTTCACTAGAAAAGAGGAACCCTTCCGTTCCACGACCCCCAAGTGCATAACTTCAAAACAGAGACGTCATGGCTCCAACCACCGACCCGTAACAAATTAAATTATTGAAAAAAAACCGGAATTTTTTGACGGTCTGGTAAATAATTTTTGTATTTTGTAGACAACAATATTTTTGCAGAAACCAAGTCAACATCAATTACTTAAGATGATTAATTTTTGATTTCAGTGTTTTAGGGAAGGTAGAGAAGAAAATAAGAAAGAAGGACAATTGAATACAATCGCTTAAATTTATTACAATCGTAGAGTAAACAAACAAACCCCCGCCCAACTTTGAGTCCTTGCCGTGGAATTGCTTCGAATATACAATTTTACTTATTCTTGTGTTGTGGAGGCTACCATAGTGTCCTCGTGAACTTTCTTTCACTATCAGGAGACTAACTCCAATAGAGGTCCTACTTAGAGCCAGCAGCCCTTCAACACTTCTGCAGCCCATGGCCGACCCTTTGATGCAGAGGAGGGTCATCCTTTTTCTATCACACCCTGAATTTAAATAGTAGAATTGATATCTTGGCTGCCTTCATCATAGCACCAATCAAGTCTATGCGTGAAAATGGCATTCAATCAAATCCTTGAGGTCCAATTTAACCTCCTCCACCAATTCGAAATGTATGATTTAAAGCTGATAGAGTTAGCCACAAGTTCCAAAGGTTTTGATCTCATGATCGACTTTAAAGGACGAAACAGAACAGCGAAACAGGATGAAAATTGACACTCAAATTTTCCACCATGTCAAATCCTGGCGGAAGAGTCAATTATTTTTCGGATTAAAATGGGATACGAGCCTTTCTATGAGCTTGATTTTATGGAAATAGTTTTTTTTAGGAGCCAGCTGTCGTTGATCCAAGCTGATTTATATATTGATGCGGGCTTTGTACCTTAAGTCATAAACAATGCAGGAATACAACAGCAAAAAAAAAAACATCATAATGAAAATAGAGTTCACGCTATTTTGGTCATCGACATGTAGTCGATTCAGAGGAAATTATAGAAGTCGAATTAAAATCGATTTCAAGAGCAGAACCTTCAAATAAATTGATGGCTATCACATGACGGAGCGATAAAGGTCGAGGATGTAATACAGAGGGATTGGAATTGGGATTGGGAATCAATTACTCTACTCGCTGGAGTGAACATGTATTATTCTCACTGGATGGAAGTTAGGAAATCGTAGAGCAGAAAATTCACTAAGTTTACTGGTAACGCATTAGCAAGTTGTTTTACAAAAATTCTGGAGTTAAATAATTCAAGCGGACTTTCTAATCCGGGAATATATAAATTTTTTGAAAATGAGGCATTTAGTTGGTTCATCCTTGTCACTCCCATCTTTTTACTTTATTATTTCAATAATACAGTAGTGTGAGCGATTTTTTAAAAAACAAAATTTGCTACCCTCAAATTTTTTTTTCACGTTTCATTACTAGTAGACACGAAGAAAGCAAAAAAAATTTTCAAAATTTTGTCCGTCTGTCCGCCGTACGGCGTCGACCGCTGTATGCAAAATCGTTTGAAGGCTCGTAGCTTCCAAACCTTTTGAGGTATTAAATTGAAATTTTTTTTATGAATAGATTGGGTAGGCCATTTGAAGTGACCATATTTTTATAGATGGGGGTGTAAGGGAGGAAGTGCAGGAAGCGTTTTAGACGGAAAATTTTGGTTTCCAGATCTCAGCAACCGCTTACGCTAGGAAGCTGAAACTTAGAACTTATATAGAGCTTCAATAGTGAATCAATTTGCAAAAAAAATTGCCGATATGGGTGAAGGGGTATAGGTGTGGGGGGAAAAATTATGCGTCCGAAACGCAAGAAAGCCGAGTTCGACATTCTAAAATCCATATCTCCTAAACGGTTAATGTTACGAAATTAAAATTTTATAAATATCTGTAGGAATACTAGGAGAATAGATCGGAAACAAATTTTTGAGTAGCAGTAGTGTCACACGGGGTTGGGTGTGAAAAACTTAAGATTACGATATCTCACGAACCAATTGCACTAGACAAATAAAATTCGGTTTCTGTATAAAGGTTGACAAATGAAGTTTGCTGAAAGTAAAATTTTGTAAGGGGGCGGTGCAGCATGAAAGTGGAGGGATTAAAAAATTTTCTAAAAAATCACTTCTCATATCTCAAGAACAGTGTAAGATAGATACTTAAAATTCTTACCAGAAGTAGGCCTAATAGACTCCTAGCAGGAACAAAAATTTTGGGGGTGAGGGTGAGAGAGGGGATAGAAATCTGAAACTTGGTATTTGGATAGAGCTATAGTAGTAGCATGTTGGAAAAATTTATTATTATTATAATTTTTTGTAGTGGTAGTATGGTACGGAGGTGAGGGATGTTTTTCCTATCTATAGAACGGCTCATGGTACAAAGTTGAAACTCGGTATGAAAAATTTTCAAATATCCTTTGGCGTTCAGAAGGTGGGGGCGAAAAAATTGATCAGTGAAAATGGAATGCATATATTTTCACGATTTTCGTCATATCTATTAGGTCTTCCCAAATATTTAATTCATTTTCATTCTACGGCTTCTTCATATAAATACCTAAAAAGGTTTTTCAGGTTTTTTTGAAATTCGACCCCTAAGAGGGTGTAAAGTGGTTGTATTATTTTTCACGAATTCTGCCATATACCCCAGGTCTGATCAGATATCGAATATCTTTTCACTCTCACGCGCTTGCGTAATAATCGCCTAAAACATGTTTTTAAGTTTTTTCCTTTTTCAACCCCCAAGAGGGTATAAACGGGTTGAACACGTTTCGAATTTCGTCATATCTTTTAGAAGTGATAATAAATTGAATTGGTTTTACTTTATTATTTTTTAATAATAAAGTATTGTGATCAACATGAAATTTCAAAAAAATTTGCTACCCTGAAATTTTGTGTTTTCACGTGTTAGGACTAGTAGATCCCAAAAAAGCAAAAAAAAAATGTCCGTCTGTCCGCCGTAGACGTAGTACGCCGTACTCAAACCCGTTTGAAGGCGCATAGCTGACAAACCCGTTGAGATATTGGGTGAACCCCCACGATTGATATCTTTTTGGTCGGGTTGGGATGTAAAGGAAGAGGAGGGGGGCGCGTTTTAGACGAAAGATTTTGGTTTCTAGATCTCAGGAAATGCTTATGGTAGGAGGCTGAAATTTGAAACTTATGTAGTGCTATGATAGCGAACCTGGTGATAAAGGTTGAGGGGTGTGGGAGTGGGGGGAAAACAATGAGTCTGAAACGTTCGAAAGCTGGGATTGAAGCATTCTAAAATCCATATCTCCTGAACCGTTGATCTCAGAAGTGTGAAACTTTGTAGTTATCTTAAGATACTAGGAGAGTAGACAACAGCTAAAATTTTTAAGAAGGGAAGTGGGTTGTAGGGGTTGGTGGTAAAAAACTTTAGATTAAATTATCTTCCGAACCAATTGTACCAGGAAAATTAAATTTGGTTTCTGTATATAAGATCGCAAGTGGAGTCTACTAAATGTAAAAATTTTGAGAGGGGAGGTGGAGTACGAAAGTGGGGGGATAACCATTTTTCAAAAAATTTAATTTTTATATCTCAAGAACCGTACCAGATATGATCTTAGAAGTTTTACAGGAGTTAGGCCCAGTAGACTTCTAGCAGGAAAAAAAATTAGGTGGCACTGGCGAAGGGGGTGACGGCGGGAGGGGTGGAACGAAAAGAATTCTGATTTTTAATTTCTCGAAAACCGCAAAGCATAGAAAGCTAAAAATTGACGACTACATAGAGTCGCTGTAGAAGTATCATAGAAAAAAAATTTTGATGGGGGTAGCAAGGTACGGGGATGGGGGTGGTTTTTCATATCTCAGAAACAGCGTATGCTAGAAAGTTGAAACTTAGTATGTATATGTAGAAGTACTACAGGAGTAATTAAAGCAAAAAAAAAGTTCAAAATTTTATTGATGTACGGAGCTGGAGTAATGCGGAGTAGGTCACTATGCGATTGATAACGTAAAGATTAAACAGGAGGCTATTTGGAACGTTATTTGTTAGGTTATCAGTCGCATAGTAACCTACACCGCATCTCAGTAATAAACACTTTTCGGATTTCTACCCAAAAAATAATAAAGTTGCGCCAAGACTGTTGGCAAATTTTTTTTACTTTATCATTTTAATAATAAAGTATTGTTAACGATTTTAAAAAAAAAATTTCAACGTTTCATGACTAATAGATACCAAAAAAGGAAAAAAAAAATGTCAGTCCGTCTTTGAGTCGTCCGCCGAAGTGAGATAAGAAGATACGAGAAGTGAGATACGGGAAGTGAGATCTATCGGTATTTTTTTTCGATATATCATCAGCCGATATTGATATTTTTTTGAATATCGATAAATCAATATTTTTTTCGATATTAACATCCCTAGATCCAAGCGGTAGGTGGTGAGTTATTTTAATTCTTCACAGGAACAGCTTATGGTAAAAAGTTGAAAATTAGTGAATGCTGGTGAACATAAAAGCCTTTTAAAACTTCATATTGGCTTTATTAATTTTTGTCTGGACTTTGAAGTAGTGGGGAAGAAATGCGGTATAATATTTAAGAATAAGATGAGTGATTAATATGAATCTTGGTTCTATTGTAAGGTATATGATGAAGTGGCAAAAGGTATTTCATAAATACAATTATCTATGAAAAAAATTGCATGTTGCAGGAGCTAAGCATAGCTTAGACCATGCTGCTGGCAAGAAGTCTCACACTACTGCTAATGATGAGTTCTTGTGTGTTGCTATAGTAACCATGTGAGATAAGACTTACTATAGTGGCGTACATCCAGCAGTTATTGTTTCCTATTTTTGATAAATAGTAGCACCATACAAAGTATTAGCTGTTGCTTCCATGTAAGCTTTGGATCAAATCTAGGTACTTTGCATGGGTGTGCTCTATTGCGCTGTGGCACCTATTTTAGGAGGTCTAAATTTCCGAAGTCAAATCATATTTTCAGTTGGTTTACTGGTAGTTCTTATGAAGTGTGCGTCCACATTTAGCCCCGCGCTCTGAAAGGACTTGGGAATTTTGTTTAAAGGGCCCATAGACGAGCATGCATGCGTGTCATTTATGCATGTCGCGATACGTTTTGGCTCCGCCGAAAAAAATCAAAATTTTTTGATTTCCATCATGCCGCATGACGGCAGACCCACACATTCAAGATTCAGACAAATACACTCATGGAAGAATGATATGCATGCGTGCGCGTCTATGGGCCCCTTTAGAGTGAGCTTCTTCTAAACACACCCGTTGCGATGTTACCCCATTTGTCTTTTTGGAGATGTTTTACAAAAATAGTTTGATGAAGTTCATGGACTCCACTTCTGTAGTTACATTGATGGATGCTTGGTCAAAATTTAATAAGGTTCCTAAAGGCTTTTCCCAATACTGTACATTTCGACATTTACCAATACGCCATTAATTGCAGGCTCTGCTAATGTTCGTTTAATGAAGGTATGCATGCTGGGATCTAGGGAAATGAACAGAGCAAATGGTCTCATGAAACTTGGAATTTTTCATAATTTGTATGATGCAAGATGGGTACATAGTTCATCGTGTGTAGGCCCAATAAATACCACATCTCACCATGCAAGATTTATAGCGGGCTATTTGATTGGACCGCAATGGATCCCTACAGATTGCCCTATACAAACCTCCCGCAGGGCTGATAGGGGTTAATCCAATTCTGCATGGTACTGTGAAAACGTGAAGGTCGTCTATACTATACAACCAAGGCTCTTAATTTTAATGTATGACATTCATTTAACTGTTGGCGGTGACAACGGTGAACTTTAAAACCCATCCAATCCTAATTGAGAATAACGAAAACTGCCCATTTTCCGTTCACTTTGTAAGGACGTCCTAAGGAGTTGCTTCTTTGAAATAAGCTTTGAGCCACAACTTCAATAATGGAAGTGACGGAGTCAGCGGGATATCAGAGTTCAGTTAGCTTGAGGTATCGTTCGTACAGAAAGCATTAAACCTTCACTTCAACATATCATCCAGTCATCCTATCCCCAGGGCAAATACTAGAACCACCAAGGATTAATCCAGGATGGTTCCAGCATTCGAATTCATCTTCCAAAACCCAAACTATTGCACATTTGACTGAGTACTTCCAGGGATATGAGGTAAACACGTGGCAGTTAATTCCTTCTGGGATAAAGGAATCACGTATTCTGAGTTTCCATGCCGGAACTGAACAATACAGTCGCTTTCAATTATTCCGTTTCCAGAAGTAAATAATTCAGTGAAGGATCGAAATAGATTTGCATAGAATAGAACCCAACAAGACAGAGTCATTACTTTTCTCTGGATGCCTGTTTCTCGCACCTGATGTATTTCGTATAATCCTTCTCGAGAACACTCACCTGACTTACAATGCCGACTCAACAATAATTAACAAGAGTCTTTTAAAATAATTTCAGGTAGATCGCACGATTCTACGTTTTCATTATTTCACATGGGCCAACCGGCCACGGAGGGTGTAAGACTTTTCGCTGAAACGGGTAAAACGGATGCTCTTGAGACAGCCCAGGTGTCGCAGACAGGAGGAACACCGTCATCAACTTCGGCATCATTACAATCACCGTCATTAACAGGCTCATCAGGGGCATCATCACGTGCTGAGAGCAGCGTTTTCGATAAATTTAGCGTGCCCGCAATCGCTGTGGGAGGCGGACGAAACGAGGCGAAGTTCTTTGTCGACGGTAATCACAGTTTAGTCTCGTTAATGACACGAATTGTTCCGTCACCTGACTGGTTTATTGGCGTCGATTCCTTTCAGGTAGGCCAAAAATAGTTTCGTTCTTGAATTTCGCACACACGTGAATGAGTACTGAAGCGGTACCGATTTCATGACCTTCTTGACTTGATAGTCGGTCGAAATTGTTTGCGTCTTATTGTTTGTTCCAAGATTTTATCATTCTCTACCGTTTATTTATTTTATTTTTTTGCTCCTTTGCAGCTTTGTATTGGAGGAACTTGGATCGATACCGTTACGGTCGAGATGGACCCACTCGATGCCGGAACTGATAATGGCTTCACATTTACCGCCCCAAATTGGCAAACGGAACCGCAAGGAGTGATTTATCGCATCACATCAAGGTACCCGGCCCATCCAGCTGGCAGCTTCTTTTATCCAAAAAGCAAACGGCTACCGCCAATTGCCACATTTCAATTCATAAAGGTTTGTATTTGAGCTCCGTTATGGCAATGGCCGATTCTTTCTCCATTTTATTCGATTTCCTTCTGTTCTGGCAGGATTTCCTTTTGTAAACGGCCGGACCGTGTATGGCCTTGCTTCCCGGGTTCTATCTGACGTTCGTGCCCTCCCTGATGCCCTTTAATCTTATAAATATTTTATGATAGAAGGAACTCAACATGGACACATTTGATGATGCTTTTGATGATGTGGGAAGCGAGTGGAACGGTTCAATCACCTAGCAATAGTTACTTGCTGTTTCGCTACGTAGACTTCCATCAAGCTGCCACACACATATCCAATTTGCTCAACCTTATTTTTATCTCTTCGTTTTTTTTCTCTCGGTCTTTTATACACTAAGACGTCAGTGTCGGATGAAAAATGAAATTTTTGACAGGTGACAGGATTGGATTGTTTTTTTGAAACATTTTGTGTCCAATTTCAAGCACAGAAATTGACAGTCTACGATGTGTTTGACATGAAGACGTGTAGCAGGCAAACAAGCCTGTCCGACTAGCGAATGAAGTGGATATAAACAGTCTATGGTAACCACGTGGTGACACCGATGACAACTTCAAACCACGTGGTGACACCGATGGCAAAGTTCTAACCACGTGGTAATCTCTTTGTCGAACTGGTAGCTGATAGTTCCGTTTGTTTGCAAACACGTTGACGGCGCTGTCGATGCCGTCAACACGTCGAATCAGTTTTTATGCAACATTTTTATTTACGCGCTTTCGTTACACTATCGTATTAAATGTTTACACGGACGACGTCATTTCTGTCACAACTGTGTCTTGTCAAACATTGTTTTAACAAACAATAAGTGAAATTCGTAAAGAGGGACGGAAATTACTAAAGAGAAAGGCATTTATTTGTATTTACACGAACAATTTGAACAATTGAATGAACAAAGTTCAATTATGACTAGATTTCTAAATCTCAAAAAGCGTTTACATCGCCCTGTAGAGGTTAATTTCACATTTAATAATGTATCAGTCGCTTCGTATACACCGGTATTGACATAGTCCGTATTACGGTTTAGTTCGAATTAACAAACGATATACACTGTATCAAAAAATTGCACATACAGCAGCTATAATCGGGAATAGAGTCAGTGTTTGTTTTAAATGAAAAAAGATAAATTGATTGCGTTTTAGGTTTTTTATTACTTCTAGTTAGGTCTTTTAAATGCGAGAATCAAACATTTGTTTTTAATTAATTTTCTTAGAAATATTGTCATTTGTACTTCACAAGTCATTATATGAACATCAAAAAATTGCACATACACTTAAGAAATTCACGTTATTTACTTTTTTAATAGCGAGTATGATGTCCTTTAGCTGCTACTACTGCTCGTAGACGATCCTGCATTGAAAGTGCTAATTTTCGAGTTATATTGGGTGTAATTTTGTTCCACTCTTCTAAAATAATGTCTTTCAATTGAGAACGGCTGGTTATGCGATGCGCACGCAACTTTTTTTCTAAATAATCCCAAAGATGCTCAATGGGGTTTAAGTCGGGGGATTGGGGTGGATGTGGAAGAACAGAAGCAACGTTGTAGAGCAACCACTCACGCACTAATCTAGAAGAATGTTTGGGATCATTGTCTTGGATAAGTGAAAACCCACCGTTTATACCAATTTTGACAGCGCTTTGTTTCAAGTTATCCTTCAAAATGTTCAAATAATGTACTTTGTCCATCGTTTTCTCAACAAATACTAAATTACCTACCCCATTTGCCCCCATTGCACCCCAAACCATCACATTCCCCTTTCCGTGTTTTATGGTGGGTTTCTAGTTTTTTAATACCAACGCAGTGTTAACTGTACGCCACACAATTTTTTGATGTGCATATAATGACTTGTGACGTACAAATGACAATATTTCTAAGAAAATTAAGTAAAAACAAATGTTTGATTCTCGCATTTAAAAGACCTAACTAGAAATAATAAAAAACCTAAAACGAAATCAACTTATCTTTATTCATTTAAAACAAACACTGACTCTATTCCCGATTATAGCTGCTGTATGTGCAATTTTTTGATACAGTGTATGTAAACACAGGCGACTAACTTAGTCTAGTTCGGTACATAGATCAGAACTAGACTATAAGTTAAACCGAGAATAGTAACAACTTTGTGTTGGCAACACTAATTTTTGATTAAAAGTTATGGAGAATAAGTTGTTGTCTGCGATTTACCCTTTTTACTTTATTATTTTCTAATAATGCAGTATTGTGATCGATTTTTAAAAAAAAAATTTGCTACCCTCAAAATTTTTTTTTCGCGTTTCATGACTCGTAGACACGAAAAAACCAAAAAAAAATTTCAGTCCGTCTGTCCGCCGTACGCAAAATCGTTTAAAGGCTCGTAGCTCCTAAACGGTTTGAGATATTAAATTGAATTTTTTTTTATGAATAGACTGGGTAGGCACCTTGAAGGGACCAAATTTCGAGGGGTGGGGGTGTGAGGGGGGAGGAGAGGGAAGCGCTTTAGACGAAAAATTTTGATTTTTAGATCTCAGCAACCGCTTATGCTAAGAGGCTGAAACTTGGAATTTATATAGAACTTTGGTAGTGGACCCATTTGCATAAAAATTGTCAATATGGGTGAAAGGGTGTGGGAGGGGGGGGGGGGGGAATATTGCGTCCGAAACGCAAAAAAGCCGAGATCGACACATTCTAAAATCCATATCTCCTAAACGGTTAAAGTTACAAAATTGAAACTTAATAAATATCTGTAGGTATACCAGGAGAATAGATCGGAACCAAATTTTTGAGTTGGGACAGTGGCGTACGAGGGTGGGGGGTACAAATTTTTAGATTATGATATCTCACGAACCAATTGCACTAGATAAATAAAATTTGGTTTATGTATAAAGGTTGACAAATGAAGTTTGCTGAAAGTAAATTTTTTTAAATGGGTGGTGGATCATGAAAGTGGAGGGGATAAGAATTTTTCTAAAAAATCACGTCTCATATCTCAAGAACAGTGTGAGATAGATGCTTAAAATTTTTACCAGAAGTAGGTCTAATAGACCCCTATCAGGAAAAAAATGTTGAGTGTGAGGGTGTAGAGGGTGAGAGTGGGGGAGGGTGAAAAGGAAAAGAGTCCGATTTTTATATCTCGAGACCCTATAACGATAGAATTTTGAAACTTGGTAATTAGATAAAGCTATAGTAGTAGCATGTTGGAAAAATATAACTTTTTATAGGGGTAGTATGGTACGGGGGTGAAAGGTATTTTTCCTATCTATAGAACGGCTTAAGGTAAAAAATTGAAACTCTATATGTATATGTAAATTAACTAGAAAAGTAGTTTAGATATACAAAATTTTCAAATATCCATTGGCGTTTGGAAGGAGGGCGAAAAAAATGATCAGTGAAAATGGAATGAATATAATTTTCACGATTTTCGTCATATCTATTAAGTTTTACAAAATATTGAATTAATTTTTATTCTACGGTTTCTTCATATAAATACCTAGAAATTGTTTTCAGGATTTTTTGAAATCCTACCCCTAAGAGGGTGTAAAGGGGTTGTATATCTTTTCTGCCATATCCCCCAGGTCTGATTAGATTTCGACTAACTTACCACTTGCGTAATAATGGCCTAAAACTCGATTTCAGTTTTTTCCTTTTCAGCCCCTAATATAGTATAAATGGGTTAAACACGTTTTCACGAATTCCGTCATATCTTTTAGAAGTGATAATAAATTTAATTGTTTTTATTTTCTCGTTCTGCCTTCATATTTATCTATTAACTCCTTTAGGATTTTTGGATATTCAACCACCCAAATGAGTGTAAGGAGGTTGCATATGTTTGCACAGATTCCTACATATTGCTTAGATCTGATGATATGTTGAATCCATTTTTAAATCCTAACGTTCCCTATATAAACGCCAAAAGGTTAATTTCAGTATTTTTAGATATTCAATCCTAAGGGGTGTAAAGGTATTGTATGCTTTTCAAAGCTTCGACATATTTCTTAGGTTTGATGAGATATTAGATCACTTTGCTCTTCCACAGACTTTTTATATAATCGCCTACAAACCTATTTCTCAATTTTTGGATTTTCAACCCCCAAGAGTTTGCAGATGTTTTCACAATTTTTGCCATCCCTAAGTTCTGATGAGATATAAAATTGGTTATTACGGCATTTGATGTAATGACCTAAAAACCAATTTCACGATTTTTCGAATTTCAAGAACCAAGAAATCTCTCGAGTGTCAGGAGATATCAAGTGGCTTCTTATGATCTCGTCTAAAAACCTGTTTCACAATTTTTTCGAAATTCAAACCCCAATTGGAAGTAATGGGTTTGTATACGTTTTAAAAATTCGTCATATCTCTTAAGTCTGATAAGGCATCAAATTCGTTTTTAATTCTATGTGCTTTTAGTGTACATAATATACCGAAATTTGAATTATCTACACGGCCTTTTTCAATGTCTATTTTAAATTACAATCTCTATTTTAAATATTTTTCTTTTAAGAACAAAATTACTTTTCCAAGAAACGTCATAATTTGTAAACAACTGATTATATACTCCGACTTTGACCGCTCCCGAACTTTGACCTGAAAAATAATAAAGATTCGCCCATACCATTGACAAATTTTTTTAATCACTCTTGTTTATGGAGACCACAAAAATGTATGTTTCATTAGAATATCTCTTTGACAGGTGACACTTCACCTGCATGTCTACTTCACATATAACGTTTAAAGCAAAGTGAATTAGTTTAGTACCCTCAGTCGATATAAATGGCAATCGTACGTTATTGACTTAATACCGAGAAAATTTTAACTACGTATTAACGAATGTGATATAAACAAGGCCAAGTGTCATAAGTTTTGATTGCCAATTTTCAGTAATAGAAAATTGAATAGCATGAGCAGAAAGCAACCTGCATTCAGAGCAAGGGGTTTATGTGACAGTGAATATCGTGGTGAAATGTGAACGTAGTGAAACATAGATTTTAGGGCTGTCCAGGCGAGTGTCAGTAAATTTTGAATTGGATGTCAACAAAATTTAGTCAGTCAAAGAGATTTCAAAATCATTCCAATGCATGCATTCGACTTGCGACAAAGAGACTCTGCAATCTGATTGCCTAATTGTTCTGTCACACAAAATGCCACAGAAATTTTTAACTATAAAAACGCAGCCTTATAGCTCCAGTCACGGCGACTAGAAGTCACTTAATACATATGATTGCACTTATGAATTTCACATTACTATGATGCATTCGTTACAATGAATCGGTCTGTCCATTTAGTACTTCTTTTGTCCTTCTACTTCTTTGGCATGATTAGGAAAATTAATAGCAATAGTATTGACTAGGGTTACTACATCAAACAGCCTCTAAGAGGGGTTTGGCAGATGCGTACCAAGGTGAAAAACCAGTAAATTTAAATTTGTTTCATGTTTATGGGATTTTGCTTTATAAACATTCGAAATGATTGACTTTTCGCTAAAAAATTTTAAATTTCCACAAAAGAAATAAAAGAAATACGGAAAGTTTCCCATGAAAACCACAATTTCGCGCACACACACTTCCATACCAAAGAAAAACAAGTACACCTAATTCTCTTTTTACACGAATTATTTTTACACGAATTTCATTTAACACGAGTTAAAAAGTTAACATTTTTCTCTTTTTACACGAATTGTTTTGCTTTAACACGATTTTAAATATTCTAAGAATTCTTTTATAAATTTTTTTTTATGTTTTATGAATTTCTTTTATTCTACTACTACTCACAAATTATATAATTTAATATCGTATTATATTTTTCTCAACTCAACAATGTAAAAATATAAGAACAAATTGAAATTGGAACCAAAGTTACAAAAACGTTCCGATACATACCTATTATGTCGATTAAAATGCGTATTTTCTCTTTGAGTGGGATTCCCCGGATTATACATAAAGTAAAGACTTAATTTTTTTTGTACGCAATTCATTATGATTTTGAGAATTGAAAAGAAAAGACGTTTAGTTGCCGTGGATGTTTAAAAAGTTATAAGTAAAATTAAGAAAGTGCTCGTATAAATTTATTAACCCAATAACAAGTAAGTTTTAAATAATTTCCAAATTTTTGCATTGGATTTAATTTTTTATTGTATTTTGGTAGGACTAACACAATGTCACATAAATCACCTGTAGTAATTAAGAAGAGGAAAGCGATCAGTTTAGATACTAAAATTAACACAGGACAAGGTGCAACTGCTGTAGGAAAGCATTTTGGTGTTCATGAAGCTACTGTAAGAACAATCAAGAAAAATGGAACTGCGATTAGAAAGTCTGTATGTTCTGGAACAAAAATAAGTGCCACGTCGTCGTCATACATAAGAGATGTTGTCAAAGAGAAGATGGAAAAAGCTTTGGTAATATGGATTGAAGATAAATCCCAAAAAAAGAATACCAGTAGACGGAATTACTATCAAACAAACAGCCTTAAGAATCTACAAACAATTCAAAGAAATTGAGCCAAGCACTTCTTTTCAGTCAAAACAACCTGAATTTTCAGCAAGTACTAGTTGGATGACAAGTTTTCTTAAAAGACATGCTCTCCACAATATAAAAATTAAGGGAGAAACTGCATCTGCAGATGAATTGGCTGCTAAAGAGTTTCCTCAAAAACTTAGAAAAATTATTGAAGATGGAGGATACACCCCAGACCAAGTATGGAATGTAGACGAAAGTGGCCTTTTTTGGAAAAAATGCCTAGCAGAACTTATGTTGCAAAATCATAGAAAACTCCCGGTGGTTTTAAAGTAGCAAAGGACCGTGTTACATTGTTGTTTTGTTCAAATGCTTCAGGAGAACGTATGTTAAAACCACTTCTAGTAAATCGTGCTTTAAAACCACGTTCGATGAAAGGTGTTGATTTTAATAAACTGCCAATTCACTGGATGGCAAACAAAAAGGCTTGGGTGACCAGTGCAATCTTTACAGAATGGTTTCAGAAATACTTCATCCCAGAAGTAAGACGCTACATGAATGCAAAATGTCTAGAATTTAAAGTTCACCTGGCCATCCGGTCTTAGAGCACCCAAATCTTCAATTTTATTTTCTGCCGCCTAATACTACATCCTTAATACAACCCTTAGACCAAGAAATAATTGCTACATTTAAAACGTACTACATAAAACGTTCATTCCAATACGTGCTAGACAAACTAGATAATAATGAGGAGTTAACAGTCATTGATGTATGGAAAAAATTTTCAATTATGGACTGCATTAACCAAGTTGGGCTAGCGTTAGCTGAATTGAAGCCATCAACCTTGAATTCTTGTTGGAAAAATATTTGGTCAGAATTTGTCAAAAGCAAAGAGTCTGTCATCCATAATAACGACGAATTTACTGACATTATTACATTGGCACGAACAATTGGTGGAGATGGATTCGATGATCTATCATCTGCAGATCTAGAGGAATTATTAGTTGATAAAAGCTTGAGTGAAAATGAAATTATAGACCTCACCCTTAAGGTTTATCATGAAAGAGAACATAGCGATAATGACGAAGAGGATCTTCCTGTTTTAAATGCAACTCTAATTAAAGAAGGTCTTGACCTTGCAAGGAATTTAGGTAATCATTTTGAACATCATGATCCTGATAAGGAACGAGCTGCGAAATTTCAACGTGAACTGAAATTGTTAATGTCATCTTACAGGGAACTTTATAATGGATTATCACGAAATCAAACACAATCTTTAATAACTGATTTTGTTCTAAGAACTGCTGAATTATCAACAATAGGAAATATAAATGATAATAGAGAGATAATTTCCTAAAATGATGAACAAAGTAATTCTAGTGATAGCAATGATATTGCAGTCATACGCAAACGTATGCGTTTGTTGTCAGAAAGTGACGATAAATAAATTTTTGTTATGTTTATATTAGTTTTCCTTTTTTTATATTAATAAATTTTTGATATTATTTTCTTTTATCCAATTCATAATTTTTTTTTATAATATATTTAATGTATTAAAATGTGTAAGCACGGAAAATAAATTCTCAAGTGAACTCTAACAAGAATTTTTTAATATTGTTTATTGTACTTTAAAGTTGCTTTTTTAGGTCTGGAACCAATCTACTATTTTTCCATTTAGATAATATCTTTTTTTACACGGTTTTTTTTACACGTTTTTATTGGGAACGTATCTATCGTGTTAAAAGAGAATTAGGTGTACTTGATTTGTAGAAGAGAACCGACAGTTTTTTTCTGACTCTTCACATATTCGCACTAACACACTTCTAAAACGCAATTTGATAGCAATGTTCTGTAGTACAAAAACAGGCGAACTAGTATATAAACAGGCGATTTTTGTGAGGTTAAATTACAATTTCTAGTACAGAAACGACCGAATTAGACTATCTGCCAAATCCTAGGTAGAAAGTGTTGTGTATCTAGTGACCCTAGTATTGACCAGTTAGTTCTGAACCGATTCTCTTTTTCAGTACCGAAACAGAACTGTAAAAAGTTATTCAAATTGTATGATAAATCAGAACTTCTATAAGTCTGAATGAATCTTGGACTAAGTGACGCTTTAAAACTCATCAATATTTTTTACTATAATTTAGAAAAAAAGCAAGGCATACAAGAAAATTTAATAAAAATTTGTAATCCCTGGCATTTTCTTGTCCCTTTCTCTAGAGCATGTCTTATTGACGTTTCCGAATTCCTAAAATTAGTACTGTGTGAGTACTGTACCAATATCTACTGCAGAAAGAGTTCAAATCCTCCATGGTGCTATTTTCAAAAACATAATGCACACGCACACCCTGCATAATGCGCTCGCCGTTTACGAGGCTTCGAACTATTAAAAAAAAATTAACCAATGGTCTGGGCGAAACTTTATTATTTTTCGTGTCAAAGTTCGGAAGCGGTCAAAGTCGGAGTATATCATCAGTTGTTTCGAGATTATGAAGTTTCTTGGAAAGTTAATTTTGTTCTTAAAATAAAAATATTTAAAAAGCCCGTGTAGACTATTCGAATTTTGGTATATTATGTACACTAAAAACCCATAGAAGTAAAAACGAATTTGTTGCCTTATCAGACTTAAGAGATATGACGAATTGGTAAAACGTATACAAACCCTTTACTTCTACTTGGGGTTTGAATTTCGAAAAAATTGTGAAACAGGTTTTTAAACGATTTCATAAGAAGCAACTTGATATCTCATGAGACACGAGGTATTTTAAAAAATTTTTGAAAGCGTAAGCAAACTCTTCACACCTCCTTGGTTTTTGATATTCGGAAAATCGTGATATTGGTTTTTAGGTCATAACATCAAATGTCGTAATAACCAATCTTATATCTCATCAGAACTAAGGGATGGCAAAAATTGTGAAAACGTATGCAAACCCTTGGGGGTTGAATATCCAAAAATTGAGAAATGGGTTTGTAGGCGATTATATAAAAAGTCTGTGGAAGTGAAAAGCGATCTAATATCTCATCAAACCTAAGAAATATGCTTTGAAAAGCAGGCAAACCCCTTACGCCGCTTAGAATTGAATATCTAAAAATACTGAAATTGACTTTTTCTCGCTTATATAGGAAACCTTAGGAAGTGTACTGTATTATTAGAAAATAATAAAGTAAAAAATTAATTCGATATATCATCAGATACGCAATCTTCTTCCACTCATTTGAGGGTTGAATATCCAAAAATTCTGAAAAGAGTTAATAGATAAATATGAAGACAACACGAGAAAGTAAAAACCAATTCAATTTCTTATCACTTCTAAAAGATATGACGGAATTCGTGAAAACTTGTTCAACCGTTTTATACCCTTTTAGAAGCTGAAAAAGATAAAAAACTTAAAAACTGGTTTTAGGCGATTATTACGCAAGCCCTTGAAAGTGAAAATATATTCGATATCTGATCAGACCTGGGGGATATGGCAGAATTCGTGAAAAAGTATACAACCCCTTTTGCACCACTTTAGTGGTCGAATTTCAAAAAATCCTAGAAACACTTTCTAGGTATTTATATGAAGAATCCGCGGAATAAAAATGAATTTAATATTTGAAAAGACCTAATAGATATGATGAAAACCGTGAAAATATATGCATTCCATTTTCACTGATAATTTTTTTTGCCCCCATTCCAAACGCTAATGGATATTTGAATTTTTTTTTATCTAAATTACTTTCCTGATTGATATACATATACATACAGAGTTTCAAGTTTCTAGCATAATCCGTTCCAAAGATAGCAAAAGCCCACCCCCATACCATACTAACCCTATAAAAAATTATATTTTTCCAATATGATACTGCTACATGTCTATCCAAATACCAAGTTTCAGATTTATAGGTTCTCGAGATATACAAATCGGAACCTTTTCTTTTTCACCCTCCCCGAACCTCACCCTCTACACCCTCACCCTCTAAACTTTTTGTTTTTATAGAGGTCTATTAGGCCTACTGCCGTTAAAAATTCTAAGTATCTATCTTTTACTGTTCTTGGGATATGAGACGTGATGTTTTTGAAAAATTCATATCCCCTCCACTTCCATACTCAACCACCCCCTTAAAAAATTTTACTTTCAGCAATCTTCGTTTATCGACCTTTATACGCATTCCAAATTTTATTTGTCTAGTGCAAATGGTTCGTAAGATATTGTAATCTAAAGCTTTCACCCCCACCCCTAGACGCTATTGCCCCCACTCAAACTTTTTTTTCCGGTCTATTATCCTAGTATACCCTACATACGCTGTGTCGAAAGAACAGTGACGGAACTGCAATTTTGCTAATTTTAGAGGAGGGCCAAAAAACTATTTCGTGTTTTGCTATTCTTGCATAAAATCATTCCCCGTTGTTTTAAAAGTACGTGCTCTTGATCGAAGCTGTCTATAGTGACTATTAATAAGCTCATATGGCTTGTGGGCAATTGTCAAAAATGACATTGTTCCTCCGAAAAAAATGAGAATTTTTTGCAGTTGCGTCACTGTTCTTCCGACACGGCGATATGTTCATTAAGTTTCAATTTCGTGACATTTACCGTTTAGGAGATATGGATTTTAGAATGTCTCAATTTTGGCTTTCGAGCGTCTTTGCTCTTTTGAGCATCTTTCCCCCCCCCCCCCACTCCTTCACCCCTTCACCCATATCGGTAATTTTTTTCCAAATGGGTCCACTATCGAAGCTCTATATAAATTCCAAGTTTCAGCTTTGTAGCATAAGCGATTGCTGAGATCTGGAAACCAAAATTCTCCATCTAAAACGTTTCCCCCATTTCCCCCCTCACACCCCCACCCACCAGAATTTGGTCACTTCAAGGGGCCTACCCAGTCTACTCACGAAAAAAAAATCCAACTAAATAGCTCAAAGGGTTTGAGTGCTACGAGCCTTCAATCAATTTTGCATACACCGGTCGAAGTACGGCGTACGGCGGACAGACGGACTGAAATTTCATGTCATGAAACGCGAAAAAAAAATTGTTCAGGGTAGCAAATTTTTTTTTTAAAATTTCAATAAAAATACTGTATTATTAAAATAATAAAGTTAAACATTTTTTTTTTCATGCATAGCATTTTTGGAATGAGGAGCGCGGATATAAATTAATAGACAAAAATAGAACAATGTAAAAACCAACCTTCTGTTATTATTACAATTTTTTTCTTATTACTACAAAATTTTACAATTAATACGGTATCCATATGCATTACGTACTGAATTCATAATATTGAAGCGGTATCTCTATTCAGTACTGAACGAATTAAGTATAGCAGAATTCAGTCTTTAATAGAAATGTTCTGCATGTAGAAGTACTGGTATTAGCCATATGCTTCCAGGTCCAAATGGGATTCTTGTAAAGTGTCTGAGGCTATGAGAAACAAATAAATTGTTGCTCTAAATTTTTTTGAAAAGGGGGCCAAGAGCTTGGCAGTCTTTCAACCCGAACAACAAAGTTATAATATCTTCCTGTCTGGCTAAAAAATCAAATTTCGTGCTCCAGACCGAAAATTAGACTCGTTTGATCGCCCACCTTTTCTACCTTGCCAATCTTTAAATTTAATTTTCGATTTATTTACAAAGGTGAACAAATTCAGCTTTGCAAAAAATAAACAACACCAAGTAGATTAGCTTTCGTTTCCACCGATAGGTTATTAAGGCGTACATTAAGGTGTATGACTGGGTGCGCCCACAGGTAGTGACCTCAACCCACTTCAATTTACCTGTTCGTTTTGTCCAAAAAAAAACCACCACACCAACAACAATTAAGTAGGAGTCTGTACTATCTCCTGTGTATCTAATTCTTTGTTTATTTTTTTCTTTGAATAATTTCCAGCTGAAGGAGTACGAATTAAGTGAAGTCTTCAATTTCGAAGAGGACGAACGGAAGTACGAGACGGTAAGGACGCGGACGCATTTAGAGTCAGAGCACAATCACGTGGAAATGAATAACGAGCTATCGGCGAGCATCGAACGGGAGCGGCAGAACGAGTTTACAGTTGTTCCAGCCCTCTCGTCGCAAAAGGACAAAGTACGTGCCAGATTGCTGGCCAAAATGAATCCTTCGTAAGTAGTCGAATTATCTTAAAAATTTTCTCATTTTACTCCGGGTTTACCGTACCGCAGTCGGCGGTAATGTTTACGGAAAAAGTTTGAACGTGTTGTTGGATGTGTATGAATTTGAGCTGGCGCCGCACCCTGCATTTGTGGTTGAATGTTTGTCCTGCAAAGTTTACTTGTTTGCCAATGTACACCATTATCAAGCGCTTCCAAGTTAGCAGCTAAAACTTTACTCGCAAAGTTATATCTTACCGGGCGAACATCCTTGAATATCCCGGACCATTCCAAAAGAACCTCGTGAAGTTTCCACAAAGTTACGGCACGAAGGATATGCGAGACTTTAGCTTAAAGTGAAGATTTTAAATTGGCCGATTAGATGGATCTTAATGTGATAGCATCGCAGTAATTGGCCTGCAAGACGTTTTAACGAATTGATGGAGATGCAATTTATCGACCCGAACCTAATTGCAGACTTAATTCCGGATTGGTCTTACGAACGGATGGAACTACTAAGTTCCGGTCAAATTACTAGGGGAGTAGCAACTTTGGACTGGTCATTAGCCATGCACGCTACTGGGGGTGACACACCAGGTCCTTCTATTCCTGGAACAGTTTTCTTTAAGGCACTCACTCAAGTCATGCACCAGTGTTCAATGATGAGCTCAATTTCCAATTAATGAGACCAATACCTGAAAATACTCATACACCTACTCTTTTATTTGATTGCGTTTCGAAAGAAAATCGAAAATTATACAATTTGTACGAGATCCCGACTGCGTAGTGCTTTCAGCCGGACTAGTCGCTCCTAATCCCACACGCTATTTTACTTACGTAAACCAAATTCTTCAGAAATCTTTTCGAAATCCTTCTTTTAGCCGCCACGAACATACGAACATATCCAACAAACGCCCCAGCAGCAAGAGCAAAAAAAACGGAATAAAATAGAATAAGCTTCGAAGACAACACATGAACGTTGTTATAGTAGCGCCCTTAGGGGAGTCCCCTTTCTCCTGAAAAACATTTTACTTTGTTACGATTTAACATAATCCGAATCATGTCGGAACAGAGAATATCTGCAAATGAAAGAAATCTTCGTCGTCATCGTCGTCTTATTCGAAATGTAAATCCCCTGCAGATCTAATCCGCCTTCTTGAAGACGACGAGGAAAAAAAATTGGAAACTAGAGAGGACGAAGCAAGATCTGAGTACCATGATGAGCTATTGTTACTGTAACGTGGACCCGCTCGTAGTTGGCTAACTGTCGACTGGCTTAGGTGCAACAAACGTTTTTTTTCCAAGGATTCGTAGCTATGCCTTGTCATTTGCAAGGCAAAAACACAGAACCAGGTCAAATCTGGCCATTTCTGTTTCAGGCTCCTATTGGGATCTCGGTGTCCTTTACAATTCAATTTGGCGACAAAGCAAGGACTTCTCGGTGAATGTAGTTCACGTGCAGCGGACACAGCAGAGACTATCATGGCAAAAACCGATTCACTTCGGGGTTGATAGTTGCCCTAGTCCAGATTTGAGCTGGAAACGAATTAGCAATTGTGTCGGTTCAGCGTACGTAATTTTGACGGTCCTTTTGTTCACTGTTTGAAAAGACTTGTTGGCTATGAGTTTGACTTTCACCAACGGAGCGGTGTATTCCGACTTCAGCATTAATTTCCGCTTTGAGATCTAGGTTTTCGTTTCATTGTCTAGTTGAAGTATTAAAGTAAATCGTTAGGTCAGTAGTGACACTTAAAAAAAGTTCTTCAGTTCGTCGAAACCTACGAAAGGTTATCCAAAAGTCAGAAAAATTTAACCGTTGTATAATAAGTACAGCAATGCAACTAGACAGATTTTTCAGATCTGGCAATTGTCATTGGAATAATATTGTCAATCAAGTCAAGAAAGTCTGGATTTGCTGATGGATGTGCACTTCCCGGGGTGCATCTCGGGAACTCGAAAATATCTCTCGAGCTGTAGATCTCCCTGTGGCGGACGCAGCCATTGTAAATCGATCAATCACTCTGGAGAGGGTAAGGTGTGCGGTTATGTCCTTCTCTCTCTTCAAGTCTCCGGGAGTGGACGGTCTGGTACCAATCATGTTACAGAAGACCTTGCCATTAATTGGTCCTTCCTTGGTGAGGATCTTTAGAAGTTGTCTGATTCTCGGGTATGTTCCGAAGATGCGGCGTGAGGTTAGGGTAATTTTCATACCAAAAGCTGGTAAGCCAAGCCACACCCTGGCCAAGGATTTTAGACCCATCAGTCTTTCATTGTTTTTGCTGAAAACAATGGAAAGACTGGTGGACTACCATCTCAGATCCGTCCTGGACACGAGGGGCTTTTCAGCTTCTCACCACGCCTATATGAAAGGTAAATCTGTGGAACGGCCTTACACGAAGTTGTTTCCACGGTAGAAAAATCTTTGAATGCTAAAGAATATACTCTGGCGGCGTTTCTGGATATTGGGGGCGCCTTCAATAATGTGGTGATGAATGCGATCGAGAAGGCACTGAATAGCATGGGTGTCGACTAATTCATTACGTGCTGGATCATGTCGATGCTAGGGGGAAGAATTATTGACTCCTCTTTGGGGGATGGATGTAGCAGAATGAAAGCAGCCCGTGGAACTCCGCAGGGTGGGGTGTTATCTCCACCACTATGGGTCACAGGCTCTATCTTTGACCGGTGTCAAGGTGGGTGCCTACGCAGATGATATCGTCTTGATGGTGAGAGGCAAGTTCCTGGAAACCTTGAGCGATTTACTAGAAGTTGGGCTCAAATCTTTGAGCAGCTGGGCTCAGCATCAATCCGGAGAAAACCAACCTTATCCTCCTCACGTGGAAAAAAAACCGAGAATTCAGACTCCCACGCTTGAATGGCGTTACCATCCCGCTCTCTCTTAGTGTGAAGTATTTAGGAACCTATCTTCATCCTAGGTTGAACTGGAAACTCACGACTGACGACAGGATCAAGAAGGCATCGAATGCTTACTACGCTTGTCAGAAAATGATAGGAACAACCTGAAAACCCGAAAATAGTTCATTGGTTGTATGTCACGGTAGTTAGACCCGTTCTTAAGTACGGGTCTCTGGTGTGGTGGCATGCCCTGGATGTCGGGACTAACAGGGCCGCCATGGACAGAATTGCACTCATTAGGGTTACTGGCGCTTTACGTACCATGGCATCCAGGACTTTGGAGGTAATGCTCCACATAATCCCACTGGACTTATCGGTCAAATTAATAGCGGCAAAGAGTGCGTTACGTCTGCGTGAGGCAGGCTATTGGAAGGAACGCAGTGTGGGCCATACTAGGATCTTGTCAGTTTCCCTGTGCTCCGGCATTCCAGAGCACACCGACTACAGGACACCGTTTTTTAGATTTGGACATTCCTATGTTTTGAACATTTCCACCAGAATGGAGTGGGGATCTAGGATCATCACTCCAGACATGCTTGCTATCTACACTGATGGCTCCAAAGTTGAAAGTGGAATAGGGGCAGGAGTGTACTCTTGCGATCTCGATATCATGGAATCGTTCAGGCTACCGGATAGCTCAAGTGTGTTTCAGGCGGAAATATTTGCATGGACAAAAGCAGCGGAAATAATTGTGCAGAAACAGTGTGTGAATAGTGCAATAACTATATACGTTGACAGCTAAGCTGCTATAAAGGCTGTTGATACGCACGTAGCCAAATCTAGACAGGTAAGCGAATGTAAAAGAACTTTGCAAGAGGTGGGTTTAAACAATACCCTAAAAATCTGTTGAATCCCTAGTCACAGTGACTTCCTTGAAAATGAAAAGGCATACGAGCTCGCCAGAAGGGGGTCGGACATGAGCATAGAGCTGGCTGATGAATCGGTTCTATGTCCCATTGAACGTGTAAAGGGAATAATTGATAGAGAAGTACTCAGACAAACTGAAGGGGCTTGGGCGAATCTTTCAGGTTGCCGGCAGGCTAGAATGTGCTGGCCGAAAGTTGATAAGAGGAACTCTAGTTTCATATTGTCTGTGGATAGAAACGCTTGTAGACAACTCATAGGGGTCTTAACGGGACACTGTCCTTTTGGGAGACATGGAGAAAGACTGGGAATACCCATGGCTGATCCATGTCGCTGTGGTGATGAGAATGTAGAACTAACACTGGAGCATCTAGTGTGTGGTTGTGAAAGTCTGGCTCGTATCAGATATCGGTACTTGAGGAAATTCTTCTTGACCGATTTATCAGAACTTGCAATGATACCTTTATGGAGAACTGCCCTCTTCATAAAGAAGAGCAACATTTGTAATCAATAATTAAGAGTCCGGTTTTATACGAGGGGAACACAATGGATCCCTAGTGATCTCTCGTGATGGGATGTGGCACAGTGCTGCAGTTCACTCCTCTAAACCTAACCTAACCTAGAGATGCCTTGCCCCCACCTGTAGTCGGGAAATTGTTTCAACTTCCAATCAAATAGGGCTTAGCGATTTTGAAATGTATAGGCTTGTATAGGTCGCTCATTGAAACCGACGGATCAAAAAAAGTTCAATGCTTCTCCGAAAAAGGACTATTTTAACCTTCTTAAGAAAGCTCAAGCTCATTTCTATAGAACTCGTTAAGAGATATGCTGTCAATCTTGCATTATGAATTAGAAAATTAAATTTAGTTCTGAAAAGTATTGTTGAGTAGTGGATAGTTAACATCAAAAATTTTATTGAAAGAAAAACACAACAAAATTTAAATTGCTCAGCTCACTAAATTACTTTATTATTTTTTAATAATAAAGTATTTAAAGTTATGTGTTCCGATGATTCAGGATCATGAAAAAGAAATTCTCAACTCTGTTTGAACTTGTCTTGTATGCCGAAGTACTTAAAGCCTTCAGTTATTTTAAGATGAGATCAGTGAAGAGCATTGTACCGAGGTACATAACAAGAGATCTCTATTGATTTATTTCCATACAAAACTATTTGGTACTAGTCTTGCAGTACTGAAAATTGCAATTGAATAGGTATGAATTAAGTTCTGAAAAACGCCAAAAAGAGTACCGTCAAACTGAATTTGGACTTCGTTGAATCAATACACTTTAAAAAAAATGGAGTTATTTGAGCTCCTAAACGGAGCTCAGTAGATTTCAACACTTTTCGTTTAAAGTTTCGGTTTTCCGAATGGTTGAAAGTAAACCTCATTTCGGTGTGTAGATTTTCCTCAAGTTTTGTGTTAAATCCTGTACTGCAAGCAAAAGTTAAGACTTTTTTGTTACATAGGAGGAGGTCGAACTCTTCTGAGACATTTTCTAACTTCAAATATTACTTACTTCTTACTGATTTACTCAATAAAACCCATGGCTGTATCGAATTCGCGATCAAAGTTTCTGGTTTGGCCACCGAAGGCCTTTCATTTTGATTTCCCAATGTAGCAACTTAATTTAGTGTGGATTAACTCCATATCAGAGTTGCAAGAAAATAATAAAGACTCCATGATGAAGTGTTCTTTGAACTCCGTTCAAGAGTTAATAAATTTTATCGCCAAGTGATGTAGTTATATATGTAATCGAAGGTGTTAAATGTGCGCTATGTTTTAAGGACGGTGTTTAAGAAAATTGATTTTTTCGAAAGTGTAGGTATTGTATCAGAATTGTATCAGTACTTACAAGTCCGGCCCTAAGCAATTCTGCGTTTCAATCCGGATAAGAACTGTAATACCAATCACTTGAGAATATTTTTAAGATAAATATCTTACAAAGAATTCAATGTATGAAATAATAAAAGTAATATGAAATAACCTTCATGAATTTACCGTTAGCAATTACTCGGATTGTTTCTACTTCATTAAAAAGAGACATCTAAACAGAAATCTAAAGATATCTGGAACAGATTTAAAAAAAAAATTTTTCTAACTAGACGTTTGCGAATTCTTAAAGTCAGTGCTATATCAGTACTGCATCAGAATAAGTAAGAACTTAGACGTATTACATGCCTATAATATTTTCAAGTAAAATACTGCATGCTGTTTGCTTAGAGTGTAAGCTGTTGTCCTCAACTGCACTTGATCCCCGAAACTACAAGGTTCTCATTATTAATTTTCATTAATTATTAAGTATTGTAGAAACAACTTGCATGGAGATCACAAAATTTCTCAATTTCAGTGCAAATGAAATACCGAAATCTAATTCTGAAAATGCAGAACTCAGTCAGTACTTAAAATGCTCAGTTAAATGTTTCGGTGTTGGAACGGTAAAAAAATTTCAATTCGACTCCCGATGAAGTATAGATATGTTGTGCGGGAGAATCAAAATTCGCGTTCTGAAAACATAGAACTCAGTCAGTACTCAAAATTTCTCACTGGAGCTCGGCATGTTGCAGTATTTGAACGGAACAATATTTCCGCTTGAGTTCCACTAGAGCACCGATGTGTTATGCGGGGAATACCGAGAGGCGTTTTCAAGTCAAGATCTGAAAACACAGAACTCAGTCAGTACTCAAAATGTCCCAATTGAGCACTGTATGTTTCAGTATCGGAACGAGAAAAGAGATTCGCTCGAATTCCGCTAATGTAGTGCTGTTAAACTACGTTCGAAAGGCATAGAGTTCAGTCAGTATTCAAAATGTCCCGCTGGAGTTGTGCATGTTTGGGTATTGGAACGAGAAGGATTCCGCCCGAATTCCGCTGGAGTACAGATGTTTCCTCAAATCGACTGGTCAAATAAATTTTGTCCCAAATAGCTCGAAGTTGATTTTCAGATCTGCCTAGTTAAATTTTGTAGTGTGGCTTTCGTTTTCTCGTCCGCAGAGCGAAAGAATTTAGACGATATCATGTCCCAACTTTAGAATTAAGCGCGGTTTAATCCTTCCACCCTTTGTTCCTAGGGTAATAAGTTCTTACAATGTGGTCATCGAGCCTTACCACTAGGTTCTGAAATACCGCCACATAATCGTTTGACTTTTTCCCCTGTGTACTTTTCATTAAGGAACTCGCTAAATAATCCCCTTTTTTCCGAATAGTCTGTTTTTCATTATATGGGTCGGTCCAATAAATCAAATTCCATGTCGCCACTAGGGGCGCTTTAATAACAATTGGTCTAATTACTTTTATGTGTAGAGTCCTTTGTACTATTCCACCATTCTAGAAAATGAGTCTTTCACACGACATCGGACTTTTGAATTCATTACTCAGATTTAATTTATTTTCCTGCTAATTTGTTCCACCCCAACTATTCAAAAAAAACAACGCACACCCCCAACTCTGATAGTATCCTTTGATTCATTCATTTTCAGACGGAATACAACCAAAGAATTATCGGCCAAAGCCAAGCTGGTACCAAAGAACAACAAGGAGGCAATCCTGAATAACATTGCCCACAGCTACGAATTAAGGAAGCACAGAAAGCGTGTTATACGACCCCCGAGGGACTGTCGCGTCGGACACTGGTCAAACTGGAGTCCTTGTAGTAAAACGTGCGGCATCGGGGAGATGCATCGATACCGAAAAGTAATTAAACATGCGAAACGGGGCGGACGACCTTGCCCGCCGCTCCAAGAATCGAAATGGTGTGGTTCAGCGCGAGATTGTCACACAGGATCAAGTTATTTTAATTGGTGAGTATGGAGCCTACTTGGGCGCATTGCTGAAGCAGGGTTGCAATCACAACCCCCTTTCGTCCTTAAGATTAATTGTTTAATCAAATAAATAAATCCGTTACAGGGAAAACTCATCGTGAGCAACACCAAAACTAGGGCATAGAGATTTAACAATCAGATAGAGCGGAAGATGAAGAAGATCGAAAGTAGTATTTCCGAAATCATTACTTAAACAAATTTCAAATAAATAAAAGCAAGAACTAATAATTTTAACTAAAAATTAACAAACCGAATGCAAGTTAACCGAATTCAGAGGTGACATCGCATAGCAGCAAATTTCTGCAGCAAAACGACGCGAACTGAGCCGAACGTAATCGGGTAAAAACCGCATTTTCAAAAACAAAGTTGTTAACAAAAACCATCCGTTAGATTCTTCTCACTATCAATTTACAACTCAATTCAAACGAAAGGATTAAAAACTACAAAAAATGAAATTCTTAACTCTTTTTAAATAATGTTAAAAAAAATATAAATAAAAATAAATGAAAACAGAAAGGACATTTGACAATATATCGAATGTGTGTGTTTCCCTGTAATTAATATCTCAAAAAGGTAATTAATTCATATAAACAACTGCAACAACATGATCACAAAATTAATCACTAAAAACCTAAGATAAATAATTATGGAAACTAATAAAGAAAACCAACTATAAATAAATAAAAAAAAACAAGAAAATTTTACTTTATTATAAAAATAAAATATAAATAAAAAAAAAATTTGTACTAAGTACATCAAAATTTAAATGAAACAGTGTAATGCTGCACGAAGTCGGGCGGGCGGGACAAACCAAATCAATAAATTCTATAAATATTTTCGTAAATCTCACCAAAAGCGCAGATAGATTTAGACAGAATAATATAAAACTAAAACTCTAAAAAAAAATAAAAAAATTTAATGTTGATATTCTTATGTAAAGTATAAAATCTAAAGTATATTAATAATAATAACAAAAAAAAATTCTAAGAAAAAAGTATTTGAAAAGAGTTAAAAGTAGTGTTGTACAAATGGTAAAAAACATGTCAAGAAAAAAAAAAATGTATGTAATAAAAAAATTTTTTATTTTTGAAAAAATAAACTGAAAATATTTGAAAAGAAGAAAATTTGAGGGTTTGTTTATTTAATGAATTAAAAACATCAAAAATGGCGACAATGTTTACCGCCTGAGACGTCGTTTTCTTTACTCCAGCGATAAGAAAGTGATTCTGCTTAGGTGAGGTTAACATAACTGACGTTCTGGCTCTCAGCGTGGTATAAAGAGATACAACTATGATGAGAAGTTTCGAGAAAAAGCTCACATCGAATGGTATCAATTCCCAATTTCATCGTCACTAAGTACACTGAAAAAAATACTGTTCTTAATATTAATGAATGCTTTCATTAAACAAAAATTCTTACTTACTTACTTATTTATTTAATTATTACAGTTATTCTAAAAGATATTTACAGTTTATACAATTACTTTATTATTTTACTTTATTATTTTTTAATAATAAAGTATTTTTTTAATATTGTGATCGACCTGAAATTTCAAAAAAAGTTGCTACCCTATTTACACGTGTTAGGACTGGTAAACACCAAAAAAGCAAAAAAATGTCCGTCTGTCCGCCGTAGACGCCGTACGTCGTCCGCCGTTCGCCGTACGCAAAATCGTTTGAAGGCGCGTAGCTCCCAAACCCGTTGAGATATTAAGTTAAAATTTTTATGGTGGGTAGATTGGGTGAACCCCTACGGATGGTATCTTTTAAGCGGGTGGGGGTGTGAGGCTATATGTATGAGGGGAAAGCGTTTTAGACGAAAAATTTTTCAAATGAGTCCGAAACGCTTGGAGGCCGGTATTGGAACATTGTAAAATTCATATCTCCTGAATGATTGATGTCAGTAGGTTGAAACTTTGTTGTTGTCTTTAGGAATACTTCAAGATTAGACCACGGCTAAAAATTTTAAGGGGGGTGGTAGGGTGGGGGGTGGCAGGTGAAAAACTTTGGATTACAATATCTTCCGAACCAATTACACCAGGAGGATACAATTTGGTTTCTGTATATGGGATCACAAGTTGAGTGTACTGAATGTAAATTTTTTGAGGGGGGAGGTGGAGCACGAAAGTGGGAGGGTAGCAATTTTTCAAAAAAATTCAATTTTTATATCTCGAGAACCGTATTAGATATCAACTTGAAAATTTTACAGGAGTTGGAGTCAGTAGACTTCTAGTAGGGAAAAAAATTTTGGTGGTGTGGGTGTGGGGGGTGGTGGTGAATGGGGGTTGAAAGGAAAACATTTTGATTTTTATTTCTCGAAAACTGTAATGAATAGAACACTAAAAATTTACGACTATATAGAACTACTATAGAGACACCCTAAAAAAAATTTTGACAAGGGTAGCACGGAACAGGGGTGAGGGGTGGTTTTTTATATCTCAGAAACGGTTTATGCTAGAAAGTTGAAACTTAATACGTATATGTAGATGTGCTAGTAGAGTAATTAAATCTACAAAAAAAATTAGATTTTCATTTGTGTACAAAGATGGAATAAAAAAAATTTCCGTAAAAAGAGTTTTTTCTCACATTTTCACGAATTTCGGTAAATCTTTTAGACTTCTCGAGCTATCAAATCAATTTTACTACTGCGGCCTCTTAATATAAGCGTCTAGAAACATTTTTCCAAATTTTTCGATATCTAACCCCTAAGGAGGTGTAAGGCGGTTATGTATCATTCTTTTTCACGAATACTGATACATTTCTTAGGTCTAATGACATATAGAATTCACTTTCACTTCTAAATGCTTTGAATATAGTCGGGGAATAAACCGATTTAAGTATTTTTTAATATTAAACCCCCTGGGGAGTAAGACATTGTTCAAGTTTTGACGAATTCCGAATTTTTTTTAGGTTTAATGAGATCAAATTCACTTTTACTTCTATGGAATATTCCATTGATAAAAAAATACGTTAATAAATAAAAAAAAATCTGCCAACAGTTGCAAAAATTTTTAAAATGGGTTGTTATGTGTCATAACATTCCCTAAAGTTTCTTCATAAAACATGCTTGACTTTATGAATTATGATTGACTCCAGAGGACGCCATGCACACCCATGGCAAAGTATTTGTAGAGATCAGACGGGGAAAAATTATTGTCTTTACAACTATAGTGTAGTATTTCTATTTCTTGACAAATTATGTTATTAATTGAAGTGATACTTCATTTAGGAAAATTCTTATTAAAAACCTATTAATAAGAGCTTAAAACTAACTTAAAACTATCTTACAATAAAACTAACTTATTAAGGCAGCTTAGAAACCACTCTACATTTTAAATACTTATAGTACTGAATAGTTCTGTAACTAGGGGGTTGTCTAAGTTAAGGCATCTTTCGCGAAAATTGTTCATAGCTTTTTCGATAGGTGTGAAATCGAACGAACTTTAGCTAAATCGTGGAGATGTCGTGTTGGAAAATAAAACGGGTTGTTTAAAATTATTTTTAAACATTTATTTTGTAATACTTGTAGCTTTTTTTTGTGAGTTTTAGCCCACGGGTTTCAAATTGGGGCTCCATATAGAATGATAGGCTGAAAGGCTGTTTTGAAGAACAAAAGTTTATTTTCTTTGGAGAGCTTTGATTTCCTATTTATGAATGGATAAAGAGCATGGATGCTCTTTGACATTTTGCAGGTAAATTGTTCCGTATGGTCACGGAAAGTTAATTTTGTATCAAGAATAAGACCGAGATATTTTCTAATTTTTGACCACTGAATCTCCAAAACTATTTATTGAGGGATTTCGTATACTGCGTTTTACGCGTTTCTTGGTAAAAAATTTAATTTGAGTTTTAGCCGGATTTATTTTAATTTTCCATTTATAATAGAAACTTTGTAACAGATCTAACTGGGATTGCAAATTTTGAAATATCAACGTGGCATCGTTTGAGCTTACGTATGTATAAGGCGGTATCGTCAGCGTGCACAGAATATTCGGAATATTCTTTAAAAGTATATTTGGCATTTGGTCATTACCGGGCGCTTTCTTAGTTTTAATAGAACGCAATAGTCTTTTAACTTCGCTAGGCTTACATAGATGTTTCGGTTCAAGATCAGAAATTATGTTTGGTATGTAAGATACTGTGTGTTCAACCGTACTTATAGTATTATTGTCGTTTAGATTAATTTTCATCAATTTGTATATATGCCAAGGGTACTCATACTCTCAAAAATCAACACCTAGGAATTTTGATGCACGCCTTCATCATATTGATTAAAAAGTTCTTATAAGCCAAGCATCTTTGCTTGGTATTCGTAAAACATATTGATTATATTTATAGTATTAATGAACACATTCATTATATTGAAGAAAACGACCATCGTACAGCTCAAGGTTTTGGATCCTCTGTTGGCTGCTATTTTTTGTTAAGGTTCCCACACACGAGTAGATAATCGTTGGCACGTAATCAAATGGTGTGTCAAATCTTCCATTGAAAAACAGTCGCAGCAGCAGCAAAAATTTCGCACAAGTGTCTGATAACCTTTATTCGATTTCATATGACATAAAAAGCCGAAATTATATCCAGAATTCCACGTTAATAATATTAATGTTCAAATTCATTATATTGATATCAATATGTGCATTAATAATATGAACGCAGTATTGATTACAGTGACAGGATTAATCGCAATTATGAATTTATACTTTAATATGAGGAACAACATTAGTAACTTTAATTACTCTTTTCATCAATATTATGAATTCATTCATCATATTATACTGAGATTGACACAGTTAATAGTAATAATGAATCAGTACTTTAATACGAATTACTGATTTCATAAATATTATGAACTCGTTCATTGTAACAATGAATTTTTACATCATTTCTGTTATTGTATGAGTGTCCAAAGCAGACCGAAAAATGATGAACGCTTTTGCATATTATTAATGAATACTTGCATCGGATCAAAAACAATAATTTTTTCATTATGATGATGTAGATTTTAATTGGTTGGATGTACCTTTTTGGTTCAGTGTAGGTGAAGAGGCGTTTGCCTATTTCTATGGCGCTGATAAAGGGTGTTACAATAAGTCTGTAACACTCTTTAGATAAAGGGGCGTGGAAACCCAAGAGTACACTTTTTGATGACTGATGAAGAGAACTCATTGCTGATAACCCCATAAGCTTCGCCAATCTACTCAACCTTGCCATTACTGAACCCGATTTTGATTTCACACCCTTAGGTCCAGACTACATGATCCGTTTTTCTCCGGTCCAGTGAGAATAGGAACCTGCTTCGGAAGCGAATGAGATCCAAAGAAATTAATGAAATTTTAGCTCATCGACTACGTAAATTCGGAAAAACCGCCATCCAGGAAAAGGCATGCGAAGGCTTCTCCGGAAAAACCAGAAGTCATGAAGTCCGTGTCTTATTAGCTGAAGCGTAGCCTCTATGGAACACAACTACTGACCCGGCTAACGTGTATCACTAATCAGCCAGTTACCAATGAAACCCACCTGAAGGTTGCTGCTGGATTGCAGACTCCTTGACATGCGGTTTTCCTCGCTAAGAAAGCCAAAGTTACTCTCGCCGTTTACTCGCGCGTACTTTCTTCACGCCAACTTTCAAAGGACTGGGAAGAAACGACACTGTGTCTACACACGTTAGTACGGACACATTACCTTGAAGTGACAAATGGCCGATTTGGATATCGCAGGCTTAGTTCGGCTCCTTTCAAGTTGCAGTGGTTTGGATGAATACGCAAATGTATTTTTGACTAAAGGCACTCATAAACGGGCATGCATGCATGTCGCAATACGTTTTGACTACGACCACAAAAATCAAAATTTTTTGATTTTCATCATGCCACATAATGGCAGACCCAAACAATCAAGATTCAGGCCCATATAAAATTCAACTTTATTTTTTACTCAAAGTTAATTTCTGTAAAATTTCGACTTCTTAGCTCACCGATTTCTCGAGTTAAAGTGGATTTTGAGATATGAATGCAAATATTTTTTTAAGGACTTTTGTATGGCAGCTACATGAAGAACATTCCCGATTTTTGACATACTCATTCCTCTATCTGCCACCATTGAAACATCTATAGTAGAGTCCGTTTATAATGACGTTGAAGGGAAGCCTCACATAAAGCAAACGTTGAATGTGAAAGAAAGCATTTAGTGAAAACCAAACTTCTTAGCGAGTTGTGTCATACAAAACGGTTTAAGCGAACTCATTATAAACGGATTTCACTGTAATTGATCGAAATTTAAAATTCCTACCTTGAAGCATTCTGAAGTTTTCAACTAATATTGGTGAACACGAGTTTTAAGGAGCTTTTGTATGGAAGGCAAGCAAGGGACTGAAGGAATTTCTCTGACAAAAATCTAAACCAAAACCAATCTGGACTCAATCCGAATTCAATCCTCCATGTATACGCAGTATATGGAATATCACAAAATTAAATAAAAATTTATCTTTTTTCAAGCTGTCAAGCAAGAATTAATAAGGTAAATCGAAAAATATCTTCTAAAATGTATTTTAATTCATTTCATAAGGGATCATCGCATATTGATAACCTAAAGGGCTATTCAATAGGTACATAACAATTTTGTATATTAATAAAAACGCACCCTTCAACTTTTTTGGTGGTCTGGCAATGCCAAAACGTCAGTCACGGCTTACATTTTTATCATGGTGAAGTTCACGAATGAGCAACGTTTGGAATTTATCGCAATTATTCCGTGTTTTATTTACATACAAAATTGTTATGTCCCTATTGAATAACCCTTAGCTATTTACATAGAATATTTCAAAATTGTTATGTACCTATTGAATAACCCTTTATAAGAATTAAAAATGTGAACCATTTTTCATAAAATATTAATTTTTTTTTAAGAATATTAAAAACGTAATCTACCGCATACCACTTAGGACCACCCAGAATACTTCGTCTTTTAAACAAAATGTTGTAATGTAACCAATTTATCATTTGGGTAAATAGTGAAGTAATCTCGTCACCTCCGTTTCAGGCTGAGAAAGCAACGACAACTGTTGTGGGCGCCAGTCACAACAACCTCCTGAAAGAGTTTTGTCGACAATTTCAATCAGAAAACGATACGACCCACCGCCCAAAACGAATTATATCCAAACACTAGTCCACTACTTATACGTAGATTAATGCTCTTTGTTGCGCGTTAATTGAGTTTCCAATTTGTTGTCCAAACAATCCCAAAAATTTATCGAAAGATAATGACGGAAATTGCTTCGAAACGGTGCAAACACGCGTCGCCCATTAGGCGACCTTCGACAGAGCAAACAACCGAAACATATCGGACCCTTAAGATTGCCCATCGGCCATCGGCAAGAAAATACTCTTAGCAGCCTCATTAAAACGAATCAAATTCATCAATTAGCGATAGCATTGACGATTCTATACAACAATTTTCATGATTAATGACTTGCTAAGTACAGTGCGTCCCAGGCACCCCCATCACACCCCCCACGTCGCCACAATACCAAAACCCGCTAGTACAAAAGTTGTATAGAGCACCCGGGGGAGACATAAAAAGCCCACGTATTCCACCGCTGGTAATGTAATCTGAAGCGATTATTCCCTCAATGAAATTCAAATCGTAGAACTAAAGCGCACTTATTGAAAGTGGATATCGGGGGAGCAGCAATCAATCAGAGCAGAGCGTTTCGCATTGAGACGAGGCCTTTAAAAAGTTCAAAAACCGAAGTTATGTTAACATAGGGATGAAAGCCAGGTCACCCCGCCTGCTCAGCCGCGTGATTGATGATTGCATCAAGTGGCCAAAATGAAAATGTTATTGTAAGTAAAAGTGTTTTGCGGTACGACGGGGCGGATTGAATGGACCCGCAGCTTTAAATTTAATTCATTCGGAGGACAAAAAGATTGTACACAAAGTCGGACTACCAGGATTTTGCGGGGGTGACTTTCATCCGCTTGTGTCTACAGTTTGGATTTTAGAGAGGTTTGGTTAATTGAACGGATAGATAGCTAAAATTGTAAAATTAGACAAGAAAAAATATTGTAATGAGCAACTTGCAAAAACAGACTTTGGAACTTGTCGAGCGCAATTAGGGAAACTTGTGGAACCTTAGATACGCCCAAAGGACCAATTAAAGATCTCGCATTAATTGGAAACATCTCAAACGAATATTTCAGCAAGATTGACCCAACTCTTCCGAATAACCTTAAGATTCATAGTAATACGCAGAACTTTCAAAGGTATGGTATCGAATGTAATGTTCCTTCTTTCAACAGATCCTAATGAATTAGAAAACATCATAGTGAAACTTAAATCCAGCATAGCCCCGAGTACCGATGGTATTTCAACAAATGATCTGAAAACACTAAAGACAATTATCTCAACTCTCCTTAGCATTGCTATAAATAACCATTTGAACAAAGCAGCAATTCCAACTTGATTGAAAACAGCCCTGATTTCTCACATCTTAAAATATGGTTCAAACAAAGATCCCAATAACTATGGACCAATAGCTTTAATAAGTAAAATCTTAAAAAAAAAATCGGCCAATGGTCTGGGCGAAACTTTATTATTTTCGGGTCAAAGTTCGGGAGCGGTCAAAGTCGGAGTATATCATCAGTTTTTTCGAAATTATGAAGTTTCTTGGAAAATTAGTTTTGTTCTAAAAAAAAAAATATTTAAATTAGAGATTTTTAGCCGATTACACATTGCAAAAGCCCGAGTAGACTATTCGACTTTTAATATATTCTGTACACTAAAAGCCCATAGAAGTAAAAGCGAATTTGTTACCTTATCAGAATTAAGAGATATGACGAATTGTTAAAACGTATATAAAGCCATTATTCCACTTGGGGTTTGAATTTCGAAAAAATTGTGAAACAGGTTTTTAGACGATTTCATAAGAAGCAACTTGATATCTCATGAGACACGAGGGATCTTGTAAGATTTGTGAAAACGTAAGCAAACCCTTCACACCCCCTTGGTTTTTGAAATTCGGAAAATCGTGAAATTGGTTTTTAGGTCATTACATCAAATGCCGTAATAACCAATTTTATATCTCATCAAAACTTAGGGATGGCAAAAATTGTGAAAACATATGCCAACCCTTGGGGGTTGAATATCCAAAAATTGAGAAATGGGTTTTGTAGGCGATTATATAAAAAGTCTGTGGAACTGAAAAGCGATCTAATATCTCACCAAACCTAAGAAATATGTCGAAGCTTTGAAAAGCACACAACCCCCTTACACCCCTTAGGATTGAATGTCTAAAAGTTCTGAAATTGACTTTTTGGCGCTTATATAAGAAACCTTAGGAAGTAAAAATGAATTCGATATATCATCAGATATGCAACCTCCCTACACCCACTTGGGGGTTGAATATCCAAAAATTCGGAAAGGAGTTAAAAGATAAATATGAAGACAATACGAGAAAGTAAAAACCAATTCAATTTCTTATCACTTCTAAAAGATATGACAGAATTCGTGAAAAATTGTTCAACCCTTTTATACCCTCTTAGGGGCTGAAAAAGGAAAAAACTTAAAAAGGAATTTTAAGCGATTATTACGCAAGTCCTCGAAAGTGAAAACATATTCGATATCTGATCAGACCTGAGGGATATGGCAGAATTCGTGAAAAAGAGTACAACCCCCTTTTAAGTTTTCAATTTCAAAAAATCTTGAAAACACTTTCTAGGTATTTATATGAAAAATCCGTGGAATAAAAATGAATTTAATATTTGAAAACACCTAATAAATAAATATGACGAAAACCGTGAAAATATATGCATTCCATTTTCACTAATTTTTTTTGCCCCCCCTTCCTAACGCCAATGGATATTTGACATTTTTTTAATCTAAATTACTTTTCTAGTTGATTTACATATACATACCGAATTTGAACTTTCTAGCATAAACCGTTTCATAGATAGGAAAAACATCCCCCACTCTCTATATTTTTCCAACATGCTACTACTATAGCTCTATCTAAATACCAAGTTTCAGCTTTATAGCATTATGGGTTCTCTAGATATAAAAATCGGCACCTTTTCTCTTTCATCCTCCACCACCCCACCCTCACCGTCTACACCCTAACCCTCAAAATTTTTTTCCTACTAGGAGTCTATTAGGCCTACTTCTGGTAAAAATTGTAAGCATCTTTCTTACACGGTTCCTGAGATATATGACGTTATTTTTTAGAAAAATTCGTACTCCCTCCAATTTCATGCTCCACCTCCCCCTTAAAAAATGTTACTTTCAGCAAACTTTGCTTGTTAACCTTTATGCACAAACCGAATTTTATTTATCTAGTGCAATTGGTTCGTGAGATATCATAATCCAAAGTTTTTCACCCCGACCCCCCTACGCCACTGCCCCAACTCAAAAATTTATTTCCGATCTATTCTCCTAGTATACCTACAGATATTTATTAAGTTTCAATTTTGTGACGGTAACCGTTTAGGAGATATAAATTTTAGAATATGCCGATCTCAGCTTTTTTACGTTTCGGACGCATTGTCTTTCCCCCCACTCCAACACTCCTTCACCCATATTGGCAATTTTTCTGCAAATGGGTCCACTATCAAAGCTTTATATAAATTCCAAGTTTCAGCCTCCTAGCACAAGCGGTTGCTGAGATCTAAAAACCAAAATTTTCCGTCTAAGACGCTTCCTCCCTCACACCCCCACCTATCAGAATTTGGTCACTTCAAGGGGCCTACCCAGTCTATTCATAAAAAAAAATTCTATTTAATATCTCAAACCGTTTGGGAGCTATAAGCCTTCAAACGATTTTGCGTACGGCGGACAGACGGACTGAAATTTTTTTTTTTCGTTTTTCGTGTCACTACTAGTCATGAAACGTGAAAAAAAAATTTTTCAGGGTAGCAAATATTTTTTTTTAAAAATCGATCACAATACTGTTTTATTAGAAAATAATAAAGTAAAATTATCAAAAGGACGCTATTAAAATTTATAAATAAATATTCTGGTTTTGATAGCCAATACGGATTTCAAGAAGGAAATAATATGACGCCGAATTTGGTAGATGCTATACAGTTTATAAATGAGGGTCTCGACAAGGGTTCCAATGTTGCTGTGATATTTGCAGATTTAGTTCACAGGACTTAAAGCAAAACATACTTATATTTACTTAATGCTGATGATACTTTACTTCTGTACAAAGGTAAAAATCCAGAACATCTGGAGTAGTTGATCAACTCTTGCCTGGGCAATATGGCAACTTTAGGTGTGTTTTTTTGCGCACTTATCCAGAGCTAGAAAATTTATATACAAACTAAAAACAACATTGCTGTTTTTATGATTCTTTTTAACTTTTTCCATGGATAGTAGGCTACATTAGAGAATTAATTTGGAATAGCTGCCTCAGTGAGCTTATTGGGTCAGCTATTCCGGTTATAATCTATATTCTAAACTACTATCTACAGGGAAAAGCAATAGCAAATAACAGAAACAGCAATATTCTTGGTTTTCTCAATGTAAATTTTAATCACTACTCTGATCTGGATAAATGAGCAAAACACACCTATTAAATACTTTGAAAACAAACGATATGCTCTTTGGACAAACTAACAAATTGGACATTGATTTGAAGCTAGAAACAGATGGAATACAACTAGCGAGAGCGCACGAAACAAAATACTTTGAGCTGACAATTGACGACAAAGTGCCTAGGTCTTCTCACATAACTAAACTGTGAAATGAAATTGCCCCGATTATTGGAGTATTAAGACAAAACGAATACCTACAAGTCCAAATAAAGAATATGCTATATAATATTTTTATCTAATCCGACATAACTTATGGTCTCCTTATATGGAGCCAAATCTTGAAAAGAAAGTTGTACAAAATTGCGTGAGTTATGAATAGGGGCATTAAAGCCATATATGATTTATCTCATTAACAGCATCGGAGGAACTTTATTCTACTTATGGAAAACTAACCATACATCAGCACATAAGCCTAGAACGAATCTATCTAATTAATAATATTAAGAACAGGCAACTTAAATCCTCCATCAAATTGATCCACAATCAAGAAATCTACGACTATAACAGAAGGCGTGCGGATTCCATTAGACAGCAACATTTCCTTAGAAGAGACCGACTTAGAAAGGATCCTGTCTTTGAGGTAATACAGGAATATAATGACCTACCGACAAATATACAAATGGCAAATTACGTGTTTCAGTTGAAACACCTTGCAACGAAGCATATTTTATGTCGAACCTAAACAGTAAAAATTTGTATGAAAATAACTGTCCTTAAAGAAGTGAAATATTCAGAATTGATGTAGTAAATTTACAAATTTGCATTAAATTTAACAAAATTATGAGTAATTTTTAAAAGTTTGAATTTTTACACATTTTAGTCAAGAATTTACTTGATGCAAAGTAAAATTACAACACCAAATAAAATTTTTCCACTTTTAATGTGTACAATTTGTCATTGTGTATAAAATTACGCATTTTGCTTGTAATTTTGATATACTTTATGCGTAGTAATTTGTTTTCTGTGATGTTAACTTGACCGCTTCGTTGTTTCATTCACTTGTTTCGTGGTTTTATGTAAGTCTTGATTTAAAATGAAAATAATTTTTATAGTGTGTGAAATTTGTGGCTTTAGAACAAATAAATTAAATTTATATAATAAACATGGTTTTTTCTCAATTATCATTTGTTTATTGATTTCATTGAATTTTCCCAATTGTCAATTGCTGTGCCTACGTCTAGGAATTCATCTGCCGATCATTCGCTTGAAGTTCATTCATTTAATTTTAATTCATCAATAAATTTTAGTTCATCAATAAATTAATAATAAACATTAGCAAACATAAACATGTCACATTTTTATAGTACATATGTAGTACATATTAGTTTTCCACACCGTTTGTAATTTTACACATTGTAAAATTTTACCTTTCCACACCAGCAGTAAATTTACACATTTTTGGCGATTGATTTCCACACTTATGTGTGAATTTCCGCATTAATACCGATGTGTTTCAGCGCACACTCTAAGAAAAATAAAAATAAATGCCAAGAATAATTGTTGTAAATTTCTCCTTATAGCAAAAATGTTCATTTTTTTTGTATTAAAATACTCTATTGATGTGTAAAAAGAATTTTTTTTTATTAATGAAATGAAATGATATATAATTACTACCCCAACTTGTAAACTTCTTGATTTTTAAACAAAAGTAGTGTACTTTTAAGCAAATATGAATAATACTTCCATTGCAATGAATAAAGTCCATAGCAGTTAAAAGGGTTTCCAACATAGAGATATATATACTGGAGATGACAAGAAGCGATTGAGTTGAAGGCGGACGTCGCCACATTAACTCAAATGCAAAACAACAACAATTGGCATAACCACGCTGTTTTTTCTCACTTACATTTATATTATGTCCCGCTCTTAAAACACGCTAAACAACAACAATTTGATATAACAACCATATTTTGTCTCACTTCTCTGGCTTCAATACAAAACCGGTGGCTTGTCGTCTCCATCATCTCTATGGTTTCCAATAACATCCCACAATGGAAATCCACACATTTTTCTAACCTCCAAGAAAAACGATTTCATAATTAAACGCAATATAGAATTAAATGAAGAATAAAGTCGTAATTAAGAAACAATATAAATTTAGGTTTGTAATTAAAAATTAAAACGAATTCAATCTACACAAATTTTTTTTTTATTTTCATATTTTTTAAATAAGCGGCACACTGTTGTATTGCTGAATATTTTTTTAAGTCACGGCAAAAAACAAATAAACTTTAATGCACGACATCAGTATAAATATTGAAGCTCTATCGCTTTCTTGTTAATATTTTTCGTGCTAGTAAATTTACACAGAAGTAGTAAATTTACTGAAAAATTTATTATTTTCATTTACTGTTTACACATCTAGAAAATAATATTACACAAACTTATAGTAAATTTTAACCAAAACCAATCGTTTTAATTTAATAAATTACTAAAACAGTGTATTTATACAACCTTCCGAATGGTTTACTACAATAACTGCTGTAGTTTTGACTAGTAGGGTAATTTAACACAGAAGAATACCACAATAGTCATTGTAAAATCTGTTTAATTTTAAACACTTTTAAGTGTTAAGAGTTGTTAAGAGTTTAAATATAATAGTAAAAATCATAAGAGTGCGGAAAAAAAATTTGACAATAGGAATTTTACTACTTTCACAGTAGGCACTAAATTGCCAACTCTGAGAGTAATAAAAAATTTTTACTTTGGCTTTTTACGAATTGCTCATTGATCACTTTTTATAATTTTTTTTCCTGATTAATGGTATTGATAACATATAATGAACTATTTTTTTAAATTATATGTATATCTTGGTACTACGTCTTATACCAGTGCGTTGTACTGACTGAGGAGTCACTTTCCGGTTAAAGTAAATCATAGAGATACACTGGAGATGACAAGCAGCGATTGAGTTGAAGGCGGACGTCGTCGCATTCACTTGCATGCAAAACAACAACAAATTAACATAATGCTACTGTTTTGTCTCACTCACTCACACGCTAAAACAACAACGATTTGATATAACGACCCTGTTTTGTCTCACTTCTCACCGTCTTTTTGGCTTCAAAGCGCTTTATACAAAACCGGTGGCTTGTCGTCTCCAGTGCTCTATAAGGTAGATTAATTATACTTTGAGCTCATTACGCTCAGTGACAGTATCGTCATCAGTTCTTTAAGCTGATGAAGTATACCCAAATGGGAAATTTTTCTCTGACTTTTACTTTATTATTTTTTAATAATAAAGTATTGTGATCGACCTGAAATTTCAAAAAAATTTGCTACCCTGAAATTTTGTATTTTCACTTTTTAGGACTAGTAGACCCCAAAAAAAATGTCCGTCTGTCCGCCGTAGACGCTGTACGCTGTACGCAAAACCGTTTGAAGGCGCATAGCTCACAAACCCGTTGAGATATTAAATTGAAATTTTTATGGTGGGTAGATTGGGTGAACCCCTACAATTGGTATCTTTTTGGGGGTGGGTATGTAAGCGGGAAAGAGGGGGGCGCGCTTTAGATTAAAAATGTTGGTTTCTAGATCTCAGGAATCGCTTATGGTAGGAGGCTGAAACTTGGAACTTATGTAGTACTATGATAGAGGACCTATTTTCAAAAAAATTGTAGGGAAAAACAATGTGTCCGAAACGTTTGAAAGTTGGGATTGAAGCATTCTAAAATCCATATCTCCTGAATCGTTGCTCTCAGAAGGGTGAAACTTTGTAGTTATCTTAAGCGATACTAGGAGAGTAGACAAGGGCTAATATTTTTAAGAGTGGAAGTGGAGTGTAGGGGGGGGGGGTGAAAAACTTTAGATTACAATATCTTCCGAACCAATTGTACCAGGAAGATGAAATTTTGTTTCTGTATATAAGATCACAAGTCAAGTCTACTGAATGTAAGCATTTTGAGAGGAAAGATGGAGTACGAAAGTGGGGGGATAACCATTTTTAAAAAAATTTAATTTTTATATCTCAAGAACCGTACCAGATATGATCTTAGAAATTTTACAGAGCTGTACAGAGCTGGAGCAATGCGGTGTAGGTCACTATGCGACTGATAACCTAAAGAATAAACAGGAGGCTATTTGGAACATTATTTTTAGGTTATCAGTAGCATAGTGACCTTCACCGCATCTCAGTATTAAACACGTTTTGGACTTCTACCCAAAAAATAATAAAGTTGCGACTGTTGGCAGATTTTTTGATTTGGGAAGGAATTGCCCATGTAGGGACTAAATAATAAATTAATGCAAATCCTAGTTTCGATCAATTAAAACAAGTAGCAAACAAAAGATTGTCCAACTAGCAAATCTTTATCTGAAGTAACCGACGATACAAACTAACAAAATTATTTGTACACATTATCATTATTTAAAAAAAAAGTATGGTACTTTAAAAATTGTAAAATTTTTCAACGTTATTAATACGTTTATTGTTTACAATACCTGTGATTTTTTCAGTATAAGAGCAGAACTATTGCATTTCGCGAACGTGAACCATAAAAGCATTCTGGATTTCCACCCGAAAAATAATAAAGTTGTACCCAGACTTTTGGAAAATTTATGTTATGTTTACTATTTTAAGTTTAATTAAGCGTAACAGTTTAAAACGCTAGAATGGAGAATCGGACAAAACAAAAAAGGGCCACTGATAGAATATTGACAACAAAGAAAATCGAAAATTAAGAAACTCTTCTTCGTATAACTTCGATTGAAATTTTCTTGAAAATATTGTGCATCAATATTCTTAAATCAAGAAATTTTCCTGTCAGGAAGACGAAATTTCACTTCAAACTTAAAACTTAAAAGTGAAAAACATTTCAAATTGAAGTCACCGAAAAAAATTCAGTTTAAATTAGCTACCGGAGTTTTCTTATTATCACGAGCAAGGAATTCCGGCTAAAAAAAACTATATTAAAAATGTTTGAACTGAAAATTCCAAGTGGAAGATGAAATGAAGTAAGTGGGTTGTCGTGCGAAATCAAAACTTTTGAAAGTCAGTTCATTCATGATTTGATACAGAGGAATCTTGAAAGGACAGGGATAGTATCGCATTACTCAGGAAATACGAAGTTCAAAGAAATATTCGTGTGACAAACAAAGAAAGCATTTGGACTATAGAAGTACTACAGCCCACAAATTTCAGTGGAGGAGGATATTTTAACTAGCTGTGCATGTCTGTACTGCAACTAAGCAAAAACATCTACTAAATCCTTGTTTCCAAAAAAGGTACTACACACAAATTTATTAAGAACAACCAAAATCACGAGGAGACAAAACGATTTTAGTACAATGTCAGATCAATTCCAGATAGCATAGGTCACGTCACGATCGATTTTCTAATTAACATTCACTAAATCCCGATAACTGTTTCCAACTTAGGCACTTCATTTCCTTAATATACTGGCTTGAGAGTTCGTGTCGAAGGACTAAAGGCGAAGTGATGTCACTTAAGATGGTACCAGACAAAAAGCCATCGGGACACCAGAAAGAAAGAAAAAAACACCCGAAGGATCTGAGTAGTAGATACGCGTTTCGTGCCAGGCACCATCTATCCACGATGGAAGGAAACTCAAACATCGACGGGGCAAAAAAAAACGGGTGGCAACTTTTCCCATCAAAGGGGCTTTTCAAACTTTTTTAATGAACAATCTATCGACCACATTGAACCACTTTTGGCGCTTGTATCTGGTCGAAGGAAGTTAAATTGTCGACTCATGGCAGTGATTTATTGGAAAAATTTTTATCGGGGGTCCTGTCCTGGTCCTTGTTCTCCTGTCGCGGGACCATTTAAAGTAACCAGTAAGTACTCCCTCGCTTATTACTTCGTAATTCGTTTAATCTCGGCAATGGTACCGCTGAATGAGCCAGAATAGGGTCCATTTCAATCAGGAGCACTCTTCTCATTCTAGAAGTATTGAATGCGAAGAAATCAGTGGCTGGCCTAAGGATAGCAACAAGGACGAGATGTTTTGTCGTGATTTTTTTTTTAATATTTGTTCCATGTCGACGTAGTAGTCGTCTTCGTCACTGAATAAGTGAACGAGCAGAGTTCTTATCCATTCGGGAATCTTTTCTTTACCATCGAGAAATAAATAAAAACCTTTTCATAAGATTTTCCTCCCTTTTTTCCGAATTGAATTAAAGTCGAGATTGCGAAGGGAGTCCTTTGTGGCGACTGATGCGAACAGGAAGTTCTATGAATAGGGAAGTGGGTATAGTGGGTGGTATGACGATGCCTGCATCGATCCCTGGTGTAATCAGTTCGCAACTGCAATCATACACGAATTGGAAGACTTTGATAAGGACATGCCACTTTGTTGTGTAATTGCTCGCATTGTACGGGGAATACATTCATTGAAAATAGTCTAGGTTCTACGATGGGAAAGTTTATTCCCACTGATTATATTGATTTCAAATATATTTTGTGAAGTGGTTTGGGAGTTGCGAGCTTAAGTATAATTTCCGCTTGTTGAATTCGAAATGCAAGGCCACAGGATTGAAATCAAGCGGAACGAATAGTTCGGGAGGTTTCAGGAGTGGATAAAACCTGGCGATTGATGAAAGAGGTTGAGGAGTGTGTAGATACTCTTGATGTAGTTTTGTAAACAATTAATACTAAGAGGTTGAATTGAAATCCAGTATAAGTGAAAACCAATTCAATATCTCATCGAACGTCAAGTGTATAGCGGAATTCGTAAAAATACATTCATTCTCCTTCCACCTTTTATGGAGGAGGAATATCGAGAAAACTGAAAGCAAATTTGATACCTCTTCGGACCAAACAGATATGACGGAATTTGTGAGTTAAACCGTTTTCACCTAATTAAACAATTAGTATGGAGAAATGTTGAAATGGATTTTTAGGCGATTGTATAAAATACCCCAGGAATTAAAAACCAATTCGAAGTCTCATTAGACCTAAGATATATGGCGGAGTTCGTGAAAACGTATTCAACCTCTTCACACCTTCTTACAGGTTGAATATCGAAAAGTCCAACATTTTTTTTGCAATTATTTAAAAATACAGTAAAAAATCATTTGACCTAAAAGATTCATCGGAAGCAACCCGTTTTGGCCCTTTAGGGATTGTGTATTAAAAATCCTGAAACCGATTTCCAGGGGTTCAAAAAAGAGAGGGACAATTCATTTGAGAGTTCAGCAGACCTAAGACATATGACGAAATTCGTGAAAATTTATTAGGATCATCTCTTATCTCACATATTTCTTGAGATCTAAGACAAGATTTCCGAGAAATCTTGTAATCTAGCCCTCTTGCGTGCTTCACAATCCTGTCCTACAGATGATTAGTTCGTGAGATATCGTAATCCATAATTTTCCGCGCATGTAGTTATTATCTACATACCCCTTTCCCTAAAATTTTAATTTATAATAAACTTGTTGTAACACTAAATTTAAACTTTTTGGCATTAACTGTTCAAGAGATATGGATTTTCTAGTCGGTGACACCTTGTTTTCTGCAAGCTGTGACCACCATTTGCATATGGTATCACAATCAAGGATCGATATAAATTCCAAGTTTCAACTTCATACCATACGCGGCTTCTAAGATACGAAAACCAGCATTTTTATCTAAAACTCTCCTCTCACCTTTCCCTTTCCTTTCTCGCCAAACAATTTGAACTTAAAATCTCAAAGGGCTCATGAGCTACTAGCCATCAAAGATGTTTGCGTATGGCGGACAGATGGAAAACAAAATATTTCTTGGGATCTTTCTTCAATATCATTATCTAACAATCAAAAAGAAAAAAATCTGCCAACAGTCTGGGCGCAACTTTATTATTTATTGGGTAGAAGTTCGGAACGCGTTTAATTCTAAGATGCGGTTTAGGTTACTATGTGACTGAAAACCTAACAAAAAGTTCGGGAAGCGGTTAGAATGGAGACGCGCTAGAATAGTTACGCCGCTGTCACATATAACACATATGAATTGCATAATTGAGTCATACTCCGGGAGGCAGCCTAAGTCGTAGTATAATATCAGTTGTTACGTGATTAGGAGGCGATTATATAAAAAGTCTGTGGAAGTGAAACCAATCCAATATCTCATCATTCCTAAGAAATATGTCAAAAGCCTTACGTCTTCTTAGAGTTGAATATCTAAAAATACTGAAATCAACTTTTTGACGATTACGTAGGAAGCCTTAGGAATTAAAAATGCATTACAACTAAAAAATATGTAGGAATTTGTGAAAGTACATGCAACCCCCTTGAACTCACTTTGGGGTTGAATATCCAAAAATCCTGAAATGAGTATTTTGATATATATAAAATAAGCCAGAGGAAGTAAAAATCAATTCGATGCCTTTCCGCTCCTAAGAGATATGATGAAATTCGTGAAAGCGTGTTCAACCCGTTTATACCCTCTTAAGGGTTGAAAAAGGAAAAAAACTTGAAAACGAGCCCGTGGAAGTGAAAAGTTATTCAATATCTAATCAGACCTGAGTGATACGGATGAATTCATGAAAATGTATACAACACCATTACACCACCTTGGGGGTCAAATTTAAAAAAATCCTGAAAATACTTTCTAGGTATTTATATGAAGAATCCGTAAAAATGAATTCAATATTTGGAAAGACCTAATAGATATGACGAAAATTGTGAAAATATATGCATTCCATTTTCACTGATCATTTTTTTTTTGTCACCCTACCGAATGCCAATGGTTATTTGAAATTTTTTGTAATCTAAATCACTTTTCTACTTGATTTACATATGCGCACCGAGTTTCAACTTTCTAGCATAAGCCGCTCTACAGTTAGGAAAACATCCCCCACCCCCGTACTATACAACCCATATAAAAAATTATATTTTTTTAACATGCTACTACTATAGCTCTATCTAAATACCAAGGTTCAGTTTTATATCATTACAGGTTTTTGAGATATAAAAATCTGAACTTTTTCCTTTTCACCATCATCGACCCTCACCCTCACCATCAAAACAAATGTTTCTGCTAGGGGTATATTAGGCCCACTTCTGGTAAACATATTCTAAGCATCTATCTTACACTATTCTTGAGATATGAGACGTGATTTCTTAGAAAAATCCTTAGCCCCCCCCCACTTCCATACTCCACCGCCCCGCTTAAAAACTTTTGCTTTCAGCAAACTTTATTTGTCAAGCTTTATACAAAAATCGAATTTTATTTCTCTAGTGCAATTGGTTCGTGAGATATCGTAATCTAAAGTTTTTCACCCCCCACCTCCGTACGCCACTGCCTCCTCTCAAAAGTTTCCAATCTATTCTCCTAGTATACTTACAAATGTTCACTAAGTTTTAATTTTGTGACCTTAACCGTTTAGGAGATATGGATTTTAGAATGTCTCGATCACTGCTTTCGAGCGTTTCGGACGCACTATTTTTCCCCCCTACTCCCACACCCCTTCGCCAATATCAGCAATTTTTTTGCAAATGGGTCCACTATCAAAGATCTATATAAATTCCAAGTTTCAGCCTCCTAACATAAGCGGTTGCTGAGATCTAGACACCAAAATTTGTTACCTAAAACGCTTCCCCCACCTTTCCCCTCACACCACCACCCTTAAAAAAGTGGTAACTTCAAGGGTCCCACCCAGTCTATTCAGAAAAAATTTCAATTTAATAGCTGATAGGGTTTGGGAGCTGTAAGCCCTCAAACGATTACGGCGGACGGCGCAGAGACGGACTGCATTTTTTTGGTGTTTATTACTTTATTATTTAATAATAAAGTATTGTTATCGATTTTTAAAAAAAAAAAATTTGCTACCCTGAAAATTTTTTTTTATACGTTTTATGACTAATAAGCACCAAAAAAGCAAAAAAAATTTTCAGTCCGTCTGTGCGCCGTCCGCCGTACGCAAAACGTTTGAGGGCTTATAAGTCCTAAACCCTATGAACTATTAAATTGAAATTTTTTTTATTAATAGACTGGGTAGGTCCCTTGAAGTTACCACTTTTTAGGGGGCGGGAGTATGTGGGGGGAGGTGGGGGAAGCGTTTTAGACGAAAAATTTTGGTTTCTAGATCTCAGCAACCGCTTATGTTAGGAAGCTGAAACTTGGAATTTGTATAGAGCTTTGATAGTGGACACATTTGCAAAAATATTGTTGATATGGGTGAAGGAGTGTGGGAGTGGAGGGAAAAATAATGCGTCCGAAAGGTTCGAAAGCCGAGATCGAGACATTCTAAAATCTATATCTCCTAACCGGTTAATGTCACGAAATTAAAACTAAATACCCATCTGTAGGTATACTAGGAGAATAGATCCGAAACAAATTTTTGAGAGGGGGAAGTGAAGTACGGGGGTGGGGGTTGAAAAACTTAAGATTACGTTATCTCACGAACCAATTGCACTAGAGAAATAAAATTTGGTTTCTGTATAAAGCTTGACAAATAAAGTTTGCTGAAAGTAAAATTTTTTAAGGGGGCGGTGGAGCATGGAAGTGGAGGGGGTAAGAATTTTTTTAAAAAATCATGTCTCATATCTCGAGAACAATGTAAGATAAATGCTTAAAATTTTTGCCAGAAGTAGGCCTAATGGACCCCCAGCAGAAAAAAATTTCAGGGATGAGGGTGTAGAGGGTGAGGGTGGGTGAGGATGAAAAGTAAAAAGTTCTGATTTTTATATCTCAAGAACCTATAATGATATCAAGCTAAAACATAGTATTTAGATAGAGCTATATTAGCAGCATGGTGAAAAAATATAATTTTTTATAGGGGTAGTATGGTATGGTGGTGGGGGATGTTTTTCCTAACTATAGAACGGCTTATGCTAGAAAGTTGAAATTCGGAACGTATATGTAACTCAAATAGAAAAGTAATTTTGCTTAAAAAAAATTTCAAATATCCATTGGCGTTCGGAAGGGGGGCGAAAAAAATGATCAGTGAAAATGGAATGCATATATTTTCATGATTTTCGTCATATCTATTAGGTCTTTCCAAATATTGAATTCATTTTTATTCTGCGGCTTCTTCATATAAATATCTAGAAAGTGTTTTCAGGATTTTTTGAAATTCGACCCCCAAGATGGTGTAAAGGGGATGTATAGATTTTCACGAATTCAGCCATATCCCTCAGGTCTGACTAGAAATCGAAAAACTTTTCACTTCCACGGGCTTATTTAATAATCACCTAAAACCAGTTTTCAAGTTTTTGCCTTTTTCAACCCCTAAGAGGGTATAACCGGGTTGAACACGTTTTCACGAATTTCGTCATATCTCTTAGGAGTGATAAGACATGGGATTGGTTTTCACTTCCTCTGGCTTTCTTTACATATATCTAAAAACTAATTTCAGGATTTTTGGATATTCAACCCCAAAGTGAGTACAAGGGGGTTGTATATGTTTTCACAAATTCTTACATATTTCTTAGTTCTAATGAGATATCGAATTCATTTTTACTTCCTAAGGCTTCTTACATAATCGTCAAAACGTTGATTTCAGGATGTTTGCTATTCAACTCCAATAGGACGTAAGGCTTTCGACATATTTCTCAGGATTGATGAGATATTAGATTGGTTTACACTTCTACAGACTTTTTATATAATCGTCTACAAACGCATTCCCGATTTCATGTAATGGCCCAAAACCAAATCACGCAAAGCCTTCTAATGGCGTAACAACTGATATTATACTAGGACTAGACCTCGTCCCGGAGTATGACCCAATTAAGTAATTCATATGATATATGTGGCAGCGGCGTAAGTATTCTAGAGCGACCCCATTCTAACTGCTTCCCGAACTTTTTTTTAGGTTTTTAGTCACATAGTAACCTACACCGCATCTCAGAATTAAACTCGTTCCGTACTTCTACCCAAAAAATAATAAAGTTGCGCCCAGACTGTTGGCAGATTTTAGTAATGTAGTAGCTTTTTTGGTGTTTATTAGTAAGTCAGGGTAGCAAATTTTTTTTTTAAAATCGATAACAATACTTTATTATTAAAATAAATAAGTATTATTAAAATAATAAATTAATTGCAAAGAAATGCCCAAGAAAAATTGTTCTGATGCGATTTCTTGAGCGGTTTGTAACGTAAAGAAATGTTGACGGAAAAATATTAGTTTGGTGCTTTTGGTTTATTAATCAACATTATCAATTTTCCTTGATGAAGTTAGTATCCAAACACTTATTTCCGCGAGGCATTTTAGCACGTTTGTTACAATATTCCTCGGAACGTCTTTTGAAGTGGAAAATATTATAATTTGGTACATGAAGCACAAGTTAACTGGCCAAATCTGTGAGATTGTCGCAGATATCACGAAGACATGTAGACTTGTCTGCGAGATTCTTCCGGCCGTATTATTGGAAATATATACGCATCGAGACAATTGCGCCCCGAATATCGAATCTGTTAGCAAATTTAGCAATCAATTATTTTTATGCAACGCACTCTGGTGTATCCGAGGTTATATATTATATGAATATTGCTTATAACTAGTCCGAAATAGAGAAAGCGAAAATGTTTTTAATATCGCGAATAATTACAGCTAATCAATTTGGACATCGTCTAAAATCAAGTGAATTGTGTTTCGCTCCACTTTACTTCATACGACAGAAAAGTGATGAACAAAACTATTCAAAGCGGCGGATGATAGTTGAACTTTTTGATGTAATGCAGTCGTATTCAGCAAATCTCGAACACTAACAAGACGATCAATACAGAATATAATTCTTTTTCCCACTGGTTTCATTTAGGGTATTTCAGGCAATCAATCACATTCATGTACAGCTCCGCATTTTTGGCAAGAACCGGAACGCGCGAAAGGACTAAGGACTAAAGTGCAAAATAGAACACATACCTTGACTGCGACTGCGACTAGGATTTGCCTATCTTTCGGCGTGAGGTTCGACTACGCAGTTGATGTTGAACAGAACACCGACTGCGACTTCGATTCTATGCAAGCAAGAAAAATAACGAATGTCTAGCGTCACTTCTGTTTTGTTTAATATTTTTGAAAATGGAAGTGTTTCTGGTAGCGCGTATAATTTATTTAGTGTTTTTAATCAATTTGGAGTGTTTGCGTTTATTTAAAACGAGGAAGTGAATAGGAATCGGGACGAATTTGGAGAATAGAAACCCAGCAGGCAGAACGTACTACCGAAAAATGTTATCAAAGTTCTGCATGTCCATGTGTAAGATAGAGACATCATGTACTAAGCTATCGCTGTCTTCTCTTGAATGTAAACAGAATTCAATGCTTTTTGAAGGGGTCATGTAAATATTCCATATATAGTGCTCGTACAAACTATAATAATAAATATATACAGCAACCGGCGACATCGTTCCCAAAAAGTGTAACCGCTTATACGACATGCATACGGTTTCGTTTCGACGTATATTATACGAAACTTTTCCTGCTGGGAAATAAATGAAATCCGAGATTACAATTGGCAGCCCTGTGCGAGCAAACGCAGTCTCAGAATTAGAGTATAGCACGATTGCGCAGTCGCAAGCGAAGTTGTTATTGTGGGCATCGCCATACAATCCTGTGTATTCTAAAGACAGGGACTGCATTCGAGGTCCGTGTTCTGTTTAGGCCTTTACTCGATTGCAATTTTTCGACGGTTTAGGACGAGATCCCTGCTGGGAGAATCACGAAGGATGTTCACTGATGAGCTTAGTCGACTGTTCATTCTTCGGGTTTCAATTGAGTTTTTACGATTTCAGAGAATTTTTTTATATATTTATTTATATCAGTATGACCCGATTGCAAATCGAGCCACATCAAATTTCGGCCAGGCTCAGAGGGCATATGGCACGTCGTTTACAAGTTTACATCTCAGTCTTGCTTGTTTATAATTATTTTAGTATGTTGGATTGTAAGGGCAGTGTATGCAAAATGATTTAAATTTAAGACATATATGATAAAAGTAATAAGTAAAAAATGTAAAAATAGAATTAAATAAATAAAAATAATATTATAAGATAATATAAAAGTAAGAATGAGGTTAAATAAAATGAAAATAAAACTAACATAATTCAAATTAATTATAAGAATGGAATTTTTTCATGGTAAGCTACCATAGAAGCAAATTTGATTAAATGTTGGTTGTTTTCCGGCGTCAGTAGGGTTTCTGGTGTGAAACCCCAACACGAGATCCCCGACTGTTGATTAATCGCTGTCCTTGAGGACATGACAGTTGGAAAACCTTCACTGGATACGCCAGTTTCATAAGATTGTGTTGGACTAGGTCCGAAGGAGCTGTTTCGTCATCGGAGGGCATAGACTCGTCAGAGGGTGTATCATGCCTACTATCCGAAACACCCTTACAGCTGGTGGATATTATTATTTTTTATTAATTAGCTAAAATTTATAATTCGTGATCGTAAATTTGATTTCGAGTGAGCTATAAGAAATTATGCTCAGCAATTCCACCAGCTGTAAGGGTGTTTCGGATAGTAGGCATGATACACCCTCTGACGAGTCTATGCCCTCCGATGACGAAACAGCTCCTTCGGACCTAGTCCAACACAATCTTATGAAACTGGCGTATCCAGTGAAGGTTTTCCAACTGTCATGTCCTCAAGGACAGCGATTAATCAACAGTCGGGGATCTCGTGTTGGGGTTTCACACCAGAAACCCTACTGACGCCGGAAAACAACCAACATTTAATCAAATTAATTATAACTCAAATACTTAGTAAACTAAATAAATAAAATTCATTATAAATTGTACAATACGAAATTAAAGGTAATTCAAAAGCAAGATAAAATAAGGAACAGTGACATTAATGTCTTAATATTATGGTGAGTGAAGATGATAGGATTGCTATATTTGGTGTAGGAGGTGAAGGTGGTTTAGGAGATGAAGGAGGGGGTCAGGGTCGGAGGTGGAAAGAAGGGAGCTTAAAGGAGGGATGGAATCGTTAAAGAACTGCCTCGTTGACTTGCATTCGGTTAGAATGTGAGCAATTGTTAGTGGCCTTTGGCAAGTAAGGCATCCTGGCTGTGGCGTTTTGATGATATAGTGCTGATGTGTGGCTGTAGTGTGTCCTATTCAAACTCGAGATAGCGTAACGGAATCCTTTCTTCTCTGGTTTGGATCATATACTGGCGGGTCCGGGCCTAGCCAATGTCTGGCCAGAAAGGTCGAGTTTTGGGCCCAGTCTAGGACCCGTTCTTGCTGGAGCGTGACCCTGGCCGTACGTCGGGCGAAGCTGATGAAGGTTGGCAGTGTATCTTTGTCGTGAGCGGAGGTCGGCCGCCTAGACAGCCGGTCCGCCATTTCGTTTCCGGGGATGCCAACGTGGCCTGGCACCCAGAGGAGTTTTGTACCAGCCAGATTGGCTGCCAGGAGCTCTTTAGTGACGGTCAGGATCGGTTCGGTGGGATGGGGTTTTAATATCGCGTACACCGCGGACTTAGAATCTGAGAATATCACCGTAGGTGATGCGGCTATCCAGGCTGCCTCTGCGGCTTTACAAATGGCAAATGCTTCAGCCTCAAACACGCTAGAGTCAGGGTGCAGTTTGTAGCTCTGTTTCTTCGTTATCGTGTTGGTGTCGGGCTGTAGTGTGACCACAGCTGCCGTAGTTTGGTCTGTGGTTTTGGAACCATCGGTGTATACTAGTATGTGCCCCGGAAATTCCTTAAGATGCCTTCTATGGAGGAGCTGAGAACACATGTACCAACTTATCTTCCGTCTGAATGTAAGGCCGCGGTCCAAATTACGCTCATGGTGCTTACATCACTAACAGTGCTTACGTTCGGTCCGAATTGTCGGTACGCTTATGTCGCTTTCAATTCGGACCGATTGTGTGTGCACAGTGTACTAACCGTGAGCAGTGTAAGCGCCAGAAAATTACACCGCCATGCAAATTGTATGCGTTGTGAACGCAATTAGGACCGAGTGTAAGCGCGCTAAAAGCGCAGAAAGCGTAATTCGGACCGCGGCCTAACTATGAACATGAGAATAGATTGTGATATTGTAGTGGCGTTTAACGATATTTTAAATTTTTCTCGTTAACTGAGTATTATTTTCGCCACTGTCAATTTAACTATTATTTTCAGACGACTTTGTGGATTTGTTTTAGTTTCAATCGAAGTCGTCAGCGAATTCGTGCAAAATAAAATGAATTCGATTTTTCTTCAGTCCAACACTATTAGTTGAATGAATTACAACGTGAAAATTAATCAATCGATTATTAATCATTTTTAAAAAAAATAAGATTCATAATTAATTTTGAATAACTCTTTCAATAATAAAATTTTTATCAGTTTAGATTTTTTATTGGAGAAATTTAACTTTTTATAAAATTAAATAGAATTTGATTTTTAAAGTTATGTGTGCTATTCTAATAATATATTTATCAAATCGCCGTGTCGGAAGAACAGTGACGCAACTGCAATTTCGAAAATTTTTTGTTTTCACATTTCAATATTTTGTGGTTTTGCTATTCTTGCATAAAATCGTTCCCCGTTGTTTTAAACGAACGTGCTCTTGATCTAAGCTAAGCTCTATTACTAAGCTCGTATGGCTTGTGGGCAATTGTCAAAAATGATATTGTTTCTCCGAAAAAAATTAGAATTTTTTGCAGTTGCGTCACTGTTCTTCCGACACGGCGAAATGTTGTTAAAAAATCAAAATATAATTTTAATTTAATTGCAATTTAATTGATATTGGTTTATTTAATTATTGGTTCATCGAATAATAAATATAAGTCAAGAAGAATTTAAGAAGAGGTTATAAACGACAAGATCTCTACAATATGTTACCAAGAAACAGTTAAAGCTTTTATTTTGGTTTGAAAATACAAGTTTTCCGGGTTCAATACTGTAATTATTTATTTTTGCGTGACGTTTCGAACTCGACTGAGCCCTTTATCAAACTCAGTCGGACTCAGTCGAGTCCGAAACGTCACGCAAAAATAAATAATAACAGTATTGAACCCGGAAAACTTGTATTTTCAATTCAAAATGTTCTGTGAAAACATTTATCAAAAACTGTTATTTTGGTTTTTGTTTTCTGTTTGAAAGAAGAGTATAAAACGTAAATTTTCTATCACGTAACAGATGGTGCTAATCCCAAAAATATTTTCATATTGCAACATTCGCCGATTTGTCTTCGAGATTCGGGGCGCATTTGGCTCGCTACGATTATTTTTTCCATAAGGTCTTTCGAAGCAAGTCTATATGTCTCCAATATATCTACAAGATTTTCGCTAATTTGACCAAAATAAGAAGCCAAAAAAATGTAAAATGTAGCAGTAGATCAAGAATTACATTTTCTTGCGGGAAATGCAAAGATTTCTTGAGCAACTTCCCTAGCTCTAGCATACTGGCCTTAAAACTCGAAAAGAATAAATATTTAGGGTAGTAGCTGCCAGAAACTGTTGACAGATTTTCCAATCTGCTCACGACGAACTATCGTGAACGCCTCTCCGTCTTCGAAACTGATTTGGGTCTGTAACGCTATTGAATTGTTATGCAAAAGAAACACTTTCAGTGCGATAGGTCCAATTTTGATTCCACTGCATACACCGAGCTATCACGTATCAATTAACAGCGAGAGCACCACTACGTTGATTACGTTGTTAAACTGTTCATTAAAAAGTTCACGGATCCGGAAGAAGTTGGGCGCATTTCATTAGGATGAAAAATTAGCGAGCTGGAACAAGGAGGAAATCGTGCATGTCGGATACACCAAAGAAATTTTAAATTAAGTTTAAATGCGCTCGCTGTTTGGATCGATAGGTTTATCTCATCTGGCAGTCAAAGAAATTAGTAGTAGATTCTGGAACTCACGGAGCTCTAGATTTATCGAAGATAGCAGGATAAATTAATCAGCGATAGGCAATTTTATTTTCTCCAAAGTGGATACTACTCTACAATGACCCAGTTTCAGCGATATCCTTTGGGAGAAGTTGGCGAAAAGGCGATTTGTACGGCATCAGGATCCGGATTTTAATATCTTTCCTTCCGGGTTACAATTGGAATAACAGAACTTGAGTGCAATTTACCTAAGCGTTGTCCCGACTTGGCTGCGAGGGTTCACTTTCATTATGCGGATATGCAAATCAAAAGATAAAACTTTTAATGACGAGCATGTGCCAATTTAAATTTCCATGAATATAAATCACTGCTAAGACATTCGAAAACTTTTCGAGATTCTAGACGAGATTAGGAGTTTAAATTAGATTTACTCCGGTTTTATAGACTGGCGGATTAGCGGCAGTAAATGGGATGTTATTGACGAGATAAAGAATGTTTTTGGAATCATTATTTTTGCTCGTTTCGATTTTTAGTATGCGCAATTGAACGCTATTTTTATGAGGAGGTAATAAGAAATGAACGGCTTAGTTAATGCAAATAAGTTTAATTTCGACGCAGCGATAGTATTAAACCCAATAAACAGTGACCCAGAGGCGAATTTTACTAGCATTAACGTAGAGCTCAAAGGAAGCGCTGTCCAATCGCACACATTAGAAGCGCGATAAAACATTCACGGTATTTTATGTATTTCAGTTATGGTGCGAAGTTCAAAGTTCAAAGATAAAATAAATGTACGACCAAAATGACTTGAATTTCTAATAAAAGTTAGGCGAACAACAGACGTATGGAAATTTTTGATCTAAGATACAAGTAAAAATGATAAATTGTTTTAATAATAATAATAATAATAAGAGTTTTTCTGGCCTTGGCAGTAAGCTATGAGCGTGTTAAGACTACACGCTTACATCAACTTTGGCGTTCAATACCCGACAATACTGAAATAAGAGTAAAATACTTTATTATTAAAATAATAAAGTAAAACCTGCCAATGGTCCGGGCGAAACTTTATTATTTTCGGGTCAAAGTTCGGGAGCGGTCAAAGTCAGAGCATATCATCAGTTGTTTCGAAATTATGAAGTTTCTTGGAAAGTTAATTTTGTTCTTAAAATAAAAATATTTAAAATAAAGATTTTTAGCCAATTAAACATTGAAAAAGCCCCTGTAGACTATACGAATTTCGGTATATTATGTACATACACTAAAAGCCTATAGAAGTAAACACGAATTTGTTTCGAAAACGATTGCATAAGAACCAACTTCATATCTCATGAGACACGAGGGATTTTGAATAATTTGTGAAAACGTTAGCAAACCCTTCACACCCCCTTGGTTCTTGAAATTCGAAAAATCGTGAAATTGGTTTTTAGGTCATTACATCAAATGCCGTAATAACCAATTTTATATCTCATCAGAACTAATTGATAAAAAAAATAAAATAAAAATAAAAATACTGAAATTGACTTTTTGGCGCTTATATAGGAAACCTTAGGAAGTAAAAAAGAATTCGATACATCATCAGATCTAAGCAATATGTAGGAATCTGCGAAAACTTATGCAATCCCCTTACACCCACTTGGGGGTTGAATATCCAAAAATCCTGAAAGGAGTTAATAAATAAATATGAAGACAGCACGAGAAAGTAGAAACCAATTCAATTTCTTATCACTTCTTTAAGAAATGACGGAATTCGTGAAAAGTGTTCAAACTTTTTATACCCTCTTAAGGGCTGAACAAGGAAAAAAACTTAAAAACAAGTTTCAGGTGATTATGACGCAAGCCCATGAAAGTGAAAAGTTATTCGATATCGATCAGACCTGGGGGATAAGGCAGAATTCGTGAAAAAGTATACAATCCCTTTACACCCTCTTAGGGGTCGAATTTCAAAAATGATTTAGGTATTTCATATACATACCCCTACCCCTCAGAATTTGGTCACTTCAGGGGGCCTACTCACTCTGCCCACGAAAAAAAATTCAACTAAATAGCTCATAGGGTTTGGGTGCTACGAGCCTTCAAACAATTTTGCGTACACCTATAGACGTACGGCGTACGGCGTATGTCGTACGGCGGACAGATGGACTGGAATTTTTTTTTGCTTTTTTCGAGTCTACTAGTCATCAAACATGAAAAAAATATTTTGAGGATAGCAAATTTGTTTTTTTTCAAAAATCGATCACAATACCGTATTATTAAAATAATAAAGTAAAACCAATTCGATATCTTATCCGATCTAAGAAATATTACGGAATTCGTGAAAACGTGTACAGCCGTTTTACACAGAGGTTGACAAGCGAAAAAATTTGAAAACTGAACCGACCAGACCTAAGAAATACGTCGAAATTCGTGGAAATATATTCAACCGCTTTACACTTCCTTGATATTCAATTATTCATTAGAAAAAGTAAAATATCATCTGAAAAATAAAATTAATTTCTCTAAATAATTAAAAAAAAACATACTACTGAAAATATCTGAAGATAGGTACGTTTAACCCGCTTATAAAGGGCACTTTTATAACGTACTTTCGGTTATAAAATACTTGTTTTCAATCCCCATGAACAAATGTGAAAAGTTCTTATGTGTGTTATAACGTACTATCGGTTATAACGTTCTACTTGTTGTGGTCTCTTCGAGGTACGTTATAATCGGGTTACACTGTAGTTGGTTTCTTTTTTAATTTAAAAAGTTTTACATAAGAGTCGTCGACAACAATAATTACAGTTTTCGGTAATAGTCCACAACATAGTCAGGATCAAAATATAGCACTAATTTCTTTGGGAAAAACAAATACTTTGGAAACTTAACTACATCAATAGAATGGCGTCTTGTAATTTACAAATTTCAATATTCGTTAGCATTTCTTCATACAAATGAAAAGCTTGATTAAGGAAACACCTATTTTATTTCCAATCACAAAAAACACACAACATATGGCGAAATTCGTGAAAACCTCCTTTTCTCACCCTTAAGGGATGAATATTGATGAATCCCGTAATTAGATTTTTGAAACAATTTTAACAAGCTCGTGGAAATAAAAACCTGTTCGATATCTCATTATAGCTAAGAAATATAGCGGAATTCGTGAAATCATGTACAATCCATTTACACACTCTTAGGGGTTGAATACCAGCTGTAAAAGTAAAATAAATTCTATATCTTAAAACATTTTTAAAAATATTTGGACCCCGTTTTATTGAATATTTTTTTTGCTCCACCTTTGAACTTAATAACTGGAAAGCGTTACCGACCTCCTTCTTCAGATCTTAAAGCCGGGAAAGGATAACATACCAAATTTTTGAGGTAGGTTTTTATTCAAAATTCCAGGTGGATAATGAAAAAAAAACAAATAAAAAGAATTGTAGAAACTTAAAATTTGAATATTATGCAGAGCTACTATAAAAATCCGCCGTACGCCGTATACAAAAGCGTTTGAAGGCGCGTAGCTTACAAACCCGTAGAGGTATAAAGTTGAAATTGTGTTTTTTTTAATGGGGATGGGGTGTGGGGAGGAGGGGAGTGTTTTGGACGAAGAATTTTGGTTTTTAGATCTCTGGAACCGCTTATGCTAGGATGCTGAAACTTGGAACTTATATAGAACGATGGTAGTGTCGCATAGAAACCTACATCGCATCTCAGTATTAAACGCGTTTCGGTCTTCTACCGAAAAAATAATAAAGTTGCGCCCACACAGTTTTTTGCAATTTTTTTTTTGGGTTGGAATAACATACGCTACAAAGTTGAAAAATGGAGGTTTTAATTACAGCGTGCGAGGGGCAGGGTTAAAACTGTAGCAAGAAAATTATATCTCGTATTGACACCGGTTAGATTTATTTCAATAGTATAACTTTTGGAAGTGGTTGTTGTTGTGAACGGAGGCCTTTGAGTGAATATTTTGTCTTGAAAAAATCAAAATATTCGAAGGGAAAGGTAAGGTACGGGAAACAGTGAGCCAATTCCACCTACGTCCAAATTGATGGCTGAAGTTCGAGCTGGAGCGACGCGCTTGCTGGCGTCCGGGCTAGCTGCGGCTGTGGGGGGTACGTTGCTCGAAAAATCCGACCATAAACCCTAGACCTGTGTTGGAGGAGAAAAACATGCTAAACCACTAATGTTAGAAAGTTGAAACCTTGTTCTTATGCTGAACTGGACTCAGTGTCAGCCTTTACTACAGTAGCGTGCAGTCTAGTTAGTTCTAGGGGTGGTAAGGCTCATATATATAAAATTCTTGATAAGGATAAAAAAGTACGAATAGGAATTAATGTAATTGATCGAGACGCTTATTTGAAATTGGCTGTTAGGTTATCACTTGGTACGACTAAGTATAGACCACAAATAAGATATCATTTTTTTTACGAGAGCCAGCGACGTAAATACTTCTGTAGAAATCCGACGTTAATCGAATTTCGCAGGCAGACCCACTATAAAGTTAAGCTCATATTGTTGGCGGATTTCTTATGTTTACTGCTAAACGTTTCTTGTTACCACTCCTGAATAGCAGTTGCTTCCTACTAATTGCGTGGATTATCCTTCAGAAATCAGTCAAAATCTTCAATTTGTTATCACCATAGACGACGCCCACCTAAATCCGGCCATATTTATTAAAATCCGTGCACAGGATACACGTGTCACAATAAATATTGTCATGTGTCCACACAAGACCAGACATTTTCCAATCTATAACCGGATTATTGGTTCTATCCATCTTCGATGTCTCTACAGTACAAGTGGTTTCCGTGTTCCATCTTTCCGACGATATCCTCCGCTTCAAGAACAAAGTTCCCGCAGCGGGCAGCCATTAATGTTTATTTTACCACAGGGAGTAATTTGATTGGAAGTGGATTATTATATTACTGTGTAGTAGCTTTATGGCTGGGCCAGGACGACAAGTTCCTTTCAATCTCTTAAGGGTCTCCCGAGACAGGTCTAGTTTCATTTCCATGCCTATGATGATGACGATGATGTGAAATTCTCTAGGACATATAAAAAACGACTATGCAACGTTGATAATATCATAAAGTAGACAATCGCAGTCCTTGAATGGTATCAACTTTTTTTTCGCAAGGATAGCATCTCGTGGCACCGCTAGTTTCTTGTTTGACGTCGACTGAATATTGCCAGTGAAATGTGCCATTGTCCATTAAGTGAACTCTGACTATTTATGCTATGAGCACAACTTTGCGATGAATACATACAGTAGCATTATCTTAACTTGAAACTTAGTAGATACTGACTATGACATTTTCCATCAGATGAGAGAAAAAACCCCATCGCGAGCGGAAGCAGGTACCATGTTTTGTCGTCATAAGGAGCGTACTATTACACGGCCTTCCTTAGCTTAAGTAAGGGTAGAAATGCTGGCAGGCGTCCAACTACTAACACATGGGCACGCAAGTCGGATTGTAATTTAACACAATATAATCACCTCAGAGAATTCTTAGATACTTCGTACTAAAGCTCCTTTGAGAGAGCACATCATGTTAACTGACAGGCACAATTCGAAGCATAAGGACGTTCACTTCAGAGTCCTTAGTGCAAGGATGGTATAATTATCCTTTCATTCATTGCACACTCAATAGAAGCACCAGTTTCCTCCGGAGTCTCGTCTTACGGAGGGCATACATATGATAATCCTTTATTCCAGGATTTGTTATTAATAACATTCCACTTCAATCGACTTCGTGCTTGATTGGTAGGTTTAATGTGTGACGATGAACGTGGCTGTGGAACTCTAGACGCTTGAAAATGAAACGTTCACATAAGCTTGGTTTGCGTTTATCTATGAAGACATCCTTTGAGTCGTCTACAGATAGTAAAATATACATTATAACGGACTAAGAATAGTTTCAATAAAATCAATTTTATATACATGGTCAATCAATACGAACCTAGTAGGGATCCGGCTCTCTAATAAACAGAACCCGAAACTGCTTTGCCTCTAGCTATTGCACGGTTCCTTGGGTTTTAAAGGATTCTATAAAATGATGTCATTGAGTATCCCTGGACTTTTGTATAGCGGTTACACGATTCTCTGTATGTTCATTCTTTTGCCTATACAACTGTCGCAACTTTCAAGTTTCTAGGTTAAAGCGTTTTAAAGTTATGGGTATTCGTGTTTATGGGTAGTACTACTACAATGTACTGTCCAGATAATTAATTTAAAAATTTCATAATAAATAAAAGTTTTCCAGGTAAGTTCAGGATATTTGAAAATTGATTTATGGTGTAGAGTGCGTACTGGCACTTGAGAAACAAAAGGATGACGACCTTACAGGACAGCAAATTGAATTTGACCAAATGTATTCATGGCATCTTGGGTATAGTTTGGTCAAAAGTAATCCCTAATGATGATCTTTGAAAAATGTCTGAGCCGTCCACTGGGATTCAGATCCGAGTGGAATCCAAAAGGAAGACTTGTGTCGCTTTGTCCGAGAACAACATGGACACAAATAATCGAGACGGAAATACAGGTCACCTATTAGTCTTGGCGACATGTAAAGACGATTGCCCAGGATAAGAGAGGAGAACACAGTACCGGTCCTATAAATGGCTGACATTTAGCAGCTAAAGATAAAAAAATCCAACTTCTAAGTCCAACGACCCAAGAGTACTTCTTCCCGAAGTACATATCACTAGTCTAGAAGAATTCGAATGGAGCTCTTCTTCCTTCCCAATATCCGTAGGTAAGAACAGGTCTAGGTTGGTTGATTGGTTCACGTGGTGGCCCGTCTGCCGAAAACAGGGCCCAATTAGCACAGGAAGCGCCGTTTGGATACCACAACTCGTTTAACCTAGTCGTTGAAGGCTGATTAAGTAGATACATAGTTTTACAGAGACCTGGGGCTTGAATCGATTATCATATCTATCCAGAGCTGCTTAAAAAGTTAATCAGTTCTCCAATCTTGTTTTTCGAGATCTCATCAAGGTTATTGTAGAAGGGTTTGCCTGGTGCGCAAAGTCTGGCTCTAGCTAGGGCGGGACACTCGCAAAGATGGTGAATAACAGTTTTCCTCTTATTTGCATACCCACAACTGCGGTAATCGACGTTAAAGAGAATACCCAGTCTGGCCGCGTTGTCGCCGATCAGCCAGTGACCCGTGATGACTGCTGTGACTCTGGAGATGTCCGCACGGCTCCTGCTCAGGAGTTCATCTGTTCTGCTTCGAGAGTAGGATTGCCATATCTTCCTAGATATGACGCAGTTGGTCAGTCCTCTCCATCTGGAGTTCGCGTTTGTGAGAAAGTGGTTGGATATTTGGCGCTTAACAGTCCCTAGTAGGACCTGAATGGATTCCACGAGCAAGCCCTGAAAAGTAGAACCTTACCTAGCTAATTCATCTGCCCGCTTGCTACCCTCTATCTTGCTGTGGCCTGGGACCCAAAGCAGAGTAACTTTGACTTGACTTCCTGAGTGGGCTAGCTCCTCTCAGCACTGTTCAACGAGTTTAGAGGAGGTGGTAGCCGAATCTAAAGCCTTGGCTTGGCTGTCAGAGAGGATTACAACATTTCGCTTTGGCGTAGTGTCTTGCTGCAAAGTCCTACAGGCCTCCCGGATTCCCAGTATCTCCATCTGGAAAACCCTGGCGTAGTCCGGTAAGTGGTAAGACCTTGCGATATAGTGTGTGTCTGAGAAAACTCCCGCTCCTACTCCACAGTTCTTCTTTGAACCGTCAGTATATATGACTGTGTCGAATTCATGTATAACTGAACCATTCTTCCATTCCGCCCTGGTTGGAAAACCCACAGCGAAATCCTTCTTGAAGGTCAGTCTCGGTATAATGTAGTCGGTCGGCGACAGTGTCGGACATGACCTCATTGAACCTGTAGTTCCGACAGCTGCAGTTTTTTGAACTTTGCTAAGTTTGTTTATGTTGTAACTCTTACTCAACGCTGGCTACCAAGCTAGCGATCCGTAGGTAAGAATTGGACGTACTACGGCTGTGTACAACCACAGAACCATTCTTGGTTTAAGTCCCCACTTTTCACCGAAGATTCGTTTCCAAGATACTTTTCACTAGAGGATAATAGTAGTTGATGGCCGTTTAGGAGAGGGAGGTTAAAGTCCAGTATTTTGGTTTTAGTGGTGAAGAGCATCAGTTCCGTTTTGTCCTGTATTATACCCAGGCCGCAACTAGCAGCCCAGCGCTCCTTCCATGATTTCATTGATCACTGAAGGAAACATCCCTGATGACAGTAAAACCACGTCATCCCCATATGCCACCACCTTAATCCCTTCCCTCTCCAAGAACAGGTCTAGCTACCGTGATGTACAGCCAATGGACTATCTTCGCAGGGTTTTCCTACAATTTCCTGACAACTGTAGTAAGCATTCGATGCCATCTTAATCCTGTTATCAATCGTGAGTTTCCAGTTCAACCTATGATAAAGGTTATTCAAATTAAAATTAAAATTCATATCTATTTTCAATAATGTAAATTTCTCTTAAATGTTAACAGTGGTCAGGCTGTCGCCTCTTGAAGAATTGGTTATATTAGTTTAGCATGTGCTAGTAAATAAAGTTCTTAGTAAAGGATAAAGGTTAATTACTAAGTATTTCACACTAAGGGAGAGCTGGATACTATCGCCATTTAGACGTGGGACGATAAGGTCGGTTTTATCCGGATTGATATTAAGACTGTAGTTACCAGACCACTCGCTCAAGGATTAAAGTCCAACTGCTAGTAAATTGCTCAAGGTGTCCAGGTACTTTCTTCTCGCCATTAAGACGATATCATCTGGTAGGCAACCTTGACGCCGGTCAATGAAATAGTCCGTACAATTTCGTTACAGTGGAGATAACACCCCATTCTGCTACATCCATCTCCCAATGAGGAGTTGATAATTCCTCCCCGTAGTATCAACACGATCGAGCACGTAATGAATAAGTCGATACCCATTCTATACAATGCCTTCCCAATCGCATTCGTCTCCATATTATTGAACTCTCCCTCAATATCTAGAATCGCCGCTAGAGTATATTCTTTAGCATTCAAAGATTTTTCTTCCGTGTAAACGACCTCATGTAAGGCCGTGTCAACTGATTTTTCCTTCATATGGGCGTGCTGAGAAGCTGAGAAGACTCTCATGTCTAGATAGATAGATTGGAAATAGGGGTTGTTATGGTTAACCTCTGTCACTGCAGCCACAGTTGGGCCAATTGTGACATCCCCCCGGATTGACTATGATTCCTCTTCAATCCCTGCGCTTTCAATGAAGCTTAGTATTTTGCAAAGAGGAATGGTCAGGAATTCCATGACCGAAGTGACGAAGCCTTTTGTGAGCTAAACCCTAACATTCACAGAGGATATGCTCTGGTGTGTCGTCTTCGTCATTGCATATTCAGCAAATTTTTGTCTCAGAGAGACCAATCCTATTGAGATGCTTCCTCATGTGACAATGTCCAGTCAGAGCTCCGACTAGGGTTCGGGTCTGATATCTGCTTAATTTTAGATAATCAGATATTCTTTTTTTTTCCGAATGCTTTGGCATAAAAAGCTTTGAGTGCCTGTTGTCGGTGCCAAGTCCCAGTGAATGGCAATTTGCGTTTTTTGCCACATTTGGATGTTCATTCTGGCTGTGGCAATGGTATCCCACAAAATGCATATGGTCCCATGAAGTCAGCTTCTGTACCTTTTCTAGCCATTAAGTTGCCCATTTTCTTACCTTCATAGTCGCTGTGTCCTGGCATCAAAATGAGGTTAACTCTGTTCTTATTTCCAAGTTCAACATCCAACATTGGAGGCAATTTCAAACAAGTTTGGAGTAGATTTGAACCGACTGAAGTGCCATTATTGCTGCCTTGCTGTCCGAGAGAATATATATTCGTTGGGTTTTGTAGCCCCGTCTGATATTTTGTCTAATGCATAGTTCAATAGCATAGGTCTCCGCCTGAAAAACAGTGGATGTTATGTGCATGCTACAGTAGAATTTCACATTTGGGGGCACTCCATAAACTCCTGCTCCAACACCTTGATCCGTTTTAGATCCGTCTGTGTACCAGATTATGGATCTTGGTTTTGGAGTGGGTTTGTTTGTGGCCCAATCCTCCCTTTCAGGTAGGACAACTTTGAATGGCCTCGTGAAATTAAATTCCGGTACCATAGAATCAGAAAGAGTTATCGCTAGTATCGGGTCTTTGTTGAGTTCCGCGAAAAGAGTTGGGCAAGCTGTTTTGCGCTCTGACTCGTCCTCCGAGCTCAAAAGTTTGTATGTAGTGAACCTAGCTTCTTTCTGAATTTCTAAGTGCAGAGGTGCTAGGTTGAGAAGCACCTCTAAGGCAGCTGTGGGAGTGGTGCGCTATTCCCATTCTATCTAATGCCTTCCCGATCGCATTTGTCTCCACATTATTGAACTCTCCCTCCATATCTACAGTCGCCGCTAGAGTATATTCTTTAGCGTTCAAAGATTTTTCTTCCGTGTACACGACCTCATGTAAGGCTGTTTCAACAGATTTGCCCTTCATATGTGCGTGCTGAGAAGCCCCTCATGTCTAGAACACATCTGAGATGGTAGTCCACCAGTCTCTCCATTGTTTTCAGCAAAAACGATGGGAGACTGATGGATCTAAAACCCTTGGCCTCGAAGTATAGCATGTCTTGCCAGCCTTCGGAATAAAAATTACTCGGACCCCACGCCACATCTTCCGGACGTCCCGAGAGTCAAACAACTTCTAAAGATCCTCACCAGGGAAGGAACAATAAGTGACATGGTTTTCTGGGGCATGGTGGATTCCAGACAGTCCATTCCCGGATACTTGAAGGGAGAGAAGGACATAACTGCACACCTCACCCTCTCAAGAGTGATTGTCCGATTTAGAATGATTGCGTCCACTACAGGGAGATCTACAACCTGAGAAATGCTCCCAAGTTCCGAGATGATGGTTAGAAGTTATTAGTGATACTGGACAGTGGAGTCAGATCAGAGCAAAACATAACGAGTACGAACAAGAGAAGTAATTTTTAAACCCTTACTTTCAGCATCCTCTGTTCTAAGCGATATACAGCCTATAATAAAAGGAACCTTAAACATCTTTTCAACAACAATTTCGATATTTCTTACACAAAAATTATAATAGAAATCACAGACTAACGCACGCAACCATATGAAAACATTTTCATCCCCTAACGAAATCAAGTACCTTACCTATGTATACCTAGCAATAGATAGTCGTCTTTGATGTCAACCGTTGAGCATCTCAATTCACAAGACTCGTTGACGTGAAAAACAGAAGACCTAGTAAAGCAAGCAGGCATCTTTATTATGCCAAGACGCAGTAAAATATTCCGTCAATCTCGCGATGTCATGAACGAACAATTTTATTGAAATTAGTCATAACAAGACTGCGGTAATAACGACAGTTATTGTTGTTGGTTTTGATGGTTAGGGGAAGCGCAGGAAATTCGTAATGCCTCCCTTTGTACAAAAAAGAAAATCGAGGATGAAAAACAAGGATAAAACTGACAGTCCCCCCTTTTTTATTGGTTTTATTCGTTTATCGTGTCCCAATTTTCTATTACTGTAAATTTTATTTTGTTTCATCGCTTCATTTTTCATTATTTTTTGTATCCTGAATTTATTACAAGCAGTTCCTTCCATAATTGAAATTATTCTCCTGTCATGTTACTTTGAAATTCAAGTTAGTAATTGTGAAGCAAAAAGTCAAGAGAAAAGCTGGAAGTTTAACATCGACGTGCACCGGAGATTTTTCCAGAATTAAATCACGCTGGAAACAACGTGATTTGAATCAAACTCTTCTGCCAATTAATTCGTATTAAATTTCGGTTTTGGCGTGGTTTTTACGTTTACGTTTGAGTAAAAATACAGTTGCTCGAAATACTTGGCCACGAAGTTCTTCACGTTAAACTTTTCTCGGAAAATCTTCCAAAGACAACCCTCGATACTTGTATTGTGAACTCGATCGTCCCACCACTTTAATGATCAGCTCATCGGAGAATTAAATTCTGGACGACAAGTACATGTACCCTGCCGCGGCTATATGTTGCAAATTTTTATTGAGAGTGCTGCCAATAAGAGAGATGCAGAACGAGAGGAAAGTTCTCAACAGGAGAAAAACAAAGTTTGTTAACCATAAAAGCGGGGATGTTTATTTCAGTTTTACCCGGGGAAAATGAGAGCCCTCGTTCACTTCTAGACGAACAGTTGTATTTTATAATTAGAATTATTAAAATGAAACGAATCAGTTTCAATGCAAACCGCTCCAGGATTATACCAATGCTAATTGAGTCCAACGAGCAAACTTCAAACTCAACCTAGACACAAGTTCAAATAAATACAAATTTGTTCCAACAAAATGGAGAAAACGAAGTTGTTCCGAGAGCCATTGCATCAATTATTCAAAATTTATTCAGGTTAACAGTGTTATGTGTCCCTTTCGTCGTCCTGACATGATACAAAGTTTTCCATGCCGGCAATCAATTTTATGTAACAGGATCAAAACGAGTACTGCCAACGAGTATCCAATTATCCTAATCGCTTCCTTATGAGACGGGACTCCGGTTCCCCGCCCGTTTGCTTGCTCAAAAGGACGAGGCGAGGACGACTTCGGCAACTGACTGGGCCCCTGGTGTGTCCACTCACGTTTACACGAATCTTTCGGAATCCGTAATCGGTCAGGACGGGCTTGTTAGACCGGATGCCTACTATTTCATAAGTGCACTTGTAACACATCCGCTTAGTTTTCCGGAAGTTCTTATTGTTGTTGCCCGACGACCAACTTCGTACAGGACTGTTGAATATTCAGTGGCCGTCATCTGAATAAATATGGCGTCGGAAAATCTACCCAGGTTTTTCTCTCGACGCGAATTTTCACTTAATCCGAATCGCCTGCTAAGTTTGTATACTTCGGTTGGAACTGCTGCTACTGCTGCCAACTGGAAACTTTTTCCATTTTGATGTCTTGTTGAGACAAAATCAATGCCGATGAAACTTTTTAGTTTGAGGAATTTTCTTTCAAGTTTCTACTTTTTTTTTTTTTGTTATTTCCATTTTCTTCTCGCTTTATTTTCACAACTTGAATTTTCTCGTGCAATTGATTTTTTTAGCATTTCAATTTGATTGATTTTGAAATTCACTTCAGAAATGAAATGGATTTCAGTGGATGCAAGTTCGTGCAAACTGACTTCTTCTGTTAAGGATTCTCTTTTCATGGTATTTGACGAACTTTCCTGAGTTGGCACCTGTCCCGAGGTAGGATTTTAAAGTGGAGAGGTTTGTTTTGTATTAGTCCAAGTGACATTTTTATTTATTTTTAAATAATAGAGCATTGTGAACGACCTGAAATTTCCAAAAAATTTACTCTCCTCAAATTTTGTATTTTGATGTTATAGGACTAGTAAACCCCTAAAAAGATAAAAACAAATGTCCGTCTGTCCACCGTATACGTTGCATGCCGCAGGCCGTAGTCGAACGCGTTCCAATGCTCGTAGTACACCAACTCGTTGAGATGATGAGGTCATTTTACTTAATTATTTTTTTATAATAAAGTACTGTTATCGACCTGAAATTTAAAAAAAAAAAATCTGCCAACAGTCTGGCGCAACTTTATTATTTTATGGGTAGATGTCCGAAACGTGTTTAACGATGAAATGCGACTGACAACCTAAAAAATAACGTTCCAAATAGCCTCCTGGTTATTTTTAACACGTTTCGGACTTCTACCCATAAAATAATAAAGTTGCGCCCAGACTGTTGGCAGATTTTTTTATTTATTTACGTATTTTTTTATCAATAGAATAATTCATAGTAGTAAAAGCGAATTCGAATTCAGTGAAAACTTGAACAATACCCCCAGGGGTTTCATTGAGAAAAATACTGAAATCAGTTTTTCCCCGACTACATTTAAAGCTTATAGAAGTAAAAGTGAATTCCAAATCTCAATATACCTTAGAAATATATCAGAGTTCGTGAATATGTACACAACCACTTTACACCCCCTTAGGGGTTGGATATCGAAAAATTTTGAAGAGCGTTACTAGGTACTTATATAAATAGCCCGCAGAAGTAAAATTGCTTTGATAGCTCGACATGTCTAAAAGTTTTAACGAAGTTTGTGAAAATGTGGATTCACGGACATTTTTTTTACTCAACCTCTGAACGCCAATAAAAATCTGAATTTTTTTTTACTTTAATTTCTCTACTAGCACATCTACATATACGTACTAAGTTTCAACTTTCTAGCATAAGCCGTTTCTGAGATATAAAAAACCACTATCAAAAATTTTATTTTTCTAGGATGTCTCCATAGTGGCTCTATATAATCTTAAATTATTAGCTTTCTATTCATTATGGTTTTCGAGAAATAAAAATCAGAATGGTTTCCCTTCCACCCCTTTTCACCATCACCCTCAACACCTACACCGCCAAAAATTTTTTCCCTACTAGAAGTTTACCGACCCCAACTTCTGTAAAATTTTCAAGATCATATCTGATACGGTTTCTGAGATATAAAAATTACATTTTTTGAAAAATAGCTGTCCCCCCCCTTTCGTGCTCCACCTCCCCCCCTAAAAAATTTACTTTCGGTAAACTTCTCTTGTGATCCCATATACAGAAACTAAATTTTATCTTCCTGGTGTAATTGGTTCGGAAGATATTGTAATCCAAAGTTTTTTACCCACCACCCCCACACCCCACCACCCCTCCCAAAAATTTTAGCTCTTGTCTAATTATGAAGTATCCCTAAGGACAACAACAAAGTTTCAATTTTCTGACATCAATTGTTCAGGAGATATCGATTTTAGAATGTTTCAATCCCGGCTTTCATGCGTTAAAGACTCATTGTTTCCCCCCCCCTCCACTTCCACACCCCTTAACCAATATCGACAATTTTTTTGCAATTGAGTCCATTATCATAGTACTACATAAGTTCCAAGTTTCAGCCTCCTAGCATAAGTGGTTCCTGAGATCTAAAAACCAAAATTTTTCGTCTAAAACGCTCCCCTCTCCTCTCCCCTTGTACCCCCACCCCTCGAAAATATACCGATCGTAGGGGTTCACCCAATCTACCCACCATAAAAATTTCAATTTAATATCTCAACGGGTTTGGGAGCTACGCGCCTTCAAACAATTTTGCGGACGGCGTACGGCGTCTACGGCGGACAGACGGACATTTTTTTTTTTTTTGCTTTTTTGGGGTTTACTAGTCCTAAAACGTGAAAATACAAAATTTGGCTTTTTGAAAAAAGGCTTGAAATTTGTTGAATTTTAAACAATATTTTAGCGAGTTGAAAGGTTTTTGTTGTTCGTTTGGGTCCGTCCCGGTTATTATTTTGATTGTGATTGGAAGATAAAAGTCTGTACAACATAACCATTAAGAAATTGGCCGCGCCTAGCCGTACCATTTTGAATAACTGGTCAACAAACATGATAGTAAAAAAAAGCAAATATTATAGATCAAAACTACTTTTCAGAAGAGCCAAAAAACAAAAAAGTATATTCAGTGACATATTCGACTTCCCCCACTTCAGAGTAAAATTTGAGTCACTTCCCGTTACCCGAGAAAGGTACGGTTTTTTGTGTGATGTGCAGAAATGAGTGTAGAATAATAATATAAAATTAAAATAAAAGATTTTTTTTGTCGTATTTTTTGCATCGCCTGAAAGATATATCTCGCAGAACACTTTTTATAGGTTAATTCAATTATGCAATCTGTTTAGACTGATAAAATGGAAAAAAAAATAAATTTGGACAGGTAGATTTGAAGGTGCGTAGCTCTCAAACCCGTTGAGATATTAAATTAAAATTTTTATGGTAGGTAGATTGAGTAAACCCCTACAACTGGTATTTTTTGAGTGGGGGGGGGGGTGTGAGGGGGGAGAGTTTTAGATGAAAAATTTTGGTTTCAAGATCTCAGGAACCACTTATTCTAGGAGGCTGAAACTTGGAACTTATGTAAAACTAACTATAACCCATTTGCAAAAATATGGTCGATAGGGGTTGAGGGGTGTGGAAGTGGGGGGAAAAACGATCGAAAGCCGGTATTGAAAAATTGTAAAATCCATATCTCCTGAACGATTGATGTCAGAAGGTTGACACTTTGACAAAAAATCGCAAGAGTTTTAGGAAAGCTAATATTTTAGTATTTGGTTACATTTAGTGTTAGGTTACGATAAATACTCCTTGTTATATTTTAGTAACATAACTTTTATTAACTTTTTAAATCATATGTTTATTCAATTAAATAAATATTGTTTAACAATGATTATTTATCATTTGGTAAATTATCACTATTATTATTAAATCACTTTTAATACACAAATAATGCAAATGATTTTATTGAATTAATAATTGTAAATGTTTAAGTTTTAATTAGAAACTTTTAATTAATTATAATTACGGATAAATTGTCCGTTTTTATATGATCTTAATAGATCTTAATGGTTCAGCGGTTTCTATTCAACTGACTTTTCTCCAATTCATATTTTATTTTGTTCAATAATAAATTCCGAGTACTTAATATCTATACAATAATACAGCGATCAAGCACTCTAAATAATTTATTAATTAATATAATTTATTAATTAATATAATTATATTACAGTAAATTTCTCAATTTTAAATGTACAAAGTAAGTAACAACCGCACCACCACTTTAGGGTTTATGTAAATATACTAGAGTCAGCAAGTCTGACGTGGGGACACCTGGCTGTCAAAGATGTCAAAAAAATCAGAAAATGAAAGAGTTTTAGGAAAGCTGAAAATTTACCAGGACGTAGTTTTTACAATGAGAAACAAAAAACAATGGTCAGACACCCTAACAGTAGGACCAACCCAGTCAGCACCCACGCAAAGGTGTCGAAAAAAATCGGGTTCTCGTAAGAGTTTTAAGAATGGTGATATTTGGTACAGTGTAAATCTATTAAATACAGTTTATGAAAATAACAATAAGATGTACGTATGTTAAATAATAATCAAAGTTTCGTTTATTTGATAACATAATAAAATAGTATTACTTTAAAAACTTTTATATTTTCCATATTCAATTATGTATCTATAGAAATAATTAAAAATAGTGGGTGTATTAAGCTTATTATTGTTTTACTTTATTATTTTAATAATACAGTATTGTTTTCGATTTTTAAAAAAAAAAAATTTGCTACCCTGAAAATTTTTTTTTCACGTTTCATGACTAGTCGACACGAAAAAAGAGAAAAAAATTTTCAGTCCGTCTGTCCGCCGTACGCCGTACGTCGACCGCTGTACGCAAAATTGTTTGAAGGCTCGAATAGACTGGGTAGGCCCCTTGAAGTGGCCAAGTTTGTAGGAGTGGGGGTGTGAGGGAGGAGGAGGGGGAAGTGTTTTAGACGAAAAATTTTGGTTTCTAGATCTCAGCAACCGCTTATGCTAGGAGGCTGAAATTTGGAATTTATATAGATCTTCAGTAGTGGACCCATTTGCAAAAAAATTGCCGATATAGATGAAGGGGTTTGGGAGTGGGGGGAAAAATAATGCGTCCGACACGCAAAAAAGATGAGATCGACACTTTCTTAAATCTATATCTCCTAAACGGTTAATGTCACAAAATTGAAACTTAATGAATATCTGTAGGTATACTAGGAAAATAGATCGGAAACAAAAATTTGAGTGGGGGCAGCGGCGTACGGGAGTGGGGGGTAAAAAACTTTAGATTACGATATCTCACGAACCAATTGCACTAGACAAATAAAATTTAGTTTGTGCATAAAGGTTGACAAATGAAGTTTGCTGAAAGCAAAATTTTTCAAGGGGGCGGTGGATCATGAAAGTGGAGGGGATAAGAATTTTTCTAAAAAATCACGTCTCATATCTCAAGAACAGTGTAAGATGAAAGCTTAAAATTTTTACCAGAAGTAGGCCTAATAGACCCCTAGCAGGAAACAAAATTTTGGAAGTGTGGGTGTAGTGGGGGAGGGTGAAAAGGAAAAAGTTCCGATTTTAATATCTCGACAACCTATTATGATATGGAGCTGAAACTTGGTATTTAGATAGAACTATATTAGTAGCATTTTGGAAAAATATAATTTTTTATAGGGGTAGTATGGTACGGGGGTGGGGGGTGTTTTTCCTATCTATAGAACGGCTTATGCTACAAAGTTGAAACTCGGTACGTTTATGTAAATCAACTAGAAAACTAATTTAGATAAAAAAAATTTTAAATATCCATTGGCGTTCGGAGGGGGGGCAAAAAAAATGATCAGTGAAAATGAAATGCATATATTTTCACGGTTTTCGTCATATCTATTAGGTCTTTCTAAATATTGAGTTCATTTTTATTCTACGGCTTCTTCATGTAAATACCTAGAAAGTGTTTTCAGGATTTTTTAAGATTCGACCCCTAAGGGGGTGCAAAGGGGGTTGTAAACTTTTTCACGAATTCTACTATATCCCCACGTCTTATCTGATATCGAATATCTTTTTACTTTCACGTGCTTGCGTAATAATCGACTAAAACTTGTTTTTAAGTTTTTCCTTTTTCAGCCCCTGAGAGGGTATAAACGGTTTGAACACGTTTTCACAAGTTCCGTCATTTCTTTTAGAAGTAATAAGAAATTGATTTGGTTCCTACTTTCTCGTACTGTCTTCATATTTATTTATTAACTCCTTTCATGATTTTTGTATATTCAACCCCCAAGTGGATGTAAGGAGGTTGCATATCTGGTGATATATCGAATTCATTTTTACTTCCTAAGGTTTTCCTATATAAAAAAGCCAAAAAGTCAATTTGAGTATTTTAGATATTCAATCCTAATGGGTGTAAGGGGGTTGTATGCTTTTCAAAGTTTCGACATATTTCTTAGGTTCAATGAGATATTAGATCGCTTTTCATTTCCATAGACTTTTTATATAATCGCCTACAAACCCATTTCTCAATTTTTTTATATTCAACCCCCAAGGGATTGTACATGGTTTCACAATTTTTGCCATTCTTTAGTTCTGATGAGATATAAAATTGATTATTACGGCCAACCAATTCACGATTTTTCGAATTTCCAGAACCAAGGCGGTGTGAAGGGTTTGCTTAAGTTTTCACAAATTTTTCAAAATCCGTCTTGTCTCATGAGATATCAAGTTACTTCTTATGAAATCGTCTAAAAACCTGTTTCACAATTTTTTCGAAATTCAAACCCCAAGTGGAAGTAATGGGTTTGTATACGTTTTAACAATTCGTCATATATCTTATTTCTGATAAGACAGCAAATTCGTTTTTACTTCTATGGGCTTTTAGTGTACATAATATACTGAAATTCGAATAGTATACGCGGACTTTTTCAATGTTTAATCGGCTAAAAATCTCTATTTTAAATATTTTTATATTAAGAACAAAAATAATTTTCCAAGAAATCTAATAATCTCGAAGCAACTCATGATACACTTTGACCGCTCCCGAACTTTGACCCGAAAAATAATAAAGTTTCGCCCAGACCATTGGCAGATTTTTTTATACTCTTTATTTTTTGGGTAGAAGTCCGGAACGCGTTTAATGGTGAGAAGCGATGTTACTATGCAACTGACAACCTAAAGAATAACCAGGAGGCTATTTAGAACGTTATTTTTTAGGTTATCAGCTGTATAGTAACATCGCTTCTCAGCATTAAACGCGTTCCGGACTTCTACCCAAAAAATAATAAAGTTGAGCCCAGACTGTTGGCAGATTTTTTACACGCGTTCTTCTTTCGATTGCTGGAAAGCAATTTTAATTATAATTTATAATTCATAAAATTGCATTTCTATGGCAACAGTGGGTAAAACTACATGTTTCAAGGACTTTTATTTTGAGGCAATCCAGAGTAGGGGTAAGTTTTGCTTATTAGTTAATCCAATAATGCAAGAATTTCTTACTACGTTTTTATTAGATCACTTTCTTATCTGTTTGTTAGGTACAAATTTTGCAAATGATATTCAACTAACTTCCCGATGAGCTAGAGACTGAGCTATGTTAGAACTAGATGACAATGCAAGATTAACTCGACTTATTGTGATGTGTGGTGTGAGGGGAAAGTTGGGAGGAGGGTTTTAGACGAAAAATTGTCTAACCATTAGCCATTAGACAGTCAACTCGTTCATACCGAAACTTGAAATATAAACCGTAGTATATCAGAAACCGTATTTTAAATGACATCTGTATGGAAGATACTGGTAAAATTACAACGATTTAACATAATTTCGATCCTGCACATTTAAACGGCGACGAACAGAAGTGTACAAAATATTACCTTCTTGGCTTTATCTGTTCTGGGAATATCGTTCAAGAAGTAGAACCACAATTTTAAAGATCTTCTGTATGGAAACTACCGAAAGGTATGGGAAAATTTCGTTCAAACTAATAGTTGAAAGAATTTTTTTTTAGTTTGCTTCATATTAATTTCCTTACCTGCAACTGATTGAAAATTAAGATTTCTTCCTTGTGGTTTTATTACCTGAAAAACTTGGCAGTAATTACCTAAATCTGTACAGGAAGGAATAGTAGTAGCTGATCTATGACTTACGAATAGTTTGCTTCGTCTATTTGTTGTTGCAATAGTTCATGGCGTCAAGCATAGGAGATACCAATCCCAATACAATTTTGGTTGGGATATTAGCTTAGCTTTACTTATTTTAAAACAGCTGCTGAAGTCAAGGAGAGAGTAGACCTAACTTTTTTAATTTGATAAAATATGACTAGATTTTAATTTTTCAGCTGTAAATTTGACGAAATACTTTTTTCTAGGTGAATTACATGAAAACTTGGATGAAATTTTCTATAACCCTGCGATGATTTGCATTACTACATTTCGACTATCGTTTTTAAAAATCCCACGTTTTCTAAAAAAAATGCCCTGTTTTCCAAATCTCACATTTTTGAAAATCAATTTTACAATATCGCAAAGTTATCGCGACAATCTCCCGAAGTTCAAGCTTCAACCCTGTTTGAAGCATAATTCTTTGTATTTCACCGAAAAAAAATGCATTTTGAAGGTAGCTCTAGTCTGAAAATAAATACTCGTAGCTGCAACTAAAAGTACTAACGAACAGTTGAGGTTTTTGAGCAAGACATTACGCCAAATACAATTGTGAACTTTGGGATTTAAATGAGCTATAACAAATTTTACTGCTGACAGTATCGCGTCGCGAACTGATCGTGTGTGTTAATTCATATTGCGTTTTTATACTACATGTGGCGCGTCGCAAGAAAATCTCTAGTTCTTTCGACTGAGTTTATGAAACCATTCAGAGCTAATGAGATCGTTCGAAAAGTATAGATTTTTCCGAAAATTTATTCAGCTTTTTCTATTGCAAGGTAGTTTCAACGTTCTAAAGTCATTGGGCGGTATTCATAATCACGATTTTTAATGACTTTTGTATGGATACAAGTGGAAGAAGTGTGTATCGAAATTTTAATCCATTAATCAATTTAAAATTTTAATAAAATTGAGAATTTCAATTTCCTAGGATGGGTTAGAAAGCAGAAAAGTAAAAAAGGTATGTACTAAAGCACCCTTTATCCAACAGCACACTTTCCACGTGATTATATTCAAGTTCCAACACCCGGAAATCAGCTATTAAAACGTTTCCAATCTCGAAATCCGTGAAAATGTTTACAGCCCCATAATAAAATTTTAATACAGCTTCAAATCCGAAATGTACTCGGGCGGCTGGGGATGGGATTGCTGGTATATTCATAACGTTCCCATTATAAAGCGATGTGATGCGGCTGATACCAACTCAAGGTCGTGTATTGTTGTACTGCTGAATTGCTGAATTCCATTCGGCTCTGTGGCCGGATTCCGTATTGCCTCGATTTTAATCCGATTTGCCCCGAATGGTATACAAATGTAAGGATGTTGAGAAGTAGTTGGCTCCATTCTTTGCGTCTCTGATTCGCTTACTACGGGTTTTGTTCCTATTACGGACACGGCCAAACTATACTCGTTCCATCAATGCTGATGCCATTTTATTCCCTCGAATGGATTAGCAGATTTTCTTTTTACGATATGAACGTGTCACATTTCCTCAATGCTCATACTACACGACCCGATTCCCTATACAACTATGTACCTATAGTATGTTGTATGCGATCCTTGAGAGCGGGCAAAGTAGAACGAGACATGTAAAAAGGTACATGGACCTCCGGATCCTTTGTTCGCTTAAGAGCTCAATACAGAAAGCTTTAAGGATCTCCTTTATAAGCAAGCAGCTAGTCTATAAGAACTTGAGTGTTTTTCGACATCGCATATATGACCGTGTAATATTAAGGATTACCATTCGAAGGAGTTAGTCTAATTGAATTGCAGGTTTATGAGTCGAGTTTTAGAGGTAATTTAGTTGTTTTGACAGGTACGATAAGAGCAATACCATATACGAGCCATAAAATAGAACTTGTGTGCTAAAGATGCGGATGTGGAAGGGAATGGAGTTTTCTTCGACCTGAAAAATGATATAAAGTTGCGGCAATCTTTTAAATGGGAAGGATTTCACGCGAATGTTTAGTACACGGTACAGCAAGGCTGCAAAAAACTGATACTGAACTGAACTTAGGGGGTTCGCTTTTAATACACAATAGCGGACAGCCCAGTCAGTTTATGGACGGAAAAATTGAGTGTACCTACTTGGAAGCTAGTATAAACAGGTGCTGCAATGCAGTACTGCCAACCGGAACTTAAACAGAATTGCAAGCTCCGATAGTTGTCAGATAGAGCCCGGGAAACCAGTACTGGTAATAGGAACCTACTTAACATGGATTTTGAATTCTGAATTTGTTCGGAGCGAGTTCATAGAGTAACTTTCACCGCAAACCTTTTCTTATTCTTAAAATAAAAAGCTTGGACACGCCCCTTTGTCAATCGTCGAAACGAATACGCTTATTTATACAATATACAAAGAAATCGAGGGTGATACACCTTTATTTGAATTTAACTCGAAAACTACTGAACCAATTTTAATGAATACCTTAAGATTTCTTTTAAGTTTATAAATCATCACGCCAAGATTTAAGGAAACTAAGGGATGGAATGAAATGTAGGACAAGGTACCAGTAAATTGTCTATATGTCTAAAACTTACAGATTGATCACAATAAGAAATGTATCAATGCGTGGTGAATTTTGCATTCTGTGTTTCTGTACGCTCAAGTCAAAAACGACTGGCCCTATTTTATTGAAACCTTCATCCCCCTATAAACCTTCATCAGTCAATATTTTTGAATCTCAAATGGTAATGCAAATATATTTTTTCTACTAAGATATACGTTGCTTAGGAACAGAACAAAATGGGGAGAACACTGAACTCTGATTGACATTCTCCTTGGAGATAAGAACGGAAATAAGAAATGCGACGGAAAAGGCACAGCCCACCATAACTTTATACCTGCAATTTGTAGTGCGTTTCCGGACAAATCTGGCAAGGACTTTTTTTAATTTTTCATAGCGGCTCCGTGAAGAGCTCCCAAGATTTTCTTCATTATTTATTCTTGCACCTCTAACTATTTGGATCTTAGCATTCCTAGCTTGAAGTTGGTCTAATATTCTAATCAACATAGACGAATTTACAGATTTATATATGGCAGCCACCGGCAGGTATCGAGATTTCGATCACGTACTAGAACTACTGAGTTTTATTGAAACACAGATATTCTTTACTTAAAACTAATTTCTTCGAACTAACACAGCATTATTTTCTCGTTGGTCCGACGTAGTCAGGAGGCCAGGGCCTGATTTGGTTTGCGCTGTCGCGCCATTGATGATGAGGGCCCGACGTCGCAGAGTCATAACGGCACGACTTCATAGATTTAAAGTTGTAACTGAGTGACCGAAAAACGAAACAAAATTAAGATCCGATCAAAAATGAGGGAATGGTGGCCAAAATCGTAAAGAGAAGAATTTGCGACTCTTCTTTTGACTCTCCTGGCGGCAATTTTAAGAATTTTTTTAATCTGTTTTCTGATTTGGAATAAAGACTTCAGCACCTTTAATTTCAGGTATGATTTGGAATAAAGACTTCAGCACCTTTAATTTCAGGTATGACACGTCAAGATCGGGGTTTTTTTAAATTTTGAAAAAGTTGCTAAGAGGTAACTCTTATGCTTTTCTCTTAAATTGCTTAGCCTCTACAGCCTCTTGAATTTCTTAACCTCAACCGTCTCTTGAATTTCTTAACCTCCACTGTCTCTTGAATCTCTTAACCTCCACCGTCTCTTGGATTTCTTAACCTCCACCGTGTCTTGAATTACTTAACCTCCACCGTCTCTTCAATTTCTTAACCTCCACCGTCTCTTGAATTTCTTAACCTCCGTCATCTCTTCAATTGAATATGACACGTTAAGATCGGGAGTTTTAAAAAAAAAATGTCGAAAAAGTTGCCAAGAGGAAACTGTTATGCTTTTCTGTTGAATTGTTTAGCGTCCACCGTCTCTTGAATTTCTTAACCTCGACCGTCTCTTGAATTTCTTAACCTCCACTGTCTCTTGAATCTCCTAACCTCCGCGGTTTCTAAAATTTCTTAGCCTTCACAGTCTATGACACGTCAAAATCGGGGGTTTTGAAAAAAAATTACCAAAAATAACTGTTGGCCATTTAGTGACTAGAAAATAACTTGCATTTATTTCTGTCATGTCCTGTCATTTTCTTTTTGGTTTTTTGACAATTAAAAAAAATTATTTATCACTCCGGAATGCACGTATTACATTTAGCAACAACATGAAAATGAGAACGAAAATCTGATCAACTAATAAATAAATATAGAAGTAGTTTGCACAGTTTTTTGGTTGCTAGTATCACAACAAATATGTATGACTACAAATACTTTTTTTGATCGACCTCCTAGCTAGAATTTTGAAAATTAAGTTATTTGAAAAACTTTTTGGTTACAAATATGACGACAAATTAATTTAGAAAACTTCGTGGTCATAAGTATGACTCAAAAGTTATTTCATTAACTTTGTGGTAATATATATGAAGCAGAAGTTATTTAGAAGACTGTTTGTTTATATTTAAATACGAGCAAGCTATTCAGGCGAAATTCGTACATTAGGCAGCTACTACAAAATTATAAAAAAGGTTTACTCAATTGAATGGTTGATGGGAAGAGTTGCCTAAGCCACATTGAACTTTTTGATGCTTAGGCTCTTTCAGTTTGACCACAATAACCATATCTTTGTGTTCCAAACTTATTTATTCACCATATTATCAGTTTACATTGCTTGACAGTAGGTATAACAAAATAAAAATTATTTTGTTTTGAGAGTAATTTTTCAAATTACGTCTAAGTTTAGAGTCCGATATCTCATTGCGCAGTGATTGTGGGTTAGGCAACTCTTCCACTGAACCACTCAATTGATGAATAATTTTGTATTTCTTTCAAACTATTAATAACATCTCAGGAAGAATTTTTTTGGTATTTTTTAAAAAATGAATGGACAAAATTGCTCTTGCTAAATTCATTTTTGCGGTGCTAGTTTTTATGCTAGTACTTACTTAATTATTTATTTAATTATTACAGTTATTCTATAAGATATTTGCAGTTTATACAATTTTTGTAGAGATCAGGCGGGGAAAAAATTATTGTCTTTACAACTATAGTGTAGTATTTTAAGCTAGTACAATTTCGAACCATGAAACCATAGCGTAAGAGTGCTACAGTACGATAGAATGTTGTTTGCACAGGGTGATAGTACGGCGATGCGATAGTAGGCTGTCGGACGTCACCTCGATTTTCATTTGACAAGTCGGTGTTAATAAAAATGTATCGCGACCCAGGTCCAACAAATCCCATTGGTGTGCTGAAAAGGAGTACAAACGTAATACTTTTCGGGAAAATCCCATGGGTGTACAGTGTACACCCATATGAATTCTACAACCACCATGGGTGTACTGTACACCCATGGGAGTTCTTCAACTACAGTGGGTGTACGTGCAGTCCTGAAGGTTTCTCAACTATATAGAGTGTACCTATACATCCATGGGGGTATCTCAACTACCTACCTTGACGAAAAAAAAACAAGTAAATTCTTAATTTTAAATAAAATATGTAGGTATTAATATTAACTTATAAAACTCGTTAGTCTTAGCGCCACAACCACGGGTACGGTGTTCACCATGGGTGTAAACGCATCATTCATAGCTTTGCTCACGACAACCAATTGTGTTTTCGAAATATGACTGTTCGACGATAAGTGTTAGGAAACACCGATACGAATCGTTCGACCAAGGGTTGTGTAAAAATCGCTATAGTTCAGTATACACGACGATAATTTCGTAAACTTGATAGTGCGATCCAGTTAACATCATGAGAGTTTATTACGGTTCGCCCTACGGAAGCGGCCTTCCTGCCGTTACTAACCGATATCGGTGGAGAACCGCAATCGAAACAAAACCCCTATACAAAAACCTTGTCCGGCCAACCCAGAGACGGGTCGTGGGCGCCAGTGATCCCTTTTTAAGGGTCCCGTTCTGCACTTTTCCCCGTCCGGTTCACGAGTCCGTGGAAAAGGTTCGCGAGCGCGTATACTCAAAGAAAACCACGGAAGGCGAACTGAAACACGTCACAAACACGGATGAATAACAAAATTGAAATGTAATGAAAAGAAATGAAATTTAATAATCTTTAAATTGGACCTATCCCCTGATTCTACTTATCTTATCTCCCTATGATTTCTTCTTGTTATGTTTACCAACTATTCTAGCTATTCTTAACTAGGGCGCCTCTGGTGCGGTGTCCCACGATGAAAACTCGAATAATTCTCGATCGCTGCACAATTTCTCCTCTGTTCTGTTCTCTGAAGACTCCGACCATATACGATTTCTTCCTCCTTCTGATGATCACGTATCAATTCACTGGCGATTTCTTCCTCCTTCTGATGATCACGTAACAATTCACTTGCGATTTCTTCCTTCTTTCGATGTTCACGTATCAACTCACTTAACAAAAGAGACCGTTTTCGGGTGCTGCACTTTCCGCGAAACCTCGGGTCAGCTTTTGAAATCGGTAAATCCCCGTTTTCCTGTGTAGGTAACTATGCGACTGGCAACCTAAAAAATAACGTTCCAAATAGCCTCCTGGTTATTTCTTAGGTTGTCAGTCGCATAGTAACCTACACCGCATCTCATCATTAAACACGTTTCGGACTTCTACCCATAAAATAAAAAAGTTGCGCCCAGACTGTTGGCAGATTTTTTATATCTCGAGAACCTATAATTATCAAAAGCTGAAACTTGGTATTTGGATAGAACTGTAGTAGGAGCATGTTGGTGTTTTACCTAACTATAGAACGGCTTATGCTACAAAGTTGAAACTCGGTATGTGTATGTAAGTCACGGATTCTTTATATAAATACCTAGAAGGCGCTTTCAGGATTTTTTGTAATTCGACCCAGAAGGTGGTGTAAAGGGGTTGTATACATTTTCGCGAATTCAGCCGTATCCAACAGATCTGATTAGATATCGAATAACTTTTCACTTCCACGGGCTTGTTTAATAATCACCTAAAACTCGTTTTCAAGTTTTTTCTTTTTTCAACCCCTAAGAGGGTTTGAACACGTTTTCACGAATTTCATCATATCTCTTTGGAGTGATAAGATATCGGATTGGTTTTCACTTTTTCGAGCTTTCTTTATATATATCCAAAAACTAATTTCAGGATTTTTGGATATTCAACCCCAAAGCGGGTACAAAAGGGGTTGCATATGTTTTCACAAATTTCTACATATTTCTTAGTTCTAATGAGATATCTAGTTCATTTTTACTTCTTAACGCTTCCTACATAATCGTCAAAAAGTTGATTTCAGGATTTTTAGATATTCAACTCCAAGAGGACGTAAGACTTTGTACATATTTCTTAGGTTTGATGAATTATCAGATTGGTTTTCACCTCCACAGACTGTTTATATGATCGCCTACAAACGAATTGCCGATTTCATATAATGGCTCAAAACCAAATCACGAAAAACTTTACGTAATAACTGATATTATACTACGGCTTAGACCTTGTCTCGGAGTAGTACCCATTATGTAATTCACATGTTATATGTGGCAGCGGCGTAAGCATTCTAGCGCGACCCTATTCTTACCGCTTCCCGAACTTTTTTTAAGTTTTCAGTCACATAGTAGCCTACACTGCGTCTCAGAATTAAACGCGTTCCGGACTTCTACCCAAAAATAATAAAGTTGCGTTGTATGAAAATAACGGAGATATTTACAATTTTTGATTTCACGGTGTTTTTTCAGTACTGTTTTTCAGTACTGTAACTGGACTAGTGGGCCCGGATAGTCTTAGATGGAACAAGCGCGCGAAGCGAACGGGTTCTACTAGTCAATTTCAATAGAACATATGATAACATGAAATATTCATTCATCAGAACATTTTCGCGTTAATTATTACATAACACCTCTTTGTTCTGAACGCCCAACTAAGAGGAAAGCGGATTGAAAACGACAGATATTAGATTAATTATTTGTTCGGAATTCGCCATCACTCTATAAATGTTTTTCGTTTCATCCTCATAAAATAATAATAAAGTAATCCAACAAATAAAATTTTGATGTTTTCGATATCCAAATCACCAAATCCAATCGTGTGTGAAATTCTCGCAGGATTTAATTATTTAATTTAGTACAGACCATAGCGCAAATTGTTTAAATTCGCGATTAATGAACAAAACGAATAAACGTTGCGTTCTGTTCAGATCGCAGAATAAAACATAATGTGATCATGTGTGGAAATAACCGGATTGTTTCGCACGACAGGACAATTTCTATTTAAACAGACAACATACGGCTCTTAGGCTTAACTTAAATCTTTGCTAATTACGAAAAGTGCCACCCCATCATTCTTCGCCGTCTACCACCCCCCCAACCCTGCTCAACTTTAATGAAATATCAGTCATCAATCAGATTGCGAAAATAATCAACTTATACGGTAGTTTCTTATTGGTTTAATCGCAACGCTCGTAACGCTTAATTGGATTAGTTAACTCGGCTGCGAAGCGTTTGTAGGTCTGAAGCTTGTCAGACGAAGCGCTCCCGAAATTAACCTGAAGATTCGGCAGTTTTGTACAGGTATAGGCTATAGTAGCTCGTTGATGCAGACCTGGGAAGCCACTACGTCATAAATTCATGTTTCGAACGTATGAACTAAAGTTTCGGAACTCGTATGTTCACTGTGCTGGAAATTAACCAGAACTCGCTATAACTACTGCCATCTATAAATGCTCCAAATTCCATTTCGACAAAGTGGTTTGCATTTCGGTGGTGGTGATAAAGTGAATGCAGAACTTTCCACCGGAATATAGTTATGAAAGTTTTTAAGAAACTAGAGGTGATCTGCGAGGAACCTCTTCGTCCGGTCACAGTTCAGGTAAATCAGGAGAAAAGTTTTAGCCGCGACACAAACATTTTCATTACAGTAAAAGCAGTTTTGCCAGAATTAAAAATGGCGTCGACCATCATGTGGAGTACCACATGTATGCGGACTATCAGTCTCAAGCAATTTTCCGAACATCGTGCACACTAGAGACTTAGTCGGCACCATCAACGGATGAACATTTCTCACTCGGGCATCCTTTTCCGGTTTTGTTATGTCCGGAAATATCCGGATGTTTATCACAATCATAAATTTGTATAAATGTTGCTAGCGATGATGACGGAAAGGATAATGGGTCCATGGCCAGGATTCTGTGACGAATTCTTCGTTTTGCCACGGAATTCCCGATGTCGGGCAGCATCCTTCTCCGGGCAGCGGTCTTCGTCTTAATTAATTTTGTTTTGCGAGACAGGACGACATTTCGTTATTTACTTCAAGGGTGAAATTTCTGCGGTAATTAAAAGTAACCCAGCCCGCTTGGATTAATTTTCGGTTATGGTCTGGAAGCTTCATTAAATTGAAAACGACATTTTCGGATGCTGGTGGGCAGGGACTCTTTTTTTTTTAAAGGTTATTTTGGGCAACATGACAAACTTAATAATGAAGCAAGTTGGTTTATGAGGTTCATTATTAAAAATCTTTTTTTTTAATAATCTGGGCAAAGTATACGCATGTTAATGAAGTGAATTTAATGAGATCCTGGGATATTTTTAACATCTTTTTTTAAATTAATCAGAAAGTTGCAACTTATTCACCTGATAACGTGAAGCTGCTTTTTCTTCATTAACCCGATTCATTAGTGTTTTAAATAAGGTAATAAAAGGGTCTTTCGTGAATTGCAATTGACCTGATATTTAAAAAAAATCATGTCGTCGAAAGTCTGTCTGTCCACCGTGCGCAAACGCGTTTTAAAACTTGTTTGAGCAACTAATTTAAATTTTTTTGTGTTTAGACTGGGTGGATAACTTTTAGTGGCTGTTTTTTTAAGGTGGATATGAGGTGAAGGTGAGTTTTCGGTGAAAAAGTTTGGATTCCATATCTTCAGAACCGGCTATTCTAAGAAGTTGAAACTTGGAATTTATATAGAGCTTGGGCAGTGGAACGATCTGAAACGGTCGACTTGGTTAGGGGAGTACTGGACTGGAGGGAAAACAATGTGTCCCCAGAGAGCTCACAACCTGTATCTAGTCCAGACAATTCATATCTCCTGAACGGTTCATACCACGAAGCTAAGACTTAATTATTGTTTGTAGCCATACTAGAGAAATGTACTAAAAAGTACTAAAAAAGGGTGTGGTTGTAAGTGTGTTGGAAGAGAGCAAAAACTTTGGAGTACGATATCTTTCGACCCAAATACGCAAGGAAGATGAAATTTGCCTTTTGTATATAAAAGTACAAGTAGAGTATGCTGAATGTAAAATTAAAGGTGCTGAACGGAAGAAACAACTCTTTTAGATAGTTCAAGATCAAATTTTATATCCCAAGAACTACTTCAGACAGGATCTTGAAAGAGAATGGAATTTTTTTATGGTATAAATATTGATTTTCGGCGTCAGAGCTTAGATTAGCTTCTATTTTTATATAAGGAAAAATCTAATATTAAAATAAAATTGCTGTTGGTTGGATTTGATTTCGGGCACTTAGTGTGAGAGTTAATATACCCTAAGTGAGCAACCAAATTGGTTGAAATATAAGATGAACTTCAGTGCACCTACCTACCTTAATCATAAAGTGTTATGACAAACGCGGCGGATTCGGTAATTCCCCGGCTAATGGTGATCTTCACAAGCTGTATTCCGCTCAACCATGTTCCATCGCAATGGAACAGGGTACGAGTAGTTTTCATACCTAAGGTGGGTAAACCTAGTCACACGACTGTGAAAGATTTCAGACCGATAAGTCTTACGTCCTTTAGCCTCAAAACCCTTGAAAGGATATTCGACAATCACATTCGCAACAAAATTCCGCGCAACCAATTGTCAAAATCATAGCATGTCTACACAAAGGGCAAGTCGGTGGATACAGCCTTACATGAGGTAGTGTCAACAATTAAAAAATCACTCTCATATAAGGAGTACACACTCGCCACTTTCCTTGACATAGAGGGTGCCTTTAATAACGTTCGATGCTCGACTATTAAGAGCGCACTGCTATCAATGGAAGTGGAAACCGAGATTTGCAACTGGCTTGACTTAATGCTACTAAGCAGGATTATTGAATCCGAACTAGGAGAGTCTCCTATCACAAAGTCAGTCTCCAGAGGCACCCCGCAAGGAGGTGTGATCTCACCCTTACTTTGGCTCCTTGCAGTCAACAAAATCCTTGTGGAACTTGAGAACTTCGGAATCAAGGCATGTGCATACGCCGACGACGTGGTCATCCTTGTCTCAGGGAAACATTTACCAACAATTAGTAGTCTGATGGAGAGAGTACTCAAAAAACTACGGCAATGGGCCGACAACTGCAGTTTAGGGGTTCATCCCTCTAAAACTGTGCTATGCAGTACAAAATTCCAGATTTTGCGTTACCAAAAATGGAAAGCGACGAGCTTCATCTTTCCGATAGCGCTAAATATCTCGGGTTGTTCTAGACAAGAAACTCAGCTGGAAACTAAATCTGGAAGACCGCGTTAAAAAGCATATAACGCTTTTTACGCATGCGGAAAGATGTTCAGAAACAGGTGGGGTTTCCAACCAAAACTAGAACACTCGATGTACACAGCCATAATAAGACCAATCTTAAGTTATGGCGCGATAGTGTGGTGGGAGGCGACTAGAAAATCCACGTATCTAATCAAGCTGACAAAAGTACAGCGCTTGGCATGCATTGAGGTCACTAGCGCCCTCAGAACCACATCCACGGCGGCACTGGAAACTATCCTTCACCTGCTGCCAATGGACATGCATATCAAAAGCGTAGACTCCTAGACTCAAAGAGTTAGGTTACTGGAGAACTAGACCTGATGATCACAGTACCATACTCAATGACTTCTTGGAGTGTGATACGAACAGGGAAACAGACTACATTATGCCAGAATTAGATTTAAGTAGGGAATTTTCTGTTAAAATCTTACACAGGGACGACTGTAATGTAGAACGCAACCTAGACAACAGGACCACTATGGTATTCACAGACGGTTCGAAAATCATGTCTGGTACAGGCACGGGACTATTCTCACAGGAACTCGATATTCACGAAACCTTCAGGCTACCGGACCATGTCAGTGTATTTCAAGTGGAAATCTTTGCAACACGCTTGCAAAATTATTGAAGCAAATGTGAATGCAACAGAAGACATCACTATTTGCATTGACAGCCAACCAGCCATTAAGGTCCTTGGCTCGAACACAACACGATCAAAACTAGTTAGACAATGTCGTGGTATTCTTAACACTATCGGCACATGGCACAAAATTACCCTCTACTGGGTGCCAGGCCACTGTGGAATTCAGGGGAATGAGCAAGCTGATGAACTCGCTCGAGCAGGCTCCAGCCGAAGCTCACTAGTGGAGGGCCAGCACATTGCTATTCCCATCGAATCCATGAAACAGTCTATCGACTCACTATGCCTGCAGTGGGTAGGCAATAGATAGTCAAACCTAACTAGATGCTCAATATCAAGAACTCTTTGGCCTGAATATGATCACGGGAAAAAAAACAAGTATATCCTGAGCCTGAGCAGGAAGGATGCAAGCACACTAATAGGAGTGCTTACAGGGCACTGCCTGATCGGTAGATATGCTAGACGACTGGGAACCGAGGCAAATATCTCAGAAGTGGAGGAGTCAATCTTCCACGTCCTATGCGAGTGTCCGGCTCTATCGAGAACGAGAAGACGGAACCTCGGCGCTTATTTCCTTGATGACCTCGGTGATATCGATAAGGGCAAGCTATGTAACAAAGCAAACTTTATAAAATCCAGTAAATGGTTTTAGGTTCCAGGTATTATTATATTGAAACGGGGAGCACAATGGACGAACAATAATGTCTAAGTGAAGGAGGATGATGACATCACCCCTTGTACCGTACCATACCAACTTCATAAAATTAGAATTCGTGAAAATCAATTTCGATTCTATATCGCACATATGGAGAAATCCTAGCAATACCAGTAGCTGTAAGAGTATTTCGGATAGTAGGCATGCCAAGTCAACGCCATCCGATGACGAAACAAATTTTTTGGACTTCTCCAACACAGTTTTATACTGGCTTATCTAGTGACAGTTTTTCAACTGCTGTGTCCTTAATTACAGTAGCCAGGACAGCGATTGATCCCAGTTGGGGTTCCTTGTTATTGTTCCGTACCAGAAACTCCTCTGACGTTGAAGAACAACAAAAGAAAAAATTCTTAAAAGATCTTGAAATTTATCATGATTAAGATCCAATAGCCATAAAGGTGACGCTAAATACCTGGGTGTAGTCCTAGATAGGAAATTAACCGGGAATAAGAATATCAACAAGGTAATAAGGATGGATTTAGAGACTATCTACGCTTGCAAGAAGTTATTTGGGGAAAGTGGGGAATACATACGGAATGTTAGTGTGGTGGGGACAAGTTGAACGTCTGGGTTCCAAAGGAGCAACATGGACTCTTGGCACAATGCCTACAGAAGCGCTAGAGATGATGCTACGTCTGCTACGATCCGTGAGGAGCGTCATTGCGTTATGCACGCATTGTAACATTACAATTTATTGGGTTCCTCATCACAGCAGGATTCTTGCCAACGAGATTGCAGATGAACTAGCAAGGAGAAGCTTGACATTGGAATAGACGCTAGCTCTTTCTGTGAGTAGTCCAACTGAAGACATGAAGCAAACTATCGACATGACGGTCACACCATAGGCTTGCACGAGGTGGCTTAGCCTCACACCATGTTGCTAGGCAGCTATGGCTGTCCTGAGAGCGCGCCGAACAAAGTTCATCCTACTCAGAGACAGAAGTACTTTAAGTATCTTCATTGGTGTACCGACAGGCCACCTCCTGATCTCCCGGAACGCAAACTACCAGATGCCGAGGAAAGTATCTTTGACTTTCTTTTAAAATACCCTAGTATGGATCGGATGCGGATCGTACGCTTGGAACGCTCTTCGCCATAGACTTGGGAGAATTCGTCAACATGAAGCTAGACAAGCTGTTGCAGTTCATTAGGATGTCAAGCTGGTTCAACTGAGTTAATTTTAGTCATACGAGTATTTCTTCCCGTAAATTTGGAATCACAACGGACCCTATGGCGGTCTAAGTGTTTGGCTGCTAAGTGTCCCACCCACCTTACCGAATCTAACCATGATCCATTAGACTCCTAGTAAAGAATTTTCTTTTGGCCCTGGGTGTAAGGGGTGAAAGTGGAAGAGAATGAAATGCAAAAGATTTCGGTATTTGTAAATTTTAAAATTGCGCGTTTTAAAAATATAAATTTTGATAGGGGTAGCAAGGTACGGGCTATTGGTACAAAATTCAAAGTTATTGTGTGAAGAAGTAAATGTATTGCAAAAGACCTTAAACCAAACAAAAATCTTAAGTTTGCATTGGCGTGCGGAGGTGGGGTTAACAAATTTGTCAGTGAAATGGAGGTGTTTATATTTTCACGAATTTCGACATATCGTTTAGGTCTGAAATATATCTAATTAATTTTACTTTTACGGACTTTTTATATAAGCGACTAGAAACTGTTTTCGGATTGTTAGCTATTCAAACCCGAAAGAGGGCGTGGACATCCTTTTCACGAATTTTGACATACCTAGTAGAGATATCGAGTTCGGTTTACCTTGTAATTCTTTTTATATGGTCGTCCAAAATCCAATTTAAAATGATTTCGACATTCAATCCCCAAGACTGGTTCTTTTCTTATGAGATTTTACTTCTGCGTTCTCTTCAACCCCTAATGAATGTAAATTAGGTTGGTACCTTTTCACGAATTCCGACATATCTTTTAGGTCCAATCAGATATCGTTTTCTAATTCTATCGGCTTTGTATATAATTGCCTAAATTGTCCATTTTTCAATATTTAATCCCCAAGTGGTTACGTTTTCACGAATTTTGAAAAAAATTTCATGTCTGATTAGATATCGAAATAGGTTTAACTTCCACGGGCTTTCTATATATTCGCCCAAAAATGAATTTCAGGATTTTCACATATTCAACCCCTAAGAGGCTTTGAAAGCGATTCAAATCAGTATGCAAACTGACCTTTTCAGTGTACGTTTTTCAACTTTCATATCCTCGCCTGGACGGTGATCAATCCCAGTCGGGATATTTCGTGTGGTGGTCTTCAAAATGGACGCTGAAAAAACAAATAAAAAACATAAATGATTGGTATCTACCGACAAATTTCGCACAGAAGGACATTCGGGAAACCAATTCTAATTCAAATTTGCACAAAGGAAGGACAACATTAGCAGTTCGGCGTGAACTTTTAGAATTAGTTGATTGGTAAGACTTTTTGGCACTCTTCCCTAACAGCAACCTACCTAATTAAATCCTTGAATTAAATTCTCTTGCTGGAGCTAATATTTCTTTCACAAGCATTCCCTCAACTAGAAAAACAAAGCCAAAGTGAAATAGTAGTACGAACATACAGCCTTGGACTGCAAATCCACTCGACAAACTATGCCATTTGAATTGGCCGTCTATGAATACGCTCGCCATTATCCAGGACCCTTTTTAACTCGCACTTCAAGTTCCACTGATTTTTCCGTCCTGAACGTACTAGAAAATAACTCGAAATGTGACTGGACAGTATGGTGGACTCGGGTGGCAGTGAGGCAAAGGACTGGAAGGATCAGGGTTTATGCATGCAGGAAACGTAAAAAGCCAATTTGTCTGTCTCTCATCAGTTTTTGTGCTAAACACTAATTTGCAAAAGAAATCGGTTCTGTCGATAAAGTGACGGGACGGCTCCTTGCAACACACCTAATGGAATTCGGGCGATAGGAACCGGCTGTTGTGAAGGGCTGAAGGACGTATGGTTGTAGATTAAATCAATTGGCAAACATCCACCAATACGAAGTCCCGGGCATACTCCTAATATTGGATTTAGCCAACGATGTAGAGATCCATAGCCTTACGAAATACATCAATTTCGTTGCAGTTCCTTCTAGCAGCCTCGAAATCCTTTCTTTATTTTAACATTTTTTTTTTTGGATAGGGAGTGCATTGGGGGTGCATTGGGGGGTGTTATGGGGTAGTCAGAAAACCGTGTCTGCGATTTACCAAGAACGGTAGTTGAATTTGTTCGGTCGGAAATTTTCAGCCAGTTGGAACGAATGGAGTCGCCGAATAACCCAACTGAAGGTAGATTTAACTGCTTAAAGTTTCGTATTTAAGGTTATGTGCGAGACGGAGAGAGAACACTGAAAATGGAATTCAAAAGTTGACATTGTAATCTGACCTGATTGATACGGAAACTGTGTGTGTGGAGACTGCACAGTGGAATCGTGACGTCTAAAGTAACTAAATGACGTAACTTTTGCGCTTAAGTGCAATTTCGTGTAAGCACGAAGGAATTTTATGCCCTTCAACATCTATCGCAATTGTAGGTTATGGCTTTCGATATTAAATTGACGGAGAAGAGAAAAATTTTCTGTCAGCATCAAAGTGCAGCTAAATGCGATTTATTCATGAAAATTTGAATTCTTGTTAAATATTTATGATACGGCTGTAACTTAGGAAATATCAGCACACTGCTGATGCTGATCAACCGCAGTTTTCACGACGGGTAATATCTGGTTACCTTTTAATCTTCGCACTCAAAAGTTTCGTTTCACTCGAGTTAAGTATTTTGTCGTCTCTTGGCATTCTAACCATGCAGCCAATGTTCCAGATCCCAGTTGAGAAATGACATAAGTAGGGCGTCACTACAAAAACAAGCTCAGTGAAAGTTGAGTAGTGTTTGATAAGTTTTTTATTATAATTTGTTTTATTACGTCCACTGATTTGACGTGTTGACGTGACGATTCTCTTATATTTACTCTAATGACGCTTTATTTTAAAAACAATATCCTTCAATTAATAAGCTGAGACGCCCGTATGGTCCAGTAAACGTACACAAAGGGGCCATCTATATTTTAATGTTAGATTTTACTGAACCTCTTTCTTCTGCTCAAGACAATTCAGTACTTGTTCTCCAGAGGCCCCAGATAGTGCACTCGACAATGACCAGTTAGTGAATGCTGACTGCGCAGGCGGCTGCTCTGTGTCACTTTATTATTTTCTAATAATACATTATTGTGATCGATTTTTAAAAAAAAAAATTTGCTACCCTGAAACGTTTCCACGTTTCATGACTGGTTGACACGAAAAAAGCAGTCGGTCTGTCCGTCGTACGCCGTACGCAAAATCGTTTGAAGGCTCGTAGCTCCCAAACGGTTCTAGATATTAAATTGCATTTTTTTACGAAAAGACTGGGTAGGCCCCTTGAAGTGACCAAATTCTGAAGGATGAGGGTTTGAGGGGGCAGGAGGGAGGTGCGTTTTAGATGGAAAATTTTGGTTTTTAGATCTCAGCAACAGCTTATGCTAGGAGGCTGAAACTTATAACTTATATAGAGCTTTGATAGTGGACCCATTTGCATAAAAATTGTTAATATGGGTGCAGGGGTGTGGGAGTGGGGGGAAAAATAATACGTCCGAAACGCAAAAAAGCCGAGATCGACATATTTTAAAAGCCATATCTCCTAAACGGTTAACATCACAACATTGAAACTTAACGAATATCTGTAGGTATACTAGGGCAATAGATCGGAAATAAATTTTTGAGTGGGGGCAGTGGCGTATGGGAGTGGGGAGTAAAAAACTTTAGATTACGATATCTCACGAACCAATTGCACTGGAGAAATAAAATTTGGTTTGTGTATAGAAGTTGACGAATGAAGTTTGATGAAAGTAAAATTTTTGAAGGGGGCGGTGGATCATGAAAGTGGAGGGGATACGAATTTTCCTAAAAAATCACGTTTCATATCTCAACAACAGTGTAAGGTAGATGCTAGATTGATAGATGGTAGATTTATACCAGAAATAGGGCTAACAAACCAATAGCAGGAAAATAAATGTTGTGGCTGAGGATGTAGAGGGTGAGGGTGGGGGAGGGTGAAAAGGAAAAAGTTCCGATTTTTATATCTCGAAAACCCATAATGACATAAAGCTGAAACATGGTATTTAGATATAGCTATAGTAGTAGCATCTTGGAAAAATATAATTTTTTATAAGGGTAGTATGGTACGGTGGTGGGGGGTGTTTTCCTATCTATAGAACGGCTTATACTACAAAGCTGAAACTTGGTATGTATATGTAAATCAACTAGAAAAAGTAATTTAGATAAACAAAATTTCAAATATCCATTGGCATTCGGAAGAGGGGGCGAAAAAATGTATAAGTGAAAATGGAATGCATATATTTTCAAGATTTTCGTCATATCTATTAGGTCTTCCCAAATATTTCATTCATTTTTATTCTCCGGCTTCTTCATATAAGTACCTAGAAAGTATTTTCAGAATTTTTGAAATTCGACCCCTAAGGGGGTGTAAAGGGGTTGTATACTTTTTCATGAATTCTGCCATATCCCCCAGGTCTGATCAAATATGGAATTTATTTTCACTTTCACGGGCTTGCGTAATAATCGCCTAAAACCTGTTTTTTAAGTTTTTTCCTTTTTCAGCCCCTAAGGGGGTATAAAAGGGTTGAACAAATTTTCACGTATTCCGTCATATCCTTCAGAAGTGATAAGTAATTGAATTGGTTTTTTCTTTCGCGTGCTGTCTTCATATTTATCTATTCACTCCTTTCAGGATTTTTGCGGAACCCTCAAGTGGGTGTCAGGAGGTTGCATATGTTTTCACAGATTCGTACATATTGCTTAGATCTGATGATATTTTTACTTCCTAAGGTTTCCCATATAAGACCCAAAAAGTCAATTTCAGTATTTTTAGCTATTCAATCGTAAGGGGTGTAAGGGGGTTGTATGCTTTTCAAAGCTTCGACATATTTCTTAGGTTTGATGAGATAGTAGATCGCTTTTCACTTTCACCAACTTTTTATACAATCGCCTACAAACACATTTCTCAATTTTTGGATATTCAACCCCCAAGTATGTTTGCATATGTTTTCACAAATTCTGCTATCCCTTAGTTCTGATGAGATATAAAATTGGTTATTACTGCATTTGATGTAATGACTTAAACCTATTTCACAATTTTTCGAATTTCAAGAACCAAGGTGGTGTGAAGTGTTTGCTTACGTTTTCACAATTTTTTCAAAATCCCTCGTGTCTCATGAGATATCAAGTTGCTTCTTATAAAATCGTCTAATAACCTCTTTCACAATTTTTTCGAAATTCAAACCCCAAGTGGAAGTAATGGGTTTGTGCACGTTTTAACAATTCGTTTTTACTTCTATGGGCTTTTAGTGTACATAATATACCGAAATTCGTATAGTCTACAGGGGCTTTTTCGATGTTTAATGGGCTAAAAATCTCTATTTTAAATATTTTGATTTTAAGAACAAATTTAATTTAAGTGGTCACTTGTCAAAATCTCAGCCTATTTGCTCATGGTACTTTGTGTGGTACATAGGGGGGTACGCGTACCCCCCTACGTACCCCCCAACGTACCATGAGCAAATAGGCTGAGATTTTTACATGTGACTACTTAAATTAAAGGTGCGGGTGTGTTTTCCAAGAAACCTCATAATCTCGATACAATTGATGATATGCTCCGACTTTGACCGCTCCCGAACTTTGACCCGAAAAATAATAAAGTTTCGCCCAGACCATTGACAGATTTTTATAATTAGTGCCTCTATGTTATGTGTTCGCGGCTGTTCCGATATTACTGCAAGAAAGCGCAACCGGAAGTACAAACTCATGCATTAAATCCAGCACCCTGACATCAAAATTTTTTAATTGTAGGCGATACATTTAAACTCTGAATACATGGCCCTTTTCCAGTCTTATGTGCCATCAAATTTTCCGTAAATTAATGCGTAACCCCTTCTGCACACGTATCATTTTTTTCTACTGAACTTAGGTACCTGACGTTCTTGGACATCTCTAAACTTCTTGCTTTATTTCTTATTTCATACTTTGGTTTTACTTTATTATTTTTTAATAATAAAGTATTGTGATCGACCTGAAATTTCAAAAAAGTTTGCTACCCTGAAATTTTGTATTTATACGTTTTAGGACTAGTAAACACCGAAAAAGCAAAAAAAAAAAAAATGTCCGTCTGTCCGCCGTAGACGCCGTCCGCCGTACGCCGTACCCAAAATCGTTTGAAGGCGCGTAGCTCCCAAGCCCGTTGAGATATTAAATTTAAATTTTTATGGTGGGTAGATTGGGTGAACCCCTACAACTGGTATATTTTCGAGGGGTGGGGGTACAAGGGGAGAGGAGAGTGGAGCGTTTTAGACGAAAAATTGTGGTTTCTAGATCTCAGGAACCACTTATGCTAGGAAGCTGAAACTTGGAACTTATATAGTACTATGATAATGGACTCAATTGCAAAAAAATGGTCGATCTCGGTTAAGGGGTGTGGAAGTGGGGGGGAAAACAATGAGTCTTTAACGCATGAAAGACGGGATTGAAACATTCTAAAATCCATATCTCCTGAACTATTGATGTCAGAAGATTAAAACTTTGTTGTTGTCCTTAGGGATACTTCAACATTAGACAAGGGCTAACATTTTTAAGAGGGGTGGTGGGGTGTGGGGGTGGGAGGTGAATCACGAAAGTGGGGGGACAACAATTTTTCAAAAAATGTAGTTTTTATATCTCAGAAACCGTATCAGATATGATCTTGAAAATTTTACAGGAGTTGGGGTCGGTAAACTTCTAATAGGGAAAAAAATGTTGGGGGTGTGGGTGTTGGGGGTGATGGTGAAAGGGGGTAGAAAGGAAAACATTCTGATTTTTGTTTCTCGAAAACCATAATGAATAGAAAGCTAACAATTTAGGATTATATAGAGCCACTATGGAGACATCCTAGAAAAATTTTTGATAGGGGTGTCAAGGTACGGGGGAGAGGGGTGGTTTTTTATATCTCAGAAACGGCTTATGCTAGAAAGTTGAAACTTAGTACGTATATGTAGATGTACTATTAGAGTAATTAAAGCAAATAAAAAGTTCAGATTTTTATTGGCGTTCAGAGGTTGAGTAAAAAAAATGTCCGTGAATCTACATTTTCACAAACTTCACTAAAACTTTTAGACATGTCGAGCTATCAAAGCAATTTTACTTCTGCGGGCTATTTATATAAGCGCCTAGAAATGTTCTCCAAAAATTTCCCGAATCCAACCCCTAACGGGGTGTAAAGTGGTTGTGTACATATTCACGAATTCTGATATATTTCTAAGGTATATGGAGATTTGGAATTCACTTTTACTTCTATAAGCTTTAAACGTAGTCGGGGAAAAACCGATTTAAGTATTTTTCTCAATTAAACCCCCAGGGGGTATTGTTCAAGTTTTCACTGATTCCGAAAATCTCTTAGGTTTAATGTGATCGAATTCGCTTTTACTACTATGAATTATTCTATTGATAAAAAATTACGTAAGTAAATAAAAAAAATCGGCCAACAGTCTGGGCGCAACTTTATTATTTTATGGGTAGATGTCCGAAACGTGTTTAATGATGAGATACGGTGTTGGGTACTATGTGACTGACAACCTCAAAAATAACCAGGAGGCTATTTGGAACGTTATTTTTTAGGTTGTCAGTCGCATAGTACCCAACACCGTATCTCATCATTAAACACGTTTCGGACTTCTACCCATAAAATAATAAAGTTGCGTCCAGACTGTTGGCCGATTTTTTTTTAGGTTTTTCTTAGCGAAAAAAGGATTTCTGTCTTCTACACCTTAATCAGGCCGAACAGGTACCAGGGTACCTGCTATGGAAAATTTAGACGCATTTTTAATTAAATCATATATGTAGTTAATTTAGTATTCAACTATCGGGTACCATTCACAGGAAATATACCCGTTAAATCATACTGACTTCACTTCCATATTTCCATGCATCCATGTAGTTAATTTAGTATTCGACTATCGGCTACCATTCACTGGTAATATACCGGTTAAATCGTACTGGCCTCGCTAAGTGATTTACAGTATGGGATTGGGTTCATTTAACGGTCAGCTACCGGGTATCATTAATAGCGGAGTGAAAGAGATGAAGATATTGACAGATAGAGGTAGAGAATCACACGTATGTACACCGTTACGAAGTATATAAGTTAATTTTGTCACGAGGCCTATACGTTTTAACTGAAATATTACCCGTTAATGCTACGACGGAGCTCCGGCGGACTTAACCGGTAAATTTCTTGCAGGGTATGGTGTGATGCAACAAGTTGAGTCAGCTGTGTGCGGTATCATCTTCGGGTGTGTGTGCGGTAGATGTCATTTTATGAATTTTTTTTTTAAATGTTGCGTGCTTCAATACCAAATTTAATAGAATTCACTTGTATAGAAAATCATGTTTTGATCAATGGCCTTCATTATTTTTAAGAAAAACAGAAATGGCGTAGATTCAATCTTCTGATCACCAAAAACCTTTGGACTAAAAAGCAGCTAGGTTTCACCAAATTGGTTGAAATATTGGGTGATCTTCAGTGCCACCTACCTTTTGTATAAGGATGTGATGACAAGAATTTCGCTTGTATATAATTCGCAGATTATAAAATAGGTTTCGATATCGCTATATAGAATAATCCTCAGCAATGCCACAGATGTAAGGTTGTTTCGGATTTAGGCATGATACACCCTCTGACGAGTCTATGCCATCCAATGACGAAACTGTTCCTTCGGACCCAGTCCAACACAGTCTTATCAAAACTGGCCTATCCAGTGCAGGTTTTCCAACTGTCATGTCCTCAGGGACAGCGATTAATCAACATTCGGGGATTTCGTGTTGGGGTTTCACACCAGAAACTCCACTGACGCCGGAAAACAACAAACACTTCTTAAAAATTTGCTTCACCTTGTAAACAAATTTCCAAATCACCCGCTAGTGAGATTGGCTGACAGACAGGCACAGACGCTGGGAACGGTCGATAAATCGATAAGCTGCAAACTCGGAGAAGTAAACTTTTATGTAACGCAGCTGATTAGAGGAAACAACAAGCAAACGAATAGGCGTGCAGAAAAAGCGTGAATAGATAGAAAAATAAACTGATAAAAGGGCAAATGGACAAGCAAACAAGAGGATGGACGGAAAGGCGGATATACCGATGGTCGGACAGACGGATAGGGAGACGAACGGACATACGTACAAACGGGCAAATGGACAGACGGATACGGACAGATGGACAGATGCACAGACGGACAGACAGACAGACGGAAAGACGGACAAACAGACGAATAGACAGACAGAAGATTAGATCAATAGACGGACAGACGAACAGACTAATAGACTTACAAATGGACAGATGGTCAGACGGACAAACGGAGATACATACTCAGACCTATACACGGACAGGCACATAAAGAGACTAATAGAAAAGCACACAAACCGACAAAGACGATAATAAATGGACAGACGGATAGACAGACACCTTTTCTTGGTCTCTGAAGCGAAGTTACCTATTTTAAGTAACACTACGAGTTATAGCAAACCCAATGGTTGTCACATTGAAACCAATGACTCATTTAATTCCATTCAAAAGGAATTGATAAATATTTCAAAACCGCTTTAGACATAATTCCAATCTCAATAATGGTTTCAATTACTGTTCACTGTGCAGGCGACCAAACTGCCAACATTCATCAATAATAGATCGACTTAAGCGAAAAGGCACTCTAATGCAAGAAACAACCCCGAAAAGAATCGAATATAATTCACCCAGACTGAGATATTTCGTTAGGATAAACATTTTCGGTTTTAACTCTAGGGATTACAAAAACGAAGATATAAAATTTCGAATGGAAGGAAAACGATATTTCATGTTGTCCTTCGGTACGATCCGATCCGATCCGGATCGGGACCTAACCAGGCCAGACATTCTTGCAATCCGAATCGATAATTCACCTGGTCTGCACTTGGATCCGGCAGTATTACTTGGAACCGGGATGTTTGGGGGTGGTATTTGTGAAGGAATCGCTAGCCAACGGCAGAACACCACATCGAGAATTCCTCAACCAAATTGAACTTTTGTGCTGATAAACTCATTTCATGGACCCTTTTTCGGGGGGGGGGGGGGGGTTCTAAGTGGGCAACTATCCAAAACTACCACCCAGTAAGACGGTCGACGGTAGCTTAAATGGCAAAGAAAATACAACTAATAAGGACTCGATTTGCTATCTTTTGGTTACGAAGCATATAGAGAAGTACTGTCACTGTCTACTGCAATCCATTCCGTAGTGGATTTCGAAGGATGTACGAACCGAGGACACGTCGTTTGTTACATGCTCGAAATCGAAACACCCAACGTCAGCGTTTCTACTTGATTGGATTTTAATGAAAATGAAATTGACTGCATTCAGGAATTGATTCTATCAGAGTGTCGATGCGGACGAAATTTATAATCGAACTGAAGGAAATTTCGGATTAGAGAAAGGAAACACTTAAAGTAATTCGCTGTCTAAAAAAAAAACTTTCGGTTAATTTGAGCAAATAGATTCGATTATCCTAAATAATTTTGTGGCCGTAGCACAGAAGCAATTTGACTTTGTGCGTTTACCGGCTTCAATGATCAAATTTGTGCCAACCAGAACGAATCACTACGAAGCAAAAGATTCTGCTCGGTATGCGGCCGGACTTATAGCTGCCAATCCTGTTAGATAGCCGAGACCCGACCAGGATAAATAGTGCGAGCCTAGGTCACACACCATTAAGGAAGGCTTTAAACTTAAACGGAATTCAGCAGCTTTTCCTTCATAACAAAAGCTTTTTTTACAGCGTTGGATCCAAACTTTTTGTCTAAAACATTAAAAACTTTAATTTTTTTTATGTTTAAGTGAAAGGCGACTGATCTTATTCCGTATTTTTTTCGGCACGCAAAACCTTGAACTATGACGAATTAGGATCACCTTAAAAGTATACTGTGTTGTTGAACTGTCTAAACATGACATCACCAAGATCACAGCGATCAATACATACCACTGCCAGATTGGAGATCGAGCAGCGGAATTGGACATTCTATTCGATGCCGACACGAGCGTGAGTCACTCTTCTACGTACCTTGTGGATGTTAAACAATGACCATGACCGGTGACCCTTCTTTGACGACCTGAAGGAGATATCGAAGAGGATAATTGAAGAGTTGATAATATTCCTAAATCGGCGGTAACTGACCAAATCTCTCCCAAATCTTCAGGAGACACCCAGCAAATTCAGTCATAGCAGTCACTCACAACCGTTTTAGTTTTACTTATCAAAAGGGAACCCTTGCTATTGAATCCTGTCTCCTGATCCAATTGGCGGACAGGGTCACCACTTATGTTATGCAGCTTCTTATAGGTACGTATGTCGGTAACGTCGGATGTCGGATTTTTTGCACATATGGTAGAACCGGTTCTGTCTATGGATTCCGCACAGGTATAGCTCAGTACGAATTGAACTAAAATTAATACTTGTTGCACTCCATAGAAACTAAATACGTCCACTCAAATTAACAGACAATTGAACTTAGCGCCCAACGTAGGGCACGTTGCATTTCAAAATATAATAAAATATTGGAATTTCAGACCGTCTGACCGCCATACACAAACGAGTTGAGCTCAGGGGAGAATTCTTTGGATTTCTATATCTCGTGAATCAATTATGGCAGGAAGATGAAATTTGGAAGTTTTTGAAGAGGGCAGTGGAAATTTTTATTTCCAAGAAATTACATATCATATTTCCAGAATTGTTTCAAATACGATCTTGGAATTTGTACGGGAGGGTGGTACGATGAACCTCTAGCAGAAAAAAATTGGGTGTGAGGATGAAAAGGAAAACTATGCCGGGTTTTATATCTCGAGAACGAACGAATTCATTTCAAGAACGTCTTATGATAGAAACTTGAAACTTGGTGGGTAGCTAAATAATTTACGTCAAAACAAATTGGAGTTGGGACAACATTAAATTGTAATATATTATATTTTCACAAATTTCGTTATATCTCTTAGGACTCGTGAAATATCGAATAAATTTTACTTCTACGGGTTCTTCATATAAATACCAAGAAATCTTCTACAGGATTTTTCAAAATTCAAAGGTGGTGTAAAGGATTTGTACAAAGATTCACGAATTCCGTTATATCTCTTAGGTCTGAATCAGCACTTCTCCAAAAAACGGAAATTGGGAAGGCAATATCCGACAAAGAAATTGAGCTCTGCGCATTTCTGGACATAGAGGGAGCATTCGACGATACATCCTAAGACCGCATAAATAAGGCAATTGTCGACAGAGGAGCAGACTATACCACAGCAAGGTGGATCGACCAAATGCCAAGTATACGGGAGATTCACACCTCCCTGGGAACGAATACAACAAAGGTCAAAGCAGGACAATGATGCCCGCAGGGAAGAATACTATCACCCCTTTCATGGTATCTTGTGGTAGACGACCTACTGAGCTTGCTCAGTCATAGTGGCCTTACAGTCCAAGGATATGCTGACGACTTAGTAATCATGAAAGGGCAAGTTTCAGGAAACCCTCGGCAACCTTTTGCAGCAAGCACTAAATAAAACACAAACGTGGTGCCATGAGAAATGCCTACAGGTCAATCCGGGCAAAACCACGATTGTGCCTTTTTCACGAAAGAGAGACCTGAGCAAAATGACATCGCTCATGATGTACGAGACGGAAATCAAACTCTCGACAAAAGTAAAATACCTAGGAGTGATTCTGGATCAGAAACTTCTATGGAACAAGCACCTAGAAAAAGTATCAGAGGAAGCCATTACTGCTCTACTCTTGTGTAGATAAGTTGTAGGCAAAACCTGCGGCTTGAAACCCAAAATATCCTTATGAAGCTACACAGCTATTGTAAGACCTATAGTAGCATACGGAGCATCAGTAGTATCAGCATGGTGGCAAAGAACAATAAGTACGCGGCAGGAACAAACTGGATAAGCTCCAAAGGTTTGCATGTATCAACACGACAGGAGCAATGAGAACCTGCCACACGGCAGCTATGGAGCTTTTTTTTGGATCTAACTTCGCTGCACATTTATATTGAATCGGAGGCAAGACTATCCGCGATGAGAGACCAATTAAAGGGCAACCCATCCAAAGTAAAAGGTGAACCAAATAACTTATCTAGGCTTAAAAGCAGCATTCAAATGCTAAACAAGCCTGTGGACCATATGATAAAGAGATATCGCTTCGAAATCCATTTCAACTCTACAGTCTGCGGCAGAGAAAACTGGGCAAGGGACCCACAATAGTTCGGACCGGATAGCATTGTATGGTGTACCGATCTAAGACGACTGAAGGCTGCGCACCAGAATAACGGAATCCCTCGGTGGATATCCCACCGTTTTCAAGACGGAGGTCCATGCTATATCCACGTCCATAGAAATAAACCTCGAATGGGGTTACTCAAATAGGAATATAGTCATTTTCACAGATAGTCAGACAGCGACAGCCTTGACTGCACACACGGTAAACTCAAAGCTGGTGCGGGAATACCAAGAGAAACTATGTATCCTTAGTACCTACAACAGAGTCCTCTTGCGCTGGATGCCCGGTCATGAGGGCATAGAGTGCTACGAAATAGCAGACCAACTTGCAAGAGGCGGAGCCGCCGTACGCCCGACTGGACTAGAGCCATTCTGTGGAATCTCAACCTGCTCCATTAAGCGTACCATAAGGAACACAAGAAATGCCAACACTGGGCCACATTGCCCAGACTTAGACAGGCCAAAAGATTCATAGCGAATCACTCAACTAAAAGAAGCAAACGACCTTGTACAGTTGGATAGTAACAAAGTACGAATATTAACCGGTATACTCACGGTCCATTCGCGCTTGAAAGATCATCTTAAAAGAATAGGAATCATAACTGATAACCTTTGCAGGTTCTGCAAACTCCAGGCAGAAACCTCTGAACACATTCTGAGTTGCTGTGAGGCAATCGCAACTCAGCGCTACAAATGTCTTGGAGATCACTTTATTGACCATAGTACCATCGCAAAAAAAGACGCTTTCCTAAGAAAAATAAAGCTGGGTGAGGACCTCTGTAGAAACTGGAGAAAGATCTATGAGGTATAGCACAATAGAACACTGGTCGCTGTGCTTGGAGGAATCTCTACGTCTCCGATAAAATCTATCTATCTAGGTCTGATTAAATTTGAATAAGTTTTCACTTTCACGGGCTTTTTATATAAAAGCATAATGAAGTTTTCTAGATGTTTTGCTACTCCACCCCTAGGAGAGTGTTAAAGGGTTAAATATATTTTCACGAATTCCCCCAAAAAACTTAGGCCTGATAAGATAAAAGCTTTTTATTTAATCGCCTAAAAATTAATTACATTATTATTTGCTATTCAACCCATAAGAGGGTGTAAATGGGTTGCATGCGTTGTCTGAAGTTCTGAAAAGATATCAATTAGTTTTTACTTCTACGGGTCGTTTATATAACCCCGAAAAGGGTTAAATACGTTTTTACAAATTTCGTCATTCATTTTAGCTCTCATAAGGTAGCAAATTAGGTTTTACTTCGACGGGTTTTTTACGTAATCGCCTATAAACCGATTTCAGAATTTTTTTATATTCAACCTCCTAGGGAATGAAAAGAGGTTGAACATATTCTTACGAATTCCGACATATCTCTTAGTTGATGATATATCGATAAGTTCTAATTGCTACCAGGAGAATTTTTGAATCGGTTTATTTTATCTTGTCAGTTGCGAAGTAATCTGCACCATGTTCCGAACCTTTACCCAAAAAATAATATTATAGTATGGCACTGAGGGTGTTGCCAGATATTTTGTATACATCCCGCTTAAGAAAACGATAATACGATCTGTGTACTAGGTAATTGCTTGTAAATTTTTCGCAGGTACTGCTTCTACAGCACACAATTTTGAGAACCGCCAAAAGTAAAATCACTTTCCTCCTTCGTGGATTGGAAATATTAGCACTAAATCATCGTGTTCAATTGTCCAGTTAAGCGGTGAATGGAATTTCGGTCGATTTGTTCGTGTATTCTAGGACGGTAATTTGTATTGTATTAATATTCGAATTCGAAGATGAAATTAGTGTGCTAATGTTTTGCACAGCTGCATGTCTCTGTTGCAAACTAGTTGGGCATATCAGTTTAATGTTCGGTGCTCAAGAATGTTAGACAATATGTTGGGCCTGTTGGAATTTTATACTCTGAACGATATTATATGAGACGTTGGTCGATCTCAAAAAGGTACTGGAGCTGCGTAAAAACGCTTTGGAACTGAAAGCACTCCAATGTAATTATTCCTTCCAAATATAATGTGACGTTCAAATTAGGACAGAAATCAATGAAAACCGTATAGAGATAAGATTGCAAATTGTACAAATAAATTTCCTGTAACCCGAAACGACTAACCCCAATCAATAAATCTCTTGATCGCACTCTAAGCCCCATTACTTCTCGCTGTACCCTTTTCTATCCGGAATTTACCAAACAACCTTATCGGTAACCGAAAGTAAAGTGATTGCCGAGGGCTACTCAGGCGATAAAATTAATTTATTGCCACCCTGTACGATTCAGGGGTCCATCGGCACGCAATAGTTTCTCTCCTATGACCGCTCCGAAACAAATTCCAATTTCAGCTCGACCAAATCGTAAAAACAAAAAAAAAAAACTTTCCGTATTATCCTAAAGGACCTCAATTCCGGGATTAAGTGTATCTAACACTCTAACACCATCCGAAACTCTGTGGTCGAAAGACCCGATTATAAATCCACCCCCCAAATACGACCGCAGCCGGCAAACTCAATATTTTTCTTGTTAAGTAAACTAACGTATTTACTTTTATTTTCCTTTTTTCCGCTGCGTTTTCTTACGTACCGTTGGCCATTCCGTTTACGTTACAAAGGGAAAACTTTTTAAATAACGTCTTTATGGCGAAAGTTTGCACTTAGTTGTGTGCTAATAGCTGGGCAAAAAAAAAGAGCGGACGAATTCGGAACTACGGTAGCCGAAAAGGATCTACAACTCGAAAGTATTGTGGACTGAATGGCCAAGCGTACTGTCCACAAGGTGGAAATTAATTTCGAAAATGCCTGACAGGAGACAACTTTTCCCAATTCACTGAGAGCAGGACGAAACTTTTTCTTACCAACAAATCCACTTATGCCAGGAGCTATGATCATTTTCTTTTAAGAATCAGAAAACTTTTCACTTTTCTTTTAGTGTCCTTGCGGTTTTTCATCGCTGGATGCCAACTAATCTCGCCTGTTTTTCATTTGATGGAGCTCATTTGATGAAGCTCATTTGAATTTGCAGTCAATCTTGAGTGGAACGGAGGACTCATTTTGAAGCATTTGTTCGTTATGTGGTTTTGGAGTGGTACCATTAAGCCCACTCCAGCCTTCCTCCACATCGTTGACACGCATATATGTTCATCCTGCCGTACAGCGAGAAATTTTCGATTTCCTACGGGATTTCCGTTTGCAGCATATCAGGAGCGAGTGGCGCTTTAACAGCTCGCTACTGTATAGTTGAAATTTTGTGTGGGGGGTTATTATCGCAGAACGTTACTTTGTTTATCAGCGATTGAGCTTATTGTCACACCGGGGAAGGGCAATTCTGCACCCTTATCTGTAGTTTATCGCATTGTAGATTCGAACGTTAAAAGGAAATGAAAGGCGCCTGAATGCTGGAAGACTAACGACCAATGAGGCACTTAGCTAGGATTTGTAGCTGATTTGGGATGTAGATTGGTGACTGACGGTCTTAAAGCTGTTCCAAGCTGTTCCAACATAATGGTTACGAGGGACCCGAGCCGCTCTTATGTTCACCATTTGCATATATAAAAGTTGAAAATGGAATGCTTTTAGCGAGCATAATAACTTGCTGTTATGTGTCAACACTTTAAGATTGCTCTTGTGGAGTGTAAACAGAGTTGATTTGTGTTTCGGCACAGCATTGTGTCAATACAATTTAAATAATAATTTGTGGTAGGTCTGACAGTCCTGCTGGAGTCTAATAAGATAAAGAGACACAGTATTTTGAAAACAGATTTCACCTGACTCGAAGCAATGTCGCCTCTCCGCTGAATTTTGCAGTTATGCATCGTAGTGTTTATCCAAGGAAACGAAAGGATGACAAAATACTTCACTGTAGGAAGTTAGTAATGAGTTACTTCACCTTCACCTACTTAGTGGTATAAATTTTAAGAATAAGTAGCTAGAAAGATATAATAACAGCTGCGAAATACTTTTTGTTTGCATAGAGGACATCAAAATGTTTTCGAGAAAAAATTTTTAACTTAATTTAATTTAATTTAACTTAATTTAAATTTAATTTAATTGGCAAACTCCATCCTAAAATTTCCGGAACGAAAATCCGGAGGTCGCAAATTAAAACGGAAGAATTATATTTCATTTATTTATTTATTTATTTATTTACGGGTGCAAGACCCTCAAAGAAAAATACAACTTATATATATAAATGTAAAGGAGAATGAAATGAAGAATGTGTAAAAAGAAGAAGAAGAAAAAAAGAAGAAAAAAAAAATAAGACTAAAATTAAATGGAAATAATTTTAAAAACTAAAAACTAAATAAGAAAGGAAAACATTTCATAATTATATAGCCTTTAGGCATTCAATATTTGTACAAAATATGTCCAACATAGCTGAATGCATGTTAGCAGTTCTCATTAAGCGAGTGGCCGGACTATTGTTAGCATAACTAGTTTCATGATGATCGAAGTAAAAAATATCGGTTGAGCGAGACGCATGTTTTGGAACCCGGAAATTTAAAGATTCGAGAAATTCAGGGCAATCCAACCTATCATTAACAATTTTGAATAAGGCTATTAGCTCATATCGCTCACGTCGTTTGGACAGTGGTTCCAGATTCAAAGTAGTGAGCAAATAGTCATAATCTATTGTTTCAACAGATATACGAAGTTTAAAGGCAATGTACCGCAGGAAGTTGTGTTGAACAGTTTCAATATGGGCAGAGTGAATATGAAAAAAAGGGTTCCAGATGACAGATAAATAGTCCAGATGTGGACGCACCAATGAGCAATAAAGAATTTTTAGGGAATATATATTATTGAAGTCTTGACTATTGCGTGTAGCAGAACCCAGCATTCTCCGAGCTGAACTACATATTCTGTTATAGTGAGGTACGAATGTCAATTTAGAGTCAAGTAAAAGACCCAAGTCTTTAACAACATCAATCTCTGGTAACAGGCAAGTATTAAGATAATAATTAATATTGACGCGCTCACGACGTCTGCTGAAGGCAATGTAATTACACTTGGAGATGTTCAGGGAAAGACGATTTGTGATGCACCAATCATACAAGCAATTAAGATTATTTTGAATAATTCTACAGTCGTGTACAGTGTTTATAATTTTATAAATTTTTAGATCATCCGCGAATAACAAAAAATTTACGTTGACGAATATATTCGATACATCATTAATAAAAACAAGAAAGAGCAGAGGTCCTAAATGCGATCCTTGTGGTACTCCTGATGTTACGAGAAAAGGTTCCGATTGAGCAGTTTTTATATTTACAATACTAGTGCGATCATGGAGGTAATCACGTATCCAATTCAGAAGATCGCCAGAGATGCCTAATGCGTGAAGCTTCGAAACGAGTAGGCAGTGATCATAGAGCTACTGGAGACGACAAGCCATCGGTTTTATATAAACCGCTTTGAAGCCAAAAACACGATGAAAAGTGAGACAAACAGGGTCGTTGTTGTTGTTTTAGCGTGAGAGTGAGTGAGACAGAACAGGTTCGTTATGTCAATTGTTGCTGTTTTGCGAGCAAGTGAATGCGACGACGTCCGCCTTCAACTCAATCGCTGCTTGTCATCTCCAGTTTATATATCTCTATGGCAGTGATCAACTTTGTCGAAGGCTTTAGAGAAGTCGGTGTAGATTGCGTGGACCTGGGAATTAGTTCCCATTGCATGTATAATAGTCTCAACATAGGGCAAGAGATTAGTCATTGTAGACTTCCGTTTCTGGAAACCATGTTGGTGAGGGGTGATGTAGTTTCTCAGTAATGGTGTTAATTTGTTCGTGACAATTGCATCAAAAATTTTAGAAAGGGCCGATTGGATTGAAATGAGCCTGTAATTGTGAACATTGCATTTATCATTAGACTTATGAATTGGTATAATAAATGAAGTCTTCCACAATTCAGGAAAAAGACCCGAACGTAATGATAAATTTAAAAGAATCGTAATGGGTAATGCCAAAAACTGACGACAGTTAAACAGAAATAATGGTGGGACACCATCGGGTCCCATACCTTTAGATGTATCAATAGTATCAAGCATCGAAGTGACATCTGATGTGACAACATTTAACGACGACAAACTTAGGTTATAGCTGCCCAGTGTGGATAAATTCGGCACGGCAGATGGAAGAGTGCTATTATCGGAGTACACACTGGAGAAATACTTAGCAAAGAGGTTTGCAATGCTAGAAGGATCAGATGCAGTAATATCATTCGCATACATACAGGATGGAAGAACATTCTCTGACCTAAGTGAATTAACGTAGTTCCAGAATGCCTTAATGTTATTGGAAGAGATATTAGCTTCAATGTTGCTAGTGTATTCAATATAACAGGATGCCTTTTTAGCTTTACAGAGACCGCGTAAGCGTGAGAATTCCAGGTAGTCAGTTTGGGAAAGCGATGCCTTATATTTAGCATGTGCTATTTTTTCGTCCTTGATAAGTTGACGCAATTGAGCGTCGTACCAACGAGGATATAACGAACTATAAATAATTTGAGAAGGGACTAAATCATCGATAATATTATAAAGAACGGCATAAAATCTAGAAACGGCTTCATTAATATCTACCATATCGAGTAAGAGCGGCTAGTCGATTAATGAGAGCTGTTCACAGATAAAATTATAGTTAGCAATTTTAAAATTATAGGAAGGAAAGTGATGAATGTGAGCAATATTAGGGATTGAATTTAATTTTATGTTTATGTTGAGGGCTGGATGGTACATTTTATCAAGCGGCAGAAATTCGTCGTGAGATGAAGCCACTTCAAGCTGTGGTGAAAGATTGGAAAATACCAGATCCAGTAGCTTCCCTTTGGCGTTGAGAATGCGGTTGCTTTGGGTAAAATTAAGATCGCAGAAATGATCAATGAGAGCACTGGCCGTGCTATTAACTCTGAATTCATACCAGTTGGGGGAGGCCCAATCAACTTCTGGCTGGTTGTAGTCTCCAATGATCAGGGTATCCGCAAATGGAAAGCTGTTAATTATGCCTTCGATAAACTGGCAATGGCTGGTGTAAGACTCGGCTGGTGATGATGGTGGCATGTAGACACATCCAATAAATAATTTGCGTTGGCTAAGGCTGAGTTCAACGAAGATATCTTCCACATCGTTCGAGGACTTTATCAAAAGTTTGGAAGAGTAACAATTTTTCACAGCTAGTAGGCAACCTCCACCTATGGACTTCGTACTCCGAGTATGGCACCGATCCAAGCGAAATACATTGTAGTTTGAAAATCCAAGTTCACTGGTTAGGATATCGTCATCCAACCAAGTTTCAGTGAGAATGATAGCATCGAATTCTCTGTTTAATAAGCTCAAGCGAAGGAGGGGTAGCTTGGTTTTCATGCCCCTGACGTTTTGATAATAAATCAGGAACACCTTATCCGCTTGCTGCAAAGGTGTTGAGTATGTATCATGAGCTACGTGGAGTCATGAAATGAAGGTAAATGGTTTGGAGTATGTGTATTGGAGAGGGAAGGGTTAGGTACATGTTTTGTACTCAGGAATTTTACTTTACGAGGCATGTTCAGAGTAAGTGTACTGTGACCATAACGGGCTGTGGTTTTTTGTTTTATGCGAGGTGGCAACACTGAGTGGTAGAGGGAGATCTCCTGGCAGAGCGAGCATCGTAGGAACACAGTAGTACGTAAACTCATGTTGTAGTGTCCAGTTGCGTGAAATATCTCGGTAAGAAATCCCACCAAGTTCGAGCAACGTTCTGTGATCCGCTTCCTACTCGCGAAAAGGATTACACCTACTGTAATTTGTTCGCGAATCAAAATGATTCGCGGCGAAGGAGTTATGCACAGAACGAGTGTGTTTAAGTGGTGTAGGGAGTTTAGTGGAGGCAGAACAAATGTTCATGACGAACAGAGGAGTAGAAGACCTTCCATTTTCACTGATGGGTTGGCGCAAAAAATCGAGGAAAGAGTTCGTGAAGACAGTCGATTGATGGTGGATTAAATTTCTACTATATTTTCACAACTCTCTTATACGAGATTCTCACAGAAACGCTGAGATACTGGAAACTGTGCTTGGTTCCTAAATAGCTGACAGAGCAGCACAAGAAAAATCGGGTCATTAGCGCCCGCGAGTTTCTTGAGCGACTTGAATTGGAAGGTGAAGATTTTCTGACCTCTATTGTGACTGGAAATAAAACGTGGATGGCTCATTACATGCCTGAGTCAAAAAGACAGTTGTCACAGTGGCGTTACAAGAATTTCCCATCTGCTAAAAAATTCCAAACCACAATTTCGGGCAAAAAAATCATGGCCTCAGTGTTTTGGGACCGAAAAGGAATCATTTTGGTTGAATTTCTGCCGCAGAGGGAGACCATCAATGCACAACGGTATTGTGTAACCCTAAAAAACTCAAAAGGAGCATTTAAAACAAAAGGAGGGTAATGTGCTTGTTGTACGATAACGCCCGTCCTCATATATCCTTAGCCACCAAGGCGCTCTTAGATTCATTTGGTTGGGATGTTTTAAAGCACCCCCTCGTATTCTCCTGACTTGGCGCCTTCAGATTATCATCTTTTCGCCTCCCTAAAGGCACAAATGGGTGGAATTAAATTTTCAACCGACAAGCATATGCAGAAAGAGGTTCTGAAGTGCGGGAAGGAGCTGTTGGGAGAGTTCTTCGAGGAGGGCATAAAGAAGCTTGTGCCACGGCTCACCACATGCATTGAACATGATGGCGATTATGTTGAAAAATAGTCAACAAGTAGTCAACAATATCCTATAATTTTTTTTTCAAATACATTTTTCCTAAAAAAAAAAATCTAGTACACTTACTTTCTGAACATGCCTCGTATTATTACTTAATAATAAATTGTTTGATAGACCTAAAATTTCCAAAAAATTTGATGCCTTGAAATTTTATATTTTCACGTTTTAGAACTAATAAACCCCAAAATATCCACACAAAAAATGACCGTCTGTCCGCCGTACGCAAAACGTTTGATAGGCGCGTAGCTCACAATCAATTGAGATATTAAGTTCAAATTTTCTTGGTGGTCAGAATGAGCAAAGAACTTTGGATTAAAATATCTTCCGAACCAATTGTACCAAGATGATAAAATTTGATTTCATAGGATTACAATTGGACTATTAAATATAAAATTTTTTTAGGTGGAGGTGGAGTACGGAATTGGGGGATATGATCATAAAACTTTTGCATGAATTAGGCCCAGCAAACCTCTAAAAGAAAAAAAAAATTGGGAGTGTGAGTGTAGGTGGTGATGGTGCGAGGGAGTGGAGAGGAAAAATGCTGATTCTTATTTCTCGAAAACCCCAAAGGGTAGAAAGCTAAAAATTGAAGACCATTATAGAGCCGCTTTAAATGTATCTTAGAAAAATAAAATTTTTGTTTCAAGGTACGGGATGGGGGTTGTTTTTTTTAGAAACTCGAAATTTAATACGTACTCGTATACGTAGATGTCCTACAGAAGTAATTAAAACAAATATGATTTTCATTGGCATACAAAGGAGGATTAAAAAATGTCCGTGAAAATGGTTTTTTTTCACATTTTCACGAATTTTGTTATATCTTTTAGGTATGTCAATCTATCAAATTAATTCTACATATATCCACCAACAAAAGTTTTTTGAAATTTTTCAATATCCAACTCCCCAGGGGGGTGGAAAGTGGTTGTTTACATGTTCACGAATACCGATATATTTCTTAGGTCTAATGGAATATCGAATTCCATTTTACTTCTAAAGCCTTTAAATACATATATTAATTTGCATTGAAAATATTTTTATACTCTAGATGAAATCATATAGAGTATTATAAGTTTAATCCAGCCCAAAAGTTTGTAACGCATAGAACCAAGCCTCGGACGAAAAAAAGTTATATATTATTTTTTGTCTATTTGTGGCCAAAAACCTCAAATCCGCTTGACGTCCGTCCGTCCGTCCGTCCGTCCGTCCGTCCGTCCGTCTGTCCGTGAACACGATAACTCAAGAACGCCTTCACCTAGGATCTTGAAATTTTGAATCTGGATGTTTGGTTGAATTTGTAAGGCTAAGTTCGTTAACGGGCAAAATCGTCCTACTCCTTCGGGTAGCTGCCATACAAAATGTCCTTAAAACAAGTGTTCAAGAATATTGACCAATAACTTCGGAACGCCTAAAGCTACGACTTTGAAATTTTGTATGTGTTACTTTTCCAATAGTTGGAGCTAAATGTATGATTATGAAGAAAATCCTGTTAGTCCTTCGTGTAGCTGCCATACAAAATCCTGCCAAAATGTCTTCACTTAATTTACGAAACTCACTATAACTCAAGTAATCTTTTAGCTACGAAATCGACATTTTGTACAAATTAGTTTTGAGTGAAAACAAAGTTCGACTTTACTAGTCAGCGAAATCCTTTTACTCCTTCTGGTAGCTGCCATACAAAATATCCTTAAAATACGTGTTGAAGAATATTGGCCGATAACTTCAGAAGGGTTTAAGGTACGTCATTGAAATTTTGGACGTAGTATTTTTCCAATAGTTGGAGCTAAATGTATGTTTATGAAGAAAATCCTATTAGCCCTTCGTGTAGCTGCCATACAAATATCACGTCAAAACGTATTCTTTTAATTTACGGAACTTACTATAACTCAAGTAATCTTTTAGCTATGAATTGGAAATTTTGTACAAATTAGTTTTGAGTAAAAACGAAGTTCGAGTTTAGTTATCAGCGAAATCCGTTTACTCCTTCTGGTAGCTGCCGTACAAAATGTCCTTAAGACACGTGTTCAACAATATTTTCGATAACTTTTGAACGCTTCAAGCTACGAATTTGAAATTTTGTACACGTTCATTTTTGAATGGTTCCAAGGAAAAGGATAAATATGTAAGAAATCGAGTGAGTCCTTCCTGCACCTCCCATGTGAAAGTCCTTCAAAAAGGACTTTTTTTTCGATGATTTAACCAGTTCAAGATAAGAAATTAAACACTGAATATTGTCTTTTAGGTTTGAGTAGCAATCTAATGGCAGTCCTTAATAAAGGACATACAACATGCACACACGTAATTCTACTTTATCCCCAACTACAATATAAATCGGAGTTCAGTATTCATCTAGAGTATTATACGATTGGCTTGCAGCCGATCGTGACTGCAGTATGTTTTGATATTCAACCACCATGCGGTGAAAAGTGTTGTTCAAGTTTTCGAAAATTTAGGTTTAATAAGATTGATTCACTTTTACTTCTATTGACTTTATAATGATCTAAAAACTTATTTCACTACTTTGGCCCTCTAAGAGGGTGTAAACTGATTGTGTACCTTCTTACGAATTCAGACATATTACTTAGGTCTGATGTTATATTGTTTTTTTTTTTATTTTAAAGGGCTTTTTATATAATCGCTTAAAAATCGGTTAGAGAATTTTTTCATATTCAACTCATAAAGGGCTATGTCGATATTTTACCTCTTATATTTTCATTAAACTTGAAAAAATAAGTTAATAAAATATAATAATAAATAAGTTATAAAATCTGATAGACAGTCATTTGTAGATTGTATTTTTTATCCACAAAATAAATTGAATGGTTTATGTCTTAGCTGGATTTGATGTCTACCCATAAAAAAAACTGGGGACAACTTTATCATTTTTTGGGTAGAAGTTTAGAACGCTGAAATTAATTCTGAAATGCGGTGTAGGTTACTATGTGACTGACAACCTAAGGAATAACCAGGAGGCTATTTGGAACGTTGCAATCGAAAAGATGTTCAAATTGGATGTCTCCGCCGCTTGATCAAGCTAGGTAGAGACGGTGTATTCTGGCGGTTAAAGTCCAATTTTGGACTATCACGTTATGGATGATTGTCGAAAAATGGACAGCCGTCGGCCATATGTACCATAGATAGCAGAATCAGAAAAGGCACATTGTAAAAGAATGCAATTACATTGCATGTTTTTGCAGCGTGTTTAATGTGTTAAACTAGTCGAGTCCACTATGAATTACTTTATTTATACTGAATACATTAACTGATAATTTTTTGATTTATAGCATTTTATTAAGCCAAGGATTCTATTCATAAAAAAGCTTAATTATTTAGGATTCTTAGTTAGGCTGCGCGATTAGAATTATTACTAGTTATCCCTAGAATCCCTAAGGGTTCCAATTACTAGTCGTTATTAGTTTCGTTGGTTCGCTTCGTGTTTTTTGGGTTCTGATGTACTCGTGTTACGTTTTAAGCATGGCTGTAAGGACCAACGACTCAGAAATTTATATTGAAGCCTTAAAATCTTCAATATGCTGACCGTAATAAGTGATTAATAAACGAAATATCCAATTTAAAAAATAAAGGGGATAGTCCTATGTGCCGGGTTAGAAAAATTCTTTTTTGTTTTTTTACTAAATCACTTTCAATTTATTCCTAGAATATGTATGTAAAAGGATTTCTCCGAATACGAAGTCGTTATAAAGTAGTAGCCGTATTATGGAGCAGTTGTTCGGAGCTCGCCCGAGCCACCACCGATCTTTAATTGCGTTTTTCTCAAAACTGCATTTTTCAAATTGGCTGCCACGATTCAGAAAAAACTACTGAACCCATTGCGCTGAAATTTTAATAACATGTTCAGCGGATCCCAAGTTATAACTGGTACCAAAATCTTAGCGATATCTGTAATAGTTTTCTTTGCTGAAGCTAAATTCATCGAAAAAACGAGAACATTTAAAAAAAAATTTCAAAGTTAGGCCAATTTTTAAATTTTCAAAATTTTGACTTAATTCTGCTACCAGTTATAGTCACAGGCCTATAAATGAAGTATCAATTTAATTTTTTGATTTCAGATGAGGAGGACAGCATATTATGGCAGCCATTTGACAACTTTTTTTACAGCGGTCACTTTCAGGAGCTCTGCACACAAAAAAAAAACAACATTTCTCCTTAAAACAAATGTCTAACGTTTATTGAAATATGAATAAATATGTGGTAAAAATTTCAAAGTTGGTTCTTTCATAATCTGCAAAAAAAATCCCGAAAAAAGCGAAAAAATCTGGCCGTCACATAAGACGACCTCCTTAATGTAGATGACGAAGTGTAGTATCCACTAGTCTGCATTCGTCGGTTTTTGTCGCTGGACTGCATCATATGGTTTGCCAATATGTGTAATACAGCAAAGTTAATTAATAGTCAAAACTCTTGGGTATATTCACTGGTAGTGTTCCAGGTAATTTAGAAGTTAACTATCGGGTATCGTTAAAAGGAGTGTGAAGACGGCAATATTGAAGGAAAGCCTGTTCGCCAATATGAGGTACAGTGAAAATGTTTCATGATTGATATGATGGAGCTACTTTTGAGCTAAATGGTAAGGTTTCTGCAAAATAAAGTCGTTTGTAACACAATGTTTAGGTAATTCAAAGAAAGACTGAAGGTTTAGTGTTACCAATGATGAAGGGTGAAACAATTCAGCTCTCGGAGAAAGTTAAGAATCTTGGAATTATCCTGAATAACAAGCTTCTCTGGAGGGAACATGAGATACAAAGACGAACCGTGCCCTAGCAAGATTCTGGCAGTGCCGGAGAGCTTTTGGAAGAACATTGGGTCTCATTATAAGACCTATCCTATTTTATGCATCAGTGGTTTGGTGGACTAAGTCCGAATGAGCATACATTAGAGCTAGTCTCACCAAACTACAGAGGACAGTCTGCATCGTTGGAACAGGTGCCTTGCGTACTACACCGGGTGCGGCACTCAATGCAATGCAAGCTGTAACCGCTTAGCATTGTTCTGCAGGTAGAAGCAATGAGAGCTACACACATACTAATGAGATTAGGCCTGTGGAGAAGAGAGCCTTGCACGGGTCATTGAGAAATGGCTCGAAGATTGTCTGGAAGCTCCATCTTCAATATGGCTTCGGATGCTATGACTTCGACCTGTATGCTCAAAAGGAAATATCAGGTAGAAATCCCGAGTAGGGAGGAGTGGGAAAACCAGTCCGCACTGCTAAGTGGATTCACTGATATATTCCATACGGACGACTCAATGACTGAAAATGGGTCAGAAGCTGGTTATGTACTTGTAGACCGAAGATCTCAGGTACTTTTTCGCCCTAGGAAAACATTCTTCGGTACTTCAAGCTGAAGTATATGCGATCCTTGAGGCAGTAGAATAGATTATAAACTGAAGATGGAGAAGCAGGATGATCTGCATTTGCAGCGACAGTCAGGCCGCTCTACAATCCCTAGATAGTCCAATCGTCTTTTCGAAGATGGTACGTGAGAGTAAATGACGCCTGATGATGCATTATCAAAGGCTAGATCGGAGTCAGCCATGGTCGGACCAGAACCAGTTTTCGGTGTGCCGGTTGCCTCTGTTAGGGCTGCCATTGCTGGGTGGGCGAGTAAATCACACAATGAGAGATGTCGGCTTCTTCCGGGAATGCGGCAGACCAGAAACCTTGTTGAAGGACTAAGTGGACGAAACGCTGCTTTTCTTCTCAAATTGAGCAGAAAAGAATGTGGTAGTATGGTTGGTGTCCTCACAGGGCTTATGCTCTTGTGGCCTACACTTGGTCAGAATAAGAATCATTGACGACCCCATGTGCACTGCTTGCGACGACACAACGCAACATTTCCTTCTCGAGTGTTCAGCTTACTCTTTTGCTAGAATGCACGTATACGGCGTTGATGTTATGAGCATGTTAGAACTGCGTTCTCGCTCCCTACCTGAGCTCTTGAAATTCGTGAGGAGGACGAAAAAGTTCGGGTAGAGACTGGGGGACTCCGGTATAATGGTCAATCTTTGTCTGAGTGCTCAAGATGCGCTGCGTTGCTTCGTGTCTTCAACCGCATCAAACAGCAACAGAAACAACAATAACAATTCAAAGCAAGCTCTTACTGACCGAAGTGAAGTTTAAGGAAGATAAACTCTTTCACAAGATTCTCTATTAAGTACAGATGAAAGGCTTTTTCGATTTTTTCTTTAGGCTTCAGTTTGTTCTCGATACCTTCTCATTCTGCGTATGTTATTCAATCAATTATTGTCCGAAAACTGGAAAACCCTTCCTCGCTCGTTAGTAGAAACTATGTGATTGTGAAAAAAATGGACTATCGCGCCTAGTGTGCTTTCTTTACTATATCAAAGAATCCTTCTTTTTTGCTTCGCCTCTTAAGAAAAATAAATTTTTGGATAATGCTGAAATTAAAAAAAAAAATTGCTAACGGAATCAATTTACTCCGAAGTCAAGAATTTAAATTTTCAACCTAAAACCCCACTCCAGGATTCATGAATCCTGTAAATCCCATTTGAATGTAATGCTACGACTTCTACCAAGTCCTTTAACCAATAAAATGCTCCTCTACAACTCTCGGAGTATCTAATATTCCCTTTCATTTAATTTTCACGAATTTATCAAGAGGATTGCGATTAATTTTTTGCGAAGTCGAGTAAATTTTCAAAACTACCATGGAAACAAGGCTACAGAGAGCACAGCTAATGTTTCTTCGTAACCTGAATTAAATCAGGTAGTACACTGAACTGATAATACTACCAACAATCCACCCTCTAAACCAACCCTTCGAAGCATGTTCCCATTCAGAATAAAGTAGAAAAGGCTTCCATATCCGAAAATTGCTTGTATACCTCTGCGCTCAATGTAAGTCTTCCTTTTCAGGCGAAAATCCTTAACTGGCTTGCATAGGGGATCCTCCTGGGACTCTATTTATTTCAAAACATAATAAACCTCAGAAATATGCTTTCCACCGAGGTATTAAATAAATCATTCTGGAAAGTAAACAAAAACAACAACATCCGAAATTTTTACAAGGAACTCCCAAATCCCTTGTCCCCCACGCAACATTTGTCCTGAAATCAGACCGCCCCACCTATCTCCTAACTTGCTCGACTCTATACTAGCTCTACTGTCACCGGTGACGCCAACGCCATCGTGCGGCGCATCTTTCAACCCAGGCAAAGTTAAGATTCATAGCTTCAGAGAATATGAGGCTGACAAAAGGTTCTGTCAGGACAGGACTAGAGCAAAGTAGCTCCGGACATGGGGGAGCCACGTCGTCGTGATATACGACGTGGATAAGTGAAAGAGAATCAGACGTGTAATGAACAAAGACTGGATAAGGATACGAGGGCATTTCGGGGGTGGATCGGTGCGTGTTTCTGTGCTACCCTTAACAAGCATTTTCCTGTGGGATGAACAACCTTTCCACGGACTCTAATTGATTTAGTTGCCTGCACTCAGCTTGCTGAACAACGCACAACAATATTCGCTCCGGGCCCTGAAAGATGTTTTTCGTCTAACGTAGTTTTACAATGAAATGCATCGGTTTAATTGAGGCAGGGCTAGTATTGTCCTTCTTCTGTGACCCTAGTAAGAAAACTAGTTGGGTTAAGTAGAGGGTTTCTTAGGTTTCACCAGGCACTTTAAATCTTTTCACGTATTTAAAGTCAAGTTAGACATTTGAGGTCGAAATGAAACTGATTTTAAAGGTTAAATTTATTTCCAAACTTCTTAATAATTTAGCAGTTCTGCTTCAGCAGTAATAGGCCATTATCGTGATCTGATTGGATTGGATGGGATTCAATTTTTTTTAAAGGGATTCAGTTGCTATAATTGGAACATGTTACAATCTTCCTATTTATTCGAGTTCAGAATGAGTTGAAGTAGGTATCCTGAGGGTGAGAAATAGGTAGTTAATCTTAAGAATTTAAACTTGCAAAATTACAAAACCATGTTCTTTAATGTCCTATTAAGAACTTAGTGCAAACAAAATCTTGAAAAGAGTATTAATCTCGCTTTCGAGAGCCCATGAGTTGAATCCCACAGCGGGTTGTTAATATACCATTTCGCCAATTATGATTTTGTGTGCAAAATAGGGTAACCACACTCGAGATTTTAGGTTTGAATACCAGCGCTACTGTACTAAAAAAACCTTGACTAAGATTCGATTTCGCTGATCTTTTGTTGTTAGTCTTTCTAAAGTAAACTAATTGTCCACGACACGTTTTAGAGAAAAAATAGAAGAAATAGTCGTCCGCTGCGTATTTGAGTTCTAATTATGGCAGCTTTTGAATCTTAATCGAACAGAGCTTAAACACTCATTAAACGACTAGCATACACGGATGCACAGTGACTACCGCAGTACCGACACACATTTTCACCAGATTTTAGAAGCGCTCCATAGAAAAAAATGATATGAAATTGATTTTTAGATGTTTATACAAAGGGCTTGCAAAAAAAAGGTCGATATTCCATCGGATCTAATAAATATGGCGGAATTCGTGAAAAAAATATTCACGGCCTTGGGACAAGGCCGTAGCCAGAAAAAATTTTTGGGAGGGTATTATCCCCTCTTAGATATTTTAAATGAGCTGAAAAAACGGATATATGCAGGAGGGGCTATAAGCGATAAAAAACCTTAGGTGTGGGTGTTTCTCAATTTAATAGACAAAGAAATGATTTTGAATAGTTTGAATTCTTTCGGGACTTCGGGGGCGGTCCGAGCCCTGTCCCTCTTGGCTACGACCTTGCCTTGGGGTGATTGAAAACACTTTGTTGGTATGTATGTGAAAAATCCGCAGTATACAATTTAATTCAATATTTTGGAAGACCTAAGAAATATGACAAAATTCGTGAAAATATATTCATCCCGTGTTTACTGATTATTTTTTTTGCCCACTTTCCGTAGCCAATGAATATATTTGAAAAGTTTAATTTAAATTACTTTTCTAGTAGATTTACAGACACTCACCAAGTTTTAACTGTCTAACATAACCCGTTCAATATATCCTCCAAACGTACCATATTACCACTATGAAAAGCCAATTTTTTACAACATGCCACTATTACAGCTCTATCTGAACACCAAGTTTCAGTTTCCCATCGTTATGGGATCTGCTTTCCCATCCCCATCTCCATCCCCATTCCCCTCAAACACACCCCTGAACTGTTTTTTTCAGTGTTAGGGGTCTATTACACCCACATCCCCTGAATTAAATCTTTCTACCGCAATTGGCTTCTGAAATATCCAAATCAATAGTTTTTTACCCCCTCTTCGGAACGCCACTGACTCCATACATAATTTAAATTCTGAACTGCGATTCTGGCGACATGCGAATTGCGAAAATTCCTCATATTTCCTTTCATTTTCGAAACAGGAAAATTTGTCGGTTTCATGAAGCAACTGATGGCGAATATTTTCGTGACCTTCCTAGGTATTCAAATTGAAATTCGCATATGTGAATTGAGGAAACTGTTTGTGTTCGTTGAAAATATTAGGTCTGTTGTTTTTGACTGATTGCGATACATCTTTCTGATTCAATGGTACCGAAATTTAATTTCACAAAGTTGTCCTACCTGAAAGGGAGGATTGGGCCACAAACGAATCCACTCCAAAACCAGGATCCATAATCTGGTACACAGACGGATCTAAAACGGATCAAGGTGTAGGAGCAGGAGTTTATGGAGTGCCCCCAAATGTCAAATTCTACTGTAGCATGCACGTAACATCCACTGTTTTTCAGGCGGAGACTCATGCCATTGAACTATGCAATTGAGAAAATAAAAAAAAAAAAACTGCCAATAGTCTGGGCGAAACTTTATTATTTTTCGGGTCAAAGCTCGGGAGCGGTCAAAGTCGGAGTGTATCATGAGTTGCTTCGAGATTATTAGATTTCTTGGAAAATTAATTTTGTTCTTAAAATAAAAACATACTGCAGTCACGATCGGCTGCAAGCCAATCGTATAATACTCTAGATGAATACTGAACTCCGATTTATATTGTAGTCGGGGATAAAGTAGAATTACGTGTGTGCATGTTGTATGTCCTTTATTGAGGACTCCCAGTTAATTGCTACTCAAAACTAAAAGACAATATTCAGTGTTTAATTTTATATCTTGAACTGGGTAAGTCATCGAAAAAAATTTCCTTTTTGAAGGACTTTCACATGGGAGGTGCAGGAAGGACTCACTCGATTTCTGACATATTTATCCTTTTCCTTGGAACCATTTAAAAATGAACGTGTACAAAATTTCAAATTCGTAGCTTGAAGCGTTCAAAAGTTATCGAAAAAAATTGTTGAACACGTGTCGTAAGGACATTTTGTATGGCAGCTATCAGAAGGAGTAAAAGGATTTCGCTGATTAGTAAACTCGAAGTTCGTTTTTACTCAAAAATAATTTGTACAAAATTTCCAATTCATAGCTAAAAGATTACGTGAGTTATAGTAAGTTCCGTAAATTAAGTGAAGACGTTTTGACAGGATATTTGTATGGCAGCTACACGAAGGACTAACAGGATTTTCTTCATAATCATATATTTAGCTCCAACTATTGGAAAAATAACATATACAAAATTTCAAAGTCGTAACTTAAACCCTTCTGAAGTAATCGGCCAATATTCTTGAACACGTGTTTTAAGGATATTTTGTATGGCAGCTACCAGAAGGAGTAAAAGGATTTCGCTGACTAGTAAAGTCGAACTTTCTTTTCACTCAAAACTAATTTGTACAAAATTCCGAATTCGTAGCTAAAAGATTACTTGAGTTATAGTGAGTTTCGTGAATTAAGTGAATACATTTTGACAGGATATTTGTATGGCAGCTACACGAAGGACTAACAGGATTTTCTTCATAATCATATATTTACCTTCAACTATTGGAAAAATAACACAGACAAAATTTCAATATCGTAGCTTAAACCCTTCTGAAGTTATTGACCAATAATCTTGAACACGTGTTTTAAGGACATTTTGTATGGCAGCTACCCGAAGGAGTAGGACGATTTTGCCCGTTAACGAACTTAGCCTTACAAATTCAACCAAACACCCAGATTCAAAATTTCAAGATCCTAGGTGAAGGCGTTCTTGAGTTATCGTGTTCACGGACAGACGGACGGACGGACGGACGGACGGACGGACGGACGGACGGACGGACGGACGGACGGACGGACGGACGGACGGACGGACGGACGGACGGACGGACGGACGGACGGACGGACGGACGGACGGACGGACGGACGGACGTCAGGCGGATTTGAGGTTTTTGGCCACAAATAAACAAAAAATAATATATAACTTTTTTTCGTCCGAGGCTTGGTTCTATGCGTTACAAACTTTTGGGCTGGATTAAACTTATAATACTCTATATGATTTCATCTAGAGTATAAAAACTTTTTAGTCTTACAACTAATTTTCCATTGGACAGTGTCTATAAATGAACTGCAGGTGAATATAATTCAAATTTAAAATTAAATAATTAAATTTTTGAGAACTTACTACATAAGATATTATGTTATTACGAAAATAAAGAACTTTGCGTTCTTGTACTACAAGAAAGGCGTTATTGCCATTTACAATGCATTCTTCTATTTCAAATAAACGAATATTATCTCCACACTTTTGTGAAACAAAAAAATTTTTGTATGCAGGATTCCCTTATATTCTATACTATTCGAAAAACTAAGTACTTCATCCTTAAACAAATTCGAGTCACAATTCGATAATAAGTTATAATAATCCTAGATCAACAAAATACTGCGTCTTCTCAGTGGAAACATTCCAAGATATTAATAAACTTTTTAGGACTTCAGCCTCACTAAACACACTTAATACACTTCCACCTAGGGCACTATCAACGCGATCAACGGTGTTATTAAATTCAGTTGATTATTCGTTAAATTGTAATATGTTCAAAGTTTCACCTTCAAGTATAAATGAAAGTGATTCTTGTTCATTATTTTCAGTCATTATTACTCCTTCTGGAATGGACAGACGCACTGAACTAATCTGTGTAATTCTAATCTAATCTAATCTGTAGTTTTTCTCGCGCAGTTAGATTTAACTGTAGTGAAATGGCAATAATAGATTTTGCGGTTTAAATTATCGTAACGGTACGATTCAAAAATTTTCATGAAGGTTTTAACTTAATTTATGAAGTTAATATGACCGTAACATATGGATATATTGTGCAAAACAATGCCGATGAGAATTTGTTACTCCTGGGCGTGAACTACCGCATTTGTGTTTATTTCATATGCACCTGCAGTGATTTATTTTCATTCATCTTTAAAAAATGAAAACTTTGAATTATTCGGTTAAAATAATCATATACAGAAGTTAAGGCAAGCTTTGTCAAATATGGTCAGTTCTACTTAAAATAGTAGACTGCCATAACTGCAGTTTTTTTTTAATTTTTACCGAAAAAATAGCCACAATGCAGTTACCTACATATAAATTGCTTTGTGGTTATTATGACTACCATGTTGTCAATTTTAAATTTTCAAAATTTTTCTGGGTGCATATGATTTCATCTAGAGTATAAAAAGGAAAATGAACTACCATTCCTGATTACTTGCTCTTATCTGAATACCGAATGTAATATGACTTAATATTTCTCGTTTCGTTCTCTATACTCCCAAAACTAATGGCAACTAAAAGTGAAAATGTCAAAAATCTGCTGTATGTGCTGAATTCGGCTGACATGACCATTCACAATAATGCTTGATTTGATTCACAATTGAAATGTAATCGGTTTTCTTGACGTGATTTCGAAATCTTACGCAAGGATGGGAAATTACTTTCGACCGTGATTTTTCTGCAAATCCCTCAGCTTTCCGAAATCATGTGATATCCGCTTAACTTAATGTTAATCCATTTGTCTGTTTACCTGTAAACCATTAAGCTTCTGTTTGAATAAATATTATTAGTTTTTATAGACTAAGTAATTTGCATATACCTATCTAGTGATAAGTACACAGCTGTTATTGGTTGCTCGAGTTACTAACTAGGTATGTTCTGGCTTTTATTGTTAGCACAAATATAATTCGAAGAGAAAAACTAGATAAATAATTCTATAGAAATACAAAGTAGCCCTACGCCTACGGGGGCTTCCTCTGAAATATTTACAGAAGGAAGTGAAAGATCAGCTTGTATCCAATTTATCTTTGCAACTATAATCATTTTATCCAATTAGATCTAGTTACGGATGCTTAGGAAAAGGCCCATTTTACAGACATTCACTTGTTGTTGTTGTGCTTGACAGGAAACTTGAAAATTCAACAAATTTTCCAACCCCCAGATGAAAACACAAAAACAGCTCCATTTGCTCGATCACGATAAGGTTTGGCCTTTGGAGCAATGTTTACATGAGTCCTAAGACTTGCTCCTGTCGCCATAAATTCTATCCATAGACCAGAGTCATTCAAGGGAAATTAGATTTTCTTTTTGTCGTATGCTTATCAGATTGGGGGAAAAACTTTTCCAACAAACCCAACAGTAGGTCTTTCAAAAGTTTTGTCTAGGAACGTGGTGGTGAGTGCAGGGTTGGGAATCTTCTGAACCCTTTCGGGTTCGGAATTGAAACGAAGGCAACGTATTCCGAGGTCTTTGTTTTTACCGTATCGTATAAAACAAAATGTAACTTTGCATATTGGTCACCCAGCAATTTGCAATCCGACTCTCCTACTCTGTCTTCCGTTCCAAGTGATATTTGTCGTCCTAACGAGATTTTCGACTACTGCCTTTCCAGTACAGTTCCACAAAAGTCCAGGATCAAGGAGCGACTTCGAAACGGATTCGGACCGCTCGTTCGCCAAGCTCGACTCGCTCGTACCAAGTGACATTGATGTATGGTCTCGTTAGGCTATTAAACCTCAATTTGAATTTCACTGAAAGCAAATGACCATAAAATACATTCGAATGATAGATTTATGGGTCGTACTTGTGGAATTTATTTTTGTTGGTTTGGCACAGAACTATAAACAAAAAGGAATATAACAAACGGAAAAAAAAAGAAATGAACAAAAACAAAAATATGATGCGGAAATGGAAAAGGATGAGCTCTACGGAGAAAAAAGCCATCGACGACAACTTTTATTGTAGTTGAGTTATGACGCCAAGCTGGATCCTATCTACTGGATCCTATCTGGCAGGATGCAGGCTGAAACTGCGGGAATAAATTATAGTGAAACTATGACGGGAACGAAAAGTTTTATAGCTGTTTGATAATGACTTTCTAACAATAGCCATGCATAGATCGAGGTCCTTGCTATCCTGCTTGTAATCATGACGCAGCATGCCGTTCAGCTACGGAAAAGAGTTACCGATAAAAATGAATTTGGTGAAGAATGGCATTACTTGAATTTCCATAGGACATTTTGGGCTGAAATGTTATTAGAAACGAAAAAAATTCTGATACCGATTTTTTGGTGATTGTATAGAAATAACGTTAAAGTAAGAAGCCATTCGATATCTTATCAGACCTAAGTGATATGTCGGAATTCGTGAAAACTTGAGCAATACCTTAGGCTCGCCCGAGGCTTAACAACGAAAAATGCTTAAATCGGGGTTTCCCCGATTACATTTAAGGCCTGTAGAAGTGAAAATGAATTCGATACCTCGTTAGAACTAAGAAATATTTCGAAATTCGTGAAGATTATTACGGTTTTTTTCCCGTTGATAGAAACCGTATAAACCACTAGACAAAACGGGGCGAACGGGCCTTGTCCGGCCAACCCAGAGAATAGTCGTGGGCACATTGGCGGATACAGGAGGGCGGAGGGGGCGGCCGCCCCCCCCCCCCCAATAACAATTCCGAATTTTCTAAACATACATACTTCAACCGTTCTCCGATTTTTACTTTATTATTTTTTAATAATAAAGTATTGTTATCGACCTGAAATTTCAAAAAAATTTGCTACCCTGAAATTTTGTATTTTCACGTTTTAGGACTAGTAGACTCCAAAAAGCAAAAAAAAAAAGTCCGTCTGTCCGCCGTAGACGCCGTCCGCCGTACGCAAAACCGTTTGAAGGTGCGTAGCTCACAAGCCCTTTGAGATATTAAGTTGAAATTTTTGTCATAGGTAGAATAGGTGAACGCCTACGAGTGGTACCTTTTGGTGGGGTGGGGGTGTAAAGGGGGTGTAGGGGGGACGTTTTTAGATGAAAAATTTTGCTTTCTAAATCTCAGGAACCGCTTATGCTAGGAGGCTGAAAGTTGGATCTTATGAAGTACCATGATAGTGGACCCATTTGCAAAAAAATAGTCGATAGGGGTTGAGAGGTGTGCGAACGCTTGAAAGCTGAGATCGATACATTCTAAAATCCATATCTCCTGAATCATTGATGTCAGATGGCCGAAATTTTTAGTTCTATTATTTGTAGTTGTATTGATACTAGGAGATTAGAAAGGGGTTAAAAAATTTTAAGGGGAGTAGTGGGGTATGAGGGTGGGGGGTAAAAACCTTTGAATTACAATATCTTCCGAATCAATTGTGCTAGGAAGATAAATTTGGTTGCTGTATATAGAATTACCAGTGGAGTCTACTGAATGTAAAAATTTTGAGGGGGGAGGTGAAGCACTGAAGGTGGGGGACAACAATTTTTCAAAAAATTAAAAAAAATGTGTATCTCATGAACCGTATCAGATATGATCTTCAAATTTTTACAGAAGTTAGGACCAGTAGACCTGTTCGAATCTCAAGCATGTAATTAGTGAAACATGCTTGAGGTTCGAACATAACATTAACAATGTTCACTATTTCGGGCGGTTACTGTGCCGGCGCCTGTCCAATTTTTGATTGCGCCGCACGTAATCGCTCGGATAAGTTGTAAATCAAAAGCTCGCAACCACTATAAAGGTTGCGACAATCAACGGCCTCGACCTCTCGTGTATTCATTCCTAGGATAGAAACATAATTGCTGTCGGTTGGGCGCAATTGCAGTCGGCTCGACGGACCAATGTTGTGATGTGTACAATTTGAACAAATAGCTCGAGATCGTATGAACTTCCATTTTGATGGTAAGTCCATACCTTGAAACCTTTTACATTTGAATAAAGGATGCTCGGATTGACAGCATGGACATACTGCTGATTTTGGGTTCGGAGAACTTGTAAAACTTTTTGATTTGTTAATCGAATTTGGTTTTGGACGGGATTCTGCCAGAACTTCTAAAGTCCGATGGCGAGCTTCTATAAAGGTCTGAAATTCTTTATAGGTGGGCAGGTTTTCTAACGTGGAAACTTGTTGCTCCCACAAACTATGCGTTTGATACGGGAGTTTCTTAGTTATAATGTGAAGAACCATCGGGTCCCAATCTAGAGTTTTTACTCCTAAAGTTTCTAACTCGTGTAGAGTTTCATTGACTGTGTCGATGAGATTTTTTAATCCACGGTCAGATTCGGAACGAACTTCGGGTGTGTCCATTAATTTTGTAATGAGTGAATTCACTTGAACTCGTTTGTTTCCGAACCGTTTTACCAACAGATCCCAGGCAGCTTTGTAATTATCTTCCGTGATGTCAAATTGGTTAAGAATTTTACTTGCATCACCTGAAATGCTGCCTTTAAGGTAAAATAGCTTTTGCACTGGAGGTATTTGATCACTATCGTGAATTAGGGATTTGAATAAGTCATGAAAGGTGCGCCATCTGGCGTAATCACCGTCGAATTTGGGGATATCGAACCTTGGAAGGTTAATCATGGTTTGAGTCTTGGGAATTTGAGCTTGATTTTCGACTCGGACTGTACCTTTCAGTTTTAAAGCATAGTCCCTAAGTTCGCCTATGTATGTGAATACGGCTTCTTCAGCGCCTGCATAGAGTTCTATGTATTTTTCGTGATTATCCTTTGGCTCGCTCTCGCCTATGCCGATCAGAATAGTTTCGTGTTTTAACTTGCAACACGACCATGTTCGTTCGATATCCTCGAGACGACCAGCTATGTAGCCAGCAGTGTAGCAACCATTCAAAACAACGCACAAAACAATCAGTGGAAATACGTACCTTCAAACGACAATCCTGCTGATGTTGCATCCAGAGGCATAGCACCCAGCGAACTACAACATCATTTTAAATGGTGGAATGGGCCACAATGGCTCCAGAAATCAGCAGAATGCTGGCCTAGATCGGAAGTCGACGCTACCCCAACGACAACGCTGGAGGTAAAAGTTACCAAGGCATTATACACGATTGCAACCGATCTGAATATAATGAAAAGGTTTTCAAATCTATCTACATTGATCCGAGTCACAGCATATTGCTTTAGATTCTATCGCAACATTAATGTAAGAAAGAAACAAACAAAATGTGTGGGAAGTTTGAGCAGAGATGAGTATCAGACCGCAAAATTAGTTCTGATTAGACTGACACAAAGAGATGAGTTCGCAAAGGAATTAAAGTTATTACAAGATAACAAGCAACTACCGGCTACCAGCCATATAAGCAGCCTTAGCCCTTTCATCGATGACCTAGGTATCATCCGAGTTGGAGGAAGGCTTAATCAGTCAATGCTCTCATATAACAGGAAACATCCCATACTGCTACCTAAAAAACACGACTATACTAATTTAGTCATTAGTCATTATCATCAGCGAACACTACATGGAGGAACCACACTGATGATCAGCGCCATACGAAGCGAATATTGGATAGTGAATATAAGACACATAGTCCAACACACAGTCCGAAAATGTGTTAAATGCCATCGATTCCGAGCTAAGGCAGCGGAACAACAAATGGGCGAGTTGCCGGCAACCAGAGTTCGCATGGCAAGACCCTTTCAAAATTGCGGTATTGATTTCGCAGGACCTCTGTTGCTGAAGGAATCAAATCTCCGAAAGGCACGACATATGAAGGGATATTTTTGTATTTTTGTATGTTTCGCAACAAAGGCCATACACATCGAAGCAGTATCCGATCTATCATCTGAAGCGTTTGTAGCAGCATTTCGACGATTCGTCGGACGACGCGGAATGTGTTCAAACGTGTATACTGATTGCGGCACTAATTTCGTCGGCGCAAACCGCATGCTCAAGGAGCAATTAGCCAAGGCGGTAAAGGAAAATGCTGCCAGAACAACATCCGAAGAAGGAATCAACTGGCACTTCAACCCTCCTGCAGCACCTCATTTTGGAGGCCTGTGGGAAGCGGGAGTAAAGTCAATCAAACATCATCTAAGGCGCACAGTTGGTGATGCGGCGTTGACTTTCGAAGAATTGACGACCGTATTAGTGCAAATTGAAGCGTGTCTAAACTCAAGACCGATCTGTTCCCTCAGCTCGAATCCTGAAACCTTGTGCCTAACCCCTGGTCATTTCCTGATAGGGACCCCACTAATAACGGTTCCAGAACCTACTTCTAGTCTCATTCCAGATTGTCCCATCAGAAGATGGAAATACAGCCAAAGGCTGCACCAAACGTTTTGGCGCCAATGGTCCCGAGAGTACCTCCATGAGCTGCAACAAAGGCAGAAATGGAGAGTTTCCACTGACAACGTCGAAGTGAACGATGTGGTGGTCATTCTAGAGGACAACATGCCGCCTTCAAAATGGCATTTGGGAAGAATCCTCGAAGTTCAACGTGGCAAGGACGGATTAGTTCGAGTGGTCACCGTGGAATCACAGTCCAAGATTATGCAGCGACCGATTTCAAAAATCTGCATCCTGCCAAAACACTAAAAAAAAAAAAAAAAAAATTTATTTGTTAAACCGCTGCGTTCGTCCGCGTCGATATATGGTAAATATACTTAAGATACAATACTTTCTGCTTCTACTTTCAGATGACGACATACGAAATAGATTACCTGGAGTTATTAGCAGACGATGATGACCTAGAGACATTTGGCACGGGTAAGGTGTACACGGAGGCGGAGCTATTGGACGAGGACCAGGAAACAGCAAAATCCAAATTGCCGGTAACACCTGGACGAAATCTGGATATGTCGGCAAAGGTTCCGTTCAGCAAGGAAAAGGTTGCACAAAATACAGCTTTAAGGCCCCCGCTATCACCACCACCGTCTATCAACGGGCCACCGATAACGCCAGGACGAAATTTGTCCCCGAAGGTAACCAAAGAAGATACCGACCAGCTGCAACGAGCGTTACAGCGGTTTCCGGCAGCAACAAGACCGAAGCTGTACAATTTGGTCACAAAGCAGGGTGACTCGTTCGACGTGTCCTTTGAGGAGATGGCGTCGATTCCGTGGCGCGAATTAAAAAACAAAAGGCGGAAACAGTATACATTGTTCCTGACAGGTGGAGGCAAGGTGCGAGTCAAATTCGACAAAGGACGCACCACATGGTTTAACTTAAAAAGAAAAATAGCATAAAAGTCATTAATAAAAAACAAACTAATAATAAAATGTGTATACATGGATAATTGAATTAACTAATAATAAGGAATTTAAAAAAAAAAAAAAAAAAAAAATATATTGAATAAAAATAAAATAGTTTAAGAAAAAAAAAAAAAAAAAAAATTAAAATTAATTTAGTAAGATTAAGAAAATGCATTATTAGGATGTAACACATTTATAGATCATAGAGTCAACATTTTTGGCGCGGGAGAATGTTCGAATCTCAAGCATGTAATTAGTGAAACATGCTTGAGGTTCGAACATAACATTAACAATGTTCACTATTTCGGGCGGTTACTGTGCCGGCGCCTGTCCAATTTTTGATTGCGCCGCACGTAATCGCTCGGATAAGTTGTAAATCAAAAGCTCGCAACCACTATAAAGGTTGCGACAATCAACGGCCTCGACCTCTCGTGTATTCATTCCTAGGATAGAAACATAATTGCTGTCGGTTGGGCGCAATTGCAGTCGGTTCGACTGGCACACAAGGTAAAACAGAAAAAATACAAATTCTACTTCAGAACATCCTGCTGAGTTGTGGCTTCCACATTCGACAGGATAATTTGAAGAAAGAATCCTCCATAAGGAGAAAAAATAGAAAAATATATATTTATCGACTCGAGCATATCAAGCCGAGAAAAACCCAAAATAAGTGATAAAATATTAAATCCAACTTTAGAGTACTTCGTTTGAATTGTCGTTGTCGGCATTCGACAAGGTAATTTAAAGAAGGGAAAAAACGCAGAGCATTTAATTTCTTTTAAAAATCCAAGAATTGAGTGAATAAAGTAAACCTGCATAAAAATCCAGCATTCTGTTTTTTTCTTTATTTCTTTCTTTCTTTTATAGACTTCAAGGTAAGCCATAAAGGAAGAATTAGATCATAAGAGATCTAACAAGACCTCTAGCGGGTGTGGGTGTAGGGTGTGATGGTGAGAGGGGGTGGAAATGAAAAAATTCTGATTTTAATTTCTCGAAAGCCGCAAAGGATAGAAAGATAAAAATTGATAACTGTATAGAGGTACTATAGAGACATCCCAGAAATTTTTGATAGGGGTAGCAAGGTACGGGGGTGGTTTTTCGTATCTCAGAAACGGCTTATGCCAGAAAGTTGAAACTTAGTTATATGTAGAAGTACTAAGGCGTAATTAAAGCAAAAAAAAAGTTAAACATTTTATTGATGTACAGAGCTGGAGTAAAAAAATGTTCGTGAAAATGGGTTTTTCCAACATTTTCATGAATTTCGTTATTTTAACCTAAAGAATAACCAGGAGGCTATTTGGAACGTTATTTTTTAAGTTATCAGTCGCATTGTCACCTACACCGCATCAAAGCATTAAACACGTTTCGGACTTCTACCCGAAAAATAATAAAGTTGCGCCCAGACTGTTGGTAGATTTTTTTTACTCCTGCAATGTGAAGTGTAGTTAGCATTTACTATAGTTCTGCGGTGCAAGGCGAAGCACAGAACAGAACCGTGATAAAAATACTACAAGACAACATATTGTGCAGGTAATGGCGTCATTCCATGAAGAATCGCCAAGAATGACGAAATTTGTGACCGTACCATCTCCGATTCTTCTGAAAAATTTTGAACTTTAAGAACTAGTGAAAAAAATAATTGAAATTCAATTTTTTGTTTCTATCTCATTTTTTTTGTTAGTTATAGTATGTTAAAGTTTTCGCAAAAATGGTGTCCGAGTCCTCTTTGAAAATACATATCTCCGGTAATTTTTATCCCAGAATAGTAAAATTAGGCTTATTTTAAAGGGGAAGGTTGTCGCAATAAAAATTAGCTTTGAAATTTTTTTCAAGGATAATGATTTTGTCCTTTATCCTTGAATATCTCTCTTTATATTTTGTAGGTTATACTGTTTTTCAAAACATACCAAAAAATTAACTTGGGATCTCAATGGGATCGGGGTCAAAAAAATCGAAGAATATTATAGTGGTTCTCAATTATTTTATAGAAAAAGGGTCATTTAATCAAGAATCGCCAAAAGTGTGACCTTATCATCGCCGATTCTTTTGAAAATTTGTGTACTCGAAGAATTAGTGAAAAAAAAAATATGATTTCAAGTTTTTGTTTCTATCTCATTTTTTTTTTAGTTATAGTATGTTAAAGATTTTCCAAAAAAGATGTCCGAGTCCTCTTTGAAAATTCATACCTCTGGTAATTTTTATCCTTGAATAATAAAGTAAGGTTTATTTTAAAGATTGTTGTTGTTTTTGTTAGTTAAAAAATGAAATAGAAACAAAAACTTGAATTTCAATTATTTTTTCACTAGTTCTTCAAGTACAAAAATTTTAAAAAAAATCGGAAAAAGGTAAGGTCACAACTTTGGCGATTCAAACAAAACAACATGATCCCGTTTTTGCTAAGTGCAGTCTATGTAGCTAAATTCACACAGAACTTGATCAAACAAAATAGCCAAATCAAAAAAATTTCCGCCCCCCCCCCCCCCCCCCCCCAACAGCAAGGTCTGGATCCACCACTGCGTGGGCACCAGTGATCCGGTATTTAAGGACCCGTCCTCCTCTTTGCGCAATCGGAACACGGATTCGGGAAAAGAACTGTAAGCACCCGCAAAACAACAGACCCTCGCGACACTGTGGAAGTTCTGCTAGAAAAAAAACGTCACAAGAAAGTTCACAATGATAAAACCAGATAATTTCGTTTGAAGGAATTTTAATTTTTACTTTTCGCTGATTTTTAATTTCCGCTAACTATTACAAAACTCTGTATCTGTTCCTAACCTTACTCTAGAGCGCCGCTGGTGCGTAGTCCCTCGATGGTCGTGTCGGCAAAACTCCTCCGATCCTCCTGATCTGGATCTCCTTTCGACAGAATTCTGCTTTATTCCACACTTGTTGTAGTCTTTTTGTTTCCCCGGTCTCTCGCCACTCATTCACTCGTATCTTTTCCTCAGGATACGTTGAAACCAATACCTGGCAAAATCGTCCACTTGTGGTTTTCTTCTTTCTTCTTTCAATAAAACTTCTTTTAACAAATACTTTCGCCGAATTTAAATTAAACGCCCACTTCTGACTCTAGCTTATTCACGAGAAAGAGTTTTCATGATCCCGTCGCTTCCGCGAAAATTTCCAGCGGTTCTTCTCGTCGACGGTTAGCTGGAACCAGCTTTTCGAAACTTTATTTGGAGTTCAACGATCTTCCACTCTCGTGTCATTCTTCCTTCTTGCATGATACCGCCGTATGGCTTTCCAGCATTCCATTCGGGTATTTAGCCGGGGTTCATACCATGTTTATCGTCCATCTCGCCGCTCGACTTCGCCGTCGAATTGTACTCAATGACAAATCGCCAAATGTCAGTCGGAGTCAGTCTTGTTTGTTTACTTCTTGGTTTACGCGTATTTTTGTTTCGGTGCTGTGTTTACGCGTTCGCGTTCCGTTTGTATCCTCTCGGGTTATTTCGGCTTTGTTTTCGTTTTCGGGACTGTTTGTGGTGCTATACGTACAGGAGCGCAGTACCGAGTAACTAATTGTTCTATTTTTTTCGGTGTAACTTGCCGCCTCATTCGGACGACCGCAGGGTGGAGTAACCCGTTTGGCAGGACGGAATAACCGGACATGGTTTGATCGCTGATGTTGGTAAATACGATTAATTCAGGTTGTGTCCGCCGCGTGACAGTGTTTAATTCAAGTATGTACATTGTCTAATATTTCCGGTGGCAGAAGAATTCGAATACTAACCCTAAACTACGACTAACCTTAAACTAAACAATAAAACTAACCTAGTCTATAATTCAGATGACCAAATAACTCCAATGCTAACCCTAATCTAAATAATAAATGAAATAAGCTAATATTTTCGTATTTTCAGCCTTACCAGTGTTTGTTTTCTTTTTCCTTTACTTGACCTCCACTAATTTGCTATTTTTGCGTTTACTTTTAGGTTGGCTCGGATGTGAATGATTTGAGTGATGATTCTGCAAGGAGCTCGACAAATAAGTTCTTGAAAAGTTGGTAAATTTAAAAACGCGATATTTTATTCCACTAAACAATTCTCTTCTTTTCTTGCAGGGTGACGTCCCGAATTGACCCGTAACAAGATGCACACAACCACTTTATACCTCCTCGGATAAATTTTAGTCCTTGTCAAGGCTTCTAGTATCACTTAAGGCAACCACAAAGTTTCAACATTCTAACATCAACTGTTCAGGAGATATGGATTTCAGAATGTTTCAATCCCAGCTTTCGAAAGTTTCGGACGCGTTGTCCCCCTCCACCTCTCCTACACCCCTTAACTCATATCAACAATTTCTTTCAAATAGGTACATAATCATAGTTCTACATACCAGGTGTATAACCTTAAATCCACTGTTTGCTCATAGATGGCGTTAGAGAGCATGTTAAGCTACCATGGACACGCCATATATTTTTTTAAAGAGTTTGACATCTGTCAACATTAATCAGTGTACATCGTCAGCCATTTCATACAACAACATACATTTGTCCTTTGGTAACCATGTCTAGTTCTTTGCCAGAAAAAGAGCATATGCGGGAAGCTCTGCTTTTTGCTTCAATTTGAAGAAATCGGCTGCCGAATCGCATCGAATGCTTGTGGAGGTCTATGGTGACAGTGCTTTATCGGAAACAACGTGCAGAGATTGGTTTCGTCGGTAATTTTGATCTGAGCGACAAGAATCGTGAAAATCGGCACAGGAAGGTTGAGTACCATCAATCGCAGACTCTTTTGGACGAGGACATACCCAACCGCAACAAATGCTTGCCGAGCAATTGGGTGTTACTCAATCAGCCATTTGTATGCGTCTACGTGCCATGGGAAAGGTTCAAAAGATCGCTAAATGGGTGACGCATAAATTGAACAATAGGCAGATAGCGACGTCAATACCCAATTCACATGCAAAATCGTGCTCGCCAGACAAAAAAGAATGTCGTTCCTGCATCGGATTGTGACTGGCAAAGAAAAGTTGATATATTTTGAAAATCCAAAACGCAAGAAATCGTGGGTTGATTCCAGCCAACCATCAACATCTTCCCCAAGACTACATCGCTTCGGACAGAAGACGCCGTGCGTTTGGTGGGATCAGCAGGGTATCGTCTACTATGAGATGTTGAAACCTGGTGAAACTCTCAATGCCCACCTCTACCACCAACAAGTGATCAAATTGCACCGTGCTCTGCGTTAAAAAAAAGCTTAATTATCAACAAAGACATGACTTTCACTCACGACAACGCACCATCGCACACGTCAAAAATGACCAGCAACTACTTGGACACACTCAACTGGGAGGTGCTACCTCCTCCCGGTAATTCACCAGACCTGGCCCCTTCTGCCTACCACTTGTTTTCGCCGATGGGCCACGCGCTCGCTGAGCAGCACTTCGATTCTTACGAAAACGTCCGAAAATGGCTTGATGAGTGGTTTGCCTTGAAAGTGAAGAAATTTTGTTGGCGTGGTATCCACAAATTGCCCGAGAGATAGAAAAAATGTGTATCTAGCGAAGGCAAGTACTTTGAATAAATTTGTTATTGCTACCTATGAAAAAAAACATGTGTTTTTCTGATTAAAAAACAGAGAATTTAAAGTTATACATCTGGTATGTTCCAAATTTCAGCCTTCTAGCGTAAACGGATTCTGAGATCTAGAAAACAAAATTTTTCGTCTAAAACCCTGCCCCAACTTCGCCCTCACACACCCACCACCGAAAAGATAGCACTTGTAGGGGTTCACCTAATCTATCACCCAAAAAAAATTATACTTCATATCTTAACGGATCTCTGAACTACACCCCTTCAAACGCTTTTCCGTACGGCGGACGACGGATGGCGGATTAAAAAATAATAAAGTAAAAATTTAAGATTAGACAAGATTCAATGTGTCGGTAAGCAAGAAATTCGGAAAAAGTTTTTATAAAATTATCCCTGCATGTAAGCAAACCAAAACCAGGAGAAAATTTTTTACCTTAAGGCTGAAAAAAAAATTCAGTCCGTCTGTCCACCGTACGCTGTACACAAGCACGTTTGAAGGCTCGTATCTCCCAAGCCCTTTGAGCTAATAAATTTAAATTTTTTTTGATAGATTCGATGGATCTTTACAAGTCGTGACTATTTGTGGGTGTACGGAGAGGTGAGAGGGGCGCTTATACTAAGAAATTAAAACTTGATACTTACATGGATCTGTGGCAGCGGAGCTATTTGCAAAAAATTTTTTGATATAGGATGAGGCATTTGGGATTTGGAGACATTCTAAAATCCATTTCTGCTAAACGGTTAATGCCCCTTAGTTGAAATTTGGTGATTATTTGTGGATATGCCAGTGGGATAGTTCGGGAACAAAATGCCGACCTACGTCGAAAGCATGCGGGAATCGAGGGTGAAAAACTCATTTAAAATTAATTTCAGAATTTTTGGATATTCAGCTTCCAAGCGGGTGTAAGAGAGTTGCTTGAATTTTCACAATTTTAACAATATAATACGTCTGATAAGATAGAAAATTGGTTTTTACTTCTACGGGCATCTCAAGTGATCGCCTAAAAACCGATTTTACGGTTTTTCGAAATTCAACCTCCAAACGAGTGTAAAGCAGTTGCATAGGTAGGTAGGTACGCGTGGCTGCCCGTGACAACATGAATACACTTAGACCTAAAAAGGTTTGTTGTGTTACCACGGGATCATCGAATCCGGTCCTACTCGTCAAACCATGCAATGAAGCGTTGGATTCTCGCGACCTCCGTTGCGTCAAGGTCACTAAGACTGTTGAAGAACTAAACTCCAAGATGAGCTTTCCTTCTAGCGGATAGAGCTGGACAGGTACAGAGAAGATGAAGCACTGTCTCGTCCTTCTCATTCAGGCAGCTCTACAGAAGTCGTTCAAAAAGGGGCCGAGCCTTTTAGCATGACGACCTATAAAACAGTTTCCGGTCAGGATACCGACTGTGGTGCTAATATTCCCTCTTTTGAGCAAAGTCAGCCTTATAGACCATTTTGGATCCAGCTTCGGCTTGAGTTGGTTTTCTCAACTGAGTACAATCCCAGTAGCAGCTTACATGCAGAGAGAGGCACACCCAGGTTCCAATGTTCTAGCATAATCTGAAGGGTAGTGCCGCGCCGAGCGAGATTGTCAGCCATACAGTTCCCAGGAATATCCCTGTATCCTGGTACCCAGCACAGAAGAATATTGAACTGTTCTGCCATCTCATTATTAGATGATCGACATTCTACGGCGACCTCTTTGATGTTGTCGAAGCCGATTCCAAGAATTTTTGTGCCGCTTGGCTGGCTGTGAAAATGCTAATATCCCTGGTAGTTATCACATTACACTTCAGCCAGGACAAAGCCTCCTTGATCGCCATGAGCTCCGCCTGATAGACACTACAGTAGTCCGGGAGACGGAAGGTGCTGCTAATGTTAAGGATGTCAGCAAAAACACCTCCACCTACTTCCCGGAATTTGTCCCGAAAAAATAATAAATTTCCCAGATTTTTTGCCATTACACCAATTTCTCGAAGAATGAAATTAAAAATACTTCTCAATAGATGAACAGTCGCTGATTTAGTCGTTTTCTTCATTTTACTATATTATTAAAATAATAAAGTATTTTTCACAATTTTTGATCGCATATTACTTCCTTCCTACGATCAAAAATACATCTTCATACTTTTCTCAAATAAGTCCACATATCACTTGTCAAATAATAATATCCTCCGAAAAGACAATGCTCAATATTCTTAGCTTTATATTTCTTTCATTTTTCATAACGTCTCCCGAGACCGACTCATCCACTTTACCATCACATTAAATCCCCAAAATATGACAAATATATTTTTGAGTGCTTCCTTTAGAGCTTGATAAAATGTTCGAAGCGAAAACAAGGCTTTAAATTTCCCAAGCGTATTGCTGTCATCGCATGAGGGGCCCCAAAAAATTTAAATGGCGTTTTACTTTTTTCCTCGGGCTTAAAACTTTCATATTGCTGCCAAACACCGAAATGCACTCGGAAAAGGTCTGTAGGTGATACATGGATTTAATGAACTGAAATGATGATGGATGCAGAGAGCCCCTAACTTCACATCCGCCACATGTGTCACGTACGAGAATAGGGAAAATTTGCACGGAAATGTGAAGGCATTGCGAAAAATTAAGGTGAGTCCTTGCGCTGCTGGAAGGGTGCTGGTTCTGTGCTTCTGCCGTGACAAGGAACGCGGTCTTCCGTCATCTAATTACCTCCGTAGCTGGCGGGCCTAATACGCAACAGAGCGGAACTTTTTTATGCTTCTCCGGGGGATTTCAATCACACCTCGACGATTTTTCACTTGATACGTATAAAAAGTTCCTTATGATGTCATTTTTTTTGTTGTCATCATCTACGTACCCATTCCATGTCCTGTATTATACGAGTGTGTGCAATAGATGCCAACATTCAACAGGAGATACATTATCCTTGCTGGGTACGTCGATTCCGCTTCCTGTTTTTATCGCTCTACGAATTTAAGGACCATCAAGCCGTGAAGTTATAAAGCTTGGGATCAATTTTATATTTTGACATTGACGAGTTACTTTCCCATTCGTTGATTTATGAGGATTCGCTTCGCTTAGAATGGAGCACCTATTCGCCTTTTAGGAGCCGAAATATTAACTTGGGAATTCATTCACAGGATTGAGATGAAATTTTCTCCAATAGGAGAAGGCCCAATTACTTGGGAATCAAATCATTTCATCTGAAGCTGAAGTCAAAAGTTTTGGGACACAATGTAGTTCGAGTTCATGATTCATCAAGAGTACGAAAATCGAACGACCAAATTTCTCTTAATAAGAACTTGGAGACATCTAATGGACAATTACACACACTTCTTGACCCTACTGATCCGGAAATGCTCGATGGATCCCAATACATCAAATTTTACATCAGACTGAATTATGGATGATCCGTTTCCAGAATAAATAACGAACAATCTCATTCATCATAATGTCACCTAATTTAAGTCGAAGAGTTAAAGTGGTGATCTACATCTAAACATGTTTCCATCAAATTGAATACGCATATTAAGATGGCTACCTGCTGCAAAGTTTTTATCTGGGTATACCGGATATCTTGTTAAAAATTCATCTTAAGCCAGTTGGGAAATCTCACCATAAAATAGCCATTATTATTGCATACGTCTTCAGTCGAGAACCACAATCGTGTGTACAAAACCCCTTAATAATTCAGTGGCCTTTCCGTGTGAAAATATGATATGGAAATTGAGCAGTTACTATCGAAACCGATTCCACTTTGAAGCAATTTTTTTTAAAGAGCATAGTGAACATTCTTCACTATTTATTTACTAAATTGTATAATGAAATAAAAATCTGCCAACAGTCTGGGCGCAACTCTATGATTTTTTGAGTAGAACGAATTTAATGCTGAGATGCGATGAAGGTTACTATGTGACTGACAACCTAAAAGATAACGTTCCAAATAGTCTGCTGGCTATTCTTTAGGCTATCAGTCGCATAGTAACCAACACCGCATCTCAGGATTAAACACATTGCGGACTTCTATCCAAAAAAATAATAAAGTTGAGCCCAGACTATTGACAGATTTTACTTTATTATTTTAATAATAAAGTATTGTTATCGATTTAAAAAAAACAAAAATTTGAAACCCTGGAAATTTTTTTTCCACGTTTCATTACTAATAGACACCAAAAAAGCAAAAAAAAAATCCAGTCCGTCTGACCGCCGTACGCCGTCCGCCGTACGCAAAACGTTTGAAAGATTATAGCTCTCAAGCTCTTTGAGCTATTAAGTTGAATTTTTTTTCATTGAATGCTCCCAAACTTTGACCCGAAAATTAATAAAGTTTCGCCCAGACTATTGGCAGTTTTTTTTTTATTTATTTCCATGTTTTTTTCCTAAAGAAAATTTTTTGGAATTCGTGAAAACTTGAACTATACCTTACACCCGCAGGGGGTTTAATATCGAAAAATGATTAAATCGGTTTTTTTCCGATTATACAATATTTAAAGGCCTTAGAAGTAAAATCGAAGTCGTTATTTCATTAGACCTAAGAAACATATCGGAATTCGTGAAAATGTAATCAACCACTTTACACCCAATAGGGGCTGGATATCGAATAATTTAAAAAAAGTTTATAGGTGCATATATGTAGAGCCTACAGAAGTAAAATTAATTTGATCGATTGACATGCCTAAAAGATATAACGAAATTCGTGAAAATATAGGAAAAACCCAATTCACGGCCATTTTTTTTAATCCACTACCTTTGTACGCCAATAAAAATGTGAACTTTTTTTTACTTTAATTACTCTAGTAGACATATATGTACGTACTAAGTTCGAACTTTTTAGCATAAGCAGTTTCTGAGATACGAAAAACTACCCCCACCCCCGTACCATGCTATCCCTGATAAAAATTTGATTATTGTAGAAAATCTCTTTAGTGACTCTATATAGTCGTAAATTTTTAGCTTTCTATGCTTTGCGGTTTTCGAAAAATAAAAGTTAGAATCCTTTTCATTACACCCTCTTCCACCCTCCACAAAAATACCCACAAAAAATTTTTCCCTAGGTAGAAGTCCAATGGGCCTAACTCCTGTAAAATTTCTAAGATCATATCTGGTACGGTTCTTGAGATATACAAATTAAATTTTTTGAAAAATGGCTCACTTTTGTGCTACACCCCCATCCCCACCCCTCCATTCAAATATCACATTCTATGGACTCCACTTGTAATCCTTTATACAAAAACCAAATTAGATAGACAGATATTATAATCCAAAGTATTATAACCCCTCAACACCCCGCTATCCCCCTTAAAAATGTTAGCCCTTGTCTAATTTCCTATTACCTATCTCCTAAGGAAATATGGATTTTAGAATGTTCAAATCCCTATGCTTTCAAGCACTTTGGACCCATTATTATTCCCCCATTCCCACACCCTTCAACCCCTATTGACCAATTTTTTGCAAATGAGTCCACTAGTATAGTTCTACATAAATTCCAAATATCAACTTCCTAGCGTAAGTGGTTCCTGAGATCTAGAAACGATTTTTTTTTTAAATCGGTACCTCTCCTCCCACAACCACTCCAAGTATTCCACTCGTAGGGGTTCACCCACTCTACCCATTGTAAAAATTTCAACTTACTATCTCAGTGGGTTTTGTGAGCTACGCGCCTTCAAACAGTTTGTGTACGGCGGACACCTTTTTTTTGCTTTTTTGGGGTTTGCCAGTTCTAAAACGCGAAAATACAAAATTAAAGGGTTGGCAATTTTTTGGATTTTCAGATCGATCACAACAATTTATTATTAAAAAATAATAAAGTAAATTTAAATTACTCTGGGACGTATTTACAGTGTACAAAAATTATAATCCGAGATTTATGGGTTCGTATCTCACCAACATTTTCAATAACAGATAAAACTACTTATTCCTAATCAATCATTGTATAAGAGAATAAAATTAAATTAAAAATATTTCAAACAAATACATGGAAAAGCTACGAACTGAAACCAAACCAAGAAGTTACTTTGTTATTGCTTCAAAACTAGCTTGTAAGTACTGAACCAATTCCGATACAGTACCTAGTAGTCCGAATTTAGTTTGACGGTACTCATTTTGCAGTTATTCAGAACTTAATTCATATGCAATTACAATTTTCAGAACTACAAGAAGAGTCCTTTAAAAATATTATAATTTATACTCTCACGCTTGGGTTCCGGGCTTATTTTACTTTTGTATTTTAACTTTTTAATGTTCTATAAAAAGGCAAAAAAATGCCATCCCTCCGCCATATACGTCATAGCTATAAACTAGCTTCCCGAGATATGATGCTCAAATGTGTTGTCCCTATTTAGGAGTCAGAGTAGAAGGGTAAAAAAATTAGCCAGGAAGCTACTTGGAACGGTTTTTTTCGTAGGTTGACAATCGCTTAATAGATTGTTCTAATTCAACTTTTAAGAAATAAAAAAATTTGTTCCCAATTTTTTTAAAATTTTTCCATTCAAACCAAAACAGAACGAAAAAAGCAGTTCAATATCTTTACGCTTGAAATACCTTCACGTTCCGTACACGCAACTACCTCCTTTTCCATTAAGAAAAATGAAGTAACTTTTAATCTAAATGATACATTCACTTACAATATGGCAATCTCTTAAAATACTATAAAAAATTCAAAAGAAAAAGTAACAAAATGATTTGACCAACACGGTCATATAATCCCGAATGATATAAATATCGATATCTCGATTTACAACAAGCTTACATGCTCGTCGTGCACTAATTTATGGCATGGCTATAAATATTGACAGCAACAAAGACCTATAAATTATGGCAATGTCCATTTTAAGGATAAAGCCGTGACTGTGCTTGTGTGCGTATTTCGACACAATTTCACCAATGACACACTTTACGATTGGCTTTAACCACATTATTTCAAGCCGGAGAGACACAACACAAATGGGGGGTTGTTGGTTTTTTTTTATATTCGGAATTTCTTAACATCCTGCGTTTTAATTACTCGGAAGGATAGACAATAAAGTTTTATGTTGTCAATTGAGACAGATACCTCGACGACATATGAGTATACGTCTGCTTCCAACGTAGTCATGCCTCAACGGTATGATCCATCAAATGATTTTAATTAAATTTCTAATCAGAATAAAAATTCTACCACTTCTTCCGATTGCTTCCATATAAATGTTCTTGAAAAAATAACACAATCGAGTTAATCGAATTGCAGTAAGTTGTGGAAAATGAAAAAAAGGTCCATAGAAAAAATGCTAATTTGCAAATGTTCATAAAACTTGTGCTTACTTACAATTTTACTTATTTTCAAAATATTCCAAAAATTTTGAATGGCGGATAAATTTTGTTAATTAGCCGATTTTGCAGCGGATATTGAAAATTTCCTTAGCCGTATATCCACCGCTTTTGCTTCCGCACTGAGAGATTCGCCTTAATCGAGGCTTACTAAACAGTCAATCATTTTAACGTAATATCTTCAAATACAATTTATATAAAACTCAAAACAATAATTCCCAAAATAAATGCATTCATACAGTTTGAGAAGCTCAAAAATTGAAAACTAAATATAATAAAACATAAAACAAAATCATTCAATTTCCCAAACTTGTACATGATTTCGAAATCTTTAAAAAAATCGATTTCATTGCAATTAGGAACCACGCACTATTGTGAATACTCATTTGAGCAAAAGACTTACAGCTGTATTTGGCCTATTTCTGAATTTCTTCTAATTACGTACAGCATTTAGTTGGATTGATACTTTGGTTTCCATTTGCTGTAGAACTAATTTTCCTTACTACAGCTAGTATTACACTGTATGCCATGCTGCCAAATATTTGACTATTTTCCCTCCCAAATGCTATTAGATAGCGTAATCGTCGAGTTTTTCTTTGCCACAGTATTCGATGCGTTCTGCACAAAGTTGATTTTGACGAAAAAATTTGACAGAACTTTTCGTCAAATTTTTTTAGTCAAATATTTGACAGCATGGCATACATTACTTAAACTTTCCTAAAGAAAACACTAAATTCGTACTGCCAAATGAAATCAATCTAATAAGAATAATTGTTAATAGTTGATCGTGATTTATAAATAGCTAAATGACATTGTTGTAATAAATAATTTAAAATTTTTATTTTTTAATATGACGGTAATCAATGTAATTTACGATTTGTTTTGCGGCTATCCAATCGATTAATGAATTCTATTCCAACTTACTAAATCGATCAAAATTAGAGGACAATTGATTTAATTAAACTTTAATTTAATCTGTCCAACGTTTAATTAATCCACTGAAACTGATTTTATTATTTTATTGAAACTGTGAGAGTAGGAAAATTTCATTAAATACTGTGAAATGTTTGCTGATATTAATTATTCCTTTCTGAAATTCAGTCAAGATTAATTAAATGGAGTTATTTTTTTTTTTAAACCATTGAGATTTTGCAATAAAATTGAATTTCGGTGTTTTTTTATTTTTAATGAGAAACAAGTTTTCCCGGTGAAAATATTGTTAAATTTTTTTCATTAAAGTTTTAAATTGAACTGAGTCTTTTATTAAAAAGGTGGATTACAGTCCAGGAGATAATCAAATATTTAACAGTATTTAACTGTGGTATGGAATGGTATGTAGGGCGGTGATGCTATCAGCCTCCTTCACATAGACGTTAGTACTCGTCCGTTGTGCTGCCCGTTTGAGTGTGATTACTCATGGAACCAAAAACCATTTAGTGGATTTTATAAAACATGCTATCTTACATAGCTTTCCCGTATCGATATCACCAAGGAAATCGAGGAAATATGCGCCGAAGTTCCGTGTTCCGTCTTCTCGTTCCCGTTAGGGCCGGACACTCGCATAGGACGTGGAAGATTGACTCTTCCACTTCTGGGTCACCGCAGCTACGGCAGAGATCATTTGCCTCGCCACCTAGTCGTCTAAAGTGTCTACCGATCAGGTAGTGCCCTGTGAGCACTCCAATTAGTGTGCTAGCATCTTTCCTGCTCAGGCTCAGGACATACTTGCTTTTCCCGTGATAATATTCAGGCCAAAGAGTTCTTGATATTGAGTATGTAGTTAGGTTTGACCATCGATTCCCTACCCACTGCAAGAATAGTGAGTCTATAGACTGTTTTATGGAGGCGATGGGAATAGCAATGTGCTGGTCTTCCACCAGTGAGCTTAGGCTGGAGCCTGCTCAAGCGAGTTTATCAGCTAGCTCATTCCCCTGGATTCCACAGTGGCCTGGGGTAATATTGTGTCGTGTGCCGATAGAATTAAGAATGCCACAACTAGTTTTGATCAAGTTGTGTTCGAATTAAGGGCCTTAATGCCTGCTTGGCTGTCAATGCAAATAGTGAAGTCTTCTGCTGCATACACCTTTGCTTCAATAATTTTGCAAGCCTAAAGTATTGCAAAGTTTTCCGCTTGAAATACACTGGCGTGGTCCGATAGCATATAGGACTCGCAAATCTCTTCCTGTGTACCCTCGCGCCTGTACCTGAAATGATTTTCGATTGTTCTATTGTCTAGGTACCGTTCTTCATTCCAGTCGCCTCTGTGTGGGATCTTAGCAGAAAATTTCCTACCAAAAACCTATTTCTGGCATAATGTAGTCCGTTTCCCTATTTATGCCACACTCTAAGAAGTCATTTAGTATGGTACTATGACCAACAGGCTTAGTTCTCCAGTAACATAACCCTTTGAGTCTAAGAACGCCTTTTGCAGCTATGCTATTGATGTGCATGTCCATTTGCAGCAGATGGAGCATAGTTTCCAGTTCTGAGGGAACTAGTGCTCCCAATGCATGCTAGTCGCTGTACTTTTGTTAGCTTGCTTAGATACGAGGACTTTCTAGTCGCTTCCCACCACACTATCGCGCCATAGGTTAAGATTGATCTTATTATGGCCGTGTACATTCAGTGTACTAGTTTCAGTTGGAGACCCCACCTGTTGTAATGTACACGCGAGCGGTTTTGGCGTAGCAATGCTGAAGTGATTTGTGGCGCTATGATATGAACTAAGTCATACCATAGTATCCACAAATCACTTCTGCATTGCTACGCCAAAAACGCTCGCGTGTACATCACATGGCGCCCAACGTGGGGCTTGGTCACCGGACGATAGTCGTCATCGCGGTGTGGGTTTGTCCTGACCAACTTGGGACAATTGCTGATGGAGACATACTCCCCTCAGTTGTATCAAGGCGGAGTAAGGGATGAATCCATACTGATGGCTAATTCGACTACTTGGGTGGTAATGTTGTTGAAGATTTGGTTGGGACGGATACTATGGTATGACTTAGTTCATATCATAGCGCCACAAATCACTTCAGCATTGCTACGCCAAAAACACTCGAGTGTACATTACACTGTTTCTGAACATCTTTCTGCATGCGTAAAATGCGTTGTACGCTTTTTTAACGCGTTCATCCAGATTCAGTTTTCAGCTGAATAACCGCGAGATATTTAGCGCTGTCTGAAAGACGAAGCTCGTCGCTTCCCATCTTTGGTAACGCAAAATCTGGAATTTTGTATTTCTTCGTGAAGAGGACCAGCACGGAGGGATTAACCCCTAAACCGCTGTTGTCAGCCCATTTTCGTAGTTTGTTGACTGCTCTCTCCATCAAACTACTAATTATCAGTAAATGTTTCCCTGAGGCGTATGCACATGCCTTGATTCCGATGTTCTCAAGTTCCACAAGGATTTTGTTGACCACAAAAAGTCAAAGTTAGAATGAGATCACACCTACTTGCGGGTGCCGCTGGAGACTGACTTTATGATAAGGCACTCTCCTGTTGTTTTTTTTACTAAGAAGTGTAAATAATGAACCAGAGAAGGAATAACCAGAAGGCTATTTGGACCGTTAGTTTTTTAAGTTAACAGACGCATAGTAACCTGGACCGGATATGTGAGCATTAAACGTATTCCGGATATCTTCCCATAAATTAATAAAGTTGTACCCAAACTGTTGGCAAATTTGGACATCACTCTCAACGTATCTCTGCACAGGTGCTTACAATTTCAATATTCTTAGCTAATGCTGTTATCACACTGGTTTTTTTCTCAGATCGAAAAAAGTGCAAGAAAATACCTTCGTTCAACAAGACGATCAATATTGCAAGAAAGAAATTACGAATAAAAAAATCACCTTTCTGTCGCTAACGGCATCTAGTGAATGTTATTGACACCTGCATTTTAATGAAAAAAATCGATTTTGCGGGTTTTATAACGTAAAATTATACATTCCACAATTTATACAAAACGAACAGTCAAAAACAAGTCTGTAGCAGATGGAAAATAGAGTCCACAGTGGTTTTTTTGGATTGCACTGCTAGAATGTTGCGAAACACTACGCTAATGCGCTATGTTGAGAATTTTTTTATGCTGTTTAAGACACTGGATATTTTTCGAACTTAAAAAAAGCGCAGGAAAAACCAAAAGTGCAATAAGGCGAACAACATTAAAAGAAAGAGATACCGCTCTTTCAAACGAACGTAAACGAAATTAACAACTGATTTGTTATGAAAAATACCGGTTCTAGCGCGTTTCACAACATAACATGACATTTTCAATAATTTATACATAACGAACTGACAAAAAAAAAACTTGTAGCGGCTGGAAAATCTAGCCCCTAGTGGTTATTTCTTGGCTTGAACTGCGCGAATGTTGCGAAACACTGCTCGAATGCGCTATGTTGCTGTTTTTTTTTTGACAGATTGCGCTATGTTGCGGCTTTTTTTTGACAGTTACATTAGCTGTTTGGACTGTCTCTCTCACACCAATGTCTACATTCTATGTTAAAGTTTCTATCTCTCTTCATTTGGTTTTTCTAGCCGCTTTAAAGCGCCAAAAATAACCGGTGTCATAACAGCATTACACTTAGCAGCTTTTAACTGTTGAGACTGTCTAATGCTGTTATGACACTGGTTATTTTTCAAGCTTGAAACAAGTGCAGGAAAATCCTATCGTGCGACAAAGCGAACAACATTAAAAGAAAGAGATTACCGATAAAACCCGTTTTCCGGCGCTGGCGGCATCTAGTAAATGAAATTAACAACTGATTTGTTATGACAAATATCGGGTCTAACGTGTTTCACAACATAACGACTTGAAAATCTAGCACCCAGGGGATTTTTCTTGGCTTGAACTGCGCGAATGATGCGAAACACTGACCGAATTCGCTATGTTGCGGCTTTTTTTCGACAGTTTCTCACATTTTAGCTGTTCGGAGTGTCACTCTCACACCAATGTCTAAATTGTATGTTAAAGTTTCTATCTCTCTTCGCGCTGTAAAGCGCCAAAAATAACCAGTGTTATAACAGCATAACTCACAACAATAACTAAATTGTATGATTAAATGTTAGTTGTTTTCCGGCATCAGTAGGGTTTCTGGTGTGAAACCCAGGACATGACAGTTGGAAAACCTTCACTGGGTACGCCAGTTTTATAAGATTGTGTTGGACTAGTTTTGATTTCGAGTTCACTATATAGAAATTATGCTCAGCAATTCCACCAGCTGTAAGGGTGTTTCGGATAGTAGGCATGATACACCCTCTGACGAGTCTATGCCCTCCGATGACGAAACAGCTCCTTCGGACCTAGTCCAACACAATCTTATAAAACTGGCGTATCCAGTGAAGGTTTTCCAACTGTCATGTCCTCAAGGACAGCGATTAACAGTCGGGGATTTCGTGTTGGGGTTTCACACCAGAAACCCTACTGACGCCGGAAAACAACTAACATTTAATCAAATTTGCTTCTATGGTAGCTTACCATGGAAAAATTCCATTCACTAAATTTTTTGTTCAGCTAGGCTAGGTAAATCCCCTGAGCATAAAATAAAATGTCACCATTAATACGTAATCTATATAGTACTGCACTGGTAATACTGAAGCAGTACCTGTGTTCAGTACTGAATGAATTAAGTTTAGCAGAATTTAATCAATACTGGAAACGTTCTGCTGGGTATCTGCATGTTTTACATCTGAAAGAGAAAAATGCTTGCGTTAGAATACCGATGCAGTAGGGACTGAAGTTCTGAGGTAATTATCTAGGGAGTAGAGTTCCAACCCGTGGCGAAATTTATAAAAATAATAACGAAACCAAAGATCGCCCGGCGTTTCAACAAGTCCAGTTCTTCCAACCACATTTAAGTAACTTTCATAAAATTTGAAACGAAACTAATTTATCGGTCCTTTAATTCCAGAAATTCAGCTGTATACTCCGGAATATCTTCATAATTTTCACTAAAATTCATTGAATTTCTAACAAATCGTCTAATTACTTGCAATACAACTACGTACTCAAAAACGAATTCATGAAATTTCCACAAAGTGAGAGGAGTCACCGGGAAAACAATACGAAGGTTCTGAAACGAAATTAGAATTTTTACGATGGAATTCAGTTTATTCTGAATGCGGGAAGGACGAGAGCATATCCCAAGGTGGCCGAAAGGAAAACTCCATTTTCCGAGGACGAATAAAATGTAGGGAAAACCATTTTTTTACGGCTATAAAAGGGCTGCAAACAAATAATTTCCCAATTTCATTTCTCCGGCCAGCAAATAGGCAGCGGAAAAAAAACAGACGCTTTTCAGTTAGAATACGTTAAAAACTTTACGGCACTTTGGCTGTAAACAATACGCGAATGCTTCGGCGAAATATTCAAGAGGAATTTCATTCTTTTATGGCGATCGTAGCGACCCTGTTCGAGGGACGAGATAAAGTTATTTTCCTCGTGGTTTTTATTTTTTTTTTGGAAAAACTTTTTACCATGCACTGTGGCACCTATAGGTACATGTGTAGAATATATTGAAAATGTTTGCTTATATTCCACTGAAGCGGACCGGTGTGTGTAGTCTCAGTTCGCATAAACATGAACTTCAACGGAAATTTTTGCATATATGAAAACGCCAGGGGATGAAGTCTAAGGAGTTTATGCGCTCCATTGGACAATTTCTGTTCAGAGTTGTTCAGCTCATACGTTTCGCTGACGAACGCAAACGAACATTATGCTGTGCTCCATGTATCGGAAATGTGCAACATACAGTTGCATAGGAACATCCTTGTATTGAATTATGGACGGAAAATTGGAACCATACATCGATCGATTGAAGTTGGGTTTTTGGCACAGTTGCAATTTTCAGAACTTTCCGAAATTGAATGTTATGACTTATGAAGGATCCCAGCAACGACAAGGAACGATGGATGCACTTTTATGGACAATACTTTGTTTGCATTTTAGTTAGATTTAGAGGATTGCAATGTAAATAAGTCAGATACGATGCAGTTTAAATCTGTTAAATATTGAACTTCCTGCTTGTCGCATTTCAGTCGAGCGAATTTTGTTTGTCCTTGTTGAGAATATCGAAATTGTGCATCGGAGCAGTGAGATGTTGTTAGAAGAACTTAAAAGTTGAACCAACAATTATACAACTTTGGGTTCCTATCAAGGGGTTACCAAAACATTGCTGTTTATAGATGAGTTTCAAATTTGTAATGTCCGTTCGGTGTGAAAACATTAACACACGTAACACTCTCCAGTATCGAATAATACATGAAAATTAAAGCAAATGACTTTCCAGCAATCGATTCGATACTTGCGACACTCTCAAGAATTCAAGCTGTAACGAAGGTATAACCGCGGCAGTACACACGTGCTGATCGTCTGAAATTATAATTTTCGAACGCTGCACTGCTTTGCAAAAGGGTTAGACTCGACGATCGAATGAGGATAATTGTGAAGAAGGAATAATTGAAAAGATATGGAATCTTTGATTCGGTAATTCCAATAATGAAATCCAAGAAGGTGCACAGGAACAATAACCTGCGAATGTATAAAACTAATTTACAACCTGTTATGGTAGCGAAACGTGGACATTAACGCGAACTTCCGAAACAGCTTTCGAAAGAGAGGTCCTCCGAAGAATTTTGGGACCTGTAAAGGACGGAACAGACTGGCGAGTAAGGTTGTAAGGTACTACTAAGTTGTATCAACTCTACGAAGAGCCAGAAGCTTCAACGTTCATCAAGCTACATAAACAGCAGTGGGCTGGCCATGTAGACGGAATGGAACACTCTAAAAACAGTTTGTGAAAATACTCTGTATTTAAAGCAAAAATAAGTGGAAAAATACACAATCATTGTAATTGTACGTCAATAATTCGTATAATCGTGTTTTAGCGCACAAATAGCTAATATTACACAATAAGGTGGATAATTACATCTATTTTGCTCTATAAAAAGAGTACATTTAGGCGTCATGATGATATTACACCATTAATAATGAAAATTCAGGCTTAGTGTAATTTCACTTTAAATACTGCGTAATATTACGCCAGAATAAGCAAGTTTCCGAGAATTTTTTTCATCATTTCATTCTACTTCACGTCGTCAGGTTTGTTGAATAGTGTTAGAAATTAGATCAGCCAAATGTTTTTGTACAATATTTGTGAATTAGTTCTATCTATCAATTTTTAAAGTTTCAAAAAAGACGTCTTCGACTTTAACGGAGTTTAGCCTACCATCATCAAATAGTGGAACTGAGTCCGGAACGAAGGAGCGAATAGTACCATTTTAGTGAACACTTCAATTGAAGTGACTAGTGACTACAGAATAGAGTTGGGTCGTTCAGGAGTTTTCAAGTGAACGTGTGACACTGCTTTTGACTGCAGTTCTGTTTAAAAAAACATGAAGAACGAGGGCGGGAGGACTATTTTACTTTATTATTTTGGGTGGCTTAGTGGCTAGAGCACTTGCCTTCGGTGCACCTGGTACCAGGTTCGAATCTGCTTGGCGACAAGTAATTTTCGAGAATGGGATTGGGTGCCGGACTACCAGTTCACTCAGCTGTAAATGAGTACCTGAGTTAAAATCGGGGTAATAATCACGGACGAGCGTGTGGCTGACCACTTCACCTCCTAGTGTTCCGTTGGTCTAGTAATGAAGTAACTCTAGCATTACTTCAAAAGGCCTAGGCCCAATTTGGGCTGTTGTGCCATTGATTATTATTATTTTGTAATAATAAAGTATTGTAATCGACCTGAAATTTCCAAAAAGTTTGCTACTCTGAAATTTTTTATTTTCACGTTTTAGGACTAGTAAACACCAAATAAGCAATTATTACAACTTATATGTGTAATTTTCACTCTAATTACACCAGCATGTAATTTTACCATTATTATCGACGGAAAACAGTTGCCAACTATAATAATGGTAAATTTACTACAATATTTCTTAGAGTGAAGATAGAAGAATCCCCAAACGTGCTCTCAAAGACAAAGCGAAAGGCAACAGGCCAGTAGGCAAACCACGCCAGCAATGGGAAGACTCGGTTGATGAAGATAGCGAAGCCATCATAAAAATTAGCAGCTGGAGGACGCGGTCTTTGGATCGAGACGATTGGAGGCGACGACTTCAGGAGGCCAGGATACGATTTGGGCTATCGCGCCATTGATGATGATGGGAGCCTCGCTCGAGGAATAAAATATTTTTGGAGTATTTGTGCGGTAAGCCCAAGTAATAGAAAATAGTCGCTAATGCCATTTTTATCGGTTGGAAATACTCCTGACCGTCATAATTACTAGACATGTACAACTGACGATGGTGGGGCCACTCTTAAGCGACCACTTGGTGAAAAGCTTGGAAGTCGTCATGACGTCCAAATGACTCGACGTCCTACCGACGTTGTACATAAGTCATTGCAACTGATGATTGTCGTCTTGACGTCTCTCTGTTATTATGTAGTCCGAAAACAATTTTCTTTGCGTATTTGTATTGAAGTGTTTATACTCTAGATGAAATCTGAGAATATTATAAGTTTAATTAAGCCCAAAAGTTCGTAACGCATAGAACCGAGCCTCGGACGCAAAAAACTTATATGTTTATGTTTATTAGTGGACAAAAACTATAAATCCGCTTGACGCCCATCCGTCCGTCTGTCTGTCCGTCTGTCTGTCCGTCTGTCTGTCCGTCTGTCTGTCTGTCCGTCTGTCTGTCCGTCTGTCGATCTGTCTGTCTGTCTCCGTTGAATCTGGATGTTTGATCGAATTTGTAAGGTGAGGTTCGTTAACGGGCAAAATCGTCCTATTCCTTCGGGTGCATACAAAATGTCCCTAAAACATGTGTTCAAGAATATCGGGCGATAACTTCAGAAGGATTTAAACTACGACTTTGAAATTTAGTGTGTATTGATTTTCCAATAGTTGGAGCTAAATATATGATTATGAAAAAAAACCTATTAGTCCTCCGTGTAGCTGCCATACAAATATCCTGTCAAGCCGTCTTCATTTATACTACGAAACTCACTATAACTCAAGTAATCATTCAGCAACGACTTCGGGATTTTGTACAAATTAGTTTTGAGTGAAAAGAAAGTTTGTCAGCGAAATCCTTTAACTCCTCCTACCGCCATACAAAAAATCCTTAAGGCACATGTTCAACAATATTTTCCGATAATTTAAAATTTTGTACACATTAATTTTTAAATTTTTCCAAAGAAAAGGATATATATGAAAGAAATTGAGTGAGTCCTTTCTACACCTCCCATGTGAAAGTCCTTGAAAAAGAAAAAAAAATTCTTGGTGACTCATTTAGTTCCAGATATGAAATTAAACACTGATGATATTGTCTTTTAGTTTCGAGTAGCAATCAAATGTGAGTCCTTAATAAAGGACAAACTACACGCACACATCTTATTCTACTTTATTCCCAACTACAATATAAATCGGAGTTTCAGTATTTCATCCAGAGTATCATACGGTTGGCTTGCAGCCGACCGTGACTGTAGTATGTTTTTAAATATATTATTAGATCGATATCATTAATTATTTAGTGTCACTTGAAAGTTGCTAAACTTGTGAGAACAATGTAAAAAGTTTTCATAAATCGTGGGCCAAATTTTCCAATCAAAATAAAATTGATCGTAAAAATAATCACTACATTTACCAGAACGTAGATACGCGTCGGAAATACTAGATCCTTTTAAGAAAAGAAAATTAATTTTTTATAAAATTAAAACAAAGTTTGGGTCTGAAAACCTTCGGTCACTGTATAAAAGCTTAATTACTTTACCAATTATCAACTTCAAATAAATTATATTTTCAATAAAAAGTGTGTTTTTTATAAAGTCCACAATTATAAAAAAGTGGGCAAGGCTTTTTTTTGGGTAGAAGTCCGGAATGCGTTTGTGGTGTTGGTTACTATGCTGGTTACTACTCTATATAGTTGTCAATTTTTAGCTTTCTATCATTTGGGATTTTAGAGGAATAAAAACAAAATTTTTTCCTTTCCACCTCCTACCACCATCACCCCTACACCTCTGCCTCCAAAACTTTTATTTATTTTTTCCACTCATACTAACCATTTTTTACGAATGACTTTAGTGTCGTAGAAAATATCTATCAAAGCGACGCGATTAGAGCGGATTGATATCACTGTTACTGGTTGAACTAAAAAACATGCATTTTAATCAGCTATCATCGCGTCGCATCGCTTAACGCGCACGCGTCGCGTTCACGATAATTTTAGCTTTGGTTAGTTAGTGTTAGTTAGGAAGGCTTTACCTGAAACGTGAAAATACAAAGTTTAAGAGTTGCAATTTTTTTTTAATTTTCAGGCCGATCACAATACTTATTAAAAAATAATAAAGGCAATGTCAAAAGAAAAATTGGAGCAAGTCCGAACCACGTTTTTTTTATTAGTAATGCAGTTGTTAATAAGATTTGTAATAATAACAATGGTCTTATTATATATATACAGAAATTAGTCCCAATAGACCCCTAGCAGAGAAAAAAATGCTGAGGTGAGTGTTGTGGGTTAGGCTTTCTTGTGCTGTAAAGCAAATAATTCTATAATAATATTTATTTTTTTTGAGAACCACTAAGTAAGGAAGGATAGCTAAAAGTTGGTGTGAGTTCTGCAGGCTCTTTATAAAAGGACCCAGACTTTTTTCCCCAGATTTTTCGATATTCAACCTCAAAGGAATGTAAAGTAGGTAGTTGTACACGTTTTCACGAATTCCGAAAAATCTTTTAATTCTTATGCGATATTGAATTCGCAATCAATTGCCTAAAAATAATTCAGAGTGTAAGGTGGTTGTGTATGTCGTCACGAATTCCGAAAATTTTTTTTGTCTAATAAAATATCGATGATTTCTCTTAGATCTGTCGACCTATCGAATTAATATTACTTCCGCGGGCCCATTAAATAAGCGCCTAGAATTTTTTTTCCAATTTATCGATATTCAATTTCTAAGGAGTGCAGAGTAGTTGTGCACGTTTTTACGAATTCCGGCCTATTTCTTTGGTTTAATGAGATATCGAATTTAATTTACTTTACGTGTTTAAAACATAATCGCCTAAAAATAATTCCAAGAATTTAAAATATTCAACCAAACAATTTGAAGCAATTTATCTGAAGCCGTTTTTAAAATATCATCGTTTTTCCTCATTACACCCGATTTCATTTTTGAGATGATTAGCGCGACTTTTTTTCCCAACAATGTTGTACTGTTTTTTGATATTTCCAGAACATGATTTAGTAAAGTTCTATTTTTATATACTTACAAAAACCAAACTAATTAAAAATTTACCGAAATCAATAAAAGTTGTTTAATTTAATTTGCCAAACTCTTTGAATATATAGCAACTACCGAAAGCAATAAGTACAATTAATTTATGAATATATGAAGCAAGTTGTTCAAATGTTACCACATTTCGCAATATGTTGGTCCAATGATCAATCAATCGCTCGACTACCTCAGGCAATAGTCGCCGAACAATTAATTGCTGTATAAATTACTCGTGATCTAACGAGCTTTCTATAAAATCGCCTAAAATTCGGTTTCAGAATTTTTTCATAATTAACCCGTTACGAGTTATGTCACCATTTCACCACGCATATTTTTATTAAAATTGAAAAAAAAAATAATAAAAAATTTGTCAACACTTTAAACGCAATTTTATAATTTTTTAAGTGGAAGCGCGGATTGCGTTTAGTGCTAAGACGCTCTACAGGTTATTATGTGACATTATTTTTTGCAAAACAGAATTTACAATCACATAAATTGACTAGATTTACTGGTAAAAAGAAGTCAACTTTTTGGAGTACCGTCTAATACTAGCTTAAGGAATGTACTCTATAACTTTAAAATAATCAATTACAAGCACACGAATTGATATGAATTAAAAGGCAAAGTAACTAAGAATCAATTTGCAGTTATAACATTACGCACTATTTGTGTAGTTGGTGAGCCTTCCGACGCACTAGTACCAGCCAACTAGTAAGCTTTATTAAACAAGTTGCGTCCGCTACCACAGCTTAAAAAAAACTGAAAATTAAAATTAAACAAATATTTTTATTTATTTATTTATTTATCATATTACAATAATTCAATACATGGTATATATTTACAAAAATTATTCAGAGCGCTGGTGACATAGGACCTTCGGCTTCAAATATTTTTAAAATTATGAAAAATACTAAAAATATCCTTCATTGAAAAGAATTTGAGAATCACTGATTTTTTAATTTGCTCGCTTGCATATCAGATGTATATGCAGGTGTGAAGCGGAAACCGAGCCAAATGTCTTCGAACAAATCTCTTGGTATTGTAAATAATTCGCATTTATTTATAGGGGTTCTGAAGTGGGTTCGGGCAGTTAATAGTGGGTTGTATAAGAACTATATGTCTTTACGAAAATCAAGAATAACATAAGAATGTCCGTGTATACAAAAATTTGAGTTAAAAGTTAGTATGCAGACAGACTGACAAAAAGTATTTATTAAAACTTTTTCAATTTCAAAAAAACAGAAAAAATTTGTCCATACAGATTTATTCTTCGTATAGATTACTGTTTTTTTATTATGAATTCAGGGTATTATCCATAGTAAAGTAGAATAGAAAAATTTCATTGATAACAACAAAAATTCCTGTCGACAGTAGCTTCAAGAGTAACTCATATATCTAGGTAATTAGTTAGTGTGTCTATATAAATGTAAACTAGGACAAGTCGGTTAAGATTATATTTTAGCAAGTTGGTATCAGTAAAAATTTTTATATAGTACATCCCGAAACTGAACACGTTCTATAATTTAATCGAGAATGAACTTCGTCGAATCTATATAATTCCACTCTTCTTCAGATTAAGCTGCGAGAACCATGCCTAATAAAGTTAACATTTTCTTCCCTAAAATATTTTATTTTCACATTTAAGGCTTATTACCTATAACTTCAAAATGCAATAACTGATATAAATTAGCCCTTTTTAAGTGCATATTTTCGAATTAAGTGGTAAGCCTTTTCGTGGTTAGGGTCTGCATTCTGGTTTTTATATCTCCCGAACGAGTGGAAGAGATTACGGTGTTTCTATGTCAGCAATGGTTTTTGATAGAAAGTAGAAATATGACACTTATGAGGACGTCCATGGCATGACTTACTACAAACGATAGAATTGTTCAATTTGCTCAATAACTCCAATATCAACCTTTTTGATCAGGGTTGAGTGAAAGACCGCAGCGGTATTAGTGATCTTCGGTACAGGTAAATGTCCTTTTGTTTTACGAAGAATACATGCCTCGTTAGTTTGTTCATTTTCACGGTCTTATTGGGGATTATTTAGCCGAAGCAAGACAATCGTCATTGTCGTCCTTGCATCTTCTCCCAAACGAAATGGAGGTGCAGGCATTCTTAATAGTGGATAAAGTCTACTGCTCTTAGAACTCGACACAGTAAACTTTAAGTATGGTTCAAAGAAGGACTGCCGTGTAAGATCAGGAATTATCTCAGATACACAAAATTATCACCTTTCGGACGCATATGGGACTACGAAGTATCAGTATTACTCAACGTTGTAGTACATATCTTATAAAAATCTGCCAACAGTATGGCCTCAACTTTATTATTTTTGGGGTATTAAGTCCAAAACGCGTTTAATGCTGAGACACGGAGTAGTTTGTTATGCGACTGACAACCTAAAAAATAACGTTCTAAATAGCCTCCCGGTTATTCTTTAGGCTGTCAGTCACATAGTAACCTATACCGCATGTCAGCATAAAACGCAGACTTTTTTCATTTATTTACATTTCTTTATAATTTCAATAAAAACACAGGTGATAAAATATCGACATAGATCTTTAGGGGTTGAATAACAAAAAATTCTGAAACCTATTTTTATGCGATTACATAGAAGGCCCATTAAAGGAAAAAAATCTGCCAATGGTCTGGGCGAAACTTTATTATTTTTCGGGTCAAAGTTCGGGAGCGGTCAAAGTCGGAGTGTATCATGAGTTGCTTCGAGACTATTAGATTTCTTGGAAAATTATTTTTGTTCTTAATATAAAAATATTTAAAATAGAGATTTTTAGCCGATTAAACATTGAAAAAGTCCGTGTAGACTATTCGAATTACAGTATATTATGTACACTAAAAGCCCATAGAAGTAAAAACGAATTTGTTGCCTTATCAGAATTAAGAGATATGACGAATTGTTAAAACGTATACAAACCCATTACTTACACTTCCACTACTTGGGTTTGAATTTCGAAAAAATTGTGAAACAGGATTTTAAACGATTTCATAAGAAGCAACTTGATATCTCATGAGACAAGACGGATTTTGAAAAATTTGTGAAAACGTAAGCAAACCCTTCACACCTCCTTGGTTCTGGAAATTCGAAAAATCGTGAATTGGTTGGCCGTAATAATCAATTTTATATCTCATCAGAACTAAGGGATGACAAAAATTGTGAAAACATATACAAACCCTTGGGGGTTGAATATCCAAAAATTGAGAAATGGGTTTGTAGGCGATTATATAAAAAGTCTGTGGAAATGAAAAGCGATCTAATATCTCATTTAACCTAAGAAATATGTCGAAACTTTGAAAAGCATACAACCCCCTTACACCCATTAGGATTGAATATCTAAAATACTCAAATTGACTTTTTGTCTTTTTTATATAGGAAACCTTGGGAAGTAAAAATAAATTCGATATATCACCAGATATGCAACCTCCTTACACCCACTTGGGGGTTGAATATCCAAAAATCCTGAAAGGAGTTAATAAATAAATATGAAGACAGCACGAGAAAGTAGGAACCAATTCAATTTCTTATCACTTCTAAAAGAAATGACGGAACTCGTGAAAACGTGTTCAACCCGTTTATACCCTCTTAGGGGCTGAAAAAGGAAAAAACCTAAAAGCAAGTTTTAGGCGATTATTACGCAAGCACGTGAAAGTGAAAAGATATTCGATATCTGATAAGACCTGGGGATAAAGTAAAATTCGTGAAAAAGTTTGCAACCCCCTGTGCACCCCCTTAGCAGTCGAATTTTAAAAAATCCTGAAAACGCTTTCTAGGTATTTATATGAAGAAACCGTAGAATAAAAATGAATTCAATATTTGGAAAGACCTAATAGATATGACGAAAACCGTGAAAATATATGCATTCCATTTTCTCTGATAATTTTTTTTCCCCCCTCCGAACGCCAATGCATATTTGAAATTTTTTTTTATCTAAATTAGTTTTCTAGTTGATTTACATAAACGTACTGAGTTTCAACTTTGTAGCATAAGCCGTTCTAAAGATAGGAAAAACACCCCCCACCCCCGTACCATACTACCCCTATAAAAAATTATATTTTTCCAAGATGCTACTAATATAGCTCTATCTAAATACCAAGTTTCAGCTTTATATCATTATAGGTTGTCGAGATATAAAAATCGGGACTTTTTCCTTTTCACAATCCTTCACCCTAACCCTCTACACCCTTATTTCCAAAATTTTGTTTTCTGCTAGGGGTCTATTAGGCCTACTTCTGGCAAAAATTTTTAAGCATCTATCTTACACGGTTCTTGAGATATGAGACGTGATTTTTTAGAAAATTCTTATCCCCTCCACTTTCATGCTCCACCGCCCCCTTCAAAAATTTTGCTTTCAGCAAATTTCCTTTGTGAACCTTTATACATAAACCAAATTTTATTTGTCTCGTGCAATTGGTTCGTAAGATATCGTAATCTAAACTTTTTCACCCCCCACCTCCGTACGCCACTGCTCCCACTCAAATTTTTGTTTCCGATTTATTCTCCTAGTACACCTACAGATATTCATTAAGTTTCAATTTTGTGACATTAATCGTTTAGGAGATATGGATTTTAGAATGTGTCGATCTCACCTTTTTTGCATTTCGGACGCATTATTTTCCCCCCCACTCCCAAACCCCTTCACCTATATCGGCAATTTTTGCAAATGGGTCCACTACTGAAGCTCTATATAAATTCCAAATTTCAGCTTCCTAGCATAAGCGGTTCCTGAGATCTAGAAACCAAAATTTTTCGTCTAAAACACAATGATACAATTTTTCTTTTTTAATTTCATTTCATTAATCCTAAAGGATTTGTCTAAATTCGTGAAAACTTGAACATAACCTTACACCCCCCGGGTGTTTTATATCGAAAAATGCTTAAATTGGTTTTTTTCCGATTATTTTGAAAGCCTTTACAAGTGAAAGCGAATTCGATAACTCATTAGACTTAAGATATATATCGAAATTCATGAAAAGGTACACAACCACTGTACACCCCCTTAGGAGTCGGATATCGAAAAATTTCAAAAAAAGTTTCTATTCCCCTATATAAAGAGCCCGCAAAAGTAAAAATAATTTAATAACTTGACATGCCTAAAAGATATAACGAAATTCGTGAAAATGTGGAAAAAAGCCCTTTTCACTGACATTTTTTAGATTTAACCATTGTGCGTTAATAAAAATTTGAACTTTTTTTGCTCTAATTACTTCTGTAGAACATCTACATATACGTATTAAGTTTCAACTTTCTAGCAAAAGCCGTTTCTGATATATAAAAAACCACCACCGTAGCTTACTACCCCTATCAACAATTTTAAAATTTAAATAAATAATATAACATATTTAACTTATAGGAATTCATTCAGAATATTCAGTTATAGTGACATACGACAAGCAGTATTTAAGGGCACACACTGAATATTTGCTGGTTAAGAGTCGTCGTATGTCTTCCAAGCTACGAGGTGAATCCCCCTAAATGATGATTACGTCTATTAGATTCTATTAGGATAATGTAATTTACATGGTACGCCTTTGTCTTGCGAATTAACCATGAGAAGCGTTTAGCATACGATTACAAGGTAAGCAAGCATCAAACATTTCCCCTAAAATATTGTCAAAGGTCTTGCATTGTCTGTACCTGTTCCTTTCTTTACCCCAAAGAAACCCCTTACGTACTCACGTGATGTAACATATGAAAGTAAATCGTATAATGTGCATGCCGTACAATAAAGTGCCTCAAAGGCAGATAAAAATTTTGTGAAGGATTTTCTGGAGAGCGGAGCTAATTCAATTGGATAATGCTCGACCCTAGACGTCGACTTTTTCCATTATTTTCCAGTGAAACTTAAATACAATCAAGGACGTAAGTTGAAATTGGCAAAAAGGATTTGTATTCTCTCAATACTATTAAATCGGGACAAAGCGAAAACATCTTTTAGATGAGTTTCATTGCGAACGGTAGATCTGAAACTTTTCTTATCCTCATTTCTTTTTTTTTTTTTTTGAATCGTGAAATATAAAATTTACATTCTTCCCGGTTTTATTTAAGTCGGTTCTATTTGCAGCCCAAATAGCATAGGATAGTGGTACGAGCGGTCTACAGCCAATAATAAGACAAAGAATAATACGACCACTCAGAGTCCTTTAGGAATTCCCAGCTTGTTATACGATTTCTTTTGCTACAGCTACCAGTACGACTGAGAAAGCTTTTCGCGGATTCGTTTGTTATTTTAATGAGATTGGATTGCGAAAACTGAAGAAAATATTCATCGAGATTACTTTCCGGTAATTGTATTGTGTTTTATTCGTTAATGTTCAGAAATTAGATTATTTGTAGCTTCTGTGTGGCAGCTTTATTAGTTTCTAGTTTGAATAATCAGAGGACTTATCATGGAATTATCCTAAATACGGTTATACCTCTTGATATTTCCAAAAATTCCTTCATATGTGCGAAACTGGACCAAAATGCATTATTGCGAATTATAACAAGGTTAAATTTGCCACAGTACTTCATGATTAAGGTGTATTCACTGAAGTTCATCTTATATTTAAACCATTGTGGTTGTTAACTGGGATATATTAATTCTAATCAAGGTTGACTGGATTAAGCGCAATTAGAGTTAAGGCCAGGTATTAGTTCATGACGATGAAAAAATGGATTTTTTTTTATTAATTTTCATCCTTAAGTTATTGAGAATACGAGGACAAAGGATATTTTGATTTCGAATGTATTTCACGAGTTACAGACCGATTTGTGGAACGGTGGAACAAACATTAAATACGATTTTTTATAATGTCAAACTTTAAACGCGTTTTTCTCGAAACCACTTTTTCCGGAGCGCGGTACGTTCTACAGCTTCAACGAATGAACCGATTTTAATGAATAAAAGCTTAAAAGAAAGTAAATTAAATTTGGAGAGCCCTAACGTCCAGTTTTTTTTGTTATTGCACATTTTTTTATTTGAGTTTTTAAGCCAAAAAAATAGAGAAAAAGTGGTGTTTTTTTCAAATAGCTACCATTTTAGTCTCAGGGCGTTTTTCCAAAATCGGAAAACGTTAGGGCCCCGCAAATTTACTCTAGTTTCATAAAATTCTTGGATTTTTGGTTTCAGATCACTTAGCAAGGCTGTAGAAGGTACCGCGTGCATCAACTCACTCCGATCGCGGCCTTATGTCATGGGAGCTGGAGCCGCCATTTTGGAATATTTTTTTATGAAAAAATTCACAATTATTCTTCATTTGTACCTCAATAAAAGCCGCTAATAGTTTTTTCCATATAAAGTTATTTTGTATCCAAAAAAAATCCTGAAATTGAGGCATTTTTCGGGCCACTCGACTGATACCTGGTCTTAAGCTAGTATTATACTGTATGCCACGCGGTCAAATATTTGACCATTTCCCTGTCAAATGCTGTCAGATGCTGTCGGATAGTGTAATGGTTAAATGCTGTTTGACAAAATATTTCATTTGACTGTCTGACACCATTTGACAATCAATTTGACCACATTTGACCGTTTACGATTTTTGGAAAAACAAGTCTGTCATATGGGTCAAACAGGAAGTGATATTCGTGAATATTTAGTTTTTGTGGCGATCGGTGAAATAAATAATTAGTTTGAACTACTTCTGTCTTTCCTCCTGTAAATACGACATCATAATTACTGCAATGCACTTTTTTTTTGTTAATTTTTAATACTTGCACCAACAACGACAAACATTAATCCAATACCATTTCTTATTACACTCCTATTTTTTGTTGAATCCAGTTACGTCTCATAAATTAATCTGAACAGAGTTGTAAACTCGAGAATTTGGTGCTTGGAGTGGCTGGCAAACACCAATAATCACCAATAGATCTGACCTGATGGCGTTTGACCGTTTGAAAACGAGGAGAACATTTGACGATGGTGACAAATGTGTCAGATAGTGTAATATCGCAATCGGGCAGCGCGCCAAATGGATATTTGACATCAAATTCGGTCAAATTTGTATGGCCAAATATTTGACCGTGTGACATACAGTGGAATACAAGCTTTAGAACTGAAGTGTTTCTGAAATTAATAAGTACAACCTGCGATTAGAATTAATATATCCTAGTGAAAACCGAATTGGCTTAAATACGATCTTAAGAAATTTTTTTCCAAAATGTTGTAGCATCCCTTCTAAATATCCAGAAAATGGTAAGCAAATTTGTCCCCCATGTTGTGTGTGTGATATTTTTCCATATACAAGTGTCCTGTGTTCTCCGAAAGAAATTTATCTAATTTTTTTAAATCAAGAGAAAACTGATATGACAAAGAAATTACAATGAATTTAATTTTTTTTATCAATCCCTAATTTTCGTTTGATCTTCAAAATATGCGCTTGAAATGATTTTAAACCAAAAAGTTAAAGTTGAAAAGTTAAAGTTAAAGTAATCAAAACTTTGCCACCAACTAAAGTCATACAAAATTTGAATTGTATTAAAATAAAAATAAATAAAAAAAATAATAAAATAAATACAGATTCTAAATTATAGTGGTATCGTTTCTTCGAAGGATATATGACAAGGTAAAGGTTGTTGCAAATTCGAATTTCGTTAAAAAAAATTGGTGTTTCAGACTATAGCGTTGTCATGCGTACAGCAGTATGACAGGTAGCTGCGCAGTCACTGTTGCAACCGCTGTTGGCTATGGCTGACTCCTACCGCTTTTACTGCCGCTATGTTGCTGAAGCAATTCTAGTTGAAGGTGGAGTTCTAGAGAACGCGATGCGCGAGCGTGAAGCGAAGCGACGCGATGATAGCTGACTAGAATGTAACCAGTTAAAGTGATATTGAATCATATCGCGCAACGATTTACAATTTTCTAATTTTGTCACGCGTGTAAAACGATTTTGACAATGAAGCAAGTTTCGTTTCAGATTTTTTAAAAAATTGAAAAAATGAGGCAGTACGTTCGCAGGTTAATAACAAAAATTTTAGTGTTTGTGTATAATATTTGACAGTTGTGACAAGTGATTCAACACGCTTACTATACTGTACAAGACAATTGAAGACAAGTTTGAAAAAAATTTGCCAGCAGTGTGGAAGCAACTTTATTATTTTTTCCCCAAAAGTTTGTAATGCATTAATGCTAAGATGTGGTGAGTAGCTCGACGAAAATGATAAATTTGACACAAGCAGAGTAACATTAGACTAGAATTGAATTTTTCATTGAAGAACTAAATGTTTAGGAACTTTTAGGTTGTTTTTCGGCGTCAAAGGGGTCTAATTTTAAGTCCACTACATAAAACCCGTCTTGAAAAATTGCTGCCCTGGCCATCTGTTTGAAATTTGGAAAACCTTCACTGGAAAAGCCGGTCCGTGAAAATATATGCATTCCATTTTCACTGATAATTTTGTTTGCCCTCTCTTCCGAACGCAAATGGATATTTGAAATTTTGTTTAATCTATAATACTTTTCTTGTTGATTTACATATACTTACCGAGTTTCAACTTTGTAGCATAAGCCGTTCTATAGTTAGGAAAAACACCCTCCACTCCCGTACCATACCACACTTTTTATATTTTTCCAAGAACATACTGCTATAGCTCTATCTCAATACCAAGTTTCAGCTTTATATCATTATAGGTTTTTGAGATATAAAAATCTAAACCTTTTCCTTTTCACCCTCCCCCACCATCACCCTCTACACCCTCACCACCAAAACTTTTTTTGTGCCAGGGTTTTATTAGGCCCACTTCTGGTAAAAATTTTGACCATCTATCTTACACTGTTCTTGAGATACCTTTCACCCATATTGAAGCACTATATAAATTCCAAGTTTCAGCCTCCTAGCATAAGCCAAAATTTTCCGTCTAAAACGCTTTCCCCTCCTCTCTCACACCCCCACCCCTCAAAAGATGTCGACTTAAAGGGGAATACTCAGTCTACCCACGAAAAAAAATGCAACTAAATAACTCAGGGTTTAGGTGCTACGAGCCTTGAAACAATTTTGCGTACACCGGTAGACGTACGGCGGACAGACGGACTGACATTTTTTTTTTGCTTTTTTCATGTCTACTAGTCATGAAACGTAACAAAAAAAATTTTGAGGGTAGCAAATTTTTGTCCTGGTGAAGAATGATCTTTCGTCGGAATGATCTTTCCTTATTTCAGCGAAGCCTTTCGGCAACCAAATGATAGAGTACCATTCAGAATTGACTGTTCTACGCTACGCTAAAGGCACAGTTACCACATGACCATTTATACCGAAAAAAACAGGTCACCATTTGCTTCGAAGTGCTCTTAGCACAAACAACTTTTGTTGGATTTTGGCTCATCCTGGAGACTGAAACCACTTTTTTCGGTGAGTTAAAATTTCGCTATCACTGTAAACGATACAAACAGCGTCTGTATGAGAAAACGTTTTGAGTACGCCTACCGTCAAAAATGTCAAATTTTGGCAAAGTCAGATCACACCTAGCAACATTCTCAATACATAATTAGCAACCCTCGTAATCATCAGCGTCAATTTTGAAATGAGATCTATGGAACCTTTTATGAAGAAACAGAAATTAAATAATAATCATTATTATAGACAAAAACTATCTGGCCTCCATGTCTGTTTACTTCTCAGAAAACTTAAACAATTTTTAAACAAAAATTTGTCATGTTCTGTAAAAGCGTGTAACATCCCCTATTTCTCTAAATTTGTCCATTTGTAGTGACCGAAATATTTGCTATGACTTAGACTCTACTCCAACACACTATCAAAGCCTTTCGAATTTAATAAAAATTTATGGTTTGCAATACTTTCACTTACAATGCCCCTCTGATGGAAACATAGTGAAATTTTTGTCCATATGAGGAAGGATATTTCGGAACGATGTCATCTGGGTCGAGCTCTATATCCCGAATGTGGTGTAAACGATAGCAAACTTTAGCAACAGTAAATTTTAATAAATGTCACCGTAACGTATCCAAAAATCCAATAAAATTAATTAATCGCCGATGGTTAATCACACTTAATTAGATGATGTGGTTTTCTGTGTGTCGGCGTTGTTATAATTCCTTCCAGAAAAAAACATGAACTTGTCCCAGTGACATACAACGCTAATATCATGTACTTGTAGTTTATGGCGACCATCCATTTTACAAGGTTTTCAATAAAGCTTACACGAATGAGAAGATGAATGAGATCTTATACACGGTGTAGGCTGTGGGCTCCCCCTTAGTGTGACAGCAATTTCTGGTGTTTCCCTGACATTAGTGTTGTGTTTTGTGTGTATTAACGAATTTCATTAGTTAGTAATGCGTTATTTTAGCTCATGATGTTGTTATTTTAGGCTTTGGAAGTTCAAACCTTACCCCAATTCCTATAGACCCATGAAGAGATATTCTGCCCCATTCAGCGCAGTATACTGTGTGGATATATTCGGAACGCAGTGTCCATGTATCAAGTGCGATAGAAACCAAAAATACATCACTCGAGTTAAGGTGTAGATAAAAAGATTATCTCGAGTATTCAGGGTTTGAAGATTTGTTTCGGAGTTAGGAAAATCGGAATTTTCCGATTTTTAGTTTCTGTTCTTTTACTAAGCTAACGGTATATAATTTAATAGAATCGGAAAAACGAAGGAGAAAATCACATAGGTTTCTCCTGTTTCTTTATCGGTTATTCAAAAAGAACGTGGTGAAATAAAGTCTGAACTGGCGGTAGTAATAAATGTTTTGCGAATTTAATAGCTTTTAAAGTATCTCCAAGGATCGATCAAATATCATACTTATAAAATTAATTTTCCAATTTACAACAAAATTAATTTCGAATCGAATCCATCAATAAACCACAGGACCAGAATACGAACAGCTTTGTGTTTCATCAACATCTCGTCGTACTCAAATGTTCTTTGAAATGCAAATCGTAATTTAATTTATAATTATGGGCTACTCTATAATGTGGAAAGTGTGTCTGTGTCTGTATGTTATGCTTAACTTAACGCATTGTTCTTTTGCCTCCATCCCCATGAATACACCATGAAGGGCATTATGCCATTCATACATGCAGTGCGTGCGGTAAGCCAAACTTCCCCAATGCTAACCATTTGCGGTCTCAGTTATATTTGAGCTTAATTAAGAGTAATTGTCTCTGGCAACCCCAGGCCCAATAGTACACTATGCTGATTTGTATTCAGGGAAAATGTTCAACCCGGTTTGAAAGTTGATTATTTTGCTTGGTCCTATTCCCATATTAACCGGAGGTCCTTCTACAGGAGTTGATATCGGGATGAAGATTTTCTACAATCATGTTTTTTGAGATATTGTCCCATGCGAGATATTAGTGAAATCGTAAAGGGGACAACGTAATGAGCGCAATATATGCGACAATGGCATATGTGAAAATGTCTGGTAAAATTAGCTACTAATTGTGCTAATCTAACTAAAAGCATAGTAATGTATTGGAGTTCACACATCTGTGATATACGAGTATATTTAGGTAGCTAGAAGAAGCCTTTAAGGTCTTTCTGTGATAATTCTGGATCCACTTTCGTTTCTATCGCACTAAAAGGTATGAACTTTAGCGGAAAGTTCGGACATTTGGGTTGACAAAACCTTTTCACATTTTAAAGTATCTGCTAACATAGGCACCGTGAATTAAGGTCAATGGCAATAATGTTTATTTCCATACCGAAAAGGAATTAAAGTCCATCAACATTAGCTCCATTAAAATGATAAATGAGATCAATTCAGAAATGAAAGCGACATCCTTTGGCACCAATTCTATAGGGGAAATGGAATATGGTCCGGATGCATTGATTTCAGATATATCTTTAAATATGTTTGCTAAGGGTAGGTCCAAACGAAGCCGAAGGTTGAAACGAAAATGTGGATTTGCGGTGCAGCGCCCGCGATTAGTACGAGAAGCAGGGTTAGTATCCGCTGACTGATTGAAAGCCACGCAAACTTGATATAAGTATTCCTTAAATACCGTGATCTGATCTTCCTTGAAGTATACGTACCTTGTGGAAGTGGCGGGGATAAGACTCTTGTGCTAAATAAAGATTGAGAAACCGGATATCAAATGAATAGCCAGCAAAACCGGTGCATATCAGGAAGTAATCTAACGGACCGGTTGGTAGTTGAATTCACGGCTTAGCTGGGATAACTCCAACTGAAGTCTTCATCCGTGTCTATTATAATCATAGGTCTGCTCCTCCATTATAAGGGTTGGGCGAAGCGCTTACAATAAACACAGAAAAATACGAAATCAGCTAGACAGCTTTGGATCGAACGAACTCAGCTGCAACGACTTTAGCAATGAAATTTGATCTACTCTTTTCCAGAGGCCAAACGCCTTTGTGTAAGTCGAAAAAAGATGCAAGATACAAGATAATTTTGGTTCGTACAACTTCCTTGAATCGGGTCTCTTCAAGAAAGGAACCACTAGCGCCAACGACCCTTCTCTGGTTTGGCCGGATAAGGACCCGTTCGTCCCCTTTTGTACAAGGTGGTTCGTTTAACTGTTTTCCAGCGGAAAGAACCATAATATGATACAAGATACAAGATACCAGATACAAGATACAAGATACAAGATACAAGATACCAGATACAAGATACAAGATAAAAGATAAAAGATAAAAGATAAAAGATAAAAGATAAAAGATAAAAGATAAAAGATAAAAGATAAAAGATAAAAGATAAAAGATAAAAGATAAAAGATAAAAGATAAAAGATAAAAGATAAAAGATACAAGATACAAGATACAAGATACAAGATACCAGATACAAGATACAAGATACAAGATACAAGATACCAGATACAAGATACAAGATAAAAGATAAAAGATAAAAGATAAAAGATAAAAGATAAAAGATAAAAGATAAAAGATAAAAGATAAAAGATAAAAGATAAAAGATAAAAGATAAAAGATAAAAGATAAAAGATAAAAGATAAAAGATAAAAGATAAAAGATAAAAGATAAAAGATAAAAGATAAAAGATAAAAGATACAAGATACAAGATACAAGATACAAGATACAAGATACAAGATACAAGATACAAGATACAAGATACAAGATACAGGATACATGATACAAGATACAAGATACAAGATACAAGATGGTATGGTATGGTGTGTGCGGTGGTGATGTTGTCATCCTCCTTCACATAGACGTTAGTGTTCGTCCGTTGAGCTCCCCATAAGAGTATGATAACTCGTGTCTATGTTACATAGCTTTCCCGTATCGATATCACCAAGGTCATCGAAGAAATATGCGCCTAGGTTCCGTCTTCTCGGTCTTGATAGAGCCGGACATTCGCATAGGACGTGGAAGATTGACTCTTCCACTTCTGGGTCACCGCAGCTACGACAAAGAACATTTGCCTCGGCACCCAGTCGTCTAGCGTGTCTACCGTTCAGGCAGTGCCCTGTGAGCATTCCGATTAGTGTGCTAGCACCTTTCCTGATCAGGCTCAGGATGTACCTACTTTTCCCGTGATCATATTCAGGCAAAGAGCTCTTGATATTGAGCACGTATTTAGGTTTGACCATCTATAGCCTGCCCACACTCACTGCAAGCATAGTGAGTCGATAGACTGTTTTATGGATCCGATGGGAACGGCAACGTGCTGTTCTCCCACTGGAGCCTGCTCGAGCAAGTTCATCAGCTAGCTCGTTCCCCTGGATTCCACAGTGGCCTCGCACCCAGCAGAGGGTGATATTGTGCCGTGTGCCGATGGAGTTAAGAACTCCCCAACATCGTCTAACTAGTTTCGATCGTGTTGTGAACGAACTAAGGGCTTTGATAGCCGCTTGGCAGTCAATGCAAATAGTGATGTCTTTCGTTGCATTCACCTATGCTTCGATAATTTTCCAAGCCGGAAGTACTGCAAAGATTTCTGCTTGAAATACAGTGGCATGATCTGGTAGCCTGTAGGACTCGCGAATCTCGAGTTCCTGTGCGAATACCCCCGCGCCTGTGCCAGATGTCATTTTCGAACAGTCGGGGAATATACGAATGGTTCTGTTTTTAGGTAGCGTTCTTCATTCTAGTCGTCCCTGTGTGAGATTTTAACGGAAAATTCCCTACTAAAGCATGTTTCTGGCAGAATGTAGTCTGTTTCCCTATTGATGTTACACTCCGAGAAGTCAGTGAGTATGGTACTGTGACCAGCAGGTCTAGTTCTCCAGTAACCTAACTCTTTGAGTCTAAGAGCACTTGCTTTTGATGTATGTATCCATTGGCAGCAGATGGAGAATAGTTTCCAGTGCTGCCGTGGGTGTGGTTCTGAGGGCACTAGTAACTCCAATGCATGCTAGTCGCCGTACTTTTGTCAGCTTGCTTAGATATGAGGACTTTCTAGTCGCGTCCCACCACACTAGAGCGCCATAGGTTAAGAAGATACAAGATAGAAGATACAAGATACAAGGAACAAAATATAAGATACAAGATACAAGATTTAAGATACAAGATACAACATACAACATACAAAGAGGCCCGTGCGGAGGATATCGTCAACTGGAGGGGTTTTTCGAACACGTGGAAATAACTGCTGACATTCACAGCTTGAAATTCATCAATGCTCAAACATTTTCTATGAAATTTGAATCTAATGAATGTGACGGTCAATGCAGTTCGTCCCTGCAAGAACGCGGTAATTAAATTCACTATCCTACACTCTCCATCCGGCTTCGAAAAAGTTTTATTTGATGTTCTGCGTCATAAGATTTTCCAATAGGTATGCATCGTGGTTAATTTAGTAGTCCTGACTGGTATATTCACTGGTAGTATTTCAGGTAATTTAGTAGTGACTATCTGGTATCGTTAACGAGGAATGAAAAAGACGGCAATATTGAAGGAAGAGATGGAGTCTCGAACGCATACATAAAGTGGAATTTGTTTCGAGATAATGAAAAGATACACCGCTACCACGAAGCTCACTGGTAAAATTCTTGCCTATTTCTACGCAATACAAAGCCAACTTCAATGATTTGGATCGTTGTCATTTTATTATATCAGATTTTAATTTTTCCTTATAAACCATCTTTGGACTGATGGTAGTAAAGCATACTGATGTAATTTGACTATTTTAGACGCATTCAAATTCTCTGTAAAAATGTAAAAAGTGTCAACTCTCTGTTTGGCGAATAAGCTTCAAACCATGGTCCATTACTGTATGTTTAGCAGTCCGCTGGATAATTTTTTTCGCACCCTTCCGAACGCCAATGGAAATTTCAATTTTTTTTCAATCAACATTACTTTTCTAGTTGATTTACATATAGATACCGAGTTTCAACTTTATGGCATAATCCGTTCTATAGTTAGGAAAAACACCACCCACCCTCGTACCATACTACCCCTATAAAAAATTATATTTGCATATTTGATTATTGGTTCTCGAGATATAAAAATCGGAATTTTTCTTTTTCACCCTCCCCCACCCTCACTCTCTACATCCTCACAGCCAAAATTTTTTTTTTCTGCTAGGGGTCTATTAGGACTAATACTCGTAAAAATTCTAAACATCTACCTTACACTGTTCTTGAGATATGAGAAGTGATTTTTTAGAAAAATTCTTATCCCCTCCACTTCCATGCTCCACCGCCGCCTTAAAAAATTTTACTTTCAGCCAACTTTATTTGTCAATCTTAATACAGAAACCGCATTTTATTTTTCTAGTGCAATTGGTTCGTGAGATATCGTAATCTAAAGTTTTTCACCCTCCACCTTCGTACGCCACTGCTTCCTCTCAAAAATTTGTTTTCGATCAGTTTTCCTAGTATACGAGTACCTACATATGTCCATTAAGTTTTAATTTCGTGACATTAACCGTTTAGAAGATATGGACTTTAGAATATCTCGATCTCGGCTTTCGAGCGTTTCGGACGCATTATTATTCCCACATCCCTTCACACATATGAACAATTTTTTTGTAAATAGTAATATCGAAGCTCTGTATAAATTCCAAGTTGCAGCCTTCTAGCGTAAGCGGTTACTCAGATCTAGAAACCAAAATTTTCCGTCTAAAACGCTTCTCCTCCCCCACCTCCCCCCACCTCCCCGCACCACACCCTCACACCCCACCACTCAAAAATTGGCCACTTGAAGGGGCCTGCTCAGTCTACCAACAAAAAAAATTCAACTTAATAGCTCAAAGAGTTTGAGAGCTATAAGCTTTTAAACATTTTGCGTACGGCGGACGGCGTACAGCGGCGGCGTACAGACGGACTGAAATTTTTTTCTTAAAAAAAAACTATTGTTGTCAGGGTAATGACGACATAACTTGTTTTATAACTTGTTTTATCTGAAAAGTGTTCATCCCATTTCCATACTGTTGCCCAACATTCGATAGAATTTTGTTTTGGGGGGATATTTTGTAACTATTTACAGAAGCAATTCTAGTTCCTCTTGATTATTGTTACCACATTTTAATATTTACTCCCTTTTCTTCGCGCCAATGATATTCCACGAAAACTTTCACAATTATACCCCTATCCCGACGGAGGATTCAGCAAAATACCCCCATTTACTCGACATTTTGCAAACAAATTAACTTTGCATCCAATCATTTCGGGGACTTGCTATAACAAATCTTACGGCAAGCAATAAATCACAATCCCCGAGTTTATTAGGCAAACGCTGAATAAGGTCCTATTGACAGACTGAGTTTCAACTCTCCAAGGTATAGGCGTGAGCTAATTAAATAAATCAACACTCTCGCTGACTGAGCGTGATACCTTCGTTTCAGGCTTATTCCAACTTACATGGACGTAAAAAAAAAATTCGCAGGACATGAAGAAGGGAACAAGGAGACCGAGGGATGGACAAACAGATAAATTTCAAAGTAAATATCAAACGACAAACAGAAATTTGTAGGCTTCGCCAAATACTTGGAAACAATACTCCTGCCATCAGGGACATGACATTGCATCCCCTTCACCCTCCTCCGAACCGAAAGGACGATGAACGCTCTTATTCGGCTCTGTGTATAGCGGCAGAAATAATGAAAAACGAGACGCCATTTTTGGGGTGGAAATCGTTGGAAAATGGAGACTGGATCTTTTATGCGGAACAAGTATTATTTTGATTAAGAACCCTCGACAGAAATCGGAGTAAATTAATTTTATCGGATAATATCGTGTGGCAATTAGAAACCCTAGACGCTCAAAAGCTGATAGCTAAGATTTAAAGTTGAAATATTTTTGATTCCGGAGTAATGACCATCTGGATATAACGAGACCATAGTCCAGAAGCGATTCTATCAACGAAGCCCTTAGAAAGGACTTTTCGAACAAAAACCAAGCGGTTCTGTGGACGAAGCCCTTAGAAAGGACTTTTCGAACAAAAAAACATTTAATTTATAACCTCTTTACTATCCTTTCGGGAACTAAAATCAGTTTCTAGGCCATTACATAAAAACCCCATACAAGTAAAAACCAATTTGCTACCAGACCTAAGAGATATAATGAAATTCGTGAAAACTTATACAACCACATTACATCCACTTGCTGGCCGAATTTCATGAAAAGCGTGGAAAATATAAAACCAATTTGATAACTCATCGAACCTAAGAGATATTCCAAAATTCGTGAAAACGTGTGCAACCCCTTTACACTCCCTGTGGAGTTGAATTTCGAAAAATCGTGTTTTTAGGCGATGACATGAAATACCCGTAGAAGTGAAAAACCAATTTAACGTCTCTTCAGACCTAAGATATGGCGAGAATTATAAAAACATATGAGTATCAAAAACCCTGAAAGCAATTTTTAGGTGATTATATAGAAAGCCTGATGAAGGAAGACCCAACTCGATGTCTTATCAGTCCCGCCTTGTACTACAAGGCGAAATTCGTGAAAATGTAACTCCTTCAGGGGTTGAATGAACAAAAAATTGTAAAAACACTTTCTGAGCATTTATCCAAGGAACGCGTAGAAAAAAATGAATGCAACATTTTAGAAGAACTAAGAGATATCACGAAATTCGTGGAACCCTAAAGCACATCTTGTGCAGTTGCCGAGCTCTTAATAGAAGATTATTGAAGGGTCTTTGAGCACCTACTTTTTCACTACTTAAGGGGGTCATCCCGTGTGAAGGCTCTTTTTTTTACGCTTTTTTGGGAAATTTGTTTTCGAGAAGTAAATAAAGATACAAGCGTGAAATTTTTACCCCATATTTCTGCACATTTTGAGCACACCCTACAATTTTTTCAGTCCGAAATTGTCGCTCATTGCTGAGATATACGGCAACTTAGCCACTCATTTTCAAAAAACCTTTTTTTCGGTAGACACGATTACGGCCGTTCTGCTTATATCAAACGAAAAAATCAAACGGCATTTTAATCTGTGAAGTTGGAACTAGTTTCGGAACTAGGATTATCAAAAAATATTGAACAGTTAATTTTTGGCAACTTGTTGAACTTTTTATCGTCAATTTTGGTGTTTTTTTACGACTTCTTCAGGTCAACAAAAAAAACGGCTTGATGAATCACAATTATTCTCTTTAGTTTGGAAACTGTCTACAAGAGTACTGAATAAGTTCACCAAATTTCAAAGGAATTCGTTTAATAGATTTCAAGATATCGTGTCTACCGATTTGGAAAATACCATTTTGAAAAAACCCGACTAAACTTACCATTATATTTGAAATAACAAAGGAGTTTAGAGAATATAACGGAATGTAACTTCCGAACGGAATATCACTTTACCCACATATTCTATACTATATTTGGATGCAATTTATGGAAAAAAAAAATGAATTTTTTGAATCAGTCACACAGGATGACCCCCTTAAAGAATACGCGCATACAGGGGGAAAGAGGGGCAGTGGCGGTCATAGCGGGGGGGCAATAGAGCCATGCCCCCCCCCCCCCAATTTTTCAACTAACGTTGATTTATGTTATCTCATCTGCTTAAAAGAAAAAATATATTAGACTATTAGATACACTTATTAAAGTAGGTATACTCGTATTGTGTCCACTATGTAATTAAATCTGATTTCCCCTAATGTCTTTCTTTAATCCTTCTTTTGTCTCCTAATCGAAAATAAGACTACTACTTTAAAATATTTCAATGGAAAAGTGATTAAATTTCGAATATAAATATACTTCAAACGAACACGATACTATTGAATCGGCAGCATTGATTTGGAACAGGTAGCACCTTTATTTTCACAAAAACCAGTCCCGGAGTAGATTTCAAATTTATTGATATGTATGGGTAATCCAGTATATCTTCATAGTTTTGTCGAAATCACTAGATTTCTGCAAATTCAGTTTGAAATCTGGTATTGTAACTTAGCTATGATGTAATTAAGAGTATTTTCAGTAACTACTAAATACTACTCCATATATTAATTTTTTGAATATTGATTAACATCCAAAGATTTAAAACTCGATGTGGCGCAATGTCAAGATTTCGATAAGATTCTATTAAATTCCCAAATTTGAATGAATTTGAAATCTAATCGTGTCAAAAGAGTAGTTCAAAAGCTTTTCAAATCAAACCTGAACAGTCGGGTAGCAAAATTTGTTTCTGAATAATTTTACTTTATTATTTCAATAATACAGTATTGTTATCGATTTTTAAAAAAAAAAAGTTTGCTACCCTCAAAATTTTTTTTTTTACGTCTAGACACGAGTAGACACGGAAAAAGCAAAAAAAAATTTCAGTCCGTCTGTCCGCCGTACGCCGTACGTCTACCGGTGTACGCAAATTGTTTGAAGGCTCGTAGCACCCAAACCCTTTGAACTATTTAGTTGAATTTTTTTTCGTGGCTAGAGTGGGCAGTCCCCTTAAAGTGGGCAAATTTGGAGGGGTGGGGGTGTGAGGGGGGAGGAGGGGGAATTGTTTTAGACGGAAAATTTTAGTTTCTAGATCTCAGCAACCGCTTATGCTAGGAGGCTGAAATTTGGAATCTATATAGAGCTTCAGTAGTGGACCCATTTGCAAAAAAATTGCCGATATACGTGAAGGGGTTTGGGAGTGGGGGGAAAAAGAATGCGTCCAAAACGCAAAAAAGGTGAGATCGATACTTTCTAAAATCCATATCTCCTAAACGGTTAATGTCACATAATTGAAACTTAATAAATATCTATAGGTATACTAGGAGAATAGATCGGAAACAAAAATTTGAGTAGGGGCAGTGGCGTGCGGGGGTGGGGGGTGAAAAACTTTAGATTACGATATCTCACGAACCAATTGCACTAGACAAATAAAATTTGGTTCGTGTATAAAGGTTCACAAATGAAGTTTGCTGAAGGAAAAATTTTTCAAGGGGGCGGTGGAGCATGAAAATGGAGGGGATAAGAATTTTTCTAAAAAATCACGTCTCATATCTCAAGAACCGTGTAAGATAGATGCTTATAATTTTTACCAGAAGTAGACCTAATAGACCCCTAGCAGAAAACAAAATTTTGGAAATAAGGGTGTAGAGGGTGAGGGTGGGGGAGGGTGAAAAGGAAAAGGTTCCGATTTTAATATCTCGACAACCTATAATGATATAAAGCTGAAACTTGATATTTAGATAGAGCTACATTAGTAGCATCTTGGAAAAATATAATTTCTTATAAGGGTAGTATGGTTCGGGGGTGGGGGGTGTTTTTCCTATCTTTAGAACGGCTTATGCTGCAAAGTTGAAACTCGGTACGTTTATGTAAAGCAACTAGAAAACTAATTTAGATAAAAAAAAAATTCAAATATCCATTGGCGTTCGGAGGGGGGGCAAAAAAAATGATCAGTGGAAATAGAATGCATATATTTTCACGGTTTTCGTCATATCTATTAGGTCTTCCCAAATATTGAATTCATTTTTATTCTACGGTTTCTTCATATAAATACCTAGAAAGTGTTTTCAGGATTTTTTAAAATTCGACCCCTAAGGGGATGCAAAGTGGGTTGTAAACTTTTTCACGAATTCTACTATATCCCAGGTCTTATCAGATATCGAATATCTTTTCACTTTCACGTGCTTGCGTAATAATCGCTTAAAACTTGTTTTTAAGTTTTTTCCTTTTTCAGCCCCTAAGAGGGTATAAACGGGTTGAACACGTTTTCACGAGTTCCATCATTTCTTTTAGAAGTGATAAGAAATTGAATTGGTTCCTACTTTCTCGTGCCGTCTTCATATTTATTTATTAACTCCTTTCAGAATTTTTGGATATTTAACTTCCAAGTGGGTGCAAGGAGGTTGCATATTTGGTGATATATCGAATTCACTTTTACTTCCCAAGGTTTCCTATATAAAAAAGACAAAAAATCAATTTCAGTATTTTAGATATTCAATCCTTATGGGTGTAAGGGGGTTGTATGCTTTTCAAAGTTTCGACATATTTCTTAGGTTCGATGAGATATTAGATCGCTTTTCATTTCCACAGACTTTTTATATAATCGCCTACAAACCCATTTCTCAATTTTTCGATATTCAACCCCCAAGGGTTTGTATATGTTTTCACAATTTTTGCCAGCCCTTAGTTCTGATGAGATATAACGGCCAACCAATTCACGATTTTTCGAATTTCCAGAACCAATTAGGTGTGAAAGGTTTGCTTACGTTTTCAAAAATTTTTCAAAATCCGTCTTGTCTCATGAGATATCAAGTTGCTTCTTATGAAATCGTTTAAAATCCTGTTTCACAAGTTTTTCGAAATTCAAACCCCAAGTGGAAGTAATGGGTTTATATACGTTTTAACAATATTTTTAACATATCTCTTAATTCTGATAAGGCAACAAATTCGTTTTTGCTTCTATGGGCTTTTAGTGTACATAATATACTGAAATTCGAATAGTCTACACGGACTTTTTCAATGTTTAATCGGCTAAAAATCTCTATTTTAAATATTTTTATATTAAGAACAAAAATAATTTTCCAAGAAATCTAATAATCTCGAAGCAACTCATGATACACTCCGACTTTGACCGCTCCCGAACTTTGACCCGAAAAATAATAAAGTTTCGCCCAGACCATTGGCAGATTTTTATTTTTTTAACGTCTTGATTGGGATAAAATTTAAAACAAGTAGTTCTTACACTAATTAGGACCATTACATTGGGTAGAATCGCGATTGAAATCTTTCGGGACAGATTCACCATACAAATAATAGCCACCTAGTGTACAGCCCTAAAATTGTCTTTCATTCATCACAATTGCCTGTACAAAATATTAAAATATTTGAAATTACTTGTAAATTAAAAAATACTTTATTATTAAAATAATAAAGTAATTTAACATCATAGTCATGATCAAACAAATGTTTCAGAGCGTTGTACACGCTTTTCAAGTTTTTAAAATCTATTTGCCAAAACCTTGCGATGTAAATCAGCTATAAGAGACTGATCGTGAAGTTATTATAATTTAAAATAGTATTAGAGAATTTTCGGGCTTTTTTTAAGTTTTGAATATTTGAATATTTGATCATTTCTTTGTATCCGGCCTGAAGTCTTTGGATTTTACGATACAGGCATCAGATTTCAATGCCAAATCTTCGGTTTCATCAAATATGTATGTAATTTAAACTATTAAAAATTGAATACACTACTTTTCTAGTTGTCTTAAAAACTGCTGGTTTACATTGATTAAATATAGATCAGAATTGACAAAATTGCGAGATTTTGATAAAACTAAGCAAAATATTCTAGATTTCTTATACATTTGAGAGATTTTAAAGTAATTTTGGACTTCTAAATTTTGTCGAAAATGAGATCGAATTCTACTGAAAGCGAACAGCCTTGAAACTTTTTTTTCACCAAGCTTTGGAATCAAATAATTTTATTTTTTAGTTTCTGCTTATGCTATTAAATTTTTCATTGCTTAAAAACTTACAATAATACAATACAGATTCAAATTTTTGGCACCATATAGTCAGCTGTTAAGGATCAGAAGGATGTTAGTAACATTAGTACACTTTATTAAAAAAAAGAATTGCTCAATTACGAAATGGTTAAAATTAAATATGTTTCACGAGTTGAAGAGACCGTAGGGTCTGAGCATTCCATTATCTAATATTTCAAAATATAAAAATGTAATATGAAACAATAAAGAAGCTAATCTAATCTAAAAAAAGAAAAAATTAAATGTGAATAACTTCGAAAGTTTTTGAGCTAGAGCGATAAATTTACCCTACTAACCCTATTTCTTCTTAGCATTTACAACAGCACTAATTTGTTAAAAGACTTTTGTATAGAATCCTAAAACAGTATCTTCTTTACACTCTGTTTTCCAGTTTTGATTCTTTCAAAATAAGAGTAACTATGTACAGGGTGGGCCATCTATTGGTTTCTTTTTAAATCATAGGTTATCTTGACACTGAAAGCTGTTTCCCGCTCGAAATCTTGACAGAAAGTCAGTATCATACCTCCGTGGAACGAAATGAGTCGCTTTACGCTTGATCAACGTTGGGAAATATTGAAAACTTATATCCAAAGTGAGTGCTGTGTAGCTCAAACAGTGCGTTTTTTGAAAAGAAGTTTTGCCCGAAATGAAGCACCCACCGCGCCTGCTGTACGCAAGTTTGTGTAAAAAAGTTCATGAGACTGGCATGCTAGTGGACAACACTCATGGCCCCCGTCGTCGTACGGTGTGCACTAGACTAGAATGTGGCTGCTATAGCCGAGAGTGTGAAACTCACTCCACGAACATTAACTCGCCGTCGATCTCAACAGCTCAACATTTCACGCACTAGCCTGAGGAGAATTCTGCACAAAGATCTCGGATTATTCGCTTACAAGGTCCAATTGACTCAGCAATTGAAGGTACACGACCGTCCGCTTCGTTATCGCTTCGCAATTTGGGCCTTAGAGCAGATTGAATTGGACAACGATTTTGGGCGAAAAATCATCTTTTCTGACGAGGCGCATTTTCATCTCGGCGGCTACGTTAACAAACCGAATTTCCACATCTGGGGCTCGGAAAACCCGCACGTTATTGTCGAGAAGCCAATGCATCCACAGAGAGTGACAGTTTGGTGCGGATTGTGGAGTGGTGGCATCATTGGACCATTTTTCTTCGAAAATGAGGCTGGGAACAACGTTTCGGTCAACGGTGAACGTTACAGAGTCATGTTATCCGATTTTTTTTTCTGAAATTGAAGACATGGATTTGGACAATTCTGGTTCATGCAGGATGGCGCGCCATGCCACACAGACCACACCACAATCGATCTTTTACGCACCAAATTCCCAAATCGTGTTATCAGCCGTCTTGGCGATGTCAATTGGCCGCCTCGGAGCTGCGATTTGACCCCTTTGGATTTTTTTTTGTGGGGAACCGTGAAGGACCGATGTTATGCCAACAATCCAGAAACGATTCAAGCACTTAAGACCAATATCATCCAAGCAATCCGTGAGCTACAGCCCGAAACCATCAACAAGGTCTTGGAAAATTGGAGTGACAGAATGCGCTACTGCGCAGCCAGCCGAGGCAGCCACTTGAACGAAGTTGTGTTCCATCATTAATGGGAATATTTACTCTTACTAATAAATCCATAATACATGGAAAAAAATTTAATTTTGTTGATTTTATTGCATTTTTAAAAAGAAGCTTGTATTTGGCCCACCCTGTACATTACCCACACAACCCCCTCCCACCCCCCCCCCCCCCCCCGAGAATTTTGTCTTAACTTAATCACAAAAAAAGCTTTTATGTCCAATACGTTCCGTTCCGTAGTTATCGCTCCTTCGCGAAAATATTGGAACCAGTTTTATTAAGAACTTTTGTATAGTAGCTAATTGAAAGAGTACCGCAATATTATCAGTTCCTGCAATATTTAATTAAAAAAAAATTTTAAATTTCAGAACATAATTGTCATCACTTGTTTTGAGGAACTTTGTATGCGATGTACCCGAAAAAGTTGGGCGATTTTACTTATTAACAGATTCTAAGTAAAATTTCAACTTCTCTGTACTCAACAACTCTTTTCTTTTACCCTATCTCCCGCTGTGCAAATATTGTTTTGGTGGGGCAGAAAAGGTTCAATGATTCTTAACTGAGTGAAATCCACATTCATTCTATTCGTCACAAGATTTAGCTCCCGAAACTGCAAACTCCTTTTATAAGCCATGGTTCTCTGCCCCTCCCTACGAAATGTTGTACGGGCGCCTATGTAAGCCTCAGTGAGCAGCTTGCTAAACAGCAACAAGTACTTTTGAGCTTAACGAAAAACTCCAAGCACAAATCGAGACGTGAGCGCAACCATCATCAGAACTTTAAGTCTGTGAGGCTTAATCCGCTACTGTAACCTAACTTAAAATACTTCTTCGAATAGCTACCATAATAATGCCCTTGAAAAATTTGTGATTTAAGTTGACGAACTCACGATAAATAAAGAATGTGCATCACATCGGAACTTACATATGTTTATTTGTAGCTTAAACTTTTAAGCGTGAACCATTCCCCGTAAACTTTCCGATTTCCAACTAATGAGCAAACAATAAATCTATTGACACTGACAAATTTTAAGACGTATAAAGGTGGCTTTCCATTGTCGTCGCAATTCTACGTCAGACGTCAACCAATCAGATTGTAATTGAAGTGAGGGGTTACAGATTTTTTCGTGACGCAAAACTAAAAGTCAGTAGCCTTTCTGTCATGTTCTGCATCACCGATTGAAATTGTTTTCTGTCAAAATGCGAGTTTATTTCGTTCAACTCAGGTTTGATTCCCTAACACCACTTTTTTCGATTAGCATATTGTTTTTTGGTTTTGGGAAAAAATCAAAGTGGCCCAGACATCAGCTGTTCGTCTCATGACATTGCCCTGTCGATGCAGAAATAGTGTCCCAAATAAGAACTCGAAACGTAAACAGCCAAAAGGTATGCGTTCGACGTTCTGACGCAGAATTGTGACAACAATGGAAATTTAAGAACAATTGGATAAACAACACTTTTTTTTTTATAAATGCAAATGTACAATTCCGTTTTGCGAATAGAAAAGCCACACTTTAATAATCAAATTTTCTTTATTGGGAAACAAACGGGAAATGGAAAAGTTAAATTAAAATGTTCGTCATGTTGCCTAGGTGCACAGTTGGTGTTTTTCGGTCCCGTAGCCACTCTTGTGCCGATAGTGTTAACCCCTCGTTGTCGAAAGCCCAAAACAGCCACAACATAAAGACAAACTTTTTTGTCACGTGTATGCAAAATGGCAGGAATTGAACGCATTCACGGCGTTGTTTTAAAATGAAATATGAAAAAATTTCATCGCTTGCTTGTTTGTGTCGAAATTAATTTCAGTTTGCTGGCAAACATTTTCGAGTTTCCTGTTTTCGGTTTCATATCCTACTTACTCTATCTCGCTTCCAAGTCCTGAACCACTGTGCCACTGAAAGTATTTATCCTGGATGGGAACTCTGGATGCCTGGGCTGACCATTTTTTTTTATGGCAAAAAGGCAGAAGGATGTCGTATTTATGGTCGAAATCTCCTTCGGGAAAGTTTTTCACCGAAAGGCGAAAAGCACCAGGCCAAACCAATGTTTGCACATCCCTTGAGGAAAGTTGTTTACGTGCAGTGCTAATGGGACAACTGAAAACTTTTCGGAAAATTTTGTAGGCGGTAAATGTTTTTGTTTTTCGTTGTCGATTCCTTTTTTTTTATTTTTTTTTCTCCTTCAAGGATAATGAAAGGAAAAGCATCGGTTCATAAAAAAAAGGGAAAACGCAAATACACTCGCAAATCAAACACAAGACGAAGCTGTAAAGTTTCGTCAGACGATTAGTTAGGAAAGTTTTGAGTTGTAACGGGTTTATAGTTGACGGATAGTCGAAGGACCAAATCACAGTATTGTTTATGTTCGAGCAGTTTTAAGCAATGACCGCGAAATGGACTATAAATCAATGCCTCTATAACAGAAGAAAAGTTGCAAATTCGAGTTTATGTCGTGTTTGTTTTTGGGAATTAAGGTACCTAATTTATCAATGCCTTGATCGAGTGCGGATGAAGCGCTTCGGAACTCTGATTTAGGTGACTATTGCAAGTGATAGCGTTCATTAAGCCTAACTTCTTATCTGCCAAAGATCAACAAAAAAAACACTGTGCCTTTTTAAAGAAAGGATGAATTTAATACTATCCTTTAGAAGCATAAGTAGCAACAACAAAGTGATACGCAATAATAGGCGTGCCGTGGCCTGAAATCTGGCAGGTTCAGAACATACGACTTCTTTTGAAAGGCACACATGATTTACATACAAGTTTGTGCTTTTTCTGTTTACAGATCAGGTGTTCGTATAACGAATGATTAGTCTTAAGTCCATGATCCAATCAATGCAGCACTGCATTCTTACTGCATTGAAGGGCAGTGAAATTTTTTCCATCATCCAATCAATTCATCGCTGCATGGCACATCAAAAAAATACTGAAATTGACTTTTGGCGCTTATATAGGAAACCTTAGGAAGTAAAAATGAATTCGATATATCATCAGATCTAAGAAATATGTAGGAATCTGTGAAAACATATGCAACCTCCTTACACCCACTTGGGGATTGAATATCCAAAGACTCTGAAAGGAGTTAATAAATAAATATGAAGACAGAACGAGAAAGTAAAAACCAATTCAATTTCTTATCATTTCTAAAAGGTATGACGAAATTCGTGAAAACGTATTCAACCCTTTTATACCCTCTTAGGGGCTGAAAAAGGAAAAAACTTAGAAACGAGTTTTAGGCGATTATTGCGCAAGCCCATGAAAGTGACAAGATATTTGATATCAATCAGACCTGGGGCATAAGGCAGAATTAATGAAAAAGTATAAAACCCCTTTACACCCTCTTAGGAGTCAAATTTCAAAAAATCCTGAAAACGCTTTCTAGGTATTTATATGAAAAAGGCGCAGAATAAAAAATCTGCCAACAGTCTGGGCGCAACTTTGTTATTTTTTCGGTAGAAGTTCGGAATGCGTTCAATTCTGAGACGCGGTGTAGGTTACTATGTGACTGAAAACTCAGAAAAAAGTTCAGAAAGGGTTAGAATGGGGTCGCGCTAGAATACTTACGCCGCTACCACTTATAACATATAAATTACATAATTGGGTCATAGTCCGGGACGAGGTCTAAGACGTAGTATAATATCAGTTGTTACGTGATTATGAGATTTTTAGTGATTTGGTTTTGGGCCATTTCATGAAATCGGAAATGCATTTGTAGGCGATAATATAAAAAATCTGTGGAAGTGAAAACCAATCTGATATCTTATCAATCGTAAGAAATATGTCGAAAGCCTTACGTCCTATTGGAGTTGAATATCTAAAAACACTGAAATCAACTTTTGACGATTATGTAGAAAGCCTTAGGAAGTAGAAATGAATTTGATATCTCATTAGAACTAAGAAATATGTAGAAATTTGTGAAAACATATGCAACCCCCTTGTACCCACTGAGGGGTTGAATATTAAAAAATCCTGAAATGGATTTTTAGATATATGTAAAGAAAGCCCGAGGAAGTAAAAACCAATCCCATGTCTTATCACTCCTAAGAGATATGACGAAATTCGTGAAAACGTGTTCAACCCGTTTATACACTCTTAGGGGTTGAAAAAGGAAAAAATTGTAAAACGTGTTTTAGGTGATTATTAAACAAGCTCGTAGAAGTAAAAATATATTCGATATCTAATCAGACCGGAGAGATACGGCTGAATTCGTGAAAATGTATACATCCCCTTTACATCATCGTGGGGGTCGAGTTTCAAAAAATCCTGAAAACACTTTCTAGGTATTTATATGAAGAATACGTGGAATAAAAATAAATACAATATTTGAAAAGACCTAACAGATATGACGAAAATCGTGAAAATATATGCATTCCATTTTCACTGATCACTTTTTTTGCCCCCTTCTGTACGCCAATGGATATTTAATTTTTTTTTTAATCAAAATTACTTTTCTAGTTGACTTACATATACATACTGAGTTTCAACTTTCTAGCATAAGCCGTTCTATAGTTAGGAAAAACACCCCCCACCCCCGTACCAAACTAGCCCTATAAAAAATTATATTTTTCCAACATGTTACAACTATAGTTCTATCTAAATACCAAGTTTCAGTTTGATGTCATTTTAGGTTCTCGAGATATAAGAATTGGAACTTTTTCCTTTACACCCTCCCCCAGCCTCACCCTTTACACCCTCACCCTCAAAATTTTTTTTTCTGCTAGGGGTCTATTGGGCCTATTTCTGGTAAAAATTCTAAGCATCTATCGTACATTGTTCTTGAGATATGAGACGTGATTTTTTAGAAAAATTCTTATCCCCTCCACTTCCACACTCCACCTCCCCCTAAAAAATTTTTACTTTCAGCAAACTTTATTTATCAACCTTAATACAGAAACCGAATTTTGTTTTTCTAGTGCAATTGCTTCGTGAGATCTAAAGTTTTTCACCCCCACCTCCGTACGCCACTGCTTCCTCTCAAAAATTTGTTTCCAATCTATTCTCCTAGTATACCCACAGATGTTTATTAATTTTTAATTTCGTGACATTAACCGATTAGGAGATACGGATTTTAGAATGTCTCAATCTCGGCTTTTTTGCTTTTCGGACGCATTATTATTCCCCCCACTCCCACACCCCTTTATCCATATTATCATTTTTTTTCCAAAAGGGTCCACTATCGATGCTCTATATAAGTTCCAAGTTTCAGCCTCCTAGCCTATGCGGTTACTGAGATCTAGAAACCAAAATTTTTTGTCTAAAACGCTTCCCCCACCTCCCCCTCACACCCACACCACCCAAAAGGTGGCCACTTGAAGGGGTCTGCTCAGTCTACCAACAGAAAAAAATTCAACTTAATAGCTCAAAGAGTTTGAGAGTTATAAGCTTTCAAACGTTTTGCGTACGGCGGACGGCGGACGGCGTACGGCGCACAGACGGACTGAAAATTTTTTTTGCTTTTTTGGTGCTTATTAGGCAAGAAACGTATAAAAAAAAATTTTCAGGGTAGCAAATTTTTTTTTTTTAAAAATCGATAACAATACTTTATTATTAAAATAATAAAGTAAAATGAGTTCAATATTTGAGAAGACTTCAAAGATATGACGATAATCGTGAAAAAATATGCATTCCATTTTCACTGATAATTTTTTCCGGTCCCCTCCCAAACACCAATGGTAATTTGAAAATTTTTTTATCTAAATTACTTTACTAGTTGATTTACATATACGTACCAAGTTTCAACTTTGTAGCATAAGCCGTTCTATAGTTAGGAAAAATACCACCCACCCCCGTACCATACGACACCTATAAAAAATTATTCCAATTATTCCAACATGCTGCTACTATAGCTTTATCTAAATACCAAGTTTCAGTTTTATATCAGTATAGGTTCTCGAGATATAAAATTCGGAACTTTTTCTTTTTCACCCTCCCCCACTCCCACCCTCTACACTTCCCAGCCCAAACTTTTTTTTCTGATAGCGGTCTATTAGGTCTACTTCTGTTAAAAATTCTAAGTATCTATCTTACACTGATCTTCAGATATGAGGTGTGACTTTTTAGAAAAATTCTTATCCCCACCACTTCCATGCTCCACCACCCTCTTAAAAAATTTTACTTTTATCAGACTTTGTTTGTCAAATTCTATTCAGAAACCGAATTTCATTTTTGTAGTGCAATTGGTTCGTGAGATATCGTAATCTAAAGTTTTTTAGCCCCCACCCCGTACGCCACCGCCCCCACTAAAAAATTTATTTCCGATCTATTCTGCTAGTATACCTACAGATAATCATTAAGTTTTAATTTTGTGACATTAACTGTTTAGAAGATATGGATTTTAAAATGTGTCGATCTCGGCTTTCGTGTGTTTCGGACGCATTATTTTTCTCCCCACTCCCACGCCCCTTCACCCATATCGGCAATTTTTTTGCAAATGGGTCCACTATCGAAGTTCTATATAGATTCGAAATTTCAGCCTCCTAGCATAAGTGTTTGCTGAAATCTAGAAACCAAAATTTTCCGTCTAAAACACTTCCCCTACTTCCCGCCTCACACCCCCACCTTTCAAAATATGGTCACTTCAAAGGGCCTCCCTACCAGTCTATTCATAAAAAAAAATTCAATTTAATAGCTCAAAGGCCTTGGGAGCTACAGGCTTTCAAACGATTTTGCGTACAGCGGGCGACGTACGGCGTACAGACGGACTGACATTTTTTTCCCCTTTTTTCGTGTCTACTAGTCATGAGACCTAAAAAAAATTTTGAGGGTAGGGTTTTAAAAGATCGATAATAATATTGAATTATTGAAATAATAAAGTAAAACCTAATTAATATTTTTAATAGTTCTGATAATCCCTCAATATATCGAAAGTTTTTTATGATAAAGTCTTAGAGCACTGGCAGACTAACGACTTTTAGTCGATCAATGGTTTAGTTGTGTATCTAGCGGCTATGCAGTTACAGGGAAGTGTGCACACCAACCGGTTCGAAAACCGAGCAATATTTCTGTTTAATTTTGAACTAGAGTGGTGCAACTAATTCGTACTAATTCAGCTGAAACCAAACAAATTTCAGTATCCTTTATCCTGGAATAATTTCAGTAATTGACTAGTAAAGTGGCAAAGAAATAAACTGAACAAAGCACATGTAGCAAGAGGAATACCCGCCCCATTGTAAACTCTTCAAGAAAGTCCTCCCCATGAGGGCGCTCATGGCAGCCAACCCATAAAATTAGTTCAAAACTGCATCAACTGGCTCCAAAACAAACGTATAGTAGTTCAAGCTTCACTTAATCCTTTTCAGGTGCTCCTTTCGTATATTACAGACCCTTCCAACTCTATCATAGAGAAATTTACAAACATTCCATAAATGGGTGCATCATAAAGGAGTAGATTACAGGTAAACGCATAATTACAAAAGATAAGCACTTTTCTAGAAGTACCCGTAGTCTGGTTTAACAGCGTCCCTTGTCAGCTAAATTCAGGACAGTACCTGAGACCGGCACAAAACTAACTAAGGTTTTTTTTTGTCACTGGACCGGAACAGTGAAAAAAGAATACTGGAAAATTAAAAAGGACACTCCTGAGCTACATTCGTGAAGCTAAGGAAATGTTCAAGCTTCCCCTTAGAAGAAAAACACTCGGAATTAAAAATTCAAGAATTCAATGCAAAACAGGACAACGTAGAGAAATTTTGTTTTGTTTGGCCTGGTCGTTTTCTGGAACACGAAAGAAAATTGCTCTCATACGGGCTGGTTCGGATGGGTACGAATAAAACCAACCAGATTTAGTACTTACCACTTTTTTTCAAAATGTTTAACAAACAAAAAGAAAACCAACAAAACCCAAACTGCTGGGTAAAGAAACCCACTCCACCATTCTTTCGAGTTGACCTAATTGAAGAGTGTTCGTGGGCATTAAACTTGCAAACGAGCTCATGAATTAATGGAGTACAAAGTTTCATAATTAAAATTGTTGAAATTATTTTTTTCTAGTACACTTTGTTATGGAAGCACGAATACAGGCGCTTCTTAAATATTCAAATACTTAGTGTGATATATGCGGAATTAGATGAACCGGCAGTGAAGTAATACGGTTTCAAGGTTATGTAACAAACAAGATGGCTGAAAATACTTCCCACTTGCCTCACCTCGAACTTGAGTTCGAAATAAGTACAAATTCGATAAGAAAATTGGTCAAAACCGTGGTTTAGGTGGTACAATTTTAAAATGGTTGTTAAACAAATCGGATGACACGCCGACAAGGCTGCCCTTAGTTAAAAGACTGACTGACTAGTGAACGGCTGTTTAGAGAAGAAAACCCACACACCCGAGCACAAATGAACGACTGACTGACTAGTAAGTGAGTACTGAACGGCTGGTTAGAGAAGAGAATAGAGTAAGTGGACAGTTCAATTGAAGGAGTAGTGACTAGTGACTACTGAACGGCGAGAAGAGAAAATATGAAATGAACAGTTCAATGGAAGTACTTCACTGAACTAACTCTTTAAGGTGTATGACGAGTTGTGAAGTACTTCACTGAAATGAACTGTTTTGCCCATCTCACTTAAGACAGCTGTCTTCTGCAGGGTGGCGCGAAATGGCACCACCCAGTTGAATTCCTTGTAACTTTTTTATTTGAGCGATAATTATTATAATTTTTTTTTTAAATACAGTATATTAATGGGGAATTCTTTTGGTTTAATTATGAAAAATTATACATATCTTGCAAGTGGTGGCCATTTTCTGCTTCGCATTTTCGTGCTCTTTCCAACACATTTTCCATAACTTTTTCCAAAATTTCAGGTGCTATGGCCAAGATTTCATTGCGAATGTTGTTCTTTAATTGCAGGATGGTTCTTGGCTTGTTAACGTACACTTTTTCCTTCAAATATCCCCAAAGGAAACAGTCAGCAGCGGTTAAATCCGGTGAACGAGAAGGCCAATTGAAATCACTTCCGCGCGAAATAATGCGTTCGTCAAAGATATCCCTTAACAGAGAGATTGAGTCCCTTGCTGTATGCGCTGTGGCTCTATCCTGTTGGAACCATAATTGTGGATGGTTTTCCACAATGGGCCTTACAAAATTTTCCAACATTGTCCGATATTGACCACCACAGATGGAAACGTCGACACCGTCTTCATTTTCAAAGAAATATGGGCCAATGATCCTTTCGGACGATACACCGCACCAAACAGTACACTTGAGTGGATATGATTCTCCGTAGCGCATATCCTGCAATTTTGTTTGTTAACGAACCCATTTAATTGGAAATGGGTTTCATCGCTCATTATCAAATTATGAATAAAATCATAATTTTCTTCTGATTTTTGCCGGAAATGAACTGCATAATCAAGCCGTTGCTGGTAGTCTGTCGACTTCAGTTCTTGTACAAGCTGAACTTTATATAGAAACATGTGTTTAAGTTATAATAAGTTATAAGGAATGCAACTGGGTGGTGTCATTTCGCGCCACTCAGTATAAGGTCTTTCAACAAAGACATTTAATTTTTAAATGTAAATAAAACAAGTTGTGTGCTAGATATCCACCCAATTCTTTTTTATTTGAAAGAATATTTTATGGCATTAAATATGTAATCTAAGGTCGTTGTCCGCCCCGGCTTTTATTGGTGGCACGTATTTGCGAGGTTCAATTTTCGACGACTTTGTCGCTTATTTCCGGCTGAATTTGCAGGATGGTGTTCGTTATGTTGACTTAAAGGTCATCAATTGTTTGCGGATTATACGCATCGGCCTGCGATTTAGGTGAGCCCCGAAGGAATAGTCTAAAGGCGTTAAGTCGCACGATAACGGTGGCCAGTTCACGTCGCCGCCGCGCGAGATAACGATGCCCTCTAATCGCTCGCGCAGAATGTCCATCGTGAAATGCGCTGTTTGGGACGTGGCGCCGTCCTATTGGAACCTCATGTCGTCGGTATCCATATCATCCAGTTTAGACCAAAAGAACTTGCTTATCATCGATCATTTGACGGTTATGGCAATGCCAGTTTCGTTTTGGAAGAAGTATGGACCGATGATTTCGCCGGATCAAAATCCGCAACAAACTGTGACTTTCTCGGGATACATTTGGTGCTGGTATATCTCGTGTGGATTGGTATCATCCCAAATTCGACAATTTTGGTTGTTCACACATTCATTCATCATGAAATGGGCCTCGTTGTTAAAAATCACGCAATGCGCGAAACGTTTTTCGAACGGAGCTCTGATTTTGAAATTAAAATTTGGCGATTTGCACACATTGTTCAACGCTATAAACTTCTATGGTGATTTGCCATACACTACTGAACAATTCACAATAAATTCAACGGATGTTGCTTTAACAACATGGCCGCTATAACCTAACAAATTTCAAGCGTTTTACTGAAACACTCTACTAATGTAGCTTGCTATTATTCATATTAATATATGAATAATAGCACTGCAAGGAAAACAACCTGGGAGGTGTTTTTCCTATCTATAGAATGGCTTATTCTAGAAAGTTGAAACTTAGTGAATATATGTAGGTCTATTAGAAAAGTAATTTAGATAAAAAAAAAATATCAAATATTTATTGGCGTACGGAATGAGGGCCAAAAAAATTATCAGTGAAAATGAAACGCATATATTTTCACGAATTTCGTCATATGTCTTAAGTCTTCTGATATATTGAAGTCATTTTTATTCCACGGCTTCTTCATGTTAATGCCCAGAAAGTGTTTTTAGTCTTTTATTAAATTCAATCCCTAAGGGGGTGTAAAGTTGTTGTATACATTTTCACGAATTCATTTCCAAATAATTCAGGTCTGACTAGATATCGAATAACTTTTCCCTTCCACGGTCTTATTTTGTAATCGTGAAAAACACGTTTTCAAGGGTTTTACCTTTTTAACTCCTAAGAGGGTAAAAAGGGTTGAACACGTTTTCACGTCACGTCATACAAATTAGGACTGATAGACATCAAACTGGTTGTTACTTCCTCGGGTTTTCTTTATATTTATCTTGAAACTAACTTTAGGATTTTTGAATATTCAACCCTCAAGTGAGTATAAGGGGGTTGCATACGTTTTCACAATATTATATATCTCTTCAGGTTTGATGAGATATCAAATTGGCTACAACTTCTGCAGAGTTTTTATGTAATAGCCTACAAACCGATTTTAGTATTTTCTGATGTCCAACCACCGAGGTAGTACATATATAAAGGAGTTGCACACATTTTCACAAATTCCTACATATTTTTTTGGTATGATGAGATATCGAATTTATTTCATCCTGTAAATTTGCCAGTAAGTTAATTTCATGATTTGTTAATATTCAACCCAAACGGGTTGTTAGGAGGTTGCATAGTAACCGCATCTCAGTATTACGCGAGCCCAAAAAATAATAAAGTAGCGCCCAGTTTATTTTGTAATTGAAAGTGACGAATTTTATAATTCGAATTTTTTCTGAATTGAACTACCTATTCAAAGTTTGTGGCGAAGGGATCAGGATGAAAGGTCGAGCGAAGCGAAGCGACAGGACTACATATACCCCAAGCGAGCGGAACGGGCGGGCATAGCTAGTATAATACAGAGCTGCCACAATAAAGTAAGAAAGATAATTTAATTGCTGAATAAAAAGCTGAATCACCCGTTCGCAATTCCGACACACGCGTGCTTTATCGCCACAAGACCAGCAATAGAGCGAACGTATGTCACTCCGTTAATAGTGTAACCTTGGTGGTCCCACCTATGTACATGCTCCTCATAACAAGTTCATGACATTAGTGCACCTGTTAAAACATCTGAATTTTTTTCGTTAATTTAATTTTTTGACTTCGGTGGCTCGATTAGATGCGCGTGGCTATTAAATACACATATCCAACAGTGTCTCACTGTGATACGTATTACAACTTTAGTTACTAATAAATTTAGTGAGAAGAATAAAATTCAAAATAAATTGAATACTGCAGACAAATTTATTTACCGTTTAGGAATTTGAAAACAAAAAATTTGAACAAAAACCTTATTCTTTAAATATGATTCATAAATCCCGAATTAAGAAGAGAATACATTTTCCTGAATTTTGGTTTATCTCTTGGATTTCAAGTAAAATACAATTCGTTTAAAATCGATAGATCGTTTTACTTTATTATTTTCTAATAATACAGTATTGTGATCAGTGGCGGTCATATTGCTTGTTCAAGGGGGGCGCCATTGAAGTTCAATAGATACTGTAGAGAAAATAGGTGAGGTAGCTACCCGTTAATGCAGCGAGGATGAAGGAATTTCAGAATATTAAAAAGTATTAACATTGCTCTGAAGGGATTTCTTTCAATTTATCAACTGATTGTATGATATCAAAAATTTGAACCTGTGTTGTATGATTGTAAGCTTAAGTAATGGAAAATTGAATAGCACGGGTAGGAGCTAGAAAATAAAATTAATTGATTTCAAAGCTTGGTGAACATAATTTTCGATTTCAGTAGAGGTCGATGTCGATCTCGATTTCGGCAAAATTTAGAAGCCCAAACAGACTTCAAGATTTCTTACATGTATGAGAAAATTTCGAGATTTCGCCAATTCCAGTTTGAAATCTTTGGATTTGTTTTTTGAGACCACTAGAAAAGTAGTGCATTTATTTCTTATTGGTTCTACTATCATACATATTTGATGAAACTCAATAGTGGGCATTAAAATCCGAACCCTATATCTCATAATCTAAAGACTTCAGGCCCGACGAAGAAGTGATCAACCCAATTAATAAGTTATCCTACAATACTTAAAATCTACGAAAGAAATATTTTATGTCAATGTTGTTTATTAGGTATATATACATATTCACTGAGTCTCATTATTGAGTCGATCTATAGTTAAGATGACTGCCACCATAACCTAACCTAACCTACTCTCTTAATTCAAAAATTTAAAAAACCAAACTCGGAAATTCTCTAAAACTATTTTCAATTATAATAACTTCATAAGCAGTATCTTATACCTGATTTAAATTGCAAGATTTTGGCAAGTATTTTAGTATAGTATAGATTTTGAAATCTCGAAAAGTGTTTACAACGCTCTGAAGACATTTGTTTGACAATGACTCTGATGATAAAATTTTTAATTTATTTTGTAAGAGTTAACATTTGGAAACGAGGAAATTTAAATTGAATGAACAAGAGTCGAAAGCTTGCATTATCATGCAATTTGAAATTTTGTAATATTTTATACAGGTAGTTGTGGTGACAGATAATTTGAGGGCTGTTCAGTGACTATTATTTGTATTGAGGATTTTTTTCCCAAAGATTTTTTTCGCGGTACCTCTTATAATGATTCTAATTAGTGTAAAAAATATATGTTTTAAGTTTCACCCCGATCAAAAAAAAAAAATTTAGATTCCGAAAAATGGGTCCCGAAGTATTGACAAAACGGCCAAATAATATTATTCTGTGGATGGTTGTAGTTTTAAATATATAGGTTATGTACCATCGGAAATACCATCTAGTGGTCGTAATGAGAAAGTGAAGTTTTTCATATTCAATCGGTTTCAACAGTATTTTTATAATGGTTAATAATACGAAGTTAGTATCGTCGGCAAAATGATCTGATTTCTAATGCTCATTATTATATTATAGAAAGAGAAAACGGTTCAGAAAGTCCTTCATCAAGTACGAAATCAAAAACTTTGACGGATTAGTGATTAAATGTAAAACATCATCTTTTTCGTCCTTGCTGAAGGACTCCTTTTTTTCATAACATTGAGCACTCTAAAAGACTTCGTATCGTTTACCGTTCCAAAGTTACGCTCAAAAATTTATTTTTTAAGAAAAACTTCAATTGCTGAATTTAGGCACTAGATGGCATTTTCGATGGTACACCACCTATAAATATTTAGAGTTAATGTTAATGAGAGTTAATGATACTATACTAGGCCCTATGTCGATATTTTGGGAGTTTCCGGAATCTTATACAATTTTGGTTTCTTTAAGGTTATTGAGGCACGTATTCCCCATATATTATCGACATGAAACTTAAAACGTATTTACGTTAGTTACTGTAAATATTCATAATTCAGTTCTTATAGCTGATTTCTCTCGTAATTTCGACAAAACTATTAAGGTTACTTGATTACCGATAAATTTGAATAAGTTTTATATCTGCTCTGGTGAATAGGTTTTTCGAAAACATAGTTCAAAATCCACTCAAAACGACCTGGACAGCAATGATATTGTGTTTCGCTGCATTTACCACAACTTACGTTTTAATCTAGGATTGGGACGCACATAATGACAATTGTCCAAGCATAATCCAAATCCAAATTTTTCAAAATTAGTTTCAAGCAGTAAAAGCTACTTCCTTAACAGAATACATCACAACCCAACGATTGATTATATATATATTTATATTCGAAATTTTATTACTTTTTGATTGAAATATTTTTAATTAGACACAGTCTTCTTTTTAATCAGGAGACAAAGGCAAAAAAAGGATTAAAGAAAGACATAAGGTGGAATCCGATTTAATTGCATTATACTTTATTAAGTGCATTATACTTTATTAAGTGTATCTATTAATCTTATTTAAAGCAAACGGGATAAAGTATTCACGGTTCACGAATTTGTTAGGGGGGGCCATGGCCCCCCCTATGACCGCCACTGATTGTGATAGATTTTTAAAAAAAAAAGTTTGTTACCCTCAAAATTTTTTTTTCACGTTTCATGACTAGTAGACACGAAAAAAGCAAAAAAAAAATCAGTCCGTCTGTCCGCCGTACGCCGTCCGCCGTACGCAAAATCGTTTGAAGGCTCGTAGCTCCCAAACGGTTCTAGATATTAAGTTGATATTTTTTTTTATGAATAGACTATGAAGGCCCCTTAAAGTGACCAAATTCTGAGGGGTAGGGCTGTGAGGAGGAGGAGGGGTGTGTGTTTTAGACGGAAAATGTTGGTTTCTAGATCTCAGCAACCGCATATGCTAGGAGGCTGAAACTTGGAATTTATGGAGAGTTTTGATAGTGGACCCACTTGCACAAAAATTGGTACGGTTTTTGTGTGATGTGAAGAATAATAACATAAAATTTAAAATTTTTTCATATTTTTTGCACCGACCCCCTTAAGGCCAGGTATCAGTTCATGACGATGAAAAATTTAATTTTTTTTTATTAATTTTCATCCTTAAGTTATTGAGAATACGTGGACAAAAGGATATTTCGATATCCAGTTACAGACCGATTTGTGGAACAGTGGAACAAACATTAAATTCAATTTTTTTGAACGTCAAACTTTAAACGCGTTTTTCTCGAAATCACTTTTTCCGGAGCGCGGTACAATCTACAGCTTCAGCGAATGAACCGATTTTAATGAATAAAAGCTTAAAAGAAAGTAAATTAAATTTGGGGGGCCCTAACGTCCAGTATTTTTGGTTTTTTTTTTATTGGACATTTTTTTATTTGAGTTTTTAAGCCAAAAAAAGAGTGAAGAAAGTGGTGTTTTTTTCAAATAGCTGCCATTTTAGTCTCAGGGCGTTTTTTCAAAATTGGAAAACGTTAGGGCCCCGCAAATTTACTCTAGTTTTATAAAATATTTGAATTTTTGGTTTCAGATCACTTGGCAAGGCTGTAGAAGGTACCGCGTGCGTCAACTCACGCCGATCGCGGCCTTACGTTATGAGAGCTGGAGCCGCCATTTTGCAATATTTTTTTTACGGAAAAATTCACAATTATTCTTCATTTGTACCTCAATAAAAGCCGCCAATAGTTTTTTCCATATAAATTTATATTGTACCCAAAAAATATCCTGAAATTGAGGCATTTTTCGGGCCTCTCTACTGCTACCTGGCTTTAAAGATATTTGTCGCAGAACACTTTCTAAAGGTTAATTCAATTACATAATCTATTTAGATTGATAAAATGGAAAAAATAATTTTGGCCAACTAGATTGGCAAAATACCCCTATGTGCGTCGTCTCTCTTCACCGTAGTAAAAACTGTGTCTGGTTGTAAACTTTGCCGTGCTTATGTACTGCATGTGTTGAGTTGAGAGCTTTTTTGCATAGTCGGTGGTGTATGTGAAATTTTCGGGAAATGTTCGGAACAACCGAGAAAGGGAAAAGTGTTCGAGAAGAATGTTGAACTATGCAAAAGTTTGCATGTTTTTCCATGGACAAGGTGGCCAATCTGATGTTTCTCTCCGCTTTCCAGTTAGGTGTTGAAGGTTGTTATTTTCTCACTGGAAACTGATCGAGTTGTTGCCAGGGTAGCATGAAACAAGACTTATTGTTACTGCCTGGTTTTCTAGCCTAAATTACTTATAGTTGTTCGAATTGTAGTTATTATTTTAAATATCAAATTGGTAAAACCGTTGCTTCAAAAATGACAAAAAGTTTCTTACCATGTACCTTTCATCGTCAGTATTATGAACATATTCCATATTTATGATGCTAACCGATTAAACAGTAATTTAATTTCTTGGTCTATATGTACAGGTGTGCCGCTGCAACTAGTTTTGCAGTAGCGATTTCCAGTACTTCGGAGAACTAATGAATTGTGAACAGCTCTTCCTTAGTTTTACTTTATTATTTTTTAATAATAAAGTATTGTGATCGACCTGAAATTTCAAAAAAGTTTGCTACCCTGAAATTTTGTATTTACACGTTTTAGGACTAGTAAACACCAAAAAAGCAAAAAAAAAAAAAAATGTCCGTCTGTCCGCCGTAGACGCCGTACGCCGTCCGCCGTCCGCCGTACGCCGTACGCAAAATCGTTTGAAGGCGCGTAGCTCCCAAACCCGTTGAGATATTAAATTAAAATTTTTATGGTGGGTAGATTGGGTGAACCCCTACGACTGGTATATTTTCGAGGGGTGGGGCTAGAAGGGGAGAGGAGAGGGGAGCGTTTTAGACGAAAAATTTTGGTTTCTAGATCTCAGGAACCACTTATGCTAGGAGGCTGCAACTTGGAACTTGTATAGTACTATGATAATGGACTCAATCGCAAAAAAATAGTCGATCTTAGTTAAGGGGTGTGGAAGTGGGGGGGGGGGGAAAACAATGAGTCTTTAACGCATGAAAGACGGCATTGAAACATTCTAAAATCGATATCTCCTGAACAATTGATGTCAGAAAATTGAAACTTTGTTGTTGTCCTTAGGGATACTTCAAGATTAGACAAGGGCTAAAATTTTTAAGAGGGGTGGTGGGGTGTGGGTGTGGGGGGTGAAAAACTTTGGATAACAATATCTTCCGAACCAATTACACCAGGAAGATAAAATTTTGTTTCTGTATATAAGATCACAAGAGGAGTCTACCGAAACTAAATTTTTTTAGGGGGGAGGTGGAGCACGAAAGTGGGGGGACAGCAATTTTTCCAAAAATTTAATTTTTATATCTCAGAAACCCTATCAGATATGATCTTGAAAATTTTACAGGAGTTGGGGTCAGTAAACTTCTAATAGGGGAAAAAATGTTGGGGGTGTGGGTGTAGGGGGTGATGGTGCAAGGGGGTAGAAAGGAAAACATTCTGATTTTTATTTCTCAAAAACCGTAATGAATAGAAAGCTAACAATTTAGGATTATATAGAACCACTATGGAGACATCCTAGAAAAAAATTTTGATAGGGGTGTCAAGGTACGGGGGAGAGGGGTGGTTTTTTATATCTCAGAAACGGCTTATGCTAGAAAGTTGATACTTAGTACGTACATGTAGATGTACTATTAGAGTAATTAAAGCAAAAAAAAAGTTCAGATTTTTAATGGCGTTCAGAAGTTGAGTAAAAAAAATGTCCGTGAATCCACATTTTCACAAATTTCGTTAAAACTTTTAGACATGTCGAGCTATCAAAGCAATTTTACTTCTGCGTGCTATTTATATAAGCGCCTAGTAACGATCTTCAAAATTTTTCGATATCCAACCCCTAACGGGGTGTAAAGTGGTTGTGTACATATTTACGAATTATATTTCTAAGGTATATTGAGATTTGGAATTCACTTTTACTTCTATAAGCTTTAAACGTAATCGGGTAAAAACCGATTTAAGTATTTTTCTCAATTAAACCCCCTGGAGGTATTGTTCAAGTTTTCACTGATTCCGAAAATCTCTTAGGTTTAATGTGATCGAATTCGCTTTTACTACTATGAATTATTCTATTGATAAAAAAAATAAGTAAATAAATAAAAAAAATCTGCCAACAGTCTGGGCGCAACTTTATTATTTTATGGGTAGAAGTCCGAAACGTGTTTAATGATGAGATACGGTGCTGGGTACTATGCGACTGTCAACCTAAAAAATAACCAGGAGGCTATTTGGAACGTTATTTTTTAGGTTGTCAGTCGCATAGTACCCAACACCGTATCTCATCATTAAACACGTTTCGGACTTCTACCCATAAAATAATAAAGTTGCGCCCAGACTGTTGGCAGATTTTTCTTCTATGCTTGAGACTGTGTTACAGTCTATTTCCGCGTTGCGAGCTAGTTTCTGTGCCCGATCCTTTCCTCTTTCCAAATAAACCATCAGGCCCTGGCACGTGGAGAAGCGTCTCGAAGCGGCTCATCGCGACGGGGCACATTGCCGGAGTAGACAGAAAGGCGACATGTGAAAAGTCAAGATAAATAGGTTAGGTTTAAGTTTAGGTTCAAGAAGGATCGCTGCGCTAAAACCACCGCGCTCACTAGGCGCCAAACGGGCCCATTACGATCCCTTCAGGTCCTCGTGAGCTATTCCATCACCTCAGAAACACTCCATTTCCCTGCAGAACCTGACTAGTTTGTCATACCCTAACGACCTCAAATCCTCGATGCTCTCGAAGAAAAGACTACCCAACCATCTCAAACGCCTTCTAGCGACCCCCGGGCATTCATACAGAAAGTGAGTGATGTCCTCCACAGCATACAGACCATGGCGGAACCTACACATGTTCGACTCCGCTATCCCTAGCGTGTTTCCTCAACATACAGTGACCCGTTAGTGCTCCGACGAGCAGTCGCAGTTTTCCTCTATCCCAAGTCAATATATTCTTAGTCTTTTGACTATCCAGCTCGGACCACAGGGATCTAGAAATCCTGCAGCTTGCCAGTCCTGCCCACCTAGAGTTGGCTGTCTTTATAGATCGCTCACCAATTTGCGCTTTGATGCCGCATATCGGTGGACAAACATCCTCCTCAACCCTACCATTCGATTCCGATCCCGATCTCGCAAGCTCGTCCGCTCTTTCGTTCCCTAGTATATTACTATGCCCTGGCACCTAGCAAATCTGTACTTTGTTCTGACTACAAAGTACCTTTAGCACTTTTCGACAGCGCTTTATTAACTGGGATTTAATGGTGACCGATTCCAGTGCCTTTATGGCTGCCAGGCTGTCAATGTAGAGAGAAATATTCTGATCGCATATCTCCCTCATTAACAGGATGTTTACTGCCTGCAACACAGCCAGAATTTCGCTTTGGAAGACGCTGCACACATCTGACAACTTAAACGAATTTCCTACACTCAGCTGCTCAGAGAAGACGCCTGCGCCAGTGCCGCATTCCATTTCCGATCCATCCGTATATACGGAGATTTCCCCTTCACGTAGTACCCTATTGTTCTTCCAGTCCACTCTACTAGGATACACAATTTCGTATGGCGTCACAAAATTAATTAATCCGTACTAATATCACCAGGGCTTCCCAGAAATTCGCTGAGAATTGAACTATGCCCTTTAGAGCTCCGCTTAAAAAGGGCACAGCTCGATAGCCTAACCGCTATATTTGCCGCCACCTGTTATACATAATAAATAGAAATGTATTATTTTAATGTAGGTTGTAAAAGAAAGACAGTGTTAAGAGACACCTGGAATGGTAGTGTTCCGAGCGATAGCAGCGGTAAAGTTCGCAGTTCTGCGTTTCCTTCAGGCTCCTTTCTTCGTGTTGTTGAATGCGTGTATTGAAGATGGTGTCAGATCGGGTACCTCTCGCCGGTGCTTACTGCTGTCGTCCGTCTGTCGTCTTGAATGGATCCTTTGGAGGAGTACTCTCTGGAAAAACAGATCTTGAGGTCATCCGAACCACAGGAGCAACACCGCACATCTTCTGCGGTAGCAGGGCAAGCTAGTTTCCATCGGGTTTTTTTTTGTGTTGGGAAGTAGTGGCGGAAGAGTGGTATCGGAACGCGGAGTGGATGAAAGGAAGAAAAGCGGAAAACGAAGGTAGAGTAGGAATCTTTGGCAGCGGTGGAGCGGAGTTATTGGAAGAGACCGGCATTACGGAGACGAAGGATAGTTGCAGTATTCTCGAGATTACGGACGGCAGCAGAGAGCTCATAAAATCGCAGGTAGAACTTGTCCATCCCTTTTTCCTTTTCTTTTCTAAGGTAGGCTTGCTGGATTAGGAGAACCACGGTCGGCGTAGAACAGAATAAGCAGGATCGCTACGCTAGAAGTGGAAGACCAGTACCGCCGAAACGAGACCATTTCCCTAATTTGTTCCACATAAATCGAATAAAAGAACCATTGTGAACTTCAACCGGCGAAGAGCGTCTTTACTAAAGGTTCTAAGACGAGGTTGCCTAATCTCCCTCGCGGCAAGAAGATTAGATGGGTCCTTGATTTTATAGTGATCCCGAACTTCACCTTCTTCGGCTGAGCGAGGCCGGTGCCTGGTGGATTTGGGGTTGGCCGCTGGATCAGCGCCAGAAGACTCGACGTGGAGTTGGGAAGTAGGCGAGAGCGCGGGGACCGTTGAGCCCCGGGTTCGAACCCCGAGAAGCCTTGGGTTTTTCTTTTATCGTCAGCTCTTTTCATCCCTAGACCGGTGCTCCAACTCACCCCTCGTTGTGAGTGTAATAACTGTTTGGCGACGGCTTCATACATCAGTAGCTTTCAGAAAGAATGAAGAGAAATTTACCTGAGTATCGTGCTCTCCAGTGGGTGTGAATGTGAAGTGGTATTAATAGAATCTGGTTCCGAAGAGATAACAAAAACTCCTAAATATTCCGGTATGAGCTCCACAAATCCTAACTGAAATCAAAAAGAATATTGGGAAACGTTTATTAAGAACCTTACAGAATGCTTAAATTACAAATTATGGAAATTTTTGCAATCATCATTGTAGCAAATATATCACCTAACTCTACGTCCTTCATGCAGGATATACGAATAGCTTTCAATTGTATTTGCCATCGTCTTGAACGATAAAATTGCGAAAAGAATCAACCGCACATTTTCATCAATCAGAAGCATCAGCACGCATTTCGTAAATTCCGAAAAAAAAATTTCTTCGACTTACTCCACATCTTCACGCGGCTAATTTGCAAAGTAAGTTGCATAGTCGGAATTCTGTCACGAACATTCCCGGGGTAGGTTGCGGGCAAGGTGGCTTATTGAAATTCGCACCGTTCCCAGTCAACAACCCATCCCATTTTCGAATCGAACTGAGGGGATGTAGCCCGGTCCCGCCTGTCAACATCCTTCTCAGCTTTCAGATCCTTTTTCATCCTTTCGGGAAGAACTGAAAACGAGCATTGCCCTGTGTATGCTTACTCGTCGTAGCTGGAGATGTGACTGAGAGACGCATGATGGCATTTTACAAATCACGTAAAAAATTACCTGTCAATTTCTGATAAGACTGAGTGTAGTAGGCTCCCTGGAAGTGAATGTTGTTCTCGGTTTTTGCGGTATATCGAGTCCTTTTTGATTGAATTCACTCTTTTGTGATGGATGAATTTTTTAGATGCTATGATTGTACGTAAGGGATGTCTTATACAAGAGTGGCGTGGAAACTTTAAAATAATCACAGTGACAATTCAATTTTTTTGACAAAGGTTGGATTTGAATTTGAAATGATAAACTTTATGTTGATTTGTTTTGTTGCCAAGTAATTCAGAATATCGATCAATACGTTTACTGCGACGTAGCGTGTAGCATCTCCATGTAAGCCGAACATCGATAAAACGGCAATGAACACTATCATCCGCACTTATTTCAAGTTCGAATGATCTGAACGAGAAGACAAAACATTCACTTTAGTGCGTATTGATGAAGTAAATATGAAATAGAGCTGACCGGTCAGGGGTCTGAGCAACATATCAGTTAGTTTTAGTAGTTAGCTTCAGCACCGCGCTTAGTCACCGTGGACCCATAACGATCCCTTCAGAACCTCGTAGAAAACACCCCTGATCCCTGATGAACTTGACCAGCTTATCATGCTCTATCAATCTTAGATCCAGTTCAATCGCCTTCTTTCAACCGCCTGACATTCACTCAAAATGTGGGTAATGTCCTCCTCAGCGTGGAGGTCGTGGTAGTTACACATGTCAGAGTCAGGGATCCTCATACGCATGGCACGCTTCCCTTGCAAGCAGTCTCTCGTCAGTATTCCAATGAGTAACCGCAATCTTTTCCTATTCCACGTCAATGTTTCCATAGACCTCCGTCTGTCCAGCCTTGGCCAGAGTGACCTAGAGATCCTACAACTCGTCAGTTCCTTCCACCATAAGTTTGCTGCGTCCATGGCATGTTCCTTGACAACCGCTTTCATACCACTTAGCGGTGGACTAACCCCCTGTTCTACTATTCCGGCTGACGCTGATCCTAATCTCATCAGCTCATCAGCCCGTTCATTCCCTGGTATGTCACTATGCCCTGGAGTAACATATCAAGTTTGTCGTATTCGTCGGAGACGGGAGAATTGATTTACACATGAATTCTTATATACCATCCATCTAGTAATAGAGGAACCGTAACGTTTACTTGCTGCAGTTGGCATGTTGAATCTAAAAAATTTAACCTGAAACTTAAGGAACTGTCAAAAAAAAAATTTATCCGTCTGACCGCCGTCCGCAGCATGCAAACGCGTTCGTTCGTTTGTTCTTAACCCTTTAAGACATTAATTTAAATTTTTTTTAATTGGTGGACTAGGTGGATCTCTTTCAGCATCTACTTTTTGAAAGGTTGGTATAAGAGGGGACGTGGAGAAGCGTTTAGGCGTTTTAGGCGAAACATTGGGGTTTTTATATCTCAAAAACCGCTTAAGGTACGGAGTTGAAACTTGTAACTATAACAGTGACTATCACAGCCATTTTCAAGAAGATGGTAAAAATGGGTGGAGGGGTACGAGAATTGATTAGGGTGGGTATCGAGAGCTCGAAAGTTTGAGTGGTGACATCCCAAAATCTATATATCTCCTAAACTGTTCATGCCACAAGGTTGAAACGAAAAGTGTCAGAAATTAAATTTAAGACGGAGTAGTGGCATGCGGGGAGGAGCGAAGAAAAAACTTAGTTTATGCATAGAGATGTATAAGAGGAGTATGTTGATTACAAAATTAATTTTGAAGGGAGCAATGAAGCCAGGCAGTCGGGTGCTAACAATTTTGGAAGAAAATCGAGTCTCTTACCTCAAGAGCTATTCAAAATAATATAGGATATGAGAAATGGAGCACTATCAGGGGAAAAAATTTAGGGTGTGAATGGAGAAGGATAGGAGAGGGTGAAACCGAAATATACTGATTTTACATCGCAAGCTATAGTAGTGGCACTTTTCCTGTTTCCAATATCGGTTGGGTGTTCAGATCACGATTGATGAGCCCGTGACTTAGAGTCTATTGATCACTTTCGGCGCAAACAGGAAAGGCTGTGATCATCAGCCTCTATCCCATAGGGAAACTTGGACTGAAAAGTAAAGTAAAGTAGTAAATATATCCAGCCGCCAGTTAAAGGCTATTTGTGAGGATCGTAAACTCCAGATTGCGATATTTGAAATAAAATTCGGTCTACATAAACAAGTAGCCAAGAGAAGTTTGCTTAATATAAAATTTGTTAGAGGGACTTTGGAGCATGCAGAGGGGGGTATAAATTTTTCTAAAAAAAAAATACGTCTTATATCTCAAGCACTAAGTAAGATATGTAGGTTCTTTTATACGAAAGATAGGCCGTATAGACCATTAGCAATTAATTGAATTAACGAAAATATAAATTTCAATAGGGTTGGTGTGGTACAGGGTTGGGGCGTAGTTTTTCTATCGTTGGTATGCTAGAAACTTGCTGCAGAAGTACTAGGCAAGTACATTAGTTTGAAAAAATTTATACATTCATTGTAGTGAAAACGGGGAATACATACTTTCACGAATTTCGTCATATCTCTTAGGTCTTCTGCAATATTGAATTAATTTTACTTCTACAGGTTTTTCGATAAGTGCATCGAAACCGTTTCCAGTATTTTATGAAATTCAACATATAAGGCGGTGAAAGGAGCTAGAATGGATTTTCACGAATTCTGCCATATGTCTTAGGACTGATAAGATATTGGATTCTAGTTCTTCGACCTTTCTATAGAATCGTCTAAGAACGATTTTTAGGACTTTTTAATTTATAAGGCGGTTGCATACGTTATCACAATTTCCGTCATATTTCTTAGGTCTGATGAGGTACATAGTTGATTTTACTATATTATTTTTTAATAATAAAATATTGTAATCAACCTTAAATTTCAAAAAAATTTGCTGCCCTGAAAATTCACGTTTTAGGACTAGTAAACCCTAAAAAAAGAAAAAATGGCCGCATGTCAACCGTACGCTATCCGCCGTACGCATTACGCAAAAGTGTTTGAATGCGCGTAGCTCACAAACCCGTTGAGATATTGAGTTGAAATTTTTTTGGTGGGTAGAATAGGTGAACCCCTTATTACGGTTTTTCCCCGTTGAGAAACCGTTACGTAACCCCAGCACAAAAGGGGGCGAACGAGCCTTGTCCGTCCAAACCAGAGAAGGGTCGTGCCGGCTGATGATACAACAATTGATGACATGACGAGCTGAACCGAACTTTGTTACTAGAGTATTGTTGGAAAATGTGTATATTAAAAAAAATTATAAGCTGCATCCTGAATGCCCGAGAATTTTTAAAGCAACGAACTCCATCCCGGGAATTATTTATCAGTATATTTTTTTCTTTTTGGTTCCTTTTTTAAGGACCCGTTCTCACTATTTGAAAAACTTTGGATTACAATATCTTCCGCACCAATTACATCAGGACGATAAAATTTGGTTTCTGTATATGGGATCACAAGTTGAGTCTACTGAATGTAAATTTTTTGAGGGGGGAGGTGGAGCACGAAAGTGGGGGGTAGCAATTTTTCAAAAAATTCAATTTTTATATCTCGAGAACCGTACCAGATATGAACTTGAAAATCTTACAGGAGTTGGAGTCAGTAGTCTTCTAGTACGGAAAAAAATGTTTGGGATGTGGGTGTTGGGGGTGATGGTGAAAGGGGGTTGAAAGGAAAACATTTTGATTTTTATTTCTCGAAAACTGTAATGAATAGAACAATAAAAATTTACGAATATATACGAGTATAACTACTATAGAGACACCATAGAAAAATAAAATGTTTGATAAGGGTAGCACGGTACAGGGGTAAGGGGTGGTTCTTATATCTCAGAAACGGCTTATGCTAGAAAGTTGAAACTTAGTACGTATATGTAGATGTGTTAAGTAATTAAAACTAAAAAAAATTTAGATTTTCATTTGTGTACAAAGATGGATTAAAAAAATGTCCGTAAAAAGGGTTTTTTTTCACATTTTCACGAATTTCGTTAAATCTTTTAGACTTCTCGAGCTATCAAATCAATTTTACTACCGCTGCCTCTTAATATAAGCGCCTAGAAATATTTTTCCAAACTTTTCGAATTCTAACCCCTAAGTTATATATCATACTTTTTCACGAATTCCGATATATTATGTTATGTATCATACTTTTTCACGAATTCCGATATATTTCTTAGGTCTAATGACATATAGAATTCATTTTCACTTCTAAATGCTTTGAATAGAGTCGGGAAGTAAAACATTGTTCAATTTTTAACGAATTCCGAATTTTTTTTTTAGTTTTAATGCGATCAAATTCACTTTGACTTCTATTGAATCAATTGAAAAAATCTGCCAACAGTCGGGGCGCAACTTTATTATTTTTTCGGTAGAAGTTCGGAATGCGTTCAATTCTGAGACGCGGTGTAGGTTACTATGTGACTGAAAACCCAAAAAAAAAGTTCGGAAAGCGGTTAGAATGGGATCGCGCTAGAATACTTACGCCGCTGCCACATATAACATATGTACTACATAATTGGGTCATACTCCGGGACGAAGTCTAAGTCGTAGTAGTTACGTGATTAAGAGATTTTTCGTGATTTGGTTTTGGGCCATTACATGAAATCGGAAACGCATTTGTAGGCGATAATATAAAAGTCTATGGAAGTGATAACCAATCTGATATCTTATCAATCGTATGAAATATGTCGAAAGCCTTACGTCCTCTTGAAGTTGAATATCTAAAAATACTGAAATCAACTTTTGTCGATTATATAGGAAGGCTTAGGAAGTTAAACTGAATTCGATATCACATCAGAACTAAGAAATATGAAGGAATTTGTGAAAATATATGCAACCGCCTTGGGGTTGAATATCCAAAAATCCTGAAATGAGTTTTTAGATATATATAAAGAAAGCCCAAGGAAGTGAAAACCAAACCGATGTCTTATCACTCCAAAGAGATATGACGGAATTCGTGAAAACGTGTTTAACCCATTTATACCTTCTTAGGGGTTGAAAAAGGAAAAAATTTGAAAACAAGTTTTAGGTGATTATTAAACAAGTCCGTGGAAGTAAAAATATATTCGATATCTAATCAGACCGGAGGGATATGGCTGAATTCGTGAAAATGTTAACAACCTCATTACACCATCGTGGGGGTCGAATTTCAAAAAATCCTGAAAACACTTTCTAGGTATTTATATGAAAAATCCGTGGAATAAAAATGAATTCAATATTTGAAAACACCTAATAGATATGACGAAAACCGTGAAAATATATGCATTCCATTTTCACTGATAATTTTTTTTGCCCCCCTTCTGTACGCCAATAAATATTTGATTTTTATACTCTAGATGAAATCATATAGACTATTATAAGTTTAATCCAGCCCAAAAGTTTGTAACGCATAGAACCAAGCCACGGACGAAAAAAAATTATATATTATTTTTTGTTTATTTGTGGCCAAAAACCTCAAATCCGCTTGACGTCCGTCCGTCCGTTCGTCCGTCTGTCCGTCCGTCCGTCCGTCCGTCCGTCCGTCCGTCCGTCCGTCCGTCCGTCCGTCCATCCGTCCGTCCGTCCGTCCGTCCGTCCGTCCGTCCGTTAGCACGATAACGCAAGAACGCCTTCACCTAGGATCTTGATATTTTGAATCTGGATGTTTGGTTGAATTTGTAAGGCGAAGATCGTTAACGGGCAAAATCGTCCTACTCCTTCGGGTAGCTACCATACAAAATGTCCTTAAAACACGTGTTCAAGAATATTGGTCGATAACTACAGAAGGGTTTAAGCTACGAAATTGAAATTTTGTATATGTTATTTTTCCAATAGTTGGAGCTAAATATATGATTATGAAGAAAATCCTGTTAGTCTTTCATGTAGCTGCCATACAAATATCCTGTCAAAATGTATTCACTTAATTTACGAAACTCACTATAACTCAAGTAATCTTTTAGCTACGAATTCAAAATTTTGTACAAATTAGTTTTGAGTGAAAAGGAAGTTCGACCTTACTAGTCACCGAAATCCTTTTACTCCTTCTGGTAGCTGCAATACAAAATGTCCTTAAAACACGTGTTTAAGAATATTGGCCGATAACTTCAGAAGGGTTTAAGCTACGTCTTTGAAATTTTGTATGTGTTATTTTTCCAATAGTTGAAGCTACATATATGATTATCAAGAAAATCCTATTAGTCCTTCGTGTAGCTGCCATACAAATACCCTGCCAAAATGTCTTCACTTAATTTACGGAACTTAATATAACTCAAGTAATCTTTTAGCTATGAATTGGAAATTTTGTACAAATTAGTTTTGAGTAAAAACAAAGTTCGGGTCAGCGAAATCCTTTTACTCCTTCTGGTAGCTGCCATACAAAATGTCCTTAAGACACGTGTTCAACAATATTTTTCGATAACTTTTGAACGCTTCAAGCTACGAATTTGAAATTTTGTACACGTTCATTTTTGAATGGTTCGAAGGAAAAGGATAAATACGTAAGAAATCGAGTGAGTCCTTCCTGCACCTCCCATGCGAAAGTCCTTCAAAAAGGAAATTTTTTTTCGATGACTTACCCAGTTCAAGATATGAAATTAAACACTGAATATTGTCTTTTAGTTTTGAGTAGCAATCTAATGGCAGTCCTTAATAAAGGACATACAACATGCAGACACGTAATTCTACTTTATCCCCAACTACAATATAAATCGGAGTTCAGTATTCATCTAGAGTATTATACGATTGGCTTGCAGCCGATCGTGACTGCAGTATGTTTTTTTTTCGCTCCTATTATTATAATTCCATCGATCCAGTGATTTTGATTTCGTTTGTCGGAGTAGTTAACCCTTTCTTGCCACTTTCTTTCTGTGTCCAGATTCAATCGACAGTCACCTATGTATCGCGCGACTTTTTAACGCGTCGCGTCTTATTTTCATGTTTGATGCTGTGCGAATTTAGAGTCGCAATTGATTGCAGTGTACAGTGTTTGTTAAAACAGAGAGAACAAGGGACAATAAATTAATAAAATATTTGATCGATTAAAATATGCAGAAATTGCTTACGTACATGTTAATATTACTGCTAGAATATCTAATGAACTGTTTTTTGGTAAACACAATTGTTATCAATTTTTGAAATTAATAATATTTAGACAATTGCGCTTAAAGTTTGTTGTTTATCTGATCTTGAGAGCAATCAACATATTGATAGTTATGTAGAATATATTGGAGAAATGCTTACGTCATGCAAATTTGAAGGTGGCAACCAAAATTGTATATAAATGGGAAAGTTTGCGAAAAGAAGTTATCAGTAAAAGGTGAGTGTTCTTAATCTTCTGACTTCAAATTATATTTTAGTTGGGTCTAGTCTAGGAGGCTCTTCTCAGACTTTGGACTACTAAAATTATAAGTGAAGCGCTCACATGCAACTTGTAGCTAACGCATTTTTCTTTTATTTTCAGCACAATGAATCCAAAAACTTTATTTCTGTTAGCAGTAGTTGCGGTATTTTTACCGCTTTTGTGTACAGCAGTGGACCCCACCACAGTGGATCCCACAGCCACGACTCCTAGCACGGCTGCTACCACGACTGGTTCCACTGCTGCTCCCACTGCTGCTCCCACTGCTGCTACCGCTGCTACCGCTGCTGCACCCAGTCAAGTTCAAGTTCGTTTTACCGGAATCCCAATAAGAATTAAAAATATACGACGAAATCGCAGACCTCGCGTATCTAAGAATAAGAACCGAAGAAACAGATTACCAGTTCGTAGACGTCGTAATCGTCGAGGTGGTAGAGGTGTAGTTTTGCTGGGAAAATAAGGATGCCAAAGAACGCACAAGTTATGAATGTAGTTAGTTCGTATTAAAAGCAGCCAAAGTGCATCAACAAACCTACACAACTTCATTTATAACTTTCCTTGATTATGCGGAAATATACAAAAAAGTGAAAAACAAACACATGAACTCCAATTTTATTACTTACTTTAAAACCTTTCCCATTTTCCCGCAACACCGACTCAGGGACAATGTCACAAAATAGAACCAGGAAGAATGTGGCCAAATCAACATTCCTCTACAAGACGCGAACCTGAGCGACACATCTTACCTGCTCCCAAAACTTATTCACTACTGAATTGTTCATCGGCATGTATTTATTGGCCTTCATTGCGGTTTGCTATCCAAAGCCTGTTTAAAGATACTCTGCTCAGTCTTCCTCGAGGTATGGCCGAACCATAGCCACTTTCAGTCACGAAATTTCAATATCTAATCGTCCAGTCCGAAGATAGACAATTAGTCCAAGCGATTTTCATTCACGAAGGTCTGCAATTTTGTTGGTGGGTGTATCGGTCATCTTCTATGTTGTACAACAAGAAATCCTTCGACGATCAATCCGACTAAATAGTAATTTCCTTTTTAATTGAATAGTTCGCCGACATCCGGCGTGAGGTCTATAAGGGGTGGGGGAGGTAGGAAGCGTTTTAGATGAACAATTTTGGTTTCTAGATCTCAGGAGCCACATTAGACTAGGAGTGGAGCCATTTGCAAACAAATTGTCGATATTAATGGGGGGGGGGGGGTGTGTGGAACTGGGAGGGGAGGTGGAGGGGGAGAAATAATGCATTTGAAACTATCTAAAGCTGAGATCAAGACATAGGTACTAGAATCCATATCTTCTAAATCGTTAATGTCATAAAGTTGGAACTTAGTGATTGTAGGTATAAAAGGGCAATAGGTTAGAAGTAAAATTTTGAGGGTAATACTATAGAGGGTGAAAAACCTTACACTACAATATCTCACGAACCAAGTATACCAGAAAGATAAGAAATCTGCCAACAGTCTGGGACCCGTGTAGACTATTCGAATTTCGGGATATTATGTACACTAAAAGCCCAAAGAAGTAAAAACAAATTTGTTTCCTTATCAGAATTAAGAGATATGACGAATTATTAAAACGAATACAAACCCATTACATCCACTTGGGGTTTGAATTTCGAAAAAATTGTGAAACAGGTTTTTAGACGGTTTCATAAGAAGCTACTTGATATCTCATGAGACACGACGGATTTTGACAAATTTGTGAAAACGTAAGCAAACCCTTCACACCCCCTTGGTTCTTGAAATTCGAAAAATCGTGAATTGGTTGGCCGTAATAATCAATTTTATATCTCATCAGAACTAAGGGATGGCAAAAATTGTGAAAACATATACAAACCCTTGGGGGTTGAATATCCAAAAATTGAGAAATGGGTTTATAGGCAATTATATAAAAAGTCTGTGGAAGTGAAAAGCGATCTAATATCTCATCGAACATAAGAAATATGTCGAAGCTTTGAAAAGCATACAACCCCCTTACACCCATTAGGATTGAATATCTAAAATACTGAAATTGTCTTTTTGGCTTTTTTATATAGAAAACCTTAGGAAGTAAAAATAAATTCGATATATTATCAGATATGCAACCTCCTTACACCCACTTGGAGGTTGAATATACAAAAATCCTGAAAGGAGTTAACAGATAAATATGAAGACAGCAGAAGAACGTAGGAACCAATTCAATTTCTTATCACTCCTAAAAGAAATGACGGAATTCGTGAAAACGTGTTCAACCCGTTTATACCCTCTTAGGGGCTGAAAAAAGAAAACACTTAAAAACATGTTTTAGGCGATTATTACGCAAGCACGTGAAAGTGAAAATATATTCGTTATCTAATAAGTTTATAACCCCCTTTGCACGCTCTTAGGAGTCGAATTTTAAAAAATTCTGAAAACACTTTCTAGGAATTTATATGAAGAAGTCGTACAATAAAAATGAATTCAATATTTCGGAAGACCTAAGAGATATGACAAAACCGTGAAAATATATGCTTTCCATTTTCACTGATCATTTTGTTTGCCCCCTTCCGAACGCCAAAAGATATTTGAAATTTTTTTTTATCTAAGTTAGTTTTCTAGTTGATTTACATAAACATACCGAGTTTCAACTTTGTAGCATAAGCCGTTCTATAGATAGAAAAACCCCCCCACCTCCGTACCATACTGCCCCTATAAAAAAATATATTTTTCCAACATGCTACTAATATAGCTCTATCTAAATACCAAGTTTCAGTTTTATATCATTATAGGTTGTCGAGATGTAAAAATCGGGACTTTTTCCTTTTCACCATCCCCACCCTCGCCCTCTTAACCCACGCCCTCTTTACCCTCGCCCTCTTCACCCTCACCCACAAAATTTTGTTTTCTGCTAGGGTTCTATTAGGCCCACTTCTGGAAAAAATTTTAAGCACCTATCTTACACTGTTCCTGAGTTATGAGACGTGATTTTTTTGAAAAATTCTTTTTTTTTTTTTTTTTAATGGCTGAATTAATCCCATATCTAGGGCACACTTTCTCAATCCGAAGAGCTGGAGGCAGTACAGTTTCACAGCTCATCGAACTGGAAAAATTTCACCATATCAACATACTCATGCTGTATGCTGACATTGGGCTCAACTTGATGTGGCACAAGTGCTCCTCAGTCAGTACAGTGAACTGGTATTAGAGGTAACACAAAATGACACAACCACCTAAATTAAAGAATTCAAAAAATTAATATAATAAGAAAGGAGAGAAAAAAAAAAAAAAAAGAATAATAATAATAATAATTATAATAACAAAGATAAAAAAGAAAAAAAAAAGAATTAACGGAATAATCCAAGGATAAAAATAAAAAAAAAAGAAATTTGGAAAAACATAATGAAAAGAGAGAAAAAAAAAAAAAGAACAAAAAACAAAAATCTAACATGTAACACTAGAGATTAACGGGGTTAAAGAAAAAGAAATCATGCTCCACCACCCCCTTAAAAAATTGTACTTCCAGCAAACTTCATTTGTCAACTATTATAAACAAACCAATTTTTATTTGTCTAGTGCAATCGGTTCGTGAGATATCGTAATCAAAAGTTTTTCACCCCCCCCCTCCCACTGCCGTACGCCACTGCCCCAACTCAAAAATTTGTTTTCGATCTATTCTCCTAGTATACCTTCAGATATTTATTAACTTTTTGTCAATTTTGTGACATTAACCGTTTAAGAGATATGGATTATAAAATATGTCGATCTCGCTTTTTTTGCGTTTTGGACGCATAATTTTTCCCCCCACTCCCAAACCCCATCATCTATATCGGCAATTTTTTTGTAAATCTGTCCACTATCGAAGTTCGACATAATTTCCAAATTTCAGCGTCCTAGAATAAGCGGTTGCTGAGATCTAGAAACCAAAATTTTCAGTCTAAAACGTTCCCCCTTCCTCCCCTTTCACACCACCACCCCTCCGAATTTGGTCACTTCAAGTAGCCTACCCAGTCTATTCATAAAAAAAATTTCAATTTAATATCTCAAAGGGTTTGGGAGCTACGAGCCTTCAAACGATTTTGCATACAGCGGTTGACGTACGGCGTACGGCGGACAGACGGACTGAACATTTTTTTTGCTTTTTTCGTGACTACTAGTCATGAAACGTGAAAAAAAAATTTTGAGGGTAGCAAATTTTTTCGTCTGCAAGCCAATCGTATAATACTCTAAATGAATACTGAACTCCGATTTATATTGTAGCTGGGGATAAAGTAGAATTACGTGTGTGCATGTTGTATGTCCTTTATTAAGGACTGCCATTAGATTGCTACACAAACCTAAAAGACAATATTCAGTGTTTAATTTCTTATCTTAAAGTTGGTAAGTCATCGAACAAAAATGTCCTTTTTGAAGGACTTTCACATGGGAGGTGCAGGAAGGGCTCACTCGATGTCTTACATATTTATCCTTTTCCTTGGAACCATTTAAAAATGAACGTGTACAAAATCACAAATTCGTAGCTTGAAGCGTTCAAAAGTTATCGAAAAATATTGTTGAACACGTGTCTTAAGGACATTTTGTATGGCAGCTACCAGAAGGAGTAAAAGGATTTTGTTTTTACTCAAAACTAATTTGTACAAAATTTCCAATTCATAGCTAAAAGATTACTTGAGTTATAGTGAGTTTCGCAAATTAAGTGAATACATTTTGACAGGATATTTGTGCGGCAGCTACACGAAGGACTAACAGGATTTTCTTCATAATCATATATTTAGCTTCAACTATTGGAAAAATAACACATACAAAATTTCAATGTTGTAGCTTTAGGCGTTCCGAAGTTATTGGTCAATATTCTTGAACACGTGTTTTAAGGACATTTTGTATGGCAGCTACCCGTAGGAGTAGGACGATTTTGCCCGTTAACGAACTTACAAATTCAACCAAACATCCAGATTCAAAATTTCAAGATCCTAGGTGAAGGCGTTCTTGAGTTATCGTGCTAACGGACAGACGGACGGACAGATGGACGTCAGGCGGATTTGAGGTTTTTGGCCACAAATAAACAAAAAATAATATATAACTTTTTTTCGTCCGTGGCTTGGTTCTATGCGTTGCAAACTTTTGGGCTGGATTAAACTTATAATACTCTATATGATTTCATCTAGAGTATAAAAATGTTGAATCTATTATTACATAAGGATCGAATAATTTTTGAGCCGTCGAGTCAGATAGCCACTAGCAACCTTCATACGGAAGTCAGTAGAGGTGAGCCATATATTTATGGTCAACCTGAACTACAAACTAGCTGAGACACATTTGATTAGAAAGTTTTCGGATTAGTAAATGTAGGTTATGTCAAGTGCCATTTTAACCATGTTACTAACTGGTGTTAGTAGAATTTGAAGTCTAGCTTCAAAGTTTCTATTAACTCTTAGCAACTAGAAAAAACACTTTAAAAAAAATTTAAAAAAAATTCCATTAATTAAAATGCATGAACACGGTGTCCTTCTAAACGGAATGTCGGAAAAGCGAAAGAAGCTATCCTTTCGTTATTTAACCGGTCACAGTTGATGAAAGGAGCGTCTTAAGCATTTTTCGCTTGTGCAAAGCTGAAAACTCTATGAATATTAAAATCTATGTAGTTGCTTAACAAACCTCGAGTCAATCATTTTTGCTTCCTATTTTTAGCTCTGTGATGTTTTACATAGGACATATACAAGTTATGCATTATGTTGACATTGTGAACACATTCCGACTTGCTTGTCTAAAATGCACTCAACTTTGAGCTCCTAACGCTAAAGACTGACTATAAAAATAAGTTAGAGAGTACAAATTGTACGTATGTTTGTGTACGACCCTATTATGAAAATGCAAAAATTTTCCACATTTTTCCGTCCATTAGAAGCTTGTTTGTGACCATTTTGGGACATCTCTTATCTATGAAATTTTCAATAAGCTACAGACGGTAAATGAGAGTTTATTAAAGTTTAAGGAAAAAATGAGGATTTTATGATGTTATGACAACATGAGTCTGTTTCGTCCTAGTTATCTTTGGAACATTTAATAATTTCATTTACGAGAACTTTCAATGGTTCCCTACTAACTGGCCGTAAGTTTTATAAACTTTTTTCACTAGAAAACGTATATTCTCTATGCGTAATAAAATTAATTTAAAACAAATTTGCCAGCACTAACAAATCGAAAATTTCGAACAGCATTCTCGACCATAGAAATATTATACGCTATAAAAAGCGAATTAATTTTCACAGCATCGATTGTTCTTGGCAGCATTCTTAATTATGGTTGAAATATTTAACCGCGACAGTAAACACGTACGAATCGACCGAAATTCATTGCAACCGCTGATCTGATCTAAATGACAGAGGCTAGCTGACAAACTCTTCTCTTTCAGCATTCAACACTGCTCCTTCTCGCACTGTTCTCTTCGTCTATAATCCTATTTCTGACTACTTCGGAGAACAACAGCCGTGTTGTAATGGTGGTTAATACGTGGAATATTGTAAGCCTCGAAATTCTTGACACACTTTTCAGATATTGCAAAAAGGTTTCAGAAAAGCAACACGTGACAAGGTAAGCACTTTCTTTTAAATTCATATTTTTATTTGTCCTATATTATACATACTTCTCCATAAACATTCGAAATTTCAACGTTTTCGTCCCTTAAAGCCCACAGACGCATTATATTGCCCCCTCTGAATGCCCGGTTTTTTTTGTAAGGCTCTCCATTAGAATGCCTAGTAAGAGTCTGCTTGCTGTGATAGGCCACAATATCTTCATGTGCCAACAAGGATCCTTAGAGGACGGCAAGAAGTGGTATTTACCCATGCCCATTGTAGAGGATTCGATGTCACTAGTGCTTCATATTTTATTACTTAATAAAGTATTGTTGTAGTGGCGTCGTACTGGGGAAAAAAAAACACCACCACTGTAATGGAGAATTCTGCGATATTTCCCCCACCAACGACACCAACTCTTATAAAATTTCATATAAAGCGATGCGACTGGAAGTCGCGCGGGTCTGTTCATATTGTCTCACACACCGTGAATGTACTAAATAAATTGAATTATCTTAATGGATTTTGTTTTATTACTTTCTGTAATATTGTTAATTAAAAACTTTTTCAACAATTTTATATAAAAGTTTAACAATTCACTATATTATTATATAATATAAAAAATCTTTCAGTACTTCAATCACTCCCGGACTTCTATCGCTCTCCCATTAAACCCTACCATTAACATAATAAAGTTGCGCCCAAACTTTTGGCAGATTTGCTAGAAAAATCTCCGCATACTGCTCATTTTTTCAGAACATACCCATACACTTACCCCATCAACTTTCAATTCGATTGTTTTCGTTTTCAACCCCCCCCCCCTCCCATTAAACATAAAACGTACGTATATTACGTATAAGCCACCTAAAATATTATTCGTAGAATTGCCGTAAATATTCTACGTATAATCTTCATCCAAACTATACACATAGACATATACGGTAACCACAGACATCGTACCCTAGCATTCTACATGATTAGTATAGTATACAAAACTTTTCCTGCTGGGCGGGGATATCAAAAATTTTTGGCTTAAAACTTTTTGACCACTTCTCCCTCATACACCCCAGCTCACAAACCACTTAAAGTGGTTCACACAATCTATCCTCCAATCAAATTTAAACTTAATACCTCAACGAGCTTGTGATGAACGAGCCTTTAAACGTGTTTGCGTACGGCGGTCATCGTACACGGCGGATAGACGGATTTTTTTTTTTAAAGTTGTATTTAAATTTTATGGCGATCACAATTCTTCATTATTAAAAAAAATGTCAGAGTGAAACAACTAGTTTTAAACTATATCTTAAGTTTTGATGCAAACCGAGAGGCTGGGTGATTTTACTATAGGGTGCTTTTCCTATCTATAGACCGTTTTGTGCTAGAAAGTTGAAACTTGGTGAGTATATGTACATCTACTAGAAAAGTTATTTAGATAAAAAAAAGTTTTCAAATATTCATTGGCGTATGGAAGGGCGTCAAGAAAAATTATCAATGAAAACAATGCATTTATTTTCACGAATTTCGTCATATCGCTTCAATCTTGTAAAATTATGAATTCATTTTCTTCGGATTCTTCACATAAATGCTTAGAAAGCGTTTTCAGGATTTTTTAAATTAGACTCCTAAAGTGGTGTAAAGGGGTTGTATACATTTTGACGAATTCAACCGTATCCCCCAGGTCTGATTAGATATCGATTAACTTTTCACTTCAACGGGCTTCTTTTATAATAGCCTACAATTTGTTTGCAAGTTTTTTCCTTTTTCAACCCCTAAGTGACTATAAACGGGTTGAACACGTTTTCACGAATTCCATTATATCTCTTTGGAGTGATAAGACATCGAATTGGTTTTCACTTCCTCGGGCTTTCTTTATTACTTTATTATTTTTTAATAATAAAGTATTGTTATCGACCTGAAATTTCAAAAAAGTTTGCTACCCTGAAATTTTGTATTTACACGTTTTAGGACTAGTAAACCCCAAAAAAGCAAAAAAAAAAAAAATTTCCGTCTGTCCGCCGTAGACGCCGTACGCCGTACGCCGTACGCCGTACGCCGTACGCAAAATTGTTTGAAGGCGCGTAGCTCCCAAACCCGTTGAGATATTAAATTGAAATTTTTATGGTGGATAGATTGGGTGAACCCCTACAACTGGTATATTTTTGAGGGGTGGGGGTACAAGGGGAGAGGAGAGGGGAGCGTTTTAGACGAAAAATTTTGGCTTCTAGATCTCAGGAACCACTTATGCTAGGAGGCTGAAACTTGGAACTTATGTAGTACTATGATAATGGACTCAATTGCAAAAAAATTGTCGATATTGGTTAAGGGGTGTGGAAGTGGGGGGGAAAACAATGAGTCTTTAACGCATGAAAGTCGGGATTGAAACATTCTAAAATCGATATCTCCTGAACAATTGATGTCAGAAGATTGGAACTTTGTTGTTGTTCTTAGGGATACTTCCAGATTAGACAAGAGCTAAAATTTTTAAGAGGGGTGGTGGGGTGTGGGGGTGGGGGGTGAAAAACTTTGGATTACAATATCTTCCGAACTAATTACACCAGGAAGATAAAATTTAGTTTCTGTATATGGACTCACAAGAGGAGTCTACCAAAACTAAATTTTTTGAGGGGGGAGGTGGAGCACGAAAGTGGGGGGATAGCAATTTCTCAAAAAATTTAATTTTTATATCTCAAAAACCGTATCAGATATGATCTTGAAAATTTGACAGGAGTTGGGGTCGATAAACTTCTAGTAGGGAAAAAAATTTTGGTGGTGTGGGTGTAGGGGGTGGTGGTGAAAGGGGGTAGAAAGGAAAACATTCTGATTTTTATTTCTTAAAAACCATAATGAATAGAAAGCTAAAAATTTAGGATTATATAGAACCACTATGGAGACATCCTAGAAAAATAAAATTTTTGATAGGGGTATCAAGGTACGGGGGAGAGGAGTGGTTTTTTATATCTCAGAAACGGCTTATGCTAGAAAATTGAAACTTAGTACGTATATGTAGATGTGCTATTAGAGTAATTAAAGCAAAAAAAAGTTCAGATTTTTATTGGCGTTCAGAGGTTGAGTAAAAAAAATGTCCGTGAATCCACATTTTCACGAATTTCGTTAAAACTTTTAGACATGTCGAGCTATCAAAGCAATTTTACTTCTGCGGGCTATTTATATAAGCGCCTAGTAACGGTAACGGTAACGGAATTTTTCGATATCCAACCCCTAAGGTGGAGTAAATTGGTTGTGTACATATTCACGAATTCTGATATATTCCTAAGGTATATTGAGATTTGGAGTTCACTTGTACTTCTATAAGCTTTAAACGTAGTCGGGAAAAAACCGATTTAAGTATTTTTCTCAATTAAACCCCCTGGGGGTATTGTTTAAGATTTCACTGATTCCGAAAATCTCTTAGGTTTAATGTGATCGAATTCGCTTTTACTACTATGAATTATTCTATTGAAAAAAAAAATACGTAAATAAAAAAAAAAATCTGCCAACAGTCTGGGCGCAACTTTATTATTTTATGGGTAGAAGTCCGAAACGTGTTTAATGATGAGATACGGTGTTGGGTACTATGCGACTGACAACCGAAAAAAATAACCATTAGGCTATTTGGAACGTTATTTTTTAGGTTGTCAGTCGCATAGTACCCAACACCGTATCTCATCATTAAACACGTTTCGGACATCTACCCATAAAATAATAAAGTTGCGCCCAGACTGTTGGCAGATTTTTTTTAGCTTAAAACCCCTTTCAGGATTTTTGGATATTCAACCCCTATGTGGGTGCAAGGGGGTTGCATATGTTTTCACAAATTACTACATATTTCTTAGTTCTGATGAGACATCGAATTCATTTATACTTCATAAGGCTTCGTTCATAATCGACAAAAAGTTGGTTTCAGGATTTTTAGATATTCAACCCGTAGGTTTGATGAGATATCATATTGGTTCTCACTTCCACAGACTTTTTATATAATCGCCTACAAATGCATTTCCGATTTCATGTAATGGCCTAAAACCAAATTCACGATTTTTCGAAATTCAACCCCCAACAATTATCTTCTTTTCTTACAGGACGCTGACGAAAATTAAAGCATAACACCCTCCTTCGAGTAATTATGTTCTCAAATCACAACAGGTTTCCAGTTTTTAGGTTAACTTTTGGACTGTTTAAAACACAAACATACATTTGAATCTTCAATGACCAGAAGATAAACAAGTGAAAGTCACCCGAAGATATTTACACACCTCCATTACAACCATTGTGTAAAACGCAAGATTGTGCGAAAGAAAGTACCAACAATAAGACGTATCTCTCTATTCGTACCCCAGAGGATTGGAATTTATATAAATTCCTTGAGAAGCAAAATGTTCACACTCAATAGCTTAATAAAATCCCCTTCCTTTGTATGTATCCCTCCAGGGATCTTATTTATTCTCGAATAATGAACCCTCCTTTTTTTTGAAAGAGTCACCATACTTAATACATAGGCAGGCACCCACACTTTACTTTCTACGGACGAAAATAAATGGCGAAGTATATGGTTTGTTGTGCTCGGAGTTGTGTTAAATAAATCATTGCTGACAAATAAAAAATAACTAGCACACTTTCGTACACTTTTCGCATCATCCCTGGTCCATGGAAGCATCAGCCCCATGTCGTGTGATATACAGAGCGGGTAGCATCTTATCCTATCGTCTTGGACTCTTGGCTTTTCCGGCAATCCCTCCTCGAGAGCAACATATGGAATTGGCAACTTAAGGGTAGAGTATTATCCGGGCTGTAAAGCGTATAGTAATGGAGATCTTGCCATCCTGTTTGAGGTGCACATACATCCTATGAAAATGATGACATTGCGAGATGTTGTGACAAGATGCCCGAAGATAGATATTTTATTTTGACTGAAATTCGTACACCGCAATTTGTCATAATATCATCAGTTTGAACTTTTCCGGATTGTGGAAAATTCAAATTGCCTTCAGAGACAGATGAAATGAATGCGACGTGATTTGTGGTGGAAAGTTAGATTAGGATTCTGTTAGGTTCTGTTCCTATTCGGATTGGAGGCATTGTAATCGTATACAAACACCTAATATTACTCCGTAAGGCCATCATTTTCCTTTCAAGGCAGTTTGGTAATGAAGATAATGAGAGTTGTTTTAGTCACATAAACGAGCGGAGTTCCAAAAGTTCTTATTCTAAGTAACAATAAAATCAGTCTGGGCGTAACTTTATTATTTTATGGGTAGAAGTCCGAAATGTGTTTAATGCTGAGATGCGGTGTAGGTTTCTATGCGACTGACAATCTAAAAAATAAAATTCCAAATAACCTCCTGATTATTCCGCATAGTAACCTACACCGCATTTCAGCATTAAGCACGTTTCGAACTTCTACCCATAAAATAATAAAATTGCGCCCAGACTGTTGGCAGATTTTCTTTATTTATTTACGTATTCCTTTTTTCAATAGATGATTCAATAGAAGTGAAAGTGAATTCGATCTCATTAAATCTACAAAAAAATTCGGAATTCGTCAAAACTTGAAAATGTCTTACTCCTCAGGGAGTTTAATATCAAAAAATACTTAAATCGGCTTTTAACCGATTATATCCAAAGCATTTAGAAGTGAAAGTGAATTCTGTATCTCATTAGACCTAAGAAATATATCGGAATTCGTGAAAAGGTACAAAACCGCTTTACACCCCCTTAAGGGTTAGATATCGAAAAATTAGGAAAAATGTTTCTAGGTGCTGATATAAAGAGCCCGCAGAAGTGAAATTGATTTGATAGCTCGAGATGACCAAAAATTTTTAACGAAATTTGTGAAAATATGGGAAAAAACCCTTTTCGTGGACATTTTTTTCACTCCACCTTTGTACGAGTACACAAATGAAAATCTAAACTTTTTTTCAGCTTTAATTACTCTGGAATCACATCCACATATAGGTACCAAGTTTCAACTTTCTAGCATAAGCCGTTTCTGAGATATGAAAAACCATTCTCCAACCCTCGTACGTTGCTACCCCTATCAAACATATATTTTTCTGCGATGTCTCTATAGTAACTCTATACAGTTTTCAATTTTTAGCTTCCTATCTTTTGCGGCTTTCGAAAAATTAAAATCAGAATTTTTTCATTTCCACCCCTCCCACCAACACTTCCTACTCCCACACCCTCAAAAATGTTTTCCCTGCTAGAGGTCTACTGGTCCTAACTCCTGTAAAATTTTCAAGATCATATCTGATACATTTCTTGAGATATAAAAATTAAATTTTTTGAAAAATGGCTGTCCCCTCCCGCTTCACCTCCCCCTCAAAAATTTTACATTCAATAGACTGCACTGTTAATTCTATATATGGAAACCAATTTTTCTCTTCCTGGCACAATTGAGCCGGAAGATATTGTAATTCAAAGTTTTTCACCCCCACCACCATACCTCACCACCCCTTTTCAAAATGTTAACTCTACAAAGTTTCAGCCGTCTGACATCAATCGTTCAGGAAATATGGATTTTAGAATGTTTCAATTCCAGCTTTCAATCGTTTTGGATGCATTGTTTCCCCCCCCCCCCCTAGCACACCCTCAACCCCTTTCGATCATTTTCTTGCAAATGGGTCCATTATCATAGTTCTACATAAGTTCCAACTTTCAGCTTCCTAGCATAAGCGGTTCTTGAGATCTAGAAACCAAAATTTTTCATCTAACACGCTCCCCCTCCTCTCCCTCACACCCCCACCACCCATTCTACCTACCATAAAAATTTGAACTTAATATCTCAAGGGGTTTGTGAGCTACGCACCTTCAAACGGTTTTGCGTACGGCGGACAGACGGACTTTTTTTTTTTTGCTTTTTTGGGGTTTACTAATCCTAAAACGTGAAAATACAAATTTTCTGGGTAGCAAATGTTTTTGAATATTCAGGTCGATCACAATACCTTATTATTAAGAAATAATAAAGTAAAATTATTAAAGATTTGAACAACACTTTCCTTTGCAATGTTTTCATCCTTAAGTCGGATACACATATCTAGTGCCACTTTCATGAAGTAACATTATGCCCCTTCCAAAGTAATATTCCTCCTTACTCTCAACATGTGCCCACGCGGCACCCTCGTCACTCACAAAATGACGACGTCTGAGGTCACGCTTAAGGTTGGCAAACAAGTAGTAGTCACCGGGGCTAGGTCTGAGCTGTAGGATGGTTGTCTGATCTCCTGGAATCCAGGGGCTAGAGCGCTCATTATTTTTTTCTTGGCTTGATCCTGCAGAAGCCTTACTGCTTCTCGAACCACGACCTGAGTGGTCTTATGCTCCTGGCTCTTAGCCATTCCTATGCCATATCTATTCCCTTAAGAAAAGATATGATTTTACTCAGGGGAGTCTTCGAAAGCTCCTTATAGGTGAGAGTAAATCCACCGAGAATCTGCCTTCCAGAGCTTGCAATGAAGCGTTGGATTTTCGCAACCTCCGTTGCAGCAAGGTCACAAAGACTGTTGAAAAAGTAAACTCCAAGATGAGCTTTCCTTCTAGCGGATAGAGCTGGACAGGTGCAGAGAAGATGAAGCACTCTCTCCTCCTCCTACTCATCCAGCCAGTTTCTACAGAAGTCGTTTGAAAAGAGACCGAGTCTTTTAGCATTCCGACCTATAAGACAGTGTCCGATCAGGACACCGAATGTGGTGCTGATATTCGCCTTTTTGAGCAAAGTCAGCCTTTTCGACCGTTTTGGATCCAGCTTCGGCCAGATCTATCTAGTAGTGTGACATGTAATACCGTCTGCCCATCTTGAGTTGGTTTTCTTAACTGTGTCCAATCCCAGTAGCAGTTTACATGTAGAGAGAGGCACACCCCGATTCCGGTGTCGCGCCGAGCGAGTTCGTCAGTCATACAGTCGCCCTAGAATATCCCTGTGTGATGAGGGTAACCAGCCAGGACAAGGCCTGATAGACACTACAATGGTCCGGAAGGCGGAAGGAGCTGCTAATGTTAAACATGTCAGACAAAATACCTCCACCTATCCTGCCTTCAGTTTTGGTGCCGTCCGTATATATGTGGACGGACTCTTCCATCCGTACCGAATCCCTTTCCCATTCTAGACGGGTTGGGATGGCTGTTAGAAAATTTTTGTCAAAATGATAACTGGGAGGGGTGTAGTCGGTTCTTTCAGGAATGTTGTTGAAGTGATTCAAGATTGTTGAGCATGTATGCCAGTCCACTGTGTAGAGGCTCTAAGTCGAATGGCTGCACTGGCTGTCTAGGGATGGAAGATGTCTAGTGCTGCAGAGGAAGTTGTTCTCAGATCACCGCTGATGCATATGCATGCTGATCTTTGTACCTTCCCTAGGGTGGTGCAGTTAACCGCTTTATCTAAAACTGTCCACCAGACAATAACACCGTACATAAGTGTCGGTCTGATAATGGACACGTAGAGCCAATAAACTATTCTGGGTTGCATACCCCATTTTTTGGCAATGGCCTTTTTGCACGAGTAAAGCGCAACTGTTACGTTTCTGGATGTTAGGTTTCCAGTGAAGTTTCTTGTCCAAAATAAAACCCAAATATTTTTCACTGTCGGTGAAAACTAGACTAGTACCATTCAGAGAAGGGTCTACATTAGGAGTTACTTAAATTTTTTTTTTCAATTAACATATGTTTAACGTCTTTTTAACTCGCGCTAACATCTCAGAATCAACTACCTAAATTTTTGTTCAGAAGTTAATATGATGCGTGACAAAAAATTTTTATGAATAAGGTTTAATTGAAGTATCAAATAACAATCATCTTTCTTGGAGCTACTAAATACCATCCGAATATTTTATCCGTAAAACAAGTATTCAAGTTTCGGAAAGATATTAATGTCATAATTTCTGCTGTTGCTGGCAGAACTCATGGTGAAAGTACTTGGTACTTACACAATTGGATATATACCAACTATGACGGATTTCCGCCCCGTATGGTTTTCCTAATTAAAAGCGAAAAGGGAAACCATTTTTGGTGACAATGTCGCCCGCGACATGATACAAACGCTACCGAAGGACATCCGACTGTGGAGAGCGGATACTGTCATAGAAAGTAAATATCAATGTCAGAGTGTTTTCAACAGTACAATCTAATTAAAACTTATCTACGATAAGCTCATTTAGTTAAGTGAAATATTATGCTGCTCACGAGAAGATTTCCTGCTCATTCCACTTTTTGGTCCTGTGTGCAACTTGCTGATTATGCGATACCGGAAGCTAAGCAAACATTTTCCATAGTACGTAACGTCGTCATTTTCTGTAAGACCCCGAAATTCAGATACAAGCCAAGCAAACTCGCTTACAAGTCAAATTCGAAAGGAAAACGAAAAGGACGCAACTCCTGGCAAAGTTGCACGGTATCCTTTTAATTGGAAATCGATTCGGAAATTAAATTTTCCCTAAGCCGACAAATGGCGTACTTCGCACGATCTATTTGTGCCCAGAACTTGAAAATTCGAGTTTTCATATCGAGCTTGCACTTGGTGTTTTTCCGGGCTATCTATGCGCATATTGAGACGATATAATGCATGAGGTCCAAGCTATGGGAAACCATTGCGGCATAGTTCAAAAGAGCCTAGCTCTCAGCAGTACTGTCGCAATTTGCATGACGAATTCAGGGCTTTTCTGCATAGTCGAAATTACTTTACCAAGTTTAACATAACCACAGTTGAAGTTAGCAATTTATGCAGTGGCGAACATCGAAGATGGTCTCGAGACTCGGGTGACTGTTCTGTTTTATGCCGAATTTATCAACTGAAATTGGCCAGGACCATAATGGACGATTCTGTGCTAGTTTAAATTAAATCGATAGCCAGGAATAGTTTTCAGAGGGTACGGCCATATCCTTAAACAACTTCGATAAATTCAAGGGAATAAAGGAATTTTCTTGAAGAAAAACCTATTACGAAAAGGGAATAAGTTTTGGAACTATTTGCAAGTACCGATCTTTTCTGAAATTGTGCTATTCATTGCCATATCCTTTTGTAAAGAAGAAAATTCTCGGAATATTAATGTAAAAACTAAATCGACATTGACTTAAAAACTTTCAAGAACAGGACGAAGGCAGTTACCTTCTTGAGAAAAATTTTAGTATACTTAAGGGGTCAATCATTTAGATACAATTAAAGTTGAGGTGTAACAGGAATTTTAAACCACATTCATATGCATAACATTAAACTTCTTAATCCAGCGAGTTGAGCTTGTCGAATGTCACAAAAAAAAGAAAAGTTGTGATAATCAAAATATACACGCGTTACAAAAGAATCGTGGATCATCTTTCGTTTAAACTGATGGCGCCCAACGTGGGGTTTGGATTACAATTTGGGTGCCAACTAAATTACTAACAACTAAAATCACCATAAAAAATTCTTTCAACAGTCTGCAAGCATTATTATTTATTTGTTAGGTAGAAGTTTAATGCTTAAAGAAATAATGGAATAATTGAGTGGTTCAGTGGAAGAGTTGCCTAACCAACAATTTCTGCGAAATGAGATATCGGACTCTAAACTTAAACGTAATATGAAAAATTACTCTCAAAAAGAAATAATTATTATTTTGTTATACTGCCTAGCAATGTATACTGATAATATGGCTAATAAATAAGTTTGGAATACAAAGATATGTTTATTGTGGTCAAACTGAAAAAGCCTAAGCATCAAAAAATTCAACGTGGCAACTCTTTCACTCAATTAGGGGTTAAATAACTAAAGCTTCAGCAACCAACGTTTAGGCGATTATGTATAATAGAAAGCCCGTTAAAGTAGGTTAGGTTAGGTGGGTAGGTCCGTTGTGATCCCATTGCACCATGGCAATCTGAGCCGTTCTGGCCACGGTTTTTTTGCTCAGATAGCTGTTTTTTGACTAATTTCCAAGAACAAACTGAGCCCAATTGTCAAATATTTTTCCGTGTTTCTGGGTAAAAACAAACAATTCGAAATCTCATTAAACCTAAGAGATTTGTCGGAATTCGTAAAAATGTAAACACCGATTGTTAAATGAGTCATTTAGGCGTTAGATAACGCAAAATTATGAAATTAGTTTTTAGGCGATTATATTTAAAGCCCATCGAATTAAAAACGAATTCAATATCTCATTAGACCTAAAAAATTTGACGGAATTCGTGAAAACTTACACAACTACCCCTTGGAGGTTGAATATTGAAAAATACTTTAAATTGTTATTAACCGACTATATTTAAGGCCCTCAGAAGTAAAACCAAATTTGATATATCAGTAGACATTAAGAAACATGTCGGTATTTTTCGTGAAAGCATACAGAACAACTCACACCCCCTTAGGGTTTGAATATCGACAAATCTGGAAAATTATCTCTAGACGCTTATACAGGATGTTTGGCACTCCGTCCGCCACCTTGTAAGGGGTTATTCCTTGATATATTTGGAGAAAAAAATTGTTCTACAGGGTGGGTCAATTTTTAATATCAGTGGAGATACAGGGTGGTTAAGAAAAGTGTTTTTGACCGGTACCCTCACTTACTTAAAACGTTATATCTTGAAAACGAATAATCACAAAGCAAAGTGTTATAACTCGTTTCTTAGGGAATCAAATTACCTTTCTAAATTGTAACTGTACCCAATCTTGAGATATTTACTCGAAAACACAGATTTTTGCTACGTCAACCCTAAAAATTCAGTGATCAATGTAGTTTTTCTCAGAAAACCCCATTATAAAAATGTCATTTTAATTTTATTTTTTTATGAACCATATTATTATCTACAAAAGCTACATACGTATGTATGAGTTACGATTAACATTTTGGAAGTAATAGGAAAAAATACATATCGCATAAAAATTAAATATTGGGAAAAAAATTTTTCTCCAAATACATCAAGGAATAACCCCTTACAAGGTGGCGGACGGAGTGCCAAACACCCTGTATATAAGACAATTGCTCCAAAATTTCTCTCCTCATACGGAACCTCCCCACTTAAAAATCTTGTTTCAAATATACGACACTAGTATGCCTACAAACAGTCACAAAGTTGTAACCTGCTGACATAAAGCTTTCAAGACTTTAGAATGTCTTGATCCCAGCACTCGAGCGTTTGGGACGCATTTATTTTCACCCACAATCAACACCCCATTCATTTCTTAAAAGGTTCCATTTCCTCAAGCTTCAACTTCCTAGCATAGGCGATGACTGAGATATAAAAACCAAAATGATTCATTGGTCGTCCCAACTCACACTCTTACCCCCAAAACTTAGTAGTTCACTTAAATGGTTCTATCCAATCTACCACAACAACAACTTGAACTAAATAGTTCAAAAAAGTGCTTCGGAGCTACGAGTCTTCTCAAACGCGTTTGCATACCGCGAATAGCGTATACGCGTTACAAGCCCTGAAACGTGAAAACATAAAATTTAAGGGTAGCAACTTTTTTTTCAAATTTCAGGTTCAGGTTTCATCACAATTGCTACTTTTCTACATATAATAATAATAAAGTAAAATGCTTCTCTGTACTGAGAAGAAAAATTTATATTACTGGCTATAATAATATTGTTACATGCACACCTTGGTAACCCGAACCACTTATCAATGAATCGAAGTTTCCAGAGAAAACTATGACCTTCCAATAACCAATATATTAAATAGTGTCCAATACATTAGAATAGCGTAGAAAGCTCTACACAATTCCCGCATGTTCTACCCACACCACTGAATATCCTGGAAATCTCTCAAGCAATGCAGAATTTAAGCGTAGCAGAGCAGGTATACGGGTTAAATTTTCGACTGTAAAAGCGAAACGACGATCAGTTTTTACTGGAAAGCGACGGATAAGCACATGTGCTGTAAGAAATTTTTTTTGCAGCACCCAACTGGATTTTGGGTTTAACTTTTAATAGAGTCATGTACAGTCCAGTCAGTTTAGGGAAGGAAAAAAAAATAGGGATCGGAGAAAAATAGTCCGTGGATCTCGAATTTAAAGGATAGAATGTTATACGCGCTAGAAAACACGATCGAAAAATGTCGAAGACAGCTTAATGCAATAAATCGCGATGGTACCCAAGTTTCAGTTTAAAATCTTGCAGAGAACTAAGATTCTGATTCTATTTCTTAAAATTTCCGTTATGCGATATTTAATTTTATTTCCAGATACGGTATACGACAAACCCAAGCCATCCCGATACAGAAAGAATTTTTTTCACCAACGACAATAGTAGATACAAAAACCATCTACAAAACCAAATTGCATCGCCCGACGATAAAGAGTTGAAAATCTAATTTTCTTCTCCCTTTCTACAACATTCCTATAACTTTTATAAATTGCTTTGGCTCAAGGCATCAGCCGACAAGACTTGCTTTTTCTTCAATTTCACGTCGTCTAACTATAGACATCGTACTATATTTGTCTATAGATATGCCGACCATACAACGATGGCTCACCTTTACAGGTCGTGAAGATAAAAACATATTTCAACCCTTAAATCTATCTACTATAAACGCTACAGTTCACCCTCGCAAATGTAACTGCCGACCAGTTAAAACGTTCGTTGTATCAAAGTGTTTTATATATCGATTTTTGTTGATTATATTTATAATGGTACCTACGACCCGGATGTCAATGGGGGATGCAACCATGTGTAGGGTACTCCTACAATTGCACACTTGCCTAGATATGGGGATGATCTTGAGTCACGAAAGACTGCACATTCTGCCAACGTCTCGTTCGGCTTGGTGCCCCAATAATAATAATTACTAGAGCAAAGTTACACAAAACCAACTAGATAGGTAGGTGCACTCACTACCCCACATCACAACTATAGACATACATGAAATCCTGGATCATATTCATACTCGTACCTGTATATATTCGTTGCAGAAAAGGGTAGGTCGTATCTGCGGCAAGAATAGATAAGCGCGAGAAATGCATGTTTTTAGAAGGCCAGTCACGTTTTTATCATACACGTTGCAGCGTAGGACACGAATCTGAACACATCCCTACAAAATATATTATATTACACCTGGCATTTTATTTATAAACGTTTTCATATAAAACTTTTTGCATTTATCGTAACTGGGTTTTGGCAAAAATTTGTGTCGAAAATGTGAAATGTTGGCTCATGTTACAATACTAAGTAGCTGCATAAAATTAAAATAAAATTCTATTATTCAAGTTAAATATTAACGCGATTTTACTATGTTTTTAGCCAGGTTTGTAAACGCAATTGTTCGCAGTAGGAACTTACCTGACGCATTCCAAAAAATTTTAATTTTAAACCCCCAGGGTGTGTTTCAATATTAGCGAACTGCCTTATTTTTGACATCGTTTTGTGTAAAGGATCTAAACAGTAATATTTAGATCAAGAGAAATTACTTTCATCGACGAAGATATTGATATAATTAAATGTTCGAGAGGATGATATCATTAAAGATCAAAAACAAAGTAGGTACAGGAAAGGCTAGAGTTTTGAGGGACACCAGGACTGTTCTTACTCAATGCGAGGCTGTAATATCGAGTGCGATTAATTTGGTCGCTTCAAAACTATCATCTACATCAGTTCAATGAAATAGGCCATATTGATCGAAGCCCGTCCCATATTGATGATTACAGCTTGCGATTGATAATAGTCTTCATCACCTGGAACAAGAATAATTACACAGAATTGACAAGCTGTCCCTAGTCGAACAAATCCCATGGGTGTTTCGTAACGCCCATCGCAGTACACCCATATTTATGGGTCTATCACGAAACACCCATGATTATCGTAAGAACGCTTATGGGTGTTGCGTCTAAAACCTGGGAAAAGAATAAATGCACAGAATTGTCCCTAGTCGAATAAATCTCATGGTTGTTTCTCAACGCAGTACACCCATATTTATGGGTCTATCGCGAAACACCCATGAATGTCGTAAGAATACTTATGGGTGATGCGTCTAAAAGCTGGGACAAGAATAAGTACACCAAATTGACAAAGTGTCCCTAGTCGAACAAATCCCATGGGTGTTTCATAACGCCCATCGCAGTACACCCATATTTATGGGTCTATCACGGAAAACCAATGATTATCGTAAGAACAACAAGAATAACTACACAGAATTGACAAAGTATCCCTAGTCAAACAAATCTCATGGGTGTTTCTCAACGTAGTACACCCATATTTATGGGTCTATCACGAAACACCCATGATTGTCGTCAAAACACTTATGGGTGTTGCGTCTAAAAGCTGGGACAAGAATAAGTATACAGAATTGATAAGGTGTCCCTAGTCGAACAAATCTCATAGGTGTTTCTCAACGAAGTACACCCATATTTATGGGTCTATCGGGAAACACTCATGATTGTCGTAAGAACACTTATGGGTATTGCGTGTAAAACCTGGAACAAGAATAACTACAAAGTTGGTCCTTGTCGAACAAATCTTATGGGTTTTTCTCAACGCCCATCGCAGAACACCCATATTTATGGGTCTATTGCGAAACACCCATGATTGTCGTAAGAACAATTATGGGTGTTGCGTGTAAAACCTATGAGTGTTGAAGCAGTGAAAATTTGCAGTACAGGAAAAGGAAAGTGAAGTAATCTATCATCAATGGCGCAACCGCCTAAATTGGGCCAGGACCTGCAGGGTACATTGCCTAAAGTCATCTCGGTTCAGCGCCCGCATCCTTCAGTTTGTGCATCTTCTCATCTGCTCTTATCTGAATGACGTATGTAATTTAAACAAATATTTCACGTTTACGTTATCCACACTTTCAAAACTAACGATAACTGAAAAGGACAATGTCGAAAATGTGCTGAATGCAGCTAACAATCTTTTGGTGACATAAGTTTTCACAATAATGCGTGAATTTGGTTCATAACCGCTTTTCTTGACGTGGTGCATGATTTCGATTGTGATTTTGCTCCAAATGACTCAACTGGTTATTTCAGTTTAATTAGAACCGATCTTGAAGATTTTATAATTCCACATTTTTGTAAGTGTCGTTAATTTTTGATCTTTGAATATTACGCGAGTTCAGTTCATTAAATATTGACTGTGAACAATATCCAGTCCTCGTAAAGCTAATTTAGACAGCACGTTCTCATGCTCTATATTGAGTTCCATTGAGTCTTATGGGTTTATGTCTTTTGTACTACAGCACAAAATGTAGCTATAATTCACACCTTTACGCTTAACGTAAAGCTGGCCAACCCCTTCACGTGTACGGATAATATATGAACGGTTAAAAGTAACTATTTGACAAATGGTTATTACCGTTTGCAAGTACGTATGTTGCGACCCACTATTAACGATGTCTTACTAAACACTTAGTGGCTTAATTGGTACTAGGCAACACACTCATATGGTATTTCATTCACGTAGGTTACTTTCGACGATATATGGCCGCTCTTCTGGATCCTCTTCCCATGAGGTTGAAATCGATTTTGAAATTACGTCCGACATTAACTTCAATTTGATGGGATTTCGGGAAAAGACGTTTACTCTATGATATTATTTTAGGATTACGTACAAATTTGTTCGTTTAACGAATTTATCCTTACGGCTGTGACTTGCGTGTATGGGGAATTATGTAATGGATTTTAGATATTAGACGAGATATTAATAACATCGTTACTTTTAATCGGTTTACGGGTAAGTTCAGTGTACAAAAATTAATTTAAATCGCTTTTACCTCACTGGTAAAGTGCTCAGCAGGGATGCCATTTTTATTTTTTCATGGAGCGTGGGGTGATATTCACGTAGGAGAGGCATTCCCATTCAAATGATAGATGATTAAGGAATCCTAAGAAAATGTCAGGTATCGCGTCTTGCGTAAGGAAGATCTGTGCGAGAGTTTCAATGCCAGAGCCGGTGCAAAACAAGGCTGTGTATTATCACCAGTGCTGTTTCCTTGGTAATTTACGACACCGAACAAGAAAGTGGTAGTTCTGGTGGTTTATCGTAAGCTCCTGCCTCGGAGGCTTTATTCCACCGTCATCTTCAGACACGGTTTGATTTTGTGATGACAATCAGCGCCCCTCCCTAATAATAGAGGTATCACCATAAGCAGCCACCACGTTGCTCCCCTATGGGCCTATCACTCCAGTGTCGGGGGTGGAAGTAACCTTCCATGAGCTCAACGACTCCCGTGGTACCGGAAATGAGTCTAAATGGACAAAAGGTCCAATAATGTTGCTACTTTGAAAGAGTTATCTGGATGGTGAGGTTAAAAGATATGTAAAAGACCGTAGTAGCAAAGTTCGCCAGATCTTCAGTATTCTCTCAGTTTTCTCAAGGATTCAGTACATCAACCTTCTCACAAAACTTCGGTTGTTTGAATCTTGCCTATAATTGTATTGTTATACGGATGTATCACATGTAGGTGACCTATAACCTTACTGGAAAATTTCAAATTTTCGACGCATCTTTATTTATTTAAAAAATTAACAAATGCGGAGCGCTTCAATAAATTAAATTTTAAATTTCCAATTACCATTAAAGTGCAATGACAGAGATTTAATGAATTGGTCATTTAAGTGGAAAAAATCGATAATGTCAGAGATTTTTTACCAGTTTTCATTAATCGAGTGGCTGGGCTATTCCTGGGAATACTTAGGCTAGACGTTATCTCCAACAACAATCTTTGGAGGATAGCTGAGAGCCAAGATAGCCATTGAGACCGAGACGAAAGCAGCAATGCGTTGGCCACTCCTTGATGAAGCCAGAGGAAGACCTCTTGATTGGAATCCACAAGGAAGACATGGCGACGAACAATCGAAAAGGAAATTCGAGGAGTTAGTAAGATATTGCGAGAGTAAAAGGGTTTCACCCAGAATTCTGTCGCTGCCCTATGCTCCACCGGGAACTACACAGAAACTCAAGGGATTGTATATGCACGTGCGTTTGGACTCTCTTCGAGATAGCCGTTACAGAAATTAAATTAAAGTGTTACGGTTCCTTACAATTCTCAAATTCAGCATTTTCCAACGAAAATGGCCAACAATTTAGAGGCATCTAATACAAACTTTAGTGCCAAGACTCTCATAATAACTAATAGTTGAGAAGAGGGTCAGGTAAAGGCATAAAAGCTTAAAAAGCAGATTACAACCCGATTTTTAATAATTTTTCTAATTTTAAATTTCAATACGCTCTTAAAGTTACCGTTTACCATTTTAAGAAGTCGTATTTTCGTATTTTGGCTGTTCTTAATATTAATGAATTCATTTCATTAAAGGAAATTCTTCTGATTAATGAAAAAAGCATTCCAACAATGAAGAAAATCATCAAATATTTATAAACTATGAATCTCATTTCGTTAAAAATATTTTCAACATTTTATATATATATAGAAAGGGCACACATACTCTGAAAAATCAACACCTACAAATTTTGATGAACACCTTCATCATATTGATTAAAAAGTTCTTCACCTTGAAGAAAACTACTATCTCACAGCTCAAGCTTACGGATCCTCTGTTAGCTGGTTGTGGCTTCAAATTCATCATGTCATATTGAACGCAGTATTGGTTAGAGTGACAAAATTTATCACAATAATGAATTATTATTTTAATATGAACATTAATTAATCTTTACATCAATATTATGAATTCGTTCATCATACTAACACTAGCATAATTAATCGTAATAACGAATCTATATTTTAAAATGAATTACTGTTTTCATCAATGTAATGAACTGGTTCATTGCCACAATGAATTTTTTCATAATTCCCTTTATTGTGTGAGAGTACAAAGTAGGCCGAAAATTTATGAACGATTTTGCATAATATTAATGAATACTTGTATCGGCTCAAAAACAATGATTTCACTTTATTATTTTCTAATAATACATTATTGTGCAAAATCGTTTGAAGGCTCGTAGCTCCCAAACAGTTTGAGATATTAAATTGAATTTTTTTTTATGAATAGACTGGGTAGGCCCCTTAAAGTAAATCTTGAGGGGTGGGATAGAAAGGGGGACGAGGGTTCGTTTTAGACGGAAAATTTTGGTTTCTAGATCTCAGCAACCGCTTATGCTAGGAGGCTGAAACTTGGAACTTGTATAGAGCTTTGATAGTGGACCCATTTGCATAAAAATTGTCAATATGGATGAAGGGGTGTGGGAGTGGGGGGAAAAATAATGCGACCGAAACACAAAAAAGCCGAGATCGGCACATTCTAAAATCCATATCTCCTAAACAGTTAACGTCACAAAATTGAAACTTAATGGATATCTGTAGGTATACTAGGAGCATAGATTGCAAATTTTTGAGTGGGTGCAGTGGCGTACGGGGGTGGGGTTGAAAAATAAAATTCGGTTTCTGTACAAAAGTTGACAAATGAAGTTTAGTGAAAGGAAACATTTTTAAGGGGCGGTGGAGCATGAAAGTGGAGGGTGTACGAATCTTACTTTATTATTTTTAATAATAAAGTATTTCTAAAAAATCACGTCACATATCTCAAGAACAGTGTAAGATAGATGCTTAAAATTTTTACCAGAAGTAGGCCTAATAGACCCCTAGCAAAAAAAAATGGGGGGTGTTTTTCCTATCTACAGAACGGCTTATGCTACAAAGTTGAAAATCGGTATGTATATGTAAATCAACTAGAAAAGTAATTTAAATTAAACAAATTTTCAAATATCCATTGGTGTTCGGAAGGGCGGGGGGGGCAAAAAAAATTATCAGTGAAAATGGAATGCATATATTTTCACGATTTTCGTCATATCTATTAGATCATTTCAAATATTAAATTCATATCTATTCCACGAATTCTTCATATAAATACCTAGAAAGTGTTTTCAGGATTTTTTGAAATTCGAACCCTGAGGGGGTGGAAAGGGGGTTGTATACTTTTTCACGAATTCTGCCATATCCCTTAGGTCTGATTAGATATCGAATATCTTTTCACTTTCAAGGGCTTGTGAATTAATCGCCTAAAACTTGTTTCTAAGTTTTTTCCTTTTTCAGCCCCTAAGAGGGTATAAAAGGGTTGAACAAGTTTTCACGAATTCCGTCATATCTTTTGGAAGTGGTAAGAAATTGAATTGGTTTTTTCTTTCTCGTGTTGTCTTCATATTTATCTATTAACTCCTTTCAGAATATTTGGATATTGAACCCCCAAGTGGGTGTAAGGAGGTTGCATATCTGATGAAATATCGAATTCATTTTAATTCCTAAGGTTTCCTATATAAGCGCCAAAAAGTCAATTTCAGTATTTATAGATATTCAATTCTAAGTGGTGTAAGGGGGTGGTATGCTTTTCAAAGCTTTGATATATTTCTTAGGTTTGATGAGATATTAGATCGCTTTTCACTTCCACAAACTTTTTATATAATCGCCTACAAACCCATTTCTCAATTTTTGGATATTCAACCATTGAAAACCATTGTCATATGTTTTCACAATTTATACCATCCCTTAATTCTGATGAGATATAAAATTGTTTATTACGGCATTTGATGTAATGGCCTAAAAACCAATTTCACGATTTTCCAAATTTCAAAAACCAAGGGGGTGTGAAGGGTTTGCTTACGTTTTCACAAATTTTTCAAAATCCCTCGTGTCTCATGAGTTGCTTCTTATGAAATAGTCTAAAATGCTGTTTCACAATTTTTTCGAAATTCAAACCCTAAGTGGAAGTAAAGGCTTTATTTACGTTTTAACAATTCGTCATATCGAACTTTGACCCGAAAATAATAAAGTTTCGCCCAGACCATTGGCAGATTTTTTTCATTATGATGATGTACATTTTAATTGGTTAGATGTAGGTACCTTTTTGGTTCAGTGTATGTATTTTAAAAATCCGTATTTTAAGTGAGAATTTGTATTGTTGCGAGCTATGGGTTCGCCGGGATTTCAAGTAAAACACAATTCGTTTAAAATTAAAATAAGTAACAATTTATTAATTCGCACTTTAATTATATTCGCACAATTATTCGCACTACATGGCAATACCGCCCGCTTATTAATTTCGCTTGATTCGATTACACGCAATCGATCGCTTTCCACCAATACGGTCGCGTATACACGCTGGCTGTCACAGTCGACGTAATAAAAATTGCTATGTCCCTCGCTGAAAGCTTTATCTGCATACTTATCTGTAGTCGAGACTGTTCTTGAATCTTCGTTCGGTGGTGTGTAGAGGGTTCTGGAAAGCTTGAGAGCATTCGAGCGCATTCGATTAGATGGGAGAAATAGTCGGGTGGGTTCGCCTTATATACTTCAACTAGGTTTCTGATTGGGTTATTTTGCAACTAGGTATTCGGTTGCTGCTGTTTCCCTTATTCGTAATCGATCGAGTTGCGCGGTTGCCAGGTTTACATGTAACATTATTTTAGTGGTTTAGTGGAAACATTCGCACTGCTAGCCGGCGTGTTAGCTCTACACGAAACTAAGAAACCTGTCCCAGTCAAGTTTTATCTTTTTAGCATAAGCCATTCCTAAGATAGAAAATATGATCTTTGACTTCAAATCATTACCATGATTATAAACATTTTTTTTCTTGCTCTGTTATGGGTAGACAGCGCAAGTCTGGCCCTGCCCGTTTTCGTAGTTTTTCTTCAATTAAATCTGAAATTTCTTTTTCCGGGGATTGATTGTTAGCCTATTGCTTAACTAAGAGTGAAAATATGGCACTTTAATAGATACAAAAGAGTTTCTATCTATTCTAACTCTCTTTCATTAACGGTTTCTGAGAGTTGTCTTTAAGCTCTCAAAAACTCTTTCCATACACTAAGTTTCAATATTCTAGCACAAGTTGTTCCTGGAAAAGAAATAGGTAACATATTTACTCATATTTATGTTAACCTATAAAATGCAATTGTATATGACTACTTTTCCACTCAATTTTTTCCGATTTCTCTATCCTTGGACCTGAGAGCAACCCCGTACATTCATTGCACAATTCAAACACAATTACAAACATTAGGTCCTTCTTTTAAAAAAAACTCTTTTGTTTAATGATTCCGAGAAGTCAGTTTCTAACTCACTACACCAACTGAAGCAAACAATGTACAGACCTGCAATAAAAATGTTCACTTCCTTTGAAAATCCAAGGACGAGCGACAATATTTACTACACGATTTTTTTGTTTAATCCTCACTGGAGTGGCAATGAATTCAAAGGCTCTTGTTCCGTATCCATGCGACAAGTGTAAACCAGTACCGCCATAGAAGAACTACGGAACGATCTACCTAATGAAAGGATGAGCTAGTTGTCAGCGTCTATGTGGATATACGACAAAACCACCCCAACACCATGTGCTCCCGTTTCACAATTACCTCTAGGGCCATAGTAAACTATGCAAGGCGCACATGTAACTAGCTGTTTAAATCTGTACAGGTATGTTACTTGATCGCATAGTTTCTGTTGATAGCGTGTTGCAAGGTTCACAACAATTTACGAAGGTACCTCGTATGAATACACAACACCAAATGCTTACAGATAAAAGCAAAAGGATTTAAATTGTGTACCTTTTTTACAATTTTTCAAAGCATCTCATACAGACGTGATGTTAAAGATTTCGAAATCTGTAAAGAATTCGTTTTAATAACTCGCAGGTAAATGTACTGGTTCATATTTAGTATGTAATCTTGATTGTGTGATTGATGCATTCAATTACAGTTCATTCATTGATTAGCAGTTGGTAGTCACTATGAATTTTATAGTGACTGACAATTTTCTTAACTGGACCACGAAAAATAAGCCCATGACCTAGAGGCTGTTTCGCATTTTAAGAGCAAACAGGACAGTCTTCAGGAATATTTTGAAAGCCCAATGTATACATTATGCATTTCTGATTTATTTTATTTTTCCAAATTCATTGGCGGCTTTTTTGCCGACTCGTAAATTGTAGCTTCTGCAAAAATTATAAGCCTTTCATAGTGGCGCCCAACGTGGGGCATGTATTCACTCAATATTCTTCCGGGTTTGACGAAGTGGATGGACCGTGTTCATGTCGATATGTAAACTAAATTTAATCTTTATTTTTTTTATTTATTTATTTATTTGATGTGACGGACATTTAATTTCGGCCAGACCCAGAGTCTTACATCCGCGGTTGCATATGTTTTCGCATTCAGAGCCGGAGAGCACGAGGTCATCTCGCAGCCAAATCTGCGATATCTTGGGGTGTTAATTGACACTCGGATGTCCTTCAAGGACCATCTTCTGGCGATCAGCGAAAAGGCTTCAAAGGTGAATATGCTTTCACGCATCATGTCAAACATTGGAGGACCACGCTCCAGCAGGCGAAAACTATTAGCAACGGTCACGAGTTCCGTAATGCTATACGCTGCACCGATCTGGGCAGATGCAACGATGAAGAAATCGTATATAGCCGGAATCCGATCAATCTATCGTCTTAGCGCACTAAGGATTGCTGGTGCCTTTCGAACAGTGTCTGATGAAGCAATCGGAGTAATATCGGCAATGTTACCAATTGATATACTAGCGTGTGAACTTCAGCAACTTTACGTAGCAGCAGATGAAGCATCGAAAGTGGACGAGCGACGGCGCAGTATCGAGGAATGGCAAGGACGCTGGGAAAGCGCGAACAAAAGGAGATGGATATTCACATTGATCCCAAACATCGACAGCTGGATAAGCCGCAAACACGGAGAAGTAGGCTTTTATGTGACCCAGCTGCTCAGCGGACATGGTTGTTTTAAGCAGTATCTTCACCGCTTTAAGCATGAGGAAGACCCGTTCTGTCCCAACTACCCCCACGAGATTGAGGACGCTCGGCAAATCTTACTGCACTGCCCGCACTTTGACGTCGACCGAGCCGAGGTTGCGGAGGCCTTCGGAGAAGCTCCAACCGTAGAAAACTTTGTTAGACACATTTGTGACACAGCCCTCAAGTGGCAAGATTTCCAGACTACAGCAGCACGGATTATGTCGACACTTCGCCGCTTTGAGCGAATAAGAAACATCCAACGCGATGCACCACAGGAGACGACTGACTAGACTAGACAGACAATAACTGACGGTTTTAGCAATATTGCTATGACGGCCTCCCGACGCAATACCTAACGGTGGTTCCAGGAGGATCCATCCGTACGACTGAGGAGATGTTTAGCGGGTTAAAGTCACGCACTGACTTAGGCTTTCGATGCTTTTACTCCTTGTTAAAAAAAAAAAAAAACATCCGCGGTTGCAATAAAATGATATAAGATAAAATTAAAAGTTCTGTGTGTTTCTGCAGAGGCGGAGTACATGGTCCATCATGGAAGCACCCTGGTTGTGGCGTTCTGGAGATCAGCAATTCGTGAGTAAGCTTTTAATGACCCAGTCTAGCCCTTGCTAGAATGACAGATAATCTTCTGTCTAGCTGGAAGTTGTATTGCGGAGATGACGTTGTCTGCCAATATTTGGTCAGAAAAATGGAGTCGGAGTGCCAGGCGTCTTAGATTACTTCTAGCCGTCGGCCGTACGAAGCTGATGAAGCTCGGGATGTGGTGATATGTACACTGGCCAACTGGTCAGCTAGCTTGTTTCCATCAATCCCCGCGTGTCCCGGAATCCAGAATACTTGAGTCTCGGCTTGATTTATCTGGATTAAGTCTCTCAAGCGCCGGATTATCGGTTCGGAGGCATTTTTCTTGCGCGGGCTGTACGACCGATTTGCAATCTCTGTAGCCGCTATGGCTGATTGAAGAGCGTCGCTTTTTGAGGCGTTAGTGTAGTATCCTGTATGACCAGCTGATCGATGTCTGCACGGTGGAGCTGTTGGTAGGGGATAGTCAGGGTATTTGTTTTTGCGGAGTAAACGGAACTGTTGGCAAGGTGTCTGGAAGGGGAAAAAAGGCAAGATGGTGGGAGAGTAATATGGAGAGGAGTTGAGATATTGGGACATAGTTGACACGTAGTAGATCTGGCATTCCAGAGCCAGTTTTGAGGGAACCGCCGATGGTGTCTTCCGAGGCCATGGCTGAAAGGTTCATCACCGGTGGTGTGGGTTACGTGTATTAATCAAAATTTTGCTTATGAGGCTGATTTTTCCTTTGATGAAGAAGTTCTTGATGGAACCGCATCCAGTTTCAATTAGAAGTGCGTCCATCGATGTGGTTCATTATGCACCTCAGGCCAATCTTAGAACCTTATTGGCGGCAACTTTGATCTTCTTAATATTCGTCGATGAAGTGACGTCATATATCGGGAGACCATATCCTATAAAACCTCTTATAAGGGTCAGCGCTACGTGGAGGATCGACGAAGTGGAGGATCATAGGCTTCTGGAGGCGAGCTTTCACTTTAAATTGTGAATTTTTTTTCCCAGAGGGATGGTTATATGCTGGACATGAGCATTCCAATTAAGTTTCTTCTGGAATCTTAGACCGAGCAGTTTGCAGACAGATAGTGGTTGCAGCGTGGTGCCGTCTATCTCAATTTCGGGAATGGACGGGCGAAGTTTATTTGAAAGAGTGCTCAGCATTTTCAAATGGAATTTTAGCACCCGTATTGAGGCACCATGTGTCCGTGGTAATCTTGATGCGTTGTTCCAAGTCCTTGAGGATGTTGTTGGTGGTGGTAACATGGATGTTGCCCGCATAAATATAGTGGGTAGTGTCTTTTATGTCAGATAGGAGTTGGGATAGGGAATGGATGTAGGTGCTAAATAGGGTAGGCTGTAAGGGTGATCCCTGAGGTAAGGAGTTATCTATACTGTGAGTGCTCGATATATATCCGTTGCCTCTGACTATAATGGAGCGGGAAGTAAGGAAGTTGTCGATGATCAGGATGAATCGTTCATTGATGCCCCAGACAGCAAGTGGTTTTGATTACCCGGACAAAGGCCTTTTCGAGATCCAGGCATAGAACAAAGCAGGCTTTTTTTTAAAGAGTGCTAGTCTAGCGTTGCTTTCGAGTTCCAGTAAGGGCGAGGTTTTACCTCGCCCCAGTCTAAACCCGTTTGATGGGCAAAACTGTGTCCATAAAAGGGATGTAAATAAAAATGCTGTTCTGTTACACCGTGCGCCAGCAAATTTATGGTTTAATTTTTCAAATATTCAGAAGAATATCAATTCTGTCGAAGGCATCTGCAATTCCAGTTACATATCTGATAAATGAAAATTTCCTCCTTTTACTGAATCGCGGATTCACAACGAAAATCGAAGCTCGAGTCGTGAAAGCAATTTGCATGTTATAGCCCACATGTGTGGAATCGATGAATTGAAAACAGCAACGAGTGCAAACTGTCATAGCCCAACTGAAGTATTACAAAGTATATTATGGAATTCAATACGCTGTCGATTGAATTTTTTGCCGCGAAAACGTTGGAAATTCCGACGAGGTAAAAGAAGATCTCCGACAGCACACCATAAATCTTCGGGAATATCATTTAAATAATTGGTTAACAACAAAGTATGTTTTTCAAGTGGAAGAAAATAAAGGGCTTACACGCCTCGAACATGGATTTGCCCAAGCATAAGGAACAACAGCACGGCACACAATGTTTCATCGGATACTGTCTCGAAATGTCTCCATTTTATTTGTTATACAAATTGAATTTCACCCTCGCTTAAGACGTATCATGTTCTTTCGCAAGCGATCCGAAATTCTTCAAGTTCCGCAATTCTTTTTTATCACATGCTTCAATAGCCATAGAGGGATGCTATCACCTTTTACCACTATCTCTTCATTTCAAGGGATAAAAATGAAAACAGGTCTCTTGCTCGACGAAGAACAGTCGAACCGTCAAGCCCGAGAAAAACGTACGCTTGTCGAATAAAAGGCAGAGAATCTTTCAATTCCAATCCGTTGGTGTTCAATCATGCGAACAAGAAAATGATTTTTCAGAGGATTTAACACCCGAAAACCGTTGAACTTGAAAAACAAATTGAAAGGCTTTGTGTTTGTGTATCCCTGCGATGGATTCATCCTTCTAAGATACCAGCCGGTTCTCTCAATTTCGCATATATTCCATCAGCTCGTAACAAATAGCTGGGATACTTCTAACCTCCTCCTCCCAATCCGTCCAACATTATTAAAATGTCGCCAAGCGCAACAACTATTTTAGTTAAAAAGGACTCGTTCGTTGGAGATAAAGCGATTGGTAGAAATATTTAAAAAAAAAAAAAAAGCTGGTGTAGTAATGAATTTAAAAAAGCATTTAATCGTAAAATACAGGAAAATTCCTACTGCATCGCAGGACCGTAACAAGCGTTTTACATGTGCCGGCATAGTTGACTACGTGTACGAGTATTTCAGAAAACGCTATCATGCAAGGTCGATGGGTTCCTTGAAAGCGTAAATCATCCCCAGACCTGGTACAAAACATTAATTAAAAAATGGAATTCTTTCAGGTCAGTTATATGCTACGTTGCTGCATTTTAGTGGGTGCATTAATGAAATTTCACTGCTGAATATTAACTTTCAAGTGCTTTCGCTACGATTTTATGTGAAAAGTTAACCGCTTATTTAACTGAAATTTCAGAATAAAGGCGAGCGTAATTATTAAAATTTTAAATTAAAATATTCCGTTGAAATTGTTGAAGCGGATGAATTGCTTTCTTATTAAAGAGATATAAAATCTATCAAACGTCTGAACGTAACTTTATTGTTTTTAGAACTACCGCTCAAAACTGTTGAGAAGAGAATGTGTTCAAGTTGAAGATGCTAGAAGTAAAGGTCGCGCTTTTCTCACCCGTCTTCCACCACCGTATGATTCCAAAATGCATCACCCTATGCCACACCTATTAGCTATAGCAGACGCATAAAGCGACGCTCTACTAATGTCGTTTCTCCGCTGTACTATTTCGTTTGGAAAGTAGTGCCCCATCAGAGAACGAATGATAAGTATCTACTATTTAATTAATTACTTATTAATTAATTAACGTAATTTTAAAAAAAGATTATTGTTTGTTCTTTACTAGATAAAAAAAATCTGCCAACAGTTTGGGCGCAACTTTATTTTTTTTTTGGGTAGAAGTCCGAAACATGTTTAATACTGAGATGCGGTGTAGGTCACTATGCGACTGATAGCCTGAAAAATAACATTCCAAATAGCCTCCTGTTTAATCTTTAGGTTATCAGTCGCGTAGTGACCTACACCGCATTACTCCAGCTCTGTACATCAATAAAATTTTGAACTTTTTTTTTGCTTTAATTACTCCTGTAGTACTTCTACATATACATACTAAGTTTCAACTTTCTAGCATACACTGTTTCTGAGATATGAAAAACCAACCCACCCCCATACCTCACTACCCCTATCAAAAATTTATACTTCTATAGTGACTTTATATAGTCGTCAATTTTTAGCTTTCTATGCTTTGTGGTTTTCGAGAAAAAAAATCAGATTTCTTTTCGTTCCACCCCATTCGCCAGCACCACCAACATTTTTTTTCCTACTAGAAGTTTACTGGGCCTAACTCCTGTAAAACTTATAAGATCTTATCTGGTACGGTTCTTGAGATATAAAAATTACATTTTTTGAAAAATTTTATTCCCCCACTTTGGTACTCCACCTCCACTCACAAAATTTTTACATTCAGTAGACTCCACTTGTGACCTTATATACAGAAACCAAATTTCATCTTCCTGGTCCAATTGGTTCGGAAGATATTGAAATCTAAAGTTTTTCACCCCCCAACCCTATACTCCACTTCCCCTCTTAAAAATTTTTTCTACTCTCATAGTATCCCTTAAGATAACCACAAAGTTTCACACTTCTTAAATCAACGGTTTAGGAGATATGGATTTTAGAATGCTTCAATCTCAGTCTTCGAACGTTTCGAACACATTGTTTTTCCCCCCACTCCCACACCCAACAATTCTTATCACCAATTTTTTTGCAAATGGGTCCACTATTATAGTACTATATAAGTTCCATATTTCAGCCTCCGACCATAAGCCGTTCCTGAGATCTAGAAACCAAAATTTTTCGTCTAAAACGCGCCCCCCTCCTCCCCCCTTACACCCCCACCACCTTAAAAGATACCAATAGTAGGGGTTCACCCAATGTACCCACCAGAAAAATTTCAATTTAATATCTCAACGGGTTTGTGAGCTATGCGCCTTCAAACGGTTTTGCGTACGGCGGACGGCGTCTACGGCGGATAGACGGACATATTTTTTTTAGCTTTTTTGGGGTCTACTAGTCCTAAAACGTGAAAATACAAAATTTCTTTAAATTTCAGGTCGATCACAATACTTTATTATTAAAAAAATCAACAAAAAAAATCAGTCTGGTCGCAACTTTATTATTTTTTGGGTATAAGTCCGAAACGTGTTTAATATTGAGATGCGGTGAAGGTCACTATGCGACTGATAACCTAAAAAATAACGTTCCAAATAGCCTCCTGGTTATTCTTTAGCTTGAAATAACGAAATTCATGAAAATGGTGGAAAACCTCTTTTCACGGTCATTTCTTTTTACTCCAGCTCTGTACATCAATAAAATTTTGAACTTTCTTTGTTGCTTTAATTACTCCTGTAGTACTTCTACATATACATATTAAGTTTCAGCTTTGTAGCAGCATCCCTATTCCCTTATCTAATCCAGATGCTTGGATTCCCTCTCATATCTCCATTGCCAGTAGGACAGTTTTCTAATATAAACAAACTCAAGCTGCATTAAATGCATTAATATCCAAATGTAAATACATAGCTCGGTTTGTTTACTGACCTACTGGGAATGCCGGTAATATTAAGTACGTATTCATAAGCAATATTGCTGACTTGCGGATTTGGACTTAAGCGCCGGTTCATATTGCCTGATCGAGGTCGAAGTTAAAAACAAAATACGATTGTTTGGAACTTCATGCCTCGTTATGCAATGTGTGATCTAGACCTACCTAGATCCGGACCTCGACAATATTGGCCGAGTGACATAGAATTGAGTATTTTCCCAAAGTGGAACACAATACTCAATTCCGTGTCAGTCGGCACTTTTTTAATATATAAGTTTAATTGTAACTAGCGATAACCCCTTAGTATCTTATTATTTTTCAACCGAATTAAATCGACCATCAAATCAACGGATTCAAATAGTTCTTTTCTTTTTTCGAGGTAACTAAAACCTTCTTTCTTTTTATTTCAGCAAACTAATTCGAAATGTTCCCGAATAGAGTTGAGACAGGCTTAATTGCATCCTCGCTCTATTTGGACATTTAGAATATCCCTCCTGTACCTGGATCAACTCCAGGAAATTCAAAGTGATCCCAAATGGTCTCTGAGACGGGCTTAATTGCATCCTCGAGCTATTTGGACACTTAGAAAATTTCTCTACGCGATGGATCAACTTCAAGAAGTCCACGAAGAAAGAGTTGATCCACCACTCAGGAAAAAGGTGCTGCTCACTGGACAAGATCACGAGCAAGCAACAGTACTCCTCTCTTTCAGGTCCCACCTCCTCTCGGAACTAACCGCGTGTTCTGGTCGGGTATCTCTCATGCCCACCAAAATAAACACAACACCCTCAAAATTTGTTTCTCCGCTAGAGGTCTACTGGTCCTAACTCCTGTAAAAATATCTGATACGGTTCATGAGATATAAAAATTTATTTTTTTTAAAAATGGCTGCCTCCTACCTTCAGCGCTTTACCTCCACCCTCAAAAATTTTACATTCAGTAGACTTCACTGGTAATTCTATATACAGAAACCAAATTTTATCTTCCTAGCACAATTGAGTCGGAAGATATTGTAATTCAAAGTTTTTCACCCCCACCCCATATCTCACTACTCCCCTTAAAAATGTTAACCCCTTTCTAATCTCCTAGTATCCCTTAATACAACTACAAAATTTCGGCCGTTCAGGAGATATGGACTTTAGAATGTATCAATCCCAGCTTTCTAGCGTTTTGGACGTACTGTTCTCCTCCCCACTAGCACACCTCTCAACTCCTATCGACTATTTTTTTGCATTTGGATCCACTATCATAGTACTTCATAATTTCCAACTTCCAGCCTCCTAGCATAAGCGGTTCCTGAGATCTAGAAACCAAAATTTTTCATCTAAAACGTTCCCTCCCCCCCTCCTCCCCTCTTACACCACCACCCCACCAAAAGCTACTCGTAGGCGTTTACCCACTCTACCCACCATCAAAATTTCAACTTAATATCTCAAAGGGTTTGTGAGCTACGAACCTTCAAACGATTTTGCTTACAGCGGTCGACGTACGGCGTACGGCGGACAGACGGACTGAAATTTTTTTTTTGCTTTTTTCGTATCTACTAGTCATGAAACGTGAAAAAAAAAATTTTCAGGGTAGCAAATTTTTTTATTAAAAAAATCTATAACAATACTGTATTATTGAAATAATAAAGTAAAATAGCTAAAAAATTCAATTTTATCGGGAAAAATCGCATATAATTGTCGTCTTCTGCTTCAGGACATTCATTGTGCTGCAAAAAATCACAATTGAATGCATATTTTACTTCTTTGGTCACTAGGAAAGGATCCTTAACAAAATGTGTCTTCAATATCAGATGGCGAATTGAAGGACGTAATTTGGGCGGGGGCTCAATTTCAGAATTGAAGGGAGCCGTGACGTTTTGATTTTTACAAGAAAGACTATTTTCAAAGGAGTTTAAGAAATGTTCGTACTCCTTGAACTGTGCGTGCGCGCATGCATACACTACATGTCTTAATATCGACACAAATGCATTTATATGCAGTAAAACAGATCTTGCCCCTGGATTAAACTGAATTGACGTCACTGGTTGAATTGTATTCAGTCGAAGAAGCCTCATTTTCACCACTTTCAGTATTGATATTTTCATCATCCTGTATCACATCTACAGTCTTGACCGCGGCTACGTTTCGCTCCTTGAGATCTTTTGATATATTCTTCCATTGATTTTTATAACAAGCACCTTGAAAACAATCACAGATGTTGATGGAATAAATTTTGCATATCTTGCGGAAGCAAGGCGATCCTTTGTATGAATAAGCAATGTACTTCTATGGTGTTTATCTGTTACATATCAGAAAGCCCGATATGTACCACAAACCATAAACAGTATTATGAATCATTAGAAATAATTAGGGGGCCAAATTAACAGCAGTGGTCACTTTACCACCTTCTCCTCTATTTATATCATGCATAATCTTGAAAATCACCTTAAATTTTTCGAAAACAAAATATAAAATTTGGGGCACCAAAACGTAGAAACTGCGCCGGGCGCCAAAACTGTCAGCACCGCCACTGGTCAAAACCTACATGAAAACTTTGAAATGGAAAGTCCTAAACCACCCACGGTATTCACCGGACATTGCTCTTTCCGATTACAACTTGTTCCGATTGCTGACTAATGGCCTGGCTGAGCAGCACTTCCATTCTTATGAAGATGTCAAAACAATGACGCGTGATTAACCTCAAAAGATGAACCGCTCTTTCGAGATGACATTCGTATTGTTACATGTAAACCTGGCAACCGCGCAACCGTGCAACTCGATCGTTTCACATAATGAAAACAACAACAACCGAATACCTAGTTGAAAAATAACTCAACCAGAAATAAGGCGAAACAGCACGGTTGTATCTCTCTTCTTATCGAATGCTCTCCAATGTACTAGAATCCAATTAGAATCAAAGTCGAAAGATCTCAAGCTCACTTGAATCTTCTGCACACACCACTGAACGAAGATCAAAATCGAAAGCTCTAAAGCTTTGGAGAAGGTTCTACACTGAACGAAGATCGAAATCGAAAGCTCTAAAGCTTTCGAGAAGATTCCACAAGCATCGAAGATTCAAGAACATCCTAGACTGCAACCGGCTAGTATATAAGCAGGTGAAGCTCTCAGCGAAGACACAGTAATTTCGATTACGTCGACTGCGAGTATACGCGACCGTGTTGAGAGAGAACGAAAGTGAACGAGTTAAGCGATATATGGTATAAGCGGGCGGTACTGCCATACAGTGCGAATTATTGTGCGATTATAATTCTGTGAATTAAAGTGCGGATAAATAAATTATCACTTATTTTTATTTTAACCGAATTGTGTTGTACTTGAAATCCCGGCGAACCCCTAGCTCGCAACAGTATGCTGCCAGAAAGATGGGAGTAAGTAGTCGCTAACGATGGGCAATACTTTCAATGACATGTTCTTTACCAATTTTTTTTTTAATTAAATTCGTTTTTGAACATCCACTTTCAAAACTTTTACCATGAGTGTCATATCAGTATTATTTTCTGACGTGTTACCGGAATATCCGAAATATCAATCAAGTAAAATTCAATAATATTTTGAGCTCAATGACAGGCTTTTATTTTCAAAAAATTCCCATATATTTCCATATGTCCAGTGCCTAGTATTTTCTGTCCTTTCAAAACTCGAAGCCTAATTATGTTACTCCAGACTCGGAATAAACCCTTTGGCTGAAAATCATAATTATGTTCGACGGGAACGCCTGTCAATCTGCCGGTTCATTAGTGTCGAAACTTTCCATTAACTTAACCCCTACGCTACGTTGAATGAAAATTCTCCCCAGGGGGGCCTATACATAGCTACGGTGATTGCAATTATTTCCGGAAAATGGCCACCCTAGATAAATAGATGAATTGTTTGCCCAGTCGTATGGTAACAACTACAAACATACGGGAATTTTCTTCGTTGAGCGATATACACATACGTATACAAGACCATAGATTAAAATTGATATATTCGTACACCAAATGTATACGGTCATTTCGGACACGGAAGTTATTTACGAACCGAAAGTCGAGTGCATTTCGGAAAATGTCCACGAAATAAGTTAGAGATGAAGTGACTAAATTAAATTTGTAGGTCCTCGTATGTTCCAAGATAATTTTCCAGGAAGCCGTTGCTATTAATTGTGATTGCAGTCAGGATTTTAGGGATGTTTTTTGGTGCGAATAAAAATTAACAGGAAATTATACAAATATATTTAAATTTTATGTAAGTCATGTGGATTAATTTGGATAAGGAAACGTTTTAAGCCTCCATAGTACCGACAACCAGGATCTAAACAATTTTTTTTTCTTTAAACCTTTCCAATACTCTTTCCTCATGACTTCTTTACTAAATATTTTGCTACACTCAACTAAAATGGTTCGCCATATCGACAATTACGGTTGTTATATTGATAAAAAAATTTTTATTTTTCATCCAACAACCGCAGTTGTCAATATGAAACATACTGCAGTCACGATCGGCTGCAAGCCAATCGTATGATACTCTAGATGAAATACTGAACTCCGATTTATATTGCAGTTGGGGATAAGTAGAATAAGGTGTGTGCAGGTAGTATGTCACTTATTAAAGACTCCCATTTGGTTGCTACACGCAAATAAAAGACAAAATCGTTAGTGTTTAATTTCATACCTTGAACTGGGTGAGTCACCGAAAAAAAAATTTGCCTTTTTCAACTTTCACATAAGAGGTGCAGGAAGGACTCACTCGATTACTTACATATTTATCCTTCTCCTTGGATTTTTTGTATGGAACCTACGAGATGGAGTCAAAGGATTTAACTGACTAGTAAACTCGAACTTCGTTTTCACTCAAAACTAATTTGTACAAAATTCCGAATTCGTAGCTAAACGATTACTTGACTCATAGTGAGTTCTGTAAATTAAGTGAAGGCTTTTTAACAGGATATTTGTATGGCAGCTACACGAAGAACTAATAGGATTATCTTCATAATCATACATTTAGCTCCAACTATTGGAAAATCAACACATACAAAATTTCAAAGTTGTAGCTTAAACCCTTCTGAAGTTTTCGACCAATATTCTTGAACACGTGTTTCAAGGACATTTTGTGAGTTGTGAAATTGATGAATAGGATTATTGAAAAAAAAACCTGCCAACAGTCTGAGATCAACTTTATTATTTTATGAGTAGAAGTCCGAAACGCGTTTAATGCTGAAATGCAGTGTAGGTTAATGTGCGTTCCAAATAGCCTCCTGCTTATTCTTTTCTGGGATGTCTCTATACAGTTACAAATTTTTAGATTTAAAATTTTAAATTTTTAGATTTCTATACTTATACTATAGGGGTAGTATGGTACGGGGGTGGGGTTTTTTTTCTATCTATAGAACGGCTTATGCCACAAAGTTGAAACTCGGTATGTATATGTAAATCAACTAGAAAAGTAATGTAGACAAAAAACATTTTCAATTATCCATTAGTGTTTGGAAGGAGAGCGACAAAAATTATCAGTGAAAATGAAATGCATACATTTTCGCGATTTTCGTCATATCTATTAGGTCTTTTCAAATATTGAAAACATTTTTATTCTACATCTTCTTCATATAAATACCTAGAAAGCGTTTTCAAGATTTTTTAAAATTCTACCCCTAAGAGCGTGGATTGTATACTTTTTCACGAAATCTACCATATCCCTCAGGCCTGATCAGATATCGAATATCTTTCTACTTTCACGGGCTTGCGAAATAATTGCCTAAAACCTGTTTTTAAGTTTTTTTCCTTTTTCAACCCCTAAGAGGGTATAAAAGGGTTGAACACGTTTTCACGAATTGCGTCATATCTTTGAGAAGTGATAAGAAATTGAATTGGTTTCTACTTTCTCGTGCTGTCTTTATATATATGTATTAATACCTTTCAGGGTTTTTGGATATTCAACCCCCAAGTGAGTTTAATACAACATATATTTTCACAGATTCCTACATATTACTTATATCTGATGACATATCGAATTCATTTTTACTGCCTAAGGTTTCCTATATAAGTGCCAAAAAGTCAATTTCAGTATTTTTGATATTCAACCCTAAGGGGTGTAAGGGGGTTGTATGCTTTTCAAAGCTTTGACATATTTTCTAAGAATCTCATCAATCCTAAGAGATATTGGATCGCTTTTCACTTCCACAGACTTTTTATATAATCGCCTATAAACCCATTTCTCAATTTTTCGATATTCAACCCCCAAGAATTTGCATATGTTTTCACAATTTTTTCCCATCCCTTAGTTCTGATGGGATATAAAATTGGTTATTTCTATTTTAAATATTTTTATTTTAAGAACAAAATTTACTTTCCAAGAAAAGTCATAATCTCGAAACTTTGACACGAAAAAAATAAAGTTTTGCCCAGACCATTGCCAGATTTCTTACTTGTAATTTCTAATATTATTTTTAATCTTATTTTTCCAAGTCGAAGTACACATTTCAATCACTTTTACAGGAAATTGCTGGGATTTATAAATTATTCATGTACTTTTCAACTGAACGCAACATTTCGAGTAAAATTAACTATATTTATATATGAATTGAAAATTAGGTTCTTTTTCGTGTAATTCTACTTATCTATTTTAATTTTACGACGAAAAGCATGTAATATATGAAACTACGAAGTTGGACATTTCTTTCGATTTTATTTTCTACTGAAATGAAAATAAAACTCCTTCGGTGACGCAGAAGTTACGCGCGTCAAACTTACGCAGCAAAACCAGAATTGATCGCGGGTTCGATTCCTACCTACAGCCAAGGGTTTTATTAAGAGTAAGTAAGTAAGAAATAATATTAGAAGTAAAAATAAGTGGATCTTAAAGAGTGCTAATTATACACTTTTTTTAAAGCGTAAATTCAAGAGAATATCCAGTGCATTTGCTGCTTTCGAAGTTGAAATTTACTGATTGCAAATTGAAATTTAATGACCGAAAATTCAAAATTATATTCAAATTGACCATTACATCCCAATGTAAATTTATTTGAAAAGGTGTGGCATATTTGCCTACTATCCAAAAGACGTAAGATTCAACGGATTTTTTTTTACTGTGTAGTGGACGCTTTATACTTTATTACTCGTCTATCTATTAGTCTAATAGTTTCGTATAATTTTTCTTTAAAGCAGACGTGATAAAATAATCATGGTTGACGAATTTGTTAGGAAGGACCATGGCCCACTATATGACCGCGACTGGTCCGTATATATCATATCTGGACGGACTATTCCATCAGTACCGAAGCCCTTTTCTATTCTAGACGTGTTGGGATGATTGTTAAGAAATTTTTCCAAAAAAAAAACGAACTAAAATCCAGAACCAAATTTCTTTGAAAAAAAATTATTCAAATCCAAAGTGCCTCTACCTCGCTCTATTTACAGAAATCTTCAAAGCATTTTAAAATCACACAACAGACAACCAACTTCGCGTACATTTACCCATTTAATTCCATAAAATTTGACCTTTCTTGGGCATAACAATAAAATCAAACTACGTGAGAGTCGAATAAAACCTCGGGAAAAAAAAGACAACCACTCACTCAAATTAGGATAAATGGGATGTAATATTTCGCGTAGTATAAAATCACGGAAAGGATATCATGGACCAGTCGAAGCACATCTACAATTTATTGCGTCCTGTTTAGTTTTGAGCAGACTGAGTGTGCAGAGGGGTATGAGTTTGTTTTACTGTCAGTTCGGTCCGTTGTTATCCTGAAATTATGACACTTCCTTGTGGATAAAAGTTTTCTGGTTGAAGGATGTTTCAGTTGAATCCTGTACGAAAGGATGGAGCACTACCCTTTTGCAGGACGACACATGCGCAATTCGGTGTGGAGATTTTTCTCGTTACAGTACTATCTACTTCACTGCAAAGGAAATATATAGGTATATGAAAGCAACAGTTAGGAATGCTTTTCGCCGTAAAGGAAAATGTCTGTTCAGGGGATGCTGCTAAGCTGCAAGGATTCTGAGTTCCTGGAGATATGCAGAAATACTTTTAAGCTTTGGAAATGAGCAGAATATCTTTTGCTTTTGGTCGAACAGGTAGACATTGGTTCAGTGTTAATAGAAAGGATATGACAATAGTGCTAATCGCGCAATATTGAAATTCTTCAATTTTGGTATTCCATTTGCTCCGGCAACAAAATCAAACAATAGAAGCGAAATCAATAAATTGACCCACCTAGGAAATTAATTGATATGAATTGGTCCTGAATAAAATACAGAGACAGGAGTCTTTGCAAGAAGCGACACTTTACACCTCAAAAGCTAATTTTCAATTAAAAAATCTGCCAGCAGTCTGGGCGCAACTTTATTATTTTATGGGTAGAAGTCCGAAACGTGTTTAATGATGAGATACGGTGTTGGTTACTATGCGACTGACAACCTAAGAAATAACGTTCCAAATAGCCTCCTGGTTATTTTTTTGGTTGTCAGTCGCATAGTACCCAACACCCCTCAAAAATATACCAGTCATAGGGGTTCACCCAATCTACCCACCGTAAAAATTTCAATTTAATATCTCAATGGGTTTGGGAGCTACGCGCTTGTAAACGATTTTGCGTACGGCGTACGGCGTCTACGGCGGACAGACGGACATTTTTTTTTTTTTTGCTTTTTTGGGGTTTACTAGTCCTAAAACGTGTAAATACAAAATTTCAGGGTAGCAAACTTTTTTGAAAATTCAGGTCGATCACAATACTTTATTATTAAAAAATAATAAAGTAAAAATTAGAAAATCCCCAAGAAAAACAAAAATTCTCTTCTGTGAATGTGCCATAATGCAAAAGATAGTTTTGCAAAAAATTTCTAAAAACGACACGAATGGCCCTAACTTGACCCTACTCTTCACGATAAATTAGTTGGTTCTAGTTTCAAATTTTGTACCAACGACATGAATATATGTAAACAGGGGAGGTGATTTGAGAATTAAAGGTCACCGTTCAAGAAAGGTTAGAATCAAGAAATTCTAAAAAATTTACTTCTTGAACTGTGCATGTATAAAGTACATACACTCATAAAACCCTGACCCATGCAAATGCATTAGCAAAAATCTTCCAATTTTATATCCCATCAGATCGAAGAGGTATGTTGCAAACGTATGCAACCCCTTTACAAACTTTCTTGGAGGTTGAATGTAAAAAATCTGCCAACAGTCTGGGCGCAACTTTATTATTTTATGGGTAGAAGTCCGAAACGTGTTTAATGATGAGATGCTGTGTAGGTTACTATGCGACTGACTTTGCCCCCCCCTTACACCCCCTCAAATAGGAGTTTACCCAATCTATCCACCATTAAAATTTCAACTTAATACCTTAACGGGTTTGGGAGCTACGCGCCTTCAAACGATTTTGCTTGCGGCGGACGGCGTACGGCGTCTACGTCGTCTGCGGCGGACAGACGGACATTTTTTTTTCTTTTTGCTTTTTTGGTGTTTACGAGTACTAGTCCTAAAACGTGTAAATACAAAATTTCAGGGTAGCAAATTTTTTTGAAATTTCAGGTCGATCACAATACTTTATTATTAAAAAATAATAAAGTAAAAATTTACTTCTTGAACTGTGCATGTATAAAGTACATGCATTCATAAAAACACTGACCCATGCAAAATCCTTTGGCAAAAATCTTCCAATTTTATGTCCCATCATCTAAGAGGTATGTTGCAAACGTATGCAACCCCTTTACACACTTCCTTGGGGGTTGAATAAAAAAAAAATTAGTTTCAAGACGATCATGTAAAAATTTCGTGGAAGTAAAATCCAATTTCATATCTCTTCAAACCTAAGAAATATGGCGAAAATTGTGACAACGTAAACGTAACGTAAGCCACTTGCATCCCCTGGGGGTTGAATATCCAAAAACTCTGAAATAAATTTTTAGGCGATTTGCCAGAAAGCAAAAGGGAGTTAGAATGAATTCAATTTTTTTTATGGCCTAAGAGATACGACGGGATTCGTGATAATGTGCACAACCATTTTACACCTTCTTAAGGGTTGAAAAACAAACAATTCTGAAAACGGGTTTCAGGCGATTGTATAAAAAGCCCGTAGAGTAAATAGTTATTCAATATCTAATCGGACATGAGGAATATGGCGAAATTCGTGAAAATGTCTCCAACCCCTTTACATCTCCTTAGGGGTTGAATTTAAAAAAAAAACCTGAAAAGACTTTCTTTATCTTAAGAGGCCATAGAAGTAAAGTTAATTCAATGATTCAAAAAACCTAAGAGCTATGACTAAATTTGTGATTTTCACTGATCATTTTCTGTCCCCTCCGTACGCCAATGGACATTTGAGAATTTTTTTTTATATAAATTCAACTCCATTCAATCTACCCCCATCAAAACCTACCAAAAAAATTTAAATTAATACCTCGAAAGGATTTGTGAGATACGAGCCTTTAGAAGCGTTTGCGTACGGCGGACAGACGGACCATTTTCTTTTTTTCCATAATACAAAATATCACGAGGGATTTTTTTTTTAAATTCGATCACAATACTAAATTATTGAAATAGTAGAGTCAAATCATGATTAAATATCGACTTTTCAACCGAAACGATTCATTCATAATAGTTAACGACTTTTGTATGGAAGCTATAGAAATTGTAATTTCTGTATCACTACCAAAAAAATTCAAATCGGACGATGAGATAATAATGGTCATGTCAATAGTCGGAGCGCAACAATATTATTCCTTGAGACAATTTCCAGGATAAGGTAAAGTCGAGTGGTGTCGGAAGATGTTTAGCGAGTGCTACCCTAAAAAAACTGGAGCCCATTTTGAAAGTTAATTTCATAATCAAAAAATTTCAACTAACTAGTACATTCCATTCGTGAGAAAGAAAATATACAGCCGAATGGGCTATTATGAGAAAATATCTTTACCGAGCTTTTACTTTCCTTCATCAGTGAGTTAACGAAGTCATAAGCAAATAAAAATAAGAGTTTTTTTAAACACTTTTGTATGACAACTATTTCATGCAGTAGAGCTATTTCTTCCAGTATAATACTGTTGCGAGCTAGGGGTTCGCCGGGATTTCAAGTAAAACACAATTCGTTTAAAATCAAAATAAGTAAGTATTTATTCTTCGCACTTTAATTCTATTAGCACAATTCACACGGTCGCGTATACACGCTGGCTGTCACAGTCGACGTAATAAAAATTACTATGTCCTCGCTGAAAGCTTCACCTGCTTTTATACTAGCCGGTTGCAGTCTAGGATGTACTTGAATGTTCGCTCGGTGATGTATGTGGATGGTTCTAGAAAGCTTTAGAGCTTTCGATTTTGATCTTCGTTCGGTGGTGTATGTAGAGGGTTCTAGCGAGCTTGAGATCTTTCGACTTTGATCCTCATTGGATTCTAGTACATTGGAGAGCATTCGATAAGAAGAGAGATACAATCGTGTTGTTTCGCCTTATTTACTTCAGCTAGGTTTCTGATTGGGTTATTTTGCAATAGGTATTCGGTTGTTGCTGTTTCCATTCTGTGAAACGATCGAGCTGCACGGTTGCGCGGTTGCCAGGTTTACATGTAACAATACCCATACTTACAAATTGAGCACATTTTGAATTTGAAATAAGTACTCCAATGTGTTTGTGACTTATCGCTCAAACAGTGATGAAGTTGCAACAATTTTTCACTGTCATTTGTATATAAGCTACTCGACTTAACGTTTTTTTAACTATCAACTGTAACCAACTGTTGAAAGGGCTTTAGTATGCCAACTATCCAGTGGTTACCTTTTTATCGAAATGAATTTGGGCATAATTTCTACTCGCAGGCTAAACATTATAAATGAAATTTTAGTAAAGTAGATGCCACAAATTTTTCAATGACTTTCGTATCGAGGCTACACAAAGAACACTCTTGATTTCTTTTATATTAATTCCATTGCCTGAAACCTAAGAATTATAACGTGTAGATATATCAATATTCGTAAACATCTCTATAGAGTGTAAAGGCGTAGACAAAATAAGGATTTATTAAGTAGTTTTTGTTGTTTTCCAGCGTCAGTGGAGTTTCTGGTGTGAAACCCCAACACGATATCCCCGACTGTTGGTTAATCGCAATCCTTGAGGACATGACAGTTTCGAAAACCTTCACTGGATAGGCCAGTTTATAAGACTGTGTTGGACTAGGTCCGAAGGAGCTGTTTCGTCATCGGATGGCATAGACTCGTCAGAGGGTGTATCATGCCTACTATCCGAAACACCCTTACAACTGGTGGTATTGCTGAGGATTGTTCTATATAGCGATAAAGAAACCAATTTTATTATCACGAATTATATACAAGTGAAATTCTTGCCTTCGCATCCTTATACTTAAGGTAGGTGGCACTGAAGATCATCTAATATTTCAACCAATTTGGTGGCATTTTTGGTTGTTCACTAGGATATATAAAGCTCAACGCTAAGTGCGCGGCATCGAATTTCGCCAAATTTGCTTCCATGGTAGCTTACCATTTGCGGATTTATTAACTGTTTCACTTCAGCAGGATTACAAACTACGCGAAGAGATCGAAGATAAAGTCAAGGATTGAGGTAAAATAATTGTAAATATTTTCTCAAATATTCAACTCTAAGACTTAGAAGATTCTAATATGGCTTTGCTCACCGATACATCATATTGCTAGGTATTTCCCCTTCGTCCTTCTTCTTTTGAAACCAGCTGCTCTTCCTTAATTTGTATTGGTTTTTCAGCCAATAAATTCCTGACATTTTGAGTAGCATAATTTTAATAAATGGTGACCCCGACTGCTGAGTACCTACGTAGATTGTGCAGTCTGAAAACGTATAACGCAACCATAGCTTAGCCGAGCCTTTTATTTAAAAAGCCATGACCATAGTTGCGATATTGATGTCAATATTTTATGCTGTTTGTTTTAATCCGAAAAACGAAAAGTGAAGTGTTCTTGACGGCGTACTTTCAGTAATAAATTCCGCCAACAGTGCTTTTATGCAAATCACTCAACTGTTTTAGACTAACATTCGCCATAAATATTTCCCGATTTTCATGCTTAAATTGAACACAAAGCCGACTGCCTTATGGATGAAATTTCAATAACAATAAACCACAATTACGAAAGGATTCCAAGGACATCATTATAATATCGACAGCAATAATATCACGACTAACAACAGTCCAAAATGCAAATGACCAACCACTCTTCAGTCGTTTCAAATTAATTCGGCAAACGTAGCAAACTCGTCCGGGGATTTATCTAGTGAATATTCTGCCAATACTTCGTGTAATCTATGGAGTGATATCACCAGCGAATCGTGTGAGGTGTAGGTCCTGTATAGTTTTCAACGATTGAGCCAACAGAAAGCAGGAAAAAACTGTCGGATTCGGTTTTCGGGTAGCGAAATCGTTTATCAAGGAATCTTGACATTTTGCCACGTACCCTAAACAGTCGCAACTGTATACGAATATCCACAAAGCTATGCACTAGCTGAGTCTGATTCGCTAGCAAGGACATTTGTGTAATAGTATAGCAGTGAAAGACAACAATACAATGACCAGGCGAAAGTGATTTATGGGAAACGTCTGCTGCGGACCTCTATCAGATAAATAAACTGTTAGGTATGTTCGTGGCGTTGTTAACAAATAAAAATATACAAATGATTGGCTACCGTTGGATCCTAGAGGCATAGGGGGGAAAAAACTGCCTCCCACTATACACTCGTTCCCATATTACTTAGAGATTTATGATACTATGCTTTTTGAACTTTTTTTTTACGGAAATGTTTACTTTGTGACACAATGTCTAAATAAGATTTCAACACTAATGGCGTACCATGTTTTTTTTTTACAAATAACTCCGTAGGGTATTTGTATGCGGACATCACATCGAAAGGACGAACTTTAAGTAGGTTTGCGCAAATTGACATGTATGACCTAAAAAGTTGGGCGTACCTACTATACAAATACTTTGTAAGTAAGTTGGACATTTAAGGGAAGCAGTTCATCTCTCAAGTATAGTACTGTGTTCGGCGAAATGAAAACGAACGAAAAAGGTACCTTCGAAGTAGAGTGAAATAAATTCTACAGTTCACTACTAGATGTCACTGGTATAAAAGCGCGCGAAATTTGCAAGAAATTACAATTCCGGCACACAACACAACAAAATATAACTCACAAAAAAATGCCCGAGCACAAACGAACTGAACTGACAGCAAACGGTTGAAAATTTTGAATTGTCAAATATTTCGCTTGTCATAAAAGAGTACTCTACCCTTGGAAACCAAACCTTAACGAAATCAAGCGCCATCTATTAGTGACTACTGCAAATGTCCATTCCGTCCATGAACACAGTACTGAAAAACGAACGAAATATTTCGTCGCGAAGAATGAACGAAATATTCATTTTTTTATATGGGATTTGACAGTTCATTTCGTTTCACTCAAAACACAGTACTAGGCTTCACGGGCTGAACAGCTTTAATGCCCAATCTTGTGTCAATCACAACTGAATCATAATTTTGCCCGTAAAACTCTGACATCCTCAATTATCTTACCAGTACATTGATTTGGAAATGCCATTGAACTGTTCATACTGTTTATTATGTAGATTTCATTTGAAAGCAACAATTCAGTGTTTGTATGAAAGTTTAGCATTGAAAATTTGTAGTGCGGAAGAGGAAAAGTGAAGTATCATTCCACTTTACTTGCTCTTATCTGAATACCGTATGAAGGATAACCTTCATACGGTATTCAGATATAAAGTGGCAGCCATCCAAACTATGGATCGACTCACTTAGACCGTTCGGTTGGTCCATTGTGATACCGTATGCCGTATGTAATATGAACTAACATTTCACGTTCAGATTCACCACACTTTCAGAAGTAACGATGACTGAAATGTCACTGTCAAAAATATGATGAATGCAGATGACAGTCTGTTGGTACATTAACACTCAACGTTTGAGGCGAGCCTATATCCCCACCAAAAAATCACCCAATCAGATGGCTTGTGGAGTCGCAAGAGTCTAACGTTCTTCAACTTTTTCTCCGACGCACGCTTTCATATGTGTACACACATACAATGAACTGCGGCACCATACAATTCGCAGCTCATCGTATTTCTGTCGTTTCGCACTTATAGGCAAGTTGCGCCGCAGAGGCATGTTGAGTGTAAATTTCTTTCAACACAGCAAAGAATACAGCCGACGAAAACCGGTTTGTAATGGCCTGATGGGGGTAGAGGCTCCCTCGAGGCTCGCCTCAAGGGTGAGTGTATACGCACCAAGCTGCTAAAATAAGTATTCACAATAATGCGTGGTTTGGTTCATAATTGAAACTGAAGAACTTGAATTTCAAATGATGTAAAATGTGTTTTACAATAGTGAAATGTATTTCAAAATAAATTCAAATTAGGAAAACAGTGAATTGTATTTCAGAAAAAAGACATGATAGATTGATCGATAATTGCCACAAAGTACACCAAACATTGCTCACCAATGCCGAGTTAGCCACATTCGTTACGTTTCAATTATCACAAATTCCTCCTTGCTAGACAGGATACAACATTGAAGAATTGTGATCAGAGTTGTTAAAAATAGTACCTGGCACCAGTCTATCATGGCATTGAGAGGGTGCTACAAACAATTATTATGAAATCAATAAAAGTTTATTTTGTAATAATCTATACAGACACCGCTAATGCTCTTTCCTATTTTTACTAAAACACTATGTTGTCCACGTTCAAAAGACAACAACAAGGGTCCAATCTGTAAAAGACAATCGCAAGGGTCCCATCTTTTATTGGGTTTCCTTAAAACTGTACTGCAGAAAATTGTATAGTTGTTAGTTATTTCAATTGAGATTTCGATCTGCCGCTTGTTCATATCCACGAATGTATGATCGGCTCTTCAAGCTGTGACTATTTAATTCAATCGCTGGATTAATTAATTTTTTGTTCCGCAAACCCAAGGGGCTGGTAGAAGCTCCGATGCCAAGAAGTGGCGAACTGAGCTTGAAAGGCTCAGTCGACTTAAACATTAGACGCGCACGAGGCGTTGTTGTTGTTGTTGTTGTTTGATGCGGGGGAAGATACGCAGCAGAGCAGCGCATCTTGAGCACTCAGTCCCCCAGTATCTACCCAAACTTTTCGTGCCCCTCACAAATTGCAAGAGCTTAGGTAGGGAGCGAGAACGGAGTTATTCCATCCTCATAACATCAACACCGTATACTTACATTCTCGCAAAAGAGTAAACTGGATACTCTAAAAGAAAATGTTTCGTTGTGTCGTTACTCTCGTCGCAAGCAGTGCACATGAGATCGTCGATGATTCTCATTCTGACCAAAGTAGGCCACAAGAGTTATGCCCCGTTGAGGACACCAACCAGACTACCACATTCTCTTCTGGTTAGTTCGAGAAGGAAAGCAGCGGTTCGTCCACTTAGTCCCTCAACAAGGTTTCTAGTCTGCCGTATTTCCGGAAGAAGCTGCCGTCTCTCAATGTGTGATACACTCACCCATTCAGCAATAGTAGCCCTAACAGAGGCAACAGGCAGACCGAAAACGACGCGCTGACTTTGTCTCTTAAGTGGGATTCTAAAAAATATTGGTGGACAAATAAGTTTTAGTCGTTTTCCTATAGATGGCGCTAACGCAAAATACTGTTGGCGGATCAGAAACGTAATATGGCAACATTAGACATCTGGCAACAACTCCCCATCATTACATTTATCAAGTAGTTTTGGCGTCATTTGTTTTTTTGTCCGTGAAAATGTCGGAGTTTGAGCCAAATAAGCGTCATTTGCGGGAAGATTTGCTTTTCTTTTACAATTTTAAAATATCTGCAGCTAAGGCGTGTCGAATAATTACAGAGACTTATAGTGAGTCTTCTATTAGTTAATCAATGTGTCACGAATGGTTTCGTAGCCACAAAATGGGTGATTTTGGCGTGGAAGACAAGGAGCGTTTCGGCCGCCCAAAAAATTTCGAAGACGCAGAATGGGAGGCATTGCTGGACGAAGATGCATGCCAATCGCAACAAAGTCTTGCGGATTAATTGGACGTGACTCAACAAGCCATTGCAGTTCGTCTGAAAGCCCTGAGAATGGTGGAAAAACAAGGAAATTGGGTGCCGTACGAATTCAACCCAAGAGACGTCGAACGGCGTTTTTCACGTGCGAACAGCTGCTCCAACCCGACAACCCGAAGCGCCAAAATCGTGGGGATACCCTGGCCATGCATCAACATCGACCGCAAAACCGAATATCCCTGGTTCCAAGGTAATGCTATGTAGTTGGTGGGACCAAATCGGTGTATTATGAGCTGCTGAAACTGAGTGAAACCATCACAGGACCTCTTTATCGAAGACAACTAATGCGTCTGAGCCGAGCATTGAAAAAAAAAACGGCCGCAATATAAGCAGAGACACCACAAAGTGATTTTGCTGCATGACAACGCTCGGCCACATGTTGCTCCATTTGTGAAAACCTACCTGAAAACACTGAAATGGGACGTCCTACCCCACTCGCCGTATTTACCAAACATCGCCCCTTCCGACTACCACCTATTCCGATCGTTGACGCATGGCCTGGCTGAGCAGCACTTCCGTTCTTATGAAGATGTCAAAAATTGGGTAGATTCGTGAATCGCCTCAGAGGACGTGTCAGAAAGATGGGCAAAGATTGTGGCTAGCGATGGACATTATTTTAAAACATAATTATGTAACCAATTTCCCACAATAAAGGCTCAAATTTTGAAGAAAAAAACTACGAGAACTTATTTGTACACCTTAGGTGTAACTGATAGACGGAAAGAGCCGGTAAATCAGTTGGAAGAACGCATAAGCGTCCATGGTCGAATTTCTGAATGCATTGATTTTTGTCTACGCTCCGCAGGAAAATCGTGGAGAAGACCTAGGGGATTGCAGTGTCAATGAACTAGAAATTGCTATATGAGTGCGATAGACACTTTCTCCCAACAAACCAAAACCAATCGAGGCAGACGCAACAGCACGTTCACGCCGGCGCACAACATTCCAACAGAACGAGCTACCTGTCCATTTCATACACTTGAGGTTATGTCATGTCATCTCAGGGCGCCTGTGCTTCCACCTGATAGTTTCATCGTAGTCGATACTATGACGAATTAGCGGATTGGTGTGATCAGATGACGCATTGAAAGACTTCGAAACACTTTGTTTGAGGAATTCCCGGATGGTGGGAAGATTCGCTTCCCGATATAGCTGTGTGTTCCTGACGTACAGGGGTGCACTCATAACTGCTCTGAGGCATCGATTCTGCTTTACCTTTAAACACGAAATGTAACACTTGGCCGCGTGGTCCATGCTGGAAAAGCATAGCATAAGAAGGTCCTTGTAAACAAGAAACTTGCTGCGAAAAATTTCCGAATATTGTTCATAGGGTAAAAGAGTTTGGTGGCCAAGTTTGACTTGTCCAAAACCGTTCGTAATCGGTTTCTTGTCTAATTTGACTTTGAGGTACTTGACAACTGGCTTTCAAGTGACATCGTCCCCGCGGAAGTGAGGTGGTTTTATCCGCTTTGCAAAGAGTATGGTCTCACTATTGGCATGATTAACGTTAATCCTCCACAGCTTAAACCAGTCTTCAAGTTTCGTAGCAGCCCTTTGTAATTCTCTTCTAATTAAAGTCACATAAATGCAGTGTCGTTTGTAGGAAATGCAGAGACAGTGCGATCCTCATCTGATGCGTCTGCCACAAGGACAGTGTAGTGTCATCTGTTGGTATTTCGGTCCGCGTAAAAATTGAGCCGGTGATTGAATTTAATAGATGTGACGGAGAAACAGCTGACTGGATGACGAGCGACGATTTTTTACTTTTTACAAAATATCAAGTCCAGAAACTCTAGGATAGCGGTCGCAGTTTTACGCCTATTGGACTGAAAAAAAGAAGAGTGCCGTCACTTCTTTTACGAGATGAAAAAAACTCGATTTAATCAGCACAAGATGAGTTCTCGTGATCTGCGCTAATTAAAGCCTCATGCTGTTATGACATTGGCTATTTTTGCGGCTTTAAAGCGGCTAGAAAATCCAAATGGAGAGGGATAGAGACTTTTACATACAATTTAGACATTGGTGTGAGAGAGATAGTCCGAACATCAAAACTATGAGTAACTGTCAAAAAACAATCCATAACTGTCAAAAAAAAAGCTGCAACAAAGCGCATTCGAGCAGTGTTTCGCAACATTCTAGCAGTTAATCCAAGAAAAATCCACTAGCGGCTAGATTTTCCAGCCGCTACAGACTTGTTTTTGACAATTCGGTACGTATAAATTATGGAAAGTGCCATGTGATGTTATGAAACGCGCCAGAACCGGTATTTTTCTTAACAAACCAGTTGTTAATTTCGTTTACTAGATGCCGCTAGCGTCGGAAAGAGCGGTATCTCTTTCTCTTAATGTTGTTCGCCTTGTCGCACGACTGGCTATTATTGTACTTTTTTCTAGCAAGAAAAATAGCCAGTGTCATAACAGCATCAGTTACAATGGCTCCGATCCGATCCGGAAACCTCGGAGGAGAAAATTTTCTAGACACAATGATTGTGTTCCGACATCCGTCAAAGTGACACTATCGGGGTGTAATACTGACTTTCAGTTAGGCGAAAGAGGTGGTGAAATTTAATAATTCATTTCTTGGCGTCAGAACAGATAGAAGTTGAAAGAAAACTGGTCAACGTTAACTCTCCGTTTTGTGTCTCGGCTAATCTACGGAACGATTGTGACTAGTCGTTCCTAAATTCCTTTTGGATGTGTGTCGGATGGAGAAATTCAATACTGTCCGTTTTCCAGATCGAATCGGATCGGAGCCATTATAACTGAGGCTCAAGTGTTCTTGAATAGGGGTTTATTGTCTGGAGTGTGAACAACGTAATTAGCAAAAGAACAATTTCGTATAGGTAAAACTTTGTTCTAAATAGAGAGAATTTGCAAACCTTTTTCAAGAGAATTTTTGTAAAACTATTTGAGTTCATAGAATATTTTGATACTGTAAAAATCGAGTGGTATTTTAATTAAATTTAATTTCCTGAGGTAATTTAAAAAAATGCAAACTTTAGTAAGTACCTAATATAAAAAAAAACTGTACTAGCTACGTGGATCGTTAGGTACTCGTAGCTAGTTGCTCTTAAAACCAAAATGAACGAATAACACCGGGTTAATATTCATACAAAACAAAATAAACTCTCATACTCATTCCAGTTTAATTTTGATAAAGTTTTTGTATAAACATCGCTCATAAATTGCATGAATATAATTTTTCCTAATACGAACGCCCAGTATGCATATCGTGTTCTATAGCCTTCATATTCTCCCGAATAGCATGGAACATTCCGACAATATGACCCTGACCACTTTGAATATAGTGCAAATCGTTACAACCATGAAACACATTTTGCCCAACACCATGTTCGAGTACCGTCTACGTACTGCATAAGTTTGCAACCGCACCCTTACTGTTTTTCATCGGGGTGGGTTGGCAGTTTGCACGCCAAGCGAATATCTCTATCGGGTAAAATAAATTCTGGGTATAATTCATTCGTGGCGGTATTCACGTCGAATACCGCTCGCTACTGGAGTCCTCGAGAAGAACAAATCTAAGGGTTATAACTAGACAGAGTCATATCTATCTGCCGGTCGAAAAACAACCCCCCCCCCCTTCTCATGCCCGGTCAAGGATGTGAGCACGGACTATCGTATCACGAGGATCCATAACATAATGCTGTCCGAAAAGGCGGTTTATCGAGGCTTTCTCCAATTCAGGATATGCGGTCACTAGGAGATACGTGCGGATGACTCCCCAGAAAATATCCTTTCATACAGTTTCGCCCTTGCGAGTAATATTTCAATTCTTCGATCGGTTCATTTCCTCGTCGGTCAAAGAGCATGCCATAATGGTAATGCACGGCATATAGGATTCCACCCATGGATACGAACTAGTCCATAAAACATTGTCGGTTTGGACCGCATTGTGGGGGGTGAGGGATAAAAAAAAATAGAACTAAGGGTGTATCCGATTAAGGCGTTCCGATATCGAGACGTATTCAATTTACGTCAAATCGCTTTTCTATGCAAACAAAACAAGCTATCTGTATCCCAATGCGAACCTAAAAAGGTTTGGTCAGGATCGGAAATTTATTGATATCTAGGATACGCCATGGAAGTATCCTGGTACGTACAGTTGAAGTGCACATCTCAATTTCTTGTCCTCGTTGTATTAGAATCCGTTTTCATTTCGTATCTATTTCGATTTTATAGCTACACTACGTCTACCAATGATTTACACCTAAAAAGGACATCAAACCAGTAGCTGGAGGCAAATCGTATGGAGAAGGTTGTCCAAGGTTTTCGGCGATGGTTTTTTGTTCACGTTTTATGGCGTTCTGAATGAGAACTTAACCGATGCTTGGAATTGACATCAACTCGAATTGGTGACCCTTTCGAACTTTCCCTTTTGACTGAGTGTATGCAGTAATGGGCCCCTAAACAATGACCTTTTTGCTGAAAAAGGAATTGGGTAAGTTAATTTATGTGGAGTTAAATAGGAAGAGATAAAGCGTTAGTCTGTATCAGGGGTAATTTGCAGTTCGTTGTCATTTGAATGGTAGACATGGGGATGATAACTTCTTCCTTAATTATTCAAAACCAGTGTTTGCCTTAAACATAATTAACTGAGTAAACCTTTCAAAATCATACATCTTGTGGTGAGATATTACCGTCGTATCAACAAATTATGATGAATAATAAATTGAACCATTTTCCGTAATATGTGTCTATTCCAAATAAACTTGCTTGGCTCTGCAATAATTGCCCAAAAAACCTAAAATCCATAGCTCGTTATCTGCCCCTTTGAGCCAACGACAAATCGGTAATACTTTTATATGAGTAAGTAGCTAAATTTAATATCTCTACCCGTTAATTATAATTTATACTAAAAAATCCATCCTAATCCTTGAAAAGGGTCCCATAGAAAACTCTTTAAAGAACGTGTCCCAACGAAGCCCCACAACTTCAGAATTCTTTTTTGACTGAAATCTGAAATTTTACTTAATGACGCAGCAATAGTTTAAAACAAAATGCCAACAGTCTTGGCGCAACATTATTATTTTTCGCAACCAACTCCGGAATGCGACGGAAGTGTCAACACTACTGACACCCCTAAAACATAAATTATAATTTTAATTTAATTTTATTTAATTTAATTTAATTTAAAACGCGGTCAAATTTGAAATATCGCACTGGTTGTTTGGAGACAATAAAGTTCAACCCCTAGAGGGTTAAACTTCGAAAAATACTGAAATTGATTTTTAAGCAATTATATAAAAAGTTCATGGAAATAACCAATTCGGTATCAAATGAAACCGAAGAGATGTGGCGGAATTCGTAAAGCATATACCACCCCTTTACACCACCTTAGGGGTTAAGTATTGAAAATTCCGAAAATTAGTTTTGAGGCGAATGCATAAAAAGTTCTGTGGACAAAGCCACCCAACACTCGAAAGAAGATATACAGATCAGGAGGAAAAATGAGGAGTAGCTTAACAATGGCCAACTTCACGTCGGAGAAGACTTGAACGCCATTGTTGCAGTTGAAAATCAATCTGAATTAGACAAGTGTTAAAATGAATTAATTTGAACTAAAAGATATAATTACGTAGAGAAAAATAAATTAATAAAAATAAAGAGGTCAGTAAAATCCAAATCTATTTAAAAAAAGATAAATTTAAATTTATACATAATTGTACGGGAACGAAAAATAATTTTGTAGCCGTCGCTACATATAACCTAAAAACGGACTTCTAAATTTAATATACCTCGGACGCTTCTCTACAAGTTCGTTGGCATAAAAATCAATGCGATAGCTGATTAGAACTATGAGATATAGAGGAATTTCTGAAATAATATACATCCCCTTTTCATCCTCTTAGGGGTTGAAAATCAAAAAAATAATGCTGAAATAGATTTTTAAATGATTACATAAAAACCCCAATTAAGTAATAAAAATATTAAACATCACACACAAGAGATATGTCAGAATTCATGAAAACGTATACAACCCCTTACATCTCTCAGGGGTTCAATGTCAAAAAATCAATTTTTGGGCTTTTATTCGAAGAGCGCGTGGAAGTAAAATTAATTTGATATCTTGATATCTTCCACATCCTGGAACCATGTTGACCATTGTTTACTAATTTCTAATTTGGCAGTTTCTAAGACGCACTAACTGTTTTCTAAAGCGTTGTCTAAAGCATTCCCCACTTCCACACCAACTACCATGCCAAAAAATGTAAACTTCATGGGGTCAACTCAAACTAGCCACTAAAAAATTTTATATTGATTGCTGATGGTGGTCTGACGGACAAAGTTTTTTTGGGATTTTTTGGAGTCTATTAGTCTGTAATCGTTAATTAAAAAATTTTTTACATAAATTTTACTTTATTATTTTTTAATAATAAAGTATTGTGATCGACCTGAAGTTTCAAAAAAATTTGCTACTGCTATTTGCTGTAAGTATCAAAATATCAAAAAAAAAATATTTTTACCGTCTGTCCGCCGTATGCAAAAGTGTTTGAAGGCGCGTAACTCCCAAACTCGTTGAGATATTTAGTTGAAATTTTTTTGGTTGATAAATTGAGTAAGCCCCTAACTAACTATGGAAAACAGAACAATAGGGATTGAGGGTTGCAGTAGTGGGAGGAGTGGAAGGAAAATAGATTTGAATAAAAAATTAAATTTTTATATCTTAAAAACTTTACCAGATATGATTTTAAAAATTTTACAGAGACTAGGTCGAGCAGATCTCCAATAGAAAATAAATTTTGGAGATGTGGTGTAGGAGGTAATGGTGGAAAGGAAAAAATTCTGATTTTTATTTCTCGGAAACCGCAAAGGATAGAAAGCTAAAAATTGACGACTTTATAGAGCCACTACAGGGATATTGTTGAAAAAATTGTATAGGGGTGCAAAGCACGGGAGTGGGGGTTATTTTGCATATCTCAGAAACGGCTTATGCTAGAAAGTTGAAACTTAGTACGTAGTATAGTAAGTATTTAAGGGGGGGAGGGGGGGCTTTAAAAAAATTCACATTTGCAATAACGTACAAAGGTGGAGTTAAAAAATGAGGTTTTTCCACATTTTCACGAATTTGGCTATATCTTTTTGACATGTCGAGTTATCAAATTAATTTTAGGTGAGACCGGGGACAATAGAAACATTTACGATTGATAATTTTTTCATTACCCAGCTATCGCAATTTGCTGAGATATAAAGTCAGTTATAATGAGCATTATTATATGTAAATTGTTTCGTTGAGTTATTGAGTTATAATGATAAACAAAAGAGATATTCTAAAAAGTATTGGAGTAGTCAAGATGTTTCATATGTCCCCGTGCCTATGACGGTTGAAACAGCATTTAGATTAAGTGCAATATGTATTTATTATAATCCAAAATTGTCATAATTAGTCAGATTGTCAAAAATGTGTAGCATTCGTGATGTTAAAACTTGTTCCTCGTGAAAGACTTGTGGTTTTAGGGCAGCGAATTGAAATTTCTGGATTTGTGCTTCATGATTTATGGATATATGCTTCATGAATCCAGAAAACTAATCTTCTTCAGCCATAGAATTTCGTCTTCATGTATCTGGCATGTTTAAGGAATATTTAAAGGACAATTGGAAGGCTAATTTGCGAATTGAAACACGTTTCGACTGTTCCCGCTTTTATTGTTTCAATTGTCGCCACAACACATTTTGATCTAAACACTCAATTGTTTTCTTAACCTCGTACGAACGTATGAATTTAAACTATTGCAACTAAAGGAAATATACTAAACTAAACAAATATTAATAGTTGAAGCCTGATAGTCACGTTTTTATTCCTTTTTTTCGATGATGGAAAAACTTTAAACAGATGGTGGAAAAACATATTTTTGGATATACATATACAGGGTGTTTGGTACTCCGTCCTCGACCTTGTAAGGGGTTATTCCTTGATAGATTTGGAGAAAAAAATTATTCCACAGAGTGGGTCAATTTTCAATAACAGTGGAGATACAGGGTGGTTAAGAAAAGTGTTTTTGACCGGTACCCTTACTCACTTAAAACGTTATATCTTAAAAACGAATAATCACAAGGCAAAGTGTTATAACTCATTTTTTGGGAACACTCTCCATAAATTAACACAATGTCAGCATATTCTTCATTGGAGTACTCAGACATTTCGAAATTATTTTTTTTATTCTACTGACACCTTCTTCTTTTAGCAACGTAACTAAAACTGAGAAAAATATGAAGGTAGTTTTGCTTTTATAGGCTTTTTATTTTGTAAGGCACCCTATTAAAAAAGGCATAGTACCGCACCCAGTATTACCTACCACATCCAGGTAAAACCATCAATTATGTAGAAACTCAGTTACATTTCATTGTTTTCCTACATACTTTAAATAGTAATAAATGGGCAATAAAAATACTTCAGTACTACCGACAAATTAAACAGGTTCTTAGACGAGGTCCACAGGAAGGAAATATTTAATTTTTATGCGATATGTATTTTTACCTATTACTTCCAAAATGTTAACCGCAACTCATACATATGTATGCAGCATTTGTAGGTAATAATACGGTTCATAAGAAAATAAAATTAAGATGACAGTTTTATAATGGAGTTTTCTGAGAAAAACTACATTGATCACTGAATTTTTAAGGTTGACGTTGCAAAAATCTGTGTTTTCGAGTAAATATCTCAAGATTGGGTGCAGTTACAATTTAGACTGTTACATCAAATGAAAGGTAATTCGATTCCCCAAAAAATGAGTTATAACACTTTGCCTTGTGATTATTCGTTTTCAAGATATAACGTTTTAAGTGAGTAAGGGTACCGGTCAAAAACACTTTTCTTAACTGAGAGGTATAAGCTTTTGACTCTTCTCAACGGTTTATTAATAGCTACCAGGGGCATTTAGAGAAGCTTCGTTTGACACTTTGAAGCTTAATTTAAACCAAGGTTCATTATGATCATTGTTTCTATTGTCCCTTGTTTCTACTGACCCCGGTCTCCCCTACTTCTACGGGGTCTTTATGTAAGGGTCTAAAAACTTTTTTCCCAAATTTTCCTACATCGAACCCCTAAGGTTGTGTACATTTTCACGTATTCCGATATATTTTTTAGGTCTAATGAGAGCTTTAAATATAATCAGGGAAAAACAAGCTTTTCGATATTTTTTCCACGATTTTTTATCGTTTTCTATGGCAAAATGTATTTTAAATCTACGGAATTCCGCAAAATTTTTTTTTTTTTAGGCGGAACATTTCTATATTTTTTGATCACCGAAATGTGTTTTTTGACTAATTCCTTGTGTTTGTCATCGTAAGAAGTTTAGTTCATAGTTCATAGTTCATTTATTTCAATAACACTTAAATATATATAGATACAGTTTGTAATTATTTCAGAGAGTAGGCTGGAGCCTTTGCAACTACAATATTGAGTTTAGTACAAGACAAGAAAATAATGTGAAACTTTTTAAAGTTACGGAAATATTTTTTGCTTATGGAAAAATTGAGAAAGAAGTTTAATTTTGAATTTTAAGTAAATTCTTGAAATTTTTTGGGTGCGAATTTTTTTCGTTTGTTCAATTTTAACATTTGAATAAATTTATATTTAAAATTATTGTGCAGAATTTAATATACATAAATATAAAGCAACTTCAGAAAAGTATATAGTAAATCAATCTCGATTTTAATTTTTTTATATATTATTTTTTTCATAAAGTTCTTTATTTGTATTATACTCTCAATTTGAATAAAAAATGCAATTAATTAAATTTTACGTAAACATGTCCAAAATTTCACTGCACAAAAATGTTTCCAAACCAGAACATCAATTTTGCGGAAGAAGCAAAGAAAGGCCGGATGGCAATTAGGAAATATTTTCCAACAGAATGACCGAAATTGAAAATCCGATGGAAATTGTCGAACAATTTAACTGAAAATATTGGAAAAATTTCTCATCACTATGATACCAGACAAATAGTAAATTGCAGCAAGTCAATTTTAAATTGCCGGAAAATTATTCACAAAGTGTTGATACTATTCGCTTTTTTAAATCATTTTTCTACGGTTTCCGGGAAATTTCGTGTACCCGTAAATCGATCTCTCGTCCCAATTATTGATTCATGTTTTTCTATTTTCACATATGGTTCTCATTCTGAAAATTCGTCGAAAGGGAAATTGGTCATGAGGTAGAACAGTTCGCTTCACTTCTCTTCACTTTATTATTTTTTTAAATAATAAATTGCTTGGACCAGAGAAAAATGTATCCTGTTATTATTAAATTGTTGTTATTATTTTTTTGCATTATTTTATACACCAAAAAACTAAAACCAAGGTCTGTCTGGTGTAGAGAACCGATTGACTCATGCTGGGCGCCAACTGTTATATAAATGCTGTACGTTTTCGCCCCACGCTGGACGCCATACTTACAAGGATGAATGGATCATTGTATTATTTTTTATAATTGTCAGGACTAGAGGTAAATTAAAAAATATATTATAATATGAGTGTCCTATGTTTCAGCCCTACGCTGGGCGCTACACTTGCAGCTACTCCCTAATTAAAAGTGTACTTGACAACTACGCTTAAATAAATAAATATTTTTACTTCATTCTGTAGTTTTGCTACTGGCGAGGTGTAATTTTTCGCGAAAAATGTAATATTCGTAAAATACATGGCTATCTTATTTTTACTATGTGAATAACAACCTTTAAAAAATAACGCCAAATAGCATTCTGGTTTTTCTTTAAGTTGTCAGTCGCATAGTACTATTCACAGCATCTCAGCATTAAACGCATTCCAGACTTCTACTCCAAAAAAACACTAAAGGTTTTTTAAATAATAAAGTTATTTTTTTCAATTTAAAAACATATGGGAAAAAATATTGACGGAACTGAAAACCTTTTTAAAAAGGAGACATGTAAATAAATTCGTGAGTTTACCGGCGGAATATCGAGAATTCTTCAAATTGCTTTTTTACGATTAAAAAAAAATTCCATGGAAGTAAGAATGAAATCGATATTTTATCGGTCCCATGAGATTTGTCGAAATTCGTAAAAATGTAAACAAGACCGAAGTAACATGACGAACGGGGTAAGAAAACGTTTGGATATTGACATCTTGTAGTAACTAGGTATACTATTAACTATTGATGTTAGTGTATTCATCAAATTTTCCCATTCTTTGATCACGTCTTCATAATATATATGTCGGAATTCGTGAAAATAAACATAACCAATTTACACTCAATCCATTGGAGTTGAAAATCTAAAATCCTGAAAACAATATCTAGGCACTAATATAGGTAAAGCAGCTGCAGAAGTAAAATTAATTCGATATCTCAGCATGCCTAAGACATATGACGAAATTCGTAAAAATATGGATATGTAGAAAAAAAAATATCTTGGCAGTGCGTCATAGCAAAACTATCATTTTATTTTAATTATGCAAATTCCAATAACGACTTGATTTTTTAACTTTACAAAAAAAAAATTGCAGATGTCAATTTTTGACATTTTTAGATATCTGGATTTCACCTAATTTTGCAATATTATCTCCTAAATTATTAGGAAACCCCTTTTTGTTGCTTTCACAATCCGGCTAGATATTTTTAGGTAGAAATTTTAATTGCATGTGAATTAAATTTTTAAAAACGCCAGAGTTTTACCTTCCACACCCACATAAGTGCAACAATTATGACGAAGCTCATTAAAATTGAATTGCTATCCCCGACAGTTTAACAGCTTTTAAGTTTTAACAGCTTTGTTTAACGAGGGTCACTTTATCGCATATTAATTTTACTTCATTGTTTTAATAATAAAGTATTGTTATCGATTTTTAAAAAAAAAATATCCGTCTCTGAAAATTTGTTTTCCCACGTTTCATGACTAATAGACACCATAATAGCAAAAAAAAAATTCACCCCGTCTGTACGCCGCCGCCGTCCGCAAAACGTTTGAGGGCTTATACCTCTCAAACCCTTTGATCTATTAAGTTGTTTTTTTATTGGTAGACTGAGTGGACCCCTTCAAGTGGCCACCTTTTCAGTGGTGCGGTATGAGGGGGAAGGTTGGAGAAATGTTTTAGAAGAAATTTTGGTTTCCATACCTCAGCAACCGCTTGCGCTAGGAGGCTGAAACTTGGAATTTATGCAGAGCTTCGATAGTGGACCCATTAACAAAAAATTTTTTGAAATGGTTGGAGTGGTGTGGGAGTAGGGGTAAGCATAAGGAATCCGAAACGCTGAAAAGTTGAGATGGAGACATTCTAAAATCCATATCTTTTAAACAATTAAAGCCACTACATTGAAACTTCATGATTATCTGTAGGTATACTAGGAGAAAAGATAATAAATAAAATTTTGGGAAATAAAAGAAATAAAATTATACGGAAGGGGGGCTAAAAAAGTGATCAGTGAAAACAAAATGCATATATTTTCACGAATTTCGTCATATCTCTTAGGTCTTCTAAAATTATGAATTGATTTTCATTCCACGGATTCACATCAATACCTAGAAAGCGCTTTCAGTGTTTTTTGAAATTCGACCGCTATTGGGTGTAAAAGGGTTGTATACATTTTAAAGAATTCGGCCGTATCACTCAGATCTGATTGAATATTGAATAACTTTTCACTTCCACGGGCTTGTTTTATAATCACCTAAAACCGGTTTTCAAGTTTTTCCCTTTTCATCCCCTAAGAGGGTATAAACAAGTTGAACTCGTTTTCACGAATTCCGTCATATCTCTTTGGAGTGATATGACATCGAATTGGTTTTCACTTCTTCGGGCTTTCTTTATATTTATCTAAAACTTCCTTTCAGGATTTTTGGATATTCAACCCCAAAGTGGGTCCAAGGGTGTTGCTTATGTTTTCACAAATTCGTAAATATTTCTTAGTTCTAATGAGATATTGAATTCATTTTTACTTCCTGAGGCTTCCTACATAATAGTAAAAAAATTTATTTCAGGATTTTTAAATATTCAACTCCAAGGTGACGTAAGGCTTTCGACATATTTCTTAGGATTAATGAAATAACAAAGTGGTTTTTACTTCCACAAACTTTTTATATAATCGCCTACAAATATATTTCCGATTTCATGTAATGACCCAAAACCAAATCACGAAAAGCCTCCTAATCTCGGAACAACTGATATTACTACGACTTAGAATGAGTCCCGGAGTATGACCCAATTATGTAATTCATATGTTATATGTGGCAGCGGCGTAAGTATTCTAGCGCGACCGCATTCTAACCGTTTCCCGAACTTTTTTAAGTTTTCAGTCGTATAGTAACCTACACTGCATCTTAGCATTAAACGCCCAGACAGTTGGCAAATATTTTGGAACATATCGATCTCGGCTTTCGAGCGTTTCGGACGCATTGTCCTCTACACTCCGATACCCCTTCATCCATTTTGACAATGTTTTTGCAAATAGGTCCACTATCTAAGGTCTCTATAAATTCCAAGTTTCAACCACATAGCATAAGTGATTGCTGAGATCTAGAAACAAAAATTTTCCGGCTAAAACGCTCCTTCCCCTCATACCCCCACCACCTAAAAACTGTCTACTTAAAGGGGTGCAGCTAGTATACCCACAAAAAAAAATTCAACTTAATAGCTCAAAGGATTTGGAATTTCTTAAATTCAACCATGTCTTGAATTTCTTAACCTCAACCGTCTCTGGAATTTCTTAACCTCCGCCATCTCTTGAATTTCTTAATCTCTGCCGTCTCTTGAATTTCTTAACCGCCGCCGTCTCTTGAATTTCTTAACCTCCACCTTCTTCTGAATTTCTTAACCTCCACGGTCACTTGAATTTATTAACGTCCACCGTCATTTGAATTTCCTCACTTCCACCGTCACTTGAATTTCTTGAACTCCACCGTCACTTAAATTTCGGTCATTTGAATTTCTTAACCTCCGCCGTCACTTCAATTTCTTAACCGCCATCGTCATTTGAATTTCTCAACCTCCACCGTAATATGAATTTCTTAACCTCCACCGACATTTGAATTTCTTAACCTCCACCGGTACTTGAATTTCTTAACCTCCACAGTCACATGAATTTCTTAACCTCCACCTTCATTTGAATTCCGTAACCTCCACCGTTATTTGAATTCCTTAACCTCCACCGTCATTTGAATTCCTTAACCTCCACCGTCATTTGAATTCCTTAACCTCCATTGTCTTTTGAATTTTGTAACCTCCACCGTCATTTAAATTTCTTAACCTCCACCGTCATTTGAATTTCTTAACCTCCACCGTCTCTTGAATTTTTTAACCTATGGATCTGTTGGAATGGGGCATTGAGGTGTGGCATTGGGGTGGGTATACTGGATCGGATTATATACTGAAGTGGATCGGTTTGGATTGATTGGTGAGTGGTGGTGTAGAAGGTTGCGAAATTCAAGAGACGTTTGAGGTTACGAAACTCAAGACCTATAAACCTATAAATTGGAAAGAAATAATATGGCATCTATGCAGTGCTGAGTTCGTAATACCAAAGCAGTATCTTTGTTCAGTACTGACCAAATTAAGGACTATTATTACGACCTTCAGTTAAACTGGAACTTTAACCGGTAGTTTAGCCAGTTAGAATTTAACTAAGCTTCGTAAGAATGGCTCTTAGTGAAGCTGAATTTAGTTAGCTCATGTTTCGCTCGATATCTGCAATATTTAGTACAGATTGGGGGACAGTTTTGCGGAAATACCGGTGGAGTACCGATTGTCAATGGATTCATAGTAAATATTATGAAAAAACTTTATATCCTCAAAACTGAATAAAAATTGTCATCAGCCAAGAAATTTGGGGATGTGATGAAAAATTACCAAGGATTTAAGCTGCCTTAGAAAGTTTAACTTAAGAGAAAACTTTTATTCCTTCAAGGAGCAGGAAGTATTAGAAAATACGGCTAATACGCGTTTTGCGAAAATAAGTTTTTAATGCCACACCATAAGAATCATTTTGATGGTGAAATCGTCCTTATTTGGAGCCAAGACAGTATCTGATCGTTTTAATATATGACAAAAACAAGAATTCGCAAAAAGTTTGAATGAATCAAAGCTTCTATTTTCCATCAAAAATAATATCTGACCTACCAGATGCATAAAAGCAATAATCTTCCACGAAACACATGTAAAAATGTCGAATCAAGAGGTAATAACCATTTTATGAAATTTATTGATAAATAAATTGTCTCGGCAAAACAGAAAATGTTCTAGGAAAACGGTCGGGACAAGCATATCAAAACATCCCGTTCTCAAGCCCGCAACCATTTTCACATCATACGTAGCATGAAAAGCAAATCTTATCTGCTACATTCTAAGAAAATTGCGAAAAAGTTTCCGAGGTTCCCATAATCAGGCCATAGAAAACAGCCGTGACACAGACGTGTCCTAGGATTTTCCTGTTTTTCCAGTCGTAGAAAATTCAGAATATGCTAGAAATTTGCGCCCGATGACAAATTGCCGTAAATAAATTAAATTAAAAGCAGCTCCCCGGTACCATAAAAAATTGCAAAAATGCTTAAAATCTGTTTCAAAGTACGTGTTCTATTGCCCTAAACTTTTTTGATGTCGGTACGTGACTGCTTGCGGGATGGACGAATATTTCGTCCTGAAAGAAGGTGTCGTCAACTTAACTCAATGCCGAAAACAGCGAAATAATAAATTTCTATTCAAAGGATTTCGGAAGTAAGACTTCCCGTTTAGGACGTTTCTTGTTTTTTTTTTTTTTTTAATCCGCTACTCCCAATAAAAAATTTTACTGAAGCGATTACAGACATCCCCCTGTGGAAAATAAAACGCGCGATTTCAAAAGGGAGCTGGGCTTTTCAAAGGACCTACTGTAGAGCGTTTACGACCGTGCTAAATCCACGTATTTATAATTCAGGTGTAGCTGCAATGCCGAAACATTTTCGATTTATATACGTTTTGGCTATTTCGCATTTTAGCGCTCGAGAAGCGACTTTATTAACGCTCGTTACTAAGCAATTCTCAAGCAGTGCTGTAGACAGAAAGATAAGTGCTCCGGAAGTAGGTATACAAGTACTATACAGGTACTTAACTCCCACCTCTATTTCTATAATTACTTTTCTTTTAATAGGCAACAGATTCCTTTGAATGATGCCTTTAGATTTTAAGAACCGGAAAAAAATTCAATCTGCAGAGTGACAAAATATGTATGAAGTACTGAACTCCCCTTTAAATTGTGTTTGCGTCAATGGGTGTGGGAAGCGAAATTCATATTTACATAGTAGGGTAATTTACAGATCAATTTCTGTCTGTTTTTTTAATCCTGCTCAGAAATTTATTTGGCAAATAGCCACTTGGTTAATATTACTTTATTATCTATATACTCGTATATTTGCATTAAGGCATAGCTCATCTACAACCTACCCATAAAGTACTAAACAGAACACGAACCTCGACTGCGACTGCGACTGAGATTTGCCTACCTTGCGGCGTGAGGTTCGACTGCGCAGTTGGTGTGAACAAGAAGAAGAACGAGTGTCAAGTGTCACTTCTGTCTTATTTAATATTTTTGAAAATGGACGTGCTTCAGGTAGCGCATATATTTTATATAGTGTTTTTAATCAATTTGGAGTGTTTGCGTTTATTAATAACGAGAAAGTGAATAGGAATCGAGACGAATTTGAAGAATAGAAACCCAGTAGGCAAAGCGTACTCACGCAAAATAGCATCAAAATTCTTCATGTCTATATGTATTTATTTCGAGTCTCAAAAACAACATAGCTCCAGGAATCGATGATATAACAACAAATGACATAAAAACTGTGAAATCATTAATATCAGGCCCTCTATCAGAGGCTATAAATGTTCATCTTACTGATGGAACTTTCCCCTCGTGCTTAAAACTATCGCTGATCCAACCAATTTTCAAAAGCGACTCAACCAAAGACCCGAATAACTATCGTCCAATCGCATTGATCAGCTCGATAAGCAAAATCTTCGAAAAAGTTATAAACGGCAGAATATTAAAATTTGTGAAGGAAAACTTTGGATTTGACGAGCACCAATATGGTTTCCAGGAAAAAAGCAATACTACTGCAGCACTTATTGATGCTATGCAATACATAAATGAAGGGCTAGATAAAGGAACATATGTTGCATCTGTATTTATTGACTTAAAAAAGACATTTGATACAGTGGACCACAATATCTTACTTCAAGTCTTAGAAGAAGTAGGCATCCGCGGAAAAGCAAACTCAATTATACAAGACTATCTTCTTGATCGGCAATATATTACGGGAAATATGGATAAACTTAGCAGTCAAAGATCTATCAATATAGGGATACCTCAAGGCTCAATAAGGTCCGACTTTATACCTGCTTTACATTCATAACCTTCAATATATAGGGCTAAAGGCAAGATACATTACATATGCAGATGATACCCTACTACTATATAGAGGAAATAAGGATGAACTAGAGGCAACGATCAATGACAACCTTGCCCTTTTCAATAGATGGATTTTCGGAAATAAGCTAACCTTAAATATTCAAAAGACCAACTACATGCTGTTCAAACAGCCCAATAAGCTTAACATTGATCTCAAGCCGCAAATCGATGGAATTCCTCTAACACGAGTCCATCTCACTAAATATTTAGGACTAACTATCGATGATAAATTAAGCTGGACACCGCACATCAACAGCATAAGGAAAAAAATTGCTCCGATCATAGGAGTTATAAGAAGGAGTAATTACCTACATACCCACATAAAGGAGACCCTCTACAACTCATTTATCTTATCTAACATAACTTACGGTCTAATACTTTGGAGTCAAACTTCAAAAAATAACCTGGATAAAATTTATAGGATAATGAACAAGGCCATTAAAGCAGTTTATAATCTACCCAAGCTTACGCCATCGGAGGAACTTTACATTACCTATAAGAAACTGAGCATCCATCAACTTGTAAGGTTAGAGAGAATAAAGATAATCTACAGTGTAAAAAACGGTCTTATTAAAACCTCGATCAAAATTACATATGGCCAAGATGTACACAACTTCAATACACGAAGTGCAAATTCAATTAGACAGCAATATTGTCCGAGAACATTTAGAATAAGGAATGATCCAATTTTTGAAGCTATCTTAGAATTTAATGCGTTGCCTAGCAATATTCAGCTTGCAAAAAATATCGGGCATCTGAAAAAACTAGTGAAGCTACATATCAACAATATGCCGTGAAAAATAGAGCATAAAAAAAATAGAAAGAAAGAATGGTGAAGGTTTGTTTTGTCATGGTGCGTGATTCTTGGCTAACTAATACTGTTGTTGTTTCCTTTTTTTCTTTTTCTTTAACCCCGTTAAGAGTTACATGTTAGATTTTTGTTTTTTTTTTTCTCTTTTCATTATGTTTTTCCAAATTTTTTTTTTTTTTTTTTTATTTTTATCCTTGGATTATTCCGTTAATTCTTTTTTTCTTTTTTATTTTTGTTATTATAATTATTATTATTATTATTTTTTTTTTTCTCACCTTTCTTATTATATTAATTTTTTGAATTCTTTAATTTAGGTGGGTGTGTCATTTTGTGTTACCTCTAATACCAGTTCACTGCACTGACTGAGGAGCACTTATGCCACATCAAGTTGAGCCCAATGTCAGCATACAGCATGAGTGTGTTGATATGGTGAAATTTTTCCAGTTCGATGAGCTGTGAAACTGTACTGCCTCCAGCTCTTCGGACTGAGAAAGTGTGCCCTAGACATGGGATTAATTAAGCCATAAAAAAAAAAAAAAAGAGGTCATGTAAATATTCTATATATAGTGCTCGTACAAACTATAATAGTAAATATATACATCAACCGGCGACATCGTTCCCAAAAAGTCCAATCAGTTATACGACTTCATAGTTCATAGTTCATATATTTTATTCTTATTATAGTTACATTGCTGATATACAAAATTCATATACATAGTTTAGAGATTAGGCTGATCTAAAGCCTTTACAACTAAGGTTTGTTTTGGTTGATGCACTTGGCAGTAAGATGTTTGATATTATTCGTGAATTAAGGAAAATTAATGTAAAAAAACCTTATGTATATAATTAACCTAACTTAACCTATCGTATAACTAACTAAATAATAATAAAACGTAATATAATAAAAGAAAAGAAATAAGGAGAAAATAATAACAATAAGGATAATAATAATAATAATAATAATAAACTATGTGAGGCATGCAACCAGTGGATTTGATATATATTGGCATCTGCTGATAAATGTAGATTTAGCTCTATTGGCCATTACTTCAATCATTGAAACTTCCGCATTTTCGTGTAGACGTATTGTAGGGTAATAAAAGGGCTTGTTCAGGATTAGTTTCAAACATTTATTTTGCATAGTTTGCAGTTTTTTCTTATGAATGTTAGCACAATCATTCCATACCGGAGCACCGTATAAAATAATAGGCTGCATTACCATTTTGTATATTAATAATTTGTTTACATTAGATAACTGAGATCTTCTATTAATGAGTGGATACAACGAATGGATACAACGAGAGATTTTGGAGCATGTACTTTCGATGTGTGCGTGGAATGTTAGTTTTTTGTCCAAAATGAGACCTAGATACGAAACTGTGCTGGACCATTCAATTGATTGGCCATGAAAGTTTAAAGGCTGGTTTGGGAGATTTCTTCCATTGCGTTTCCTTGTAAAGAAGATTGGTTGGGTCTTGTCAGGGTTAACTTTGATTTTCCATTTGTGGTAATACTCGTAGAGTGCATGTAGTTGTTCTTCAATGTTACAAGTTATGTCCGACCGATTTTCCGAACTTGAGAAAACACTGATATCGTCCGCGAATATTGCCATTTCACAATTGTCGTTCAGGGGTAAATCTGCGGTGTATATATTATAGAGGGTGGGGCTGAGACAGGATCCCTGGGGTACGCCGGCAGGGATTTGACGAGTGACAGAAATCGTGGATTTAACTTTCACAACGAAAGTTCTTTGGATGAGAAACGATTTAATTAGCTTGATAATATACACTGGAAAGGAGAAGGTGTGGAGTTTGTACAATAGAGCTTCGGTTTCGTTTCGACGTATAGTATACGAAACTTTTCCTGCTGGGAAGTAGTGGAAATCCGAGACTACAACCGCAGGCGAAGTTGGTGTTGTGGGCATCGTCATATAATCCTGTGTATTCTAAAGACAGGGACTGCGCAGTCGCAGTCGAGGTCCGTGTTCTGTTTAGGCCTTAAGTGTCCGAAACCTTTCCATAGATACTGTAGATAAATGCAGCTACCCCTTTCGAGACAAGTGCGTACCTGCATACCATATGACATGCAAGCAAACAAACGAATAAAGCAGTGCTTCTAAAACACTTTTTGCAATAGACAAATTTTTATCACTCAGAGAATCTCGCAAAAAACTACTGAATCACGTTTATCACAAAGCCATATGAATGGGTCCATGCTAAAAGGTCATCAGTCCAATTTTAATCGAAATTGCGATTTCATTAGTTTTGAAGTCTTGGAGGTCCGGCACATCTTATCATTAATTTATACAGTAGTACATCTACATATAGGTATTAAGTTTCAACTTTCTAGCATAAGGCGTTTCTGAGATATAAAAAACCACCCCCACCCCTGTACCTTGCTACCGCTATCAAAAATTTTATTTTTCTGGGATGGCTCTATACTAGCTCTATATAGATGGACATTTTTAGCTTTCTATCTTTTGCGATTTTTGAGAAATAAAAATCAGAATTTTTTCATTTCCACCCACTTCCAATATACACCCATACTAATTTTTCCCCGGTAGAGGTCTACTAGTACTAACTCCTGTAAAATTTTCAAAATTATATCTAGTACGGTTCTTGAGATACAAAAATTTAATTTTTTTATTTAATGGCTGTTCCCTCACTTCCGCTCTTCATTAGTCTCGACTTTTAATTATATATTCACAAACCAATTTTTATCTTCTTGGTACAATTGAGTCGAAATATATTGTAATCGAAAGTTTTTCACCCCCCACCCCACACCTCACCCCCACCCTTAAAATTTTTAACCCTTTTCTAATCTCCTAGTATTTCTTAAGTTAACCACAAAGTGTCAACCGTCTGACATTAATCGTTCAGAAGATATGGATTTTAGAATGATAAGTAAACCTACCAAGTTATTCTGGCTAACTTGATCCATGCTAAAAGGGCCTCAGTCCACGGGTTTCAAAAATTCGCCAAAATTCGCGCAGCATAGATAAATTTGTAAAATAAAATTATATGAGTTATAAATAACCTCTTTTATTGATTCGGTAGAGTATTGTTTGTTCCAATGGTTTACAAAAATGGACTGATGACCTTTTACCAAGGACCCATTCATATATAAAAAGTATGAGTACAAAAGGTATGCTAATTCGTAGCCAATAACAAATTGGAGTGGGAAAAAATCAACTACGATACAGGACTGAAATTCAAGTTCTTCCTACGGGCCAAACTGACATCCATCGTCACATTTTGCTCTGTTTCTGTACCATTGTTGCGAGCTAGGGGTTCACCGGGATTTCAAGTAAAACACAATTCGTTTAAAATATAAAAATAATTTCTGGATCGCATTCAATATAAAGCGCACTAATTATCGCACTAAATGGCAACGCTGCCCGATTCTATATACAACTCAATCACGCTCGATCGTTGCTTCCAATCAAAATCGCTTTACATCGGCTTTCGCGTAGAACTCGCTGATCGTTGTATCACTTCGCACCGTAGTACAAAACTGTGTTGAATGCACAGTCTGAGTCCCTTATATACTGCATTTGTTGAATCGAGAGCGCTCCCGAATTCGATGGTGTGTGTGGAACTGGCCAGAAGTTCTTCTGCATGCGAGAAGAGTCGAGAGCGTTCCCGAATATTCGGGACTTCCCAGAAATTTCATGAAGAAGAGTAGAAGGAAAGAAGAGTATACGAGGAGTATCTAGATATTGGGAGGCGTAGATATGGGATATTGGCAGGAAACCGTTATCCACCTGCTTTGCGAGTATCCAGCCCTAGCTAGAGCCAGACTTCGTGCACTAGGTAAACCTTTCTTTAATAACCTTGATGAGATCTCGAAAAACAATATAGGAGAACTGATTACCTTCTTGAACAGCTCTGGATGGATATGATAATCCATTCAAGCCCCAGGTCTCTGTAAAACTATATATATACTTCATCAGCCCTCAACGACCAGGTTAAACGAGTTGTGGTATCAAAACGGCGCTTCCTGTGCTAATTGGGCCCTGGGCAACCACGTAAACAAACCAACCAACCATGGGATATGGATATTGGGAGGCCTGGATATATTGGATATGGGAAAAATCTTGGATATTTGGAGGCGGACGTTCTTACTGGAAATTGATCGAGTTGCGCGGGTTGGCAGGGTAGCATGTAACACTATGTATATGAAAAAATTGACTTACATAGCCGTCGGTCGTTTCTTTTGCATGTTTAGAGAAGATTAACTGTGATGATCGTTGAATTAAATTTAACTTTGTGTTTTTTCTATCTGCTTTCTGATGCTAGAGCATTGAAACTTGCCACGAATATGTAGATGAACTAGAAAAAAAATTTCAGTAAGCTCTTCATATAAACGTCTAGAAATTATTTTCAATATTTCTCGATATTCCACCCCGAGATTTCATACGTTTTTGATGAGCTATCGAATTGGTTTTTACTTCCTCAGCATTTTAATATTATCGCCTAAAAACAAATTTTCAGAATTTTTTTGATATTCAACCCTTAATGAGGAGTAAAGGCATTATACATATTTCTACGAATTCTGTTAGTTCTCTTAGTTCTGACGTGCGCTTTTTATACAATTGCCCAAATATCAAATTTTAGGATTTTTTGATATTCATTCCTAAGGGGAATGAGATGCATGTGTTTCCACGAATTCTACGATATCTCACAGGTTTGATGGAAAATCGAATCGATTTTTAATTCCTCGGGGTTTTTATACAATTGACAAAAATCAATTTCAGGAGTAACGGGAGTTGAAAAGTGTTTACTCTTGAATATATTAAGTTTACGGCCATTTTATGTAATCCCTAAAAATTAGCTCCGCCAATATTTCATCCCGATGTGGGACGACATAGTATCTAGCACCGTAACTAAACTTTAAACGCGTCCCATCAACCAAAAAATAATAAATATATATAAAATAATATAATAATAATAATTTAAATTTTTTTTGTCCGAAAATTTAAATTGAAAGTAACAGGTTCAAAATTTCAGAATCCTATCAATCGAGACGATCTGAAATTACCGAGTAAATGTTATATACACAAATAGTGGCGACTTTTGTATGGGAACTCACAGGAGATACCTAATGGATTGATTTGGAAACCAAATGTCTACTTAATAAATCAACGCACTTTGTCCAAAACTCGTGAACTACGATTTGAGCTGTTTGTCGCGCTTGCTCCTCTTCAATAGGGATGCAACCCAAATTGGAACATGTCTTCATCGATGTCTTTCATCCTCAGAGTATCAGCGTCCCTCCTTGCGATACAAGTTTCCATTAGAAGCAGAAAAAAAATTTTTTTTTATGCAGACTGTCCCTAACTTAAGTGACTGAGAGGACAAGGATAGTTGAGAACTTAATTTTGGGAATGCCTTTTATTTGTGGCCCTATTACACAGGGTATAAGAAACTATTCACATCGAGAACAGAATTGTGAGAGAAAAAGTAACGATTAGTGTTTCGCTTGAATTGCAGAAAATGATATTCGTATCCTTTAATCGCCTTCAAACTAAGTTTCTTAAAAAGAACTCAAATTCCCGACAGATAAAATTTTGCGACTACTAAAACTGAAAATAATTCAACAGTAAATGACGCTACGTCCTATACATTATAAGCAGGACTGTATATTTGGAAGAACGTGGATTATACTGTCTAGACTCACAATATTCAATTAATGATGAAAACGTTCTACATTCGAAGTGTGTACTTCTACTCGTTCTTGTGTAATTTATTTATTTTTTTTTCTCGTAGCTGCTTATCTAGATAATCGCATTATGTCAGCAATTTTTCTTTGTCGCTGTATTTTAGATCAAAGTTATTAAAGAAAAGAAAATCAGAGAAGCAACAACAAGGATACACACTCAATCTTATAGCCATGTTGGTTTTGATGTTGCAGCAACGGATTTTATAGACGAATTTTAAAGCAATAAGCCTTTTGCAAAAGGACGGGGAAAAGTGGGAGAAATTTACAATAAACGGATATTGTTCTTTTTTTTTTTTTGTTTTAAGGAAAATTGTTTTTATTTTGCGTTGGAAGTAATTTTTGCATTCGTAGTAGAGCTGATCTTAGAGAAAATATCGCATCTTATAAATTTTTCGGTTCAAAGTTATGGACGCCTTGCGTTCGACTATAGTGCGGCAACCAATGCCAACCAAAAAATATTAATCAAATCGCTATTTTGAAAATTGTTTTTTAGGTTATAAATTACAGGTTGCAGGAAAAGTTCCTATCCCATTGCTGGAACCAAACTTCTGGGTTGGCCGAACCGAATTTTCATTTATTAGAATCGAATATATTTTCGGACAACTGAATTATTAGTTTAGCCAACCAGAATCTCTTAAAATTTTGATTGCCACAAATGCGCGGGTTGTTGGTAAACTCTTAAAAAAATGGAGTTATTTGTGTTAAATCCTACACTGAATTCTTTTTTGTTACTTAGGAGGAGGTAGAGAACTCTTCTAAGACACTATTTTCCTACTTCAAATATTATTTCTTAGATAGATAGATTGGAAATAGGGGTTGTTATGGTTAACCTCTGTCACTGCAGCCACAGTTGGGCCTATTGTGACGGTTTGACTATGATTCCTCTTCGATCCCTGCGCTTTCAATGAAGCCTAGTATTTTGCGAAGAGGAATGGTCAGGAATTCCGATGGGTCCATGAAACCCTGACCGAAGTGACGAAGCCTTTTGCGAGTTAAACCCTCACATTCGCAGAGGATATGCTCTGGTCTTTCGTCTTCGTCATTGCATATTCTGCAAATTTTAGTCTCAGAGAGACCAATCCTATTGAGATGCTTCCTCATGTGACAATGTCCAGTTAGAGCTCCCACTAGGGTTCGGGTCTGATATCTGCTTAATTTTAGATAATCAGATGTCCTTTTTTCCGAGTGTTTTGGCATAAAAAGTTTTGAGTGCCTGTTGCCCGGTGCCAAGTCCCAGTGAATGGCACTTTGCGATTTTTACCACATTCGGATGTTCATTCTGGCTGTGCTTAATGGTATCGAACCCGTGCACCCACAGAAATATGTTGTGAAAATATCGATTTTAATGTAGATTCTACATAAATTTGCTTTTAAAATCGACCCTACAACCCGTGCTGCAATTTTTACAAAAACCGAGTTGTAAGACTTACAGCAGCTGTACATGTAACAGATACTGTTGTATTTTTTACAGAAGTGTTTTGTAACAGAATTTACTGTTTATTGAAGGGCATTCTCTGTTAACATAAACTGTAATATTTCACAATAACATTTGTTAAAATAATGACCAAATTGTAGTCATTACCACAACATGTGCTGTCATTTCTAATATGATAACTGCGCATTTTACGAAACCTTGTATAGTGTACTGTACGTAGAAATGCGCGATTTTTTATAGCTAAAAAAAATGGCTTAAAACCAATGAAACAATATAAGTAAATCAATAACTTCATATTTATTTATAAAAAAAATCAATTCATATTTATATATAATTTAAAGAAATATATTTGTCTGGTAGGAGAATTACTTATTTAGTTCTCTCTTATTTTAATTTTACACTTTATTTATTTGCAGTGTACATTGGTAAAATTAAACGGACTTATTTCTAAACAAATGAATACCATTTGGCAACAAATTTACATTTAGAGGAGGGCTTATAAATTCCTCAATAGATAAAATTATTATGTCGTTCAAAATTGCAGACAAATCTACAACATTGGACGAGAAATGGAAATTATAGTAACGAACTTTAAATTCAATGCAAATTGAAAAGAACATTTTTTTACTTATACTATATTTTTAATTTTAAAGATGCGTTTTTCGTTGTTCTTAATTTCGGCAAATTTTTTGATGTCATCCCACGGCCGATCGTTATATTCTAAAAATTCTTTAATTTCGGACAATTGAGCAGTATCGATACAATCCTCAGGTAATTCAGTTGATCCTTTTTCTTCAATATTTTCGGTATTTAATGACTGCACAGTTTTATTTGAACGTACAACTTCCCTTTGGGTTGTCCATATTTCTTTATGGCAGGAAGAAAATGTGTTTCCTGTAATGAACAGAGTATTTATATGACTTACCTTATCTTCTTGAGGAAAACTTTTTACAATATCCTTTGATATTATTTCCAGTTCGAACGAATGGAGTTTCCGACCCTTTAGTTTGTAAAACTCCAGTATTAGACGCACTAACTGTTTCTGCTGAGGAACGTTAATTCGATCGTTTCTCTGCTGTGTGTCCAATATATTCTTACCAGCCAAAGATTTCAATAAAATATCTTTTACTAACTATTTATTTTTTCAAGGAAACAAGTAAATTGCGTTTAATTTTAGTATTTTAACATTTTTAACAGTTGTCTGTACATATTTTTGTGGAATTGTTATTATTACAGCGCCAAATAGTTAAATAAACGGCTAATATTTTTCTGGGTGTGTTGGAAGCTTTTGGATTGGCGCGCGTAACCACTGCGAAGACCTTTCATTTTCATTTCCCTATGTGCAACTTAACTTAGTGTGGATTAACTAAGTTACCGCAACATACATTCGGTTGGCGGAACACACATTTGGTTACCACAGCAGAATGATGCCGAAAATCGTTTGTGATGAACAATATTCTATTGAAACAACCAATTGCGGCAATCAAAATTAAGTTGATAGACATTTTTCTGCTCGGTCCTTTCAACTGAATCGCGCAAACAACATAAGTTGATTGTCTTGACAGAATGGTTCTATTGCGTGTTTATTCACTTAAACGAATATTTTTTGTACAACCGAATATCTATTGCTCCAAACTAATTCTTAATAGCGTAATTGAACTTCGATTGCTGCAATGAAAATTTTATTGAAGCAATCTCTTGCCAACAAATCAAGTGTACAGCAAAAACAAGTTAAGTATCATTCTAACTTATTTGTTTTTATCTGAATACCGCATGTTATATTAACTAATATTTCACGTTTACGTTCTCTGCGTTCAAGACTAACGGTAACTGAAAATGACAATGTCAAACGTGTGCGTAATATAGCTGACAATATTTTGCTGACATGAGCATTCTCAATATTGCGTGATTTAGTTCGTAAATCTTGAAGTTGTTTGAGTAAGTAAGGGAAATTATTTGATTTCGATCGTGATTTTGCTCCAAATTACTCAGCTGACCATGATTTTGGCTCATACTTTTAAAATTTGGAGGTTAGCCGAAAGAAAACAAATTTTTGTTTAAGCCAAATTGATTTCCTTGTACAATTACATAATAATCAATGGCACAACAGCCCAAATTGTGCCTAAGCCTTGAAGTAATGCTGGAGTTACTTCATTACTAGACCAACGGAACACTAGGAGGTGAAGTGGTCAGCCATACGCTTGTCCGTGATTATTACCCCGATTTTAACTCAGGTACTCATTTACAGCTGAGTGAACTGGTAGTCCGGCACCCAATCCCATTCTCAAAAATTACTTGTCGCCAAGCAGATTCGAACCTGGTATCAGGTGCACCGAAGGAAAGTGCTCTAGCCAATAAGCCACCCAGACTACTTGTAGAATTACATATACATTTCAAATGTCAACTTTATAGAATAAGCCGTGCTTGAGATAAAAAAAAAACCGTGGAAGTAAAAGCTAATTCCACATCTCATAGGCTTCTACACAAGTCGATAGTTTGTTTTCCAAATTGCTCCAATATCGTTGCTTAAGTTCCAAAAATTTTCATTTGAAACCCCTCCAACCTCCTTCCTCACCCTCACCTTCCACAAACTTACCACTTACCACACTTCTGGGCTCCACCCAGACAACCCACAAAAAAAATTGTATTTAATAGATCTAAGGTTCTGTGAGCTTGGATACAGCGGTCAGACGGACTGAAAATATTTTTTCCTCTTTTTGGTGTCTGCTAGTCCTAAAAAGTTTAAAATTCAAAGTATAAGGATGGTCATTTTTTTCAAGTTTTTATTATTGAAATAATAAAGTAAATTTAGAACGTGTTGATTGTCCACCTTCTTCCCCACATTAACCCCTCATATCACCATAACAAAAACGTTAATGCATAGTTTCGCTGGATCTACTCACCGTTAAATTTTATGATCATTCTCGAAAATATTAATCGTGGTTTTCAAGGTAATATCCAAACTTTGCTTTCTAAACCAAGTTTCAACTTTTCTTTGGCATTTCTTCATGAAATATCTTAATCTAAAATTTTTTCCCGCTTACCTATCACTTCTTTCCGGCTCAAAAATGTTATTTTTGAAATACCATACTTAACTAGTCAGCTCTCAAAATACCACACGTTTGTGTACGGCGTAGAGTCTAACAAACTTTTTTTTTAAATTTGTACCTTTTTGTTCCATTAGGTTGCAGGAAAAATTAAACCTTTTCATACATAAGTCCTTAAAATAGTTGGTGGCCGCTGCTGCACTTTAACTTGGAAACGCATAAAAAGCAAATTTTCAGATTTCTAACATTGTCAAAAATATTAGTAACAGACAAAATTAGCCACTATTTCGAGAAGATCCCATATAAAAGCCCTTAAAAAATTTGTTTTGCAATTCGGCTGAATGTGCGATGTCGAATTTCGGAAGTAAAATTTTAATGAACTGGTTTTTACAAAAAACTAAGTGAAACCAAGTCCGCAGTATTAATTGAAATTTCTGTACTCCTGTTGATTGATCCTTTACAAATGTCCTTAAGCGTTCTGATCGACGCTATGTAAGATAATTTTAGTACGTGGACCTTTTTTTGACCATTCCAAGAAAACTTGTAGTGGTACTTGTGTAGCAGGTTTCGCACAATACTACCTCCTTCAAAGTCGCAATAATGATTTCTTTTGAGATAGTGAAGAAAAGCAAAGTTTTTCCACTATCTCAATATAATTAGTTATTTGAACATCAAGATAAAAAAAAAAATACGATTAATTCTCGACTACCGCGCAACACAGAAGTTATGGCTTTTAATAACATTTCACTGAACATGGCGCTTCCGACTCGTCGAAAGGGACCTGCACCAGATGTTCCTGATAGAATCCGCTTAGGAGAATAATCACCTCGATTAATATTTTAATGCTCGGTCATGTGTCTTCCGTGGCGGGGGCGAAGGACACTTCGGCAACGGATGGCCAGTAAATGGGTGTCGACGTCGACTGTACTGATGAGAAATAACATCCTTGCTGTTGCTTTTGTGCAGGAAATTGGTTTTCGATCACGACTATAATGCGGTCTATGGTCACGACCAAGAGGTGCTTCGCAGGTATCTCTGGTATTAGCAAAATCATTGCAAGTTTGAGCTGTTGGACCTTCTACGTTAATAGGTCATACTGACTAAGTTTTAAATTGATGAGGGTGGAAGCGCTAATTGGTTCTGTAAGGACTTAAAGAGTCACCACGTGAACTAACTCGGTATGATGACATCCGCTATTACACACAGTAAATTTACTACCAGAAAAGTAAACCTTAGAAGATTTGAATATACAAAGTTGAATCGTGTTCATTTTTGAAAACCATTCTCTCACATACACTTTAACTTTAAGCTACATCTGCAATAGAAGTCTAGTAGTTGGTTTTTTTATTAATCTGCTTTTCGAAAGCACTTACACTGAAATTGACTTAAGCCCGTTAAAGTAATAAGCAATTCGATATCTCATCAGACCTAAGTGATTTGTCGGAATTCGTAAAAGTTTCACACCTCCTTAGTTTGTACTGAAATATTAGTATTAACACCTGCAGGTCCGATTCCTGATCTTCCTTCCCATCCCTAAAACTGATTAAGTTCGGTATCCCCTTTCTTCTCCACAATTCCTTCCTACTCTCCTCTCCTTCGCACCAAAAGCACGGAAAAATATTTGACAGAACAATACCGTGGCCAATTGGGCTCAGTTTGTTCTTAAAAATTTGCCAAAAAACAGCCGTCAGCCGTGGGAATTAAAAACCGTGGCCAAAAAGGTCCAGACTATCATGGTGCAGTGGGATCACAACCATAGGCGTGGAATGAAATCTGGCAGGGGCCAGGCTCAGAACATACTACTTCTTCCGAAAGGCACACATGCTTTTCATACAAGTTCGTCCTTTTTGTGTCTAAAGTTCTCGTAAAGTTCAAAAATATTCTCAAAAAAACTGGTTATATTCAAAAAGAAATTTTCTTTAGTTTATAAACTTGAAGAAAATCTTGTTACAATCTCTTAAAACTCCGAAATATTTCATGAGAATCTCGTTGTATCAAGAACAATTTCCAATTTATTTTGCTAAATTGAAAAAATCTTGTAAAGCTCTCGACAGATCGAAAGAACAATGATTGTAAAATTCAAAACTGTCTTGTTATTTTCAAAAGTCAGTTGAGATTTGATTCGTTAATTTTAAAAGATTCTTTTATATTGTTTGTATTGTTAAAAAACATTTGACAAAAAAAACAATTGACAAGTAAAGTGTTTGCGGTAGGATAGGAAGGAATTATTTTTCTGGAAGGGGCCAGAATTATTTCTCTGGGAGGGTCCAAGCCGGGATCTGGGGGGTCCCGGCCCCTCCTGGCCCCCCTCACGGCGCGCCTATGATCACAACGGACTAATATAGCGGTCTATGTGCTAGCTATCTCTGCTAATAGCTACACACCTAATCTAACCTAACCTAGGAGTTGGATATCGCAAAGTCCTGAAATTAATTCTTCTATCATTATATATATGTATAAAGCCCATAGAAGTAAAAGCGAATTCGATCTCATTAAACCTAAAGGATTTGTCGGAATTCGTGAAAACTTGAACAATACCCTACACTTCCAGGGGGTTTAATATCGAAAAATGCTTAAATTGGTTTTTTTCCGGATTATATTTAAACCCTTTACGAGTGAAAGTGTATCTCATTAGACCTAAGAAATATATCGGAACTCGTGAAAATATATACAACCACTTTATACTCCCTTAAGGGTTGGATATCGAAAAATTTGGAAGAAATTTCGAGGCGCCTATATAAAGAGCCCACGTAAAATTAATTTGATAAGTCGACATGACTAAAAGGTATAACGAAATTCGGGAAAATGTGGAAAAAAACACTTTTCTCGGATATTTTTTTTACTTACCTTAGTACGCCAATAAAAATCTGAACTTTTTTTTGAATTATATTTTTTTTAATTACTCCTGTTTCGACTTTCTGGCAGAAGCCGTTTCTGAGATATAAAAAACCACCCCCGTCCCTACGTTGCTACCCTATCAAAAATTTTATACGATGTCTCCATAGTGGCTCTATATAGTCATCAATTTTTAGCTTTCTATCCTTTGCCATCAACCCAAAAATGTTTTCCCTTCTAGTGGTCTACTGGGCCTAACTCCCGAAAAAGTTTAAGATGATCTTAAATATATGATCTGGCACGGTTCTCGAGATATATGTATAAATTGAATTTTTTGAAAAATGTCTATCCCCCACTTCTGTGCTCTATCTCCGCCCTCAAAAATTGTACATTCAATAGACTCCATTTGTAATCCTATATACAGAAAGCAAATTTTAACTTCCTGGTACATTTGTTTTGGAAGATATCATATAAGTTTTTCATCCCCACCCTCACCCCCAACCGTCCGATCAGGTCGATCACAACACTTTATTTTTAAAAAATTATAAAGTAGAGCAGCTTTATTAAGTTACTATTAGTTTTATCTATAAACACTTTCATTAATTATAACTTTTTTATTGAGAGTTTTATTTATTTGTACATTATTTTATTAAGTGTATCTTTTATTTATTTTTTTATTTATTACGTTGTAAGTTTATTTAATTATTCATTTCATTTATTGCTAAGTTGTATTTTAAATATTATGAAATAGAACTTAGAAGTGAAAACTTTAGTGTTTTTTTTCTTCATTATTTATACGTTTAATAGATGTAAGTTTTTGTTTTATTTCCTTAAAAGTTTTATAGATATATAAGTTTAATTTTTTTCTTGTTTATGTTTTATTTAATTTGTTTTGTAATTGTTTTAATTTTAATTTCGTATTTTTAAATATCATATTTATTTTTATTACTAGATATATTTAGCCATTGCTGCCCTGGCCTGGTGTAGATTTATTTGGACATATATTTTAGCACAAGGGCATCTGGAAACACGTCGAGTCGGGCTTTTCTAGTACTGCGAGTTAAACCAGGGGATCTATGGGGTTGTGTCACCTCCATCTCTAAGGGCTCAGGCATAGGATCTTTGGTAGACACTTTTAAGGACTTTCAAGTAGTCCATAAAACTGTAAGAAAAATTTCTGTCCGTCTGACCGCCGAACTATTTCAGAAACCCTTTGAGCTATTCAATTCAAATTTGTAGATTGGATGGACCCTTTTAAGTGGTGATTGTTTTGGGTGCGTGCGTGCGGGGCTGATGGCGAAAAAATTAACAATTACGATATATTGCGAACTATTCATGGCCGAAAGATGAAATTTGGTTAGTGTATACAAATATGTAAGGTCAGTATGCTGAATATAAAACATGAGGGTAGAGCACGGAAGTGGAGAAAGAAGAAATTTTTCCTAAAACAAATCACGTTTCATATCTCAAGAACTGTTTAAGATTTTGGAATTCATAAAGGAGGCAAACCCGACAGAAGAATCATGGAATTCATAAAGGAGGTAAACCCGACAGAACCCTCGCAGAAAATAAATGAGGAGAAAGCAGTGAGGGCGGCAGCGTGTAAAAAAAAATCCCAATTTTTTTGTCAGTAAAAATATGGTGCATATATTTTCACGAATTTCATTATAACTGTTAGGTCTTCTGAAATATTGAATTAATTTTGCTTCAGGTGAATGCCTAAAAAGTGTTTTCAGGAAGCTTTAAAGTCAACCACTAAGGAGTATACATTTTCACGAATTCCGTCACATCTTTTAGGTGTAATTAAATATCGAATAAGTTTTTACTTACACGGGGTTTCTCAATAAACACCTAAAAGCGTTTACAGAATTTTCTGTTTTCAATTCACTACGAGTGTTAAAAATTATTGTATACGCTTTCACGAATCCCGTCATATATCTTAGGTCTGATGAGATTTCGAATTAGGTTTTACTTCTTCGGGCTTCTTATTTAAATTTATTATTACATTATTTTTTTTTTAATTATGAAAAGTATTACTGAATTTTTGTTTTTTAATTTTCAACAGACAGATAGTACCTCAAAAACTATGCCCTTATCTGAAGAACGCTTGCAATTTACCCATTAAGCACCATGAGAAAGTCAGTCTTTAATTTATCGCGGAAGTGGGTAGGGTGAAAGTGTGGGAGAGGAACAGGAAACATTCTGATTGCAATGTCGCAAGAATCGTTAATAATAGAAAGTCTACACTTCATAATTATATAAAAATTTTATATAGTGGAATATTTGCAATTTTTTGTAGGAGTCATTTCGGCGTTCTATCCCAGGAATGATTTGCACTATAAAGTTGAAACTTGGTTCGTTCAATATGTACCTACGAGACAAGTATTTTCGCTTAATCTTTTTGAGTGGTTTATGGAGAAGAAAAAAAAATTTTTTGATGTAAAAAGTTTTGAATAAAGCACTGAGGTTTGAAGTAACCTAGAAAAAATAAAACAGCCCTGTCATGAGAAAATTGTGGAACCAATTTCGGTTATTTTGAAGAAGGTAATTTCATATACATACACACAAAAAATCCATCCCAAGACTCAAATTTTGTCATAATCATCCAATTATTGTGTAAATTTTCGAATTTAATCGCGATAATTAATCACAAGATTTATGCAAAATCGTGTGACCTTCCTAATGTGCGCTATCACGGCACAAGCATTCTATCGCGCCGACTATTAAAAACTTTACGTCCTGCAATCCACGCTTCAAATCTTATCTAAATACAAGAGGCTCATTATTTTCAGGATCTTAAGCACTTGGGTACTTTGTAAAGTATCGTCCTCATTTATCACTAATTTCAATGATCTTAATAGGCGCATAGGGCGCATAGTATTTTCCTTTGAATTTTCTTTCGTTTCAGCAATCAAATTAAGTCTCATTATGGTTAATGAGCGAATTGTATCCGTATTTCGTCAAGTTGCCGACCAGAGTTATGTTTTGCAATTAAAAGAAAAATTTCCGACGTGATCAAAGGACAGAAAATTGCCGGAAATTATTATGTAAACAGGATTGAGAGTAATTCGATGGTTGTCGGTGTAATGACGGTAAAAGTGTAATGAGAACTTGAAATTAAGTCGGAAAGGCGAAGGTGCTATTTTAATGGTGTTTAGATTTTATCAAAGCAAAGCTAGCGAAATTTTAGCTATTACTGAAAATCGATTTGATTTCCGCGAAACTTGTACTTCTTTCCGGAAAATCTGCACTAATGATAGTGAACAGGATGTTTTTGGGCAAATGGAACCAAATAGCACGAGCTGTGATTCGAATTATTTTAGGCTTTCGCCAATGGTTAAGAATTTTAATTGCCCTCTTGTTGATTCTATTGTGCCTTTTTTCTGAAAACTAAACCTAAATTTGAATAATTTTCGATAGAAAAATGTTGAAAAGGATCAAATTTCTCTCATTCTTTTCGAATATGTCGAAATAGCTGCTGATTAAACTTCATCAATGCTCGAACCTGTTCCACTAGATTTGAATTTGATGAATGTGGCGGTTAGTCCAGTGCGTCTACATCCCCGGAAGAACGTGCGCCCTAAATCTACTATCCTACACCATATACACGCCATCCAGCTCCGGAAGTTAGTGTTTTGCGTCATAAGATTTTTTTAGTCAAGTAGCGGGTAGTAGTATTTCAAGTAATTTAATAGTCAACTATCGGCTATCGTTCTCTACCAACGGAAATGGTTAAATCGCCGACCGACTACATTCCCCCGAGACTGAACTTCAAGAAGGATTTCGCTGTGGGTTCCCCAACCACGGCGGAATGAAAGAATAGTTCGGTCAAACATGATTTCGACACAATCATATACACCGGCGGTTCAAAGATGAATTGCGGAGTCGGAGCGGGTGTTTTCTCGGACACACACTATGTTGTAAAGTCTTACCACCTACTACGGACTACGCCAGCGTTTTCCAGGCGGAGATACTGGGGATCCGGGTGCCCTGTCGGACTTTGAAGCAAGACTCTACGCCAAAGTGAAATGTTGTAATCACTCACTGACAGCCAAGCCGCAATCAAGACCATAGATTCGGCTACCACCTCTTCTAAACTCGTCGAACAGTGCCGAGAGGAACTAGCCTACTTAGGAAGTCAGGTCAAAGTAACTCTGCTTTGGGTCACAGGCCACAGCAAGATAGAGGGTAACGAGCGGGCAGACGAATTAGCTAGGCAAGGTTCTGCTCTTCAGGGTTCTCTCATGGAATCCGTTCAAATCCCACTAGGAACTCTTAAGCACCAAATATCCTCCCACTTTCTTACAAACGCAATCTTCAGATGGAGTGAACTGACCAACTGCGTCATATCTAGAAAGATATGGTCATCTCACTGCCTGAGCAGAGTCACGGTGGTCGGAACGGTCACTAGTCAATCGGCGACCAAGCGGGCAGACTGGGTACATAGGCGTGCCTTGACCTAAAATCTGGCAGGGGCCAGGGGCCGAATGGTTTAGAAAATACGACTTCTTCCGAAAGGCACACATGCTTTTCATACAAGTTCGTCCGTGTTGTGCTTACAAATTAGATGTTCGTATAAACAACGAATGATTAGTCTTAGATTGCGACTTTAAAATGTTTTATACATTGCTTTTTCACTAGCTGCAGTTGAAGGAAAAAATTTGAAATAGTTCCTATGCAGTGCCGTTCTAAGATATTCGGCGCCCGTGGGCTACTAAAAATAATGCGCCCCTCGTCATAAGAAAATACAATTTTGATGGGTAGTGGAAATGGCAAATACAAAATATAAAAGTTTCAGAATTAGACAATTTTACACCTTCGGATTTGTAAAGGTCAAATGATTCTGTATTTCGTTTCGTTTCTTTGTTCTAAAGAAGCGTATAATCAAATAATGCTTTCAATTGTAGTATCAACTTTTTGAAGTGATATATTAGTTTTATCTATGATTTCTAATATTTCGCTCCAAAATGTTACCATAATAGCAGTTTCCAGTGAATTTAACTCATTTAACAACCCCTCATCCTCAAATTTTGTTGCAGGCTTTTGAAAATTATCTTCGAAAATTTTATTCAAAGCATGAATTGCAGTATTGTTATCGATTTTTAAAAAAAAAAATTTACTACCCTCAAAATTTTTTTTTCACGTTTCATGACGAGTAGACACGAAAAAAGCAAAAAAAAATTTCAGTCCGTCTGTCCGCCGTACGCCGTACGTCGACCGCTGTACGCAAAATCGTTTGAAGGCTCGCCCTTTGAGCTATTAAATTGAAATTTTTTTTATGAATAGACTGGATAGGCCCCTACAAAATTGAAACTTAATGAATATCTGTCGGTATACTAGGATAGATCGGAAACAAAAATGTGAGTGGGGGCAGTGGCGTACGGGGGTGGGGGGGGGGGGGCGAAAAACTTTAGATTACGATATCTCACGAACCAATTGCACTAGACAAATAAAATTTAGTTTGTGTATAAAGGTTGACAAATGAAGCAAAATTTTTTAAGGGGGCGGTGGAGCATGAAAGTGGAGGGGATAAAAATTTTTCTAAAAAATCACGTCTCATATCTCAATAACAGTGTAAGATAGATGCTTAAAATTCTTACCAGAAGTAGGCCTAATAGACCCCAAGCAGAAAACAAAATTTTGGAAGTGTGGGTGTAGAGGGTGAAGCCCCGAACACAATGCTCCCGTTCCGTTCCGTTCCGTTCCGTTCCGTTCAACTGTCAAAGTAGACCTTATGGGTTGACCATGTAAATGCACACAATGGTCGTAACGGAACGGATCGGAAAAGTTGACCAAAACTCAACTTTTACGGATCACATAACCTCACTTGTCGTGACGGAACGGAACGGAACGGGAGCATTGTGTTTCGGGCTTGAGGGTGGAGGAGGGTGAAAAGGAAAAAGTTCCGATTTTAATATCTCGACAACCTATAATGATATAAAGCTGAAACTTGGTATTTAGATAGAGCTATATTAGTAGCATCTTGGAAAAATATAATTTTTTATAGGGGTAGTATGGTACGGGGGTGGGGGGTGTTTTTCCTATCTATAGAACGGCTTATGCTCCAAAGTTGAAACTCGGTACGTTTATGTAAATCAACTAGAAAACTAATTTAGATAAAAAAAAATTTCAAATATCCATTGGCGTTCGGAGAGGGGGCAAAAAAAATGATCAGTGAAAATGGAATACATATATTTTCACGGTTTTCGTCATATCTATTAGGTCTTCCCAAATATTGGATTTCCTTTTTATTCTACGACTTCTTCATATAAATACCTAGAAAGTGTTTTTAGGATTTTTTAAAATTCGACCCCTAAGTAGGTGCAAAGGGGGTTGTAAACTTTTTCACGAATTCTGCTATATCCCCAGGTCTTATCAGATATCAAATATCTTTTTACTTTCACGTGCTTGTTTACTTTATTCCTCTTAATAAAAAAGCAGCGAAAGAAAGTCCGCCGTAAACACAATACGCAAACATGTTTGGCACGTCATAAGTAAGGAACCTCTAAAGATATTAGCTTGAAATTTTTACAGTGGGTGTAGTGAGTGGTCCCCTATTGGGGGTGAATTTTGCAACAGGGAATAAAATAATGAAGATAAATTTAAATAAAAAAAGACTTACCATTTTCATTTCTGGCCGCTCCTCTGCATTCGTACAACTTTCTGATTTATATTTTTTAATTTTTTACAGATTTAGTAGATGAACAGTAAAAGGTCGGAAAAATTACTTCAATCGAGAGAAACATGTAAATTTTCGATACTCCAATAGTTTTATAAATAATCAATTTCGAATAACTGATAAGAAAATTGCTAAGAAATTAGTAAAGAACCGATCTTTTACTTCTCATCCGGACAAGAATTGAGACTTTTACTTTTTTTAGTTACACTGCTGTATTATGGGAATTAAGGGACTTCAGGGCGATATATTTTAGATGACAATTAATTGGGGGCACAACTTCACGTCGCAAGGCATTTTAAAGGCATATTCTAGCCACACTTTTTTGTGATAAATAAAGAACACTTTGGTATACCGTTTCCGAAAAACCGACTGATCGAGCAGTTTGATATGCGCATAGAGTTCAGGATATTTTCCGACGCACAAGGTCACAACTGAACTCCTAAAACTGTTAAATGAGCTCGCGAACACGTGCTCAACGCGACGCGCCCGATATTTCGATACGAGGACGAGGGAAAAAAGTTTATTGATTAGAAAATTAAGGGTAGATGCGAATCTCTAAAAGTTTATCATTCCTTTTCCGCGCATTCTGAATCGGTTCCTCTTACAGTTCTATTGCGAAGCTGGATCAACATCGACTAGCACCCTGACCAGGCATCCTCAAGGCAGTGCCTCTGCACACCGACCAAGCCCCCACCGAGTCATTGCTTCTGTCTCTAGATGATCCGAGGCCCCAGAATCAGATTGCGGTTGATTGCTAATCGATAGGCATTGTACGCAACAGGATTTAAGAAAATCACGCCGCACTCGCCCGTGGGGTGCACACAAATCGCTGGCTCAAGAGTCGGGACGAATTTCAAAGGGGGAAACCCTCTATAACTCGCCCAAAATTAGCTATCGTTCTTAATGAGTATGGTGGCTCTCAATAGTGACAAGCGAAAGCTAGACTGTCTGTTGCGCTCCTGAAACGTACTACGACTTATCCACACACAGTCAGAAGAAAAGGAGAATGGCCCTCCCTAACGGTTTCAAGCTAACGTTTCCCGAACCGAGTTTCTGTTCAACGCCCAAACTCATCCCGAAACCCAGACGGCCACGCTGCGCGACAATCTGGGTTTCACAAAATTCCGAGCCCCAAACCTATCGGCCTTTTACTTGACCCCATCGATCAACGTATGCGGTCCGCATACGGGAGTGTATCCTTTTTTCTGTTCTTTAATTTATTCGGCTTCATCGTATGCCGTCCGCATACGGGATTGGATCCTTTATTCCTGATCCTGTTCTCATTATGGACCCTGCTCCAGTTTGAGAAACACTTACACTAAGCGAGTGCCTTAAAAGAATCTATTCCTGCCTTACTTCGATCCAGAGTTCGCTTGGAAAATTCGCTACAGTCTGGTCGAATTCGTCGGCCTAAAATCGAAGCACATTTGCAAGAATGCGGGCTTTTCAGAATTGCTATGACTGTGGCGCCATTATTTAATATAAACCGATCGTTAGAAACTTTTTTCCAACGATAACTTTGCAAATGGGCCACTTTCCAGTCGACGAAATCAAAAAACGCGGCTAAGAAAATTTCGTCTTACCAGTTCTTCTTCAACTGGCCGATCACGCCAATTTTATTCTATTATTGTTTTATCCCTACGCGGCGAGTAATTCGATTAAAAGGTTTTTACGTTTTTCGCACTACTTTATTAAATTTTTATTAATTTTATTGACGAGCACTCGCAGCAGACAGATCTGAAAAAAAACCCTGAAAGGAAGTAAAAAATTTTGGTAAAATCAATTTGTTCCAAAACAAATGACCTGGAATTAAAGAAAATAAAATACGTAAAAAAAATCACAAAAAATGTTTTTTTTATTCGAAATGTTTCTAAAACAGGCAATAAAACAACGAATATAAAAATTAAAAAAAAGGACTCACCGTATTCATTTCTGGCCGCTGCTCCGCACTCGTTCAACATTCTGCCGCTTTCACTTTCACTTCTGCTATTATTCTTATTTTTAAATTATTTACACTTTAGTGGATGAACACTAAAAGGTCGGAAAAATTCCCTAAATTTAAATTTGCGATACTTTAAAAATTTCAAAAAATAACCAATTTCGAATAAGGAAAAATTCCAATGAAATTAGTGGACATCCGACCTTTTACTTTTCATATGAAGAGGAGTTGAGACTTTTACGTTTTTAGATGCACTGCAATATTATGGGAATATTATTTTTAGAAGGCACACATTTTATATTTAAGGGACACATTTAAAAGGCTTTTCTAGCCTCACTGCACATTTTTTTGCGATAAAACTTTGTTAAACCGTTTCCGAAAAACCGACCGATCGAACAGTTTGATATTTGGATTGAGTTCTGGATATTCTCAAACTGGTAAGCTAGCGACGCGTCCGATATTTCGATACGAGGACGAGGGAAAAAAGTTTATTGATTAGAAAATTAAGGGTAGATGCGAATCTCTAAAAGTTTATCATTCCTTTTCCCCGCATTCTGAATCGGTTCCTCTTACAGTTCTATTGCGAAGCTGGATCAACATCGACTAGCACCCTGACCAGGCATCCTCAAGGCAGTGCCTCTGCACACCGACCAAGCCCCCACCGAGTCATTGCTTCTGTCTCTAGATGATCCGAGGTCCCAGAATCAGATTGCGGTTGATTGCTAATCGATAGGCATTGTACGCAACAGGATTTAAGAAAATCACGCCGCACTCGCCCGTGGGGTGCACACAAATCGCTGGCTCAAGAGTCGGGACGAATTTCAAAGGGGGGAAACCCTCTATAACTCGCCCAAAATTAGCTATCGTTCTTAATGAGTATGGTGGCTCTCAATAGTGACAAGCGAAAGCTAGACTGTCTGTTGCGCTCCTGAAACGTACTACGACTTATCCACACACAGTCAGAAGAAAAGGAGAATGGCCCTTCCTAACGGTTTCAAGAAGCTAACGTTTCCCGAACCGAGTTTCTTTTCAAATCCCAAACTCATCCCGAAACCCAGTCGGCCGCCGCTATGCGGACAATCTGGGTTTGACAAAGTTCCGAGCCCCAACCTATCGGCCTTTTATTTGGCCCCATCGAACAACGTACGCCGTCCGCATACGGGAATGAATCCTTTTTTTATGTTCCTGGTTAGGTTCAGCCTAATACTGATCTCAATTTATCCGGCTTCCTCGTACGCAGTCCGGATACGGGATTGAATCACTTTTTTTTCCTGTTCCGGCTGTTGTTGTATCCAATACTGAGACCAATTTGTACGTAAAATAACCCAGCCCTTGCTACAGTTTGAGAAATACTTACATTTACTAAGCGAGTGCCTTAAGGGCATCAAATCCCCATTACTTCGATCCAGATTTCGACTGGTAATGCTCTACAGTCTGGTCGAATTTGTCGGCCTAAAAACAAACCGTATTTGCAAGAAGCGATATTTATTTTTCAGAATTGCTGGAAAATCTTCATTTCCTATGACTGTAGCGCCATTAATTCAAATGAACCGATCGTTAGAAAATTGTTTCTAACGTGAACTTTGCAAATACGTTCTTTCAAGTCGACGAAATCAAAAACGCGGGTAAAGAAATTTTCACTCACCAGATTTTCTCTAACTATTCTATTTTACGCCTATTTATTATTACCTACGCGGCGAATATTTCGATTAGAACGAACGGATTTTATTATCGCTTTTTATTTTGGACCTTTTTTTCAGTTTCAGTTTCCACTTTTATGTATATTACAATTTTATTTTATTTTTATTATTTATTTACAAGCTAAGTGCTTGAGAAACTCTGAAAGGAAAGAAAAAATTCTTTAGTTCAAAAAGTTAATTATACAAGGTACCCCCATATCCATATTATATGGAACTCCAGTCTGGGCGCAACTTTGTTTAGTAGAAGTCTATGCGACTGATAACCTAAGAAAATAATATTCCAAATAGCCTCTTGTATATTCATTTGTTGTAAAAAGCGTTTGGACTTCTACCCAAAAAGTAATGAAGTTAAAAACCAGACTATAAAATGTCGACTAAACCCGTTAGGGGATGAACACAAAAAATTCTAAAGACGGTTTTTAGGCGATTAAACATCAGACCTAAGAGATATGTCGGAATTCGTAGAAACGTACACAATCATCTTACACCCTCTTAGGTGATGAATATAGCAAAATCCTGAAATTCATTTTCAAACAAAGTTAAGGCGTATAAGGCGAAATTCGTGAAAATATGGAAAAAAGCTTTTCACCGACAGTTTTTTTTTGCCACCCCCCTCCATCCAATGAAAGTCTCAATTATATTTTGTGTTAATTATTCCTGTATTACATCCATATATATACACACTAAGTTTCAACTTTCTATCATAATCCCTTTCTGAGATATCAAAACGTACCCCATACACGCGTACCTTGCTACCCCTATCACAAATTGTATTTTTCTACATAGATATCAAATTTTTGGTTTTCTGCCCTTTGCTGTTTTCGAGTAATAAAAATCACAATTTTTTTCCTTTTGACCTTCCACCATCACCCACTAGACCCAAACCCCCAGAAATGTTGTCTCTGCCTGTCTACTGGGCCAAAGTCCTGCAAAATTTTTAGAACCATATTTTGTACGGTTCTTGAGATATAAATATTGATTTCCTTGGAAAATTGCTATCACCCTATTTTCGTGCTCCAGCTCCCCCTCAAAAATTTTACAGTAAATACACTCCACTTTAAATTCTACATACATAGACCAATTTTTTTCTTTCTCGTACAATTTGTTCGGAAGATATTAGAACCCCCTCCACACACCACCTCCTCCTGCAAATTTCCCTGGCCAAGCTCCTTGTACGCCTTAAAACAATAAAAAAAATCAACCTTCTGACATCAGCAATTTAGAGATATGAATTTTAGAATGATCCCCGCTTTCGAGCGTTTCTCCCACACCACTCCACCCACATAAAGCGGTTCTAGAGATCTACGAACCAAAATTGTTCATCTAAAACCCGACCCGCCATATTATTAAAAATGAATAAAGTAAAAATGCAAAAAAAATCAATTACCCGCGCAGCAAATTCACACAGCAAAACACTCGATTCGACCCGTATAAAAACCGAATGAAATGTAAAATTAATACTTCAAAAAAAGCTTCGAAAAAATGGCCGCAATATAACAAAGCGGCCACCCGATCCGACGAGGACTTGCCTTTGTTAAAAATATTTATGGCCACCATCTTTAAAATTTTTTTTTTGCGTATGACCCGAGCACAAAAATTTTTCTTTTACTTCCCCGAAAAAAGAACGATTTTCTTTGAAAATTCACAATATACAACTTAATAAACGCGCGCAGTACGGCACTTCACACTTTTCCGGAAGAATTTAATGTTATTTCCCGGAAAATTTGCGAAATTTCGTCACGGCTACGATCAACCTGCGACCACGTCCATTATGAGATCATCGCAGGACACTTTGTTGCACAACGTATTTTCGATATGTTGCTTAGATTTATTTAAGTAATCGGTTGCAACAATAATTATTTTTAATCCAGTGTTGCATACGTTTGATTGGCTGGTTTTTCTTTGTTTCTTTGGGAGAGAAAATTTGAATAATGACAATAAAATAATTGGTGATTTTCACGATATCGATGAAGAAAAGGTTCAAACTGGGAACGCTTTTTTCTGATCTATAAAAATTAATATTTTACTGTCTTTATGCTCCCACTTTTAGAGGTTTGGTTGATGGGCAATGAGGAAGGAGGTAGAGGAGCGTTTAAGATGCTATTAAAAATATTTTTTAGGGTGTACGAGTGACGGGAAAAATAATGAATGTGCCTGAAGAGCTCGAAAGTTGGAATATAAAATCCATATTTTCTGAACGAGTTGCGCTACAAGGTTGAAACTTTGTGATTTGTAGGGGAGAATATAAGATATAACATTTTTAGAGTTGACAATGGGGTGCGGAGGCGGTGGGTGAAAAGCTTAAGATTACGAATTCTCACAAGCCAATTACGCAGAAATTATGAAATTTCATTTGAATATAAAGGAAGTATGCTGTATATAAACTTTTGAGGAGGTCAGTGGAGGTTAAACACTTTTGAAGAAAATCGTTTCTCATTTTCCAAGAACTATATTGAAGATATGTTATAAGAATTTATGCAACAAGTAAACCCAACAAACCGGGTTAGGGTGGGGAACGATGAAAAGCAAAATACTCTGACTTCATATCAGAAGAACCCCTATTTAGGGCTATAGTAGTGGCAGGTTCTAAAAATACAATTTCTTCCCTGCGTTCTAAGATTTTTCGCGTTTAGTGCTATCTGATACAGAATAAAAAATCTGCCAACGGTCTGGGCGCAACTTTATTGTTTTATGGGTAGAAGTCCGAAACGTGTTTAATGATGAGATGCGGTGTAGGTTACTATGCGACTGACAACCTAAAAAATAACGTTCCAAATAGCCTCCTGGTTATTTCTTAGGTTGTCAGTCGCATAGTAACCTACACAGCATCTCATCATTAAACACGTTTCGGACTTCTTCCCATAAAATAATAAAGTTGCGCCCAGACTGTTGGCAGATTTTTTTAATGCTAGCGTATCTTTCAAAATTTCCCATCTTGATGTTGACGCGGAAAAGAAATTGTATAGATTTTAAAGAAATAAAAATAATTTAGTTGCTTGTATGCACAGTCCCTGTTCATTGAATTAGGACCACTCACGTTTTTTCTCATTTTACTTTATTATTTTTTAATAATAAAGTATTTTAAAAGAAATTAACTGTAGCTTCACAAAAAAGGGATTTTTCCAAAGAAGATTCATTTTATTTTGCGGCTGTAAGAATTGTGAATATAACATACGCTAAATGGAAAATCCCACCCTTCTACCTTTTTTTTAGGAGAGTGTTTTTTTCCTGCCCCTTCTTTTACGTGTTCAAGGCGATAGACAGGTATGTATATAAAATAATTAAATTATCCCGAATTTCTCATTTTTTTTCAAATATTTGGAAAGAATTTGTCAAGTGGTGAAGAAAATATTGTGTTTAAGCAGTTTTTAGAAATTCCTGTGGTTTTAGTTTACATAGTTTCAGACATTTAAAAGTACGTGTGTTTTTTTGAGACTTTTGGTCAAAACAATAAAAATGGGAAAGTGTAAAGACATTAGCGCGGACAAAAAGTCAGCAATAATTTCTTAACACCAAAAAGTTTTCCTTTCAAGAATAGCAAGAAAAGAGAATGTTTCTCATCAAACTGTGATGAGAATCAATAAAAGAGCCTAGGAGAATCAAGGCCAAGTCAGCAACAAACGGCGTAATTGTCGCGAGAAAAGGAAGACAACGCCTTCAACGGATCGTAGGATTATTCAAAAGGCCTGCGAAAACCGTTTTCAATCCACGAGAAGCTTGCATCAAGATCTGCTGGGCGAAGGGATTGAGATATCCGGTATGACCTTAAGAAGGCGTTTATATGAAACCAACCTTAAGTCGAAGCGACCAGCAAAAAAGCACAAGCTAACAGCTAAAATGCGAAAATCCAGGCTGGAGTTTGCTAGAGCTCATCAACATTATACCGTAGCTGATTGGAAAAATGTAATTAATATTTAATATCGATGAATAAAGATTTTATTGTCTTTATTTTTCGCTTGAACATTTAATTTTAAAAAATCGTTTTATTTTTGTTTTTTTATGTGGTATTTAGTAATGAGTGTAGACTAGTGTCTGTGACGGAGAGACATCAATACGTTCGAAGAAGGCCATCAGAGAAATATGACGAAGCTTGCGTGGTGTAAACTATCATACATCCAACAGCCACAATGATATGGTCCTGCATCTCAGGCGATGGACTTGGACCGATCTTTTTCGTCGAAGGAACTAGTTCCAAATTTCAACTACTTGAGGTGTTGTGAAATAGGAAATATATTTATGCAGGATGGTGCACCCTGCCATCGTGCCCAAATTATAAAAAACCTGTTGTCTACCTGCGATACCCCAATTCTTCCTTGGCCAGGTAATGCTCCCGACCTTAACCCTATCGAAAATGTCCGGAGGCTGTTAAAATCTGAAGTTTATTCCTCTCCTAATCCTACCCTAGATATCCTAGAACAAAATATTAAAAATATATGGAAAAAGAGCGAAGGAATCAAAAAAATTATACAGCGATGCATTGAAAGCATGCCAGAAAGAATTAAAGCTGTGCTTAGTGCTACGGGTGGCCTACAAAATATTAACACTAATTCAAATTTTTAATACATAAAATATCATAAAACGAATAAAATATCTAAAAAACAAAAAATTTATTTTTTATTTCCTTTCTACACAGAATTTTAGCATAAACAAATCGATAATTTTAAAAAAACCTTAGTGGTCCTAATTCGTTGAACAGGGACTGTAGTATTCCGTAGCCGACTCTACAATTAAATTTAAAGAATGTGCTGCACAGGGTACATAAATGGCAAGAGTTTTATAGATTTAATGCGCGCTTGGAGGCCACTGTATATGCCCGGCATATTAGAAGCATTATCATAAGATTGCCCTCTACAATCTTCCAAATTGATATCTAAATCAGATAATAGTTTTAAAATACAATCTTCCATTTCTGCGCTCTTGTGGTCAGTATTTTCTAAAATTAAAATTAATTAATTAATATTAAAACATAACATCAATTGCGCCACAGAGCTATAGTTCATTTAGCACTGTGGTTAGGGTGGCCCTGTTCCTATGAGTCCTCCTTCGAATAGCAGCCATAGACAAATCCTATAAAAATGTCTTCACTCAATTTACGGAACTCACTGTCTTTTAGATTCGAGTACCACCCAAAAGAGAGTCCTTAAAATTGAATTCAATGTGATTGCGAGATTCGAGAATATATCTTGAGTAGTAGCAGCGATGCCAGATTTGAAGATTTTTCTTCAATTCGAAGATTTTTAACGTTCCCGAAGATTATATGTAGAAGCTTTTTTTGTATTCGTAAGATGTTTTCTTCAATTTCGATAAAAGAAATTGTATTTATACATTCCTAGCTTATTTTCTATTGTTTTCGCAATTCTCACTTAACGTTATTAATTATGATTACTATTATATTTAAATCATAACGGACAAACCATTCTTCTACTCAACTGAACGTCTTCACCAGGAGGCTGAAGTTTCAATGATCAATGTTATGGCTCTTAAAGCCCAATCTTTATTTTTGAGCAGGTGTCGATATGTCACAAATCCTCTGGTTACATCTATCCTATAAGTTCCTTCAGCGAATGTATTTTATTTGTTTTTATTTAGTTCTAAGGTAGTATAAGTTAGGTTAATTAGGTTAATTTGTATGTAAGGTTTTTTTAGTTGATTAAATTTTTCCTTAAGCAAACAATACTTTCGTAACTTTAAAAAGTTTCACACTATTTTCTTGTCTTGTACTAAACTCAATATTGTAGTTGCAAAGGCACCAGCCTACTCTCTAAAAAAAATTACAAACTGTGTCTGTATATATTTAAGCATTATTGAAATAAATGAACTATGAACTATGAACTATTATATTTATAATATATATGTATTTAAGCGTATAACCAAAAGTTTTATGATTTCAATACCATCAAAGTAATAACTCAAAGTGAGAAATATACTGGTAAGACTTCAGTTACAAAAAATTGATCCGAAATCCAAATATACGGATCCAATATCGTAGGTATGTATAATATTTCATAAAAACTCGATATATTCAAAAACCTATTCTAGTACTTAAAAATAATTTATTTATTCTAGGATAAATATTTGATGCAAATGTCATTATGTTTAAAACCAATTTCTACTTTAATTTGTTAAATTGAAAACATCTTCTAAAGTTCTCGTAAAATTCAAAGATATTCTCAAAAAAAGCTGGGTACATTCAAAAACGTTTGTAAACTTGAAAAAAACCTTGTTACAATTTCGTAAAACTACAAAATTTTTCATGAGAATCTTGTTATTTTCAAAAACAATTTCCAATTTATTTTGCTAAATTGAAAAAATCTTGTAAAGCTCTCGTCAGATTTATATTGTTTGTATTGTTAAAAAAATTTGAAAAAAAACAATTGGCAACGAAAAGTTTGCGGATAGGAAGGAATTACTTTTCTGGAAGGGGCCAGAATTGTTTTTCTGGGAGGGTCCAAGCCGGGGCCTGGGGGGTCCCGGCCCTTCCTGGCCCCCCAACGGCGCGCCTATGACTGGGTATTGCTTTTAACGTCAATTGCAGCAGTTGTGGGGATGCAAATGATAGGGAATCTGTTTTTCACATTCTTTGAGAGTGTCCGGCACTAGCTAGAGCCAGACTTCGTGCATTAGGCAAACCTTTCTTTGGTAACCTTGATGAGATCTCGAAAAATAAGATTGGAGAACTGATTATCTTTTTAAACAGCTCCAGGTGGATATGATAACCCATTCCAGCCCCAGGTCTCTATAAAACCTACTTCATCAGCCCTCTACGATCATGTTAAACGAGTTGTGGCATCAAAACAGCGCTTTCTGTGCTAATTGGGCCTTGTTTCGACTGAAGGCTTAGGAAATATGTTGACATTAAATACATTGAAGACAAATTAACAAACTGGATATTGACTCTAAACTATAGTAGAAATGGATGGAATTCAACTAACGAGAGCACATGAAACAAAATATTTAGGGCTGATAATTGACGATAAACTTACTTGGACTCCTCACATTACTAAACTTAGAAACAAAATTGCCCCCATTATTGGAGTAATAAAGCGTAACGACTATCTACACGTACCAATAAAGAATATGCTCTATAATGCATTTATTCCGTCCAACATAAGTTATGGACTTCTTCTACGGAGCCAAACCTCGAAAAGAAACCTAGACAAAATTGCGAGACTTATGAATAGGGGCATTAAAGCCATTCATAATTTACCCTAATTAACACCATCGGAGGGACTTTATTATACTTATGGAAAACTTACCTTACAACAGCACAGCGAATGAAACTTATTTATAATATTAAGATCAATAGACTAAAATCCTCAATCAAATTGATCCACAATCACGATATACACAACTTTAACACGAGAAGTGTAGATTTTATTAGACAACAAGGTTGTCCTAGGACTGACCGACTCAGTCGAAGCTAAGAATGTGATTTTACTTTATTATTTTTTAATAATAAAGTATTGTGATCAACCTGAAATTTCAAAAAAATGTGCTACCCTGAAATTTTGTATTTTCACGTTTTAGGACTTGTAAGTCCCAAAAAAGCAAAAAAAAAAATGTCCGTCTGTCCGCCGTACGCCGTACGCAAAATCGTTTGAAGGCGCGTAGCTCCCAAACCCGTTGAGATATTAAATTGAAATTTTTATGGTGGGTAGATTGGGTGAACCCCTACGACTGGTATATTTTCGAGGGGTGGGGTACAAGGGGAGAGGAAAGAGGAGCGTTTTAGACGAAAAATTTCGGTTTCTAGATCTCAGGAACCACTTATGCTAGGAGGCTGAAACTTGGAACTTATGTAGTACTATGATAATGGACTCAATTACAAAAAATTTCGATATTGGTTAAGGGGTATGGAAGTGGGGGGGAAAACAATGAGTCCAAAACGCATGAAAGACGGGATTGAAACATTCTAAAATCGATATCTCCTGAACAATTGATGTCAGAAGATTGAAACTTTGTTGTTGTCCTTAGGGATGCTTCAAGATTAGACAAGGGCTAAAATTTTTAAGAGGAGTGGTGGGGTGTGGGGATGGGGGGTGAAAAACTTTGGATTACAATATCTTCCGAACCAATTACACCAGGAAGATAAAATTTAGTTTCTGTATATGGGATCACAAGAGGAGTCTACCGAAAATAAATTTTTTGAGGGGGGAGGTGGAGCACGAAAGTGGGGGGACAGCAATTTTTCAAAAAATGTAATTTTTATATCTCAGAAACCGTATCAGATATGATCTTGAAAATTTTACAGGAGTTGGGGTCGGTAAACTTCTAGTAGGGAAAAAAATTTTGCTGGTGTGGGTGTTGGGGGTGATAGTGAAAGGGGGTAGAAAGGAAAACATTCTGATTTTTATTTCTCAAAAACCATAATGAATAGAAAGCTAAAAATTTAGGACTATATAGAGCCACTATGGAGACATCCTAGAAAATTTTTGATAGGGGTATCAAGGTACGGGGGAGAGGGGTGATTTTTTATATCTCAGAAACGGCTTATGCTAGAAAATTGAAACTGAGTACGTATATGTAGATGTACTATTAGAGTAATTAAAGCAAAAAAAAAGTTCAGATTTTTATTGGCGTTCAGAGGTTGAGTAAAAAAAATTTCCGGGAATCCACATTTTCACAAATTTCGTTAAAACTTTTAGACATGTCGAGCTATCAAAGCAATTTTACTTCTGCGGGCTATTTATATAAGCGCCTAGTAACGGTCTTCAAAATTTTTCGATATCCAACCCCTAAGGGAGTGTAATGTGGTTGTGTACATATTCACGAATTCTGATATATTTCTAAGGTATATTAAGATTTGGAATTCACTTTTACTTCTATAAGCTTTAAACGTAGTCGGGGAAAAACCGATTTAAGTATTTTTTTCAATTAAGCCCCCTGGGGGTGTTGTTCAAGTTTTCACTGATTCCGAAAATCTCTTAGGTTTAATGTGATCGAATTCGCTTTTACTACTATGAATTATTCTATTGATAAAAACATAACGCAGTCACGATCGGCTGCAAGCCAATCGTATGATACTCTAGATGAAATACTGAACTCCGATTTATATTTTAGTTGGGAATATATCAAAAGGAGTGCACATACAATTATTGCATGACCTTTTATTTACAGGTAGAAACTATTGTATAGTGGCTACTCGATGGATGGTCAAATGATTTCTTGAGTTATAGTGAGTTCCATAAATTAAGTTGGGACATTTTTACAGAATTTTTGTATAGCAACTACATGAAGGACGTACGGGATATTTTTCATATTAATACCTTCAGCTGCGACTATTATAAAATCAACGTATACAAAATTTCAAAGTCGTAACTTAAAGCGTTCTAAAGTTATCGTTCAATATTGGTGAACACGTGTTTTAAGAACTTTTGTATGACAGCTACCCGAAGGAGTCGATGGATTTCGCTAATTAATGAACTCAGTCTTACTTTTGATATAAAACTAATTCCTGTAAAATTTTGAATCCCTGCTTTAACTTGTACTAGAGTTATAGTGGATTCTGTAACTTGTATACATTTTCGAAGGACTTTTGTAGGCTGCTACACGAAGGACTCTTTCGATTTGCATCATATTCGGAACTTTCGTTTCAAACATTGTAAACTTTAAGTATTCAAAATTTCAAGCTCCTAACTTGAAGCATTCGAGCAATAATTGTGAATACGTGTTTTAAAGACTCTTGTATGGGAGGTACCCGAAGGAGTGGAAGGATATCGCCCATTAACGAACTTAGCCTTACTTTTTCCATTTTACAGGTGCTAACAAAATTTCAACTTCCTAGGCCAACGGGTTCTTGAGTTATCGTGCAAACGGACGGACGGACGGACGGACGGATGGACGGACAGCAAACAGATTTGGGGTTTTTGGCCACAACTAAACACAAAATAATATATAACTTTTCTTCGTCCGAGGCTCGGTTCTATGCGTTACAAACTTTTCGGGCTGGATTAAACTTATAATACTCTATATGATTTCATCTAGAGTATAATAAACAAACTTACCACCAGCAGCAGAAAAATTCAAAAAGTCATCAACCCACATAGCCCGTCCCCACCCACCTATCCACTTGCGCACCTTCAAAAACCTAATCACACGCACTCGCCCGTTCACGAAACACATCACAACGCGTCGCGCCGATCGCTTATTGCAAAAAACCGAAACGTACTGCAACGCATGCCCGACCGCCAGGACACTTGTCAAACAAACGAAAACAACAACAACAAACAACCGAAGGGAAAATTTGCTTTTCCGCAAAAATTGCGCGTTTTCGCGACGATATCAAACGGTTGTTTTACGCGCAGACACCGAATGCATCGTTTTGCAATGATTTCACGCAATTTCCATGATGTTTTCCCGATAAAACATTAAAAATACGACGATACGAACAACAACGCGACTACACGATAAAAGCCGAACGCGACCAACTGTTTGTTCCAGCCGGCTGCGGATATTACGTCGACGCGACATGCAAACGACCGGGCAACATGTTTCAGTCGTGCATAGTGCAGTACAGGACACTTGTTGCACTGTAGTGAAACGGTTCAGTAGACGATTTTTTGTTCGAAACAATGTTTCGTCAGCATGATAAAGTTTGATGTGTGACTTGTTTTTTGTTTTTTGGTGGTTTTTAAGGCGATTTTTTACGCTATGATTTTTTGAATTTGAAACCTGATAATAAGAACAAGTTAAATCAGGTTTTCAGACACCGTCCACACAAAGCTTCTTGCAGAAACAGTCAGTCCGTATTAAACGAAGCTAGGACTTCTGCGCAAAATATAATAAATTTTATTTAATTATTGATTTAATTAATCCTTTCACGCAAAATGGGCAACTCTTTCCCAATTCAAAAAGTCGGGGAAGGTATGGCCAGAACTGACCGGTAGTGAAGCCGCTTGAATAACTTATGTTTCCAGGTCATTTTTATTTACAAAAATTTTATAATACCGGTTCTAGTTTGGACATACATTCCGCGAAATAAATATAAAGGCACAATAATCATTGAGTTTTTTTTATATTAACATAAAAATATTTTTATTGGTTTCATTGGAAGTAGAAACCCAGTGACCCATGCTTATTGTTGTTGTTATCAGAGAAACAAAAAAGATCTGTCAACTGTTCGGTTATTTGATGCGAAATAAGTATAAAGGCACGTTGTAAAAGTTATTAATATTGGTTATATTTTCCGCAAAAAACGCAATATAGTGTAAGTACTTCTGTTTCAAAAAAGTTTTATAATATTTTTAATGTGATTTGAAAATAATTTACCCTAAGAATATTAGAATGCCGCGCGGAAAAGTGCTCAGTGACGAAGAAAAGGGTAAAATTGCAGCTTGTCAAGACAGGGGTTTATCAAATCGCCAAATAGCTTTTAAGCTAAACAGATCGAGTTGTGTCATCGATAATTACATTAAGATGGGGAAAATATACGGCACCAAAAAGCGACCAGGAAGGACACCAACGGTATTAAAAAGAGAGAAAAGGGAAATGAGCAGAATTGCCGTTAATGAAAACCTTAGCGCAAACGAAATTCGAGATCAGTTGAATCTAGAAGTAGGTGTACGTAGAGTACAACAAATTATGAAGACCGAATTAAATCTTTTATATGACAACAAATGTGGTAAACCGTCATTAACACCAAGTCACAAGAAGGCTAGATTACGATTTGCCGAAAAATACCGTTTTTGGGACGAAGAATGGAAAACAGTAGTCTTCAGCGATGAAAAAAAATTTAACTTGGATGGTCCAGATAGTGCCCAGAAACACTGGCGGAACAAAGGTTCAAAAAGGGAAAATAGAAAACGCAGAAATTTTGGCGGAGATTTTCTACTGGTTTGGGCAAGAATATCTTACAATGGTACCACGCCAATTTGCTTTGTGTCGACTCGTATGGACTCCGAATATTATATCGAACTTCTTGATAATGTTTTAATCGAATACGGAGATAAAATTGCTGGTCCTGAGTTTGTTTTTCAACAAGACAATGCGGCTATCCATTCTTCAAGGAAAACAAAAGAATTCCTTATGTCATGGAGTATTGCGGTTCTCGATTGGCCTGCAATTAGTCCAGATCTCAATCCAATTGAGAATCTTTGGGCCATATTATCATCAAAAGTTTTCCATCATGGCCGGCAGTACTCCACTGTAAAGGAGCTAAAGGATTTCATTAATAGGGAATGGAAGGAAATTGATATTAGTGTCCTTCATAGTTTACTGAATTCGATGCCAAGGCGGTTAGAAGATGTCATAAATAACAACGGTGGTCATACGTCTTACTAACATGTCACCAAAAAAAATTATAAATTGAAAAAAATTGTTTTTCTTTATTGCCTTTATAATTATTTCGCTCCTTTTTTTTAGATTTTGTTTTATTATGATTTAAAAAAGTTATATTATTTTTTAAATGTATTACAGCTAAAGCCACATTAAAAAACAATTAAAGAATTTAAGTTAAGAAATTGAAAATAACATTTATTTTCTTTTTTAAATAAGAAGTTTAGGTGCCTTTATATTTATTTCGTGGAGTGTAGAAACTGCTTCTTTGCAAGGTGTTTTAATTGAAAAAGATTATGTGCCATTTGAATGTTTGTCTGTAAAGCATTACATTCTCGTATTGTCTCAAAAACAGGATTCTTTCTAAGTCGGTCAGTTCTGGGAAGATCTTGTTGTTTAATAAAGTCCGCACTTGTCGTGTTAAGGTTGTGTTCTTTTTTTTTGATTGTGGATCAATTGGATTGAGGATTTAATTGTATTATATATATTATTGTATGTTCTAAATTAGTTTTATTCGCTCCAGGCTTATGGGCTGGTGTATGGTTAGTTTGTAAGTATGTTGTGTTTATGTGGCTATGCGCGATAGCCTACTTTAAAACATACTGAGAATTACTACGACTAAACTTATATCTTAAACTAGATGAATACTGAACTCCGATTTATATTGTAGTTGGGGATAAAGTAAAATTACGTGTGTGCATGTTGCATGTCCTTTATTAAGGGCTGCCATTAGATTGCTACTCAAAACTAAAAGACAATATTCAGTGTTTAATTTCATATTTTGAACTGGGTAAGTCATCGAAAAAAAATTTCATTTTTGAAGGACTTTCACATGGGAGGTGCAGGAAGGACTCACTCGATTTCTTACATATTTATCCTTTCCCTTGGAACCATTTAAAAATGAACGTGTACAAAATTTCAAATTCGTAGCTTGAAGCGTTCAAAAGTTATCGAAAAAATAATGTTGAACACCTGTCTTAAGGACATTTTGTATGGAAGATACCAGAAGGAGTAAACGGATTTCGCTGATTAGTAAACTCAAACTTCGTTTTCACTCAAAACTAATTTGTACAAAATTCCGAATTCATAGCTAAAAGATTAGTTGAGTTACAGTGAGTTCCGTAAATTAAGTGAAAACATTTTGACAGGATATTTGTATGGCAGCTACACGAAGGACTAATAGGATTTTTTTCATAATTATACATTTAGCTCAAACTATTCTAAAAATAACACATACAAAATTTCAAAGTCGTAGCTTAAACCCTTCTAAAGTTATCGACCAATATTCTTGAACACGTGTTTTAAGGACATTTTGTATGACAGCTACCAGAAGGAGTAAAAGGATTTCGCTGACTAGTAAACCCGAACTTTCTTTTCACTAAAAACTAATTTGTACATAATTCCGAATTCGTAGCTAAAAGATTACTTGAGTTATAGTGAGTTTCGTAAATTAAGTGAATACATTTTGACAGGATATTTGTATGGCAGCTACACGAAGGACTAACAGGATTTTCTACATAGTCATATGTTTCGCTCCAACTATTGGAAAAATAACACATACAAAATTTCAAAGACGTAGCTTAAACCCTTCTGAAGTTATCGACCAATATTCTTGAATACGTGTTTTAAGGACATTTTGTATGGCAGCTACCCGAAGGAGTAGGACGATTTTGCCCGTTAACGAACTTAGCCTTACAAATTCAACCAAACATCCAGATTCAAAATATCAAGATCCTAGGTGAAGGCGTTCTTGAGTTATCGTGCTAACGGACAGACGGACGGACGGACGGACGGACGGACGGACGGACGGACGGACGGACGGACGGACGGACGGACGTCAAGCGGATTTGAGGTTTTTGGCCACAAATAAACAAAAAATAATATATAACTTGGCTTGGTTCTATGCGTTACAAACTTTTGGGCTGGATTAAACTTATAATACTCTATATGATTTCATCTAGAGTATAAAAATACGTAAGTAAATAAAAAAAATCTGCCAACAGTCTGGGCGCAACTTTATTATTTTATGGGTAGAAGTCCGAAACGTGTTTAATGATGAGATGCGGTGTAGGTTATTATGCGACTGACAACATAAGAAATAACCAGGAGGCTATTTGGAACGTTATTTTTTAGGTTGTCAGTCGCACAGTACCCAACACCGCATGTCATCATTAAACACGTTTCGGACTTCTACCCATAAAATAATAAAGTTGCGCCCAGACTGTTGGCAGATTTTTTGAATTGTTGCAATTATAGACGACCTGAATCAGATAATTTAGTCAGGCGGCTTCGCCTACTTATCGAAGACCTGGCCCTCGAGCTATCAGACAAGACAGACGTCTAAACGTATGGTTGTGGTTTGTGTTGTTGTTACATGTTTTTCGAATTGCTTTTTTTTTATTTTTATTACTATTAGTTATACTATTATATATAACTATAATTAATTATTTTTATTTTTGTTGATCTTTATAATTTTAACACATTTAAGACATTTCCACTTTTATTTCTTTGCATTTATTAATAACTGGTTTTTCCTTTTTGCCAAAAAAGAAAAATTCAGGTTCTTTTTATTTTATTTTACTTTATTTTTATTTTTCTGATAAATTCAAGTTTTTGTTTATTTGTTTATTTTTTTGTTTCTTATTTTAATTTATTTCTACTACCCCTTATACTACCCCTTATACCTTGTGCGTTGCACTGACTGGGGAGTACTCTTGAGTTTAAGGTATACATATTTTTAGACATTGAGCCCAATGTCGACCTCAAATCCTCAATGCTCTCGAAGAAAAGACTACCCAACAATCTAAAACGCCTTCTAGCGATCCCAGAATGTGAGTGATGTCCTCCACAGCATACAGATCAGGGCAGAACCTACACATATTTGACTCCTCTATCCCTAGCCGCATAGCGTGTTTCCTCAGCATACAGTGGCCCGTTAGTGCTCCGACGAGCAGTCGCAGTTTTCCTTAAAATATATATATATATTTCGTTTGTATACGTATATTCATTTCATCTTTCATTAGTACATTCATTATACTCAAGATGAAATCATATATATAAGTTTAATCCAGCCCAAAAGTTTGTAACGCATAGAACCGAGCCTCGGACGAAAAAATTTATATATTATTTTTTGTTCAGTTATGGCCAAAAACCCCAAAATCCGTTTGCTGTCCGTCCGTCCGTCCGTCCGTCCGTTTGCACAAAAACTTAAGAACGCGTTGGCCTAGGATCTTGAAATTTTGAATCTGGATGTTTGGTTGAATTTGTAAGGCTAAGTTCGTTAACGGGCAAAATCCTTTTAATCCTTCTGGTAGCTGCCATACAAAATGTCCTTAAAACACGTGTTCAAGAATATTGGTCGATAACTTCAGAAGGGTTTAAGCTACGACTTTGAAATTTTGTATGTGATATTTTTCCAATAGTTGGAGCTAAATGTATGGTTATGAAGAAAATCCTATTAGTCCTTCGTGTAGCTGCCATACAAATATCCTGTCAAAACGTCTTCACTTAATTTACGGAACTTACTATAACTCAAGTAATCTTTTAGCAATGAATTGGAAATTTTGTACAAATTAGTGTTGAGTAAAAACGAAGTTCGGGTTTACTAATCAGCGAAATCCTTTTACTCCTTCTGGTAGCTGCCATACAAAATGTCCTTAAGACACGTGTTCAACAATATTTTTCGATAACTTTTGAACGCTTCAAGCTACGAATTTCAAATTTTGTACACGTCCATTTTTAACTGGTTCCAAGGTAAAGGATAAATATGTAAGAAATCGAGTGAGTCCTTCCTGCACCTCCCATGTGAAAGTCCTTCAAAAAGGACATTTTTTTCGATGAATTACCCAGTTCAAGATATTAAATTAAACACTGAATATTGTCTTCTACTTTTGTGTAGCAATCTAATGGCAGTCCTTAATAAAGGACATACAACATGCACACACGTATTTCTACTTTATCCCCAACTACAATATAAATCGGAGTTCAGTATTCATCTAGAGTATTATACGATTGGCTTGCAGCCGATCGTGACTGCAGTATGTTTTTCATTCTCAGTTTGTTTGTTTTGGCTAAATGTGTTATTGGAGTATTGGTTATTCTACACCCAGCAAATCTGAACAGAGTACACTCTGTTCTGACTACAAAGTACCTTTAGCACTACTCGACAGTGCTTTACTAACTGGGATTTAATGGTGACTGATTCCAGCGCCTTTATGGCCGCCAGGCTGTCAATGTAGCGTGAAATATTCTGATCGCATATCTCCCCCATTGACAGGATGTTTGCTGCCTTCAACACCGCCAGAATTTCCGCTTGGAAGACGTTGCATACATCTGGCAACTGAAACGACTTCCCTACACACAGCTGCTTAGAGAAGACGCCTGCGCCAGCGCCGCATTCCATTTTTGATCCATCCGTATATACGGAGATTTCCCCTTCACGTAGTACCCTATTGTTCTCCCAGTCCACTCTACTAGGATACAGAAGTTCATATGGCGTCACAAAACCATCCCTGGAATTAATTAGTCCGTACTAATATCAGCAGGGCTTCCCAGGAATTCGCTGAGAATGGAACTATGCCCTTTAGAGCTTTGCTTAAAAAGGGCACAGCTCGATTGTCTAACTGCTGTATTTGCCGCTACCTGTTTCACAAAGGTATCCACTGGCAATAGATGCATAAACAGCTCCAACGCGGCAGTAGGTGTTGTGCGAAGGACTCCCGTGATCATAACACAGGCAGTCCGTTGCACTCCTCCTAGTTCACTAAAATTGTACTTTTTATCCATGGCTTTCCACCACACCACTGCCCCATAGGTCAGAATAGGCCTCACAATCGCCGTGTAATCAATGTTCTTATTAACGAAAAATTCTTTGCTAAAGCAATCAGTTTCCCTTTGTCCTATTGGGAAACTGCGTAAAATGTCTAGTCCTTTCCCGCAGGGATGCGTTCGGAAATTAACTCGGGTAGAGTTAGAGTTACCTTCAGAGTTAACTAACACCTTCAAATTAGATTAAACTCTACTCCACGGTCGTACATACAGGTCTGGAAACTCAATGCAATTTTTTGTGGTGGGGGTAGACACCTTTTGGGAAGAAAAATTTGGTTGTTGTCGTATTGACCACCAGGTTCGTCATGCTCTCACGGTTTTGTCAGATTGACAAATAAAAATTTTTGTCAAAACAACGGTCGTATGTCAAAACCGCAGCTGAAGTAATTTTATCGCGTGACCTTATGCTTTGGGTGGGAGCTCTAGGTATCGAATTCAGTTGGCTCTATATACAAAAGTGTTTGGAGTCGAATATTATCATTGGTTAGTGGGACGGATTCGAAGTTCAATGTGAGATTAAGTTCTTTCGTTTCATGTACAACATATCTCGACAGCTACATTACTTTGGCTCTTCACTCGGCACGACTTGAATATAAAATTCAAGCCGCTCGTTACACTTCTACTTGCCGTTACAATCTACAAAGGAGTTTGGCTCGATGGCGTTTTGAACATTTTGTCGGTCGGACCGTGGCGATGCCTCCAAAGCACTCGTTTACAAGTTTAATTGGTTTTATTTCGCTTCATGTGTACACCGGACTGGCACAGGTTATAGGAATTTGAAGCAGTGAAGACTTGTATTATCTTGTTCGTTTTAATTAAGGGAAAGTACTTATATTAAATATATATAATAATAATTCATAAAGAAATTTGGATAATTTTCAATGTAATCACATCTATTTCTTATTTTACATTTTATCTTGAAAGAAATCCGTCCGGTATTGTCGTCATCGAACAAACGGAATGCCTTCAGGATTTCCTCCTTTGTATCTTTTTCTGCCATTTTTAGCAACATCAGCTGCAAAAAGTCGCCAAACAAGAGCTTTCTCGTGCCGTTCTTGTCGATTTCGGTTCTAAAAAAAATAAAAATTCGTGTCATTTATATTGCGATGTGTTTTTCTTTTAACTTTTTTACGTCGCAGCAACTCCAGCTGGGGCAGAACCGACACCGGATCCAATGCTGGTGATCAAGTCCTTGACATTGACACCTTCCTGGGCATTGGCCAAAAGACCGGGCCAGTAGAGCTCGACTTCAACATTGGCGGCCTTCAAGATGGTCGAGATTTTTTCACCCTGCAAGAGAAATATTAGAACATTAAAAATTGCACCATTCGTTTGCAGGACACGACCGAAAGTCGGATTATTGCATCGGTACGAAACGATGGCGATGAAGTTGACGTGATATTTAATTTGTACTCACTTTAAAACACTGAATTTGATCAGCACTGGTACCCGTATCGCACACGTATTTGGTTTTGATATACGACTGTGGTTTTGACAAATTTTTATTTTTCAATCTGACAAAACCGTGAGAGCATGACGAACCTGGTGGTCAATACGAAAACAACCAAATTTTTCTTCCCAAAAGGTGTCTACCCCCACCACATCAGTTTCCAGACCTGTATATACGACCGTGCTCTACTCTGATATTTAGGAACGGATAAAGTTACCCGAGAGTCATATTCAGAGTTGACATGATATTGAAGTTTGATAATTTCATTTGATGTGAGATTTTTTTTAAATTGGAGAAAAATGAAGTGGTATTCTAAAGTTTTATAGCTGCAACTAAAGATTTTCGACAAAAGTTTACACTGACACGCAATGTATTCAAAAATACTGACCCCTTGATGTTTCGGGTGACATATGACGTTTCTAACTCCTTGTAACCCAGCTCATGACTAGAGTTAGTAGAATTACTCCTTTTTACTCAACTCTGTCATTTTCGAACGCAACTCTATTACGTCATTAGAGTAAAATTAACTCTACTCTGCATTTCCGAACGATTTTTTTTTACTCTACTCTTACTCGAGTTAATTTCCAAACACGTCCCAGTCTGTCCACCATTTCAAAATTCAAGCACAGCGACAATAAAAATTTCGCCGTAAGATGTCCTTAGTGGCAGCTGACGTCAGAACAATATTCACCACGATTTCATATGATTCTGCAAAACTATTAAACTTCGAAGCTAAACTAAACATTTATCAGCAGTTTTTCCTATTTGCTTTTGATTTTTACGCTTTCAGTGGCGAATAGACTCCCTTTTCCAATTTCGCACTAAAATTTATCAAAAAAAAATTATTTTGCACTAAAGCACTGCATTACCGCCCCCAAACAAACGTGCAGCTCTCTTTATATGGCAGTACCGTCCGCCATTGTTGTATCAGCTGCTTAACGTCAACTTTTGTTGTCATAACACTGTGTTCGTCGATGAAATCTTTTTTTTTAAATTTTAACTGATCGAAATTTGTGCCATGTTTTGCTTAAAGCTAATTGCGCTACTTGCTGTCTGTATGTCTGTTTAATTGTTGCGAAATCTCCCGCTTATTATCTTATTTTTTTAATAATTTTCCATCAGATGGCCAGGTGCAATCCATCGAGCTGAAAGGACTTCAACTTCTGATCAGTGTAATCAGCGGCGAATTTATGGAAACGAAAAACAAGGACGACGACGAGGTCGCTAGCACGCCAACTACAACCGATGCCTACACAAACTACACGTTCATCGACTACGTAACGTTTCCCGGTAAGAAAATCTGCGATTCGAACGATCCCGAAAAGAATTTGAATTCGGGACATCACAAGCAGGACGGTCGTCGGCCCACGATCAAAATTAAGTGTTTGCGTGGCCGTGGCGACGGTAACGTTCATGTAGTCGGCTCCATGAAAGAAGTGGTCAACATCTTGGCGCCGCACGGAAATTCCACGAAGCGCAACAGCGAGGGCAATTGTACGCTGATCTTGTTCTATACGAAATCGTGTGCAGCAAGTGCTGCCGTCGCGCCACACTACAACGCTCTTGCCCGGCAATTTCCCGACATTAAGATTGCCGCTATCGATGCGTTCGCGTATCCCAGCTTTAATACCGAATTCGGAATTGTCGGTCTGCCGACGGTGATGCTGTTCCATCAGGGACGGCCGATTGTTAAGTTCAACGATTCGTCGTCGACGGTCAATCATTTCGCCAACTTTATTACGAAACGGACCGGTATTAAGGGTGTTTCGAAGTCGGCGTATGTAACGTCCGAGGATTTTGCCGGGCCGCTTTCCAGCAAAGTCGAGAAGGAGCCGGATGTTTACTTGTATATGGCGTGGGCGTTTATTTTGATCTGTGCCTGCTACTATTTCACCAAGTCGAAGCTCTACACGCAAATTATCGAGATGATCAAACGGAATTGGCGCGAGTCTGAGGCGCAGCACGATCACGCTAGTTAAATATTTTGGGTGGGAGCAGAGAAGGGTGATTTCTAATGCGAAGTCCGGTTGTGAGAAGGCGGTACCGTATGGAGACTTGAACCAAAAATAAAATTATTCTTTTTTTTTGTTTAACTGGAGCATTTTTTTATACAACTTAGAAATAATTCTCTTTTCTTTCCTAGTTTTAATTTTATTCTAGCGTGGTAAACATTTTCCCCGTGGCCAATCTGAGACACTTCTAGGTACCTTTTAATGCAGAAGTCGGAAAGGATTCAGATTTGGAATGTGATGCCACGACAAATCGTGAACAGCACTCCAAAATCCATTTAACCCTGGAACTGTGCTCTTCAAGAAATGGACTTATCGTGCTCTGGGGCACTCAGTGCCCCAGTATGCATTTCATACAAAATGTATGGGTGGTGTGTTGAAAATACGGCTATTTCTTTGCTAATTAGCGTTCTTAATTTGCGCAAGCTGATATGAGTTTGGAAAAAGAAGAGAAAATAAAACATTGTCTGTATTTTCGAAAAATTAATTATGTCCATATTGAAACCAAAATAAAAATGTTCACAAAGTAATGAAAAGAAAAAACTAATTCAAAATAATAAATTAAATATAATACCAAAATTAAACAGGTGAATGGGTTCTGGGGCCCTATTCTCGAGTTCATTCGACCAAGTTTCGTGCACGAATTTCATCAACTTTCGAATGACTTGAAAAAATTGCTATTCTCGAGTAGTCACACGGCGGTCGCATGCGAATCTTTTCGCATGATATGCAACGAGTGGTTTCTATCATTCGAATTAAACTTTCGTGCACGAAACTTTAGCCGTTACCATGTCAACTGTCAAACAATATTTTAAATGTGTCTCGATAGTTATCCTGCGGGTTATGGTCAACAACCAGGACCGTCCTACATGAAATCTACCAAGTCGTCCCAAAATCGAAAGATCAATCCAACGCAAAGTAATATATTGAAACCGTACTTCCGCGAACGGAACAACTCGCTGGAACGAACTCATGGCGGCACCACAATTCAACCGTCCAATGCTGGATCCTCCATGAAATCATCAGAACCTGTCGCAAATTCGAAAGGTTCCTACTTTACACAACAGAGTCAAGCTTCCAGGCACCTTCCGTCGGTAGGAAACACTATTGATACCATAGTCCCACCGATTCAACCGCAAAATCTTGAAAACATCACCGACGAAATAGCCGAATTAAGCGGAATTCGATCGCCCAAGGAGTTTTTCGTCTCAGTTCTACCGGAAAAAATCCAAGCCAAGACATTCCGGATTAATGTGATCGACAAGGAGTCCGGAAATCTGTTGGGATACTTTTTCGTCGATGAGCAGAAATTCAAGCAGGCTCGTGACGACGGGGTATTCGACAATTATTTGTCGTTATTTGTTCTGAATTCCCTGGGATCTTACAGCGATTTTGTTCGAATGGTAGGTTTTGAATAACTTGACTGCTACTAAAACAATTTTAAACAATGGCTTCCTGTTCTTCAGTTTTGTTTAAGATTCTTAAGTACCCAAACTTTCATAAAGTACAGGACATTAAATTTTACTTTTTTTTTCTTACTTTTCTGTACTACTGTACCAAAAACCAAATGACTTCTCCGGAAAGTCCAATCGACTGTAATCTTGTCATCGAAATTTTTTGAATAGAGTAAGGTCAAAGTTCGGGTGGGTCTCTCTGATTCAGAGGACATTAGATTTTCATCTTACTTGATGATTTGGTAATTTTCAACCCTGAACATTTTTTATTGGTTAATCCCGAAAAGGGGAAAAAAATTTGTCCGTCTCTCCGCCGTAGACAAAAGAGCTTGTAGGCTCATAGCTCAAAAACTCTTTGGGATTTCTCTGCTTTCTCTCCTTCGGAGTCTCACTTTTACAACATTCTCTGGAATTTGTGGGGATATGAAAGACTCCAAACTCTGCAGCTTTTCAAACTGTAGTTTGAGGTTCTATGGCCGTCTGGAAAAGTGTGGTCTATTCCCCTTCATTTTCGTCTCATTATTTAGTCATGAGTTATGTCACTCAGGTGACTATAAAGAAAAGTACTATAAATCCAAAAGCCCTAAAGCGCTATCAATGCTTTGGAAAATGCACATGTAAAGAGGAAGAGCAACAATAGGTGGCTCAGAAAAATTGTCAAATTTAAATTGTGTTTGTTATTATGCGAGTGCACTTTTTTAAGATATTGAGAGATTCTAGTTAGGAAGAAGGATTGTAATATTAATTGATGAAAATAAATATTAGTATTCTCTACGAGTGATGAAGTTGTTTTTATTTATTTTCCAATCAGATCCACTTTGTCGTCCTCCACCCGTGGTTCGAATATCTTTAAGAATGCCCGCTTGCCACCCTTTTGTTTTGTTTTTCATATCCTGATAAGTCTGTAAATTACATAAATAATTATCTTGATTGCTTGTTTATAATGAATAACCATACCTTGCGCCATTGCTTTCAATCCTTTTTTCCACCAGGAATACTATTTAAAACATCCGAAACGATACCCCAAACTTGTTGCGCGTTTTCATGGGTAAATTCCGCATTGAATCTACCTTTAATTAATTTTGGATTACTTTCCAAAAATTCTATTAATATCGTTTTCTCCTCCCCACTAATATTACCAACCCGTTTTGATCCATTTTTTCAAGTTTGAAACTAACGGATTTCTGTTCTGAAGTGTTTCACTTGTTAGTGGTCACAGTGGCTTACCAAATTCACGTTAAATAGCAAAAAACTTGTCTGGCAATACTACTTCCAATTCGTGTACGACCATTCGAATGAAAAAGTTTCGCATGACATTCAAGAATACCAATTTTTATGGGAGTTGGTTCGTGTACGAAACTTATCATTCGAATTGATCGTATGCGACCAAAATTCGAATGAACTCGAGAATAGGGCCCCTGGATCGTTTTGAATGTGGCCGTCCAGATGAGATAGATGGCGCTGTCGAAAATATCCAGACATGATTCAGCTTCTGAGTCAGTATCACTTATAGAAGATGAGTTCGGAACGTAGCATTTTTGACAAACCCGAATAAAATGTTTCGAACAAATAGGGTTGTTGCACAAATCACAGACAGCAGTAGTTTTGGTGTCTCCTTTATTTTGTTTGCGATTAGCCTTGCATGTTTCACATCTATTATGTTAGTCATATGACCGAACCGCAGGGAACACTGTTGGAGTTGTAGCTTCAAAACCAATTAATGAAAGGGCAGTTTTCAATGATTGCCGTAGTGAACCTTTTTCCATTCTATTCCGGATGTGCTTACTTGCCCATTCAACAGCCAAAGTTTTAAGAAAATGTTTTCTTACATTTTTTCTTGTACCGGATGTGGGATTAGTAATACCGAACATCCGATAAGCAGCAAGGGCTGCTACGTCGACAATATTGAAAAATAGTGTCATAGGCCAACGGTTAGTTTTGCGCCTACAAGTGTATGTTCTATTCATTTGGTCGAACGTCCTTTGGTCGCATTGTAGTCTATAATCATCTCTGGCTTTCTGGATGATTCATCTATTTCCTCATCCGCGTGTATAGTTGACAACAATAAAACGCTCTTCTTCGTGTTTGATACGTAACTCACAAGGCTCATGCAATCTGAGAAGCAAAAAATTTATGAATACACTACGTTTAACATCTTTTGGATCTGGGAACTGTTGCGGCAATTGCGGTTTGTTTGACCTAATTGTGCCCATAATAGTAGTGTTTCTTGCGCACAAATCTAATGCCAATGGAATACTTGTAAAAAAGTTATCCATAGTGATATTGTATCCGTTATCTGGATTATATGAAATGTTTTTAGCACGATGTTGTCCTGGTAGCGTACCTAGGTATACCAAGCCTTATAACGCATTCCCCTATTTGGTTCTATGGCTGGTAGTTCTTCCTCATTGACTTCTTGCAGTTCTTGTTGAGCAGCAATTTCTTGTTCGCGAATTTCCTCCATGATTTGTACAACGCGTACATCCTGTACTTCTTCATGCTCGCAGTTCGATCAGAATCTTGTTCATCATCTGAATCGTTTGGAATTGCTATAGGGCAGGCCCTCCGCACGGGGGGGGGGGGGGGGGGGGGGGTTTTAACCCCCCCCCCCCCCCCATTGCTTCATTTTAATCGCTTTTTCTAACATTGTGTACGTAATAGATTTCAAACAATCAGTTTGCAAACTTTTAACAATAATAAGGATATCAAAAAACAAAGAATTTTGTAGTCGCATGTAACGTACCTAAATGCTATAACTAATATCCCAGCAAACATATTGGCGAGAGTTTGCTGGCAGCAAGCATTAGGCAAGGGTAAAAAAATGCGATCAGCTCGCCCTTTTATCGAATTGCAATTGCGACAGATAATGATTTAAAAATTCTTGCTAAATGCTTGCAAAAAGATTGCAATTTGTAAGGATAACATTTTTTTAACCCTTAGAAATGGCACGCATTTCGCAAATGGATAGAGACCATATTGCATATTCGGGTATTTATTAGTTGCGCATCAGTCGGAAAGAACACTTGTGAGTGGTAACTATTGTATTATTTATTGCATTTTTTGGTACGAGTGAAAGTGATTTTTAACAACCGGTGAGCAAATTAAACTTAAGACTTGCTGGCAAGAATTCTTACCGGCAAGTCTAAAATCGCCACTTAGAAGTAACTTGCCAAATTATCGTTTTGAGCAAGGGAACTGATTAAACTACCCTTGCTCGAAGTGATAATCAGGCAACTTGCGTTTAAGTTGCCATTTGTAACTTACCGGCAAGAAGCATTTTAGTCCGCCGTATAACTTACTTTCGAGGGTTTTGCAATTGTTGCCGCAAGGGTTTTGCTTGCCTACTATAAGCCGCCGGCAAGTTACAAACGAGTTAAAATGTTTGGTGGGATACGACTATGATGTATGTATGTATTATATGTTGCTCTTCTTTCTGCACATATTCGCCAGTTTCGTTGTTTTTCACTAGTCCATTACTAGATCAATCGGTCAATGTATTGCGTATCTTAATTCGCAATCCATACGCCACCCTCCGCGTCCTCTTAGGGTCTCGGTGATTTTCTTGGAAAGCATGTACATGTTCCCTTTTCGGCCTGAATCGCGATTTCGAAGTATTTTAACATTACTTTTTTTTGGAACAAAGTTAATCGAGCAAAATCATATGCTAGAAATTGTTCGTGAGTGATTTTGTTTTTATTTTCTAGTATGTAAGTAATAAGTACATATTACGAAAACCTTTTTTTACTTTCTCGCTTTGTATCATATACTTCACATCGGCACTTCTGTGTTCTGTTCTTAGCAGCATTTAGATCATCTTTTCAGACGTATTCACTGAATCATCTTTCGTACAATCTGTAGGTAAGCTCTGTTTTTCCAAAAATGGATATACGAAAATATTTGTGTAAAAGACAGCGGAGCACCGAGCAGATTGAAAATCAGGAAGCGGTAAGTGGAGTCAGAGTTTAGTATAATGTTTAATTTGTATAAGCCTTTTGCTTTTCTTTTATCAATTGAGTACATATGTACGAGTAGATACCTATCCATTTTAAAAAATAATTTCGGAATTTAACATTTTTTTGTTTTCTGAAAATGGCAAATTGGTGATGATAGTGAAAGGTGTTATCAGCGAATTTGATCAAATTAAAATTCAGTTTATGGCGAAAATTATTCACGCTTATTTTGGAAAACGGCGGATTTCACCTCTGTGAAGTTAGCACCCCACTTTCACCAAATTAAATAAAAAGTTGGTTTTCGGATGGGGATTTGTTTGTACTTGATTGTACCGAAAATTATTTCGTTTGTACCTCAAAGGGAACGGAGAAAAAATTGCTTCATGTGAATTTAGCACCCGACATTCACCAAATTTCTTGAAATGATGTTTTTCACATAGTACGCCGTCTGTAGAGGATTGTACCAAAAATCATTTTTTTTAAATCACACTAAAAAAAAAAATATGCCACGCACTTCTATCACGATATCATGGATTTTATCGATCATTTCTGGCGTAGTGGCCTCATTTGGACGACCTGGACTTGGTATGGTTTGTGTGCTCGTACGACCACACTTGAATTCAGAAAACCATTTGTAAATCATTCGGATCGATGGTGCAGAGTCCCCATAATGCTTACCTAATTTTTTTTGGTTACTTTAGCTGTTTTCCCTTTTAAAAAATTGTGTTTAATCAACACACGAAATTCATTTTTATCCATTTTTAAAAATTTGTATAAGACGGCTGCTTCTCGAAAACTAAACGAGGTATCAGGCTTAAACTTTGCAGGTAATCTATTTAAGGATGGTCCAGGTAAAAAAAATAACGAATTCCTTACCTGCCCACTCCTTCTTGATTTTTGCACGTCATTATCAATCCGCCCTCGTATGTACATACATAATAAATTGTTATAAAACCTTGATATACTTTTTTATCAAACCCCCCCCCCCCCCCCCTTCATAAAATCCTGCGCACGGGCCTGCTATAGGATGATCTGCAGCAGGAAAATCTGCACCGCCAATAGGTGTACGTTTTCAGTTCCATTCTCATCATCGTTGTGAAGAAAAACTTCGAACTCGTTTTGAAGAAGGTCTTGCTCCTCAGCAGATAACTCAAGTCGCGCTGCATTGTTCACTAATCTCAAAAAAGCATCCATTTCCACTCAACATAAAACAAAATTATCACAAAACTATAAAATTAAATAACAAAATACTCAAGTAATTATCTCTTGAAATTTCATCGGCAACTAAATGCATTCAACTGTTTTCTTTTCAAAGGATCTACATACGCATATTCACGAAATCGCCTTTTTTTTGTTTACATATTTATTTTTGTTTATAGATTTATCAAATGCATGCATTTAAATGTTTTGTTTTCAAACGATCAATGTACGCATATTCTGGAGCACGCAGTGCCCCAGAACACGAAATTACCCTTTTTTCTGCGTTTACATATATAGCAAATAAAACACAAAATAACCAGTTCGATTCTTTTGTTTACGCATTTGTGCATATCATATGTTTCAAAAAATTGTGCATTGGGATTATGTTATAGAACTAGAAAGTCTCTAATTTATTGTTTGAAAATAGCTTGGGGCACTCTGTGCCCCAAACACGGTTTCAGGGTTTGATCGAAATAAAGTTTCCGGATAGAAATACCGTTATTTTTTAAATATATTATTTTTAAAAAATAAGGATAAAAGGGGCAAAATCGAAAAAAGTATTAAGAGCAAACTTGATTTTAATTATTTATTAATGAACGGGCCTATTACGAAACTCGACTCGATCAAAAAACTCACATTCTGCGACTATGAAACTCGACGAGTGCCCACTTGTCGAGTTTCACTCGACTTTTAGTCGAAAAAAAAGCGTAAGTTAAGAGAACTGCGTATTATGAGAGCCGATCGAGTGAGTATTTTCTTATAAGAAATGTCAAACTCACTCGACTGCTGGAAATGAAGTGACTTTCCAATTGCCGAGTTTCATAATACCAAGTTTAGCTCGAGTCGAGTCCAAATGTGAGTCGAGTTACTCACTCGACTCGAGTTTCGTAATAGGCCCGGAAATATTATATATTGACATATTTTTAAAATGTAAGCTTATGAGAACCAGTACTTTTCCGGGACAGTTGCTAAGAATACTCGCTCCTTAATATGCTCTCCAGAAAGCCGACTGCGATTATTTAGCACCACAATATTTATTGTCGACGCAACTCTTTCGGATGACACCGATGAGGCAGGGACAATCAGGTATTTCTGATAGTTGCCTGGTTGCCTCGTCGTATATATATTTGTATTGGCGCCTGAAGTGAAGAATTGCGTGCATGCGCCCGTATATATCACGTGCCTTGAACCTAGTTTCGACAGATATGGTTTCCGTGATCGAAATTTTTTTTTCTACTTTCAACGTTTCTGGCATCCCACATAAATAAGCAGAAATGCAGATTAAATGCAAAAAACCCGTTCGATTTCTAAAATACGCTATACTTAAAAAAAATATCGAGTCCGATAGTCGGATTTCAATATCGATATATCGCTTTTTACAATATCGGCCGATATTATCGATATATCGTTCAAAAAATATCGCAATTTCGATATATCGAAATTTTTTTAACATCCCTATGCGACAGTCTGCTGTATACACAGCGCGATAGTGCGACAGTTAAATTAGGCAATAGTTACATTGTCTATGTTGTCAAACGTTGCGGTATCATTATGGAAAGTAGAGCTGGTTGCAGCTGGAGTCACTGGTGAAGCTGGTTAAAATAAAACACAACCCGGGGTAGTAGTCTGAATTTCAGTCGACTTAGATAGGGATTAAAATCAGTTTCCGTCCACTGAAGGGCCCCCGTGTTAAATACTTACTCTTTTCGGGTTTGTTTCACTATATCCCAAACAATAAATAAATAGCACACAATTAAAATAAAATAAATTTGAATTTTGTTAATTGCGTTAAAAAACTTTCGGTATTTTATTCTATTTATTTATCTTTATTATTTTCGTTTTCCGCTTTCTTGCTTTTAGTTTAAACTGGATTTTGTTCATCAATTTGTGTTTTTTCCTCACTTTCTTTTCCATCTTTCTTAGCCACTTTTTTCTGATCATTCCCGTCCTTTCGATCAGTTGCACTCTGATCGACATTAACAGTTGCTGGAACGCTACCCGGTTCCGATTTAATTTGTTCTGTGAAAGGATATAGCAAATTCGTCGTTCGTATCTTTCGATGCGCTCGTCTGAAGCAGACTTGTAAGGACATTCGTCACGACCTTGCGTTGGAGTTCTCCCGGCTATGCCGAGAGTCCAACTTCTTTAAGGTCGTGGGCGACGGCAGTATTCGGTGCCGTCGCGTGTCTGGGGGTGTGGTGTTCGCTGCGTCGGCAATGTCGCTGCTGACGTCTTTGCTGCGACGGCTCACATCGCAGCCGTCGTCTTTGTTGCGACGGCTCACATCGCAGCCGTCGTCTTTGTTGCGACGGCTCACATCGCAGCCGTCGTCTTTGCGGCGACGGTATTGTTCGCTACCGTCGAGCCGCTGTTTGTGTAGCTGCAGCGATGACTATCGGCGTCATCGCTTTGCAGCTGTGTAGCGAGTCGCCCGCCAGTTGGCGAACGACTGGCTGCCACTTCGATTTCTCGTCCTTATATAGGAATCGAAATGACAGCCAGCGTCCTTGGATCTGTGATCCAATTTGTGAGGAGTGTTTTCGGCCTGAGTTGTTTGGCCGCAAAACATCTCCCCACAGACTTATATTTGCAAATTACGCATTAAAAAAATAATCAAAAATTTTTGGTTTAGCGTACAATTAAAGTTGTACTGCTTTTAAACGACCTTCACTTCCTCTGCGAATTTTTCGATTAGTTCGGAAAAGGGATCTTCTGGGTAGGGGACCACGAATTCGGTGTACTTCTTTTCGAATTCTTCGACCATTGGTAAAAATTGCGGTCTTACGTTTGCTCTGTAGTACACCCAGATAATGCCTTTCTTTTCTGCTGGCAGAGATTCCACTCTCCTATTTAACAAAGTTGTGATCAATTTAAATTCCTTTATATTTTAACTAATAACTTACTCAATGTAGGACTTGTTCTTTGCTTGTACGCTTCGAAGATTGTGCACCTGGTCCTTGGGGCACCTTTTAAATAATTCCACATAATTGACCGAAGCTGTGATAAACCTTTTCGAACTCATTGCACGTGTATTAATTATTTATGTAAATTTCCAATGACATTTACGTTTCTTTAAAAAACGGGGCTCCAATGTAAACTTTTTTTCCAATTTTATTTTATTTTTTAAATTTTACAAGTTCAAGTTAAAACATTTTCATTTAAAAAAAATATTGCGTGACGGACTTTGATAAATATTTTTTTTGTAAAAGCCAAAATAAAATTTCTCGCCAATGTCAATATCAATCAATATCGCAATAGTGCTATCAACTATCTCGTCAAACGATGATCTTATGAGAGTTATGACGACAGTAATTATCATGACATCAACTATCGCAAAAACTATCACCGTGTAAATGGGGCTTTACATGCAGGAACCTTTCAAAAAGTTGAATTTTATTGCCTAGTGTAATCATTCCATGGCCTCAACTCACATCAAGTGGTTTAATCGAAAACAATTAGAAGTCGCAACAGTCAGAAGAGTCGCTTGAATGTGTTGTAAAAAAGTAAACGATAATAAAACAGAAACAAATTATACTGATACACATATTTATTTCACATCTATTCGTTTTATTTGATTTGATGAACTTACAAGAAAAAGAACAATAGGGAAAATAATGAATTCCAATAAAAAAAAACTAAATGGAAAACTAAAATTTAATAATTCACAGTAGACTAAATCCGTTACACATCACCATTAATTAATTTCTCATTACATCGATAATACGAAATTAATTTTAAAAAAAAATAGGAAAAAACACTTTAAACTAATCATTTCCATTTAGATTTTCATTACGTTTGTAGAGAAGAATGTAGTTGTAATATATCTTTAAGAGATATACATTTTTTTCGGATTAACTTATTTTTTAAACTGTTTCTGTTTATATATATATATATTGAATTTAATTTTTTAATTATCAGTTGGAGCTGTGTTGTTAGTATTTGTTTGGCTAGGAATATTTTTCGGGCGATGATTTCTACGAGCCACTGATGTATTATATGGATGCGGTCGTACACTGTAAAAGAAAGAAGAGTAAACAAAAAAAAGGAACACACCGATACATTTATGAATTATTGTTGTGATGAGTTTTGAAAAGAAAAAAAAAAAATATGAGAAGATTTTTATGTCGATTGCAAAAGTTTTACTTCAAAAATGAAACAATCCTCGCTACATATATAACTTGTTTCGCTAACACTAAATCTGAGTTGAAGATGGTTGCATTACTTTAAGAATGTTTTGAACTAAAAGAAATTATTTATGCAAAACAATATCAAAACAATTAAAAGAAAAAAATTAGCTTTATACCACAAAATGTTAATAATTTTAAAATTATAAAAATTGCATTTGAAAGTGGTTTTAGTATTTTTTTATGTATGGTATATTACTTAAATTTGTATAAATCAATTTGATAAATTTTTTTTACTGTCCAAATGAAAAATAATCGCGTTGAGAATTCGAAAACCGAAGGAGTTAGTCGGTAGAGTGGTCAACGATTTTAGTTGTTAGCTAATAACAACATTTTCGAAGTTTGATTTCACTTTTTGCTTTGTCATTCTGTGGACTCATCGTACACTTCATTTTCACACGGGTAACGTTACAGTTCCTAGTCGGTGATCTACAGAACGATGGAACTCATGTTTTGATCAATACGGCGAGGGCCTTGGACAGAGTCTGGACATAAATCTCTTCTTACGAAATTAACGGTAATCGGCTTTGATGCCTCTCTTGTCGTATGAATTGAGAGTTTTCTTTCGAAACGCTCCATACGAGTAGTTTTAGACGGTGTTTAATCATCCAATTAATTTCTGCCCTCCAAGATTTTATTTTAACACCGATGTTATTTCTATTTGGAATTTTTATCATATCAATGATTTATTGTCATGCATTCTCAATCCAATTCTAGTTTTTCAGATGAAAGTACCTTTGATTGCACTTTTAGTTTTGAGTCAATTACAACGGTAAACCAAGAACCGGTGGCTTCCAAGCAGATCCCAACACCAACTTAACTTCTGGTCTAGAATGGGGTAGGCAGAACCGAGTTGAATTCAACACCGCCGAAACTCAAGCCTGTCGGACCAGACCAGTCCGAATAGACGAAAAAAAAACAGTTTGGTCGTGCGCATAAACGTAAATCGAACCGGTCCATTTGGACTTATTTTGGTCTTGATTTTGGTACGAACCAAATGAAACCAAACCAGTCTAGTACTGTGAAAATGCACATACATTCGTCCCCGGCTTGAGCACAATTCGATCATATGAACTGGAGCAGTCAAATCATATTTTATGCTACTCGATCGTATTCAACTTTCTGCGTTTCGACCTATTGGAGATGTGGCCATTGCGGCCTCTATAGGCTCACTTGAGCATCGCAGAAATGTCAGAGCTCTTTGAATCTACTACAGCTACTTTTACGGTAAATGTTACAATGAATAACATTGCTTTATCCCACCTTCTTATATTTTTCCTCTGAACACTCGGCTTGGTGTTGGAGCACACAAGTTTTCTATTCAGCCTATCTTTTCACAACTCTTCCTTCACTGATAAGTTTATTTTTCAGTGTTTTGAGAGTAAGGTCCACCGTCACCTCCTGAGGCACCAATTAACAAATTACTAAATTCCGTTTTAATCTCCCACATCGAATAGGACTGTGTGTAGCTACTGTGATATTAAATAGTGAGCCATTGCGGGTGGAACTATTGTGAACACGACGGACGGACCCACGTTAAACGATGGCAGCTTTTTAGAATATATATTAGTGAGTGCAACCAGTTACAGTGATATCGCATTGCTCCAATCACGTCGCTTTGAAGGACTATTTTATAATTTCGTTGCGTGTATAACGTGATTTTGACTTGGATCTGTAGTATTTTAAATTTTTTACAACAATAGACTGCAAACGGCTAATTATCAGAAAATAAATGCCGATACAATAAAAAAAAAACAGGCAATATATTCGCAGGCTGCCAACTAAATATTTAAGTATTTGTATTTAATATTATTTGTTGTTGTGAGAAGCAATTCAGCCCGGTCACTCAAACTGGTGTCGCGATATGGCATGCGCGAAGCTATCGAGTGAGTCACGTGCATCGCTTCATTTTAATTTCACCTTAAGTCCTGCCTCCTTCTATAAAAAATACAGGATTGAATAAAATTTCGGCTACTGTGAAATTTGACATAAAAAAAATACTCTCAAAGAATAGCAAGAATTACAAACATTCTCAGAAAATGGTTTCAATCGCATGCACAAATATTGCAGAGTCAAAATCAGTACCTAAATTAAAGTTCACGACCGTATGAGGGGGTACTGAAAAGTACTCGGGTCTGAAGTACTTCTAATTAGGTTAGGTTAGGTTATAGTGGCAGCCATTCAAACTATGGATCGACTCACATAGACCATTCGGTTGGTCCATTGTGATACCACACCCGTGACACCTTAATGAAGTCCCATATAGGGAGTTATCGTAGCATTGCTACAGGGGAAAAGCTAGTCGAACCAACCACAAGTGCGAATGAACTTGGCTAGTTCATCAATTCGTGTTCCAGCCATGTCCCCGAGTCTGGAGAAGAAGTAGCTGCCCATGGCTCTGAATCTACAGCTGGCTAGCTGGGGACACTCACAAAGTAGATGCCTAACGCTCTCCTCTTCTTTTTCACTTCTGCACCTTCTGCAGTAGTCATTATATTGAACGCCTAGGCGTTGCGCATGTCTGCCAAAGAGACAGTGCCCCGTTATGACTGCCGTAATGTTACGGGTCTCTATACGACTTCTTTTCAGAAGATCGACAGTCCTTCTAGGATGTATTACTGGCCATAGCTGCCTGGAGGTTTCACACGTAGTTAGGTTGAACCATCTGCCATTGCCTTCCTGTCAAGATTACTCTTGACGTAATTGAGCGATATTTTTACCACTTGGGTTGCATATCGAGCAGCCATTTCAGATCCAGTTTTGGCCAGCTCATCGGCTGCTTCATTTCCTGGTATCCCTTTCTGCCGCAGTTAGTTAACCTCATTTCTGCGCCCAATGTTTTCAGACGCTCCCTACACTTCCTCACTAGCTTTGACTTGACTAGGTTGGAGCTTAGAGCTTTCATGCTGCTTGGCTGTCTATATAAATTTTTATATACGACTCTTCGGGAAGATTTGTCGCGGAATTTAGTATGTCCACTGCACTGGTTACGGCAAAAATCTCGGCTTGAAAAATACTGCAGTAGTCAGGCAGACGAAAGGATACTTAAATGTTTATGTTGGCTTAGAAAATCCCTGTTTCCGTTCCAGTATCCATTTTTGACCCATCCGTCAATATAGCAACATCAGATTCACTTTTTGATTATCCCAGTCCCCCCTAGTAGGCAAAAGGATATGGAATCCTGTATCGAAGCTTAAAAACGGAGTTATATAGTCGGTGAGTTCACTAAGCCCACAATCTGGAAATAATGAAAGAATTTTGCTATGCTCTTTTATTACTCAGGGCGATTTTAGTCTCAGGGCGCTTTAGGCAGCAGCATTCATGATTTGAATATAAAGGGTTTTCCAATAGGGACTTGACAACTTTGAATTCAATTTGTGAACGCACCCTTTCACTAATCATCGAACTGTCACTGTCAATTTATTCAGTAAACTTAACATTTTTATCATGGTAAAGTACACGAAGGAACAACGTCTGCAAATTATAAAAATTTACTACAGAAATTCGGAGTCGGTGACCGCTACTTTAAGAGCGTTAACTCCGATTTTCGGTCGTAATTCTCGCCCTAGTAGACAGGCAGTAACAAGTTTAGTGCAAAAATTTGAGTCTACATATTCGTTGTGTGATGTTGCCGTGCCAGTGAGACAACGGGTTGGTCGAAGTGTCGAAAATATCGCTGCCGTTGAAACGTCCGTAGCAAATGATCCAAATCAGTCAATTCCACGGCGTTCAAGTGTTGGGCATCGCCCAGACCACGTTATGGCGAATTTTGCGTAAGGATCTTGGTTTACACCCATACAAGATCAAGCTGACTCAAGAATTGAAGCCGATGGACCATTTGAAGCGACGTACGTTCTCCGATTGGGCTCTGGAAAAGATGCGCCAAGATGATCAATTTCATCGCAAAATCATCTTCAGTGACGAAGCTCATTTTTGGCTCAGTGGGTTCGTCAATAAGCAAAATATGCGTTATTGGTCCGGTGAAAATCCACATGTGCTTCATGAAAGACCACTTCATCCACAAAAAATAACTGTTTGGTGCGGTTTGCATGCTGGCGGCGTCATAGGGCCATATTTTTTCGTCGACGATAATGATCGTCACGTTACTGTGAATGGTAATCGTTATCGCGCCATGATTACCGATTATTTTTGGCCCGAATTGGAAGATATGGACTTGGACAACATGTGGTTTCAACAGGACGGTGCCACAAGCCACACAGCACACGTTACAATCGATTTATTGAAGAGTAAGTTTGATGAGCGTGTTATCTCAAGAAATGGACCAGTCGATTGGCCGCCTCTTTCGTGCGATTTAACGCCTCTGGACTTTTTTCTTTGGGGCCACGTCAAGTCGTTGGTCTATGCCAACAAGCCGACGACGTTGGAAGAGCTCAGAGCCAACATTGAACACGAAATAGCAGCCATTTCGGCCGAAATGTGTGCCGAGTCATCGAAAATTGGGTCCAACGAATCGACCGCTGCAAACGTGCCCGCGGTGGCCATATGAACGAAGTCGAGTTCCATTCATAAATGTTTTGATTGTACTTCAACCCGATAATAAAGTTTTTGAAATATCTCAAATGGTTTGCATTTTATTTTGAAAAAAAGTTGTCAAGTCCTTATTGGAAAACCCTTTATATTGGCAGCAGCATTCATGATTTGAATATATATTGGCAGCAGAAGCAGCATAATTTCCATTGCAGCTGTTGGCGTTTATTGTAAAGCGTCCGTGATGCCTAAGCAAGCCGCTCTCTGCACTTTCGTTAGACTATTCTTGTGCACGTTTTTGTCCAGGGCTGTCCACCATACCAGGCCACTATAAAGAAGAATGGGCCTTCCGCCCAGTGAACCATTGCGGGCTTTATTCCCCATTTCCTGCCAAAGGCCTTCTTGCACGTATAGAAGTATTGAATAAAAGAACGATTTCTTCCGACCGATTTCTACTTTATTAAACACACGTCTTCTTTCTTTGACGGTAGCCGAACGAGAGAGAGAGCGAGACCTTTTCCGATTACTTCAATAGGCAGCGATTAATTTCCGCGCCATCTCTTGTTCGGTACATCATTTACAACAGAAGGTAATTGTTGCTCTCTTGATGCGCTCATCAAGGTTTCTCTTCCAGTTAAGCTTAGCGTCAAGAATAATTCCTAGGTACTTAGCTTCAGTTTTTAGCTCCAAAATGGTATTACCTATTTTTGGAATTGTAAATGGAGGTATTGCTCTTTTTCGAGTGAAAAGAACCAGCTCTGTTTTTGTGGGGTTAGCCCCCAAACCACAACTTGCAGTCCATTTGTGCTATTTCCGTAGTGCTCTTTGCACTAGTTCAGCTATCGTGGGTAGAAATTTGCAGATACCAGTATAGCTAAGTCATCAGCGTACGCTACCACTTTGATCCCGTCCCTCTCGAGCTGGAATAAAATAGGATCGACAACTAATACCCAAAGTAGAGGTGATAGAACTCCCTCCTGCGGGGTACCTCTGGACACAGTTCCAGATATTTCATTCTCACCAATGGATGCATGTATCATTCAACTTTCAAGCATGCCGTCGATCCAATTGGTAGTACCCAGATCAGCCCCTGCATTCAGCAGGGCTTTCCGTATGGCATCCCTCTTAACGTTATTAAAGGCTCCTTCAACATCTAGAAAGACACCCATTGTGTATTCTTTATTATGCAGCGTACTCTCTATGGTCCTAGTAAGGAGGTAGAGCGGTTTCTACCGATTTACCTTTCGTGTACGCATGTTGTGTTGTAGAGAGAGTGTTTACGTCCAGATTGCATCTAATGGAGATCTTTTAATTACTTTGGATCCAATTTAATTTATGACCCTAATTAAATTAAGTTTTTTTTTAGAAATATAAACAAAATCTTATGCCGGTTTTCCACCAAACGGACAAAACAAAAACTCAGCAAAAGCTCGTGTCGAAAAAAACAAATCTTTGACTTTTCATCATTTTTTTACAAACTCGAGCTTTTTTCGACTGTTTCTGTTCTGTTTTTCGTGTCCCGACCAGAAGCGGTAACTTCAAAAGGTTTCGGTGTGTTTTCTTATTGAGACCGCTTCGTGGAGATACTGAAAACGAAACTGCGATAGAGCACTGTCGGTTTAGTTGAAACAGTGTTTTAGATTTGTTCGAGTTCGAGTTTTTTTTTCCATGCTTTCAAAAACATGAACAAAACAAAAACTTAACTTGTCTGCTTGGTGGAAAACCGGCATTAGGACCGCCCTTTTCTATGTTGAAACCACTTTCTTTTCCAGCAAAGACAAGAGTATATCAAAGACCCGCCCAAACAGGGTTCACCACAGGTGGCAATATCGAAGAAGTCAAAAATTTAACACTGGAAGATCGAAGAATCAAAATAGTCTTTGGATTTGTAAAGACGCACACCATGAAGATTTACATTAGGAAAAGATTAGCGCCAGATGGGAACCGGAAACGTTTCTCGATAACTAGCGACGAGGGATAATTCCGACGAAGTTTATGTACGAATAGTGACCATCGATGGGACGTGCATCAGCCAATGTGACCCTGATTCTAAACAGGAGTCAATGCAATGGATAAAAGATGACTTCAAAAAATTGCAAGGTACAACACGGTCACCGATTTTTGGGATTGCGAAATAATAATGATTTCTTTGTTAAAGGTTCTACGACAAACGGAACGTGTTTTTGGCCATTTGGCATTGTAAATTCAGCAAAAGAGTTCAATACATCGCGTAGGAAAGAGTTCCCTGAGAGAAATCAAACACTGCTACATGCCAGGCTAGGTCAAACAAAATACATTAAAAAAAATTTTGAAATGAAGAAAAATGTTGTCCGACTATGTATTCTCCCTTTTGCATTTAGTTGGAAGACATGTACATTTCATCCACTGCAGGCAGCTGAAATTTATCAAATCGTTGACTTCGCAGATTTTTTACTGCGTTTGCAGCTAAGGTTACTTACTCATGGTTATATTCTTGATTACTGTACTCAATTCGAAGACTAATGCTGTCTTTATTCAGGATTTCTTGTGATGACAGTGTTTCCGATGGCTGCTTAACATAGCGTGATATACTCTACTTTGATCCCAATTTTTCTTGCCGAAAGGTGTGCAATTTTTATTTTTTTTAAAATACATTCAACATAATTTAATCGATATAATTGAACACTTTTCACCACATAAGAATCGCTGACAACTCGATATATCGATAAATTAAAATAAGTGACAAAATGCGTTGTCACACCAAGAAAAACATCGATAATGTACTTTGAATATAATTCTTTGAAAACTCACCGGCTGGTGGAAATGCGAACAAGAGCCCATCGTTCCTGACGGTGACCATTCTGAACGTCAAACATTTTAACATTAATCGATTTAGAATTATTTGGCTCGATTACGTGATCGTTTTGAAGGCTATGACAAATTTGACGACACCTCGGGAAAGAAGTAAGTCTGGAAAATACACTTTAATGATACCAAATTTAATTGATATTTTCTGATAATTTTCGTAGAAACTAATGTCCAACTCTAAATAAGAAAAGGCCAAAAATATGATTCATTTTTTCTTATTTTCCAGCTAGACAGTTTGAGACTGAGAGTATTACCACGTATACATGAAGGACTGAATTCGGATTGAATCCGGATTCAATCCGCTAAAATTACATATAGACACAGATCGGATTGGAATGAGATCGACTCGATCCGTTCCAACTTCTCGACCTGAATCGAATCGAAATCGGATTGAAATTTCTCATGTAAACGCGGATCGAAAGATCGAACGCAGCCGCAAGTTATTCACGACGCGGTGTTCTTGAGGCTTGTGTGTAAAATTTCGTGTTCAAGAGTGATAATTAACACAGATTTCAGGTTATTACTACGTATACACGGATGATTGAATCCGGATTCAATCCAGATTCAATCCATTCAAATCTCATGTAGACGCAGATCGTATTGTAATGAGATCGTCTCGATCCGTTTCAACTTCTCGACCTGGATCGAATCGAAACCGGTTATGTCGTTCGTCATTTCTTCGATCTTCCCATGTTTTGATCTTTCGATCCGGTATTGTCATATACGCGATTCAAATTTCGATCTTTCAAACTTTAGATTATCCATGTATACGTACTATTTGAGTTATATATAAAAATTTGAGGACCTCGAGACTGCAGAAATTTTAGAAATGTTTACTTCACGTGAAAGGCCAATCAAATCATTCGACTTTCGGGTCGGCCAAATTTTTATATTGAACCGGGCTGCGCACACTTTTCTGTCAACCAAAATTATTTAATTGGTGCTCAAAATATTATCGATGTGGACCAATTCAAATGTAAATTTTTTTAACATAAGGGCGTCGTGAGCAAGAATACGCCCCAGGACTGGAATACCTGGAGCGTCTTCTTGGTCACGACTGAACTTTGCCATAGGAACGAAAACAAAAATCTAATTTCAAGGGTGCAAAAACACGTCAAGAACTGTAAAGTGTTATACAATGAAAGAATCACCTAATCTGGAAAACTCTTTAATTCGAAAAATAAGAATTTGTCAAAATTAAATCGAATGCGTTAACTGCTTTTTCGGAAGATCGCGTTAATTTCCACGTCTCGCTGCCATAACAGAGCACAGGTCGTATATTAGTTTTATATATTCGCAGCTTATTGTCACTGTGCACTTTCTTGGATTTCATTATTGGAAGTACCGATTATTTCAGTTTTGGACTTCATTGAAATCGGACAGAAAAAAAAGAAAAAAAAATGGATTCGAGTGAAAAACGGGTAATTTTCCTTTATGAATTTAAACTTGGCCACAGCGCAACGGAGGCAACCGAAAACATCAACAGGGCATTTGGAGCTGACACGGTAAACCAACGAATCACACAGCGATGGTTCGAAAAATTCCAATCAGCAGATATGATCCTTCAAAGTAAGCCACGTGGTAACCCAGGACCTTTGATTGACAAGGACGAGCTGAATTTATTCGTGGAATCTGACTCACTCCAAACTGTAAGGAACATTGCAAGAAATTGTGCGAATACCATTCGACAGTTTGCCGGCACTTGCAATAGCTTGGAAAAATAAAAAAGCTTGATAAGTGGGTTCCGCATGAGCTTACTGAGCAAAACATGACGCGTCGACTGGAAATTTGCAGTTCCCTGCTCTCCCGGAAGAGAAACGAACCGTTTTTGAACAGAATAGTGACATGTGATGAAAAGTAGATACTGTACGACAATCGTCGCCGATCGGCACAATGGTTGGATGCTGATGAGACCACAAAACACATGCCGAAACCAGGCCTTCATCCGAAGAAGATAATAGTGACTGTTTGGTGGTCTGCAGCTGGAGTCTTTCACTATTCCTTTTTGAAGCGTGGTGAAACCATTAATGCAGAGAAGTATTATGCCCAACTCAGAAATTGCGTGTTCAACGGCCTAGATTGGTCAACAGAGATGGAATTATACTGCTTCATGACAACGCACGGCCTCATGTTTCAAGAACAACGGTCCAAAAATTAAACGAGTTGCAGTATGAGACCTCATCCATCATACTCACTAGACCTTTCGCCAACCGACTACCACTTTTTTCAACATTTGGATCATTTTTTGGCACAAACAATTCGATAATGAAGCAGCCATCAAAAGTGCCTTCGAGGACTTTGTTCGCTCTAGAAAGTCGGACTTCTGCGAAACTGGCATAAATGCACTTGTATCTCGTTGGGAGAAGTGTATTGCATGTGCTGATGCCTATTTTGGTTAATAAAATTAAGTTTTATAAAAGTTACAGTTGTTTGAAATTCCACTACTAAAAACGACATTTCATCTGCAACAACCTAATAGTTTACAAATCTGAACTGTAAAGTTGACAGAGTTTTAATCTCAAACATTCAAAAACTGAGTACGAATAAAAATCCAAATGGCATCAGACAGCATTTTATGAAATTGACATCTTTCTTTCCTTTTCGATTTGCTCGATTCTTGAAGAAGAGCAAAACTGTACATGAAAAGTAGAAGGTTGAAGGTCACATTTAGTAACATTTCCACAATCGAGAAGCTTAGATTTTCGATTTTTTATTTCTTATCAACAGGGACCCTCGATTACTTGCGAGAATACGAGAGTTCCCAATGGATCCGCAGTGATCTCTCGTGATGGACTGTGGCACAGTGCTTCAGTCCACCCTTCTCAACCAAACCTAACCATAAGAGAGTTCGCAAAAAGATTAGTCAATAATTGGTGCAAATTCTATTTCATAAATTACGCCAAGACGTTCTTGATTTATCGTTCCATATAGGCAGGCGAAACTTCTAGTCAAACATAACTTTTTTCCGTCCGCGGATCCTTTTTAAGTGCCACAAACTTTTGGACACCCGAACGACTTTTTACTTCTCAAGTACAGAAAATTACTGGACAATTTGTCGAAATTGCTTCCACAACTGAGAAAACATCAAACAGCCCACCAGACAGATTTTATATTGAAAGTATTCTAGACTGAATCTGAAAATCGACTGCATCATACCAGGCAAATCTATTTGCAGTTTGTCGGCTTTCTTCCGATTGATACACTGAACTTATACAGTGGCTGACTGATAGGCGAGAAATTTCGACTATTTAGTTTGGTTGTTTTCGATGCGACTGCCTATTTATTATTAACCTAATTCTGGGACGATTAAACAATTCTACACATAAGCATACACTAGGTCTGCTTTTATACAGTTCACATTAGAATGGGATTTTAGCTTAGGTTAGGCATCAGTGGCGGCTTAAAAGCCTCACATAGACCCTCGAGGGTCCATAGCGATACCACATAAAAAGGAGACCCAATGTACCTAAGGTAGGTGCGCTTGCGTATCGATCTGAGAGTTCCTCGTTCAAATCAAAGGTCCCTGTTACCGTAGCAAAGTTTAGCAGGCTCTGCATGCTGCTACGCGAGACTTCTCCAAGGTGCACCTAGAGCCTTCACCCGTCTCCTAGCAAGAGCCGGGCTGCACAGGAGGTGTTCTAGTGTTTCCCGTTCCGCTGGAAGTTTGCAGTTCCTGCATATATCATTAGTGATTAGCCCCAATCTGTACGCGTGCGCCCCAATCAAGCAATGGCCAGTAAGAATACCGACTAAAGTTGCGCATTGCGCCCTTGGTAGTGCTAACAAGAGTCTAGTACTTTTCTCGTTGTGAGTGTTCCACATTTGCTTCGTGGTTCTGGAGGTTGACGTAGCCTGCCACCTGGCCTCGGACCGGCTTACCATCTTCCTCTCTAGAGGAATGGGATTTTAATGGCATACGTAATATCGCTTACTGAAAACTCGCAAATGAAGATCTTATTTAGAAATTCTAGATTTTAAAAACCGATGAATAGATCGAGATATTATGGTTCGAGCTTTTGGACCCATCTGATATTTGATGTTATTAATTAAGTAAGAGCTAACATTTACCAAAATTTTGTTCGAATTGGTACGTATTACGACAGATTAAAAAAAACTCTGACGAATTTTTCAAATTATTTTTTATTTCACAAAATTCTCCAGATTCAATTTGTCGCTAAAAAAAAATCTACTGAGATTGTAGAAGGACACAAAAAATTGTTATAAATGATTTAAAAAAAACAGTGTTAGTGTTTTTAATCTACTCGCGCTTGTCTTTGAATTATCTAAAGATCTCCGGTCATGCGACTTGGATCGAACAGTTTTTTCTACACTTTTTTATATCCTCTGTAAACTAGTTATGAAATAAATCGGTCATTTCATTAACCCAGCATGACCGAGTCATTTCGTTGAAGTGACCGATTAAAAAGATTCGGTCATTTGAGTCATTTCGGTCACTTCTATGATTCGGTCGAAATGACCGACCGACCGAAATTATTCACGACATACAAAAAATAACAAGTCGGTCGATCGGTCAGCGGTGTCTAGAAAAAATATTCTCGTATCGTACCCTATGTTGATAGCCGTACAGCGCCAAAAGCTTCTATTCGACATTTCGTGTCGATCGGTACGCGGTGCTCGAAGATAGCGAATAATTCCATTATAGACACTTTGGGGGAAAATGCGCCAAGAGAAAATCGAAATCGAAACTAAACAATTTTCCTACTAAATTTACGAATTCAAAGAATATGCAAATTCATTCATTAACCGTGCACTCTTTATAAATTCCAAAAATTAAATTATTAGAATTGATTTTTTTCCTCGAAAACCGACCATCGAATTCGATTTTCTCTTGGCGCATTATCCCCTAGATAGATTAGATAGATTTGGAAATAGGGGTTGGTATGATTAACCTCTGTCACTGCAGCCTCAGTTGGGCTTATTGTGACGTCACCCCGGTTTGATTATGATTCCTCTTCGATCCCTGCGCTTTCAATGAAGCCTAGTATTTTGCGAAGAGGAATGGTCAGGAATTCCGATGGATCCATGAAACCCTGACCGAAGTGACGAAGCCTTTTGCGAGTTAGACCCTCACATTCACAGAGGATATGCTCTGGTGTTTCGTCTTCGTCATTGCATATTCTGCAAATTTTAGTCTCAGAGAGACCAATCCTATTGAGATGCTTCCTCATGTGACTACCTAAGCGACTGAAGTCTTGCCTTCGAAGTTCAAATATTCCGACCACCGAAGACCGACCGACTTGAAAAGTCGAATTAATAGAAGATTTTTCTAGTGACCGATGACGGAAATGACCGACCGACCGAATCATGGAAGTGACCGAACACCGAAGTGACCGAAATGACTCATTTGAGTAATTTCGGTCACCTCAATGATTCGGTCGAAATGACCGACCGACCAAAATTACTCACGACATACGAAAAATAACAAGTCGGTCGATCGGTCAGCGGTCACTAGAAAAAGCTTCTATTAACTCGACTTTTCAAGTCAGTCAGTCTCCGGTAGTCACTGGTTGCTGGTCGGTCGGTTTTCGAACTTCGAAGGCAGCGTATGATTAGACTTTAGACACTTTAGGGGGATAACGCACCAAGAGTAAATCGAACTCGAAGGAAAAAAAACCTATTCTAATGATTTAATTTTTGGAATTTATAGAGAGGCTAATGAATGTATTTAAATGTTCTTGATGTTTCGATTTCGATTTTCTCTTGACGCATTTTCCCCTAAAGTGTCTTTAATGTAATCATTCGCTACCTTCGAGCACCGAGTACAGACAGACCGACACGAAGAGAAACTTTTCGCGCTGTACGGCTATCAACATCGGGTACGATACGAGACGTAAAATATTTTTTCTAGTGACCGATTGAACGACTTGTTTCATTTCACATAACTCGAGTTAATTCGGTCATAGTACTGACCCGGTCATTTCGACCGAATCGTTCGCGACCGACTCATCACTACCTGTAAACGTTTCTGCAATCTATGAACTTTTCAAAATGCATATTTTGAAATATGTGACAGATGGATTGGTGATTTCTTTGCGTTAGCAGCATGAATTTTATTATTTGAAGCTTCTTGGCAAACTGTGTATCTTTGAATAAGTCAACGCAAACCTTGGGCACCACTTCGATTAATCTAATATTATCAAATTTCATCAACTCATTAAAGCATAAATCAAAATTAACAAACAGCATTGACTCTATTCAACCGTGCGTGACTATCCAAACACTATTCAATAGTCTGCAATCGATCGATAGTTTTGTTAATCGCATTTCACATAGCCGAGAAATATTAAAACACTAGTAGCGGATTGTCTACAAATCCAAAACACCAAAATCATCTTACATGAAACATAAAGAGAACGCAGAAAGTATAGTAGAATTGTCAGCAAGTTTATAAATTACAAAATTCTGTTGAGATCTATCGGTTATGGTTTGTAATATCGTGGGTTGTACAATCGCCAGTCTCTAAGAAAAACGACAGTTTGTCGAGATCAGTAAAAATAATTAGTAACAAAAAGTGTATAGAAAATTATTATTAATTTTTTTTTTTATCTGAGATGAAGTACTTTATTTCTTGAACAAAATTCAAATAAATTCGTGATTAAGCATTTAGTTTTGTTGACTTGCAAATTAGTGTTTTGATTTTTTTTTTTTTAATGTTTTTAAGATTTTCTTAATTTATTTGAAGAAAACAAACCTTTTCAACGATGGAGAAGTAGTAGTGTGCCGTGACGAAGAAGGTAAAACGAGCGGCGATGAAGTGGGGGTACGTAGTGGCCTACGAGAAGTAGCCTTTGGTACATTTCTTGGCGTTCGTCGCGATGATGTATTCCCGGAGCTATGTTAAATTTTTTTTTGTTTTTTGTTTTTGTTTTTTTTAATTGATTTCAAAATAATAAATTTTATATTTAGGAAATAAAATTTTTAAAATATATAAGAAAAAAATGGCGAAACGAAATTTAAGTAATATTATTAGTACATGCAGTGACAAAATTAAGTGCACCATAATTTCATTGAACAAAGATTAAAGCATGTTTTATTTTTCTTATTTAGTGGCCTTATGCGACTAAAGCGCCTTTTAAGGACGAACGATTCACAGTGAAGAGAGTTTTATTTTTCAACCTCCATCCCTCTTCCTTAATCCCACCAAGCTAAAAGGGACGTGGTTCGTAGCTTTCCGATTTCCGGCGGTAAAATTAAATATCTTGTTGTTTACGAAAACAAATTAAACTACTAAATAAATAAAATCACGAAAATAACCGATTTGTTTACGCTTAGTCGATTTTGCTTCCGAAATACGCGAACAACACACGATAATCGAGCACTTAATTTTGTTAAAATGAATTTTTCGTAAAAGAAAAAAATATTTAAAGTGTATGTTCTCAGATCGATAAAGAATAGGCTATCATAAGAAGACCATGCTAAATAATTATAACAATTTTGTACATAAAAGACTGCCAATTACATTATAAAAAAAATTGTTTACTTTAAAAAAATGCATGCACTTTATTTTGTCACTGATCGTATATATAATTTTTTTTTTAAAAAATGATCACATAAAAATGATAAATGAAACGAAAAGCTAACGATGCATAAATCATAACAAATCCGAACAATAACGGTATGTAGGCAAGCATAATTAAACTGTGACCTCTTGAATCAAAAAAAAAGGAAAAGAAAAGTCTATTCTGTCTGACATTCAGATCTAGTAAAACTATAATGAGATCGTTTACAATTTTCTAAATTTTGTCAAACAAAACAAACAGCGAAATTCATGATTAAGTGGGCATACCTATCTCCTTTTACAAATAATAATTATATCTGAAAAATATTTGTTTTTTATGTTTTATTTCAAGAGGTTTTTCTTCTTTGTTTTTAATTAAATATCATTAAAAAAAACAATAAAAATAATCGAAAAGAAAACTCGAAAATTATCGTCAGAACTCGATAATAAATTGTTAGCGTATGCACTTATAGTAAAGCGATTATTAATCTGAACATGATGATGCCATTAAATTCCAATTCTGAAATATTTACCGGCAGTGAACGGACGGGGCGGTAAATGATTGCCGCCGATTGTCATAGTAGTTAAAAATAAACTTCTCATGTTACAAATTTCAATAATCGATTTGGTCATAGCTTGACTTTTTCGTAATATTCGTGAAACTTACCTTGGAGGAGCTTGTATAGCTGGCAAACTAGCTTGTCGGCTATAGCCTGATGGAGCAGCACAAATACTGGCCACCGGACCCGATCGAGCCTTGTTAGTGAACTCCTTGTCGAAATCTTCAGCTTCGTCTTCATCCAAATTGATAAAGTCCTGACGTTCTTCTTCGGATCCCATTCGGGCATTTTGTTCTCGTTCGATAATGTGTGCACGATCGCCAATATGATGTCCAATTGCCATTTTTTTAAGACCAGTACGTGAATCCTGGACGGTTTTACGAGTTTCTCGAATTCCTCCCGGACCGGCTTTAGTACTACTGGTCGCTTGATAGACTTGTGGACGACCGTCTGGTCCGTGGCTCATCGATACAAAGCTACTTGAACAGAACGATGCTCCGTTATTTTCGCCAAAGTCTGGAACTGAAAATGGAAAAAAAAATTGTTTTCAAACACGTTTGAAGAAATTATCTTAGTAAGAGATTAAATTCGGAGCCTTTCTTTCCAGCCATGAACTTGCGAGATACTTTTCATGCTCACGTAGGCACCCCTCAAGAAATTGAACGGATGTGTGAATATGTGGTATCTAGCCAATAAGTTTCACCTTGCAAACAGAATTCTTTTTCCTTTAAGTCATCCCACATTAAAAGGCGAAAAATAATACTCGCCACCAATCCGTAGAGATATTAGATACAATTTTCAAAGTAGGTAGATTTACCCACGTTAAAAATTGCATCTAATATCTTTAAGGATTTTTCGTGTTTGAAGCGTCACAAACTTTCGGTACGACGTAAAACAGAATCGATGAAGATGGATTTACATATATCGATTTTTTGAGTTAAAACTGCATTCTTAAAGAAAAGTAGTCCCAAATCACATCTCTTGTTCTAACTTACCCTATGCAAGCCTTGTGCTGGCAATTGTGTTGAAAATTGTAAACTAAGTCAACTTTCCATAACAAGGAGACGCACTTACAAGAATCGAAAGGACAAACACCTATACCCGACGGTCAGGAAGATAAATGCAGCATTGACTATCGATCGACAAAAAATCCATTTCGGGTCTGTTGTCGCGAGTTAATGGATGACCGATGTAGAAACAAATTATCGGGTCAATTAAATATTAAGTGATTGGGCGATAATTGCTGATCGAATTTTCCAAGTCCGGTGTTATTCTTAGCTAAATTACTTTTCTAGTACATATTCATATATCCACCAAGTCTCAACTTGCTAGCATATGCCGTTCCAGAGATAGGAAGAACACCACCTACCCACATAATACCTCTATTAAAAATTATACTTTTAGAACGTGCCACAGCTCTACCTTAATTCGGAGTTTCCATCTGGGGCTTTGTGCGAAGATGGTGTAAGGATATCAATGATCCTTACCTCACAAAGGCGTTATATTGTGCTTTTGTTCAATCAATTCTGGAATATGCGTGCCAGGTATGGACTCCATATTATGAGGTCCATAAGAGCAGAATTGAATCTGTGCAGAAAAGGTTTTTGAGGTTTGCACTTAAGGGGTTACCCTGGCTTGACTCTCAAAATCTTCCTCCCTATTCTGAACGTCTTAATCTTCTCTGTCTTGAATTGCTTGATAACAAAAGGAAAGTTTCGGGATTTAATTCAATAATTCGTGTATTCCGGGTCGTACTCTGAGAGACTATACACTACTAAAAATTTCATATCATCGGACTAATTATGGGCAACATCAACCGATCACATCCATTTCACGTCTTGTTAACCGTTTTTATCATGCTATTGATTTTGACTTGACCTGAAGTCAGCTTTAAATAAAATAATTAAATAGTTTGTTTAAATATTCTATGTAATTGTTCTATTTAATGATCGCTTTTATTTGTTTTAAAAATTGTAATGAACTGTAAGTAATCAGCTCTTGATGAAACTTAAATAAATAAATAAACGCGTCGATCAACATATTATTTGGAAGCAGAAAGCAGATCGAAAAGCAAAAAACAGGTCGAAAAGCGGAAATCAGATCGCAAAGCGAAAAACGAGAAGAAAACCCCGTTATCGAAAATCGTTTTCGAAAGCGCTTTTGGAGAGCGTTTTTTTTAAACAGAAGCGTATAACGCGCTTTCGCGAAAAAGCGGCAACGACACAGCTCTAATCAGGATTAAAGTGACAACGCTGTATTTTAGATAGATCTCTGTCACTGAAGCCTCAGTTGGGCCTATTGTGACGTCCCCCTGGATTATCTATGATTTCTCTTCAATCCTTGCGCTTTCAAAGAAGCTTAGTATTCAACGGAGAAGAACGGTCAGACATTCCGACGGTTCCATGAAACCCTAACCGAAGTGACGAAGTCTTTTGTGAGCTAATCCCTCACATTCACAGAGGATGTGCTCTGGTGTTTCGTATTTGTCATCGCAAATTCTGCAAATTTTGGTCTCAGAGAGATCAATCCTATGGAGATGCTTCCTCATGTAACAATGTCCAGTCAAAGCTCCCACTAGGGTTCTGGTCTGATGTCTGCTTAATTTTAGATAATCAGATGTTCTTTTCTCCGAATGCTTCGGCATAGAAAGCTTTGTGTGTCTGTTGCCCGGTGTCAAGTCCCAGTGAATGGCACTTTGCGATTCACACATTCGGATGTTCATTTTGGCTGTGCTTAAAGGTACCCCACAGAATGGATCCAGGTGGATCTTTTGCACTGCCATACTAAAGAGCTATTCAATAGGTACATAACAATTTTTTATTTTAATACAAACTAAACATTTGTGCTGGTCTGTCAATGTTAAAACTTCAGTCAACGTTTACATTTTTATCATGGTGAAGTTTATGAACGAGCAACGCTTGTAAATACTCAAAACTTTAATTTTGTCCGTGTTTAATTTATATACAGAATTGTTATGTATCTATTGAATAACCCTTAGCTATTTACATAGGAAATTTCAATAGGGACACAACAATTTTGTATATAAATAAAACACAGAATAATTGAGATAATTTCCAAACGTTGCTCGTTCATGAACTTCAAAATATAAGCCTTGACTGACGTTTTGGCATTGACAGACCAGCAAATAAGTTTCAGGGTGCGTTTGTATTAAAATACAAAATTTTTATATATGTACCTATTGAATAACTCTTTACGGCAAACTGAAAACTCATTTAAAATAAACTATGTACTTTAATGAAAAATGTCAGAGTTGATTATTTGAAGGCGATGCTGGGTAATGCGGGAAATAATGGGAAACTAGTTTGAAAAAATGATGGCTCTAGTCTTGGATTTGACGACTTCACAATTGAATGAGTGTTAAAAGACTTTTCTCGAAGACTGTTATAGACCTAATTATTCTTAACCTTTCGAAGAGTGAATTATTTCCTTAATATCTATTGTTGGAAAAATAATTGAAAAGGTTGCAAAGTAGAAATTAATGATTTTCTTTGAAACACATAAAATATTAAACGAAAATCATTTCGATTTTCATGTAGGACGCAGCACACATGACGAAATAGCTTAATTTATTAGCTCCTCGTTAGATAAAGGGAACAAATCCCGCGCCGTTTTCTTAGACTTGTCAAAAGCATCCGACTCAATTCCACATGTAAACATACAGCAGTCACGATCGGCTGCAAGCCAATCGTATGATACTCTAGATGATATACTGAACTCCGATTTATATTGTAGTTGGGGATAAAGTAGAATTACGTTGCATGTTGCATGTCCTTTATTAAGGACTCCCATTTGATTGCTACTCAAACCTAAAAGACAATATTCAGTGTTTAATTTCGTATCTTGAACTGGTTAAGTCATCGAAAAAAAAGTCCTTTTTGAAGGACTTTCACATGGGAGGTGCAGGAAGGACTCACTCGATTTCTTACATATTTATCCTTTTCCTTGGAACCATTTAAAAATGAACGTGTACAAAATTTCAAATTCGCAGCTTGTAGCGTTCAAAAGTTATCGAAAAATATTGTTGAACACGTGTCTTAAGGATTTTTTGTATGGAAGATACCAGAAGGAGTAAAAGGATTTCTCTGACTAGTGAACGGGAACTTCGTTTTCACTAAAAACTAATTTGTACAAAATTCCGAATTCATATCTAAACGATTACTTGAGTTATAGTGAGTTCCGTAAATTAATTGAAGACATTTTGACAGGATATTTGTATGGCAGCTACACGAAGGACTAATAGGATTTTCTTCATAATCATACATTTAGCTCCAACTATTCGAAAAATAGCACATACAAAATTTCAAAGACGTAGCTTAAACCCTTTTGAAGTTATCGACCAATATTCTTGAACACGTGTTTTAAGGACATTTTGTATGGCAGCTACCCGAAGGAGTAGGACGATTTTGCCCGTTAACAAACTTAGCCTTATAAATTCAAACAAACATCCAGATTCAAAATTTCAAGATCCTAGATGAAGGCGTTCTTGAGTTATCGCGTTCACGGACAGACGGACGGACGTCAAGCGGATTTGAGGTTATTGGCCACAAATAAACAAAAAATAATATATAACTTTTTTCGTCCGAGGCTTGGTTCTATGCGTTACAAACTTTTGGGCTGGATTAAACTTATAATACTCTATATGATTTCATCTAGAGTATAAAAATAATGTTTATTGCATCTGGAATTAGACCTATCATTACCTATTGTTTCTCAGCATGGCTCTGCCTTTCTATTTCAGTGGCAGAACAGATTGAAATATTTGAGGGGAAGGTGCTACGTAAATGCGTTTCAAAGTATCGACGTCCCAACAAGAAGTTTTATCATAATAGTACTTTGTATTCCGAGACTGGAATGATTCCGATCCTACATTATATGTTACAAACCAGTAAAAATCGAATTGAGAAGTGGCGATCACATCCTCTTACAGCGATACGCGACTTGTTTGCAGAGCCTCCTTGGCCAGATGATCGGTACTACTTATGTCCGTTTAGAATTTTATCGGAACACGAGCTATCACCTCCCGATTGTCCGTCGTTTACCGAACCCAGCTTTTATATTACGACAGATGAGGGAACTTACAGAGGTTAATTCCATATATACATATTTTTTGAGAGGGGTTTTCCGGTATTATGTAATTATTAAAGATACAATCATCCATAAACAAGCGTTCTCGGTTGTCATATTTAATTTATTCATATTTTACTATTGTATTTTTGGACTCCGAGCTTTGCCACCGATCTGCCACTTATCATTTTAATATAACTACATTTTAAGTTTATTTAATTTCATTCATTATTCTTCCTTTTTTCTTCTTATTATTATTGTTAAAATTTTTTTTTTTTTTTTATTATTAGTTTCTTAGTTAAGTTAATTTTAATTTAGTTTAAGATATTTTATTAATTTAAGTTTAAGCATTTTCAAGCTGATTAAGCCATGTGAGCAGATGGCTATTACATTTAGAATTATTGTTTTTAATTGTCTTCATTAATTGACTACGGTCGAATTTTTAATGTTATATTTGTTGTTTGACTTTTTTAGACTCGTTGTCAGACATTTTCTATATTTCGTTGTAAATTTCATTTGTTTTTAAAGTCTCAATAAATTTTATTTGTATTTATTTTATTTTAGCACCTTTTGGGTTAACTAGATCACCGGCTAGAAGATAGATCCCAATATTTTATAATTAACAATACATAGAGCAATAGAGCAACTTTCCATTACGATGTACTTTGGTGACACTTTCCTATTCTTCGCGGATGCTTCATAAGTAGCATGTATAGTATATAACATGTATAATGTACTACCTCATAGTTTGGAAAGACTTCTTATCAAAGATGTGCAATTCATAAAGATCACCGGTCTGTAAAGATTTGCATTTCTATCTTCCAATCTTTAATCTTGAATCTTAAATCTTCAATCTTTAATTTGCAATCATTAATCTATAATCTTTAATCTTTTAATATTCAACCTTTAATGTTTAATTTTTAACCTTTAATCTTTAATCTTGAATCTTTAATCTATAATCTTTAATTTTTAATATTTAACCTTTAATGTTTAATCTTTAACCTTTAATCTTGAATCTTGAATCTTTAATCTGCAATCTTTAATATTTAATATTTAACCTTTAATGTTTAATCTTTAACCTTTAATCTTGAATCTTCAATCTTTAATTTTCAATCTTTAATCTATAATCTTTAATCTTTAATATTTAACCTTGAATGTTTAATCTTTAACCTTTAATCTTCAATCTTTAATTTTCAATCTTTAATTTTCAATCTTTAATCTATAATCTTTAATCTTTAATATTTAACCTTGAATGTTTAATCTTTAACCTTTAATCTTCAATCTTTAATTTTCAATCTTTAATTTTCAATCCTTAATCTATAATCTTTAATCTTTAATATTTAACCTTGAATGTTTAATCTTTAACCTTTAATCTTCAATCTTGAATCTTGAATCTTTAATTTTCAATCTTTAATGTATAATCTTTAATCTTTAATATTCAACCTTTAATGTTTAATCTTTAACCTTTAATCTTTAATCTTCAGTCTTTAATTTTCAATCTTTAATCTATAATCTTTAATATTTAACATTTAATGTTTAATCTTTAACCTTTAATTTTTAATCTTTAATCTTGAATCTTCAATCCTTAATTTTCAATATTTAATCTATAATATTTAATAACCTTTAATCTTTAATCTCTAATCTTGAATCTAAATCCACCATTCTCTACCCTCTATCTTCTATCCCCTATCCTTCATTCTCCATCATCCGTCCTCCATCCTCCATCTTCCATTTTTCATCTTCTATCCTCCATCATCACCTCAAAGATCCGCGATTTGTAAAGATCTGCTTCTGTCCGCGAACTTTAAAGATCCACGAGCCGTGATGATCCGCGAACCGCGAAGATCCACGAGCCGTGATGATCCGCGAACCGCGAAGATCCACGAGCCGTGATGATCCGCGAACCGCAAAGATCCGTAAAGATCTGTTGAACCGCCGAGATCCGTGAAGAAGATCTGGCTTAGTTGGATCTTCTGCTTGAGCCGGCTCAGATCTGAGTTACCCATCTCTAGCTCACTATATCGAGAGCCTGCTACATTTAGCTTTTTCTAACCTTTTTCTAGATGTTTATTTTTGATTTTGCTGTTTCGCTACATTCGTTTGATCTGTGCTCACTGATAGCCGTTAAGACGATGTTAGTGGCTGACACAAAATTCACAAAAATTTATTGTTTGCATGGACCAAGCTTATTTATTTCGGATCGGAGCACAACCATTTACTAGATGAAAATTGCATCACAGAAAGTCGAGTTGCGAGCCTCCACAACTTGTAGAAAAACAGTGATAGCGAAATAAGCAAGAATTGGCTGTTTGGGCTATGATTCATATGAGACAAAGGAAATAAAGGACACGTACTCGATACACTTCCCGGGAAAAGGTTACCAAGGACGATATTGTTCTGACGTGTTTAAATATTATCAGGAATAAGACGTGGAACGCAGGCGTGTACTGGGCAAGCACACTGGATGATAACGTCGACAAAAAAACCATCCAGGTCAGGCTTATTGCAATAATCATTTTATCGAATTAATCAGCCAGACAATTGGATAAAGCCGCAAATCAATTCATCAACTTTTTCGGAAAATCGAGACGGCGATAACGCAACTGATATATTGCGAAGTGCTGTACCCGAATCGAATCGGTCTCGAGATTCGTCCGCCGAAAGTTCCACAGAATTCGATTAAAAGCATTACATAAAAAAAAAACCCGAACCAAAACAAAAATAAATCATGACCACTCACCTCCACCCAGCAAACTGTTAATATTCGGCATGCTCTGGAACCCGAACGGCATGAGGCTAGTTGTAGGCGGCCGATGATGGGGATGGGGATGAGGATGATGATGTCCTGCACCTGTTAGCGCAGAGTGTCCGTTGGCCGGACCGAATCCGCCATCGAAGGGTCCCCACATCCCGAACGGATCGGGCATCAGCGAGCCCATCATATTGTTCATTTGGCGCATCGATCGCATGTGATGCCTGCAAAAGGACCGCAGCGTGGACGAAATGAAAAAACAAAAACATGAAAATGCATTGCAATCGCAAAAGAAGCTACCCCGTGAATTATCGATTTTTCACCAGTTGAGGTGCGTAAACAACTTTCGCAAAAAAACGACACACACGGATCGCGAAACTTCTAGAGCCTATCTGTTGTTCTACTTACCCGAAAATCGGGTCTTCCTCGAAGTCACCCATCAGCGAACCGAAAAGAGACATTTTCGTTCGGTTTTAGTTTTTCTTGGCGATGGAATTTCTCGTTGAAAACAAAAAAGTTTTTTTTCTCGTGTGTTGGACACTTCACTTCACTTTGCTTTCGGAGGTGTTCGTCTTGTCGAAAAAGTTTTTTCCTATGCGACGTGAAGTTGGCAATCGGTGCGATGCGTTTTTCTAGTAGAATGGCTACGTTCGGTAGGTGTCGGTCTTTTCCGATGGGGTTCTAGAAAAAATTAAATTTCCGGGCAACGGATGCGCTAAATGCCGTTTTTCGGTCAGTCAAGCTTGATGACTGTATGAAGATAAATCGAATTTTTAGCATGAAGGTCGTATAGCAGAATTAGAAGAATCAAGCAAATAAAAAAGTTAGCAATTTTGTCTGTCATGTTTCTGCATTGACTCGATCTTTTTGCTAGGCCAAAAATGGTGTACTTATGCGTTCGACCGTGAACGACCAACACGAGTCAAACAAGATAGATATGACGAACTTAGGCGATTTGCAAAAAAGATCTGCAGGCGAAAGCAAAGGAAGAACTATAATGACAAGATAGAAAAAATGAACGACAATATGAGACAAAATAAAACCCGGGACGCATACGCAATAGTAAAAGACCTAAAAAGGGGGTATAAGCCCAAAACTATTCTGTGCAAAGACGTAGATGGCAACATCATCAGCGACACACAAGAAATTAAAAGGAAATGGGCTTCCTACTTCGAACATCTTCTCAATCCCACTCCATCAGCACCGATTACGACCGATAACATCTCAATTGAGGTTTCAACTGACGAAGAAGAACCATCGTCGACACTATCCACACTAGACGACATCTAAGCAGCCCTATGTGCCCAGAAACTAAGCAAAGCGCCGAGAATTGACGAAATACCAGTTGAACTTCTGATGCTATTATGACACTGGCTATTTTCTCGCTAGAAAAAAGTACAATAATAGCCAATCGTGCGACAAGGCGAACAACATTAAAAGAAAGAGATACCGCTCTTTCCGACGCTAGTGGCATCTACTAAACGAAATTAACAACTGGTTTGTTAAGAAAAACATCGGTTCTGGCGCGTTTCATAACATACCATGGCTCTTTTCGTAATTTATACGTACTGAACTGTCAAAAACAAGTCTGTAGTGGCTGGAAAATCTACCCGCCAGTGGATTTTTCTTGGATTAATGCTGTTATGACACTGGCTATTTTTGCGGCTTTAAAGCGGCTAGAAAATCCAAATGGAGAGGGATAGAGACTTTTACATACAATTTTGACATTGGTGTGAGAGCAGTGTTTCGCAACATTCTAGTAGTTCAGCCAAGAAAAATCCACTGACAGCTAGATTTTCCACCCGCTACAGACTTGTTTTTGACAGTTCAGTACGTATAAATTATGGATAGTGCCATGTTATGTCATGAAACGCGCCAGAACCGGTATTTTTCTTAACAAACCAGTTGTTAATTTCGTTTACTAGATGCCGCTAGCGTCGGAAAGAGCGGTATCTCTGTCTTTTTATTGTTGTTCGCCTTGTCGCACGATTGGCTATTATTGTACTTTTTTCTAGCGAGAAAATAGCCATTGTCATAACAGCATTATGCTGAGCCGAGCTGTGCCAACTGAACCAAGTCGATTAAGTGCACATATTCTTTACAGCAGTTTTAAAACATTCATTTTTGTTCGTGATACTTTAACTGGAAAACGAAACTTTTTTCCTCGATATTCTGGAAGCCTGTTTTGTCATCTTTCATACAACGGAAAATTTTATTGTCTAGCTTTAGAACTTTCGAAGCCATTCATCTTTAATCTAAACCATTTTCGTAATTGAGCAATCCCTTTATGCTTTATTATTTTAATAATACAGTATTGTTCACGTTTCATGACTAGTAGGCACGAAAAAAGCAAAAAAATTTTCAGTCCGTCTGTCCGCCGTACGCCGACCGGTGTACACAAAATTGTTTGAAGGCTCGAAGCACCCAAACCCTTTCAGCTATTTAGTTGAATTTTTTTTCGTAGATAGACTGGGTAGGCCCCTTGAAGTGACCATATTGTGAGGGTTGGGGGTGTTAGGGGTGCGGTGGGGGAAGCGTTAGACGAAAAATTTTGGTTTCTAGATCTCAGCAACCGCTTATGCTAGGAGGCTGAAACTTGAAAATTACATAGAGCTTCGATAGTGGACCCATTTGCAAAAAAATTGCCGATAAGGGTGAGGGGTGAAGGAGTGGGGGAAAAAAATGCATACGAGACGCTCGAAAGCCGAGATTGACACATTCTAAAATCCATATCTCCTAAACTGTTAATGTCACGAAATTAAAACTTAATGAACTTCTGTAGGTATACTAGGAGAATAGATCGGAAACAAATTTTTGAGTGGGGGAAGTGGCGTACGGGAGTGGGGGGTGAAAAACTTTAGATTACGATATCTCTCGAACCAATTGCACCAGAAAAATAAAATTCGGTTTCTGTATACAGGTTGACCAATAAAGTTTGCTGAAAGTAAAATTTTTTAAGGGGGTGATGGAGCATGGAAGTGAAGTGAATAAGAATTTTTAAAAAAAAACACGTCTCATATCTCAAGAACAGTGTAAGATAGATGCTTAGAATTTTTAACAGAAGTAGGCCTAATACACCTCTATCTGGAAAAAAGTGAGTGAGTGAGTGTGGGGGAGGGTGAATAAGAAAAAGTTTCGATTTTTATATCTCGAGAACCGATAATGATATAAAACTGAAACTTGGTCTTTGGATAGACATGTAGTAGTAGCATGTTGGAAAAATATAATTTTTTATAGGGGTAGTATGGTACGGGGTGGGGGGGTGTTTTTCCTATCTATAGAACGGCTTATGCTACAAAGTTGAAACTCGGTACGTATATGTAAATCAACCAGAAAATTAGTTTAAATAAAACAAAATTTCAAATATCCATTGGCGTTTGGAAGGGGGGCAAAAAAAATGATCGGTGCAAATGGAATGCATATATTTTCACGATTTTCGTCATATCTAGTAGGTCTTCCCAAATATTCAATTAATTTTTATTCTACAGCTTCTTCATATAATTACCTAGAAAGTGTTTTCAGAATTTTTTGAAATTCGACCCCTAAGAGGGTGTAAAGGGGTTATATACTTTTTCACGAATTCTGCCGTATCCCCCAGGTCTGATCGATATCGAATATGTTTTCACTGTCATGGGCTTGCGTAATAATCGCCTAAGATTTGTTTTTAAATTTTTTTCTTTTTCAGCCCCTAAGAGGGTATAAAAGGGTTGAACACGTTTCGTCATATCTTTTAGAAGTGAACAGAAATTGAATTGGTTTTTACTTTCTCCTGCTGTCTTCATATTTATTTATTAACTCCTTTCAGGATATTCAACCCCCAAGTGGGTGTAAGGAGGTTGCATATGTTTTCACAGATTCTTACATATTGCTTAGATCTGATGATATATTGAATTCATTTTTACTTCCTAAGGTTTCCGATATAAGCGCCAAAAAGTCAATTTCAGTATTTTTAGATATTCAATCCTAAGGAGTGTAAGCGGTTGTATACTTTTCAAAGCTTCGACATATTTCTTAGGTTTGATAAAATATTAGATCGCTTTTCACTTCCACAGACTTTTTATATAGAGTAAAGTACCCGAATGTGGTATATGGTCGCAATGTGGAATACCCCCCTAACTTCGAATTGCTTCCGTAATTTCATATTGAAATCATCTTTTCTTGTACACATTTAGAGAATTTATACTCATACATGGGGGATTCTTCATCTGTTTTATTCAAATGTCATATAAGTGAAAAGTAGTTGAAACTGTTTGCCAGTTTTGCGAAAAGACATGGTTAAATGAATTAAATCCTTTACTATGGATTGAATGTCTTTCGTGCGATACTTGGGCTCATAAAAGTGCGCTATTGAAAAAAATAATGAAGCATTTCTGTGTCCAAAATGCGACGATCCTTTCTTTTCGGAGTAATTTTACACTATTCCACATTAAGACCATAAAATGTATTTTGCAAGATATGCACTTTTTGGAAATTTTTATTTTTTTATAAATTATTGTATCTCAAAACAACATTATCTTTTTTATTATTGAATGGTACTAAGATACCCTCTCGATTTGTATATTGTTCGCAGTTCTTAATGCTAAATTATAGTCTAGAGATAAAAAAGTGAAAATGGTATTCCACATTCGGATACTTTACTCTAATCGCCTACAAGCCCATTTCTCAATTTTTTGATATTCAACCCCCAAGGGGTTGCATATGTTTTCACAATTTTTGCCATCCCTTAGTTCTGATGAGATATAAAATTGGTTATGACGGCATTTGATGTAATGACCAAAAAACCAATTTCACGATTTTTCGAATTTCGGTTTGCTTACGTTTTCACAAATTTTTCAAAATTCCTCGTGTCTCATGAGATATCAAGTTGCTTCTTATGAAATCGTTTAAAAACCTGTTTCACAATTTTTTCGAAATTCAAATCCCAAGTGGAAGTAATGGGTTTGTATACCTTTTAACAATTCGTCATATCTCTTAAGTCCGATAAGGCAGCAAATTCGTTTTTACTTCTATGAGCTTTTAGTGTACATAATATAACGAAATTCGAATAGTCTACACGGGCTTTTTTAATGTTTAATCGGCTAAAAATCTCTTTTTTAAATATTTTTATTTTAAGAACAAAAATTAACTTTCCAAGAAACGTCATAATTGAAACAACTGATGATAGACTCCGACTTTGACCGCTCCCGAACTTTGACCCGAAAAATAATAAAGTTTCACCCAGACCATTGGCAGATTTTTTTTAATAAAGTGGAACTAAGAAGAAAAGGCATATCCAGCAAAACGTTCCATACCCGTACAATTATTATATTTTATCCTTCCGGTCCTGCTACTAAGATCACTGGAGTTTCAGATTTCACGTCTCTGGCAGAAACGTTCTTTCGACATTGAAAGGATATAATCAATGAAAAGTGCAAACAGATGCCCACCTCCTCAAAGAAAATCATTGGGAGGGTATACGAGCCTTCAGTAGACTTCACTTTTCTTATCTTTCTTTTTGTAAATTATGTCGAGCTCAGTGTATTGCTCTGATGTTAAGTTATAGAATTTTTTATAGGCAGCCTTCGACTTATAATTTTATAATATTCTGATGATGTTGGATAAAAGAATCATTGCAGGGTAGTAATTTTAACACATTTTAAACAAAAAATTAATTACCAACTAGAAGTAATGGTCTTAGTTAAATGGGGATAAGTTCTAAAGTAGTTAAAATAGTGCGAAAAACCTATCTTATGTCGTGGCTTAGGTAGGAAGGGCATATAAGTAGAGCGGTAAGCCTCAAAGCGCTATGACAAGTAACGAAGCCGTGCAAAAATAACGCTTCTGCGTGTCCTTTAACAAGGGAAATATATCTCAAATTTCTAATCCCAACATAGGTTGGTTTACGTGGTGGCCCGCCAGTCGATACAGAGCCCAATTAGCACAGAAAGCGCCGGTTTGATCCCACAACTCGCTTAACTTGATCGTAGAGAAGTAGATACAAGGTTTCACAGAGACCTGGGGCTGGAATGGATTATCATATCCATCCGGAGCTGTTTAAAAAGATTTATTTATTTATTTACAGATGGGCTGGCTTGAAAATCGAGCTCATTCCATATTTCGGCCAGGCTCAGGGGGCATATGGCACGTCGATTTGACAATTCATTACAGTTTTTTTTTTTTTAATGACTTCAAGTTAATAGATGGAAATTAATTATTGATTGAACATAACTTAATAGCATAAGAAGGATAATCAACGTGAAAATAATTACATTAAAAGTAGAATAATATAAGGTAAATAGTGCAAATATGGAGGCTAAGATAGTGAAAAGCTTAATTTAGCTTAGTCTAACTTAAAACTAGAAATAAAATTGATTCGTAATAGGAAGTAATAGTAGTAGAGTGTAAATCAAAAGTAATAATCAAAAATAAAACAAAATAAAGCAAACAGTAAGAATAATCCAAGAGTAAAAATAAAATAAAAATGAAAATTCGGAATAAAATTGTATAAGGCGAAAAGAAGTAAAATTCAATGATAAGGCTTTTCTAATAACGCAATAATAAAGTAATTAAAATCTTAATAGTAAGTAAGGTAGCAAGGTGGTTGGGATGGTTATATTCGGTGTAGGAGATGAAGATGATTTAGGAGTTGAAGGAGGGGGTCGGGGTCGGAGGTGGAGAGAAGGGAGCTTAAAGGAGGGATGGAGTGGTTGAAGTACTGCATCGTTGCCGGCCGAGAGGAGCTCTTTGACAATGCGTAGTATGGGTTCTACGGGGTTGGATTTCACTATCACCGCCACAGCGGCCTTGGAGTCGGTGAAAATTACCGTGGGTGTTGCAGCCATCCAGGCCGCTTCAGCAGCTTTCCATATAGCGAAAGCCTCGGCCTCAAATACACTGGAATCTGGGTGCAGTTTGAAATTCTGTTGACTTGATGGTACATTGGAGTTTGGCTGCAGCATGACCACGGCTGCCGAGGTCTGCTCGGTGGTTTTTGATCCATCAGTGTATATCCTGACGTGTCCCGGAAAGTCCTTTAGGTGTGATCTGTGTAGGTTCTGGTATAACGATGCAGGTGTATGGGATTTATTGGGGTACTTGGAGTGAGGAGGAAGGGAGAGAGGAGGACGGGAGGGTGGAGGGGTGGGTAGTGGGTTTGGGATGGGCAGGGGGATATTGGGGCAGAGCTTTTAAAAAGATAATCAGTTCTCCAATCTTATTTTTCGAGATCTCATCAAGGTTATCAAAAAACGTTTGCCTAATGCACGAAGCCTGGCTCAAGCTAGGGCCGGACGCTCGCAAAGAAAGTGGATAACAGTTTCCCTCTCATTTGCATCCCCACAACTGCGGCAATTGACGTTAAAGGGAATACCCAGTTTGGTCGCGTGGTCGCCGATTGGCCAGTGACCAGTGCTGACCGCCGTGACTCTGGAGACGTCAACACGGCTCCTGCACAAGAGTTCGCGTGTTCTGCTCCGGCAGTAGGGTGGCCATATCTTCCTAGATATGACGCAGTTGGTCAGTCCTTTCCATCTCGAATATGCGTTTGTAAGAAAGTGGGAGGATATTTAGCTTAACAGTCCCTAGTGGGACCAGAACTGATTCCACGAGAGAGCCCTGAAGAGCAGAACGTTGCCTAGCTAATTCGTCTGCTCGCTCGTTACCCTCTGTGGCTGTGGCCTGAAATCCAAAGCAGAGTTACTTTGAACTGACTTCCTAAGTAGGCTAGCTCCTCTCGGCACTGCTCGACCAGTTTAGAGGAGGTGGTAGCCGAATCTAAGGCCTTGGTTGCGGCTTGGCTGTCAATGAGGATTACAACTCCGACCCCAAAGTCGCAGCTAGCCCGGTCGACAGAAAGAGCGTCGCTTTCGCTAGAATTACCGGCGGAATCCTAGCACCTTACATTTCCTTCGATTATTTTGATCTTTTGAAGTCAAAACAATCACTCCTGGGCCTAGAGCCACAACACGAAAGTTTAAGGTGATAAAATCAAATTTAATATTAGTCGGTCCTATTTTTAAATGATAAACGTAAACTAAAATGTTTCCTCTGGAATGTTATAAAAAAAGCTAAAAAACAATGAACAAAATTAAAAACGATCTCAGAGAATGTAGATTTTGTGAAAACGGGAATTCGGCTCGCATAAAATATAACACGAGGAATTTAAATAAAATCGTCTGTTAAATTCGCGCCACATTCAAACCCAACAACCATTCGAATCACGCAACACAAAAAAAATCCTCACTGCACACTTCAAAATTTCCCACCTACCTCGTTGCCATCTTCACCATTAACTAAATTTCCCCAAACAAAGAGAGAGGCATGGGCATTGCTGAATTCGCGACAATTTTTTCGATTTCTTAAAGAAAAACAGTTAATAAACGTGCTAGGCCGGTTCGAAATTGCACAATAAATAGCGCGCGATCGTGTTGCGAAAAAAGTTCGGGCGTTCCGTGTTCGTGCTGGCTCCCAAGTTCCGAGAACGTCGTGATGAATCAACAGGTTGTCATCAAGTTCCACTACTACCGATCGCCGATCATTTCCTAATCGAAACGAAACGTCGCGAAATTGTTCAATCGAAGGCCGTTCGCCCAAGCGAAAATAACCGCCGGCTACGAAAATAAACCGTACGATTGCTGCCTGGTTATTTTTTTTCTTGGCTGCGCTTCGTATAAATGTTGCGGCCGAGTCTGCAAGCGATATTAGCGGTGACTCGAACCGAAACGGACCACGTATTCACATGCTGGCTGGCATTCTTTGCAGACGAGAAGCTCGGCTACATATGGGCGCGTGTCTAACATTGGAGCGCGACGAAATCGAGGCGCGCAGACGCAGCGACGAGATCGACAAGCAGCTCGAAACACTGGCCAAGGAGAGACCGCGAATTTTGAAAATTCTTTTGCTTGGCGCCGGCGAGAGTGGTAAGAGTGTGACCGGGGGGAGTAATGCTCGTCCGTTTTCTATAGGAAATTTTCTTCCAGGTAAAAGTACGCTGGTCAAGCAGATGAAAATCATTCACTCCGAAGGCTTCACACACGGCGAACTGGGCGCCTTTCGACCAACCGTTCTCGACAACCTTCTGTCTTCGATGAAATATGTCCTGACCGGCATGGGACTGCTACGAATCAGTCTGGAGCATCCGTCGAATAAAATCTATGCAGAAGTTGTGCTGGCGAGTCCGAGCTGCTTCGACATGGAATTCAAGGTAGTCGATAAGGTTCGGATCGCGTTGAAGGTCCTGTGGAAGGATCGTGGCGTCCGGTTGGCTGTGGCCAGAGGATACGACTACGAGCTAAATGATTCAGCTTTGTAGTAAGGACTCGGATTTATTTTATTTTTATTTTGGATTTAATAACAAAATCGGGTTTTCAGTCTGTTCGAGAACATGGACAGGATTTGCGACGATAAGTACACACCGTCGCCGACTGATGTTTTGAGGGCACGAGTTCGTACGAATGGAATCATCGAGACGAACTTTCGCGTTAATGATGCAATAATTAGGTAAGTGCAATATTTTTGATTTAAAGTTTCTTTTTGGCCTCTGTTGAGGAACGTTATGTGTAACAGATTGTCAAATCTTCAGGGGGGGAGGGGGGGGTTGTATTTGAACCATTGCGTATACTAAACACAAAAAAAGAAATAACGATATCTTTGAAAACATGTCCCTGGGAAACTTAATCAGCCTGTCATGCTCTATCGCCCGCAATTCCTCGATGTTATCAATGAAGTGACTACCCCACCACTTCATGTGTGTCCTCCCGACCTATTGATTTAATGTGAGTAAATTCTTTCACAGTGTGCAGATCGTGGCAATCGATCTGAAAGCAGTCTTTCCTTACTCTACGTTAGAATTTCCCTAGCCTCGAGGGTACATAGCTCTGGAAGTCCTGTAGCTTTCCCACCTGCGGTTCACGACATTCGTAGCACATTCCCTGAAGTGCGTTTTGATGCCCTCAATCCAATCCTTCCGACCAATACCAATCCTGATCTCCGGTATGTTCCGGACTTCTCAACTGCGCTTTATTTGGTAGGATTTAAGAGCTGTCTGACTGTCAATGTAGACTGAGATATTCTGACGGCATATCTTGCCCATTAAGAAGCACCGCTGGAAATACACTGCAGGCATCCGGCACCTTGAACGACTCTACATCGTGGAAGGGAGTGAACATGGCGTTTCGTCTTAATTAGTCTCCATTCATGTTTTCCCAAACATCACTCCTAGCGTAGACGATTTACTATTTTCCCCTACAGATTCACAGAAACTTTACCACGAGAGTACCTTTTAAACTTCCGAATCTTATACAAACAGAAGGAAGATAAATAATTTCAAAATTGAGTCGATAATTCAGGCAATAACAACGGCAAAAACAGCAGCAACCTCAACAAAGGTAAGAAGATCCAGAAATACCACATGGATAACACACGATATTTTATCACAAATGAGAAAAAAAAGGAAAATGTACGGAAAACTGATACAAGATCTGACAAACCAAAACTGTATCATTCAATACAGAACAGTTAGGAACGAAACAACGAAATTTGTAAAATTAGCGAAGAGGAAATATTACAATGCGCGATTCGGAAAAACAGACGGGAATCTCCGCAAGTTATGGAATACAATTAGGGATGCTTGTAGCATGGACGGTAGTGCTTCTAACAAAACTGGAATAAATACATTAGACACGCCAACAGGACCAATTAAAAATCGCTATTAAAGATTGATTGGAAATGCCTAAAACGAACACTTTAGTACGATTGGCACAACTCTTACGGATAACCTTAAAACGCACAGGAACGCGGCGAATTTTCAAAGGATCTGCTGCCCTATGGTACCGAATGGAATGTTTCTCCTTCCAACAGATCCTATTGAACTAGAAAATATTATAGCGGAACTTAAATCCAACATAGCCCCCGGTATCACAACAAATGATCTGAAAACGCTAAAGACAATCATCTCAGCTCCCCTTAGTAGTGTTATAAATAACCATTTGAACAGAGGAACACTTCCAAATCCTGGTTTTGATATTCACCAATACGGATTTCAAGAAGGAGGAAATACGACGTCAGCCTTGGTAGATGCTATGTAATTTATAAATGGAGGTCTCGACGAAGGTTTCTAAATTTTATCGCTGCGATATTTGTAGTCTTAAAAAAAGCCTTCGACACAGTAAACCACATAATTTTACTTGAAGCATTGTCGGAAATTGGAATTCGAGGAAAGGCTAATGACCTATTAAAAAACTTTTTAGCTGGACGACAGTATATTACCAAAAATCACGACAAACTAAGTTTACCTAAAACAGTGAATATAGGTGTCCCACAAGGCTCAATTCTGGGACCCACATTATATCTGCTGTATATACACAACCTTCAGTTCACAGGACTTAAAGCTAAATATATTACTTTTGCTGATGACACTTTGCTTCTATACAAAGGCAAAAACCCAGAGCAACTGGAGTTGTTGATCAACGCCGACCTCAAACTTTTGAAGAACTGGCTCTTGGGCAATATGCTAAAATTAAATACTTCGAAAACAAACTATATGCTCTTCAGACAAACTAACAAATTGAACATTGATTTGAAGCTGGAAATCGAAGGGAAACAGCTTGCGAGAGCTCACGAAACAAAATATTTAGGGTTGATAATTGATGACAAACTGACTTGGACTCCTCACATAACCAAATTGAGAAATAAAATTGCCCCGATTATTGGAGTATTAAAAAGAAACGAATACCTACAGGTCCCAATAAAGAATTTGCTACATAATGCTTTTATCCTATCCAACATAAGTTATGGTTTTTTTATATGGAGCCAAATCTCGAAAAGAAACTTGTACAAAATTGCGAGACTTATGAATAAGGGCATTAAAGCCATACATAATTTACCTCATTTAACACCATCGGTAAACTAAGTATACATCAGCACATAAGCCTTGAACGAATAAAACTAATTTATAATATCAAGTACAAGAAAATTAAATCCTTCATCAAATTGGTCCACAATCAAGAGTTATACAACTATAGCACAAGAAGTGCGAATGCTATTAGACAGCAACATTTGCCTAGGACAGACCGACTCAGAAAGGATTCGGTCTTTGAAGCAATACGAGAATTTAACGCCTTACCCACAAATATACAAATGGCAAAGAATATGTTTCAATTTAAACACCTTGCGAAGAGGCATATTCCACTTTGAAACTAGGAACGGTTTTATAGAATTATTACAATTGGGCCGACCTGGAGGTAGATGAATAAGAATATCGAAGACTTGGGAGAATGGTTGTGGCTTGTGTTGTTGTTGAATGCATTGCGTATTTTCGTTTTCAATTAGTAAATTTTCTTTTTTTTCCTCATTCTTCACTACTATTATTGTTTGTATTCATTGGTAATTTTCTATTTTTTTTATTTTTTCTTTATTTCGTTAATGCTTGGTTTCTTACGAACCGGTAATGAATAATTTTTTTTTAACTTATTTTCTTCGATGTTTCTGAGTAACGAAACTGGTAAAACATTAAACTATTTCTTTTGCTTTAAATGATATATCACGGTACTACCCCTTATACCAGGGCTTTTGGGTTAAGGTTAAAACTTATTATACATTGAGCCCAATGTCGGCGCACATGCATGAGTGCGTCGTCACGGTTCCAGTTCATTGAGCTAAGAAAGTGTACCCAAATGGGGACTTCTGTTCCAACTTGTTGGGTTGAGAAGGAATTGTCCATTTTGCATGAAGGGATATTTAATGGTCCTAAGGTTAGCCTTGTACCTGTTCCTGTTGTCTTTATTCCCGTCACGTTTCGCCTTATTAAACAGCTTCCCAAAAGATTCTCTCGATTGCCTTAGCTCGCCATTTTATCAGAGTAGGATGACTTTCTTTTAGGACCTGGGAAGCGGTCAGAACTTCTCAAACGGCATTACCAAAATGTATTAGAAGCTCGCCGACACTTTCTTCAATCTCATTTCCTTTAGTGGCACTGCCACCTTTATGATTCTTTGAAACTACTCCTAGGATTCCTTGAAGGCTAACTTCTTCCTTTCTCGAAGTTAATTTCGGGGATTGGCACCTCTGTGATTCTAAGGAACCTCTCCCAGTCTGCCATCCTAGGATTCCGTAAAGGCTGCCTTCTTCATTGCTCGAAGGAAATCTACAAGAGGATCCAGCACTGATCCGAAAAGGACGGTCTATCTGAAACGTAGCATTTGAACGACTTTATTATTCATTTCCTCGTTTGTTTGCGTCACGGCTTGGGTTATCCCCCCACGTTCCGAAGAGTATCGGATCCGTCAACAGACCCGAGCGGGCGTTAAAAAAAAATTCTAGGTCTTCTTTGGAACGGGGCACCAGGTTATCCTCACAAATCAAGCTTTTCCTACCAAAGATCGGTGTTCAGCTTAAATGAGACTGTCCCTCGTTCTCGATGTAATGATTCTACAGCCCTCGTCACCTAGAGGATCGGAACGTTCACGATTTTAAAAATATGTGAATTTCTCGCCTCCTTTTTTTTCAATGATTTTTGGTTGGCGCAAAGTCTGGACGCTTCTATGGTATGAGCTTTATCGTAAAAAAATTAATTGTTAAAAATCATGCTTCACTTTCGTCTCTGAAGGCAGTGCCTATTCTCTCCGGATTGAAAAAAAAACGGACCATGTAGTCCGAGTACTACATGATCCATTTTTTGCCGAGATAATAGGCCCCGCCTTCCGAGACGAGCATGCAAAAGGTTTCTCCGGACCAGGAAAAAAAGCCGGACCACGTAGTCCGGATCTTACTTATTTTACTAATCGAAAAATATTTTTGTTCTTAGTATGTATGATGTTGGCGGTCAACGTTCACAGCGTCGAAAATGGGTCTATTGTTTCGAAGACGTGCGAGCTGTTCTTTTCGTTGTTGCGCTAAGCGGCTATGACATGACACTACTCGAGGACAATACAGTCAATCGCTTGGAGGAAAGTTTAAATCTATTCGAACAAATTGTTAACAATCGTTGGTTCAAGGAAGCCTCGTTTGTTCTGTTCCTGAACAAACTCGATCTATTTCGCGAGAAAATTATGTGCTCGAAGCGTCATATACGATTGTTTTTCCCCGATTATAAAGGTAAGATTCGAGTTCGGAGCAGCCAACATTTTATAAAACTCTGTTTACTTTTTAGGACCCGATCGTAATATTGATCAAGCAGCACTTTTCATACAAAATAAATTCCTGAAACGCAATCACAATGATCGACGTGTCATTTGTCCGCACTTTACAACGGCCACCGATACAGCGAACGTACAAACAGTCTTCCAAGTTGTTATGGAAACGGTAATTAAGGAGAATCTTGGTAATGTTACACTTTTGTAATAAGATCCTAATTAGTTTTTAATGTTAATGTTAAGTTTAAGCTTGTGATTTTATTTTTATATCCAAATTTTTTTTATTTTTTTTTTATATATTTAATTATCTATAGATAAGCGTTTGGATTTTTTATGAAATAAAATATTCCCTTGCCTTTTTGGTGCATAAGCATTTTAACGGATTCCAGAACAAAAAAAAAAGATAATAAGAAAAAAAACCTTGCACAAAAACAATTTTTTTGCCTTCAGATCTCATATACAATTTTTGTTTGTAAACGTAAAATGTGATTGTACCCTTTTTTTTAAAAAAAAATATTTTATAGATTTTTTTATATTCATATCGAATAAATTGTATCGAAATTAAAATGATGTCATTTTTATAATGAAACATCTGGCGTCAAAACTTTTTTTAGACTGCAGTCGACAGTGTTATTATGAATTATCGTCCATAGCCAACGCGAAGTTAAGGGGATATTTGTGCAACAAGAACAGCTCGAAGATGACTATGTTTAGCTTAGCCTATTCGAAATTGTGCCACGTTTTGGCTACGCGGGCTTAGCCTGCGCACTTATGGATTAAACGCCTGCGAAAAATTAATCTATCGGAAAACTGATGGCAAAGAAAAAATAGGGAGACCAAACTGTCGGTGAAAAGGCGATATAGAAAAAAAACCTCTGATCGGACTCTATTAATAAAAAAAATGTTTGTTTGTTTTTAGGACTAATTTGTGATCTTATGGGCTACTTTTACCGCTCTTTTGAAGAACAAGTGATTGTAAAGTATTTGACAGAGTCTCAATGAACAAGTAGTTTGGGGGGTGGGAGGAGGTGTGACCAAGAAAGGGCAGTTGCCCCAATCTGCATTTTACCAATCTAAAAAATTGTTTTTTTAAAATTTGAAAAAGTATGACTTTGCTCAACTGTTTTTGTCATTCAGATTCACTGAAAATTAGTTTTTCGTCTCTACGCTGCAAGTTTTTTTTATCAGTAAAATTAACGCTCCCAGTTTCTTAACTTTCGAAGAGAATGAAGAAAGTTAGAGCCCGTCGTAGACGAAGCTAACTATGGGAGCAGGTCCTAAGCCGTAGCGTTGCCCCTTCCTGCAAGCTGTTGTATAGACGCCCCCTTGTCAATGAAACAATGGACCTTAACGCTTTTCCAATGGGTTTAAAGTTTTTAAAGCAGAAATTACTTCTTGTGCTTAGGAAGTGCGACTTAGTAATTTTTACTTTGTAGTACATACTTTAGTGCGATTTATCATCGGTTTCAGGACCGATCTCTTCAACTCCACCAATCGCTAATTGAATATCAGCCTCATCAGGATATTCAGCCATAGTGCTCACGTCTTCATCTATCCTGTCAAAATCATTCAATTCGACTTGGTTTTAAATCGGTAATATTATGGTTTACTGCCCATTGCGATAGAATTTGATCATATTCACTCTCGTTTTTTTTAGCAGAAATCCACTGCACGAGAGGAATGTGATCGTCTTCGGTGTATCATCATCAATAGCGCGACAGCCCAAATCGGGCCAGGGCCTGCAGGATACATTGTCTGAATTCATCTCGGTTCAGCACACGCGTCCTCCAATTTGTGCATCTAAGAAGCGATCTGCAATCTGCGTCAACTGTCCTCGTATCTTTTCCGCGGTTTGCGCACCGCTCGTTTGCCTGAGCTCTACCTTTCAGTGTGCGTTTGGGAATTCTTCCGTTGTCCATTCGCTCCACATGGCCTGCCCATTGTAGTTTACGAAATTTTATAAGAGTCGATGCGGCTGAGTCGTCATAGATGTTGTACCGGATACGCCATTCACTGCCTTCTTTTACTGGTCCCAAAATTCTTCGAAGAATTCGTCGTTCAAATGCGTCTATTGATTTTTCAAACGCTTGGGTGAGACTCCACGTTTCGCTTGCATATGGTAACACAGGTCATATATGTGCGAAGTTTGCTCTGCCTGTGAACTTTTTTCGATTTTAAGATCGGGAGGGCCGTGAAATACGTCTTATTTGCTAGTGTGATCCGTTGTTTTACTTCGTCCCGTTCGTTGCCGTCTATTACAAGGTGTGATCCCAAGTATGAGAAATAGTCCACATTTTCCAGATTGTAGTCCCCCATGGTCATATTTTGTCTGGTTAGCGCATTGGGTCATGAACTTGGTTTTATTGTTATTGACCTTTAACCCGACATCATTTATTTCATAGACAGTCTTCGGTGTAGCCTTCATCAAAACAGTTTCAAATTGGGAAACATATCTCCAGTCCGTATTTAACATGAGAATTGCTCTGTGACCGAAACTTTTAAATCAATATTTTCATCGAGGGCATTAATTAGCCTAATGAGTAATTGCCTTTGATAATGAAATTTTAAACATCAAATTTCACCTTGAAATTATAAAAATGTATGCATCATGTCTTATTCTTTAAGCATTATGAACATTCAGCTTGATCTATTGGTTGTAAAACCGCAGCCACATAAGGAGGAAGAAAAACCATTTTACCCCATCGTAATTCCCAGTAGAATTTTGCTTCTGTCTTTTTCCAGTTCTTCAGCCCAATTTTGAAGAATCTTTGTACAAATTGCTGTGATCATCCATGCTTTTTTTGGCTTATTTTTGAAGCATCCTGGAGATTTTGAATTTCCTGTTATAAGCTGTTGTTACTTTTCCGATCTTTCCATGTTTGTATATTCTTGATGGTGGTGGACGGTCTAAGTCCCGGTTAACTGCGACCTCAGAGGGACTATTGTGATTGTCCTCCCTTATTCATAACTCACTCAGGACAGTTATATCAATAAATTTTAATGTGCTATTGGGTGAGTTAGACATGAGTTCCAATAGTGTTAGGAAGTGAATGCATCGAAGTATCATATATGAGAGTAGATCTGTAGATTTGTAAAAGGCGGCGAACGGTTTGAAATTCCAAATCACCGCGGCCTCAGTGGGCCTATTGTGTTTCAGGATGAGTATATCAATAAATTTTAATATGCTCTTGAGAAAGTTAGACATGAGTTCCAATGGTGTTAGGAAGTAATGTTCAAGAAGTCTGAATTCTTCTCTGCACTTTCCTCTGCTTCGTCACATAATCTGCAAATATCGTCTGAAATTAGCCCAATCGTATGTAGGTGAATATATTCATGCCGAATGAAGGGTTTTGTCGGTCGTCCTTCTATAAAGGAGGCCTGTTTCGTCTCCATTAAAAATATTTTTATCAGGATATCGACTCCGTATACTCAAGAATAAAATGGGATTTAAATAGAGTACGTTGATTTAAAGGATTTAAAGCTATTGGTTATAGCCGAATTCAACTGTATTCGATTTTTCTTCACCTTTAGTGAAGTTGCACTAAAATGCGCCCAGTATTCTTATGTTCAACATTCGATTTTTCTTCACCCTTGGTGAGCGTTCACCTTACTGGCAACTGAGAGACATACACAAAAGATAAAAATAAACTCGAAATAATCCACACCCAGCTTCCAGAGCAGACAGCCGAGATACTAAGCTATAACCTAAAAAAAAAGTGTTCGGTGACAAGTATTTGGGAAGTCGTCTTTCTTCGTACCAATTAACCGGAAGAAACTCCAATGGATATCTACGACGTGAACGAGGATCTGATTAAAGCATTGTGCAAAGTCCAGAAAATTCGACTTCATTCAGAAGAATTCAACAAGATTCCCGAGAACCACAACAAAGTCAACTATGTCGAGCAACTTCTCGTTTCGTACCAGCAAATTCCCAAATTGGAACTGAAATTCGACCTTCGCGTGAGCAAGAATAACGACAAATCACTCCAATTTCGACAGGATGGCAACAAATTTTTCAGCTTAACTAATAAAGATTACTTTAAGGCATTAGAACTATACAATAAAAGTATTTGCTTTGCAGAATCAGACTCGGAACACTTGAGTATCGGCTACGCGAATCGGTCGGCTATTCTCTTCGAGTGGAAACGTTACGAGGAATGTTTGGTGAATATACGGCTGGCACGTGAAACAAACTATCCAGAACGATTGGTACATAAGTTAAATGATCGCGAAAAAAAGTGCCAAGAATTGATTGCGGAAAATCGACAACCGGTCGATGTGAAACCGTACGATTTTGTTTTAGCCGGCGATAAACATCCGAAAATTCCCACAATTGCCGATTGTCTAGACATGCGTTACACTAAAGATCTAGGACGCTACATCTATACCAAAAAGGATTTACATCCCGGTGATTTGGTTGCCGTAGAAGAACCTTTCTGCACTTCGTTGCTGCCCGCAATGCGATATATTCGTTGTGCCAACTGCACTAGAGAAAACTATCTGACCTTGATTCCATGTCCGGACTGTACGAGCGCAATGTTCTGCAGTACGAAATGCCTGGAAGAAGGTACCGAACTCTTTCATAAGTACGAGTGCCCAATTATTGATCTCCTATTTACGCTCTTCAATAAAATCCATTTGATTGCAATACGTGTAACGCTGGTTGCCCTTTCATTATTTGAAACGATCGACGAGTTGAAAACATTCTGTGAAGCTGAATGCAATCAAGATCAAAGCGCCTTCGATATTGATTACACGAACTTGGACAGACGTGAACACTATCGAGCCATTCACGGATTGGTTACAAATCAGGGAAAACGCTCAACTGCGGATTTATTTCAGCGTGGTGTAATTGCTGCTGTTATTAAGCGTTTTATAATTGGCCGAACACCGCTTAAGGATGTTCTATTCGACGATAGCAAAGTTAATTTGTTCAGCGACATCCTATTTCGGCATTTACAAACCGCACCGTCCAACATGCACGGTATTGCCTTAATCGAACAGAAGCACGAAACGAAAGACGACGAATCGTTCGCTTCCGGCGCCTACGCATTTGCTAGCCTCTTGAATCATTCGTGTGTTCCGAACACCGTTCGAATTAACAACGGTACAAAACTGCAGCTGTTTGTTGTTCGACCGATTCCAGCAAATGGTCTTCTATTCGACAATTACGGGTAAGACAAAAATCTTGATTTCACCGTACAATTATTGTATATATTGAAATAATCTTCGATTTCCAGCTATCATTATGCAACTCAGCCGAGAAACGTTCGAACGAAGAATCTCGAAACGCAATATCATTTTACATGCATGTGTGAGGCATGCGAAAAGGACTTTCCACTGTTTCACGAACTTCCTGCCCATCCAAAAGTGCCTGAAGCTGTCGCAGACCACGATATTTTTTCATTATTGGCATTCGATAGGCAATTCGCTAGCGAGAATTATCGACGTTATGGAGCTTTTCTGGAAAAATTCAAGTCATACTATCCGTCCGCCCAGATCAGTTCGACCGAGGAGAGTTTGAAAATGGCCTTGAATATTTTAGTCGATTCTGTGCCTTTGAAAGCAAAAGTTAAGAAATTATAACTCAACAACTATTTTGATTTTTTTTTTTTGTAAGCTATGAAACATTGTTTTAAATTTACATACACGAGTTTCATTGCTACTCTAATTGTCGATATCTTGAAAATTTGTGGCTGTGAAGATTTCGATCCACAAGACACCTCTGTCACCAGAACTCATTAACTCCTCATGAAATAATTCCAACCTTCCCATCCCGAAAACTGTCTGCTGTGCACGTTACTGTGTTAAAGACTGACCACTTGAGTCCAGTTCGGTATCCGTAAAAAAACAATGGACAAGCTTTGCTTACTCGGTATCAGGATCCATGTACCTAATTCCTCTGTTAAACCAACCAGCCATTGTAATTTTATTTTCGCATCCGATGTAACGAATACTTTCGAGGCAGCAAAGGTTTCTGGTAGTTTTTATTCGAAACACGTTTTCATTTTGGATTAGCCCGCATCGTCATTCACTGTAATATCGAGGCTTAATGCAGCAAGAACATTCCTCCAAAAGAGTTGGTGCCAGGCTTTCCCTGGTTTACGACTCGAATATCTCAAGTTGTCGACTCAATAGACATTTTCCTGGAACATCTATAGAAGTGTGGGTTCACTGTTTAGCATATTCACTAGCAGCTTCGACTATCCTGTTCTTTAGCCTACCGTTGTACTCTCAACAATCATCTTTGAAGATAATATCTTAACCAAAAACCATCTGTCCTTCCCAGTAGAAAGGGCTGTAGAAGGACCTAAAAATTACCAATTGACTAGAACATGGATTAATCAGTAGTAGTCTAAAGAATTATGTAATTGACGCTTGTAGCCTGAACAGTGATAAGTCCTGACTACTGCAAATGGCTCGAATTCGACATTTGTTTAGTTTATCCGGATGTCCCAACGGAGCGTTCAACCCAAATAGCTTCCACTGCATTCATGCTTTATATATGAAAATGGATTCATTGACATGCTGAACCAAAGATTCGAACGAATTTCTTTGAAATGCGAGCTGCTGTTGATGAAGAGCACCGTGCTCTTTACTGAATCGACCTTTCAGTGCTGTCGTCAAAAACCTGATCACTGAAAGATCCAATCGATAAATTATCAGAATCTGGATAAGCCAAGAGTGAGAAGTTGTCCAGTCATAGCCTTCGGCATAGTCGATGTGTAGACACTAAAAATTTATATTTTTTGTGTTAGTCGCTGTCACACTGCCACCGAGGCAATTATTACATCCAAATTAGCTAACTCTTCAGCAGCCTGCCTAGCGAGGATAGTAATGATCGCTTGAACTGCAACCTTGTATAAAGTCGACAAGCAAGTAATAAAATCTCATTCCTTTTTAAGTAACACCAGCAATAAGAAAAGGTGGTTATTCATCAAACCAAGCAACTATTGGGTCTGGGAAAAAGTTCGTGACGGTTATCCCAATAGATGGCGTCAATTGCAAATAACCTAAAAAACACAGGTCGCAGCGACACCGTATCGCTCAGTATGAAAAGGTGATAGTTCGAGTGTTACCGTGTGTATAAACATCGAAATTGGTGCAGTGGTTGAAAAGTTGTTTGCGTTTGAAAATGGAGAAAAGTAATGAAAAATTGCGCCATATTTTGCAATATTATTACGACAAAGGGAAGAACGCTGCGCAGGCTTGTGAAAAAATTTGTGCTGTGTACGGTGAATGTACTTTATCAAAATCTGCTGTGCGGAAAGGGTTCGCTCGTTTTAGTTCTGGTAATTTTGATGTGAGAGATAAGTCACGCTCTGGTTGTCCAATCACTGAAAAAGCTGATAAAATTCTTGAAAAAGTTCAGCAAGATAAGCATATCAGCAGTATCGATATTGCTATGGAGCTAGGCATTGACCACAAAACTGTTTTGAACCATTTACACAAAGCTGGCTACAAAAAGAAGCTCGATGTATGGGTCCCTCATGCGTTGAGCGCGAAAAACATAATAGACCGAATTAACATCTGCGATGCGCTGCTGAAACGCCATGAAATCGAGCCATATCTGAAACGTGTCATAACAGGTGATGAAAAATGGATCACGTACGACAATCGAAGTGTCGAAGATCGTGGATAAGGGATGGTGAGCCGTTACAAGCGTTCGCGAAGCCAGGGTTGACGCCGAAAAAGGTGATGCTATGTGTATGGTGGAACTGGAAGGGAATCGTTCACCATGAGCTACTTCCAACTGGTCAGACGATTGATTCTCAAGTCTACTGTGAACAACTAGAGAGATTACGCCTGGCAATTGAAAGAAAACGGCCCGAATTATATCGAAATAAATCCACCGTATAGTCCAGACATAGCACCCTCTGATTATTACTTGTTCCGATCTCTGCAGAATTCTCTGAATGGAATGAAGCTGCTTTCAAAAGAAGCCTGTGAAAACCACTTGATTCAGTTTTTCAACCAGAAACCACAGAAGTTCTTCTTCGATGGCATCATGGCTCTACCCGAAAAATGGCGAAACATTCTCGATAAAAATGGAGCATATTTGGTTTAAATAAATTCATTTTCACACTATAAGAAAACCAGTTGAATCTTACTAAAAAAAACGCCACGAACTTTTTCCCAGACCGAATATTTACTCTATCAAATTAGCCAATCTGACGAGTACATTTCAATGTCTAGGATTTTCACCAGTTTTTCAGGTAGCAGTATTCAAATACTGTGCAGGTCACTCACACAACCCACTCTAGTATTGTCTCGTTTTGGTGATAGAGAGGTCGAATGCAAACCAGCAATCTACTCCTGTTGCCAAGAGACTTGTACGACTTTGCTCTGATTCGGTTGTCATGTAAAACTCAATATAAATACAAGTTCACAATATTAATGGGTCCTCAGTATGTGGTTAAGTGCGTTGGTTCAAATCCGCTAGGTGGGATGGACTGATCGCCGATTGTTAAATACAAATAGATTTTAAGTCAGTTAAGTTAAGCGGCTCAGATGATCAACATCGGAAACCTAATCAAATTTAAATCGTTTTTTAAAAATTTTGGTTGCATCAAATCTCGAAAAAATATTTCCCACGATACTGCTGCCAACCAAAACTTAGCGCGAATCGCAAGCTATCAGATAAGAGTTCAGGAAATCAGTACTGGAAATAAAAACTCAAAATGGATCGAGTCTAGAAATTATTTGGAGTTTAGATTTCCAGAATTCATCGTTAGGAGGATCAGCAAGAGTGAATTATAAATTCCAGTTTGATACTAGTACTGAACGAATTCCATTTTTAGGAGCAGATGTTTCAGTTCTGTACAAGTGCCTAATCAATTCTGCTTTTTTTAAGCCACGTATTGCCTTTTTCTGCCTTCTCAATTTGTATACTACAGTTCTGATGGAGTTCCTATTAACTTGATTTGTTCGCAACTTGTGATGTTAAAACTCTGATTGGCTAAAAGCTTCAACAATTTGGATAAGTCACGCCCATGTCTGAATTTCTTACAGTATTTCTTCCAATAATTCTTCATCATGTAACCATAGAGCACACTTTCACGGAATATATTCACATAGGATGGAAACTGGCCTTCTTCTTCATCCACTAGACTCTGAATAGGACCAAGTCCAACACAATTTGCAACTGGTCTTTTCAGTGAAAGTTTTTCACTTTGCTGTGCTCGATTTCTTAGAATCATGGAGTAGCGTTTTCTCCAGACGACGCTTCAAAGTTTACCTTCGATGTGAGCTTCCCATGGAAGGAACATTCTTGTCAATGATTTTCCTTTTTGATTGCGGAACGAAAAATTGATTGTCTTTGATTGTGTACTCTGCGTCTGCACTTCTGCAGAAGTAGGTGTACCATTACTTTTGTGTCCGAGTGTACATTCACCTTTTAACCTAAAAAACGGAATACAGTGTTTGTTTGGGTTGCTTTTGTTTTGATAGTCTCGTCTTTTAACCTGTAGTGACTTACTTAGAATTTAGATCATCAGTAGTAGCCTAGTAGCTTTGTGTTCAAAAGAAACTACAATGGATCTCTACACCGTGAATCAGGAGTTGCTGGAAGTATTATCTGAAATCAAGAAACACCAACATCATTTAGACGAATTTGTACAGATCGGAGAGAGCCACAACAAAATCAACTATCTTGAGAAACTTCTCGTCTTGCAAACTCCCCAAATAGAATCGAAATTTGAGCTGCAAGTGAGTAAAAATAACGACAAATCACTCCAATTTCGACAGGATGGCAACAAATTTTTCAGCTTAACTAATAAAGATTACTTTAAGGCATTAGAACTGTACAATAAAAGTATTTGCTTTGCAGAATCAGACTCGGAACACTTGAGTATTGGCTACGCGAATCGTTCGGCTATTCTCTTCGAGTGGAAACGTTACGAGGAATGTTTGGTGAATATACGGCTGACACGTGAAGCAAACTATCCGGAAGGATTGGTTCATAAGTTAAATGATCGCGAAAAGAAGTGCAAAGAATTGATTGCGGAAAATCGACAACCGGTCGATCTGAAACCGTACGATTTTGTTTTAGTCGGCGATAAACATCCGAAAATTCCCACAATTGCCGATTGTCTAGACATGCGTTACACTAAAGATCTAGGACGCTACATCTATACCAAAAAGGATTTACATCCCGGTGATTTGGTTGCCGTAGAAGAACCTTTCTGCACATCATTACTGCCCGCAATGCGATATATTCGTTGTGCCAACTGCACTAGAGAAAACTATCTGACCCTGATTCCATGTCCGGACTGTACGAGCGCAATGTTCTGCAGTACGAAATGCCTGGAAGAAGGTACCGAACTCTTTCATAAGTACGAGTGCCCAATTATTGATCTCCTATTTACGCTCTTCAGTAAAATCCATTTGATTGCAATACGTGTAACGTTGGTCGCCCTTTCATTATTTGAAACGATCGACGAATTGAAAACATTCTGTGAAGCTGAATGCAATCACGATCAAAGCGCCTTCGATATTGATTACACGAACTTGGACAGACGTGAACACTATCGAGCCATTCACGGATTGGTTACAAATCAGGGAAAACGCTCAACTGCGGATTTGTTTCAGCGCGGTTTAATTGCTGCTGTTATTAAGCGTTTTATAATTGGCCGAACACCGCTTAAGGATGTTCTATTCGACGATAGCAAAGTTAATTTGTTCAGCGACATCCTATTTCGGCATTTACAAACTGCACCGTCCAACATGCACGGTATTGCCTTAATCGAACAGAAACACGAAACGAAAGATGACGAATCGTTCGCTTCCGGCGCCTATGCATTTGCTAGCCTCTTGAATCATTCGTGTGTTCCGAACACCGTTCGCATTAACAACGGTACAAAACTGCAGCTATTTGTTATTCGACCGATTCCAGCAAATGGTCTTCTATTCGACAATTACGGGTAAGACAAAAATCTGAATTTCACCGTACAATTATACAATTGAAATAATCTTCGATTTCCAGCTATAATTATGCAACTCAGCCGAGAAACGTCCGAACGAAGAATCTCGAAACGCATTGTAGCGATTGTAGTCCCCCATGGTCATATTTTGTCTGGTTAGCGCATTGGGTCATGAACTTGGTTTTATTGTTATTGACCTTTAACCCGACATCATTTATTTCATAGACAGTCTTCGGTGTAGCCTTCATCAAAACAGTTTCAAATTGGGAAACATATCTCCAGTCCGTATTTAACATGAGAATTGCTCTGTGACCGAAACTTTTAAATCAATATTTTCATCGAGGGCATTAATTAGCCTAATGAGTAATTGCCTTTGATAATGAAATTTTAAACATCAAATTTCACCTTGAAATTATAAAAATGTATGCATCATGTCTTATTCTTTAAGCATTATGAACATTCAGCTTGATCTATTGGTTGTAAAACCGCAGCCACATAAGGAGGAAGAAAAACCATTTTACCCCATCGTAATTCCCAGTAGAATTTTGCTTCTGTCTTTTTCCAGTTCTTCAGCCCAATTTTGAAGAATCTTTGTACAAATTGCTGTGATCATCCATGCTTTTTTTGGCTTATTTTTGAAGCATCCTGGAGATTTTGAATTTCCTGTTATAAGCTGTTGTTACTTTTCCGATCTTTCCATGTTTGTATATTCTTGATGGTGGTGGACGGTCTAAGTCCCGGTTAACTGCGACCTCAGAGGGACTATTGTGATTGTCCTCCCTTATTCATAACTCACTCAGGACAGTTATATCAATAAATTTTAATGTGCTATTGGGTGAGTTAGACATGAGTTCCAATAGTGTTAGGAAGTGAATGCATCGAAGTATCATATATGAGAGTAGATCTGTAGATTTGTAAAAGGCGGCGAACGGTTTGAAATTCCAAATCACCGCGGCCTCAGTGGGCCTATTGTGTTTCAGGATGAGTATATCAATAAATTTTAATATGCTCTTGAGAAAGTTAGACATGAGTTCCAATGGTGTTAGGAAGTAATGTTCAAGAAGTCTGAATTCTTCTCTGCACTTTCCTCTGCTTCGTCACATAATCTGCAAATATCGTCTGAAATTAGCCCAATCGTATGTAGGTGAATATATTCATGCCGAATGAAGGGTTTTGTCGGTCGTCCTTCTATAAAGGAGGCCTGTTTCGTCTCCATTAAAAATATTTTTATCAGGATATCGACTCCGTATACTCAAGAATAAAATGGGATTTAAATAGAGTACGTTGATTTAAAGGATTTAAAGCTATTGGTTATAGCCGAATTCAACTGTATTCGATTTTTCTTCACCTTTAGTGAAGTTGCACTAAAATGCGCCCAGTATTCTTATGTTCAACATTCGATTTTTCTTCACCCTTGGTGAGCGTTCACCTTACTGGCAACTGAGAGACATACACAAAAGATAAAAATAAACTCGAAATAATCCACACCCAGCTTCCAGAGCAGACAGCCGAGATACTAAGCTATAACCTAAAAAAAAAGTGTTCGGTGACAAGTATTTGGGAAGTCGTCTTTCTTCGTACCAATTAACCGGAAGAAACTCCAATGGATATCTACGACGTGAACGAGGATCTGATTAAAGCATTGTGCAAAGTCCAGAAAATTCGACTTCATTCAGAAGAATTCAACAAGATTCCCGAGAACCACAACAAAGTCAACTATGTCGAGCAACTTCTCGTTTCGTACCAGCAAATTCCCAAATTGGAACTGAAATTCGACCTTCGCGTGAGCAAGAATAACGACAAATCACTCCAATTTCGACAGGATGGCAACAAATTTTTCAGCTTAACTAATAAAGATTACTTTAAGGCATTAGAACTATACAATAAAAGTATTTGCTTTGCAGAATCAGACTCGGAACACTTGAGTATCGGCTACGCGAATCGGTCGGCTATTCTCTTCGAGTGGAAACGTTACGAGGAATGTTTGGTGAATATACGGCTGGCACGTGAAACAAACTATCCAGAACGATTGGTACATAAGTTAAATGATCGCGAAAAAAAGTGCCAAGAATTGATTGCGGAAAATCGACAACCGGTCGATGTGAAACCGTACGATTTTGTTTTAGCCGGCGATAAACATCCGAAAATTCCCACAATTGCCGATTGTCTAGACATGCGTTACACTAAAGATCTAGGACGCTACATCTATACCAAAAAGGATTTACATCCCGGTGATTTGGTTGCCGTAGAAGAACCTTTCTGCACTTCGTTGCTGCCCGCAATGCGATATATTCGTTGTGCCAACTGCACTAGAGAAAACTATCTGACCTTGATTCCATGTCCGGACTGTACGAGCGCAATGTTCTGCAGTACGAAATGCCTGGAAGAAGGTACCGAACTCTTTCATAAGTACGAGTGCCCAATTATTGATCTCCTATTTACGCTCTTCAATAAAATCCATTTGATTGCAATACGTGTAACGCTGGTTGCCCTTTCATTATTTGAAACGATCGACGAGTTGAAAACATTCTGTGAAGCTGAATGCAATCAAGATCAAAGCGCCTTCGATATTGATTACACGAACTTGGACAGACGTGAACACTATCGAGCCATTCACGGATTGGTTACAAATCAGGGAAAACGCTCAACTGCGGATTTATTTCAGCGTGGTGTAATTGCTGCTGTTATTAAGCGTTTTATAATTGGCCGAACACCGCTTAAGGATGTTCTATTCGACGATAGCAAAGTTAATTTGTTCAGCGACATCCTATTTCGGCATTTACAAACCGCACCGTCCAACATGCACGGTATTGCCTTAATCGAACAGAAGCACGAAACGAAAGACGACGAATCGTTCGCTTCCGGCGCCTACGCATTTGCTAGCCTCTTGAATCATTCGTGTGTTCCGAACACCGTTCGAATTAACAACGGTACAAAACTGCAGCTGTTTGTTGTTCGACCGATTCCAGCAAATGGTCTTCTATTCGACAATTACGGGTAAGACAAAAATCTTGATTTCACCGTACAATTATTGTATATATTGAAATAATCTTCGATTTCCAGCTATCATTATGCAACTCAGCCGAGAAACGTTCGAACGAAGAATCTCGAAACGCAATATCATTTTACATGCATGTGTGAGGCATGCGAAAAGGACTTTCCACTGTTTCACGAACTTCCTGCCCATCCAAAAGTGCCTGAAGCTGTCGCAGACCACGATATTTTTTCATTATTGGCATTCGATAGGCAATTCGCTAGCGAGAATTATCGACGTTATGGAGCTTTTCTGGAAAAATTCAAGTCATACTATCCGTCCGCCCAGATCAGTTCGACCGAGGAGAGTTTGAAAATGGCCTTGAATATTTTAGTCGATTCTGTGCCTTTGAAAGCAAAAGTTAAGAAATTATAACTCAACAACTATTTTGATTTTTTTTTTTTGTAAGCTATGAAACATTGTTTTAAATTTACATACACGAGTTTCATTGCTACTCTAATTGTCGATATCTTGAAAATTTGTGGCTGTGAAGATTTCGATCCACAAGACACCTCTGTCACCAGAACTCATTAACTCCTCATGAAATAATTCCAACCTTCCCATCCCGAAAACTGTCTGCTGTGCACGTTACTGTGTTAAAGACTGACCACTTGAGTCCAGTTCGGTATCCGTAAAAAAACAATGGACAAGCTTTGCTTACTCGGTATCAGGATCCATGTACCTAATTCCTCTGTTAAACCAACCAGCCATTGTAATTTTATTTTCGCATCCGATGTAACGAATACTTTCGAGGCAGCAAAGGTTTCTGGTAGTTTTTATTCGAAACACGTTTTCATTTTGGATTAGCCCGCATCGTCATTCACTGTAATATCGAGGCTTAATGCAGCAAGAACATTCCTCCAAAAGAGTTGGTGCCAGGCTTTCCCTGGTTTACGACTCGAATATCTCAAGTTGTCGACTCAATAGACATTTTCCTGGAACATCTATAGAAGTGTGGGTTCACTGTTTAGCATATTCACTAGCAGCTTCGACTATCCTGTTCTTTAGCCTACCGTTGTACTCTCAACAATCATCTTTGAAGATAATATCTTAACCAAAAACCATCTGTCCTTCCCAGTAGAAAGGGCTGTAGAAGGACCTAAAAATTACCAATTGACTAGAACATGGATTAATCAGTAGTAGTCTAAAGAATTATGTAATTGACGCTTGTAGCCTGAACAGTGATAAGTCCTGACTACTGCAAATGGCTCGAATTCGACATTTGTTTAGTTTATCCGGATGTCCCAACGGAGCGTTCAACCCAAATAGCTTCCACTGCATTCATGCTTTATATATGAAAATGGATTCATTGACATGCTGAACCAAAGATTCGAACGAATTTCTTTGAAATGCGAGCTGCTGTTGATGAAGAGCACCGTGCTCTTTACTGAATCGACCTTTCAGTGCTGTCGTCAAAAACCTGATCACTGAAAGATCCAATCGATAAATTATCAGAATCTGGATAAGCCAAGAGTGAGAAGTTGTCCAGTCATAGCCTTCGGCATAGTCGATGTGTAGACACTAAAAATTTATATTTTTTGTGTTAGTCGCTGTCACACTGCCACCGAGGCAATTATTACATCCAAATTAGCTAACTCTTCAGCAGCCTGCCTAGCGAGGATAGTAATGATCGCTTGAACTGCAACCTTGTATAAAGTCGACAAGCAAGTAATAAAATCTCATTCCTTTTTAAGTAACACCAGCAATAAGAAAAGGTGGTTATTCATCAAACCAAGCAACTATTGGGTCTGGGAAAAAGTTCGTGACGGTTATCCCAATAGATGGCGTCAATTGCAAATAACCTAAAAAACACAGGTCGCAGCGACACCGTATCGCTCAGTATGAAAAGGTGATAGTTCGAGTGTTACCGTGTGTATAAACATCGAAATTGGTGCAGTGGTTGAAAAGTTGTTTGCGTTTGAAAATGGAGAAAAGTAATGAAAAATTGCGCCATATTTTGCAATATTATTACGACAAAGGGAAGAACGCTGCGCAGGCTTGTGAAAAAATTTGTGCTGTGTACGGTGAATGTACTTTATCAAAATCTGCTGTGCGGAAAGGGTTCGCTCGTTTTAGTTCTGGTAATTTTGATGTGAGAGATAAGTCACGCTCTGGTTGTCCAATCACTGAAAAAGCTGATAAAATTCTTGAAAAAGTTCAGCAAGATAAGCATATCAGCAGTATCGATATTGCTATGGAGCTAGGCATTGACCACAAAACTGTTTTGAACCATTTACACAAAGCTGGCTACAAAAAGAAGCTCGATGTATGGGTCCCTCATGCGTTGAGCGCGAAAAACATAATAGACCGAATTAACATCTGCGATGCGCTGCTGAAACGCCATGAAATCGAGCCATATCTGAAACGTGTCATAACAGGTGATGAAAAATGGATCACGTACGACAATCGAAGTGTCGAAGATCGTGGATAAGGGATGGTGAGCCGTTACAAGCGTTCGCGAAGCCAGGGTTGACGCCGAAAAAGGTGATGCTATGTGTATGGTGGAACTGGAAGGGAATCGTTCACCATGAGCTACTTCCAACTGGTCAGACGATTGATTCTCAAGTCTACTGTGAACAACTAGAGAGATTACGCCTGGCAATTGAAAGAAAACGGCCCGAATTATATCGAAATAAATCCACCGTATAGTCCAGACATAGCACCCTCTGATTATTACTTGTTCCGATCTCTGCAGAATTCTCTGAATGGAATGAAGCTGCTTTCAAAAGAAGCCTGTGAAAACCACTTGATTCAGTTTTTCAACCAGAAACCACAGAAGTTCTTCTTCGATGGCATCATGGCTCTACCCGAAAAATGGCGAAACATTCTCGATAAAAATGGAGCATATTTGGTTTAAATAAATTCATTTTCACACTATAAGAAAACCAGTTGAATCTTACTAAAAAAAACGCCACGAACTTTTTCCCAGACCGAATATTTACTCTATCAAATTAGCCAATCTGACGAGTACATTTCAATGTCTAGGATTTTCACCAGTTTTTCAGGTAGCAGTATTCAAATACTGTGCAGGTCACTCACACAACCCACTCTAGTATTGTCTCGTTTTGGTGATAGAGAGGTCGAATGCAAACCAGCAATCTACTCCTGTTGCCAAGAGACTTGTACGACTTTGCTCTGATTCGGTTGTCATGTAAAACTCAATATAAATACAAGTTCACAATATTAATGGGTCCTCAGTATGTGGTTAAGTGCGTTGGTTCAAATCCGCTAGGTGGGATGGACTGATCGCCGATTGTTAAATACAAATAGATTTTAAGTCAGTTAAGTTAAGCGGCTCAGATGATCAACATCGGAAACCTAATCAAATTTAAATCGTTTTTTAAAAATTTTGGTTGCATCAAATCTCGAAAAAATATTTCCCACGATACTGCTGCCAACCAAAACTTAGCGCGAATCGCAAGCTATCAGATAAGAGTTCAGGAAATCAGTACTGGAAATAAAAACTCAAAATGGATCGAGTCTAGAAATTATTTGGAGTTTAGATTTCCAGAATTCATCGTTAGGAGGATCAGCAAGAGTGAATTATAAATTCCAGTTTGATACTAGTACTGAACGAATTCCATTTTTAGGAGCAGATGTTTCAGTTCTGTACAAGTGCCTAATCAATTCTGCTTTTTTTAAGCCACGTATTGCCTTTTTCTGCCTTCTCAATTTGTATACTACAGTTCTGATGGAGTTCCTATTAACTTGATTTGTTCGCAACTTGTGATGTTAAAACTCTGATTGGCTAAAAGCTTCAACAATTTGGATAAGTCACGCCCATGTCTGAATTTCTTACAGTATTTCTTCCAATAATTCTTCATCATGTAACCATAGAGCACACTTTCACGGAATATATTCACATAGGATGGAAACTGGCCTTCTTCTTCATCCACTAGACTCTGAATAGGACCAAGTCCAACACAATTTGCAACTGGTCTTTTCAGTGAAAGTTTTTCACTTTGCTGTGCTCGATTTCTTAGAATCATGGAGTAGCGTTTTCTCCAGACGACGCTTCAAAGTTTACCTTCGATGTGAGCTTCCCATGGAAGGAACATTCTTGTCAATGATTTTCCTTTTTGATTGCGGAACGAAAAATTGATTGTCTTTGATTGTGTACTCTGCGTCTGCACTTCTGCAGAAGTAGGTGTACCATTACTTTTGTGTCCGAGTGTACATTCACCTTTTAACCTAAAAAACGGAATACAGTGTTTGTTTGGGTTGCTTTTGTTTTGATAGTCTCGTCTTTTAACCTGTAGTGACTTACTTAGAATTTAGATCATCAGTAGTAGCCTAGTAGCTTTGTGTTCAAAAGAAACTACAATGGATCTCTACACCGTGAATCAGGAGTTGCTGGAAGTATTATCTGAAATCAAGAAACACCAACATCATTTAGACGAATTTGTACAGATCGGAGAGAGCCACAACAAAATCAACTATCTTGAGAAACTTCTCGTCTTGCAAACTCCCCAAATAGAATCGAAATTTGAGCTGCAAGTGAGTAAAAATAACGACAAATCACTCCAATTTCGACAGGATGGCAACAAATTTTTCAGCTTAACTAATAAAGATTACTTTAAGGCATTAGAACTGTACAATAAAAGTATTTGCTTTGCAGAATCAGACTCGGAACACTTGAGTATTGGCTACGCGAATCGTTCGGCTATTCTCTTCGAGTGGAAACGTTACGAGGAATGTTTGGTGAATATACGGCTGACACGTGAAGCAAACTATCCGGAAGGATTGGTTCATAAGTTAAATGATCGCGAAAAGAAGTGCAAAGAATTGATTGCGGAAAATCGACAACCGGTCGATCTGAAACCGTACGATTTTGTTTTAGTCGGCGATAAACATCCGAAAATTCCCACAATTGCCGATTGTCTAGACATGCGTTACACTAAAGATCTAGGACGCTACATCTATACCAAAAAGGATTTACATCCCGGTGATTTGGTTGCCGTAGAAGAACCTTTCTGCACATCATTACTGCCCGCAATGCGATATATTCGTTGTGCCAACTGCACTAGAGAAAACTATCTGACCCTGATTCCATGTCCGGACTGTACGAGCGCAATGTTCTGCAGTACGAAATGCCTGGAAGAAGGTACCGAACTCTTTCATAAGTACGAGTGCCCAATTATTGATCTCCTATTTACGCTCTTCAGTAAAATCCATTTGATTGCAATACGTGTAACGTTGGTCGCCCTTTCATTATTTGAAACGATCGACGAATTGAAAACATTCTGTGAAGCTGAATGCAATCACGATCAAAGCGCCTTCGATATTGATTACACGAACTTGGACAGACGTGAACACTATCGAGCCATTCACGGATTGGTTACAAATCAGGGAAAACGCTCAACTGCGGATTTGTTTCAGCGCGGTTTAATTGCTGCTGTTATTAAGCGTTTTATAATTGGCCGAACACCGCTTAAGGATGTTCTATTCGACGATAGCAAAGTTAATTTGTTCAGCGACATCCTATTTCGGCATTTACAAACTGCACCGTCCAACATGCACGGTATTGCCTTAATCGAACAGAAACACGAAACGAAAGATGACGAATCGTTCGCTTCCGGCGCCTATGCATTTGCTAGCCTCTTGAATCATTCGTGTGTTCCGAACACCGTTCGCATTAACAACGGTACAAAACTGCAGCTATTTGTTATTCGACCGATTCCAGCAAATGGTCTTCTATTCGACAATTACGGGTAAGACAAAAATCTGAATTTCACCGTACAATTATACAATTGAAATAATCTTCGATTTCCAGCTATAATTATGCAACTCAGCCGAGAAACGTCCGAACGAAGAATCTCGAAACGCAATATCATTTTACATGCATGTGTGAGGCATGCGAAAAGGACTTTCCACTGTTTCACGAACTTCCTGCCCATCCAAAAGTGCCTGAAGCTGTCGCAGACCACGATATTTTTTCATTATTGGCATTCGATAGGCAATTCGCTAGCGAGAATTATCGAGGTTATGGAGCTTTTCTGGAAAAATTCAAGTCATACTATCCATCCGCCCAGATCAGTTCGACCGAGAAGAGTTTGAAAATGGCCTTGAATATTTTAGTCGATTCTGTGCCTTTGAAAGCAAAAGTTAAGAAATTATAATTCAACAACTATTTTGATTTTTTTTTGGTAAGCTACAAAACATTGTTTTAAATTTACATACACGAGTTTCATTGCTACTCCTCTAATTGTCGATATCTTGAAAATTTGTGGCTGTGAAGATTTCGATCCACAAGACACCTCTGTTACCAGAACTCATAACTCCTTATGAAATAATTCCATCCTTCCCATCCCGAAAACATTCTGGTGCGCACGTTACTGTGTTAAAGGCTGACCACCGGAGTCCAGTTTTGTATCCGTAAAAAAAACTGGACAAGCTTTGCATACTCGGTATCAGGATCCATGTACCTATTTCCTCTGTTACACCAACCAGCCATTGTAATTTTATTTTCGCATCCGATGTAACGAATACTTTCGAGGCAGCAAATTTTTCTGGTAGTTTTTATTCGAAACACGTTTTCATTTTGGATTAGCACGCATCATCATTCACTGTAATATCGAGGCTTAATGCAGCAAGAACATTCCTCCAAAAGAGTTGGTGCCAGGCTTTCCCTCGTTTCCAACTCGAATATCTCAAGTTGTCAACTCAATAGACATTTTCCTGGAACATATATAGTAGTGTGGGATCACTGTTTAGCATATCCACTAGCAGCTTCGACTACCCTGTTCTGTAGCCTACCATTGTTCTCTCAATGATCATCGTTGAAGATAATATCTTAACCAAAAAGCATTTGTCCTGCCCAGTGCGAAGGGCTGTAGAAGGACCTAAAAATTGCCAATTAACTATAACATGGATTAATCATTCGTAGTCTAAAGAATTATGTAATTGGCGGTTGTAACATGAACAGTAATAAGTCCTGACCACTGCAAATCGCTCGAATTCGGCATTTGTTTAGTTCTAAGTTTATCCGGATGTCCCAACGGAGCGTTCAACCCGCATAGCTTTCGCTGCATTCATGCTTGAAATATGAAAATGGATTCATTGACATGCTGAACCAAAGAAGATTCGAAGAATTTCTTTGTAATGCGGCCTGATGTTGCTGGTTTTCTGGAGCACCGTGCTCTTACCTGAATCAACCATTCATTGCTGTCGTCAAAAACCTGATCAGTGCAAGATCCAATCGACAAATATTCAGAATCTCGATTAGCCAAGAGTGAGATGTTGTCCAGTCATAGCGTTTGGCATATTCGATGTATTGCAAGTAAACATTTATATTTTTTGTTTTAGTCGCTGTCACACTGCCACCGAGCCAATTATTACATCCAAAGCTAACTCTGCGGCAGCCTGCCTAGCGAGGATACTAATGATCACAGTACAAAGTTGACAAGCAAGTAATAGGATATCTAATCTCATTCCTTTTTGAGTAACACTCGCAATAAGAAAAAGTGGTTATTGCTCAAACCAAACAGCTATTTACTCTATCAATTTAGCCAATCTGACGAATACATTTCAATGTCTAGGATTTTCACCAGCTATACAGGTAGCAGTATTTAAATGGTGTGCAGGTCACTCCCACAATCCGCTCTAGTATTGCCTCGTTTCGGTGATAGAGAGGTCGAATGCAAACCAGCAATCTACTCCTGTTGCCAAAAGACTTTGCTCGGATTCGGTTATTCTGTGAAACTCAATATAAATACAAACACACAATATTAATTGGGTCCTCGGTAGCCGGTTTTTAAATAATGCAATAAGTATTATAGTCATGTAGGTGTCCAGTCTATTCTTAAATGCATTTACGGACGTTGCTTTTATGATTTCACTTGGTAAGCTGTTCCAAATGTTCACTACCCTGTTAGGCAGAAAGTTCTTCAGTGGATTGGTACTAGAACCTAGATTTGATTTGGCAAGTTTGTCCTTATGTCCGCGAAGAGTAATATTTCTGCTCCTTAAAAACATTTGAGATGCAACTGGGCAGCTTCCAGAATCTTGAATGTCTCGATTAAGTCAGCTCGAGTACGCCGCTGTCTTGATTCCATTGGCACGCCAGCCAGAATTAGATTTTAAGTCAGTCCAGTTAAGCGGCTCAGATGATCAATATCGAATAACTAATCAAATTTAAATGGTATTTAAAAAAATTTTGTTTGTATCAAACCTTGACCAAATATTTCCCGCGATACGTTGCCAACCAAAACTCGAATCGCAAGCTATCAAATAAGAGTTTAGGAAATCAGTACTGGAAATGAAAACTCAAAATGGATCGAATCTAGAAATTCTTTGGAGTTTAGATTTCCAGAATTCATCGTTAGGAGGATCAGCAAGACGGAATTATAAATTCCAGTTTTGTACTAGTACTGAACGAATTCCATTTTCAGGAGCAGATTTTTCAGTTCTGTACAAGTACCTAATCAATTCTACTTTTCTTAGTTGACATTTTCCCTTACAACTCTGATTGTCTAAAAATTTCGACAATTTGGATAAGTCACGCCCATGTCTGAATTTCTTACAGTATTTCTTCCAATAATTCTTCATCATGTAACCATAGAGCACACTTTCACGGAATATATTCACATAGGATGGAAACTGGCCTTCTTCTTCATCCACTATACTCTGAATAGGACCAAGTCCAACACAATTTGCAACTGGTCTTTTCAGTGAAAGTTTTTCACTTTGCTGTGCTCAATTTCTTAGAATCATGGAGTAGCGTTTTCTCCAGACGACGCTTCAAAGTTTACCTTCGATGTGAGCTTCCCATGGAAGGAACATTCTTGTCAACGATTTTCCTTTTTGATTGCGGAACGAAAAATTGATTGTGTACTCTGCGTCTGCACTTCTGCAGGAGTAGGTGTACCATTACTTTTGTGTCCAAGTGTACATTCAGTTCTGTAGCTCCTGAAAATGGAAGTGTACCTTTTAACCTAAAAAACGAAATTTTTGTGTTTGTTTGGGTTGTTTTTGTTTTGGAAGTCTCGTCTTTAAACCTGTAATGATTTAGAATCAAGATCATCAGTAGTATCTTTGTGTTCAAAAGAAACCACAATGGATCTCTACACCGTGAATCAGGAGTTGTTGGAAGTATTATCTAAAATCAAGAAACTCCAATATCATTTAGACGAATTTGAACAGATTGCGGAGAGCCACAACAAAATCAACTATCTCGAGGAACTTCTCGTCTTGTACTTGCAAACTCCCCAAATAGAATCGAAATTTGAACACCGAGTGAGTAAAAATAACGAAAAATCGCTTGAGTATCGCCAGGACGGAAACACTTACTACGCGTCGAACTATAATCATAACATTAAGGCATTAGAACTGTACAATAAAAGTATTTGCTTTGCAGAAGCAGACTCGGAACACTTGAGTATTGGCTATGCCAATCGTTCGGTTGCACTCTTCAAGTGGAAGCGCTACAAGGAATCTTTGGCGAATATTCGATTGGCACGCGAAGCTAACTACCCGGAACGATTGATTCATAAATTGAATGAACGGGAAAAGAAATGCCAACAAATGATTGCAGACCGAAAACAGCCGGACGATCCGAAACCGCATAATTTCGTTTTGATCAGTGACAAACATCCGAAAATTCCGGCAATTGCCGATTGTCTAGACGTGCGTTACACCGAAGATCAAGAACGCCATGTCTACACCAAAAAGGATTTACATCCCGGTGATTTAGTAGCCGTAGAAGAGCCCTTTTGTTTTGTTCTAATGCCCGAAATGCGATATTTTCGTTGTGCCAATTGCACTAAGGAGAACTATCTGACTCTGATACCATGTCCGAACTGTACGAGCGCAATGTTCTGCAGTACGAAATGTCTAGAAGAAGGCACCGAACTTTTTCACAAGTTCGAGTGTCCTATTATTGATATCTTATTTACTCTCTTCAATAAAGTCCAATTGAATGCGTTTCGACTGACCGTAGTGGCCTTCTCAATTTTCGAATCGGTGGATGAGTTGAGGGAATTCTGTGAAGCTGAATGTAATCAAAATCAAAGCGCCTTCGATATTGATTATAAGAAGTCGGACAAACGTGAACATTACCGAGCCATTCACGGACTGGTTACAAATCAAGAGAAACGCTCAACTGTGGATTTATTCCATCGCGGCATTACTACAGCCGTTATCAAGCACTTTGTACTTCCCCGAACTCCGCTCAACGATATTCTATTAGACGATGGCAAAATTAATTTGTTCAGCGACATCCTTTTTCGGCATTTACAAACCGCACCGACCAACATTCGCGACATTCACTTGATCGGACAGAAAAACGAAAAGAAAGAAACGTATGCTTGCGGCGCCTATGCATTTGCAAGCCTTTTGAATCATTCGTGTGTTCCGAATATCGTTCGAATTTACAACGAAACAAAACTATATCTTTTCGTTACTCGACCTATTCCGGCCAATGGCTTGCTATACGACAACTACGGGTAATAGAGCAATGGATTTAATCATTTGCAATTATGATAATAAATCGCCTTCATTTCAGCTATCATTACGCAGCTCATCCGAAAACGGTTCGAACTAAGAATCTCAAAGCGCAATATCATTTCACTTGCTCGTGTGAGGCATGCGAGCAGGATTTTCCATTATTTCGTAATCTCCTTACGCATCCAGATGTGCCCGAAATTGTCACAGAACGCGACATTCATTTCTTAGCGGACTTTGATAGGGATTTTGCTTACGAGAATTATCAGAATTACAGAGCCTTCCTGGACACTTTCGATTCGTTCTATCCATGTACTCAACTCAGTTCGACTAAGGAAAGCCTAATAACGGCACTGAATATTTTAGTCGAGTCGGTACCATTGAAAGTAAGAGTTATGAAATTATAATAATTGTTGGCCCCTTTTGGGTGTTAAGCTATAAACGTTTTTCATTTTCACATTCTCGAGTCTTTTTGATTTTAGGGAGTTGAAACTCCCATTTGCCACAATCGCCCTACCGCAATTCAACGACTCAGATGAAAATCCGCTAAAGTGTGTAACAACAACTTAGCATGTTCAGGAAGCAGTGTCCAGTGACTTTGTGTTAAGGGTTAAGGTTCAACGAATGAAAACCAACGCTTCAGACATAGTACACACAAAGGTAAAGATGACTACAATTTGGTAACACCGCCACCGAAATCATAATTACTCGGTTCACGCAATAATAAAAATCCAGGACAAATTATCAACTGCAAGGTATACTAGACGTCGGAAGGCTGAGCTGTTAGAAAAATCTATCCTGAAGGCCATGGTCCACCGATATAATTTAGGCTTTCATTGAGAAGGATTGGTCCCGGCTTAAGAACCCATAGAAAAAGAAGTTAGGACAATCACAACAAAAACTTGCAATAAAAATTCGAGAAAGAAGAGGTAAAGAATAAGCAAGTCAATTCCTCCTATAAATTTCCGCACCTGGGTGGCTAAACTCAAGCTTGCTATTGCTGCGTGGAGGTGCACCTTGTTCCTTGATTGAGTTCTAGGCCAAGACAACGCCGACTTATCCGGGGAAAACTTGAGGTACGATTCCCTTCTCAGCCCTGAGAGTTAAACGCGGCTTCACGATTTGATCTCAATATTCAATCTGTAAAGCGTGCGATCAAACAGCTTTTTAATCTGATTCTAGTATTATTAATATGTTTTCATAATCAATGATCCAACAATTTAAGGGTCATCAGGATTCGTGTCTTCAGTCATCTCGATCCAGCGCTTTACTTAATTTTAAATCTACTTAGGAACATTCTCCGGTTCAGTTGTTTCAAGACAAAAGCATTTTTTTTTAATTCGCTGTTTTTATTTTTAAAAGCGGTTCTCAATTCCTTTAAGTTTAGCGCTACGCGTTCGAACAAAAATATTACAAACTTCGTTTAAATAATTAAATAAAGTAACTAACTAGTATAGGCACTTTAAAACAATTTTTCTTTCCGTTCTACGCGAGTTTCGTGTTCAGCAAAGTTTTCAAATCTTTTCCTGCCATCGAGTATTTGTTGCCGAGAGCATTCTCCCACGAACTAGTTGCATTATGAACAGTTTCCAACTGAACAAATTCATTTTGTTCCGTATCATCTTGAATCGATTCGGACCTAGTGCCAAAAATAATATTCATCGGATTAACAATAATATTATCGTTCGTTTTCGTCACATTCAATTGATCGGCTAAACATTCGAATTCGTTGCAAGACAATTTCCCCGAACTATCAGCATCTTGTGAACTTTTGGTAACATCGATTCTTTTATTGTAGATATTTTCGCCAATGTTTTCGATAAATGCTGCTAAATGTGGCGAATTCGGATCGTTGATGAAGTTACCGTCTAAATTTTGAAATCCCAATCGGATTAGGATCGAAATTTTTATCGAAATCGACTGAAACCAGTTCTTCAGCGACGATAAAATGCTCCATTGATTCTCTTCGGTCTGACTATTCCAAAAATCGCCAAGAATATTTTTTGTATGATCGATAAGAATAGTTTTTCTTGTACTCGGATGCATTTGTGCAACACCATCCAAATGTCGAAAGGTTACGTTCAAAATTTGTTTCGGATTTGCCGTCGTTTCCAGTTGCCATTTGAATACCATCGTTATTAAGTCCCATAGCTTCGACATTGACGATTCGTCCAGTCGCATTAGTGAACAGCATGCAATGTCGTTGAGAATAAACTTACAATGTTCTGATGTTAAAATTGCTTTATGTTGACTCCCTAGCATGAGACGCTGCAGGAATTTCGTATCGAGCAAAACACCCGTGATGTCTCTAAGGACTGCAAATTTTTGATTGAATTACCAAGAACTTTTTTAACTAGTGAAATTTACCTTCAACCGATTTATCTAGTGTTACACTTTGAGCTCGGAGACGTTGTTCGATAACGTACAGCATTTCGCACCCCAAATTAACAATTATAAAAACATTTACGTCCGACATTTTCACTAAGCCAGTCGTTCAGTCAGTCAACTCGACTCGACTCGACTTCAACTTGAAACCTTAACTCGTTGTTTGGATATAACCAAAATCGATTGCAGTCCTAGATACCAGTTATTGATTTTACTTGCACCCGTTTTGTCTATTAATAAATTAACTTTACGGCTGAAAGTACAAGTCTTGTCACGCACTTATTCTAATTGCTATTTTGTTAGATAAAAACGGAAATGTTTTATGGTTTGTAGATTTTATTCTTTCCTAATTGTATGCCGGTTTTTATGTAGATCTAGAGGGTTTATTTTGATTCAAGCAGCAATTAGCTCTCTAAATGTTGGGACCAATATTCAGAATTTTGTTATTTCTTTGACTGGTACGGAAGTTCGGAAAACGACAGGAAATACTAAATTATACTCTCTTTTGTAATCATTTCATATCGCCTAATGTGGCTAGAGGTCGTAGTTTACACCCGCACTATTTAAGACTATTTTTTTATTAAAGCGGCAATAGTAACTCAAAGGAGAGGTGTTACAATGGGTCACACCGGAACAGAAGACATTCTTCAGCGATCCATAGGAAAACCAGACAACCTGGGAATTTACCGCAATAAATAACAAGTTAACTGCAATCGATTAAGGCGCGAACACAGGTCTTGGGGATTGTCACCCCTACGAAATGTTAATACATTTGTTAATAATTTATAACTCATAACGCAACTCAATGAAATTCTTCTTCAAACGACAACATTTCGTCCAGAGAAATATATAAAAGCTTCTTGTACATCTATTGTTTCATTAATGAAATTTGTTCGAACAGCCTAGCAAATCAAGGCGGATGGGGTTTGAAAAGGCTCCACAATGTCGGTCTACTCCATGCTCTTAAAACGATCTGTGACATCGGATGACGCATTGGAAAGCTGTAAAATACAATCTTTGAGAAATTCTCGAATTGTAGAAATATTAGTTTCCATGTGCAGCTCCTTATGTCCTAAGGTGCGATCTGAGAAGCATCACCTGGATCGAGCCTCCTGTTTGATCTCGATGCAGCGAAAGTTTGCGGCGATAATTGCTTATGCCTCGTGATTGTGTTTTATTTGTCCAAGACCGTTTGGATTTGTTGACCAAGCTTCTAAATTGGAAAATTGCGTTTGTGGATGTTTCGCTTCACTCCTACAGGATACTAGTATTTATTTACATTAGTCCATTTCCGCTTGAAGTATTTATAAATTCTCTGCAAATTATAGTGGTGTAAAAAAGTTGTGTCGTTTTCATTAAGAGCCAATACTGTGGCTGTATTGTGTGCATCTGCTATCAACCCAGAAAAAACGAATCATGAAGATTGGGTTACGTGACCGACACAAACCAGAGAAATTCTTAAAGAAAATTATGGGAAGTTGGGATATCCAGAGTTGAGCTCTGTTCAACTCTTGTCGCCAGTGCTTTCTAGTGCCCCACCGCGTAAATCAAGAACACCTTGATGGCTTCCCCATTCTTCGTCAAACCTTGCGGTATTTTGTTAAAAAAAAGCGCTAACTTTACCTAAAGCCGAAGCACAACAAGCCTGACCAGTAGTCGAATGTTCGGATCTATTTGGAAGCAAGCAACATGTTCATTCAGTGTATTGGGATTTTTTTTCTGATACTTTAGCGAAGGTAAACGAATTCAGCCATGATCCTTTTGGTCAGTCTTCAGACCACTCAGCAAAAAAGTAGCCACATCGGAGCACGGTATTGAGCCACCATCGGAATAACAACAAAATTCCGCACGGAGCTTGCTTTTTCCTTTCGACCACTAATAATTTGAGTTCATCTTATTTTGACCAGATCAGCATGTGGCTTGGTGCCAGGTCGGCGAAGCAACTTGCTCCTGGCGTTAATTATGCGACTGTCGCAGGTATCGAAAGTGGGAGATCTCGGCCGGTATTGCAAACGTCAACCAGTGTTGCTGCCAGTCTCAGGGTAGTTCCACAACTAAAACATGTTTTGTTTCGAGACTTGCCTTCGACACAACTGCAGATGATATTGTCAGCTTCGTCATATCCAAACTTGGTTGGCAACCGAAAAATTTAACTTGTAAAAAACTTACGCCGGATAACATAGTTGTATAGTCCTGACAACACTCGAATTCTGGCCGCTAGGCACTTTCGTCAAAGACTTTGTGCACAGAAGGAGGTCGCCACCAAATTTTCGTTCACGCGACAATCTCAATCCACAACTTTGAACACTCATTCCAAAAAATTAACTTCTGTAAAACTTTTTCACCAAAATGTACTTGGTATGAGGACCGAACTAGAGGATTTTACACTCTCGTGTTTAATTTCAAATGACGATATTATCTGTCTCTCAGAAACCTGGCTCAATGATACCATTCTTAGCTCTGAACTTACGTCCAGCTACTCAGTTTATAGAAGAGACAGGGATCTGACCTGTACGAGTAAATCCGATGGTGGTGGAGTCCTTATTGCCGTTAAGAACACGTTTTCTAGTGCACTCTGCGTTGACTTACCCTGGGAAGGTTTTTGATTGTATTCTAGTTAAAATCAATGTATCTCAATTCTCTGTTGTTTTTGTTGCCTGTGCCTATGTTCCTTGTGCGTCTTCGAGGATTTGTTCTCATCGCTTTCCAACTACAGTAATATTCATTACCCAACCGCTTTATTTTTTTTTTGTGGCGACTTTAATTTGCCCTCTATAAGCTGGTCATCAGACTGAACATTAATTGCAGTTCCTTCATGTCCTCTTTCCAGCTCCTTAGAATCCTTTATGTCGCTCTGCTCCCTTAAACAGATTAACGTTACCAGGAATCACCAGGGAAAACTGCTGGATCTGGTCCTAACCAACTCTTCCGACATCTTATCTGTTCCTGACCCACTTCCTTATGTAAGAATAGACCGGTATCATCCCCCTCTTGCTTTTTCACTCCAAGTATTAGTGCCAGCAGCACGGAAATTTGGAAACTATTTCCAAAAGTATAACTTCCGTAAAGCTAATTTTCCAGCTATTGAACTTGCTTTGGGTAATGTAGACTGGGAGTCAATATTTGCCTACTGCGACGTCGAATCCTGTGTTGATTTATTCTATCAGTTTTTGGACGACGTCATTCAACGATTCGTTCCATTACTTAAGCTGCCCAAAATCTGTCCGCCTGTTTGGTTCAATTCTGAAGTGGCCAAAGCGTTGAGACTGAAGAATATTGCTCAATCTCGTTATCTCCGTACTAGGTCGGAGGAACATAGATAAGAATTTGTACATTATCGATCGCTGGCTAAGTCTACAGTTAAGTCAGCCATAAGAACTTACATAGAAGGAGTAGAGTCGTCGATCCAACGAAATGAGATCAAGCACTTTTGGTCATATATTCGCACTCTCAGATCCTCCTCCTCTTTCCCGTCCGAAGTTTGTTATAATAATATTATTGCTCGTAACTCTCAAGATTCATGTGAGTTGTTTGCGACAAACTTTTCGTCGGTATTCTCTACAACATCTACAATCTCGACAGAATTATCAGAGTCTTACCCAGTTACCATTCCTCCACTTTCGGTTACTTCAAGCGAAGTGGAGCGTCTTGTCGCCACTCTTGATATTAGTGTTAACGGTGGTTCTGATGGTATCCCCAACTCTGGGCTCTATCCTGGGCCCATTTTTGTTCATCATATTTATTAATGATTTACCACTAATAATTCAATCTCTTTGTCTCCTCTATGCGGATGACGTAAAAATTTATAGGGAGATCTGTTCATTGCGTGATTGCAGAATATTACAATCAGATCTTAATGCTCTTGCTTTGTGGTGCTCTAGTAATTGTCTTCCACTTAACGTCTCTAAATGTCGTAAAATGTCCTTCGCACTTAAGAGAACCATGATCTCTTTTGATTATGATATTAACTCAGAAGTACTTCTTCAAGTCTCCCACATTCGAGACCTGGGTGTTACCTTTGACACCAGACTAAAGCTTGACCTTCACTTTCACAATCTAGTAAGTACTGCATCGAAATTATTAGGCCTAATTCTAAGATCATCATATATGTTCTCTAACATTGAAGCTTGCATCAAGCTGTTCGCTTGGAATATTGCTCCGCTATTTGGTCCCATCAGTACAATTGTCATATTATTGCTCTTGAATCTGTTCACCGTAAGTTTATTCGTTCTCTCCTTTACAAATATAGGATTCCCTATTGTCCTTACAGTGAACGTCTTTTACTCTTCAAGCTCCCATCCCTTGAACAACGAAGACTGTACATAGACCAATGTGTTCTCTTCAAAATTTACAACGGTGATGGGGACTAAAGCCCGAAACACAATGCTCCCGTTCCGTTCCGTTCCGTTCAGCTGTCAAAGTAGACCTTATGGGTTGACCATGTAAATGCACACAATGGTCGTAACGGAACGGATCGGAAAAGTTGACCAAATTCAACTTTTACGGATCACATAACCTCACTTGTCGTGACGGAACGGAACGGAACGGGAGCATTGTGTTTCGGGCTTCAGCCTTAAGTTTAGACTTGGTGCTGCGTCAATCAATGCGTTCTAGCAGGTCAGACTCCATATTTGCCCCTCCTTTGGCGTGTACAAATGTATATTTCTTTTCACCGACTGTTCGTTTACAAAGAAATCATGATGACCTCAAGATTGTTCCTCTGAACACATCAAATTCTCTTTTCAAATCAAAGCTGAAATTATTATTTTTATTAAACTAAATTCTAATTATACAGGTATATTACTTCTAATCTTTTGTTATTACTTTTTTTTCTCTTTCTTTACTTCTCCTTCATTTATAATATTTTTCTTTTTTATTTAATTTTTTTCTGTATTTTCTGTTGTGTAATTGGATAAGTTTATCTGTACAATAGGCGTTCATTAAATAAATAAATGATGATAGTTCGGACTGCAGTGCGGTTGAAGTTAATCAGCAAAGCAGATTCGCAACAATATTCAATCTTAGAAAATTTTAGGTAACTAAAAAGTGAAAATGCATATACGTTTGCAGCTGCTGCTACCTTCTACAGTAAATTAGAAGAGAATGACCAGTGTGAGCAGATTATTTTTCCTTTATCTGGACAAGGGGCGAATTAAGGAACTGTGTTCTGTTTACATTCTTATCAGATTCACAAATACAACCAGAGCTACCAGGCGGTAGTTGATTTGCTATAGGCAGCTTTGCGGTTCTGGTAGATCGTATCACAGCCAACACCTACGAGTACACTGCCATATCTATCCCTATTTCCGACCTAAGTACAATTAAGTATCCTAAAAAAACATTAATCTGAGCTTCAGTCTACAAGTGCATTGCATCTCCAGTTTTGTAGTAGAATTCATCAGAAGATGATGGTACAGATCTTCGTAGAGCTCTTAAACGATTAACTTCAACCGTCCTCCAATGACCAGATTAGCGTGTTGTAGTAACAAAACGGCCCCAATTGGGTGTTGAGTTGTCAATAGACAACTCGACCATTTCCTGCTGGGCGATTGCAAGTGCGATCAAAATTCAGCTACGATGAATTTTGATCGCACCAGCAACTGCCACCAACTTAGCCGCGAGAAAAAACCGTTTACCGTTATTCGGTAAAGGCCGGAAGTGGCATAGCGGTCGAGGAGAGAGAACGAGAAAACGAGAACGGGAGGTTGCGCGAGGTTCGATCGTTGCGTGTTTGCATTTCCTTGAGATTACGTTTTTTTTTCGCTAACCGTTCAAACGACGATGGACCCATTTCGTCCAAGTGCAAAGTGGCGGAGTGCGGATTATTAATTAAAAGTGCCGCGATAGTTTGCCTGGCCGAGAGCCGAAATGAAAATTCGAACACCGTTGATAGCCGATCTGCTAGTGTCAAATTACAATTGTGGTCTTTGTGCATTTCTTACTTGTTATTTTTTTGGATGGCGAAGATTAACCGTGTCGCTGCGCGTTTTTTTTCGGAAAACCCCCCCCGAGCCCGATTCGACGATAAAATTGAAACGAACGAAATTTCTCTCGGTTAAGAACCCGGCGACAATAAGGTGTGAATTTCGGTGACGAAACCACGAAAATTTCAGTTTTGCTAGGCAATTTCTATGGCGAGAGGAGATTGCTTTTCGATTTTCGTGTGTGTCCGATTAAAATTAGTTTTTCCACCGACAATCCCCAAAAAAAAAATTTCGATAAACAAAAACGTGTATTCGATTTACGTTCCGCCTATTAATTGTATGCAAGTAAAAAAAGAAACAGTTCAAATTGCAACTGTCATTTTCCGTGAACCAAGTGTGCATTTAATTTAACGTGGATTTTCGGCTGTTCTCCCGTAGGTTTTTCTATTGAATTTTTTTGTGAACAGCGTTTTGAAAAAGAAAAAGAAGGAAAAGCGTTTGCTAGCTCGAGGAGCGGAGACCGAAGTTCGAACGCGTTTAAGCCAAGTCAAATTCGTGAAGTTTCGAACGAATTAACAAATCCGACGAGAACGTGACGCGAAGTTTTCAATTCGCTTCGAGAAACTGGAAATCTTTCATAAGTCGAATTTTCTCCCAGTGATGCTTTCCATAGAATAAGAAAAGAATAAATAGAATAAACTAAAAATCGCACCGCTCCTTCGCGAACCTCTGCATGATTTTTTTAGAATGAAATAATAAAATAAAAGTGAATATAAATAAATAGAACAATAAATAATAAATAATATAAAAATGAACAACGGGCCCGACCAAATAAATTAAAATTTGAATAGTGAAAGTCCCATTAAAATAAAATGAAAAGTTTAAAGTTAAAACAAAGTAAATATCGCGGAAGGAAAAAGTAAAAGAAAAACGTACAAGTGCCAAGGGTAGTATTTTAATGTCGCGGTTTTAAAATAGCTAAATAAAATGAATTAATAAAATAATTAAAAAAAAAAAAAAAGAAATGAATTTAAAATAATTAGTAATTAAAATAATTGAATTAAAAAATTTTAAAAAATGAATAAAAATTAAAATGAAAAATAATATAAAATAAAACAAAATATGACTGACAGGACAGGACGGACAAAAAAATTAAATAAAGCAAAAATTTTAATAAATAGTAAAACGGAGAAAAACAGAAACTAGAATAAATGTAAATAGGGGTGAGTTTTTTTTTTTTTTTTATTATATTTTTTTTGGTTATGGTTTTTTTTTACTTTTGCAGATTTTTTTTTGTCTTTTAATTCTGGTGCTTATTATGAGCATATATTTTTGTAAAGATGTTTAAAGGCTAGAAAGAGCCAAATCCAAATGAACCCAATCGTCTAAGCCCCAATCCCTGAACCTCAATAAGGGGCCAAGACAAAGTTGTATTTTTGGACAGTCATGGCTGAGGTAGGGTGGGCAGGCAGGGCGCTATGACACCTAAGCGCCCTGACAAATCGTGAAGTCGCGCACTCCACCGCTTCTTGGTCTTTCACGACCTATTGGGAAGATAGTCCCATTTTAAATCCCTGGAGTAAGCCGACACGAAATTTTTTGTTGTACAGGCCAAGGGTTTATGGTCTGAGAATTGAGCAAGAACCCCCCCACAACTGCCGTAGCTAGTCCCGGCCGCCAGCAAGCGTGTCGCTTCCGCTCGATTTTCAGCCACCAATTCAGATGTAGGAATTGGCCCACTCTTTCCTGAACCTTCCTTCCTTCGAATATTTTGACTTTTTCAAGTCGAAATATTCACTCCAAGGCCTCCGTTCACAACAAAATGGCGCCCAACGTGGGGCTAGCCACAGCTACGCTTAGTGCACAAAGCGTAGCTCATCAACACGCGCGAGTTCCGAAAAATTCCGTGCAAAAAGTTGATGGGCAAAAAGGACTTAAATTTCGTCGTTCTGCGACAGTATTTTCGCCTGAACAACAGTCCAAGTGTACAGCTTTTCTGATTTTTCCACAGCAAACCATCTCATCGGTCTTGTATGGAGACATTGTGGAACTGACCTATTGACGAACCGTTTTGGCAACCTTTAGGCGCCAACTCGGTTCCATAGGAAAGGGAAACATTGTCTGTATGCGAGATTGATGTGATGTAAGTTGGGTCAGAATTTATTTTCTTGACTCATTCCACCTTTGGTTCGTAAGTACCCAATTGAGAGCTGGGCATGCCTTGTCTTGGCGGGCATGTCGTCAGACAATTGGGCACAATACTTGCGAAACATCAGTGAGTTTGGTGATAGAAAATATCGTCGAAATTTCGGATAAGTCCCCTATTTCCTTATCCTTCCTTTTAGAGTTCCCTTTTAACGTAGAATATATTTTTTTTAAAATAACGTAGTATATTTTTTTGATAAATTAAATTTTTTGGTAAGTCTTCGGACGAAATTTGACTTAGATTCTTTTGCTTGTTGATTTTTGATTTTTCTAGTTGCTATTTTTCTTCCCAATTTTTTTATATTGCATTTTTTTCTCGCGATCCCGATTTTCCCGATGAGTCGAGAAAGACAGAGATCGACTTCGCGATTTGCGGCAATTGAGGGGAGGGGAAAGGAGCGACGACGTGAGGGTTCATTTGTTTTTTTGATTTGCTAATTTTTTTTCATTCATTCATTTATTCAATCATTCGTCCGTTGATTCACTCGTGCATTCAATCGTTCGAATATTAAATTTTTTTTGGACATTCACTCACTCGTTCAGTATTGTTCAATCGCTCAAGTATTTTTTTTATTATTCATAGACTCGCTCGTTCATTCATTGATTTGTTCATTCATTTGGCGATCAGTCATCCATTTAAATATCTAACTTTACTCCAATTTAGCATACAATCATACATTCACACGTTTGTTCATTCGGTCTTTTAATTTATCACATTCGATCATTTAGTCAGTCATTCATCGATTCACTCGTTCCGTTGTCGATCTAATTTTTTTGCATTGATCAATCATTCTCACTCATTCAATCACTCACTCGTTATTCACTCACTCGTTCTTTCAATCGTTCAATCGTTCAAATATTAATTTTTTTCTTTCAATATCAATCATTCGTTCGATATTCTTCAATCGCTCAAATTTTTTTATTAACTCACTCGATCAATCGCTCGATCAATTTTTTTCTTCCGCTTAATCAGTCGTTCAATTAGTAAATCGTTCATTCAGTCATTCATTCGCGATTTACTACAGTTTATTTATTCATTGTTTCAATTAATCGTTCAATTGTTCGATCAGACGTTCATTCGACTATTCATTTAGCATTTATTCATTGATAAGTACATTGAAGCAATCACCTAGTCAATTATATTTTTTTTGGATTCATCCATTTGCTCAATCACTCACTCGTTTAATCACTCACTCGCTTAATCACTCACCCGTTCATCCATCTCAATCGAGTACAATGCCTTTGGCTCACTCTCCATCAAAATCAACCGAGATCCTGTGCACGGCTTGCCAGGACATTGTTAATACAGACCGCGAAGCCAGGACAAAGTGTGGTCATGTCTTCCACATCGACTGTTTAGACTCGTGGACCAAAGACAACCACAATTGTCCGAATTGCAGAGAGCATTTGGGTCCTCAGGACTATTGGTTGGTTCGGGGCTTGGAGGGCGCGTCCGCCAGACCAGGTGCAGTGACGCGCAGCAAAAAGATGTCACAAGCAGCAAAGCCTCAAAATGTTGGTATGTCGCCTTTAAGGTTAAACTTGGATGTACCACTCGAGACAGGTGGCGGACGAGCATTCTATGCCCCGGACGGATCGATGGTCCTTGAGCCCACTCAACTGGGGGTCCCAGGTCTAGGAGCAGAGCCAGAGAGTGTAGAAAGTAGGGCAAGAGTGAGGTGGTCGGAAGTACGTGATCAGACGCCGACAGAGTCAGTGCCAGCGCCGTCTTTAATTCCAAATTCTTTGGGGGTAGAAGATTTGGTCAAGTTGATCCGCACGGTGCTGCGCGAGGAATTGGCACAACAGCCCGCAGACAGCGTCAACTTAAGTTTACCACCACCACCAAATCGACGTGAAGCACTGGACGAGCCTGTGCAAATTCGGGGTCGACCGGCTCATGCGAACGCCCGGATTGGCGACCGCAATGGCAACGGCCCAAATTATAGACACCGCAACCTTGGCAGTCCGATTCGCCATTGGAGATTGCGATTCAATGGGGACAGCCAATCGTTGCGCGCTGAAGAATTGGTCTTTAGGGCCGAAGCTTTAGCGATGGGTGATCTGGGCGGGCGCATGGACCTGTTGGCCCAGAATTTTCATTTGGTTTTAGACGGTCGTCCGAATCAATGGTACTGGCTTTGGAGGCGATCCAATCCAAACACATCCTGGACAATCTTGAGATCCACCTTTCTTCAAGCTTGGGGGGAGCGCAGTTCAGATTGGGAGGTGCGCAAGCGGATGCTGGGGCGACGTCAGGCACCGAACGAGCCATTCTTGCTATATGAGCAAGACATGATGGAGCTCCGCACATTGCTGCGCGCTCCCATGTTGGAAAGCGAATTCGTGGATCTGGTGCGCGGGAATTTGCTAGCGAGTACGCAACAGCAAATGTGCTTCTACGAGGTGCACGAGATGGCTCAGTTGCGCTATCTCGTGAACCGCGTAGAAGAAGTGCGGAAGGCTACGCGAGCGAATTCTTGGCAGCAGGGAAGGGTCCACGAACTTGGCGAACCTCAAGCCGAAGCGTCGAAAGAGCCGGAATCGGATGAATTGGCCGGCATATCAAAGTCTTTGACTTGTTGGAATTGCGGTATAGACGGTCATGGGTATCGTGAGTGCACCGAAGCCCCGGAAGGTATATTCTGTTATGGATGTGGACGGGCTGACGTTCTAAAGCCCAACTGCATCCATTGCAAGTCGGGAAACTTCCGCAAGGACGGAAGGGTTGTGGGTTCCTCCCGTCCAGGTCCTCCTTCTCATACCCCCAGAACGCAATAGTGCCTGATCTACCAAGCAATGCACCAGTCAATTCCCAATCCCCATTTCTTCTTGATCTCCCTATTAAAAACACTTCACCCCATTTGAGTACCCCTTTAGAGACCCCTCCCAATTTTAATACCACCCCACCCACAATTTTATCCCATTTTTCAGCCCCTGTTAACGTAAATTCACCCTCACCTAAAATTTTAACCCCTCTTAACCCTCGCATCACGATTCTGCAGGAGAGAACAGACGTCGATGCCAAACCATTTACTTCTCCGCCTGGAGGGTTAAGTTCAAGTGGTTCGAGACGCAACGCTCCCCATCCTCACAAACCATACCATCAACGGTTGAAGGAATATGCGGAGGCGCGAGAGCGTAATTTTGCCACTGTTCCAGACGTCCGTGCGGACGATGTGTCCACACTGACGAACGGAAAAAGTCGCAAAAAGTCGGTCTTGCGCCTGCGTATGTTCTGGAGGATGGTGAGGGCCAAAAAGAAAGCGTTAGTATCTGCCATCATCGCCGAGCCGTTCGATATACGTCCATTCGCGGTAGTATCCCTGTTCGGAGTGGATGTTTCAGGTCTCCTTGATAGTGGGGCGAGCATCAGTTGCCTGGGGGCAAACTCCCTACAACGCCTCCAAGATGCACAGGTGAAGTATCGACCGGTCTGTCAGGAGGTGAAGACCGCTGATGGTGCAGCACAGAAAGTATTGGGCACAGTGAATGCTGAAATTACCTTTCGAGGCAAAGCCAAGCCCATTACACTATATATAGTGCCGAGCCTGTCGCAGGAATTGTACCTAGGGGTAGATTTCTGGCGATCATTCCAGCTAGCTCCCAGCATCATCAGCGCGGTCGATACTCCCGATACTGCGTCGCAACTGATGGCTCCGGACGCCCAACACTCAACACCTTCACAGCAACATACTCGGGCCATAATTACGAACAATACGAGGCAAGATCGCTATTTTGGTCGTCCTGGACCCTATCCTCTTTACACCTATTGGGACAAATTACTGCCAGGAAACATTCCATTCGAAGATCTGCGGCAGTGATACGAGGGGTTAGGCCCATATTTGCCCGGCTCTCAGCGTGAGCATGAGATTGTTGAGTTGTCAATAGACAACTCGACCATTTCCTGCTGGGCGATTGCAAGTGCGATCAAAATTCAGCTACGATGAATTTTGATCGCACCAGCAACTGCCACCAACTTAGCCGCGAGAAAAAACCGTTTACCGTTATTCGGTAAAGGCCGGAAGTGGCATAGCGGTCGAGGAGAGAGAACGAGAAAACGAGAACGGGAGGTTGCGCGAGGTTCGATCGTTGCGTGTTTGCATTTCCTTGAGATTACGTTTTTTTTTCGCTAACCGTTCAAACGACGATGGACCCATTTCGTCCAAGTGCAAAGTGGCGGAGTGCGGATTATTAATTAAAAGTGCCGCGATAGTTTGCCTGGCCGAGAGCCGAAATGAAAATTCGAACACCGTTGATAGCCGATCTGCTAGTGTCAAATTACAATTGTGGTCTTTGTGCATTTCTTACTTGTTATTTTTTTGGATGGCGAAGATTAACCGTGTCGCTGCGCGTTTTTTTTCGGAAAACCCCCCCCGAGCCCGATTCGACGATAAAATTGAAACGAACGAAATTTCTCTCGGTTAAGAACCCGGCGACAATAAGGTGTGAATTTCGGTGACGAAACCACGAAAATTTCAGTTTTGCTAGGCAATTTCTATGGCGAGAGGAGATTGCTTTTCGATTTTCGTGTGTGTCCGATTAAAATTAGTTTTTCCACCGACAATCCCCAAAAAAAAAATTTCGATAAACAAAAACGTGTATTCGATTTACGTTCCGCCTATTAATTGTATGCAAGTAAAAAAAGAAACAGTTCAAATTGCAACTGTCATTTTCCGTGAACCAAGTGTGCATTTAATTTAACGTGGATTTTCGGCTGTTCTCCCGTAGGTTTTTCTATTGAATTTTTTTGTGAACAGCGTTTTGAAAAAGAAAAAGAAGGAAAAGCGTTTGCTAGCTCGAGGAGCGGAGACCGAAGTTCGAACGCGTTTAAGCCAAGTCAAATTCGTGAAGTTTCGAACGAATTAACAAATCCGACGAGAACGTGACGCGAAGTTTTCAATTCGCTTCGAGAAACTGGAAATCTTTCATAAGTCGAATTTTCTCCCAGTGATGCTTTCCATAGAATAAGAAAAGAATAAATAGAATAAACTAAAAATCGCACCGCTCCTTCGCGAACCTCTGCATGATTTTTTTAGAATGAAATAATAAAATAAAAGTGAATATAAATAAATAGAACAATAAATAATAAATAATATAAAAATGAACAACGGGCCCGACCAAATAAATTAAAATTTGAATAGTGAAAGTCCCATTAAAATAAAATGAAAAGTTTAAAGTTAAAACAAAGTAAATATCGCGGAAGGAAAAAGTAAAAGAAAAACGTACAAGTGCCAAGGGTAGTATTTTAATGTCGCGGTTTTAAAATAGCTAAATAAAATGAATTAATAAAATAATTAAAAAAAAAAAAAAAGAAATGAATTTAAAATAATTAGTAATTAAAATAATTGAATTAAAAAATTTTAAAAAATGAATAAAAATTAAAATGAAAAATAATATAAAATAAAACAAAATATGACTGACAGGACAGGACGGACAAAAAAATTAAATAAAGCAAAAATTTTAATAAATAGTAAAACGGAGAAAAACAGAAACTAGAATAAATGTAAATAGGGGTGAGTTTTTTTTTTTTTTTTATTATATTTTTTTTGGTTATGGTTTTTTTTTACTTTTGCAGATTTTTTTTTGTCTTTTAATTCTGGTGCTTATTATGAGCATATATTTTTGTAAAGATGTTTAAAGGCTAGAAAGAGCCAAATCCAAATGAACCCAATCGTCTAAGCCCCAATCCCTGAACCTCAATAAGGGGCCAAGACAAAGTTGTATTTTTGGACAGTCATGGCTGAGGTAGGGTGGGCAGGCAGGGCGCTATGACACCTAAGCGCCCTGACAAATCGTGAAGTCGCGCACTCCACCGCTTCTTGGTCTTTCACGACCTATTGGGAAGATAGTCCCATTTTAAATCCCTGGAGTAAGCCGACACGAAATTTTTTGTTGTACAGGCCAAGGGTTTATGGTCTGAGAATTGAGCAAGAACCCCCCCACAACTGCCGTAGCTAGTCCCGGCCGCCAGCAAGCGTGTCGCTTCCGCTCGATTTTCAGCCACCAATTCAGATGTAGGAATTGGCCCACTCTTTCCTGAACCTTCCTTCCTTCGAATATTTTGACTTTTTCAAGTCGAAATATTCACTCCAAGGCCTCCGTTCACAACATGGGCTTCGTCCAACTGATAAACTACAACGAAACCAACAAAATTCTGTCAGTCCACCAATGACCAGATTAAGCGGGTTCTAGTAACAAAACGGAGACAATTGGACTCTGTCCGACTGATGGACTACAACGATTCCGTCAGTAGGTTTATGATTTAAAGCAGTAGAGTGAGTAAAAAGTTGTCCGATTTGGATCTAGGTTTCCTTTTTACACTGCTTTTACCCACAGGATGTAAATTAGACACAGTGTGAGTGTCCCCCTGGTTGCCTGGTTTCAAACAGCAGTATCCAACGGTGGCAAAAATGAGACATGGAGTACTCGCTTACGTGATAACAATTGAAAATTCATCGCCAATAACAAGCCACAAACTATAATATCCCTTTAAAAATAACAAAGAATCTCTTAGAGACTGCTCGCGATATGAGTAAAATCCAAAATATATTTTTTCCCGGTGAACCCTTTAAAACTAAGCGCATTATTCAAAGCGTCTTTGTAATTTTCGACGGGTACAAGTTCGTGAATAGGAGCCTTCAGCTTCCCCTCGGCAATCAACTGAAACAGATCCCTGAACATTGTCTTACGTTCGTCCGAATTGAAATTCTCCTTAGTCCAGCGTGTCATCCAGAAACCGCGAAATGAAATATCTTTGAAAATGAGTGCAGCCGTTGAAGCGGTAACCGGTTCGCGAGACATTCCACCGTACGTAATCAGCGTTCCTTTCGATTCCAGATGACGAGTAATTTCTGTTGCGCTCTTTCCGCCAACACAATTTAATGCAAGCGTCGGTTTTTTCAGTTTATCTTTGAAAATTTCGGTTGTACGAAGCTCCTCTTCGGTTAGAATTTCCGATGCACCGAGACTTAGTAAGTATTTCCGAAGTTGATCGATATCAGGTCGATTTCGAACGATCCCGACCGAATTGATTTCATATGCCTTGCATAATTGATGAACTGCTTGTCCGACAGCACTGTTCGCACCGTTTTGAATAATTGTATCGCCGGCTTTCAGAGTTGTAAAGTCCTTGATCATTCGGTACGCTGTGCATGGATTGACTATGATTGTTGCCGCCTCAACCATTCCGACATCGGCTGGAACTTTGAGGACACTATCCTCGTTGTATTTGGCATGTGATGTCCATGTTCCTAGTCCAGTTGCAAAGGGAATAACACGGTCGCCAGCTTTCAGATTCTTCACTTTAGGACCAAGTGCGATAACTTCGCCGACACATTCATTTCCTCCAACAGCTGGGAATTTCGGTTTCACCGGATACTTTCCTGTTGCAAGTTGCAAATTAGAATTTTCTTGTGATAGTCGAACGGAATCGTTACGTACCTTGTATGGTGTTTATATCAGCGGGATTTATTGGCGACACAAGTATTTTCAGGAGAACCTCGTTATCTACGGGATCAGTGACTTCTTCGCGACATAACTTCACTACTTCGGCCGGTTCGCCGTACGTATTGAATTTTAGGCTCGATGCCATTATGGACATTGTCCTGGATTTCAAGACAGCACTGTTGAACACTTTCACTGGACTCAGAAACATTTTAGTTTTTTATAGTTTAATCCTATTCCCTAATGTTGCTTTTCGAAAACAAATTTCTTCAATGATTTGATATCTGACGTAAATCAGCTGCGTGTTGCCGGCAAATTTCCATGGAAAGTGGATTGGAATATGGAAAAGAAAACTTTTTCCTGAAAAAAGATGGCTCTGAGGAGGAGGCCTGTCTGGTGTGATAAGAACTTACAGCATTTAATTGACCTGGGAACCGATTTGGGCTGTCGCGCCATTGATGATGGATTGGGAGCAACGTGTGATCCTTCCATTATCAGCCACTAGGACTTACTCCTTGAATGCTCTCGATTGCAGTTTGTATGTAAAACACTGGGAATCAGTCGCGTACGAGTATACTGTTCAGCCCCTTTCGTGGAGAACAATGAAACTTAGGCAGTCTTTTATCCCCCGTTCATGTAGAACTCATTGCCGGCCGATCTGTTCCCTGATAAATATAAACTTCAGGAGTTAAAAAACAGGACGCTTCCCTCACGTTCAACCGCCCTAAATCCTCTACCACATCATTTTATCGCCAACCTATGTCGTTCTAGCTGTGCAATCGTATTAAAGGGTGACCCCCTAAGTTATTACGACGGCCGTAAAAAAAACACCGGCACGTATTGCTTAAGCGGAATTGCAACTCTAGGCAAGGCATACAATTATTTGCTCAGAGATTCCAATAATTTTAGCAGAGTAACGCAAAATTAAGTTTCGATTCTCAGACTCATTGTGAAGTGGAGTACAAATTTGGTTGATTTATTTTTCTCATTCAGGGAAAACATCCTCACGGTTATACTCCAACTGAGACGTACTATCGAATAACGAAGCAGAACTTTTCAAGAATATAAAAACTTATCGTTTTTTTTTATAACGATCGTAATATCAGCAGATACTGCAGCCACAACCACATCTTTCATATCTTTGAATTGCAATTCTTAACTTCGCGCGCTTCGATTGCCAGTTCCTTCGTCGTTAGAGATGAATATGTCTGGTAATAATATCCTCAAGATGCATTTATTCCGCTTTTATCCTACTGTTTCAACGTTCTCAAACGGTCTTCACGTCCTGAGTGTAATGCTCCCATGTACCATTGCACACGTCGCGCACCGTTGTTACGACCCCGTCAATAGTACTGAGTCTGTAATATTCGGAGTGCTACCGTTGTTCAGTTGACTGCTTGTGTGTCCACCTATAGAGGCTGTTGTTGTTGTTTGATGCGAGGAAAGATACGCAGCAAAGTAGCTTATTTTGAGCACTCGGGCAAAGATGGCCCATTGTACTTAAGTCCCCCAGTCTCTACCCGAACTTTTTCGTCCTCCTCCGAATTGCAAAAGTTCTGGTAGGGAGCGAGGACGGAGTTCCTTTATCCTCATAACATCAACATACATGCATTCTCGCAAAAGAGTAAGCTGCACGCTCTAGAAGAAAATATTCCGTTGTGTCGTCACTCTCGTCGCAAGCAGTGTTTGAGTTTGTTTGAGAAAAAAAGCAGCGATTCGTCCACTTGGTCCCTCAACAAGGTTTCTAGTCTGCCGCATTCTCCGAAGAAGCCGCCATCTCTCAATGCGTGATATACTGACAATCAGCAATGGCAGCCCTAACGGAGGCAACAGGCAGACGGAAAACTGGTTCTAGTCCAACCAAAGCTGACTCTGATCCAACCGTTGCTAATGCATCTGCTATTTCATTCCCATTTATATGCCCTGGTGGCTTGGAACCCATATGCGCCTTAAGTTATTGAGTCTGCCAACAGAATTCAATCGTTCTTTACGTACCATCTTCGAAGAGACGATTGGATTATCTAGGGACTGTAAAGCGGCCTGACTGTCGCTGCAGATGCAGATTCGCCTGCCTCTCCATTTGCTTTCCATAATCCATTCTCCCGCCAGCTTGAAAGACTGAAGTATGTTTTCCTAGGGCGAAAGATTACTTGAGACCGTAAGTCTGCAAGTACAATCCTATAGAGGCATTGGCTAGCAAAAGTGATCTTCAACAAACGCGATCGTGGGCTTCAACCCTCTCTCTCCTTCTCAATTGTTATTTCCATGGATTCCCTACATGTGTTTCTTGTAGATTATAGTCCAGACTCCAGACCAGACTCTTGTTCAAAATATCGGTATTCGCTTGAAGCCATTTATTAAGTCACTTTCGTCTCTGAATCTTAAGCTGTCCAGTCGACGCATCTAGATCGTCATTGGAGATGAAAATTTCATAATTATTTGGTTCACGAAAGTTAAGTTAATTGCTTAAGTTAATTAGACATGTTCCAGGAGGTTTAACCGTGAAACCTTAGTAGTCGTCGTTGTTCTTGCCGCACTGATCTTGATATTTTTGCAAGAGATCAAGCAATGCATTGTCATTCCGTGGCATCTCAGCTCGCAAATCCATATGCAAATCCTCCACATCAATTCGCAATTTTGAATATACTTTAACGTCACTGTTTTGGACTTCTTGAGATACAAAAATAAAAATGTTTCCCTTTGTGTTCTCAACTCAGAAAGGGTCTACCGATTTTCTATAATAAAAAAAAAATATCTAATATAATATTCGTTTAAAAATAACTGCAAAATAAAATAACAAACCATGAGAGCACTGTCCGTAGCCGGCACACAATCCACAAATAAGAAATTCGAAGTGTGTTTGTCTTCTTATTGGAGATCTGACGAAACCGGGGAGGGGAACGAACAATCAAGTCAAATTCTTGTTGGACGAAATTCGAGAAAACGAAACGAATTCAGTCAGTCGTTCGCTTAATTCCCCAACCGGTGTTCGTTCTTGTGACTGCATATATTTTTGGATTCGATTTGAGGAGTCTTCCTAGCATAAAAAAATGGCAAATCTTATTAAGACTTTGGTAGGACGTAGCCAAGGATTGGCTTTATACGCGCAGAACAGTAGCAGGCAATACAGCGCAGGTATGTTTAAAAGTGAAATGAAAATGAAGACGTCAAAGAGCTCCGGTCTTTCGTATCAATAAATGCAAAGTTTTCCTTCAAGCAGAGCGTAGAGGCTACATGAACTCGATTGGACTTTGTACCGAATATGAACTTGCCTTTGACTCCGGCAAATTATTTAATCAGCATGCAAAAATTGCCAAATGAAAAAATTTCGTTAATACCGAGATTCAGGTAAGGCGACAAATCGTGTGCTGATAATACCGAGTCAAGGTCAGCCGAAAAAGTCTGGGGGGCGCGACGTAGTGGAAGAAGTAAACATGTGGCGTCTGTCGTTCTTTCTCCGGTTGATTGCATAACGTGTGATCTTGCAGCCAAAATAATATTTTCTGTTGATTTGAACTGGGCGTAGATTGCGAAACGCACTGGCAATTCAAGAAGCTATTACATTGTTTGATTGAGACGGACTTATGGCATTAGTTGCGTCGCATTCTGAACTTAATTGAGTTGAATTCGGCAAGTACTTTTTGGAAACCATAACATTGCGTAACAGCACTCAGCCCATAACAAAAACTGATTAATCTAATGCACCTTGATAACCGTATTCGAAGTTATGATGAATTTTTTGCATGAAAGAAGCAAGTCAACAACTGCTGGGGAGTTTTATTAGGGTATGTTATTTTGGTTCGGTCTCAATGATTCTTGCACCACGATTTTTCCAGATTCGGGGACATAGCTGAAAAACGATTTGGTGAACCAGCCAAATTTATCCGCACTTGTGGCTAGTTCGACTAGCTACTCCCCCGTTGTAATACTACGCTAACTCTATATGGGTTTTCGTTAGGGTGTCACGGTGGTATCACAATGGACCAACCGAATGGTCTAAGTGACTCGATCCATAGTTTGGATGGCTGCCAGTATCACCTAACGATATGAATGGTCCTTGGTGCCCGACTCTTAACCACTCAATTCACCTTTAATGAAAAGAGCTGATTTTACAAATGGGAGTCTTCGACAGGTTCTCATAGTTGTGAGTAAATCCACCGTTAATCTGGCTACTGCATCACAATCAGAGATACTTTGTAATGATACCTTTATGGAGAACTACTTTCTTCATAAAGAACAACAATATTTGGATTCAATAGTAGTCCGGTTTTTATACACAATGGATCCTTAGTGATCTCTTGTGATGGGCTGTGGCACAGTGCTACAGTTCACTCCTCTAAACGTAACCTAACCTAACCACATCGGAACGACTACTCATCGGTTTCAAATGTGCGTCCAATAATACCTTATCGATGATTTTAAGGTGATAATTAAGGAAACAATGTCCTGAGAATGGGATATAACCTTTGCAATATAATACCTGTTTAGAGAAAGAATTCCAACGCCCTCTTGCTGGAGAAAGTCCACAATTTCTTTGACTGCTTAAACCTGAGTGAGTTTTAGTAGTCTTCAACCTAAAGATCTGCTGTAGCTGTTGATACTTGACAGAATGATTCATTCGTGAGTTGGCTCCGTATTAGCCAGCTTTTAAACTATAATCGCAATGATTTTTGTAATATCCACCGGAATAGATTCGAAACTCCCGAAAACGTAGCCTGCATAGAAGATTTTCACGTTTAGCGGTTCTTCCATAAAGGAGAGCTGGTTGATATCTTCCACGTACAATATGCTGTAAAATAAAATTGAGATAGAATAGGTCTATTTTTGATAGCATCATTATATATACCGGCGATGTCGCAACCGTCGAGAAATGCGAAACAGTTTTTTTTTGCAGATGATACCTGCATTTGTTCACGCTCAGATAACCCCACCAGCAACATAGGGGAGAAAGTCAAAAAGCCTATATCAATACTACAACAGGTGGAAAATCAAAATAAACCCAATAGAAACACAAGCAATTTACTTGACCAAAAAAAGAGACAAACTATCGAATGGAGTGATTCCATAAACTACCTCAAGCTGATCCTAAACAAAAAACTCATTTACAAAGAGCATGTAGAAATAGAGTGCTCCCAAGTTTCAAAAGCATTCCTAATAACCTAATTAATCGGAAATCCAAGAATTCGACGGTTAACAAACTCTTGATTCTCAAGAAGGTTATCCAACCTATAACCGCGGGAGAGCTTCGTTGCTCACCAAAACACGTTGCAAGTAACGCAGAATAAAGGCCTAAAAATAATCATGAACTTACCTGACCTAAAATAGGTCGTTTGATTTTTGGTTGTAAACGCGTGGTTCGCATAATTTAATTTAATATTCGATACTGTCTTTAAGTTCCTGGTATATTTCGCGAACTTCGGTTTTCCGCTATTCGAGGAAGCGCCTTTCCTTATTTCCCCGGCTGATCAGCCCGCCTACTCTCTCATGCACGGTATTTGTAGAAGCTCGATCTTCCCACTCCACAGTCGACTACTTTCCAACTTCGGGATACAATGTAGCCACTTACCGATCTGGAATTTTCAAAATTGGGCTGTAAACCCGCGACTCATGCTGAACCAGATATATTCAACAAAATATTATATTCCTGACATTCTTAATCTTAAATTACTGAACAAAATATTAAATGTATCTCACGTATTTCCAGCTGCCCAATCTTTACAATTTATCAAAACTGAATTGACCGGAGCGAAGAAAAATGTCGCACTCATCACGCTAAATCGCCCAAAGGCATTGAATGCCCTTTGTAACGGTCTCATGAATGAATTGAACGATAAATTGGAAGAATTCGAAAAGGACAAGAATGTTGCGGTCGTTGTAATCACTGGAAGTGAAAAAGCCTTTGCTGCCGGTGCCGATATTAAGGAAATGCAAAACAGTACCTATGCCGATTGTATTATGGGGAACTTTTTGAACAATTGGACACGTGTTGCTCGTTGTCAAAAACCTGTAATTGCTGCCGTTAACGGTTACGCTCTTGGCGGCGGTTGTGAATTGGCAATGATGTGTGATATTATTTATGCCGGTGATAAGGCTAAATTCGGTCAGCCAGAAATCGCAATCGGTACAACACCCGGTGCTGGAGGCAGTCAGCGTTTGACTCGCGTTATTGGTAAATCGAAAGCGATGGAAATGTGCCTGACCGGTAACATGATTGATGCTGTCGAAGCTGAAAAAATCGGACTGGTCAGTAAAGTTTTGCCGGCTGACAAGTTGCTTGAGGAAACAGTGAAATTAGCTGATAAAATTGGAAGCCACTCGCAATTGATTGTTCAGCTAGTTAAAGAAGAAGTTAATACCGCTTACGAAACTACACTGAATGAAGGTCTTAAGTTTGAGCGAAGACATTTCCATGCATCGTTCTCAACTGTAAGTGTTATTTGTGAGATAAGTTTGAGGATTGCATCTAATTCTTTGTTTTCTTTTTCTACTTTGCAGAAAGATCAAAAAGAGGGTATGGCCGCTTTTATTGAGAAACGTGCTCCAGTCTTCACCAATCAATAAGCCATTTCGTTAACACCGAACAGAGATATTGCATTTATTTTTATATACATACTTATACAGTAAATATATATATTTTTTAAAGTCAGTTTAATTACATCTTTAATTTCGCGTCCACACGGTTTATCTTGCACTACTTTGGGCTATACGACTGGTTATCGAAAATTTGATAAATATATTTTTTATGTTGCAGCAATTAAATTAAAACAAATTACTTATAATTAAAGTCTATCGCTTCAACAAATTGAATAATTTGTACGAGGGAATGTAATCGATCAATGGCAGGTAAAATTTTCCAGTTCATCTTCTTTTTTAGAGGGGTTTGTGTCCTCTGGAGTACGGGTCGGATAAATATTGTGGGAAAAAAGGCGTCATATCTCAAGAACCCTGTCATATATCAGCTTGAAATTTTTATTGTAGGTACACTGGGTAAACTCATATCCTGTTGGCGAATTTTGTTGAAAGCGTATGAAGCTTTTTCTCTATTATTTCAATGAGTTTCATTGGACGCGTTTACGTGCGGACCGGACCAGTCCACATAGACCGGTTTTGTATTTTTCGGTCTTGCATTCACAGTACTAGACTGGTTTGGTTTCGTTTGGTCCGTACCAAAATCAGTCCAAATGGACTAGTTGGGTTTACGTTTATGCGTACGACCAAACTATTTTTTTTGGTCTATTCATACTGGTCTGGTCCGCACGTAAACGCGACCATTGTCAGCATTAATTTTATTTGAGTCAAGTTGAAAATTATATTTTTCATTTCACTAGAAATAAATGAAATGCATAAACAGAAAAACAAAATCCATATGGCCAAAATAGTAGAGAAAGTCACGTATTAACAGTGATCATTAAAAATCGCTTTCTAAACCAATCATAAATTTCCTTTCGAAATTATTACTCCGATTATTCAGCATGATTTTGAAGAACGCTTGCATTATTTTTTCGCATAGAATCTTGTGACAAGAATCAACGAAACTCGCATTCCAATGAGACTCCTAATTTTTTCCACATAACTGTCGTGTCGCGAATTATACCTAAATGCCAAAGGTTTTCGATCGGATTAAGTTTTGGAAGAATGCCTTGGTCAGGACAAAATTGATGGTTTTTGATTATTGAGCTTAAGACCTTGCTCAATAATCAAAAACTATCAATTTTAGTTTAAATGAGTGATTGTTCGTTATCGTGGTGGAAAATTTAATTAGTAGGCGTATAGGGGAGACTAGGTAGAAATGCACCATTTTTCATATATTACTCCATATATCCGTAGAAAATAGTGGAACTTGATTAATTTTTCTTTCTTTATTTGATCAAACACCTTGCGCAAATATTTTATTTATAAAAAAGAGCAAAATAAAAACAGATCTTGAGCCTAATGAAGAAAAACGCAGTCAGTCCAAATGGTGCATTTCTCCCATCATACGGGAGAAATGCACCACATTTTAAATATATAGCCAACCCAAAACAAATTAGTTGAAACAAAAAGTAACAAACAATAACGAACTAAACAGTAAATATATTAAACCTTTTCCGATTTTATACTAATAAAAAAGAATAGAAAATACCGAATAATAATAATCCAATGGTTTTATATAAGCTTTGGTAAGTCAACGGATATTAAAATTTGAAAAATCGTTTGCAAATTTGATATGTTACTGCTGTCTCCTTGGCCATGAATTCAGGCACAGGAGGCATAATAATCTGGTGCATATCTCCCTATATGCTCGTGGTGCAATTCTACCGATTCCGACCAGATGGATATTTTTTATTTTTTTTTTTATAAATAAAAACAAATAATAAACTAGCACTTTACTAAAAGACATCTAAGACTACACGATATATATTTGCCTGCCTAGAAAGGGTCACGATCGATAATTTGTCCTTAAACAAAATTGTTGCATATACGAGTATAATAAAATTTAGTTTCCTTTGCGTTTTTCTTTTTCTCCCAATAACTGTTCGGCATTACTCGATTAACGATGTACAGAGGGTGATCAACGAATTATGATCACTTACGTTTTTTCTACAAAATATTAAAACTAATTGCTTTATGAAGGTATTAGAGTATAATTAGTTGTCAACTTCACCGGAATGGGTTCCGGGTACTTTCTGAAGGTAAAAGACATATTCTTTAATGACCTGTCAGCAGGTAGAAACCCTTATTTTCGAAGAAAGTAGAGTTAATGCCCATCCCACCTAAACAACTTTCTTATGTAGAAGTACTGCCTACTTAAATAAGATTTAAATATACTGAAGTATTCAAAACAAAACTATTCTGAGATTGTTCGTGGTTAAGTCAAAGTGAAGCTTAAAGTTTTAAAGTGGGTAAATTAGACGCTAAGCAGCTTACAGCCAAAATTAAGAGTGTTTTCAAAAAGTGTTCATAATGCGACGTGCAAAAGACATTACTGACTTAAAAAAAGTTGGCATTTCAACTCTGTTGAAACAAAAATATATTCCTATCGCGAAATTGCCCGAAAAGAGAGCGTTTCTTAAGGAACAGTAGCAAATATTGCAAATAATTTGGAATTAGGACTGTCTCCACGTGCGAATAAACGCAAAAACTGCCGTGGAAAACGGAAGACAACACCGCGTACGGACAGACAAATTATTAATACCGCTCTGCAACATCGCAACGCACCCATTGGAGCATTAAACGCAACAATACGAGAAGAAGGCATCAATTTATCTGCAATTACAGTGCGAAGAAGACTTTACGAAGCAAATATAAAATGCAGGCGTCCTGCTAAAACACCACGAATAACCGAAGTGATGAAGAAGAAACGGTTAATTTGGGCGAAACTTCACAAGAACTATACGGAAAGTTATTGGGATAAGGTAAATTAAAAAATAAAATTTGTTCATACTAGTAGATTGCTTAATATTAGACTTTTTGGTATTAAAATATTTTGACATTTACACAGGTTATCTTTAGCGACGAGTGTCGTCTAGAGGCGTTGACGGAATCAACACAATTTGTCAGAAGACGGCCGCAAGAGAGATACCATAAAGACTGCGTGGTAACAAGGGTGAAACATCCCCCCACAGTGATGATATGGGGTTGTATAACATCCGAGGGATCAGGACTGGTCCATTTTGTAGAAGGGAATCTTCGTCAAGATCAATACAAAAACATTTTGCGGGATGAGCTTACACCATTTATGGACTCCTTACCCCTCGGAAGATCGGAATACACATTTATGCAAGACGGGGCACCCTGCCATACAGCGGCATCCATAAGAAGATTCTTTCAATTCGCCGGATATGAATCCTATAGAAAATTGTTGGGCGCATCTTAAAACCTTAGTGTATCAACGGCAGAATACCAATATTAATATTTTAAAAGAAAATATTCGAGATGTATGGGATAATAACTTAGATTTTAAGAACTTAGTGATAAAAAATATGAAAAGTATGACGAATAGAATTAAAGAGCTTCTAAAAGCAAGGGGGGCCTTACTAAATATTAAAACAGAATGTTTATTTTACTGTAAATACTTAAACAAGAATACATTTACAAGTTTCAATTTAAAAAAAAAAGTTTTTCTTCATTTTTGTGAGTTTCTGAGATAATTAAAGTCGAAATCGTGAAAAATTTCGAAGTGATCATAATTCGTTGATCACCCTCTGTAAATTGTATTTCAGAATAGTGAATTGTATTTCAGATAACGTAAAATGTATTTCAGAATAATGAATTATATTTCAGAATACATAAAATGTATTTCAGAATAGTGAATTGTATTTCAGATTACATAAGTTTGAATTCAGAAAACGCAAATTGTATTTCAGAGTATATGAATTGAATTTCAGAAAACATAACATTTAAATTGATAATCAAAATATTTAAACTTAATTTCACACTTGCATATCATCCAATGCTAAAGCTTTGGCATGAAAAGTGGTAGTATGCTGCTCCGCCCGAGCATAGTCACCACCAGCTATTGTTTCTTTTGCTTGATCGATGATCTGCTCTAAGTACACCAAACGTTGTTTACCAATGCCTCGGCCAGTGACATTTGGTAGCTGCAAGTGTCCTTTTACATAGCTCTTAATTTTCAACCAAATATGCTCAACAGGATTAAGCATTGCAAAATATGGCGAAAAACGTAGCAAGTTTGTAGTACCATACTCATTCACCTCTCTGATGGCCACCTCCAGTCTCGCATGGCATGGGGCATTGTCGCAAACAATATTCAAATCTTGTAATTGATTCCCCATTCCTTGCCACCAGTTTAGAATGGTTTTCAACCATTCATTTGCCAGCTGCGAAGTAAACGAACTCCTTCTCTCCATTAACACCACACCTGCCCCAGAGATTGCTGCAATTAGGTGCACATTTAACCCTCTTGAAGCAGGAAGAAGTTGTATAGCTCTACAACCAGCTTTTGCACGGTCTCGAGTTCTTCGGCAGAATAAATTAAAATTTGTCTGATCGATCCAAATAATTTGTTTTCCTGATTGTACAACATTCTGATAAAAAATGCAATGCTATCTGAAATACAATTTACGTTTTCTGAATTCAATCTTACGTATTCTGAAATACAATTCACTATTCTGAAATACATCTTACCAAATCTGAAATACAATTCACTATTCTGAAATACATTTTATGTATTCTGAAATACAATTCACTATTCTGAAATACATTTTACCAAATCTGAAATACAATTCACTCTTCTGAAATACAATTTACATAATCTGAAATACAATTCACTATTCTGAAATACAATTTACATAATCTGAAATATGTTGAAAAGGGTAGTTGATGGGAAATGAATAGCACTGGCGTAGTTTCGGGTGCGATGTGAAATGAATAGCACTGGCGCAATAATTTTTTAATGTTGCTAAATATATAACAAACAAAGTGCAATAACAATATAAATAATAAGGTCGAAATTAGTGGAGTCGTATAAGAGTAATGACCGAGTTCAAGCGACGATTGTCGCTTGAACTTGCGTAGGTAATTATTATTTTGACTAGAGTTTCAGAACTCAAAAACGGTTCATCCTGTGTAACAGGCTCGATAATGGTAGCATATTAAAATCAGAATATAACGCTTTCTAGTACAACAGTATTCCTATCTCCGAGTATGACAAACTTTGTCCTGCTCGCACTCAGGGTCGGCCAGAGCTGCCTGGCCACGGGACACGATGTGAGGACCGACAACCTCGTGTTAGCTTCCGATATGGCCGTCACGTCGATAGCTAGTGTAATGTCCTCAATTGGCCACCTTACTGGAACCACTCTTTGCGAGTTCATCCGCAGTCTCACGACCCAGAGCAAAAATAAAAACTTGCGCCGATGCCTCGTCTTTAATGGTGCGCCACAAGTACACGGCGACTCAACAAAGTCGACCACTTGGCTATTGTACCTCTATATAAGTTCCAAGTTTCAACTTCTTAGCGGAAGCAGTTCCAGAAATATATTAGGTGTGCAAATAAGTTCCCGGCGTTCTCGTATAGATGGCGCTAACACAAAATACTGGGGAAAAAATGGCGGATGAAGCTCGTAATAAGGCAAGATCAGACATATTGCAACAATTCCCCATCATTATATTTGTAAAATTTTATCGGCGTCAGTTACTTGTGAGTCCTTAAACATGCCGGAGTTCGAACCAAATAAGCGCCATTTGCGGGAAGTTTTGCTTTTTTGTTTTAATTCAAGGAAATCTGCGGCTGAGGCTTGGCAGGTGATTAGAGAAACTTATGAAGAGTCTTCTATTAGCGAATCAACATGTCGCGAATGGTTTCATCGCTTCAAAATGGGTGATTTCGGTGTGGAAGACAAGGAGCGTTTCGGCCGGCCAAAAAATTTCGAAGACGCAGAATTGGAGGCACCACTGGACGAAGATTCATGGCAAACACAACACAGTCTTGCGGATTCATTGGATGTGACTCGACAAGCCATTGCACATAGTCTGAAAGCCTTGGGAATGATGCAAAAGCAAGGAAATTGGGTGCGTACGAATTGAAGCCAAGAGACGTCGGACGGCGTTTTTTCACGTACAAACAGCTGCTCCAACTGCAGAACAGGAAAGGATTTTTGCATTGTATCGTGACTGGTGATGAAAAGTGGATACACTACGACAACCCGAAGCGCCAAAAATCGAGGGGATACCCTGGCCATGCATCAACATCGACCGCAAACCCGAAAATCCATGGTTCCAAAGTCATGCTATGCATTTGGTGGGACCAGCTTGACGTGGTATATTATGAGTTGCTGCAACCGAGGGAAACTATCATATGACCTTTATCGACTTTATCGAACACAACTAATGCGTTTGAGCCGAGCATTGAAAGAAAAACGGCCGCAATATGAGCAGAGACACGACAAAGTGATTTTACTACACGATAGCGCTCGGCCACATGTTGCTCAGGTTGTGAAAACCTACTTGGAAACACTGGAATGAGACGTCCTACCCCACCTGCCGTATTTACCAGACATCGCTCCTTCCGACTACCACCTCTTCCGATCGATGACGCATGGCCTGGCTGAGCAGCGCTTCCGTTCTTTTGAAGATGTCAAAAATTGGGTCGACTCGTGGATCGCCTCAAAGGACTTGGAGTTTTTTCAACGTGGAATTCGTGTGCTGCCAAAAAGATGGGAAAAGGTTGTGGCTAGCGATGAACAATATTTTTAAAAAAAATAATGCAACCAATTTCCCACAATAAGTTTGACAAAAAAACGCCGGGAACTTATTTGCAGACCTAATAGAAATAAAAAATGTACGTCTAAAATGCTACCACCACCTCGCTCCTCACATTACCCAAAACCACTTAAAGGAAGGAATCCACCCAATCAACCAATTGAACTTGATACCTAAAGGGTTTGTGAGCTACAAGCCTTCAAAAGTATTTGCGGACGGCGTACGTTGGCAGACAGACTGGACTTTATTTTGTAGTTTTAACGCCTTTTAAAATCAATCAGAATATTTTTATATTGAAATAAAAGAGTAAAAAATAACCAAACAACGGGTGGAGAGAGGGTCCCACCACATCACAACCTTGAAAAAGGCGAGCAGTCGACAGGAATGGATAGTAAACTGTTCCACCCGCGGCCACCTTACAATAGACAGTAAAAGTCGGTAAGATCTTGGCACAATGTCCTCGACACATTCGTGACGGTATTCTGGTCAAATGTTGTCTAAAAATGCTATCTTTGGCGGACCACTGGGCAGCCCAAGATACGCTATGAGATACAAAGGCTAAAGTGTTAAAGCCTTGGGGGAGCAAGATTTCGCAAAGTTGTGGAGGTAAACAAGTCGTGGCAGCAGATAAATCTGTTAAGAATCGCGTCTTGGCAAGGTGCACTGTAGAATTTGAAGAGGAGTCCTTAAATCCTCGTAGTCCCAATGAAAAATTAAACAACAACAGGTCCTAACGCAAACAGGCTGCAGTCTTCAATTTTCTTCGTATTCAAGGCCGGGACTTAACCAGCATTTGGTGGTCATGTAAGAATTGAAAATAAGGCGAATTTGTTTAAACTAAAAAAAACCTACTTACGGCGATTAATTTATTTGAAATTACGTACACAAGTCAGCCGCATCAATTAGTAAATTCTAATTCTTATTCGAACACCTCGAAACACTCAAAACACATCACCTCCGTCGATAATTACCACTGAGAAAAACCAAACAACTCACTTCGCGCCATTTCTTAACCGTTTTTGACACTTGTTCAAACCTTCCGGTCGTACGTCACGTCAGAATCGGATATCCCAAACCTTCCACATCCCACAAAAGCTTTCTGCGAGCTGACAGGAAACCTGACATCGGGCACCACTACCACTCGCCGCAGTGGAATCCAAATACCGAAAAAAAAGTCCAATTGGATTTTTCGCTGGCTCTGGCAGTTTGGCAAGTCAACGTCGTCCGTGTAGTGCGTGTGGAAAAATAGGGAGCGAGCGTAAAGAAGAAGATTTTTTCAAAATTTCTCCATTTATTGGCAATTTTTTGTGAAAATTCGCAATAAAAAAATTCGCAAGTCGCAAAATCGAAAGAATTGTGCCGTGTCGTCGTTCTGGGCAGCGTATTTTCGTGGCCGAATCGCTTCGAGTTGTGTTTGTTTTTCTTCGGTGGAAACGTGACGAGTCGTTCGGTCGGTTTTTTTTTTCCACTCGATAGTAAAACCACCCCGTTGAAAGAATAATGGAGGGTGGTGCGTACGGGGGTGGCAAGGCCGGAGGCGCTTTCGATCCGATTGCATTTGTACAGCGGCCTCAAGTTATTTTACGAGCACTTTGCTGGGTAAGTGTTGAGATTTAAATGCACCCGAACATTTTTGGGTGAAACGAAATGAAAAAAAAAACCACAAACGGCCAACGGTCGAAACGATTTTTTCCTGTCCGAATCGATTTCCTTTTCGGCGTAGTTTTTGATTTTAGGGTGCCGACGTCGACGGTCACAAATCCTCACGACGAATTGACGAAAAAAAAAAAAAAAACACAAGTTCCTTGTGTTGTGGGGTGATTATGTAGTGTGCGCCCTGCTGTACAGTGTACACCCTTGAAAGGGCTGACGGTGGAAAGGATCCGGGGTGATTTCAGCAGTACACCCAAAAGTAGGTACAAGGTTACCGAGCACGGACTCAAGCTTCTCGGATTCCTTGTGCGCTTTTCCACCCTCCCGTCGGGGAAGCTTTTTATGATAATCTGGAGGCGAACAGAGACAAGCCCCTCGTCCCCCTTTTATCGATTATTACGAGCACTAAAATTTACTAAATGCCGAGATGTGACCCACTAGAGTGCTGTGTGGACCCACCATCGTTTCTTTGGCTGATTCCAACACAAGTTCGACGCGAATGGGAATTACTCGGAAAGGAAAATATTCTCAGGCCTACAGGTGGCAGGTGGGCAGACTGACACAATTCAAAACCATTTGTACGCTTTGGTTTTCGTTTTGCTAAGGCGTTCCTTAGCTCTGGTTTCGTTCCGCCGTTGCTAGGCGCCCCGTTAATATTCGAAACGTTGCGGTAAGCACACAGCCTGTGAAGGATGCGTATATTTACAAGGAAATGGAACGGCAATTGAAGGACGCTCGTTCCTGGCTGGTGTGCCTTCGTGCTCCCGATTTGCGAACGCCCACTCATGTTGACCCAGTGACGCATTTTTTTTTTGTAAGTCGGTTCCAACAATTCTCGGTCGCGCTAGAGTGCACTTGTCCCCGATCGAAATCAAATTGAAATTACAACATCATCACAACAGTCGATAGCACAAAGTTGCTCACTCGCGCTATTAACGCTAATCAGTCGCCTTTGTCATGAATCAGCATGTTGAAACGCTTTGCCAGGTCCAATAACTGTCCGCCGCAGTCAATTTTTAGTGGCGGAAACGGTGGCTTCTTACACTTACTCGTTCACTATGAACTCTGTGGACCATCAACGAACCAACGGGCGTTTTTATTCACTACATGGACTCAAAGTACCCTCGTTAAAGGACACAAATATTAATACCCTAAAAAGCAACCAGACGATATAAAATTCTAACAGAATGTTAGCCCGAAGTAATTGCATAATTTTACAGCACTCGTTTACGCTGTTAGACCACGTTTCCACTAATTACTCTCTGATTGGAAGCTCTGCACGTTTGACCTGACTGAGAATTAATAATCTGCAAATGAACAAAGCAGGGCTGCAGAGGTACGTCCAACTTCAGTGGACTCTAACCGTTCTCTGAAGTCATACCTTAATCTGATCTTGGAATGGGGCAAGAGAGTAGTGTTTGATGCCTCCAAAACACAGTCCTACCATCTGGTCCTAAAACGAGATGTTCCGGCGTCGGTCTCAAATGTATCCTTTGATGGCGTACAAATTTTGATTTCATGTCACCCGACGTTAAAATTAACAGCCAACTTGAAACCAGTACATTTATGGTGTAGCAATTGATGCTTCTAAACGTCCATCCAACGGACGTGAGAGAAATTCTTTTCGGCGCCTGATTTGGGAACAATCGGGATTGATTATCTTGAGTACTATTCGCATATCTGAAGTGGGGCCCCAAAATCTCATTTAACTTCGCTCGATCGGTTCCAAAAACATGAGTTTTGACTTACTGATGACATCGCCGAAATGATAAATGTAGTAACGAGCTAAAAGGACTTGTACCTTGTATACTGTTTAGCACCTTTCGTGGAGAACAGTTAAATTTATCGGGCCTTGGCCTGCAGTACGTTCCGCATAGAGATGGGAAAATCGGATCTTTTCAGTGAACCGGCTCACCGGATCTCGTTCTTTTCAAAGATCCGGCTCTTTGAGCCGGTTCAAAAGATCCAGGTGGATCTTTTTCACTGCCGTGCTAAAGGGTTATTCAATAGGTACATAACAATTTTGTATTTTAATACAAACGCACCTTTAAACTTTTTTGCTAGTTTGACAATGTCAAAACGTCAGTTAACGTTTACATTTTTATCATGGTGAAGTTAACGAACGATCAACGTTTGGAAATTACTGTACTGACTGAGGAGCACTTATGCCACATCAAGTTGAGCCCAATGTCAGCATACAGCATGAGTATGTTGATATGGTGAAATTTTTTCCAGTTCGATAAGCTGTGAAACTGTACTGCCTCCAGCTCTTCGGACTGAGAAAGTGTGCCCTAGACAGGGGATTAATTCAGCCATAAAAAAAAAAGAAAAAAAATATTCAAAATGTTCATCTTTTTTGTGTTTAATTTATATACGGAATTGTTATGTCCATATTGAATAGCCCTTAGCTATTTACATAGAAAATTTCAATAGGGACACAAAAATTTTGTATTTAAATAAAACACAGAAAAATTTAGATAATTTCCAAACGTTGCTCATTGATGAACTTCACCATGATAAAGATATAAACCTTGGCTGACGTTTTGGCATTGAAAGACCAGCAGGAAAGTTTCATGGTGCGTTTGTATTAAAATATAAAATTGTTATGTACCTATTGAATAACCCTTTACGACAAACCGAAAACTCATTTAAAATAAACTATGTACTTTAATGAAAAATGTCAGAGTTGATTATTTTAAGGCAATGCTGGGTAATGCGGGAAATAATGGGAAACTAGTTTGAAAAAATGGTGGCTCTAGTCTCGGATTTGACTACTTCACAATTGAATGTGGGTTAAAAAACTTCTTCTCGAAGACTGTTATAGACCTAATTAATGTTAACCTTTTGAAGAGTTACTTATTTTCTTAATATCTATCGTTGGAAAAATAATGGAAATGGTTGCAAAGTAGAAATTAATGTTTTACTTTGAAACACATGAAATATTAAACGAAAATCATTTCGGATTTTCGTGCAGGACGCAGCACACATGACGAAATGGCTCCGTTAAATAAAATAATTAGCTCCTCGTTAGATAATGGGAAAAATCGACTCAATTCCACATGTAAAAATAATGATTATTGCATCTGGTGTTAGCACTGGGTTAACTAGATCACCGGCTAGAGGATACATCCCAATATTTTATAATTAACAATACACAGAGCAATAGAGCATTTTTCCATTACGATGAACTTTGGTGATATTTTCCTATTCTTCGCGGATGCTTCATAAGTAGCATGTATAGTATAGGTATAATGTACTACCTCATAGTTTGCAAAGACTTCTTATCAAAGATCTGCGAGTCATAAAGATCCACGGTCTGAAAAGATTTGCGATTCTATCATCCATCTTCAATTTTCAATCTTCAAGCTTCAATCCTTAATCTTTAATCTTTTATCTTTAAATTTAAACTTTAATATTTAATCTTTAATCTTTAATCCTTAATTTTTAATCTTTCACCCACCATCTACTATCCACCATCCTCTATCCTCCATCTTCTATCCTCCATTTTCCATCCTTCATTTTCCATCTTTCAACCTCCATCCTCCATACTTCATCCTCCATCTTTCATCCTTCATCCTCCATCCTCCATCCTCTATCCTCCATCCTCAATCCTCTATAATCTATACTCTATCCTCTATCCTCCATCCACCATCCACCATCCTCCATCCTCTATCCCCTACCCTCCATCATCTATCCTTCATGCTCCATCATCCATCCTCCATCATGCATCCTTTATCCTCAAACCAGAATCCTCCATCCTGAATCCTCCATCTTCCATGCTCCATCCTCCACCCTTCAATCTTCCATCCACCATCTTCCATTTTCCATCTTCTATACTCCATCATCATCACCTCAAAGATCCGCGATTTGTAAAGATCTGCTTCTATCATCGAACTTTAAAGATCCACGAGCCGTGAAGATCCGCGAACCGCAAAGATCCGTAAAGATCTGTTGAGCCGTCAAGATCCGCGAATCGCAAAGATCTGTCAAACCGTCGAGGTCCGTGAACCGCAAAGATCCGTATAGATCTGTTGAATCGTCGAGATCCGTGAACCGTAAAGATCCGTGAAGAAGATCTAGCTCAGTTGGATCTTCTGCTTCTGGGTTACCCATCTCTAGTTCCGCATCCATCCTTCTCGGTTTAGTGACCAAGTCCCCCAGTTTGAGAATCTTAGCAGTGATTTGCTGTCTGCATAAATAGAATCCTCCCAGCGCTTCCGTAATTTCCAACTGCGCTTTGTCCATTAACTTTTTCCTTTAGTGTGCGTTTGGGAATTCTTCCATCATCAGGCCCGTGCGCACGGGGGGTTTTGGTATTTTTGAAGAAAATAAAATTTATTGCATATTCTCGAAGAGGACAATCATGCGCAACTTTTGGTCTAATTCTCTTACTTCCTGAAAACCGGTAGATGTTAGATTCAAACGCTTGTAGGTAACGTGTTTTTTTTTTGTATAGAGTTTCAGAGTCAGTTTTCGTTCGACCTTCATCCATCGTGAAATTTCAAAGCACAGTGCAGAAACTACTACTATTCATAAGACACGTCGTAAAGAGACTCGCTTGGACGAATGAATTGGAAGATCGGAATTTTTTAAGCCGAAGCTTATTTTCTGTGCGACCTTTCTACCTGGCGTACCAACACAACAAAACTCATACAGCGGACTACTAAATATTTGGTAATGTCACACGTTTAGGGCTCTTTTTCAAAACGGAGATTTGACACTTACTTGTACATATTTAAAGACAATTTGAACGCTTCCAAAATGGTCAAAATACACCAGAAGTTCAAAGATGGTTTATAAGGAAAAATTGATATTGGATACTAGAAGAGGACAACGATCCAAAACATCGAAGTCATCTTTGTACTGCGTGGAACCAATCAAAAAATTTTGGTAGGTCTGTTGTATCATTCACGGTACATATTCACCTCGAGACAAAATCCACTTTTATACTTCATATCGGTGTACATACATTTGATTCTCCACCTATATCCTTCAATATTGCCGTCATTTTAACTCCTCGTTACCGATATCCGATTGTTGGCTACTAAATTACCTGTAATACTACTAAATTAACCAATCGTATGATGCAGAACACCACCTAAAATTTTTCTGAAGCTGGATGGGTGTAAGGTAGCGTTTTCTTTCAGGGACGATGACGTACTGGATTGACCGTCACATTCATCTGATTCAAATCTCGTAGAAAATGGTTGTTGTTGAAGATCAAGCTTCGACATATTTGAAACCCCCCCTTGACAAAATCATGTGCACGGGCCTGTCCTTCGTTCATCCGCTCCACATGACCAGTCCATTGTACCTTCCTTAATATAATGCGGATCGACACTTCTGGATTATCGAAGATGGTGTACAATTCTCTATTGTATCGAATTTTCCAGATCCCTCACAGATCCGGGGATTCTTCTGAGGACTTTAGTTTCAAAGGCGTTAACTAATTTTTCGGACGCCTGAGCTAATGTCAACGTTTCGCTGCCATATCATAGCACAGGTCTTATCGATCGCTTCCATCCTTCGCACCTAGGTACATACAGATGTCTACATTTTCTACGTTAAAGTCTCCTATTGTATTATTTCGTCTGATTGGCGTGTTTTTCCTAGTTTGTGCCATGATTTTTGTTTTGTTTTCGTTAATAGGTAGTCCAAATTTCCTTGCTACCGAGTCAAAGCTTACAAATATTTCTTTAGCACTCTCCAGAGACCTTGCAAGTATATTAACGTCCTCGGCATATGCTACGAGTCGTGTGGATGTGAAGCTTAGTGTTCCCTTGGTGTCAACGGGAAGTTTCCGGACAACATATTCGAGTGTCAAATTGAAAAGCATTGGTGCCAGGCGATCACCTTGTTTAAGGCCGTTGTCAGTTCTAAAGCTGGAAGTCAGATCATTTTCTACTCTGATTTGTGACAAAGAATCGGGCATTGGCATTCTTGTAAGTCGAACCAGGTGATTTTATACTGTACGCGACTGTCGAAGACAATTTTTTTTCCTGAAAAATATAACTGCCAATAAACCAAAAATAACGTCTAACTCTATTTTAAACGGGAAGGGGGAGCACAGTTCCCCAACTCTAAATCCTCTACCACAACATATTATCACCTACCTACTTTGAGCTTATCGAACTCACCGACCAAACGAGGGTTGTCTGAAAAGTTTCCGAGCTCAACATGAAGATGGCAGCACTCGTTAACAAAAGCTACGGAATGTGTTTGCGCACCTTTTGGAAGGTACTCACCAAAATTTCAGCCATTCTGGACGCACAGTTGTTGTTTGACAATCGTTTGAGTGAGTCGATGTGAGTATTTTTGCGAAAATGGATAAAATCGAGTAACGAGCTGTCAATAAGTATTTGTTTTTAAAAGGCAATACGCCTACGCAAATCAAAGACCAGTTGGACGCTGTGTATGGGGACTCTGCACCATCATTTACCACCGTGATATTTTGGGCAACTGAATTTAAACGTGGCCGTAACAGCTTGGGAGATGAGGAACGTTCGGGACGTCCAAAAACTGCAACCACTGACCATAACATCGGTCAAGTTCACCAAATGGTGTTAGACAGCCGTCGAATTAAAGTGAGAGATATAGCAGAGGCTATGGATATGTCCAAAGAACGTGTTTGTCATATATTGAATTAAGATTTAGGCATGAAAAAGCTGTCCTCGTATTGGGTGCTGCGTTTGTTCACGTTGGTCCAAAAATGTGTTCGAATGAACATTTCCAACGCTCTGCTGGCGCAGTTTAGGCGCAATAAATCAAAGTTTTTTCGCCGATTAATTACTGTAGATGAAACTTGGACACACCATTATACCACAGAAAAAAAAAATACTGTCAAAACAGTGGATTGCGAAGGGGGAATAGTCTCCAGAAAAAGCAAAAACTATTTTTTCGGCTGGGAAAGTGATGGCGACTGTTTTTGGGATAGTCATGGAGTTATCGTAATCGATTATCTTCAAAAAGGAAAAACCATTACAGGAGCATACTACGCATCATTACTTGACAAGCTGAAGGCAAATATTGCTGAAAAACGGCCACATTTGCGGAAAAAAATATGTGTCACCAGGACAATGCGCCGTCTTACACCTCAGCGGTTGTCATGGCGAAAATCCACGAATTACGGTTTGATTTACTTGACCACCCTCCTTACTCACCAGATCTATGGTAGCCTCAAGCGATTTTTTTTGTTACCTAAGTTAAATGTTGCGCTCGGAGGACAGATTTTTGTCAAATGTGGAGACCATCTCCTTCGTAAACATTTATTTTGCAGAGAAAGACGCCGACTACTATTTGGACGGGTTAAAGAGATGGGAGCATCGCTGGAGAAGTGTGTACAAAAAGACTATGTAGAAAAATAAAAATAAATTTAAAAAAAAATATGTGTTGTATCTTTGATTTCAGACCACCCTCGTATATACCCGCCTGTAAGCTTCGATTCGAGCTGACCAATTGAAGATGGCTTAACCTAACGACGTATGAAACCTCTAGGCAGCTGTAGCCGACAATAAACCCTAGAAGAACTGCCGACTTTTTGAAAAGAAGTCGTGCGGAAACCGGTAACGTTGCAACAGTCATAACAGGACACTGTCTCATTGGCAGAAGCGAGGAAGGAGAAGAGAGTCTTAGACACCTTCTTTGTGAGTGTCATGCGCTAGGTTGAAGTAGGTTCAGAACCATGGGTAGCTACTTCTTCTCGATTTTCGGGGACGTAGCTGAAACACGCATTAATGAAGTAGCCAAACTTATTCGCACTTGTGGCTGGTTCGACTCCGTATGACTTCATTAGGGTGTCACGGTTGTGGTGAAGGACAAATCGAATGGTCTAACTGAGTCGATTTATAGTTTCAATGACTGCCACCATAACCTAATCTAATCTGCACGTAGAACCACTTCACAACAACTGTCGGGAAAAAAAAACCTGTGTCTAAATTTGTATTCCTTGCTTCAATCGATCTGAAGCTATCGGCTAATATTTGTAAACCTGTGTCGAAAGTAGTAGTTGAATTTCGCTTTCACAATTCATGTTAAATCTCAACTTCCTGGCTGATCGTTTATTTCAGTTTTAGTGCACTCCCTAGAATCAAGGTGTACATTTTTCAGGACTTGTCTATGGTGGCTACACGAATGACTCACACGATTTCCTTTTTATTTCTTTATCTGAAATTGTCGGAAAAATAATGTGTACCACACTTGAAATTCGTGGCTTGTAGCATTTTGAAGCTATTGCCCAATATTCGTGTAAACTTGTTTTAAGGGATTTTTGTACGGACAGTCAGACGGACCACTAGATTTGGTGGTTTTTGGCCACAACTGAACAAAATTCAATTTTTTTTCCGTCTGAGGATCTTTTGAGTTAAAATACTGTAAATTCTAGAGTACAAAAAGCAATGAAATTAAGCTGAATTGTCGGAACTCCTGACCATTCCTCTTCGCAAAATATTAGGCTTCATTGAAAGCGCAGGGATCGAAGAGGAATCATAGTCAAACCCGGGGGACGTCACAATAAGCCCAACTGTGGCTGCAGTGACAGAGGTTAACCACACCAACCCCTATTTCCAAATCTAATCTAAGCTGAATTGTAACGTCCGTGCAGACTAACTCATCCTTAGAGTTTATGGAAATTCCGGCCATGAAATACAGACTTGGAATGCATAAAAAAGTTCCAATAAAGTAATGTGTTATTAATGTTTATATATTTATTTCAAATTGACAACACAATTTACAATAACAGTTCAAATGTAGGGAGAGCTCTTACGATATAATCGTTTCATCAAAGAAAATGTGTATGCAAATATCACAAGCTGAGTCACATTTTCTTATCGCCTGATGTATACACTTGTAAATTATATGCCTCACAAGTTAAAGAGTGAAAGGTTCTTTATTTTTACGACTATCGTAATCGCAATTCGCTTGAATTAGGTCGCTAGTATATTGCATCTGAATTCATATGACTTTTGTTCGTGTGAATCCTGACGAAACACGATCGATCCCATTGTGCATATGAGGACATAGCTTCGTAACAGTTTATTTAGTTTTTTTATGAACACAACCTTTCAGCCTGTTCCATCGTGGGATGGTTAGTTAGGCGGCCAAAGCCTGACATAAACCACTATGGGTCCATACCGTTACCACTTTTTACAATTGGAGAAACCGATTATGTTTGTGTAGACTGGGGTGGAATTATAGTGAACGTGACGCGTGTTAAGCGATGCGACGCGATAACAGTCATCTGGAATGCATGTTAGTAATGCTGGGTCCACATATTATTTTACAAATGTGGCAAGCAATTCAACGCGCTTACTATAACTGGTATTGTGATACGGTGCGCGCGACGCGATTGTACCATCGTGATTCGCGTCGCGCGAATCGATTTCACTATAATTCCACCTTGAATCTGAACCGACCAGTATGGAGATTAAATTATTAAGTTCGAAGTCGTTTGTTGAAAATTGAAGACTTCTCACAGCGCAGGCTTTGAGGTGTGCTTGATTTCGAAAAAAAAGCTGGCTTTCCGAGGCGTTTCAATCTTCTAGGGATGAGAGCTGGGCACATATATTTCATGTGCACCACTGTCTCTCTTTCACCCGATTCCGTGCAGTTCTTGCAGAGGTCATTTGTACGTATGCGTACTACCATACGTGGTCTGGAATGATTTGAATTCAAGTCACACATTGCGCTTCTGATAGCGTTAAAATTTGTCCTCTTTTTCCCATTGTCCATTTTTTTTTGTAGTTTATGGTACTCATCCACCATGCTTCAGCTGCACGTATCTTGATGTCTCGAGCGTTTTGTACAATGTATAGAGGCGGTGGTATTTCTCCGCTAGGTCCGAAGACAGTTTTTCTCTTGGCCAGTTCATCTGTAGCCTTGTTTCTGGGTATAACAATCTGGCCCGGAATTCAGCAGAGTTCCATGTTCCTGTTAATACAAAATTTCTGCGGCGCATGTTGGCAGTTGTCCATCGTTTTAATGCTGGATTACAATGTCTTTAACGCTGCTTGGCTATCCGTACATATCCTAATCGTTCACCGATTTCGGCCGCCTTCTTGGTAACCTAGCCAGCACTTCCCCTTGCAATACACTGTAGTCGTTCGGCAGCCTAAAACTGGTATATATTAATAGAATCGGTGATTGAGAGGGTGGGTACAAGACCCGCTGTCGTGCTAGATCCGTCGCGGAAAGATTTCTACTCGGGTACTAACATCGGAAAATCTGAGATGTAGCAACAAATGCTTATTCGTTAATCGCTGTGGTATTAAGGTCAATAAATATCTCCTTTCCTCGCTTAAGTTTTATAGCGGCTGGAATTTACCTTAAGGGTCAAACGAGCAAATAAGTTAGCCGGGATCAGGCCCAACTTTTGACTCACGATTGAAGTTCTCGCGGGTTCGGGTTTATCCGAAACTTACAGGGAAAAAAACATTTTGTCCATAAGTTTCTAGTAATACGAAATACAGAAAAATATCCTTAGTTAATCCCCAATGGGGTCATTAGGCAACCAAAATCAAACAGTACACGACAACAAATATCGTGTAAAAAAAGGAATGGCACCCAATCTCTTTTTCTTGAATATAATATATTCGTTTCAAGTCGAACTTTCATTTTCATTGAAAAAATCCTTATCTAGAATATCGTCCATGTTCCATTAATTGTGATTCACTGGGCGGGCGAGCAACCTCGAAATTCAGCAATTAAATGTGATTTGCTTAATCAACTCGTAGGTTTTAATTCACATGCAAATTTTTCTACTTTTCGACGCCGAGTTTCATGGAGTAATTTTCGTTATTTTCAGCTTTTCGCGATAATTGTATTTGGCTGCATATCGTCACAAGGATGGCGAATTGAAAATGGACAAAGCATTTGCCTGTATAATAACGACGCATTTGCATGCAAATATGGCACAACAATTGGAGTTGTTGGTTTTCTTGCATCGATGGTATTTCTTGTCGGTGAATTTATGTTCGAACGAATGTCATCGGTGAAAAGCAGAAAACACTATGTGCTGGGCGATCTTGCGTTTTCTGGTAAATATTATTAATACGATTGTTGCCTTAAATTCTTAATCGCTGTTGTTTCTTTTTTATTGTACAGCTTTTTGGGCATTTATGTACTTTATTACATTTTGCTATTTATGGAATCAGTGGAGCAAAGCTCCAACGCCGCCAGGTGGTTATGGAGTAAATAATGTCCAGGCAGCCATTGCATTTTCATTCTTCTCAATATTCACATGGGTAACTTGATCGAAATCTTTTAAATTCAACGTAAATAGATTGATCATTAATTTATCGCTTATAGGCCGGTGGAGCATATTTTGCTTACAATCGATATAAACTTGGTGCTGAAGCTGCTTTCGCGCCATCGTACGAATCGGATCCATCGGCCAATGCTTACGCTAGTTATCCAGTGGGTAATGAAGCCGATCAATATAATCAAGCTCCTTTTAGTGGTCAACAACAACAAGGTGAGTACTTTTTCTTTCATTTTTGATGTTTATTTGTAAATGCATAGCGAATGCAGTGGCCAGAATGTTTGAGAAATACTTTGATTGAACGTTAAAAAGGCAAATTGCGCAACTATCAATGTTACAACCCTGTTTGAGTTGCACAAGCAAAAAGTGAACGAGAAGCTAACTCGATAAGAAACCAAATTTACCGACCGCAAAAAAATATGCTACCATAATTTTTAGATTACAGTACGACTAATTCTGAAATCCCTATATCAGCTTGCTCATTTAAACGCTTACATTACTATTAAAATGTGGACCATACTTCGTTTGCTGGTTTAACGAAAATGGTAGATTTTTAGCAGGGTGTATCTATCCCTACGGCATAGCAGACGTGACAACTTCCATGATGCCATATCCTCGGCAGGCAACAAATAGCCTACTTCATTTTTCTTGCACTACGTTATGTCGTTTCAAATTCTGTAAATTTTACATACAATCATTAAATTGACATTCAACTTGCTTCATGAAATGTTCAAAGTTTATGCACTCACTACTCCAAAAACAAACCGTTTAAAGTCAAATTTAGACTCCCTAATTCGAAGCACAGCTTGTTTTCTACAACGTTTGTGAAATTTTAATATTAAAAATTTAATTGAGCGTCGCCAACATCGATTCACATTGTATGTACTCATCTATAGATTTAAAATATGAATCGACAAAAATTCAAGAACTCCATTACTGGGCATTCACTGGAATTCAAAAGATCACAATTCCCTTTGTGTGATGTGGCAGAAGAAAACAACCACGGGATGTCTTCTGTTTGCCCTAGAACAGGACTTTAGGTCATGGCTGTATTACTCGTGTCCTGATGAATTAATCGATACTTAAAACAGGAACAGTGTCTACGAATAAAGTTAACGCTATCGAGTTTTGGCTATCGACTTGGCGGCAAATAAACGCCTTGAATCTTATCTGAATAAGCAATGTTGCTTTACAATATACTGGCGTCAAGGGTCACACAGAAAGTGAAGAAGATTGTATCCGTCAAGTTCGCGGAGTCTTTTAAACTGTGCGTTTGTCAGTGAGGTGTACTGTCGAATTTTTACACAACTTTTTGTTGACATGCAACTATAGGATTCTTTTAAATGAATAACGAATTTCGTCATATGAAATATCCAATTATGTTTTGCTTCTTCAGAGTTTTTATATAAACGCTTAAAAATCGTGTTCAGTGCTTCGATATTCAACCCCTGAAGAGGTGTGTTTCCCAATTCCGTCATATATCTTAGGACTGTCAAGATATCGAATTTACTTCTTCTTCCACGGCTACAAACCTAACAGCCAGGAACGGGTAAGAAAAACAACAATCGCGGTTTAAACATGCAAAAAGGCCATTGGCAAAGAATGGGGTATACGAGGGCGGATTGATAATAACGTGGAAAAATCAAGGAGTGGGCAGGTAAGGAATTCGTTATTTTTTTTTACCTGGACCATCCTTAAATAGATTACCTGCAAAGTTTAAGCCTGATACCTCGTTTAGTTTTCAAAAAGCAGCCTCTAAGCAAGTCGACTTACAAAAATTGTTGAAAATGGATAAAAGTGAATTTCGTGTGTTGATTAAACACAATTTTTTAAAAGGGAAAACAGCTAAAGTAACCAAAGAAAAATTAGATAAGCATTATGGGGACTCTGCACCATCGATCCAAATGATTTACAAATGGTTTTCTGAATTCAAGTGTGGTCGTACGAGCACACAAACCATACCACGTCCAGGTCGTCCAAATGAGGTCACCACTCCAGAAATGATCGATAAAATTCATGATATCGTGATAGAAGATCGTCGAGTAAAAGTGCGTGAGATAGCTAACGTAGTAAGCATCTCATCTGAAAGGAAGCCGGTTCATCACACCGAAGAAGGCAAAAACCGTTACATCAGCTGGAAAGGTTATGGCGACAGTTTTTTGGGATTCCAATAGAATAATATTCACGGACTAGAAAGGAAAAACAATAACAGGAGCATATTTTTTTGCTGGAAAGAGATTTACCACGACGTCATAAGTGAAACCAACGCCTATTTTGAAGGGTTGGACAAATCATATTATTTGGAAGGGATCAAAAAATTGGAAAAACGCTGGACTAAGTGTATCGAGCTAAAAGGAGACTACGTTGAAAAATAAAATAAATTTTTCCGGATAAAATTATGTTTTCTCAATTTTTCCACATCATTATCAATCCGCCCTCGTACAACCACGAATAGATCACTGGCAATATGTGCCCGTCATCATGCCGTTACTAATGTATGTTGATCTGGGGGACCGCCTTAAATAAAGCGATTAACCGCACCTTCCTATTGAAGGTACAGAGATCGGCATGTACCTGTATCAGCGAGACTCTGACAGCAACTCCCTCTGTAGCACTGAACATGCTATTCAATCTTTCTTGGCAAGCAAATGTCAGTCAGTCCATTTGACTACGTAGTACATACATAGCAGTAGGGCTACTATGTATACGCACTCACATCAAAACAGCCCCTAAGAGGGGTTTGGCAGATGCGTACCAAGGTGAAAAACCAGTAAATTTAAATTTTTTTCATGTTTATAGGATTTCGCTTTATAAACATTCGAAATGATTGACTTTTCGCTGCAAACACTGTAAATTGTCATAAAAGAAATGAAAGAAATAGAGATATTTTCATTGAAAACCACAATTTCGCGCACACACACTTCCATACCAAAGAAAAACAAGTACTAGAATGGTGGAAGGGAATCCCAGTAGAAAAAACAGGTCAAAGAAGCAATGCTTGAAGTACTTCTAAAGGCAGGAGAAGGCCTTACCGTCTCAATTGTTTATTTTCTTCTTTTTAACCCAAAATGGGATTGGAAGCTCTCTTCTCGCTTCCATAGAAGGAATGTTAGAAGTATGTACTTATTCAACAGGTCTGAGAAGCAGTGATAGAAATTGTTAATAGGTCTAACAAGCAGTAATAGAAGCGCATTTGAAGCAAGAGGACCCACTTGTTGTTTCACAGAAACAATTTTGAGGCTGCAATTATAGTGATGGTGGGAGGGGGTGGAAAAAAGAAAACTGCAAATGATAGAAAGCAAAAAATTGACGACTATATTAAGCTACTATAGAGACACCCAGGTTGCAAGGTACGGGGTGGGTGTGGTTTTTTATATCTCAGAAACGGTTTATGCTAGAAAGTTGAAACTTATTTACATGTATGTAGATGTGATACTAGAGTAATAAAAGCAAAAAAAGTTAAGTTTTTTGCGGGCGTACATAGGAGGAGTTACAAAAATGTTTTTTTTCCCACATTTTGACGAATTTCGTTATATCTATTAGACATGTCGAGTCATAAAATTAATTTTACTTCTACGGGCTCTCTATATGTATAAGCGCCAAGAAACGTTTTTACCAATTTTTCGATATCCATCCCCTAAAGTAATTGTAAAGTGGCTGTGTACATTTCCTCGAATTCCGATATATTTCATAGACCTAACGAGATATCAAAATCACTTTGACTTCTAAAAGCTTAAAATATAATCCGAAAAAAAATTGATTTAAACATTTTTTGATATTAAACCCCCTGGGGTGTAAGGTGTTGTAAAAGTTTTCACGAATTCCGAAAATCTTTTAGGTTTATTGAGATCAAATTCGCGTTTACTTCTATTGAAAAAAATACGTATATAAATAACCCCATCTTCTAGTGAAAAAAATAGTAAATAAATGACCGCATCTCAGCATTAAACGCGTTCTGGACTTGTACCCAAAAAATAATGAAGTTGCGTTACATTTGATATTTGAAACAACACAAAAATAAAATCCTTCGTTATACACTATTAATTTTCCACTTGACTCTGCACGTTCACGTTCGAAAAACAAAAACTGAATGACTAATTGCAAGAACGTATATGCATGGGATGAGCACCAGATATTCGCTTCAACGTACGGTGTCTTACATTTTATATAATGAACTCGTTCTTCTTTCGATTCCCGGCCAGTAGTTATGGAAGGACCCTCCTTGCAAGCACTGGTATCCGGCCATCTTATGAGAAATACTTGATATATTTTCTGCTGGGTACCGATAGCTTTTTGCCGACTCTTCACATATTCGCACTAACACACTTCAAAAACACAATTTGATAGCAAAATGTTCAGTAGTACAAAAACAGACAACAATTTCTAGTACAGAAACGACCGAATTAGACGTATCTGCCAAACCCTAGGTAGGAGTGTTGTGTATCTAGTGACCCTAGACGTATCTGCCAAAACCTAGGTACAGAGTGTTGTGTATCTACCCAGTCAGACCAGCAATGCTTACAGCTTCAATTCTGTAATTATTATTGCAATGCCGAGGAGCCGGTTCCAGAATCAATGCTTCAGAATGCATGGCGTCATTGATGTAAGATAATTGATGATAGAAATAAATGATAGGAATATATGAGTTCATATATGCTTCGGAATTGATGGACTATTTGATGTAAAAAACATTGTTGATTGATGTCAATGCTGAGAATAGATTCTTTCATATTTGCTTTGAAATGGATGGAGTAATTGATGTAACGAAATTGCTGAGAATAGATTTTTCCAAATAAATGGGTTATTCTTGTAAATATACTAAGCGTACTTGTCCACATTAAGACATTTTTGAGCTTCTATGTACCCCAATTAAAATGAAATACGCAAAAAAATCAAAATTTGTCAGTTTTGTTATTGAAAGAACATCAAACTCATTGAAGTAAAGGTACTACTTGAGCAACTGCATGACTGGAATTATAAAAAATTCTGTGAAATCTGATATATAGAGGAACAATAAATTAACCAAACATATCCATATACAGGGTGTTTGGTACTCCGTGCACGACCTTGTAAGGGGTTATTCCTTGATATATTTGAAGAAAAAAATTGTTCCACGGGGTGGGTCAATTTTCAATAACAGTGGAGATACAGGGTGGTTAAGAAAAGTGTTTTTGACCGGTACCCTTACTTACTTAAAACGTTATATCTTGAAAACGAATAATCACAAGGCAAAGTCTTATAACTCATTTTTTAGGGAATCAAATTATCTTTCATTTGATGTAACAGTCTAAATTGTAACTGCACCCAATATTGAGATATTTACTCGAAAACACCAATTTTTGCTACGTGAACCCTTAAAATTCAGTGATCAATGTAGTTTTTCTCAGAAAACCCCATTATAAACATGTCATTTTAATTTTATTTTTTTATGAGCCGTATTATTACCTACAAAAGCTGCATACATATGTATGAGTTACGATTAACATTTTGGAAGTAATAGGTAAAAATACATATCGCATAAAAATTAAATATTCAAAAAGTCAGTGTATGTGCATGTTGATCTACACTACTTGTTTGAACTAAAAGAATTTAATAATGGTTTTTATGTTTTATTTAAAAAATTTTTGTTATAATACATGTTCAAAATGGCCACCTTCATTTTGAATGCACGCTAAAGCTCGTTTGGCGAGTGTTCTCTTGGTATTCATATTCCTCAACTGCTGCCTTACTTCTATTGCTGCCGCATCGATCCTGATATTTAGATCTTCCAATGTTTCTACTGGCGTTGCGTAGACTAGGTCCTTTATCCGTCCCCATACAAAGAAATCCATAATAGTAAGATCAGGAGATCTTGCAGGCCAGTGTATCGGTCCATTTCTACCGATCCAGCGATTGCTATAATTGGAATTTAACCAATCTGTGATCTGTCGGCCGTAATGAGCTGGAGCACCATCGTGTTGGTAAAACATGGAAGCCAATCGTACCAGTGGAATATCATCCAATAAGTCCTGTAGATCATTTGATAAAAACTGTAAGTAATTGGAGCTATTTAGAGTACGCGGAAGCCTAATAGGTCCAAGTAAATCGTCACCAATCACGCCTGCCCATAAATTGACGCTGAATCTGTGCTGAAATGATGCCGCTCTTCTTGTGTGTGGATTGCTCTCAGCCCACGTATGTAGGTTGTGGAAGTTTGTGATACCGTCTCTGGTAAATTGGGACTCATCCGTCCACAGAATATTGTTGAAAAAATTGTCGTCATCTATTTGTCGTTCAAGGAGCCAATTGCAAAACTCCATCCGTTTGCGGAAATCAATGGGTAGCAGCTCCTGTACTGGTGTGTGATGGTAGGCATGGAAGCGTTCTACTTTTAAAATACTCCAAACCTTCCAAGTAGATATGTTAAACTGCAATGCCAAGCGTCGGATACTGATCGATGGATCATTTTGCACTGCTTGCAGTATTCTTTCATCAATCTGAACAGCGATTATAGGCGCAGGATTTGCATTTACTCTCCTTGTTCTAACGCTGCCAGTTTCCCTAATTCTCCTGTAAACGTCCTAAAATACTCTCCTGTCAGGTGTCCGTCGATGGGGATGTCTCTGATGGTAAAGCCTTCGCGCGGCTTGTCCATTTTCGCGACACTCTCCATAAATTAACACAATGTCAGCATATTCTTCATTGGAGTACTCAGACATTTCGAAATTATTTTTTTTATTCTACTGACACCTTCTTCTTTTAGCAACGTAACTAAAACTGATAAAAATATGAAGGTAGTTTTGCTTTTATAGGCTTTTTATTTTGTAAGGCACCCTATTAAAAAAGGCATAGTACCGCACCCAGTATTACCTACCACATCCAGGTAAAAGCATCAATTATGTTGAAACTCAGTTACATTTCATTGTTTTCCTACATACTTTAAATAGTAATAAATGGGTAATAAAAATACTTCAGTACTACCGACAAATTAAACGAGGTCCACTTTATGGCACTGACTTTTGAAATATTTAATTTTTATGCGATATGTATTTTTACCTATTACTTCCAAAATGTTAATCGTAACTCATACATATGTATGCAGCTTTTGTAGGTAATAATACGGCTCATAAAAAAATAAAATTAAAATGACATGTTTATAATGGGGTTTTCTGAGAAAAACTACATTGATCACTGAATTTTAAGGGTTCACGTAGCAAAAATTGGTGTTTTTGAGTAAATATCTCAAGATTGGGTGCAGTTACAATTTAGACTGTTACATCAAATGAAAGATAATTCGATTGCCTAAAAAACGAGTTATAACACGTTGCCTTGTGATTATTCGTTTTCAAGATATAACGTTTTAAGTGAGTAAGGGTACCGGTCAAAAACACTTTTCTTAACCACCCTGTATCTCCACTAATATTGAAAATTGACCCACCCTGTAGAACAATTTTTTTCTCCAAATATATCAAGGAATAACCCCTTACAAGGTCGTGCACGGAGTACCAAACACCCTGTATACATTACACAAAATTAATATAATTTATTCGAACGAAGTAAAAAATAAATATTAGGTGTGCAAATAAGTTCCCGGCGTTCTCGTATAGATGGCGCTAACACGAAATACTCGGGAAAAAATGGCGACAAGATCAGACATATTGTAACAATTCCCCATCATTACATTTGTAAAATTTTATCGGCGTCAGTTACTTGTGAGTAGTTAAACATGTCGGAGTTCGAGCCAAATAAGCGCCATTTGCGGGAAGTTTTGCTTTTTTATTTTAATTCAAGAAAATCTGCGGCTGAGGCTTGTCAGATGATTAGAGAAACTTATGGCGAGTCTTCTATTAGGGAATCAACGTGTCACGAATGGTTTCATCGCTTCAAAATGGGTGATTTCGGCGTGGAAGACAAGGAGCGTTCCGGCTGGCCAAAAAATTTCGAAGACCCAGAATTGGAGGCACTACTGGACGAAGATTCATGCCAAACACAACAAAGACTTGCGGATTCATTGGATGTGATTCAACAAGCCATTGCACATCGTCTGAAACCATCACAGGACCTCTTTATCGAAGACAACTAATGCGTTTGACTCGAGTATTGAAAGAAAAACGGCTGCAATATGAGCAGAGACGCGACAAAGTGATTTTGCTACACGACAACGCTCGGCCACATGTTGCGCACGTTGTGAAAACCTACCTGGAAACACTGAAATGGGACGTCCTACCCCACCCGCTGTATTCACTAGACATCGCCCCTTCCGACTACCACCTATAAAAAATGCCCTAGGTGAACAGCACTTCCGTTCTTACGAAGATGACAAAAATTGGGTCGACTCGTGGATCGCCCCAAAGGACGTGGAGTTTTTTGAACGCGGAATTCGTATGCTGCCAAAAAGATGTTAAAAGGTTGTGGCTAGCGATGGACAATATTTTGAAGAAAAAAAAATAATGCAACCAATTTAACACAATAAAAGCTCAAAGTTTGACAAAAAACGCCGGGAACTTATTTGCACACCTAATAACATAATCAAATTCATTTATCTTCACAAAATATATGCTTCATTAAGTATTAAAAAATAATCTAGCTTCTCTTTTTCTTTGCCAAGCAAATTTCTTTAAAAATTCGTTTTTTTTTAAATTTTTAAGGCATATTTCATGTTCGAAACAAATTGGTCATGACAGTATCCTTCTTTGGAGGTGGTCTCTGCAAAAATTAAAAAAAAATATTTACATAGAATTATGAATAAATATTTACAATACATACTTTCGATAGGGTTGTTTGAATTTCTATTTTCTAAATAGCTTACCAGTCTATCTTGTTTGTTTTTAACTTAACGTCTCAAATGACGAGTACTTAGAGATACCACTCGAACACATGATTTGATTTTAAATTAATTTCAAAAAAAGACTCACCGGCGATTGAAAAAATGGTTTTAAAACTTTTATTAATTTAAAAAAAATCACCGACAATTGAAAAATTAAATCTGCGCAAACACGACCTTCTCGGATCCAAAATATAACTTCGGAAACGCATCGCAGTCTTTTCAAAGTTCTTTTTAGTTTTAATATTACCATCGCAATTACATTAATGCATTTTAAATGGCATTGATGCCAAGTGGTCCTACTGTGTAGTGACCCTGCATAGCAGATTGTGGCGGGATATAGGAATCTGGTTGTGCCTCTTTCTACATATAAACTGCTACTTGAATTTGACTCAACTGAGAAAATCAATTCAAGATGGACAGAGAGCATTACATGTCACACTACGAGATATATTGATCTAATAAATTGATTTCGCTCAAAAGGGTGAAAATCAGTACCATAGTTGGTGTTCTGACCGGGCAGTGTTTTATAGGCCGGCATGCTAAAAAACTGGGACCCTCGGAAGAAAGTCGTTTCTTCTGTTCTGAAGCTGTTTGGATGAGGAGTTGGGCGAAACCGTATTCTATCCGCTAGGAGGAAAGCTCATCTGGAAGCCTACTGTTTCAACAATTTCTGGGACCTGGCCGTATCGGCCGCTACTAGAATCCAATCCTTTATTGATGAAGATGGTTCAGCGAGTAGGACTGGATTCTATTATTAACACAACGGACCTTTTAAGTCTAAATGTGCCTGTTGTTACAGTCATCCGCACGAATCTACTTACCTTTCATTACTTTAGATAGTAAAGAAGTGATGTTAATTGGCCTGTAGTTACGCGAATTGCTGCAATCTCCTTTCTTCGGAATAGGCTTGCATATCAAGATTTTTTAAAACCCTGAACACCGCACGTGATTAACTGAAGATTTATTCTAAGGATGAAATACAGACTCGAATTGGAGCTGCTTTAGGAATGATTGAGGTAGTGAGGAATTAACTTCAAAAATTGTAGCTCTATGTTAGCCATGTATGTTCTGGTTTAAAGTGAATTTGGCTCGTCGGACTACCTAATTACATGAGTATCTTGAGAATTTGTAAATTTTTCTATGTTCCTCGGTTCGTTCTATTTGACTAAAATTAAATGAAATGTTATAGTTTTTAAAGTAATTGCTGCCTTTTATTATTTGGTGTGTATGTGGTACATCTGTTTGTTAATAATAAAAAAAAACGAAACGTAATTGCGGACATAAAAATATTTAATGTCGTTAATAACTTTACTTAAAATGGATGGTTTGTTCTTTTAAATCATAACAAAAAAAATGATTACATATAAAATGTTTTCTTTTTCTCACAGGAACAACAGAATACCAAGCGCCAACCTATTAAATACTAAAAAGAAATCTTGTTTGATATTATCAAAAAAGGTAATCCAAAAAAACATAACCAAAGCAACAATTTGTTGTATACTTGAAACAATAAAAAATAAAGAAGATATTAAACTATTTGTTTCTAGTTCTGTACTTGGTATTTTATTAATGCCAATAAATTATTAAAACAGTATAAATATATATTTATAGTATAAATCGATGTCACAGAAAGCAATTTATGAAAAATATTCTCATAATGTAATAAATAGACGCTTAATGAGACGAGCTAAGTACCTCTGAAAGCAAGTACATACATATACATGATAATATTATTATAATAAATAAAACCTATCAGTTTACAACCAGTATTTTGTAAGAAAGAATTTGAATAACCAAAAAATAAATATATTATATACATTTATAAATTATTACTCGTATTACGCGATACTTAATTTGAAATATTTTTTTTTGCTTAGTTTTCTGCGTTCTTGTCGTTATGTAAGTTTTGATATTCAAAATGTTGTTAAAAAAAAGGCATATGTACTCAAATATTTGCTTTATCTCAATTATTATTAAAAAACCCACTGAGGATACTGATTTTTTTTTTTGTTAATAACTGAATATCCTAATATAATTTCAATGTTTCGAGAGTGATTAATGGGAAGATGCAGATTTATTTATTATTATTTATTTTCAAGTTTTGTGACATCCACAAAATCCCGCCGAGTTTGTTATTATTTTGTTAAATTCTTTTTTAGTCATACATAAACTTGCTTGATACACACATATCAATCTTTAGCCAAATGAAAAGGTAGTATACAGTGTGTATTTTGTTTTTGCATATTTTTAGTTTTAAATATATTTGTATTTAAAATAATTTTAATTTATTTGTTAGTAGGTACGAATTTGAATACCAAAGTCGAGGCTAATTGTTTATTTTTCGGTTTTAGATAAACTTGAAAGAAAAATCTTAAAAAACATTTTTTAGTAGTTAAATCACGAATCTCAGAAGAATGAAGAAATGATTATTTTCTTAGTTAGTATTCAGTTATTTTAAACGTATTTTAAATGCATTTTCTACTGCCGTTTTAATTGATATTTTATGTGCTTATATTCTATATGCTTTGAAAATATCATATCAACGATCAATATTGTGCTAAAATAGATAATAAAATAAATGCAAGTCGAATTTAGTAATATTTAAAATGTTCGAGACTTGAAAGAAATCTCAAGACATGCTTTTCTTGGTAGGACTCATTTCTGTATAATATAGGACACATACAAATTTTTGTTAAATAATTGACGAACAATACGGACGCGTAAAATTTATTGGTCAATAAATAAAAACTAAAATTGTTGACCCGAATAACACTAATTTTATGTTCGCATAGAAAATCGTTCATGTCTTCATTTTAGACCAGCAACTCTATTCCTAATTTTTATTACCGACCTTCTGTCGTCCATTATCAATCCAATCCACAGTTTCGCGGATGACAGCACACTTGAAAATACCTCTAGCTTCGAGTCAAGTTCTGAGTCGCATCAGTCTTTGAAGCCTTCTAAACTCAGTGAGCTATTTGGTTCATTAAGCTCGGACCTCCACTCATATCTGGTATGGGGCAGGACAAATTGGATTGAGTTTAGTGCCTCAAAACACAATACTATCGCCTTTCTCTCAAACACGACTCGTCGATGAACACTGGATAACATCTTCGCGGAAAGAAAATTGTCAAAATTCTTGATTGGAGCCAGCACATATGTGACAGTAGGTTTTTTCCCGAAGGTGCAAAAAAATACTTCACACCATCCGAATTTCGAAAAGTCTAATAGTCTCATATCAGGCCTCGATTTGAGTACAATTCTCTAATTTGGACAGAAGTACCCAAAACTCATCTCCCATTGCTCGTCATTGTTCAGAGATTTTCCTTCCGATTTATTGCAGACGCTGCCATTACGGCATCTATAGACTCCGTTAAACATCGTAGAAAGGCCACTCAGCATCTACTACAGATATTTTCACGGTCGCTGTGATATTTAAATCAATTGTCTTATTCGTTTCCTATTTAATTTCCCTCGTAATATTCTTTAAGCTGAACGCGACCACGATCGTTTGAGCCACCCAAAACTTCGTATATTAAAAACTAGGCAGTCGTTTATCTTTCTTGCATAAAAATGTGGAATGTACTATCTTCGACCGTGTTTCCTATTGAGTACAATTTGCAGTGTATTAAATGGAACATCCATCGACTCCACCCAACCTATCCTTTCTTTTTTAATTAATGTTAATTTCTTTTGTTCAGTTCGTGTTTTTATCCTTACTCAAACTGACTGGACTGTAAGTGCTGCATTAAAGGCCGACACCTAAGTCCAGGTCGATGTCTTCAAAAAAACCTACGCTTGGGTTGTGAAATTAACTACTTTTTCATTATGATCAATCAAGGTATTGTTTTTATATTTAAATTTATTTTATTTTCTATTAGTGGTATATGCCGTAAAAATTGCAACACAGGTTCCTTTTAAATACGAACGAAAATAACCTAAACTGCCACTAGCTTAAAAAAAATCGTTATGTTCAATGGAGCGTATGAAATTAATAGGACGGCATCTGTGCAAATGGTAACAAGTCATTTTTTCGATTATGGTAAAATAGTCTTATACCAGCTGAAAAAAATTATCGAAAAATTGATTTGTTATCTTTTGCACAGATGCCGTCCAATAATTTATCTATTCTTTTAATGTTTATCATGCGTAACTGTTTTTGAACAGTTTCCTCAAAAATAATTTGTTATGTTGTTCGCTTACCTTTTCTGCACGCTCGAAAAATTTGATTATCTAAAGGTGGGCATGTAAAATATTAAATATTGACTAACTTCAATAAATATATTTTTAGAGCCTACACATTCTTTGTGTAGGATTATCTGTTGGTAACTACAACCAAAATTTAAGATCTATGTAGATTTTAAACAATGATTTTTGCGTGGAAGAATTTGTTAGACACGCCTTTGGACTACCTTATTCGTTTGTTTTGATAAACCTTCTACAGTCATCATCATCAATGGCGCGACAGCCCAAGTCGAGCCCTGGCCTCCTGAAGTCGTCGTCTCTAATCGTCTCGATCCAAAGACCGCGTCCTCCAGTTGCTAATTCTTAAGATGGCTTTGCTGTCTTCATCAACCGAGTCTTCCCATCGCTTGCGTGGTTTGACTACTGGCCTGTTACCACTCGCCTTTAAGAGCACGTTTGGGAATTCTTCTGTCTTCCATCCGCTCTACATGGCCAGCCCACTGCAGTTTACGTAGTTTGATGAACGTTGAAGCTTCTGGTTCCTTGAAGAGTTGATACAACTTATAGTTGTATCTGATTCGCCAGTCCGTTTCTTCCTTCACAGATCCCAAAATTTTTTGGAGAACCTTTCTTTCGAATGCGTTAACTGCTTTTTCGGAAGTTCGCGTTACTGTCCACGTTTCGCTGCCATAACAGAGCACAGGTCGCATAATAGTTCACCTACTACAGTGGCAATCTAGAAAAGATAAAAATTAATCTCCATTCAAACTAGAGCTAGAAATAAACCGTTGAGCCAATTTACTTAGTTTGAACAAATTTCATTACTAGCTCTTCAATTGTTCAATGAATTGCATCGCCACTCTTCACTACCCTGGCCTTTATTAATCTTGAGGAAGGACAGTTGGAGGTTTTTACTATTTCTTCTGCAAATAAAGAAGCGATAATCTCGATCAAGCGACCGTTGGCTACAAATTCACGGTCATTAGCTAAAAGGCATTCGAGTCGCTTCATGCTTAACCATGAACATTAGCACGAAAGAATCAGAAGCAATTAAATATATACTTTCATTTGCTTATCAAAAGTCCAATCTAGGCCCTTGTCTATTTCAGACAGGAGAGGTATTTGTCTTCAGTTTTCTATTCCAATCCAGGCAAGCATATCTATCGGAACTCTTTTCAGAAAGACCCTTTCACCAAATGTACGGATAAAATTATCCAACTACCGTTGTGTTCTGTGTATTTCATTTTTCGTTTCAATTCCGCAAAAAAAGTCATGATTTCAGTAGCTTACAAAAATTTAATTTGTCGTAGTCTGACCAATCGCTTCTTTAAAATTTGACTGATCGTGCTCCAGCAGTGCTTCACGTTGTCCAAGGCGAATTCTTGCTTAATTAATCAGTTAATTGTTAAATTGCTTAAACTCTCTTCCTAAAAATCCTGCTTGCCAAATTGGTTGTTTCCGATTGCTCATTTACTGGGTTGTATGTTGATTTATTCGAAAAGGAAACGTCTGAAGAAGCCGGGGACGTTGTTTTTGAACTGTTTAATTTATTGAGGGCAAGCGATTGCGTTTCTCTGCTCTGCACTTCTACAGCTTACCTTCCTTCTTTTGGTCGATTTAGACGTAACGTCCGCTCTAATGGGGAAGTTTTGTCTAGCAGCCTGAGTCTTTTATGCGCTAATTCTTTACAATAGTCTAGATCGTGTTCTGCAGTGTCCTCCACAATATGTGCGGATAAATTCACCAATAACCCCAATTTTGTGCACAAACTTTTTCAGTTTTTAGTGTCCTCTCCATCATTGCTGGACGTTGTAAAGGTCTCGGAAGTGTTTTCTACAAATGTCCTTCCAAGAATTTTATTGACCAAATCCACTTTTTTTGTCTACTAGTAGGCAAATTAGTTCTTAATTCATTCCAACAGGTTTGCTTTTGTGGTATTCCACAGAAATATGTTGTTGGTTCTGCAAATTTTGATTCAATTGCTATTTTTTGCGAACTGATGAACTAACTTATTGTCTGTACCACGCAGGCACCCAATATAAATGTGTTTTTGAATTCGTTAGTTTTTTTAAGCTCTTATAGTCTAGGGCATGTCAGGTCGGATCATATCTCAGAAGTAGTTGTCTTCAAGTTCAAGCAATCTGGCTGTCAGTCTTAAGACCGGCGAGCATCTGATCTTAAGATTGCAGTTTTTTGATGAGACTAAATTTTTATATTTCTGCTTGATTTGCCTTTGTCCTTCATTACTATTGTGACGTCCCACTAAATTGTCTAGTCTCGATTCCGGCGCTGTTGATGAAGAGTGATTTGGGAAAGCTGCGGGGTGTCAAAATCTTCTATGAGTTATATTTTGCCTTCGACATCGCGAATTTATCTTTCTTTAAGAGAGAACAATCCTTCTATAATTCTTTCGCATGTGACAGCGTCAGCTGTCATCTACTTACAATCATTTTTTTAAATGCTGAACTGCGCATTCTAGATGTCAGCTCGTGAACTAATTATCGAGTGCAGCGCAGCTGCGTTACTGGACTCCCATTAGCAGTATCGTTTTTATTTAAAATGTTTGTAATGAGCTCTGCGCACAATTTTCTCTCTTACTAAAACCTTAGTACGTAAATAAGTCCGTTTTTATCGTACTCCGGAATCAATAAAGGATTAAAAAGGGACAGTTTTTATAATTTTCGTCAATAATGCTTGCGCTGCCTTCAAACTTTGTATAGCAATAGAATCATTCGAAATATTCAATTTAAATTTCCTCTCCTAATACAGACATGAAAAACAAAAACATTATAATAAATTGTCATACAATTAGAAAAGCTTTAGAGTACAAAAACACCACCTGGTTCTTTTATAATAAAAAAATAAACGAAATAAATCAATTCTAAAAAAATATATAAACGAATTTTAAAAAAATATTTTTGGCTCTTATACAAGACATTGTTTTTAATTTCAACTATTAACAGTTTTTAGAAGCCTTTTTCAAACTAAATGCTTCGGCTGCTACAACTAGGCATGATATTTGACCTGTAATTTTGCAAACTTTTCAGCAGGTTCTAAGGCTCTTTTTCGCCGAATATTATATCGGATTGAATTTTCTAAACCTGTCAATTGTAGCACAAGAGAGCCCTACGTTCAAACATTTTATAGATAACGATCCCATTGCAATTAATTACAAAACAAAAGAGCACTGCTCTTAATTAAATTTATAAAAAAAAATGATGTTCAAATTTCTTTGTCGAAAAACATGCAACCAAATGCCGTAGAAAAAAATATTAAAATGAATATAAAATATAAGTATTTAGATAAATTAATTTTATGTAATATAATATGCATGATAAATATATTTTAAAATGAAGGCAGAAAAAACGAACAAAATGTTCAATAAGATTTAAGTAAAATGCAAACCAATTTATTTGTCTACATAAGTATTATACAGAAAAACAAATTACATAAATATTATTAGATGCATAGTTTGTTGAATAATTAAAGAAGTAATGTACTAACTGGCGAATACCACTACATATATTTATTGTACTTATTGTTGAAATATGCTAACGCGAAACGTAATTTATTGATTCTGTTTGATTTCACTTAAGTTCCTAGTAGTAATTAATTTTTGTTTTTTAATTCAAGCCTTTAATTGTATTTTTTGGAATATTTCTTTTTGTTTTACGCAATATTTTAATAATTGAATATTAAAATTTAATATTTTTAATTACAGAAATGGCTTTTATATACAGCATTGTGAAATATTTGATAACGAATAGTTACCGGGAATATTGTGATCATAATTCTTTTGCTTTATTTTTTTAGTTATTTTTGTTAGGAGTCGCTAGGTATTAGTTTAGCAATAGAAGTCAAATTATGCTTTAAATAAATAAATAGAGATGAAGATGATGTTTTAAAAAATGAAAATGTTGAACTTTATAGATAGCTAGCTTTGAAGGGTAGTACTTTAAAAACGAAATTGTTTTCTATCTTCGATGTAGATGCGACGATTAAATTGAATTAAGAAAAAACTTGATTCTGCTTGCAATTTGAACTTTTTTTTGCTGTTTGAGCCGTCGCTTACATAAATGTTCTCTATATTGGGCGTAATTTCTCTTCCCAACAACTCTCGTATACTATACATCGAAATGGACCGTATAAAAGTCGTATACCAATCTATTGCCGCGTTTCAAATTACGCCTTCATATGCATTGGACGAGGCAAACTAGCGCGTATACGTAAGTGAATCGATGGCGGTGTTTGGACGCATATCAAAGGGATGTGCGACGAGCACGAATGTAGCGTTTCCACTATCGCCTAGGCGAAGACACTACCCCAGCGGGAAAAAAAGAGTTCTGAAGAGTGCATTTCGTAAACATTCCTATTCAATGGATGGAAGAATACCATCCTTTTCATACTAAATTTTTTCTGGAATGTTGAAAGAATGATTCTCTGTACATTTTTCACAATGCGAAAAAGACACATTCTAATAATCTTGCATAAACTATAATATTACATACAGTACATAATACATTACTCGTATTCCCGCTGGGACTGAACTGAAGACTTGCTAGCCCCCACCAATGCCAAAAACATTCGCATTGAACATTTGCTTCGATGGCGGCTTTTGACGCAGATCAAAGGGATATGCTTGTAGCACGTATGTGTCGTTTTCACTTACGCCTAGACATTCGCGCTCATCGCACATGCCCTACGCATATGAAGACGTAAGTGGAAACGCGGCATAGAAATAATTTTTGGAAACGATGTCAGCGAATGCCGTATACAGTAGGCTTGCGCATTTTAGTTCACCATAGTGAGCAATCATTTCCGGTTCCCGATCCGTCGCGAACTAGTTCGTTCTTTTAGTTCACTAGTTTGCGGGAGTTCAAGCTTGGGAGCGACTCGTAGTCGTCAGTTGCAGTAGAATGTGGTGACCAAATAAAATGTGATGTGATGAGCTAAAAATTTATTGCACCACTGACTTACAAACGGACAATGAATGAATACAAACGAACTAGGAGCGGGACTGATTACGAACTAGTTCGTTCATTTCAGTTATGGAAACGCTCATCCGAACTAGTTCGTTCGCGAACTACACAAGCCTAGTATACAGTATGTACTGTTTGTACACGTAGAAAAGATTTATAACTTCTACGATTGTGCATTGCTTTGCTTCTGGGTAGAAGAACGCTTTCTGGTACATGATATTCATTTCTCCCTCTTGCATATGTAGAAAATTGGTGCCTTTAATAACGTTCGACTTACGACTATCAAAATCGCTCTGCCATCAATGGAGTTGGAAACCGAGTTTTGCAATTGGCTTGATGTGTTGCTAGAGAGCAGGATTATTGAATTCGAACTAGAAAAGTGTCTTATAACAAAGTCTTCAGAGGCATCCTACAGGGAGATCTGATCACACCCCTACTTTGGCAACTTTTGGTCAATAACATACTTGTTGAACTTGAGAACCTCGAAGTCATGTACTATATAGGCCCACGACGTGGTCATCCTTGTCTCAGGGAAACACTTATCGACAATTAGTAATATGGAGAGAGCACTCAACAAACTACGACAATGGACCGATTACAGTGATTTCTAAAACTGTATTCCATAGTCTTGACGAAGAAATAAAAAATTACAAATTTTGCGTTAACAAAGATTGGAAGCGACAATCCTTCCGACATCGTTAAATATCTCGGGGTTGTTCCAGATAAGAAACTCACTTGGAACGGAATCTAGATGAACGCGTTTAAAAAAGCGTTCAACGCATTTTACGCATGTGAGGAGATGTTCGGGTACAGGTGTGGTCTCCAACCAAAAGCCATAGTAAGACCAATCCATCTGCTGCCAATGGACATGTACATCAAAAGCATAGCATAGGCGCTCTTAGACTAAAAAAGTTAGGTCACTGGAGAACTAGACCTGCTGGTCACAGTACCACACTCAATGTCTTCATAGAGTGCGATATCAATAGTGAAACGGACTGCATTATGCCAGAAATAGGTTTCCGTAGGAGATTTTATGCTAAGATCCCACACAAAGACAACTGGAATGAATAACGCTACCTGAACAAAAGAGCCACAATGATTTTCACCAATTGCTTGAACATGATTTCTGGTACAGGCGCGGGGGTATTCTCAGTCCAAGTTGGGCTCTGGCCTACTACGATCAGAGTTTATCTGTCGAGACTCCAGGGATAAGTTGTAAGCTTATAGTACCGGGCCTAAAAATTTTAACTGTGTCAAAAGGTTTATTGTTGTTCCAAGATATCTCTGTTGCCATCTTTCAGCTGATATTGGTCAGTCGATCAGTCATTATTTTTGAAACAGAAAACAATTAAAGATTTCCATTGGTTCGCTCATCCTTAGACGATTCAAAACCTAGTAGTTTTAGAGAAATTCTTAAGTATGTCGATGAAGTTAAATTTCTAGGAACAAATTTGATTAGTTGGGGTTGATTACGCTATACCCTAGAACACTCTCGAGAGCCACCTCCTAATTAATTTTCTTGAGGATTTTTTTTGGAATTGGACGATGTCCACTTTGGTGCTAGAGCTTGCTGCTACGCTATTCTAATTTACCCTCGCAACAGTATAGAAGGTATTTTAAAAGCTTCGAATAAACACGTATCGGACGAAGGGATGACTCTATTGTTCCAAATTCGAACTAGAAAATATCATGGAAGAGGTCAAGACTCACTGTCGCGCCATAGAAGATTCAGCTTACTGAGGACTTAAGGAGCAATCCATTCTTTCATAATCTCGCAATCAGGATTGGGCGATAGGTTAACATTTTATCCCCGAAAGAAAAAATAACTACGTCGAAGTGTGTCGGGGTAAAAACACAGATCAAACAAAGGGATAATTGCAATGTTTCAAATTCGAAGAGGTCAAGACTTGATTTGTGCTGTTGCGCGCATAGGATGAGTTTCACGACTGCTTACTAGGGATTTAAGAAGTAACCCATTCTTTCATAGCCCCTCTCGCAGGTTCGGAGATGGGATCCTAGAAAAAACTACCTTGAATAGCTTCGAGAAAAACTACAGATCAGACGAAGGGATGACTGCATTGTTCCGCTTTCGAAGAGTCCAAAAACCGATATGGGCTGTCGTGCCATAGAAGAAGATTCATTACTACTTACCGAGTGTATTGAGCAATTTGGGGAATCGATTGAGGGATCAATAGAAAAAATATATCTTCAAAGAGCAAGGAGTAAGAATTTAAATGCGATTTTTACCCGATTTTTAGTTATGTGTATTTGAATTATAAAACAATTTTTCTAGAGTAGTAGAAATCAATCAATTTAATTTCGTCGTTTATTTTTAAGTGCTACCCTGCCGTTCTATAAATATACTAAATGTCACTACTGTTCACCAGCACAAAAAAAAAATTATTATTTCGTGGAGTTTTTTTTGCTGTTTTCTCCGATATTACACTCCCGATGGTCTCCAACCGTCCTCCTTCAGGATCACTAAGCCAATGGTAAAATATTTTATTTATTTATTTTTCTGAGCTACAGCCTAAAAGATAAATATTTTATATGGTAACGATTGTGTCACAATTTCGATTTTCTGTCTGATCGGACGCGACTACTTGAAGATGAATGGGAAAATTTGTCAAAGACTTTTGAATGTTAGCTACACGAATAAATCAGCAACGAGCTTCATCAAAATTCGTTCAGTTGTTTCAGTAAATCTTTGAAAAATTTCATGTTCTCGTCTACCAGCGTTCTAAAGGTATCCGGGCAATTTTCATAAAATTCAATTTTTGTATGGTAACTAACCGAAGGAGTACGTTTCCTATGTAATTTTCATTGAATTATCTTAAATTTTTTAATTATTAACCGGTGCGGAGCGCAGTCGCAAATTTCATAAGACCGCTAGTTGTTTCTTGTTGTTAATTTAGTTGTTATTTTGAGATGTTAATTTATTTGTTGTTTTGGTTGTTAGTTTAGTTGAAATTTTAACACTTAAAATTTAACTGAATTAACAACCAAAACAACAAATAAATTAACATCTAAAAATAAAAACTAAATTAACAACAACAAACAACTAGCGGTCTTATGAAATTTGCGACTGCGCTTCGCAACGGTTAATAATTAAAAAATTTAAGATAATTAATGAAAATTACATAGGAAACGTACTCCTTCGGTTAGTTTACCAGTTCGTAGTTATTTATTCATGTAGCCACCATTCAAAAGTCTTTGACAAATTTTCCCATTCATCTTCAAGTAGTCGCGCCCGATCAGACAGAAAATCGAAATTGTGACAAAATCGTTACCATATAAAATATTTATCTTTTAGGCTGTAGCTCAGAAAAATAAATAAATAAAATATTTTACCATTGGCTTAGTGATCCTGAAGGAGGACGGTTGGAGACCATCGGGAGTGTAATATCGGGGAAAACAGCAAAAAAAACTCCACGAAATAATATTTTTTTTTTTGTGCTGGTGAACAGTAGTGACATTTAGTATATTTATAGAATAAATGTGTTCTTGATGTATACTAAAAAATGTGTGCACGTTATTCCACCAAGCTTGTTTTTACAAATAACTTGAATAAAATTGGTTCAACTCGCAACTAATACTGAGGCTTGAGTAGTAAAAACAATTTTTACCGACACAATTACTGTTCATAGTTAGTTTGTATAATTTTGTATTGTAAATAAAACCATGAAAAAATATTTGAAATTGTCTAACCATGAACGAAACGAAGCAATAATAAAGCATGAAATCAATTCATAATAATTTGAACGTATTACAAAAAACACAGTTTAATAAAACTACATATTTTTGTTAAAAACTTACATTACAAATAAATAATGCATAGTTACTATACCTGTTAGGTTTTCGTACAAAAAAAAAACAAACAAACAAAAGACGCCAAAGAAACATACAAAAAAAACATTAAATATATGGGGTAAATAAGTTAATTTCGATTAACTAAAATTTATTAAATTTAAAAATAAATTGTATTCAATAAATGGAACAGAAATATAAAAATTATGCGATAATATTGAAATCGATGTGAACTTTATTCAATAAGAATAGTCAAGTAGTGGTAGAAGTGGGACAAAATAAAACATAAATCTCATTAAAAATTAAAAATTTCAATGTAATTCGCATTATGTGTTCGTGTAGATCGAAAAAAATGTTGTGTATTTTTGGTTTTTTTTTTATAAACTGATCGTGTATAATTTTGATTTGATATAATTTCGTTTAACTCTAGTAAATGAAAACTATGTAATGTATATTTTTGCGCTATAATGTGAAACTTAAGCAAACAAATTTTTGAGGTGACGAAAAATCAACATAAAAAAGAACGGAAATGTATTATTGTAAAAGTTAACAAATAAAATTCCATAAAAATGAAATAATTCTTGTCTTTTTTTGTTGATATTAGGGTGTATGCCATGTTGTTAAATATTTGTTCAAAAAATTTGATAAACTTCAATTAGTCAAAGATTTGACCAGTCTTAAAACAATATTAAGATAAAATGAAAACAGCTTTCCATTAAAATCATGATCAGTGCTTAAGAATCCGAAAATAAGTATTATTTATATTTTTATTTATGAAATTGACCTTAAATTCTATTAATTTTTTTTGGGGTATAGATGATATAATAGTGTTCTGTTTTTGCTTAGATTATACTTTTTTTATAATGTGAATCAGTTTAATTATACAAAAGAAAGTGCCCGGACAGAAACATTACTAAAACTTTTTGTATTCGAATGATGATTATGATATTGGCTGCCTGCGGTGACACGATCGTTAAGCACATCATCTTCAAAGGTGTCAACTTCAGGACATTGTCGGCATTGACTTGTCTCAGGCTCGGGTCCATAGTGGCTACAGCTCGATCCTATACACTGGCAACATGCATTATGAAACCATCGATAACCGTTCGATCCGATTTTCTTACAAGATCGTCGACATTTTTGCAGCGATCTGCATTCATTCAAATATAGAACCGTACATGTTGGCTTAATCGTTAGTTTTGTTGGGCTTATAAAAATTTCATTCGTTTCGAATATCGGCCTTCTGATCATTTTCCATTTTTCATCGAACGGTTTGATGGTTAATGCATCGAATAGTTCCGGTAGTCCTTTCAACTTTTCGCTATAGTACGGAATAGAATGTGATTTGGTGGTGCTACTCGATCGCGGACATAGTCCAACACAATTGCAACATTTACGAAAATATGTTTTCATACAGTTGAAACAATCGATGCAACACGTACAGTTTTCAATTTTACAATTACATTCGTTATTTATTTGGCACTTTGTAACGATCGCCGAACAAATCTTTTCATCACACGTAATCGTTATCGGAATGAATTCCAAAAGAAATAGCAAACAGAAGATTTTTAACAAGGACATTTCACTCGGAACCTGTACGGTTCGACAACGAATTTAAACTGAGTCTGGTTTGTAAAATCTCATATTTATAGTTTTCGTTTTGCTAGTAATGTAGATGCAATTCTAAGTAATTGGGTTTTCTACTGATTAAAAATTTTAAACGAAAAAATAAAAATCGTAAAATAGAAATATGAAGTCAATTTAAAATGTATTTTTGGAATGGGCGCTTGTTGCTGTTTCGGCGTAATAAAACCGTTCTGATGGCATGAAGGCCAACTGTCCTGAAAAAGTTGTACCTACCTGAGTTGTTCGTCACAGAGTAATTGGTATACGCCCCGACAAGAACACCAGTTATCATGAGTACAGCCGATACAAGTCTCGTGTCAAACCCGTAAATTTGAAACTGTTTACGTTTGCCGTGGTTTTTGTATAGGCAAACTCTCACGGAAGTACGAGGGCTGTCCTAGCAGTACCCGACCTGACGTATAAATGGCGGTTTTTGTTTATAAAGTACGTTCCCTCTAAGGCTTAAGTTTGAAGACGCTACGTTGTTTAGTCTTTATTTGGCAGCCATCAGCAGCGAACGCTCTCAGTGAATTTTTAAACATGGAAGAAATTAATATTAGTAATAGTATGTGATACAATACTTTAATTTGAAAGGTCTCAGTTTAACCAATATCAAAGCCGAACTAGATTCTACTCTGGAGGAGTCTGCTCCTTCGCTTACAACAATAAAATATTGGGTGGCAGAGTTTAAAAGAAGCCGTACGAGCTGTTAAGACGAACATCGCAACAAAATCCACAAAATGGTATTGGATGATCGTCGACTGAAAGTGCGCGAGCTAAGCAGACATGGTAGGCATTTCAAACAGTGCTGTATATCGCATATTAACTGAAAATTTGGACATGAGAACGCTGTGGGCAAGATGGGTGCCGCGTTAGCTCACAATGGAACAAAAACAGCGTCGTGAGGATGTTTCAATCGAGTGTTTGGCGATGCTTAACAGCAATAAAGCCGAGTTTTTGCATCGATTCATAACCATGGATGAAACATGTGTCCATCACGTCACACCTGAGTCGAAGGAACAGTCAAAACAATGGACTAACAGGGTAGAATCGGCTCCGAAGGAGGCGAAGGCAGTACCATCTGCAGAAGGTCATGGCGTCAGTTTTTTTGGGATGCTCGTGGGATAATTTTGATTGATTATCTTGAAAAAGGAAAAGCAATTAACGGCGAGTATTATGCGAACTTATTGCAGTGTTTGTGGGATGAAATCAATAGAAAAAAAATGAACGCATTTTGTCGAAAAGATAGTGTTGTTTCATCAAGACGCGGTGTTCACGGTATCTTGCGATGTAGTGCGGGGTAACTCCTTCCGTAACATCAAAAGAACTAACTGGGAGAATTTTGTAAGGATAGTCAGTAGCAACCTTAGGCAGGAAACTATCCGATTCATTTCTTCATCAAATTGTGACTGGCGATGAAAAGTGGATTTATTTTGAGAATCCGAAGCGGAAAAAATCGTGGGTATCTCCAGGCGAACCATCGACATCGACTGCAAAACCAAATCGCTACGGACAGAAGACAATGCTCTGTGTTTGGTGTGATCAGAAGGGCGTGATCTATTACGAGCTGCTGAAACCTGGCGAAACCGTTAATACAGAACGCCACCGACAACAAATGCTCGATCTGCAGCAAGCTTTGCTTGAAAAACGGCCAGAATATGGAAAGAGGCAACACAAAGTGATTTTGCTGCATAATAATGCACCATCACACACGGCACGACCGGTGAAGGAAACGATTAAGGCTTGTCAGTAGGAAATACTTCCGCATGCGGCTTACTCACCAGACTTGGCTCCTTCTGATTTTCACTTGTTTGCATCGATGGGACACGCACTTAGTGAGCAGCGCTTCACGTCGTACGAAAATGTCCGAAAATGGCTCGATGACTGGTTTGCCTCAAAAGAACACTTTTTTTTTTTGGCGTGGCATACATAACTTGTCAGAGAGATGGGCAAAATGTATAGCTAGCGATGGGCAATACTTCGAATGAAATATGTTGTAACACTTTTGTAGAATAAACGTCTATTTTTCATAAAAAAATTCCGGTTTCATACTTGCATACCTGGTATGTTAAAAATAAGATAAGAACAAAGATATGTGGATTTCACTCTTAATATGCTTAATTGTTGGTCTTCTTGAAATGACGAAAGTCGGTGTGTATGTAGGTTCTAAAATAATGAAGTGCCGACATCATATATACCTAAGGACGCGACATTCAATATTTATTACAGTGCCATAAACGGAATGATAACTCTTCTGGGGCCCTATTCTCGAGTTCATTCGAATTTTGGTCACATACGATCAATTCGAATGATAAGTTTCGTACACGATCCAACTCCCATACAAATTGGTATTCTTGAATGTCATGCGAAACTTTTTCATTCGATTGGTCGTACACGAATTGGAAGTGGTATTGCCAGATAAGTTTTTTGCTATTTAACGTGAATTTGGTAAGCCACTGTGACCACTAACAAGTGAAACACTTCAGAACAGAAATCCGTTAGTTTCAAACTTAAAAAAATGGATCGAAACGGGTTGGTAATAATGGTGGGGAGGAGAAAACGATATTAATAGAATTTTTGGACAGTAATCCAAAATTAATTAAAGGTAGATTCAATGCGGAATTTACCCATGAAAACGCGCAACAAGCTTGGAGTATCCATTCGGATGTTTTAAATAGTATTCCTGGTGCAAAAAAGGATTGGAAGCAATGGCGCAAGGTATGATTATTCATTATAAACAAGCAATCAAGATAATTATTTATGTAATTTACAGACTTGGCAGGATATGAAAAACAAAACAAAAGGGTGGCAGGCGGGCATTCTTAAAAATATTCGAACCACGGGTGGAGGACGACAAAGTGCCGTGAGTTTGGATGCAACAAACAACAGTATAGCTGATATGCTCGACGCTACAGCAGTTACCGGTGTTGAGTCAATTGTTGAATTTGTAAGTCAAATTGAAGTACCATCGTATGCTTTCGTGCTATTTAATCTAATGCACCAAATTACAGAGTGATGATACTGATGACAATGAAGGTGGTGGCGTAATAATATGAGGATTTAGAATATTTGGAGGAAGGAGATCAACGCGTTATTTTGTTTAATGTGTTATTTGGTTTGTTGCGTAATAATATCAAAAAAAATTTTTGTTGAATAAATTATAATTTTGCTGTTCTTAAGAATTGTTTTTTTTAACGATTAACATTACATAAATATTAGGTACTTAATATAAATATTGGTAAAGTAATTCTACACTTAAAAGAAATTTCGGATTATGCGTTGTTAAAGAACTCGAGCTTGAGCCAAGTCTGGATTTACTCGGTGTGCTCCATCCGCAATATAAATTTCGCTAATCGTCATGTTTACATTTTGACCAATGCCAAATTGGTAGCTTCCAAATGCCAAAAATCTCAATGTTGTTAGTACCTAAAATAAAGATTATATATTTTTTGTACTTTACTTTACTTTATAAATTTTTAGAAAACATAATTTTACTTTATTATTTTTTAATAATAAAGTATTGTGATCGACCTGAAATTTAAAAAAAATTTTCCACCCTGAAATTTTGTATTTTCACGTTTTAAGACTAGTAAACCCCAAAAAAGCAAAAAAAAAAAAAAAAATGTCCGTCTGTCCGCCGTAGACACCGTACGCCGCACGCAAAATCGTTTGAAGGCGCGTAGCTCCCAAACCCTTTGAAATATTAAATTGAAATTTTTATGGTGGGTATATTGGGTGAACCCCTACGACTGGTATATTTTCGAGGGGTGGGGGTACAAGGGGAGAGGAGAGGGGAGCGTTTTAGACGAAAAATTTTGGTTTCTAGATCTCAGGAACCACTTATGCTAGGAGGCTGAAACTTGGAACTTATGTAGTACTATAATGGACTCAATTGCAAAAAAATTGACGATATTGGTTAAGGGGTGTGGAAGTGGGGGGGGGGAAAACAATGAGTCTTTAACGCATGAAAGACGGGATTGAAACATTCTTATACCCTGTACAGACTATGCATTTTAAACGCATTTAAGTAGGTAAATTTCACATGTTAAAAAAGTAGTGTTCAGACTATAGGCAAATCGTTTTATTTTGATACATGATAGCTTGATGTGATTTGTTTTGACAAGTAGATATTCAGCTGTGTTTCATTAGCATATTTATGCTTTCTAAATTGTTTGAAACCAATTAGTTTGTATAGCAGTAATGAAAAGGGAATTTATTAGCTAATGCACAAGCACAAAATTGAGTTTCTGTAGCATTAAATAGTTTCTTGCAAAGCTTACTTCGATTTCCGCGAGGGTCGCAGTACATGTTTTCGGTTAAACGCGGAGTAGCTACGTGTTTTCGTAAACGCGTCCGGGAAGTGTTTTCAGCGCATTTAACTCGATTTAAACGCGTTAATCTCGTAGTCTGAACATAGTATAAAATCGATATCTCCTAAACGATTGATGTCAGAAGATTGAAACTTTGTTGTTGTCCTTAGGGATACTTCAAGATTAGACAAGGGCTAACATTTTTAAGAGGGGTGGTGGGGTGAAAAACTTTGGATTACAATATCTTCCGAACCAATTACACCAGGACGATAAAATTTAGTTTCTGTATATGGGATCACAAGAGGAGTCTACCGAAAGTAAAATTTTTGAGGGGGGAGGTGGAGCACGATCCCATTCTCTATCCACCATCCTCCATCTACCATCCCCCATTCTCTATCCTCCATCCTCCACCATCTTCCATCGTCTATCCACTATCCTCTATCCACCATCCATAGTCCAACTTTACCATTTAGTAATAGGAACGCATAACTAATACACCGAAAACGAACAAACTGCCGCTAAATCATATGAAAAACACTCAAATGTTGAAATAACTCGCGTACCACCAATTGTTAAAAGATTTTGTTAACGCGGAAACTGTCTCAGAGGTCCCCTCAACAAATCACCAAAGTTTCATCGCAATCGGATGAGTGGTTTAGGAGCGTATACGGGTCAGACAAACAACATTCATTTTTATATATAGAGATTTTATCGGAATGAATTCAAAAAATAATATCAAACAGAATATTTTTAACAAGGACATTTCACTCGGGACACGTACGGTTCAACAATGGATTTAAACTGAGTCTAGTTCGCAGAATCTCATATTTATAGCTTTAATTTTTTTAGTAACATAGAGGAGATTCAACGTAATTGGATTTTCTACCGATTAAAATTTGTAAACGCATTTTTAACGAAAAAATAAAATCTATAAATTTGCAGCCAATTTAAAATGTACTTGTGCCCGTTTCGGCGTAATAAAACCGTTCCGATGGAATAAAGGCCAATTATTAACTTACCTCTTCTTTAAAAACTTTAACGGACAAAATTGTCCATCTCCTTCCGGTAGGTGCCATACAAAAGTCCTGAAAACAAGTGTTCAAGAATATTGGCCGATAACATTAAAACGGGTCAAGCTACGACTTTAAAATTATGTAAAAAATAATGTAAATATGTCTTCACTCATTTTACGAAACTCACTATAACTCTAGTAATCGTTCAGCTACGAATTCAGAATTTTGTAAAAATTAGTTTTGAGTGAAAACCAAGTTCGAGTTTACTAGTCAGCAAAATCCTATTCATTTCAAAACCTGTGCCAAAAAAAGTGCCTCTTAAAAATTTTTAAAGAACAGTCTGAAAAGCTATGTTTATGTAGCACTCAAAAATATATTAATATTCCGACATATAGGGGTTTTCACAGATAACCTGGGAGAACTCCCAACCTATCGGGATAGCAACGTTTATTTATGAGGGCGACCACCCTTAAAGTCAAAGTCGAAATGTAAGGTTTTTTTTGGAAAGTTAATTTTATCACTAGAATAGCTCCTTTGTAAGATACAACCTTCAAAGTTATCAGCGGTGAAATAAAAATATAGAAACATTCTGAAATCGACTTTTAGCCTGTGTAGACCTCGAATTTCGTCATATTTTTCTGAAAACTTTTACAACCACTTTACACTCTCTTACATAAAAAAATTCTGAAATTATTTTTAGCTGGTTACTTAAAAAGCCTGCAGAAGTGAAGACTAATTCGATCTATCGGAATTCGTGAAAATGAGTATAACTCCCTTTATACCAACTTGGATGGTTGAACTTTAAAAAATCCTGAAAAAAATTTCTTGGCATTTATCTGAAGAACTTCCCCACATCTTTTTTCCGTGCATTATTTTCTGGATATGTACGAGTATATCCATTTGAGCGGTTTTGTTAGCAACAGAATCATCCACAGATTCATCATGTGGAAATCTTGCGCTTCCCATTTGCTTTGCCGTGGCTTGGAAAAAGCCAATACATTTCGTATTATTTCACAGCGGTAAGACAGTGTATGAACAGAACCTATTTCCATCCATTTGCCTAGAGATTACATCTCAAAGGAAAAACTGACGCTCAAAGTTGCATTGCTTAGTGGAGCGCAATAATAGATCAGCTTTGTTAAAACGGTGGCAGGACGTGCGAATCCTCTTCGCCAAACTAAAAAAAGGCTACAATCTGTCTTATCGCTTTCAACCGCAAGTTATGGACATAAAAATTAAATTACGTGGTTACCATGCCCGAAAGGAACTTGAAAATATCCCATTTTCACATAAAATAACAGTTTAAAACTTGAATTAATTTAATGTCGATATCTTTATTGTAAATATTCGGTCACAATATGATACTCCGATTGAGCAGTACCATTTATTTCGGGTCCTTCATCTTCTTTTCCTTCCTGTCAACTAAAGAATAACACATGATTACGATCATAGATGAAGAAATGGCTATAATTTAATTTGTACATTTTTTTTTGTTCTTTTAGATTTAACAGTATTTCGAAAAGATTTCTTAATTCTATTTACAGGTTAATCTTATCAAATTTTCTGAACATACTACGTTCTCTTAATGTTGGCGATAACTTCGTCCAAACCAAGAACTTGTAACAGTTCTATGGTCTGTTTGCCCGCTTTGCTTGTTTGCGTTGCCGTTTCGAATTGCCTTTTACTTTCTTGTGACAATAAGGTGGTACGTACGGCAATCCGTTCCGATTCCGTCAATTCGGTATGATGTACTTCTCGATTTCGCGAATTCGATAATTTTATTACAACTTCGTTTCTTACACGAATCAAACTTATTCGTATCGGCAGTCTGCGCGGACGTTCAAAATTGATATCGTCGTTAGCGTTCGTATCGACACGCATATTAAGCTCGTTGACGGTGAGTACTTTCACCTTGGGATCGTCAACTGCTACATCTTCTACTGTTTTTTGAGCGACCAGCGTATTTTTCTGAAATAAGGACTCCACTGGAATATATTCGTCTAAATTGCAATTTTGCGTTTGATGTAATACAGAACATGGATTCGGAAGAGTGAAATTAAAATTTGAAGAACTGCTTGCGGTTGCTGTTGGTATTACCGTAAATGGAGTTGTGAAACTTAAAGCGGAATTGACGGTTTTAGTTTTGGACGTTGGACTACCATTGACTGTACCCTTGCTGGGTAAATACATTACGTTCGGTTGCGTTACGTTAGAAACTACTGGACATGAATTTGTCGGTATACTTACGATGATTTTACTATCGACATTTTTCGTCGATATTGATTTCACAGTTGTTGAATTCGGCAATTCAACTGATGCCGGTGAAGTCGCTGTAGAATCTGGTGATTGTTGCCTTGTAGGCAATTTATTTATTTTTGTACTCTCCGAACTTTTTGCTGTTTCGGTTATTATTTTCTTTGTAATTCCCGATGTTGATGGTAAATAACTTCGTTGATCAGGTTGCCCTTGAAATACAACTTTGACGGGTTTCGTCGATAGAGATCGACGTAATGATCTCGACATTTCATGTCGGATTTGTTTGAGTGATTTATCATCATCCGATTTTTTTGACGGAGACAATTGTACAGACGATAATGGGATTTCCGGTGAGTTAACGATTTTCATTACCGGTATTTTATCGTTATTTTGGTGTTTAGAGTCATTTTTGGCAGGTATTAGAGTCGACAATTTCAATCGAATTGGTGGTACGAGTTTAGTCGTGTCTCCATTCGATGTACTCGATGTTCGTTTCTTGCCATTAAGTTTTAATATTTTTCGGTGTTCCTTCTTCAGATAGACGTCTCCAACGTCTTTTTCATCCAGTACTGGACATACTACTTTTAGCAATTTCGTACACAGTTTCGGTTTTTTGGGCGGAGCAGATATTGGTGGTTTTGATGTACTTTTTCTAGCCGTGGCTTTGCGTATTACACTAGATTGTGTTGAAGGTCCTTGTAGTAGACTGTCTGCTTCGGTTGACGTTGACGCGTGAGAGAACTTCTCAAGTTGTGCTTCAGAAACGAAAATTACATCATCGTCATCTTCAGATTTAAAGTTTTGTGGCATCTCTAAAATCTAAATTGAAATTTTCAGTTAGATAATATTTTCAAATATGAAAGAAATGAAGCATTAACCTTGGACTGCAGTGCTTGCAACTGCTTCATTGACTTTTGATTATAAAGTACTGAATTGATGTACATGGAAATAGTCGTAACCTTGGCGATACACTCGCGGCATATTTTGGTGGAATATTTGTCTTCCTTTAAGATCTGGAAGCAAATAAGCCTAGTTAATTTTCAATGCGATGTAAAGTCTTTTTATGTTTACGTGGGAGTTTGAAAATTGTAGACAAAATGACTTCAAAATATCGTAAATATTTTTTTATATGCCAAACTAATGAACGTGGTCGCTAGTTCGATTTTATAGGTTTTGATTGAAAGTGCTTCGAGTTACCTCCGCGACTCGACTGAATACATCCTGCTTCCCTTAATGTTTAGAATAAAAGAGGACCTCCATAGCCGATTAAGTCTAAGCGCAATAGTCTACAAACGGTCAGGTCGTGTATTCAAATTCTATCAAGTCATGAGCTTATCAACAGTCTACGAAAGAAAACATTAGAAAAAGTAAGAGCGCTTTAGAAAAAGCGTAGTTATTGACCTATGGATCAGAAGGAGTGATATAGAAACAAAAAAATTGAATTGAGCCACCTGTCCCGAAGATATTGATAGTCTTCTCAAAGTTTTGTTACACGTTACCAACCTAACATTTCGCTAATAAATATGTTTTTATTTATTTTGTAATTATATACGACGTTAATGCCTTTTGCCTTAATCGAGGCTATTAACCGATGTGTTCATTGGGCTAATGCAGGCACGGTTTCCATAGCATCTCTTAGGTTGCTTCGATGATTTTTTTTTCTATACTCTCCAAATTTCTGTGAGAAGTCTTGCAGGCGATGTTTTTCAATTCTGACCACAAACAGTAATCCTGTGAATTCATACCCGCGCTTCCCGGAATATTGCTCTTTATCTAAAGCCGAATCCGTCCGAAAATATAAATACAAACTTCTCTTCTGATAAGGATAATGGTTTAGACCTTCCTAACGTCTTCTGGAATATCTTGGTGGTTGTTGGTTCTCTTCTTTGAATGTTCAAATTGTGCCGTTCAACTTGGTAAACACGTCTGCAGCGGTAAAAATTTTCGCCTCTGTAAAAATCATATCGAAATCGAGGTGTTAAAAGATGTCGAAAAACTGGTGTTAAAATTATAGTCCTCGACATGGATGATCTCGATGAAATAACCAATTCACTGGCCATGATTATCTGTTTCCAAAGGAGATCCTATGAATTTGTTCTGGAACAGCTTTTATGCCTACTGGCAAAGGCGACTGCCGACGTATTTCTAAGCGCTATTATCGCGATACGATTTTCTTCCGATCGGGTGATAAAATCAAACTGAATTTTTTTTTCTATACCTTGAAGATTTTTGAGACAAGTGCTTGGGATATAACAAAACTTATCTTACGTGTTACTTTTAGATTTCTATTGTGTGGCGGAATCACGATTGACCCAATAGCGAACCTACTTAATAAAGACGGAAATTTTTTTTTTTTTTGCTTTTTCGGTTTACTAGTCCTAAAACGTGTAAATACAAAATTTCAGGGTAGCAAATTTTTTGAAATTTCTGGTCGATCACAATACTTTATTATTAAAAAATAATAAAGTAAAATAAAAAAAAATAAAATATATAACAAAAAATAATAAAATATACAACAAAAAAAAATAAAAAATACAAATAAAAACAAAAAATACAAAAAAAATGAGAAATAGAAAAAAAAAAAAAATAAATAAAAAATGCCAAAAAATATAATAAAAAAACAAAAAAAAAATAAAAAATACAATAAAAAAACAAAAATACAATAAAAAAAACAAAAATACAATAAAAATATAAAAAAAACAATACAAAAAAAAATAAAAAAAATAAAAAATAAAAAAAAAATAAAAGAAATAAAAAATAAAAAAAGAAATACGAAAAAAAATAAAAAATACAATAAAAAATTCAAAATTTAAAAAAAAAAAAAAAAAATACAAAAAAGAATAAAAGAACAAAAAAAAATAAAAAATACAAAATAAAAAAAAAAATACAAAATAAAAATAAAAAATACAAAATAGAAACAAAAAATTCCAAAAAACATACTAATAAAAAATACAAAGAAAATAGTAAAACAATACAAAAAAAAATAATAAAAAATACAAAATAATAACTAAAAATTTCAAAAAAAAAACTAATAAAAAATACAAAAAAATATTTATAAAATAACAAAAAATATTTATAAAATAACAAAAAATACAAATCTCGTTCATCTCGTTCGGCTCTTTCCTTCTTCTTTCCATTCAATTTTTTTAAACTAAATTCAATAGTTTTATACATGTACATATTTTCTTTATTTTAATCAAAATTAAACCTTTTATTTAATTTCTTTAAAATGCTAACTTAAAATCTAAAAAATAAAAATAAAATAGAATCATAATCTCAATTCAAAATTACGACCTGTATGCTAAGGAGGAGGGGTAGCTAAGAGGCGAATAAGTGGTTGGGCAGACCTGCTTTTGACATTTTAGAGGAGCTGAGGTTGATGGGGCATGGTAAGCTGGTGAAGCTTAATCAGGGGTCTAGGGTTCAAGCTTTCGGGTCTAGGGTTCAAGCTTTCGAAGGAATCGCTGTATCCTTTTTTGGTGACTAGTGGGCGCGATGGCTGAGTGCTGCGCCTCTTCCTAAAACTAAAAACTAATTTCAAAATATAAAAAAATAATTCCAACATTCAAACCAATCTTCCTCACATACCGAACATACACAATTTTCTACAAGAACTTATCTTTCCGCGTTATAAATAAACAAATGAACGAAATAATAAAAAAAACAAACAAAAAAAACATTGGATTTTATTTATTCTTCTAAATGCAAGTCAAGACTGTCCGTAAATATTCTTGTGCGGATACTTGGCTCACATTTCTTCAACAAAAACATACAAACCTATTAACATAATAATACTAACGGATCGCGTAATAACCAGAAATGCAATTAACTCGTATTGTTTTGGCATGCTGTTCATCGGATTAACAGAACAAGGTCAGCATTGTGGGTCGAATGCACTTTTTAATATAATAGTGTGCCGCGACCGAATTACGAGTTAATTGTAACGAATTTGGAAAGTAAAGAATATCTCGAGAGTTAATTTCCAAAGTTAATATTGTAAAGAACATAAACGAGACCAATACGAGTCCAAAAAATAAAAGGTAATTGTGATCTAACAGTTTCTTTCGGTTTTTCTCCCAACTAACCGTCGTTCTAAAGGGCGCTAGGTTTTCCACCAGCATCATCTAGTATACTAGGCACTCAATTTTCATTATACATAACACCACCTTTTAGTGATGCGCGATTGCGAAATGTTCGGACAATCGAAACAATCGCAATCGGCCAAATTAATAATCGAGTCAAAAATCAAATATAAATTCAATCTAACAATCGAAAAGTTCCATTCGGTGTTTTATATACGAGTCGATGGCCCAGCTCGATGGTTTCTTCGACTCGATGGATTTTTCGAATTCGAAATGTTTTTTTCATTCGACTTGGATGGTTCACTGTACTGGAATTGCGGTGGCTGGTCATAGTCATATGCGATTGCGAGATGTTGATATCTTCGAGTTGATGGGTTATTCGAGTAGACGAGTGGTCGGTCGAGTCGATTCAAATTCGAATGGTTTCTTCGAGGTGGTGGATCTGAGTCCCGGTATAAATAGAAACTACACATGAGCAATCGTTCCATGAAAACAGGACCTTTTCTTATTTTTATTGCGTCCTACCTTCAAATTTTTTTTGAAGAAATCGTGAGAAAACAAATTGAAATGTGCTCTATGATGGTTTTCTTCTTTTCATATATAGCCATTAAATGTTTTCTTGTTTACGTTTGTAAGGGCCTCGGGCAGAATTCTGTCACCCACATAAAACGCATGTAAAAAAAAGTGGGCAGAATTTTGCCCAATTGATTTTCGCGCTGGCTTTCTGTTACGGTACGGAGGTTAGGTTATGGTGGCAGCCATCCAAACTATGGAGTTCCAAGGCAAAATTCTGCCACGAATTAACAGTTCAATCATCGATCGATAAAAGGCGATAAATTCTGCTTCCAATTTCGAAATTACGCTCATGGTGCTTACATCACTAACAGTGCTTACATCACTAACAGTGCTTACATTCGATACGAATTGTCGGTACGCTTATGTCGCTTTCAATTCGGACCGATCGTCTGCACACAGTGTACTTACAGTGCGTATCCTCGAAACCGTGAGCAGTGTAAGCGCCAGAAAATGACGCCTCCATCCAAATTGTATGCGTTGTGAGCGCAATTCGGACCATTGTAAGTAGAGATGGGCAAAGCAGTTCCTTTCAGTGAAGTACTTCACTCCGAGTCACTCACTTTAGTTCAGTGAAGTACTTCCATGGAACTGTTCGTTCCTTCGTTTTCGTTCCATCATTCCTTCGTTTTCGTTCCATCGTTCCTTCGTTTTCGTTCCATCGTTCGCTCGCGAACTAGTTCGTTGTTTTAGGAGGAATTCAGTGATGAGTAGTCATAGTCGGAAGACAGTAAAGCAAAAAAAAAGGTCAGTACATCTAGAAGATGATAAGCAAAAAAAAAAAAGTCAGTCGATCTAGATGAGCCAAAACAAAAAAATGGGTCAGTAGATCTAGATGAGCAACAAAAAAAAAAGGTTCGTACAGTTCACTCTGTTACTCGCTATCTTTGTTGAGTAGGTATATCGTTTTTGTCACGTGTCCAATGGAACTGCAGTTCACCAAAAGGAGTGAGTTACTTCACTCACTCACTTCAATGAAGTATTCTTTTGGAACAGTTCACTCGTGAACAACCCATCTCTAATTGTAAGAGCGCTAAAAATGCAGAAAGCGCAATGAATGTGGACCGCGGCCTAAATATATTGCTATGGAAGAGTTCTGTCCGAGGTCCGTACTAGGCTTCAATCTCTTTCTTTGACTTGTGGTCAAAAACTGACACAGCGGCGAAGTAGTAGTGACTGCTACTACTACTAGCCAGTAAATTTCTTACTGGGAAGTGATAGTCAACGCAGAAAAGTGGACTGTCCACATATTGGTGCTTGTCTGCATTTAATTAACCCAACATGTATTCAGGGATAATCCAGGGGTGCATAAAAACTGAAGATGGTAGAATAAAAAAAAATAATAGCCCTGAATAAACAAATACGTTGCTGAAAAGTGTCCTAAACTGGATTTAATGCCCCAAATAATTTAACGCCCTAAATAGTCCAGCCAAGGCGAGTACAGGCAAGCGGCAATGGACAATCCATTTGCCTGTGTTGGCTATCACTCGCTTGAGCTGGTCCTACTTCGCCGATGTGTCGGAGTTTTGTGCACAAGTCAAAGGGATTTGTATGCGATTGGCAAACGGCGCACAGTGGGGCATTTGCACGATCTAGCTGGCCAATATTATTTACATTGTCGATTCGTCTGAAAATAAGGTATTATTAAGTTATTATGAAGTAATAACATTATTGAAACATATTTACTGAAAAAAAATTGTTTTGCATAATAAATATATGTATAATTTCTTTTGCTGAATCTTTTCAGAGTACATTTTTAACTGAAATTACTAGTTTTCCGAGTAAAATACTGTTAATTTTCATAATAAATATAATTTATTGTATATAATTAATTTATTTTTTTATATCAAAACAATAAAAATTATTCTGAAGATAGCAGTTCCTTGTCTGATGATTCTTCATTTTCATTCATATCTTCAATTTCATTAACTGTGCTTGAAGTAGATCCATAGTTGCCAGGCAACAACATTTCCAAGGTTATTGACGAAAATGGTTTACTTTTTTTCTTAGGAGCTGGCCTCATGCTTGTTATAAGGGGGTTCGAGGTAAGCAAAAGTCTGTTTATTACATCCTTGTTGCAGGACTCTCTGGTAAACTTTCTTGCCTTGTTGAGTCGATATATGCGAAAGTGTTTATTGCGCGCCTCAGCTGCTTCTTCCGACAGTTGGCCAATTGGTAACAAAGCATTTTCGATCACTGTCGGCCCAAGTATTAAAATCTTATGCATGGTGGGAGTCATGGGATACCATGGGTGTAGGTTCACATAAAACTTTGCAGTGTCCATAGCGTAGGTTGCGAATTTTGAAGTATTTTACAGTTCAATTGTAGCGGCACAATGGAACTTTGGAAAACGTTAATGTCAGAGTCCGAATTATTTTCGAATCTTTGTTTATATAGGGTCAGTTGTGATCCATCGTATCCCCACTTTGTTATCAGCTGCATTGATTGAGCTTCATCTTCGTACAAGGAACTTACTACTTACATTAATCTTGCACTTGTATGATCCAGCAAATCTTGCAGATTAACTTCTGCATAAGTAGCTGATACTTGGTATGATTCTGGCCTAGGGTAACAACCTTTCTTGAGTTTTTGTAAAATTTTATAATAGGGGTAAGCCTTTAAAGTACCAGTTCTAATTATTTCATATTAGTTTCTGCTCAAATCTGCTTCAGAGAATATTGCAAGGACAAGTATAGGGTGCAGTGGCTTGTCTTTCTTTTCCAAGCTGCTGCGGTAGGTTTTCTTGTACTTAGTTGCCCGAGTTGTACTCCACGTAATATCCTGTAAGACTTTTGAGGCATCCCTGTTTCCGGAAGATCGTAGTTTCATCCGGGCAGTAAACGTCCGCGCTCATCTTTTCACGCACTGTTTTCGTTTACCATCGTGTTGTTCGATCGCTTGATTCCTTGAAGATTTTAGCTGGTCGTCCTGCCTGAGAAGTGCTCTTGGGTATTTCGAAGGTTCCTTTGAGCTAATTTTCGTTTTTCTTCCTGAATATACTATTCATCCTGCTCGCAGCTACCCTTTAAACTCCGCACATTCTTCTTAAATGCACCCAGCAAATTCTCCGCTAAACTCGCACGTTGATTTGAATTGAATTTGAATTGAATTTGAATTTTTTGTTAAATCCGGTTTCTTCCATCACTCCGTATAAACAATTCCTTGTCAGTAGTGTAACTCCAGATGATCCTACAAGGAACGAGAAAAAAATCGTAGCAGAACTAAAATTCAAAGTACGAATATTTCGAATTTCCGCTATCAACATAAACTGTTATAAAATCTGAATATGCAAATATTTGCAGAAAATTTTTGTGACTCCTTAAGAATGAATATTTGACCTTCATATTGTCACATAAATTTTGACGGGGTCTTGCGGAGGTATATAACTTAATCAATTTTGAAAATGTACCTTTTCCAAAAAGTAGATCTTAAATTTTACCAAAATTTAAAACTATCTAGTTCAAAAACTATATATCCTTAAAAAACCATAAATTGTAAAAATCAAATACATACCTGCTACTTCAATATCCATTATTCAAAACTTGCTAATTTTCCTTTAAAATCACGATAAAATTATGTGAGCACAGTTAGTTTTAAAGAGAGTTTTTTCTGTAACAACAGATCTTTTACAAATGGCTACTTTGAGCTGAGCCCGCGGCTTTTATAGTGAATATAGGTAAAAAAAAAACCCTTCCTGAAACTCCCTAATTGGTTAAGACAATTAAGACATAAAATGCTGGTTAACAATTACATGTTTGAAAATCCGAATTTTGGCCCGCTAGATTGGGAAAATGCCCCACTGTGCGGCGTCCACCTGTTAGCTCATGATTGGTTTACCCGGTCGGTGTTTTCCAGTGTCGACGAGAAAAGTTGAACGTCGCTCAACTCTCGAAATTTCTCGATAATACTGAAGCCATAGGAACTTCGAGCGCAGGTTACATATTCCACAACCTTCACGAAATATGTTACACACGCCCACTTTCCCTTCGTGCACGCTGGCTCAACAAGTTTCTGGGGGTCCAGATCCAAGAGGTCAAGATCGAATTTGGGCTGTTGCACCACAGAAGACAAAACTGCAATTGGGCTAGTAGTTTTACAGGTCACTCGACTCCTTATAATACCGTCGCCGTAAGAGACAGCAGAGTTAAAGGAACCGCCGAGAGGATCTTGTTCAGTTGCATCGTTGCTCCCTTCGGATATAGGGCACAGTTTTGGTCAGTTCTGGATAGGTTTTGGCCATTAACAGCTTAGTCGAAAAAACTATAACTAAAGCTTGAATGTGTGAAAATTAAGATGAATTTCCGCAAAATTATAAAAAAAAAACGGTTTTTTATCCGTCCAGTTTTATGTGTAGGTGGCTAGTAGGTTTCCCTTGGAAACGATGCGAAGTGACAGCGTCGTGTTTTTAGAACGTAGAAAAAACAAGGTGAGACGTGAAATTAGACATGTGCAATGGAAATAGGGGAAATTATAAATGAAAATCAAATCAATGTTTCCACTGGAAACATTCTTTTAAAGGATGTGAAGTTCGAGTGACAATCGACTTAATGCTAAAAACAAGGAATTTATGATTTTTTGATGTGATGCTGTTATGACACTGGTTATTTTCCTCGCTAGAAAAAAGTACAATAATAGCCAATCGTGCGATAAGGCGAACAACATTAAAAGAAAGAGATACCACTCTTTCCGACGCTAGCGGCATCTAGTAAACGAAATTAACAACTGGTTTGTTAAGAAAAATACCGGTTCTGGCGCGTTTCATAAAGGCAGGCGTCCACTAGAGGCGGGCCGCATCGCAACGGTGCGGCGAGCATTTTTTTTCTACGTACTTCGTTTCGTTGAGAGTGTCGTTCAGTGGACGCACTTCCATAACAATGTATGGCAGGCGGATTTTTGCGATGCGGCCCGTCCGCCCTAGTGGACGCCTGCCTTAACATCACATGGCACTTTTCATAATTTATACGTACCGAACTGTCAAAAACAAGTCTGCAGCGGCTGGAAAATCTAGCCGCCAGTGGATTTTTCTTGGATTAACTGCTAGAATATTGCGAAACACTGCCCGAATGTGCTTTGTTACCGCTTTTTTTTTGACAGTTATGGATTGTTTTTTGACAGTTACTCATAGTTTTGCTGTTCGGACTGTCTCTCTCACACCAATGTCTAAATTGTATGTTAAAGTCTCTATCCCTCTCCATTTGGATTTTCTAGCCGCTTTAAAGCCGCAAAAATAGCCAGTGTCATAACAGCATGACACTGGCTAATTCTCAAGTGCAATAAAAGTCAATCGACGAAATTGCATTGTTTTTCAAGCTTACGCCAGATAAAACTTTTCGGTTTGAGGGAAAAAGATGCAGTGGAGGAACGATCGCGAAAGATAAAACAACGGTATTACTGGAATGCAATATGACAAAGTTTAGTAAAAGGTAGGCGCTCTTATAGGAAAAGCAACTGTAATGAAAAGAACAAGACGCTTATATGAATTGGACTATTTGAAAAGTGTCTTCGTCGGTGGGATAAGAAGTTGAAATAAGAAAAGAAAAAGATTTTGTTGACAATTTAGGGCCTAGTCATTCTAGCCTGGAAAATCTAGTTCTAGGAAACCTTTTTTTTTAACCACAATCATTAGATCAGCGAATTATTGACCCGGTTTACACACAGCACTTAGACCACGGCCTATACCGCAAATTCGACCTAAATTATTTAGGACGCCTGCAAGACACTTCAAACGCGACCTGACCTAGCGTCAGGTCGGAGCTCGTTCATTTGCTACCTGTCCTAAAATAGGTCGTTTGATTTTTGGGTGTAAACGCGTGACTAGCTCTAAATGTATTTTTTGCCTTTTAAAACATCAGTGATATGCAAAAGATACAACAATTTGTCAAGGCATGTGTGGAATGCGTTATGACATAAGATACCACTGCAGATATTTAATAATAGTCCCTGAAAGAAGTCCCGGAAAGTATTTTCCACTTGCTTTGCGAATGCCCGAGTCTGGCCTGGAGGCGCGAATGTACTTTAGGTACGCGCTTCGCCATAGACTTGGGCGAATTCGCAAGCATCAAGCTGAACAAGCTGCTGCAGTTTGTCAGGCTGGCGGGGTGGTTTACTTAAGATGTTGTCTTGGGCACACGGGTCCCTTTTTCCCGTGTATGTGGGATCACAACGGACCCATTGGCGGTCTATGTGCTTGATCGCGAAGCGACCAACCACCTTACCTAAAAACCTAAAACCCTGAATTCACTGATGAAATATTTTGATGGACTAATCACGACCCAGCTGAATTTTTGGCATCTATCGGTGTACACTTGGCAATTGGACCAACTTTAGATGACGATATAGGTCAGACCGCGATCAGCTCGCTGAGTGTAAACTAGCTCATTAAATCTCTAAAAGTTGGATTGAGAGAAGAACTGATATACAGATGATAATGTGTTCAACCCATCGCTAATGAATTGTAATTGGATGTTTCTCTCAATGCAATTGTGAATTGCTTCAAGTATACCGGTTTAATGAAGGCCAACGTATCAAATTCAACCGACAATTTCGACGATGAAGACAATATTCTACTTAATGCATGGGCACAGTTTACTCATCTTTCACCAGACTAGTCCAAGGAATGGGACGACCACAATGAAGTTCAAACTTGCTCAAATTGCTTCAAGTATGACTAGTGATTATCCTGAAGGAGATGAAGCATCAAATAATACCGACAGTGAAATTATCATACCACCGGTCAACCTTAAGCCGTACAACTGGTGCAAAACTGGAAATTTATCATCACCGTTATCTCTATTGGAACGAACCATTCAATTCAATCTGCATTTATAAATATTTACCTAAGCAGGTCAGAATAACTGATTATTTTGCAGAGTGATATCGAAACGAGGGCATTACGTTTACAGACTGCGAACAAAATATTTTGGTATTTGTTATTTATTTTGCTGTGAGTATTATTTAACAGTTATGGCAAGCGATTCAACGCGCTCATTACAACTGCTCTCGATATTATGCGCGCGACACACTCACTATAAAATTCCACCTTAAGTTTATTTTCCTTGTCGACATTCGTTGACGAATAAACAGCAGTATAATATAAAAAAATCTGCCAACAATCTGGGGGCAACTTTATTATTTTATGGGTAGAAGTCCAAAACGTGTTTAATGCTGAGATGCGGTGTAGGTTACTATGCCACTGACAACCTAAGGAAAAACCAGGAGGCTATTTGAAACTTTCCCCTAGAAGGTTTAATAGTGAAAAATACATAAATCGGTTTTTCCCCGACTATGTTTAAAGCTTATAGAAGTAAAAGTGAATTCTAAATCCCAATATACCTAAGAAATATATCAGTATTCGTGAATATGTACACAACCACTTTACACCCCCTTAGGGGTTGGATATCGAAAAATTTTGAAGAACGTTTCTAGGCGCTTATATAAATAGCCCGCAGAAGTAAAATTGCTTTGATAGCTCGACATGTCTAAAAGATTTAACAAAATTCGTGAAAATGTGGATTCACGGAAATTTTTTTACTCAACCTCTGAAGCCCCACATAGACACACGAGCATGTTGGCGCAAACATAGGTTTGCGCAAACACTAGCTGTAGCGCATACACCAGCGAGCATGTTGGCGAGCCTCAGTTGCTTATTGGATTCCACCATGGAAACAACGTGTCCCTGTGCCGTTCTAGTTATACTAGTAGAGCAAAAAAAGAAAAGAGGAAAAGAAAATTATGGGCGACGACAAAAACCCTTTTATTTCCCTCCTTTTAGGGTTTTTGTGCCCCTTCTTTTTATTACCCAAATCCTTTTCAATAACCATATTCAGTTATTACTTAAATGCATTTTATTTTCATAATACGTTTTTCATATCCTATAAAGAGGAAACTAACCAATTTGTAAGAGAGATCTTAGCCAACTCACAAATAAAAACTACAGTGAAATAAAACTATCCTCTTTTATTTCAAAAAATAATTGAAAATATAAAATCTAACCCGATCTTGTATAAAGCTCTTTATCGGAAGGCTGTAGAAGAGACAAGGCACATGTAACGCCATACCAAGCATTACAACTTGCAACCTTGGTAAAACTCTTCCGTGCGCGGATGAGTTGTTGTTTCGGACAAGCCCCGACAATTTAGTTATGTTCTTTACATTATAAATTAGAATATGGTAGGCATAAAAAGAAAAAACTAATAAATATTGATTGAATTGGATAATATTATAATTATATCCTTAATTCATTAGTAAAGCCTCGATAACGACTGTACTACTACCTTCAACGACTGCAATTCAACAACTGAACACTGAAGCTTGCGCAAACATCACGACACACGTGAGAACATACGACCAACACCAGCATGTTGGCGCTTAAAAACCCAAATTATTTTTATTTTTGGGCGAGCATGTTTGCGCAAACGGCCGACAATGCCATACTCGAGCGAATTGGTTCGCGCAAACCTATGTTTGCGCCAACATGGTCGCGTGTCTATAGGGGGCTTGAACACCAATAAAAATCTGATCTTTTTTTTTGGCTTTAATTACTCTAATAGCACATCTACATATACGTACTAAGTTTCAACTTTCTAGCATAAGCAGTTTCTGAGATATGAAAAACCACCCCTCACCCCGTACCTTGCTACACCTATCAAAAATTTTATTATTTTCCTAGGATGTCTCTATAGTGGCACTATATAATTCTAAATTTTTAGCTTTCTATTCATTACGGTTTTCGAGAAATAAAAATCAGAATGTTTTCCTTTCTACCCCCTTTCACCATCACCCCCAAAATTGTTTTCCGGTAAACCTAATTTTGGACCGCTGAGACGATATTTTGAGTACCAAATTTAACGCTGAAAGCACTAAATTGGCATCACTGGTTATAGGCAAGTCGCGCCGCAGAGCCATGTACGATGTAAATCGCTATCAACCCAGCAAAGACTACAGCCAACAAAAACCGGTTTGTAACGGCATCTCGAGGGTAAAGGGGCACCTCAATGTGTTCAGTGTAAATCCAGCATCAGCGTATCTACGTAGCAGCAGTTGAAGAATCAAAAATAGATGTGCGATGGCGCAGCATCCAGGAATGGGAAATATGCTGAAAGAACGCGAACAAATGGAGATGGACACTGATTCCAAACATCGACAGTTGAATAAGCTGCAAGGACGAAGAAGTAGACTTCTATGTGTTACAGCTGCTCAGCGAACATGGTCGTTTTAAGCACTATCTTCACCGCTTCAAGCATGACGAAGACTCTTCCTGTCCAAACTGCCTTCACGCGATTGAAGACGCACAGCATATCTTACTACACTGTTCGCGCTTCGACGTTGATCGAGTCGAGGTTGATGATGCCTTCGGAGAAGCTCTGACCTTGGCAAACATAGTCACACACATTTGGGACTAGTGACACAACCCTCAAGTGGCAAGCCTTCCAGATTGCAGAAGCGAGGATTATGTCGGCACTTCGCCGCTTTGAACGCATAATGGTGCGTTCACACTCACCCTTGAGGCTCGCCTCTACCCCCATCAGGCCATTGCAAACCGGTTTTCGTCGGCTGTGTTGAAAGCAATTTAAACTCAACATGCCTCTGCAGCGCAACTTGCCTATAAGTGCGGTACCACAGTTCACTGGATGTGTGTACATATATGCAAGCGTGCGTCGGAGAAAAAGTTGAAGAATGTTAGACTCTTGCGACTCCACAAGCCATCTGGGTGATTTTTTGGTAGGGATAGAGGCTCGCCTCAAACGTTGAGTGTAAATGAACCATGAGAAGCATGCGACGCGACGCAGCACAGGAGACAATGGCCTAGACAGATAATAACAGACTGTTTTTGCAGTAATGCTTTGACAGCCTATCGACTAAATACCTAGCGGTGGTTCCGGTAGGATCCATCCCTAAAACTGAGGAGATGTTTAGCGAGTTCATGGAAACATATTTACTGGAGGCGACAAGGCATCCTTTTTACCCTGAGAAATAACAGGGGCCTAATGTCAAATTGTCGTTGATTTGCGTGTCAAAGAGCGGGACATAATAGAAATTATAGCCCCCCCCCCCCCCCCCCCTTATTCAATCGTATTTATCAAGTCGAAAATCTGACCATTTTCCATCCGATCGTATCCATTCGTTTAAACAAATTAGTGTTTTATTTCCAATAGTTCTTATGGAAACAAACAGTACCCACTGCCACCTAACTCCCACTATGTCCAGAGTTCTGTGCGTAGGTTTATTTCGGTTTCAGTTCACTCGTTCGGTTCCACTTTCTTGTATTTTTCTTCGTAGGCCTTTGCTATGTAGCAGTATGCAGAAGGCAGGCCATTTCTAATGTGTCTCCCGCCTGTCCCGAAATACAAAAACGGAGCCACCGACTATCAACTCCCTTATCAATTTCAATTCTTTCCACCTTACAAAATACTTGGAAATTTCAAAGACTAAACAATATCTGGCGCCTTACCTTAAATCGGAAAACATTTTCCACGGATTCACACAATTCTTGGAGAGCCAGGCAATTAATCGCCAAGTAATCAGTCTTTAGACACAAACGACAAGCATTACTAAAATCCTGCATGGTGCACTTAGTTTATAACTCTTGAAGGGTCGTGGTGCGAATTGGCGAATTTCGTTTGTTTTTGCAAAGCTTTTGAAAATTTAACTGAATTCTTTTACTGTTTGGTTCCTTAGTCTGTTGCGCGAAAAATATTCAATGACAGCACCGTGTTCTTAGCCTAGTTGCAGACGTGAAACTAGACAATCATAAACAAAAAAAGTAGAGGGGAAAGAATGCACAAAAACTAAAGTTTCCAGTGGAACTTTCCAGTGCGGACGATCAAATTTGATGCAATTCTCAAAATTTTCGTACAATTGTCCCGTTATATTAGCGCCGGTTTCGTATTCCGTATACCCACCATCAGTCACAATAGCTCCGATCCGACAAATGGAACGAATAAAATTCGGAACGTTCCGAAAATTTTCTCGTTCCATTTGCCGGATTCGAGCTGTTGGTGTAGCAATGTGGGGTACGTGAAATAAGACTTGGCGTCACAAATTAAATGAGGAGAAATCTTTTTTTGTAATTCTAATATAAACGATTTTCGTGGGAAAGTGACAGATTTATTTTCTTCTAATCGCCGTGATATTATTTACCCCTCCATTCCAATCGATTACAAATCATCATTTGTGATGGGCTATGCGGTCGACACTGTACAGAGTCGGCGATAAAAGGTGCATAAACATTTTTTATACCCTAGATGAAATCTTCACAAGGACGTTGAATTTTTAAATGTAAACAAAACAAGTTGTGTGTGAGATATCCAACCAATTCTTTTTTTATTTGAAAGAATATTTGATGACATTAAAGCCTCAGTTATAATGGTTGCGATCCGATCCGGCAACGTCGGAGGGGAAAAATTTCTAGGCACAATGATTCCGTTCCGACATTCGTCAAAGTGACACTATCGAGGTGTAATTTTGATTTTTAGTGAGGCGAAAGAGGTGGTGAAATTCAATAATTCACCTCTTAGCGTCGGAACGGATAGAAGTTGTAAGCATCAGTTATAATGGTTCCGATCCAATCAGATCCGGAAAACGGAGAGTGTTGAGTTTCTCCATCCGACACACATCTAAAGGGAATTTCGGAACGACTAGTCACAATCGTTCCGGAAATTAGCCGAGACACAAAACGGAGGGGTAAAGTTGACCAACTTTCAACTTCTATCCGTTCCGACGCTAAGAGGTGATTTATTGAATTTCACCACCTCTTTCGCCTAACTGAAAATCAAAATTACACCTCGATAGTGTCACTTTGACGAATGTCGGAACGGAATCATTGCACCTAGAAATTTTTCTCCTCCGACGTGGCCGGATCGGATCGCAACCATTATAACCGAAGGCCGTGACACATAAAAAGCAGAAAGCAGCGGTAGAAACAGCAGCGTCGTCAGTGCTGCTTTTTGCTCTGCTCTATGAATTTAAATAAAAGCAGAAACAGAGAAGAATGTGCCCATGCTAACTACCACCGAAGGTAGAAGCACGGAATAATGTGTCTATGCTAACTGTCAACAGTCACAAGTATTTTAGTCTGTTGTTTGAGCGGACGAAAATATTTGTGGTCACAGGGAATAGCTTGGTAAGTCGAAAAATGGCCAAATGGGATAAGTGTACTGTGGTCATCTTCCAAGATTTATACGCACTGTGAAGAAGTTGGCAACTCACAACCCTAATGGTTTCCGAGTTATAAGGGTGGTGGTTTCCTGGTAAGTGGTAAAATTGTGTTTGTTATCTGCTAAATCGACTTACCATAATTTTTCCGAGTCATCATTCACGGGAAAAACAAGATAAGTCGAATTACTTAGTTTTTCGCTGTATATCTGTGTTGTCTGTCAACTGCATTTATCCATTTATTCACCGTGCCAGATTATTCCAAGTGAAGTGTATTGTTTCTATGCATGCTATGCTAGAAAAAAGGCGGTCATCTCTATATATAAAAATGAATGTTTGTTTGTCTGACCCGTATACGCTCTAAGCCACTCATCCGATTGCGATGAAACTTTGGTGATTTGTTGAGGGCACGTCCGAGATGGTTTCTGCGTTAACAAAATCATTTAACAATTGGTGGTACGCGAGTTATTTCAACATTTGAGTGTTTTCCATATGATTTAGCGGCAATTTGTTCGTTTTCGGTGTATTAGTTATGCGTTCCTATTACTAAATGGTAAATGGTATGGATGGTGGATAGAGGATAGTGGATAGAGGATGGAGGATGGAAGATGGAGGATGATGGATGGTGGGTGGAGAATGGTGGATGGTGGATGGAGGATAGAGAATGTGGGTGGATAGAGGATGATGGACAGAGGATTGGGGATGGGGAATGGAGGATGGTGGATGGAGGATGGAGGATAGAGAATGGGGGTGTATTGAGAATGGAGGATGAGGGATGGAGGATGGTGGATGGTGGATAGAGGATGGATGATGGAAGATGGAGGATGGTGGATGGAGAATGGTGGATGGTGGATAGAGGATGGGGATGGTAGATGGAGGATGGTGAATGGTGGGTAGAGAATGGTGGATGGAGGATGGAGGATAGAGAATGTGGGTGGATAGAGGATGGTGGATAGAGGATGGTGGATAGAGGATTGGGGATGGGGGATGGAGGATGGTGGATGGAGGATAGAGAATGGGGGTGAATAGAGGATGGGGGATGGTGGATGGTGGATAGAGGATGGATGATGGAAGATGGAGGATGGTGGATGGTGGATGGAGAATGGTGAATGGTGGATAGAGGATGGGGGATGTGTACTGTCATCTGTGGGAATTGGTGTGGACCAATTAATGCAGTTGGCATTACTGTGGTCCACACCAATTCCAGACAAAAAAATGAGTTCAGTGGCGGAGAGTTTGGTTTCTGACAGCTAGAGGTTAAGGTCGGTTTTTGGCGCGGACGGGAGAAAATTAAGAAAATAATTAGAGTTAAGGTGATTTTTTTTGATGGCGCGCGGAGCGAAAAAGTGGAATGGACGGAATTATTTCTATTGAGTGTCGTGATTAAGAAAATAAGTTACACAGCTGAGCAAGTGGCAAGAAAAGGGGAGTTTTTTCTGACAGCTGAGATAGCGAGAAAAGATGGGAGGTTAAGGTTAAGTTTTTTGGCGCGGACGAAAAAGTTTTTGGCGGGTCCGGAGAAAAAGGAAAAAAAGATGTCAGGTTAGGTTAAGATTTTGGCGCGCTCGGGCAACAAAGAAAAAGAAAAGAATGATAAATAAAAGAAGTTAAGTGAAGTTCTAGATTTTGGCGCGCACGTGCGAAATGCATAAAGAATAAGAAATGAGAAAAAACGAAATTAGAAGTTAAGTGATTATCGCGATATGAAATAGTTTAGGAAGTGAAAAACATCGTTCTCTTGAATAAAAGTGCGGGTATTGTTTAAAGTTATGTTATCGTTAAGCTAGAGAAAAGGAGTGAGATAGGAAAAAATTTAAAGAGTTATTTTTAAAAATCGTAGAGCTGTTCACCGAGCCCATTAAATGCACAACGTAACGACGGAATCGTGTGCAAATTGACGTTGCAAGTTGGGAAGTCGGAGTATGCGGCTTTCCTGATCGTGACCACAAAGCAAAAACAATGGCTCGCAGAAGTTTTCGGCCAGCGTATAAAAAAATAAATAAAAAAAAGCAAAACAACAATAAATATTAAAGAAAAAAAGATAATAGGTTAAGTGAAGATTTTGGCGGAACGGAAAAGAAAAGAATTCGCGCACGTAGAACTCGCGTTCAGTTTCCCTCGATTTATGGCCGATTTTTTTTTTTGATTTTAAAGTGGAAAAAGTGCCCAAAACAGTAATTCGAAACACGAAATTTTTTTTAAATCATCGTTGCGTGTGTGTTGGTGGTGCGGAGTTGTTGCCATTAATTTACAATGGCCCGCTAAAGTTTTCGGCCACCGTATAAAAAAAATAAACAAATAAATAAATAAAATTAAATAATTTAAATACAAAACAAAACATAAAAATAAACAAATAAATAAATAAGCAACACCAATAAAATAAAAATAAAATAAAATAAATTATAATTAAAATGAATTAAAAATAAATTAAATTTAAAAATTAGAAAATATGACAGACAGTGACAGAAACTGACTCGGACTGAATCCAACTAAACAAAAATTAAAATAACATCATACAATGAAAAAGGAAATAAAAAGGTAATTTTTTTTTATTATCTTTTGCCTTTTTTTTATAAATTTTTATATGAATTTTTTTGTTTTCTTCCTGATTTTTCTTTGAAATAAATGGCTAATTAAGAAAGCCTATAGGATGGATCTTCTCGGTTGAAGACCTTCCGCCCCCTCATTCCTCTCTTTAGGGGCCATACGTTTGAAATTCTTGAAAGGACAAGTATGGCTACGGTGGGGTGGGCTAGACGGCGCACAACAACAGCGCCAGTCGAGTTAAAGGGAGTTTTCTCGGTCTCTCATGACCGATTGGGAATCTTATCCCAATTTTATCACCCGGGTGAGTCGGCGTGAAATTTTTGTTGTACAGGCCATGGGTTTTATGGTCTGAGGTGCAAACAACGGGGGGTACGTTGCTGCCCGGAAGCCAGCAAGCACGTCGCTCCAGTTTGCATTTCAGCCACCAATTCGGACGTAGGCGGAATTGGACCCCTGTTTCCCGATCCCCAACCTTCCCTTCGGTTATTTTGACTTTTTTAAGTCGAAATAACCACTCCAAGGCCTCCGTTCACAACAGATGGTAGATGGAGGATGGTGAATGGTGGATAGAGGATGGTGGATAGAGGATGGTGGATAGAGGATGTAGTATGGAGGATGGTGGATTGGGGATGGATGATGGAGGATGGTGGATAGAGGATGGAGTAACGGGAGCAATGGGAGTAACGGGAGAAATGGTAGCAACGGGAGTAACAAGAGCATCGTGAGAAACAGGAGCAACGGATCAACGGAAGAAATGGGAGCAAGAGGAGAAATGGGAGCAATGAATCAACGGGAGAAACAGGAACAATGGATCAACATGAGCAACGGGAGTAACAGGAGCAATGGAACAACGTGAGCGTAGCCGCGGTACGCGGCTAGTTTCATTATAAAAAAAACAGGATACCGAAAATCAAAATTTTTTATGGAAACCAGTGCTGTGGTAAATGGGGAAATGTATTTTTTAAACTTACCCTTAAAAAAAATTAACCATTCAAAATGATAAATTTTAGAAAAAAGGAAAAACATTGTATTTTTAATCGCCTTCTTCTGGTTTCCCTTGGACCAAGGGCTCTCATCAATTTAGAAAAGAAAAAACACATTCTCTATCTATTGCCTTTGATAGATCCAGCTATCCACGATTTCTATCGAAACTTGGCAACCAATTACCAACCGCCAATCGATCCAGATTTGGTTTAAATCGAACAGGATGAGATTGACGATTAATCTCAAGGGGTAATTTTAATCTTAGGTAATAATAATTACCTAAGTTACATTTTAGGAATTCATTTTAGGGATTCATTTGTATTCATTGTTTATGAATTTTTCCATTCATTTTTCTATTTGTAGCTCATATTTTTGTATCTATTGTAGTGTATATTAATACTTAAGTTGTTTTTTACTATGATTTTGTAATAAAAGTTCTTTTAACTGCAGCTTTTTGTTTCAATGGTATTTTTGTTTACTAAATGAAGTACACCTAATGACGAAATAAATGGGAAATAGCATCAAAGAAACTTATTATTATTAGTAAAGTATGGGGAATAATCAGGTAAGTATGATGAATAAGTTGGCATGATCTGGTGAACAATCAGGTAACTAAACGTACCTAAATCCTAAAAATAATTTCAGCAAATTAATAATTTTCAGACCACTAGATTTCGAACGCTATTTGATCACATTGATGTCAACAAAAAACTGGATTTACAGGAATAGTTCAATAGTAAAAAAGTGCAGCCCTGAAAAATTTCATTTTTAGACTTACCTAGTTATTCCCTGTGACCACAGATATTTCGTTTCCGTTGATTTTTCTGAGCTTTTCGCTTAAAATGATCATTAAGTACGAGTATATGGAAACAACTTTGACACATTTAACATTTCCATTGCTGACAACATTCCCAATTATTAAGGGATTTACGTTGGCAGTACTGAAGCAGAAACAGAATTTTAGAATTTAGAACGAAAAAGCAGCACTGTTTTCGTCTCTGCTTCTGCTTTCATTTAAACTGGCGCTATGATCCTGTGCTTTCTAAACCAATTCTGCTTCTGCCGCTGCTTTTGATGTGTCACGGCCTTAAGCCTAAAGGCTTAGGCGTTAAATCGCACGATCATGGTGGCCAGTTCACGTCGCCGACACGCGAGATAATTCAAACAGACCAGACATATGAATAAACTGTTACAGTCGGTATCTATATCATCCAGTTTAGGACACAAGAAACTGCTTATCATCGATAGTTTGACGGTTACGGCAATGCCGGTTTCGTTTTGGAAGAAGTACGGACCGATGATTTCGCCAGACCAAAATCCGCATCAAACAGTGACTTTCTCGGGATGCCTTTGGTGCTGGTGCATCTCGTGTGGATTGGTATCGTCCCAAATCCGACAATTTTGGTTGTTCACACATCCATTCATCAAGAAATGGACCTCGTCGTTAAAAATCAAGCAATGCGCGGAACATTTTTCGAACGGTGCTTTTCATAAGGAAGAGCAATATTTGGAGTCAGTAGTCTAGAGCCCGGTTTATACGAGGGGACCACAATGGATCCGCAATGATCTCTCTTGATGGACTGTGGCACAGTGCTTCAGTCCACCCTTCTCAACCTAACCTTCATCAAGACAATGGACCAGTTTATACAGCTGTAATCGCGGTGGCTAAAATCAATGAGTTAAGGTTCGAATTGCTTCCTCACGCACCCTACCCGCCAGATTTAGCTCCCTCGGCTTTTTTTCTCTTTCCAAACTTAAAAAAATGGCTCGGTGGTAAAAGATTTGCTAACAGTGAAGAGGTGGAGTCTGCGGTTGACCGTTATTTTGAGCTCGACAGTTGTCACTAGAAAGAGGGTATTGAAGCTGTCCAACATCGCTGGGAAGAATGTATCGACCTAAAATGAGACTTGGTCGAGAAATAGAGATATTTTTTCTAAATTGTTTGGTGATTTCTTTGTTAGATAGGGTACTTCTGGGAGTACCCTCCTCGTAAGCCGATTGAGCAGTCCGATTTATTTCGGGTCCTTCATCTTCTTTTCCTTCGTGTCAACTAAAGAACAAAACATGATTACGATCATAGATGAAAAAATAGCTATAATTTAATTTGTACAGTTTTTTTTTGTTCTTTTAGATTTAGACAGTATTTCGAAAAGATTTCTTAATTACATTTACATTCTATTAATATTGACGAGAAATTCGTCCATACCAAGAACTTCTAATAGTTCTATGGTCTGTTTGCCCGCTTTGAGTGATTGCGTTGCCGTTTCCAGTTTACTTTTACTTTCTTGCGTCATCAAGCTGTTACGTACGGCAATTCGTTCCGATTCCGACAATTCGGAATGATGTACTTCGCGATTGCGCGAATTCGACAATTTTATCACAACTTCGTTTCTTACACGAGCCACACTTATTAGTATCAGCTGTTTGCGCGTACTTCGTTCGTCTTTTACTTCTTCTTCTTTTACAGGCGTATTGAGCTCGTTGGCGGTGAGTACTTCCACCTTGGGCTCGTTAATTGCTACATCTTCTACTGTTTTTTGAGCGACCGACGTATTTTTCTGTAATAGCGACTCCACTGGAATATGTTCGTCTAAATTGCAATTTTGCGTTACAGAACGTGGATTTGGAAGAGTGAAATTACTATTTGAAGAACTGCTTGCGGTTGCTGTTGGTATTACCGTCAATGGGGTTGTGAAACTTAAAGCGGAATTGATGGTTTTAGTATTGGACGTTGGACTAACCTTGCTGGGTAAATACATTACGCTTGTTGAATTCGCCAATTCAACTGATGCCGGTGGTGCTGAAGTCGCTGTAGAATCTGGTGGTTGTTCTTTTGTAGGCACTTTTTTAGTCTCAGTATCTTTTGATTTTTTCGATGTTGACAGTAAAGATCGTCGACTATGTTGTACTTGAAATATACCCTTTTTCTTGATGGTCCGTAGACTTCGACGTAATGGTTTCGAGAACATTTCTTGACGGACTTGACTCAGTGGTTTATCATCATCCGATTGAAACAATTCTACAGACGATACCGGGATTTTCGGTGAGTTAACGTTTCTCATTACCGGTACTTTATCATCATTTCGGTTTTTAGAGTCCTTTTTCGACAATTTCAATCCAATTGCTGGTACAAGTTCAGTCGCGTCTTTATTCGATGTACTCGAAGTTCGTTTCTTGCCATGAAGTTTTAATGGGCGTTTCTCGTTCAGACAAACGTCTCCAACGTCCTTTTCATCCAATACTGGACATACTGCCTTTGATAATGCCTCACACAGTTTTGGCTTTTTAGGCGAATCACATACTAGTGGTTCCTCAGTACTTTTTCTAGCCATGGCTTTGGGCATTACACTAGATTGTGTTGAAGTTACTTCTACAACACTGTCTGCTTCAGTTGACGTTGACGCGTGAGAGCACTTCTTATGAGGTCCTTCAGAAACAAAAATTACATCGTCGTCATCTTCCGATTTTAACTTGTGTGGGATCTCTAAAATCTAAATTGAAATTTTCAGTTAGATAATATTTTCAAATATGAAAGAAGTGAAGCATTAACCTTGGACTGCAGTGCTTGCAACTGCTTTATTGACTCTTGATTGTACAGCACAGAATTGATGTACATGGACGTACTCGTAACCTGTTTGATACACTCGCGACAAATTTTTTTAGAAAATTTGTCTTCTTTCAAGATCTGGAAGAAATAAGCCTAGTTAAGTATCAATTAACAATTAGAAATTGTATACAAAATGATACCACATACGTGGTCCCAAATTTTTGAGAATTGATTCGAATCGAAACCCAAAATATCGTGAATATTTTTTTTATAATGTTATGACTATTTTTTTTTTCTTCACTAATTTCAAGAGTCCCGAACCAATGAACGTGGTCCCTAGTTCGATTTTACATTGTACATTTGTGCGATTTTAAAATCTCTTCGAATGACTGGTTTTTGTGGAAATCCAGCTCGAAATCTACTGAACCTGGCCCGGACAGCCCTGAAATTTATGTTTCTGGTGTGGGAATGCCAAGAAAAATTATGTATCCTTAGTACCAACAATAGAGTCCTCTTGCACTGGGTGCCCGGTCATGAGGGCATAGAGGGAAACGAAATAGCAGACCAACTTGCAAGAGACGGAGCAGCGGTCCGCCCTACTGGACCAGAGCCATTCTGTGGAATCTCAACCTGCTCTATTAAGAGGAGCATAAGGGTATGGGAGGAACACAAGAAATACCAACACTGGGCCACACTGCCCAGACTTAGACAGGCCAAAAGATTCATACCGAACCACTCAACTAAAAGAAGCAAAAAGCTTCTACAGTTTGATAGAAACAAAGTACGGGTAATAACCGGAATACTCACGGGTCACTCGTGCTTAAAAGATCATCTTAAAAGAATAGGAATCATAACTGATAACCTTTGCAGGTTCTGCCAACTGCAGGCAGAAACCTCTGAACATATTCTGTGCTGCTGTGAGGCAGTCGCAGCTCAGCGCCACAAATGTTTCGGAGAACACTTTGTGGACCATAGTACCATTGCAAAAATAGACCTACACCAACTTGATAAATTCCTAAGAGAAATAAAGCTGAGTGAGGACCTCTAGGTGGAAACTGGAGAAAGATCTATGAGGTATAGCACAATAGACCACTGGTCGCGGTGCTTGGAGGAATCCCTCCGCCTCCGATGAAATCTAATCTAATCTATGTTTAAAAAAAATGTCCGTCTGTCCGCCGTAGACGCCGTCCGCAAAAGTGTTTAAAGGCACGTAGCTCACAACCGCGTTTAGATAGGGTGAACGGCAACTACTGGTATCTTTTGGTGGAATGGGGGTATGAGCAGGGGCGGAGCTTCCATAGGAGCAAGTGGAGCAACTGCACTGGGCGCCAAATTTTTACGGCGCCACACATACTGTTTGACCTACCTACAAAATTGTTCGGTCATGTACCATACAACCCTGCAATTATCACTAAATTCACTGATTGTAAATTTTGCAATTCTAAAACACGGCATCTTACCTACATATACCTATCCATCCAAATACAATTTAACAACACATCGTACACCTAAACATTTGTTACATGTTCAAATCACCCTTTTCCAACTAGTTTACACAATTTTGTATGACCAACATCATTTTCCTACACTGATCCCACACGTCTATATCGTATTGTTCGATCATACATGTGCGAATCTATTGACTTAAGGCCGTGACACATTAAAAGCAGAAAGCAGCGGCAGAAGCAGAATTGGTTTAGAAAGCACAGGATCATATGGCGCCTGTTAGAAGTCTACTGGGACTAACTCCTGTAAAATTTCTAAGATCATCATCTGGTACGGTTCTTGAGATATAAAAATGATTTTTTTTAAAAAAAAATGGCTATCGCCTCACCTTCGTGCTACACCTCCCACCTCAAAAATTTTATTCAATTCATTCAATGGGCTCCACTTTTTTTTTACTCTGCGACTGACAACCTATAAAATCAAGTTCCAAATAGCCTCCTGGTTATTGCTTAGGTTGTCAGTCTCATAGTAACCTACACCGCATCTCAGCATTAAACACGTTTCGGATTCCTATCCATAAAATAATAAAGTTGCGCCCAGACTGTTGGCAAATTTTTTTATTTATTTACGTATTTTTTTTATCAATAGAATATTCCATAGAGATTTTCGGAATCGGTTCTTGAACAATACCCAGAGGGGGTTTAATAGGGAAAAATACATAAATTGGTTTCTTCCGTGACTATGTTTAAAGCTTATAGAAGTAAAAGTGAATTCCAAATCTCAATATACCTAAGAAATATATCAGAATTCGTGAATATGTACACAAGCACTTTACACCCCCTCAGGGGTTGGATATCGAAAAATTTTGAAGAACGTTCCTAGGCGCTTATACAAATAGTCCGCAGAAGCAAAATTGCTTTGATAGCTCGACATGTCTAAAAGTTTTAACGAAATTCGTGAAAATGTGGATTCACGGACATTTTTTGTACTCAAGCCCAGAACCCCAATAAAAATTTGAACTTTTTTTTGCTTTAATTACTCTAGTAATAGATTTACATATATGTACTAAGTTTCAACTTTCTAGCACCCATCTCCGCCGTTTAGCGTCGCCGACTACATTCTACATAAGTTTAGATTACACTGTGTTTGTATAGTATAATATAAAGGTTCTAGTCTGCACTTAAAGCTAAATGTTGTCCGTACTAATTTTGCTGACAGTACGTGCACTATATTAGAGAAATACTAACACTAAAGGTGCGTTTCCATCTCCGCCGTTTAGCGACGCCGACTACATTCTACATACATAAAAAACTAGCTCTGTGACGCGCCGAGGCAATCGTCGGGCGTTGACTCAACTTCAACTTTTTCGGCGAGAACCAATACTAATGTGCTTTTGATAGAGGTTGGTTTGGATCCAAACTACGTACCTATGGTCGCGAAACTTTATTATTAAAAAAATAAAAAATGTACTTAAAAGTCAAAAATGTACGATGTACTCCGCTAAACGGCGGACATGGAAATGGACCTATAGTGTTAGTATTTCTCTAATATAGTGCACGTACTGTCAGCAAAATTAGTGCGGACAACATTTGGCTTTAAGTACAGACTAGAACCTTTATATTATACTAATATACAATCACAGTGTAATCTAAACTTTGACCTCAGACTACAACCATATTTTTACCGATCGGCATCTCAGGTACAGTACGCGACAAAATTAACTCAGTTTTATAAAGTGCGTAATAAATTAATTTATGTATATATATATATAGACAAAACTCCGAGGGGTCGACCCGGTTTTCGTGATCAAATCGGCATAATTTTTCCTGAGTGCAGCATTTGTCATTCTACTTTCTATCACAATAATCATGTGCGACATTTGCAAGAAAACCAAAACATTTAATTACTTGCTCCGCTGGGTGTAAAAATGGATCGCACGCTGAGTGCATGGGCCTTTCCGATGAATTTTACAACGCTTTTCTCACCACGCGCGGCTTTGCCTGGTACTGCTCGGACTGCACCAGTACATCGCTGAACTCACTTTCTCGCGAGGGTTTTGAGTGATCTTAGTGCAGTTGTTACGCGTAATACCGTCTCAGGTAATCCAGGCAGCATGTGTGACATCATCTGCCAACCTACGTCCGTTACAGGTAACTGTAACTCTCAAAAACATCCACCCGCCTCAATTAATAACAATTACAACAACAACAACATTAACAACATAGAAAAACGGAGATCTCTCTCTCTCACCCACTCAGCTTCATCCAACAAGGTAAAATTACCGAAGTCAACTTCTACTTCACCGCTACGCCGTATAACTCGACTACAATTACAATCACATTCACAACAAGTGAAAACGGGATCATCAAAGTCGAAATCTACTTCAGGACAAACCGTTCAAAATTCTGTCGCCACTATAAACTCCGCCAACCTTGCCCCCTCTGCGTCTGCTGTCCCTGTGGATGACGTAATCGTCGACACAATTCAGGCAAACACTGGCATTGGGTGCGAACATCGATCAGCTACTGCTAAAACTCCTGGATCTATCAGTCTAGCAAACTGCAGTGCTAATCTTTGCAATGGACCTAATAAACTCACGGCTGCTCCTGCCTCACCTAAATTCAATTGGCTGTGCATATCGAAGTGCCATAAACATACATCGGTAGACGATATTCTCTCGTTCATTCAGAATAAACTGGACATTGATGACATGAAGAAATTTCTATGTTTTCGGCTCACAAAGAAACATGCAGATATTGACAGGTTAAAGTTCGTGCACCCGTCGTCCATTCAGAAAAGATCTCATCAGCCGGCTTTTGACCAACTGGCAACCAAATTTTCCGACGGACCGTACTCCGGCTCTAGCCCCGTAATTATAACACGGCACAACCTGACAAGCTCGCTATCAGACTTAAGCTTATTTTATCAAAATGTGCGTGTGCTCAGATCCAAGCTGGCTGATTTATCTGCTTTGGAGGCTAACCATGATATTTGACCGTATTGTGAATGTCACGTCACATCACGTCATGCCGATTCGACATCGACGCCTGAAAAAGCGATTGTGAATGTCGATTGTCATCGACAGTTGTCACTTTGATCGTCATTTTCCGTCGATGAGATTCCAGTCCGTGACGCCTGAAAAAAATTAACGTCGATGCAAAAATGAAATGATTGTAAATGAAAGCATTCACATGAGCTTAAATTCACAATTTACAGCTGACACATACATATTGTTGCGAGCTAGGGGTTCGCCGGGATTTCAAGTAAAACACAATTCGGTTAAAATAAACATAAGTGATTATTTATTAATCGCACTTTAAATTCTATTCGTACAATAATTCGCACTGTATGGCAGCACTGCCCGCTTATTTATATCGCTTGACTCGATCACTTTCGCTCTCTACTAAGACGGTCGCGTATACACGCTGGCTGTCACAGTCGACGTAATAAAAATGACTATGTCTCTCGTTGAAAGCTTTATCTGCTTTTATACCAGTTGTCTGTAGTCGAGACTGTTCTTGAATCTTCGCTCGGTGGTGTGTGTGGATGATACCCGAAAGCTTGAGATCTTTCCATTTGACCCTCTTCGCTGTTCTAATACATTCGAGCACATTTGATAAGAAGTGGGGTATAATCGTGTTGCTCCGCTCTCCTTATTTACTCAACTAGGCTTTTGATTGGGTTACTTTGCAGCTTAGGTATTCGGTTGTTGCTGTTTCCCTATTCGTAATCGATCGAGTTGCGCGGTGGCCAGGCTTACACGTAACAATATCAATATGGAAATGCTAATGAGTCACGTCGATGCTGTTACACAATGGGTTCTTTTCGATCGACGTGACACGTTGAATCGGCATCGAAGTGACGTGACGTGACATTCACAATACGGTCAATTATCTGCATCACAGAATCCTGGCTAAACTGCTCCGTCTTGAATTCTGAGCTCTTACCAAACTCCTACTCCGTATACCGACGCGATCGCGACTTAGCGCGTTCTAGTAAAAAAGATGGTGATGGTGTTCTAATCGCGGTCAGGGATGATCTCTACCGATTGATAAATATCACCCTCCAATACTTATATCATTAAAATTACTCAAAAAATTTACACTATTCCATAATAACAATAGAAATTTTAATTTTCATAAATGTAACTTCGCAGCAATAAGTTCAGAACTCAGCATACTCGACTGGGGTAGTCTCTTCGACGGAAAATCATCAGAAGAATCCTTAACTGTTTTTTACAATATCATACACGAATAAATAGAGCGACATGTACCGCTCCGTACCTCCACAAAACGCCGTCACCCTGTATGGTTCAACGGGACCGTTCTTAGGGAGTTGCGCATAAAAAAAAATCTCCACAAGAAATACAAGCAAACCAAATCTGACTCTGCTTACCTACAGTTTGTGACTCAGCGCACATTGGTCAGAAATGAAATAAAGTCTGCCTTTTTCGTATATGTTGAAACAATCAATGCTAGCTTGGCTCAAAATGTAACTAAGCCGTTCTGTTCTCATGTGAAAAACACCAGAAAAGATTCACAGACAACCAATGTCTTAAAGCAACTGGATAAAAACATCACGGACCATCAATCCATATGCGACCTCTTCGCCAAGTTCTTCTCCTCTGTGTTTTCTACATCGGACCGGGATTTTGGCGTTCCTACACACGACTCATTGAGTACAGCTTACTTCTCCAACTACGATGTCTTAGTCTGCATTAATTCTTTAGATCCGAACGTCAATGGTGGGCCGGATGGTTTACCAAATCACTTCGTGAAGCCGCTCGCTCCTGAATTTTCTCGTCCTCTGTCACTTAGATATAACAAGCTACTTAACGAAGGCTTTTTCACTGATATATGGAAACTGTCGAATGTCATTCCTATACTTAAGAAAGGTGACCCAACTGACGTCAATAATTATCGTCCCATATGTACATTAAATTGTTTCAGAAAAATTTTTGAACGACTTATCCAAAACTTAATATCTGACAAACTTGGAGTACTGATCTCACCTCACCAACACGGTTTTGTTCGGAGGCGTTCTACTGTTACTAACTTGTGTGTATTTACGGATGCAGTAGCCTAGGCCCTCGAAAAACATCTATCAGTACACACTATATATACGGACTTCTCAAAAGCGTTTGACACTGTAAACCACAAAATTCTCATTTCAAAACTGGAGAAGTATGGCTTATCGGGCTCCTTATTGAACGTTTTAAAATTGTACCTCTCTGGACGAAAAATGCGTGTCGCGTTCAAAGGGAAGCTATCGGAAAATTTCTCGGCTCCCTCAGGAGTTCCACAAGGTTCCATACTGGGGCCACTCTTGTTCAACCTTTTTATAAATGATCTTCCTCTTGGTATTTCCTCCACTCCTCTTCTATATGCCGATGATCTCAAACTCTTCAGAATAATTAATACCAATGAAGATTGCATCTGCCTTCAATCTGATCTAGACTACTTGTCTCGATGATGTGAATTGTACGACATGTTACTTAACATAGTGAAATGTTTCTTTATGAACTTCACCTACAAAATGATTTCTGCTGTGTTCCATTATTCTATTAATGGTACCAGCCTATCCGCTGTCACTAATATAAAGGATCTCGATGTTATTTTTGACCCGACGCTGAAATTTGATGATCACATCGCGGCAATCGCTAATAAAGCCTATAGGCTCTCTGGTTTTGTCCTTCGTGTTTCGTCATCGTTTAACTGTGTTGGTACTTCTTTGTTATTGTTTACGTCACTCGTGCGCAGTGCCTTGGAGTATTGTTCTGTTGTGTGGAATCCCTATCACTGTCACATCGCTGCGATCGAGTATGTGCAGCGCAAGTTTACACACTCCCTCTTCTACAGACTCAACATACCATACGCAGACTATATAATACAAGACTCACAGAGTTTCAACTTCCTTTACTAAGCCAACGTAGAACGTACCTTGACGCGATGTTTTTATTCAAAATTGCTAGTAATACTATTTGTTGTAGTTTCTTACTTGACGAGCTCTCTTTCAGAACGGACTCAGTTGGTACTAGAGATGGGAAATTCGGATCTTTTCAATGAACCGGTTCACCGGATCTCGCTCTTTTCATTGAACCGGCTCTTTGAGCCGGTTCAAAAAATCCAGGTGGATCTTTTGCATTGCCATACAAGGGGACTGCAGATTAATATTGAAAAACCGAAAACTAATTTAAAAAAAAAAAGTTATGAATAGATTATGAGCTTTAATGAAAATACTCAAAGTTGATTATTTTAAGGCAATGCTGGGGTTGTTGCACGAAATAATAGGAAACGGCATAACAATTGAATGCCTAAAAATATTAAAAGATTTTATCTCAAAGCCTCTTACACACTTAATTATTTTTAATCTTTCGAAGAGTGTATTCCCTAAAATTTAGTAAGCACTCAACAATTATTGACTTATTTTCTTAATATATATCGTTGGAAAAATAATTGAAAAGGTTGCAAAGTAGAAATAAATGAGTTTCTTTAAAAGACATAAAATATTAAACGGAAGTGAAAATATTTCTATGGCAAGAGCGAAGCGCACGTAAGTCAAACATGAACGCGAAAAGAGAGTTTTAATCCTTTAAGCCACGCAGGGCTGCGCAAAAGGTCGTCGGAGCGTAGCGCGCGTCAGCCAAACATGAACACGAAAAGGGAGTTTTAATCCCTATAGCGATATCTTTTAATTTCAAGTCGAGCGGGGAGTGAAACAAATTGAAATTGACTTAAAATAGGAAATACCATAAATGAAAAATGTAAATTTTCATTTTGGCGTTTAGGTGTCCAGTAATACTTTTTCCTAAATATATCTTCCATCTCCTCTTTTCAATTTATAATCTTTAATCTTTAATATTCCATCTTTAATCTTCAATTATCAATCTTCAATTTCCAATCTTCAATTTTCAATCTTCAATTTCCAATCTTCAATTTCCAATCTTCAATTTTCAATCTTCAATCCTCCATCTTCAATATTCAATCCTCAATCTTCAAAACTTCAATCCTCAATCTTCAATCCGCAATCTTCATTCTTCAATCTACAATCTTTAATCTTTGATCTTTGATCATTAATCTTTAATCTAAACCCACTATCCCCCATCATCCATCCTCCATCGTCCATCATCCATCCTCCATCATACATAGTCCATCATCCATCCTCCATCATACATAGTCCATCATCCATCCTCCATCATCCATCATCCATCCTCAATCCTCCATCCTCCATCCAACATCGTCCATCATCCATCCTCAATCCTCCATCATCCATCCTCCAACCTCCATCCTCCATCCAACATCGTCCATCCTCCATCGTCCATCATCCATCATCCATCATCCATCCACCATCATCCATCCTCCATCGTCCATCATCCATTCTCCATTCTCCATCCACCATCATCCATCCTCCATCTTCCATTTTCCATCATCATCATCTCAAAGATCCGCGAACCTTAAAGATCCAGGAGCCGTGATGATCCGCAAACCGCAAAGATCCGTAAAGATCTGCTGAGCCATCGAGATCCGCGAACCGCAAAGATCCGTAAAGATCTGTTGAGCCGTCGAGATCCGCGAACCACAAAGATCCGTAAAGATCTGCTGAGCCGTGCAGATCTGTTGAACGGTCGAGATCTGTTGAACCGTAAAGATCCGTGGAGAAGATCTGGCTCAGTTGGATCTTCTGCTTGAGCCGGCTCAGATCTGAGTTACCCATCTCTAGTTGGTACCCGAAATCGTAACATTTTTTGCCCTCCACGAGCATTACTTGATGTCTACTATTACTCTCCATTGGTTAGGCTCCAAAGGTTCGGTTCTCTTTCCACTTCCTATTCATTTTTTATAATAAAACTTAAACAACAACTTCTTCAGCTCTGATTTTTTCTATTGTATTCTTTTTTAACAACTCACTCCTATTTGTAAATCTTTATATTTTTATGTAAATTTCTATTCTTTCTAAGCCGTAAGCTATTGTGTAAGTGAAATGTATATTTTGTTAAATGGCTTTAAATTGGGGGGTTAAACTTTAAAAAATCCTGGAAATAGTTTTTTGGCATTTATCTGAAGAACTTCCCCACATATTTTTTCCATGCATTATTTTCTGGATATGTATTTCGATTTGAGCGATTATGTTAGCAACAGAATCATCCACAGATTCATCATGTGGAAATCTTGCGCTTCCCACTTGCTTTGACGTGGCTGGAAAAAAGCCTAGATCGATCAATTGAATTGATACAACAATTACAAAATACAATTGTAACAACAACAATACATTTCGTATTATTGCACAACGGTAAGACAGTGTATGAACAGAACCTGTTTCCTTTCATTTGCCTAGAGATTTCATCTCAAAGGAAAAACTGACGCTCAAAGTTCCATTGTTTAGTGGAGCGCAATAGATCAGCTTTGTTAAAACGGTGGCAAAACGTGCGTATCCTCTTCGCCAAACTAAAAAAAAGGCTACAATCTGTCTTATCGCTTTCCACCGCGATCTAAAGAAGCCTGTTGTTACCTGCGGAAAGAGAGCGAAGATGTTTCGGAGGAGCACTGATCGGAAACCTGGGGTCCTTCACGCTCCGGACTACGCGACGTTTGTTGCCGGCAAGGGAGCATCTGGGCGGGAGTGCGGCCGGTCCGGGATTGTTCCGAGTTCGGGCCGCAATTGGGTCAGCAAGACAAAAGTCACCACTGGCGTAGGCACTTGGAGCGGAGGGAGGATGAAAGGAACAACATTGAACAACCAACAATTGCGGCACCTCGAAGCCCTTTGGTTTTTAGGCTACGGTTTTGTTTTATAATTAATTTCTTTTTACATTAACATTTATTCCGCTTGATCAAGTAAAGGGAAGAACGACGACTTAAGGTAGGTGGTTAGTTGAATCGGCCGAGGACGAGCGGCAGCGAAATGGAACTACGGTCGACCGAACTGAATCACGCATTTCCTGCTAAAGCCAACACCGAATAGCAAACGCCAGCGTCAGACCACTCACCAACACATCCGACGACTACACACGAAAAAGGAACGCACCGCCCCTTTATGAAAGAAACCACGAGAATTTTCCAGGTTTACAACCCACCAACATGCGACCAGCGCGACACCTCACTGTTCACCGGTGGATAGCTGCAACAAAACGATCGGACCCAAGAGCGCGGCACGCGCGAGCTTCCTGGCATCCGAGGTGGACATCAACGGGGCCGCAAGCCCTGGAAAGATTATGCTGTACCAGGGAACAGCCAAGGAAATTGGTAGAGGACGATCTCTCTCGAGTCTGAATCGCCGAAGAACCAACATCGCCAACACCGACCGTCAGCGTCGTTTCTTTTTTTCTTTCCTTGTTGAATAACACTTTTGTATAATAACGTAGAGTCCGAATTGCGTCGCCTAACGACAGGCAAAGTGTGTTAAAGTTTAACGACTTTTTTTATTATCACCAGATCTCCGCCCACTCCAGATGTGTACCTCACGAGGAGCTATTGGTTTGGTATTTTCTCCGAAGGAAAAAATACCTGGCGCCCAAATCAGGAGAGATCTCGTTTCGGTTGCCCCCCCCCCCCCCCCCCCCCCGGACACCCGAACCAACTCCGACAGCAGCTGGGCGGCCGCCTAAGGTTAGGTGTAACACTGTATTGGACTACGTCAAATATTTAACTATTTTCGCTGGCAAATGCAGTGAGATAGCGTGAGAAGTTATGGACATAAAAATTCAATTACGTGGTTACCATGCCCGAAAGGAACTTAAAAATATCCCATTTTCACATAAAATAACAGTTTAAAACTTCAATTAATTTAATGTCGATATCTTTATTGTAAATATTCGGTCACAATATGATACTCCGATTGAGCAGTCCCATTTATTTCGGGTGATTCATCTTCTTTTCCTTCCTGTCAACTAAAGAATAACACATGATTACGATCATAGATGAAGAAATGGCTATAATTTAATTTGTACATTTTTTTTTGTTCTTTTAGATTTAACAGTATTTCGAAAAGATTTCTTAATTCTATTTACAGGTTAATCTTATCAAATTTTCTGAACATACTACGTTCTCTTAATATTGGCGATAACTTCGTCCAAACCAAGAACTTGTAATAGTTCCATGGTATGTTTGCCCGCTTTGAGTGATTGCGTTGCCGTTTCGAATTGCCTTTTACTTTCTTGTGACAATAAGGTGGTACGTACGGCAATCCGTTCCGATTCCGTCAATTCGGTATGATGTACTTCGCGATTGCGTGAATCCGACAATTTTATTAAAACTTCGTCTCTTACACGAATCAAACTTATTCGTATCGGCAGTCTGCGCGGACGTTCAAAATTGTTATCATCGTTAGCGTTCGTGTCGACACGCATATTAAGCTCGCTGACGGTGAGTACTTTCACCTTGGGATCGTAAACTGCTACATCTTCTACTGTTTTTTGAGCGACCGGCGTATTTTTCTGAAATAGGGACTCCACTGGAATATATTCGTCTAAATTGCAATTTTGCGTTTGATGTAATACAGAATATGGATTTGAAAGAGCGAAATTAAAATTTGAAGAACTGCTTGCGGTTGCAGTTGGTATTACCGTCAATGGGGTTGTGTTTAAAGCGGAATTGACGGTTTTAGTATTGAACGTTGGACTACCATAGAATGTACCCTTGCTGAATAAATACATTACGCTCGGTTGCGTTACGTTAGAAACTACTGGATATGAATTCGACGGTATACTTACGATGATTTTACTATCGAAATTTTTCACAGTTGTTGAATTCGACAATTCAACTGATGCCGGTGGTGGAGATGTCGCTGTAGAATCTGGTGGTTGTTGCCTTGTAGGCAATTTATTTATTTTTGAATTCTCAGAACTTTTTGCTCTTTCGGTTATTATTTTCTTTGTAATTCCCGATGTTGATGGTAAATAACTTCGTTGATCAGGTTGCCCTTGAAATACAACTTTGACGGGTTTCGTCGATAGAGATCGACGTAATGATCTCGACATTTCATGTCGGATTTGTTTGAGTGATTTATCATCATCCGACTTTTTTGACGGAGACAATTCTACAGACGATACTGGGATTTCCGGTGAGTTAACGATTTTCATTACCGGTATTTTATCGTTATTTTGGTGTTTAGAGTCATTTTTGGCAGGTATTAGAGTCGACAATTTCAATCGAATTGGTGGTACGAGTTTAGTCGTGTCTCCATTCGATGTACTCGATGTTCGTTTCTTGCCATTAAGTTTTAATATTTTTCGGTGTTCCTTCTTCAGATAAACGTCTCCAACGTCTTTTTCATCCAGTACTGGACATACTACTTTTAGCAATTTCGTACACAGTTTCGGTTTTTTGGGCGGAGCAGATATTGGTGGTTTTGATGTACTTTTTCTAGCCGTGGCTTTGCGTATTACACTAGATTGTGTTGAAGGTCCTTGTAGTTGACTGTCTGCTTCGGTTGACGTTGACGCGGGAGAGAACTTATCAAGTTGTCCTTCAGAAACAAAAATTACATCATCATCATCTTCAGATTTAATGTTTTGTGGGATCTCTAAAATCTAAATTGAAATTTTCAGTTAGATAATATTTTCAAATATGAAAGAAATGAAGCATTAACCTTGGAATGCAGTGCTTGCAACTGCTTTAATGACTCTTGATTATAAAGTACTGAATTAATGTACATGGAAATAGTCGTAACCTTGGCGACACACTCGCGGCATATTTTTGTGGAATATTTGTCTTCTTTCAAGATCTGGAAGCAAATAAGCCTAGTTAATTTTCAATGCGATGTAAAGTCTTTTTATGTTTACGTGGGAGTTTGAAAATTGTAGACAAAATGACTTCAAAATATCGTAAATATTTTTGTATATGCCAAACTAATGAACGTGGTCGCTAGTTCGATTTTATAGATTTTGATTGAAAGTGCTTCGAGTTACCTCCGCGACTCGACTGAATACATACTACTTCCTTTAATGTTTAGAATTAAAAAAAGGACCTCCATAGCCGATTAAGTCTAAGCGAAATAGTCTACAAACGGTCAGGTCGTGTATTCAAATTCTATCAAGACATGAGCTTATCAACAGTCTACGAAAGAAAAATTTAGAAAAAGTAAGAGCGCTTTAGAAAAAGCGTAGTTATTGACCTATGGATCAGAAGGAGTGATATAGAAACAGAAAAATCGAATTGAGCCACCTGTCCCGAAGATATTGATAGTCTTCTCAAGGTTTTGTTACACGTTACCAACCTAACCTTTCGCTAATAAATATGTTTTTATTTATTTTGTAATTATATACGACGTTAATGCCTTTTGCCTTAATCTAGGCTATTAACCGATGTGTTCATTGGGCTATAGCAGGCAAGGTTTCCATAGCATCTCTTAGGTTGCTTCGATGATTTTTTTTTCTATACTCTCCAAATTTCTGTGAGAAGTCTTACAGGCGATGTTTTTCAATTCTGACCACAAACAGTAATCCTGTAAATTCATACCCGCGCTTCCCGGAATATCGCTCTTTATCTAAAGCCGAATCCGTCCGAAAATATAAATACAAACTTCTCCTCTGATAAGGATCATTATCCTTTAGACCTTCCTAACGTCTTCTGGAATATCTTGGTGGTTGTTGGTTCGCTTCAATGTTCAAATTTTGTCGTTCAACTTGGTAAACACGTCTGCAGCGGTAAAAATTTTCTCCTCTGTAAAAATTATATCGAAATCGCGGTGTTAAAAGATATCGAAAAACTGTTGTTAAAATTATAGTCCTCGACATGGATGATCTCGATGAAATAACCAATTCTCTGGCCATGATTTTCTGTTTCCAAAAGAGATCCTATGAATTTGTTCTGGAACAGCTTTTATGCCTACTGGCACAGGAGTTATGTAATCTCTTCCACGTACACCCAAATCATTTAATTCACATTCACACGCTTTTGATTAGTTGCACTTTTATTCGTTTCCACATTAAGGCGCTGTACACATTGCACACGACCGAACGAATTTTCCGATACGAATTTTCGGTTTTCTGCTTATTATCAAATCTTCAGTTATTAGAAAATTGGTTGAAATCGTTAATTATAACATTTTTCTTTTTATTATCAATTAAAACTACAAATCCCTAGATATTTTCTTTCATGATATTCTTGAAAATTTTATAATTTACGATCATAACTAAATTTTAAATAACTAAAGATTTCACAATAGGTCGAAAAAAGAAAAATCGTATCGGAAAATTCGTTCGGTCGTGTGCAATGTGTACAGCGCCTAAATTCATTAAATTCATTAACATCATGTTACCATTTTTCTGAAAAGCTTAGGTAGCTATTATAAATATTGTAGACGCTAACTAAGCATAAAATTTAAAATTAAATATTCACGGTCGGAATTAAGAAGTGAATAAAGCAAGTTTAAGATTTTAAAAACATAATTATTTTAATTTTTTTTTTGGAATCGTCCTCTGCTATCCTAATTCAGGCGACGATTGCCGACGCATTTGTAAGCACTAATTCGCTAATTTCTAGAGAAATTTCCACACACAAACCATGTAATACGGAATTACGAACCAAACAGCGACTAGCCAAGCAGCGGCGAGCCAAGCAACGACAAGCCAAGCAGCGAGGAGCCAAGCAGCGACAAGCCAAGTAGCGGAGCAAGCCAAGCAGTGAAGCAGCGGAGAGCGAAAAGTAGCAACAATGCGCAGAGCAACGCAGCGACGACCACAGCGAACCACGACGTTCATAGCGAGCCACGACGCGCAGAGCAAAGCAGCAACGACGCGCAAAGCAACGCAGCGACGACCACAGCGAACCACGACGTGCATAGCGAGCCACGACGAGCAGAGCCAAAGCAGCGGGAAGCAGAGAACATGCTACGATGAGCAGAGCAGACGAACAGAGCACAGCAACCGTCGACAGAGCAGATCAGGCAAACAGAGACAAGATGACGTTCAGTAACCAGGGTCAAGTTAAGGCAAGCAGAGTCGTGCCAGGAATCGAGCTAAATCCAGCTACGACAAGCCACGACAAACGACGCCAAATCACGACAAGCAGACACAGCTGAACAAAGACGAACAAGCAGAGGCCACACAGAGAGACGAAGACAGGGAAGGACGTGCAGACAGGGAAGGACGAAGACAGGGAGAGCAACGGCCACACAGAGTGACGAAGACAGGGAGAGAGCAGAGAGGATCAAAGCAAGGCAAGTGAAGTCGTACCCACAGAAAATACGAATCGAGTCACGTTTAGCAGAGACGACGATCAGACGGCAAGGAGAAAACACAAAGGAAATCAGATAATAATTTTAATGTATGTTAACTAGTAATAAAGTGAAGTCTAATAACAAATAAATATTTTGTAACGGATCCCGGCACCGGTTGAGCCTACCCCGGAAATTCGAGTCGTTACAATCGCGATACGATTTTCTTTCATACCCGATCGGAAGATAAAATCAAACTGACTTTTTTTTTCTATACCTTGAAGATTTTTGAGACAAGTGCTTGGGATATAACAAAACTTATCGTACGTGTTACTCTTAGATTTCTATTGTGTGGTGGAATCACGATTGACCCAATAGCGAACCTACTTAATATAACCTAAGAATATCACACGATCCGATACAACAAAAATTTAACAATTCGATAATTAAAGATTAGGGCAATAAATATCAGGACTTTTCGGAAGAACTTTAAAGGAAAGGTGTTAAGGAACTTATGATCAAAAAAGTGAAAAGTGACAGGCTTTCTAAGCGAAAGTTTTTCACATCGTTGTACTTTCAATAGATTCGCTTTGAGGCTATACGAGTAGCGCTTTCTTGAGTCGAAGATATCCTACGGTTTTCTTTACAGACTGCCGAAAACACGTAAAAACAAAGTCTTAACATCGATACTTTAAGACGAAAACCGAACTATAATGAAAGTGTAAGCAAAGAAGAGTTACGTTTTTTGATTGAGATCATAAATGCAACATAATAAATTTTGGGCAAAAACAAAACAGCAGTTTTTTTGATTTTTCAACTGTCATGTCCTCAATGGCTCGACAGAAATCTGAAAAAAAATTACTGTAATTTACTGTCTGTACGCAACATTATTATTTTTTAAGCAAAGCTTCCAATATAAGTAACAAAGACTCTCGTTTGGTTGTTACTCGAAAGTAAAAGGCAATATTTTCAGTTTTAAATTTCATATCAGGAACTAAGTCAACGAAAGTAAAATAATCCTTTTAAAAGGACTTTCACATCGGCGGTGCAGGAAGGACTCACTCGATTTCTAGCATATTTATCCTTTAACTTGGAACCATTTAAAAATGAATGTGTACAAAATTTCAAATTCCAAGCTAGAAGTGTTCAAAAGTTCTCGGAAAATATTTTTGAAAAAGTGTCTTAAGGACTATTTGTATGGGAACTACCCAAAGGAGTAAAATAACTTCGCTGACTAATAAACTTGAACTTTGTTTTCACTCCGAACTAGTTTGTACAAAATTACGAATTAGTGGCTGAATTACTGAATTACTTGAGTTATAATGAGTTATGTAAATTAAGTGAAGACAATTTTACAGGATATTTGTATGGCAGCTACACGAAGGATTAATGGGATTTTTTTCAGAATTACAGCTTCAACTGAAACTATTGAAAAATAAACACAACCAAAATTTCAAAGTCGTAGCTGACACTGTTTTGCAGTTCTTGGCCAATATTCTAGAATACGTGTTTTAAGGACTTTCTGTAAAAAAAAACAAAAAAAGTAATAAAAACAATAGCAAAATAAACCAAAAAACAAAAAGCAATAAAAAAACATTAAAAAAAATAAAAATAATAAAATATACAATAAAAAAAAATACAATATCTAATAAAAAAAATACAAAAAAAATATAAAAAAAAAACAAAAAAAAAAAATATAAAAAAAAACCAAAAAAAAAAAAATATAAAAAAAAAAAAAAAATATGAAAAAAAACAAAAAAAAAATATAAAAAAAAAAAAAATATGAAAAAAACAAAAAAAAAAATATAAAAAAAAAACAAAAAATTAAAAAAAAACAAAATATTAAAAAAAAACAAAAAAAAAAATATAAAAAAAACAAAAAAAAAATATAAAAAAAAACAAAAAAAAAAAAATATAAAAAAAAACAAAAAAAAAAAAAAATAAAAAAAAACAAAAAAAAAAAATATAAAAAAAAACAAAAAAAAAAAAATATAAAAAAAATAATAAAAACTAAAAAAAAAAAATAAAAACTAAAAAAAAAAAAAATAATAAAAACTAAAAAAAAAATAATAAAAACAAAAAAAAAATATTAAAAACTAAAAAAAAAAAATAAAAACTAAAAAAAAAATAACAAAAACTAAAAAAAAAATAATAAAAACTAAAAAAAAAAAAAAAAACTAAAAAAAAATTATAAAAACTAAAAAAAAAATAATAAAAACTAAAAAAAAAAAATAAAAACTAAAAAAAAAATAATAAAAACTAAAAAAAAAATAATAAAAACTAAAAAAAAAAAATGAAAAATACCAAAAAAATAATCACGCTTATTCCGGAACCCGCCAGCGACAGTGAACTGCGATTCAACCCATTTTAAATTATTGAAAACGCGTGAACGATTCACTTTCTCGAAAATTTGACAGTTGAAATCAGCAATGAAATAGTCGTGTTTTAAAACTTTTTTCAGAAATTAATTGGCAATAAATAAAGAGAAATTTGAGATGGTCCATCTTTCACATTTACAGTATTAGAATTTTGGACATTTTTCTGCCTTAGGATCTGGTTTTAAATACCCGGAAAAGACGTTTTTAAAGTATGTCGATAAAGCAGTTTCCGAACGCTTTTAATAATCGCATGTGCCGTGAATAGGAATCGAATGTGAACCGCATAGTCGGCGTGAAGAAAAATCCGCTGTTTTCCAGAATAAGCGTGAATAAAAAAATACAAAAAAAAAAATAATAAAGAAATACAAAATACATAAAAAATAATAAAAAGTACAAAAAGAAAATAAAAAATAAAAATAAATACAAAAAAATTATAAAAAGTACAAAAAAAAATAATAAGAAATACAAAAAAATCTTAACATTGGCAGCTCTTTCCGCCTTTCGGAGCACTGTAGTGTCTATGGTGACGATCAAGAAAGCATTGTCCTGACAGATTTGTAATGTAATACAATCAGGTCTCCTATAAATAAGACAAATCAAATTAATTTATACCGCTAAGATTTTATACAAATTACATGAATTCGTACCGCGTTATATGGAATCTCAGACAAAAGTTTATTATACATAAATCAGACCTATACAAAAACTTCATTCTCAAAGTATATCAAGTTGTAATTAATACGTTTAATAAGTAAAATTTTATAATACATGTTTGAATTTAGGTGTATTGAATATAATATTATACATAGTTCAAATATAAAAAATATAAACTAAAAAAATTGTTTCCAACAAAAAAAACATACTGCAGTCACGATCGGCTACAAGCCAATATTTACCTGAAACCATTTAAAAATTATTATGTGCAAAATTTCAAATTTTCTAGTTTGAAGCGTTCAAAAGCTATCGGAATATATTATGGAATCTTTCTATAGTTCTAAGGACTTTTTGTATGGGGGCTACCGGAAGAAGTTAATTTCACTGACTATTAAACTCGTATTTTGTTTTCACTCAAAACTAATGTGTACAAAATTCTGAATTCACGGCTGAACGATTACTTGAGTTATAGTGAGTTCCGTAAATTGAGTGAAGACGATAATTGTATGGCAGCTACACGAAGGACTAATGAGATTTTATTCATAATCATACCATTAGCTTCAACTTTTGACAAATCAACACATTACATTTTCCAAGTCGTAGCTTAAACCGTTCTAAAGTTATCGGTTAATATTCATGAACACGTGTTTTAAGGACATTTTGTATGGGAGCTACCCGCAGGAGTAAAGTAATTTTACTGACTAGTGAACTCAAATTTTATTTTACCTCAAAACTAATTTCTACAAAATTTCAACTTCGTGGTTGAACGATTTCTTGAGTTATGGTGAGTTCCGTAAATTGAGTGACGATATTTTTACAGGATTTTTGTATGGCAGTTATTCGAAGGACTCTTGGGATTTTTTTATATTCATTCCTTGAACTACAACTATTGGAAAACCAATGTATGCAAAATTTCAAAGTAACTTCGGAACGTCTTAAGTTACTTCGGAACGTCTTAAGCTACTTAAGACGTTCCGAAGTTATTGACCAATATTCTTGAACACATGTTTTAAGGACTTTTGTATGGCAGCTATTCGAAAAAATAGGATGATTTTGCCCGTTAACGAACTTAGCCTTACAAATTCAACCAAACATCCAAAAAATGCAAGATTCTAGGTCAAGGCGTTCTTGAGTTAACGTGTTAACGGACAGACACGACAGACGAATGAACGGACGGACGTCAGGTGGATTTGGAGTTTTTGGTCACAAATAAATACAAAATAATATATAATTTTTTTTCGTTCGAGGCTCCATTCAATGCGTTACAAAATTTTGGGCTGGATTAAACTTATAATATTCTCAGATTTCATCTAGAGCATAAAAATGAGTTTGGATCATATTAGATTGTCAGTCTAACAATTTTTTTCTAATTGACCGAAAATCTTCCTCACTTTGCAAATTTCTTCTTGGTTTTCAGAAGTTGTCTTATTTTGTAGTTTTACCGAAACCTCTTATATATGGAGCAAAGACATTTTGAAAATCTCTATTAAATTGTCCACTGCTCATCGTTGCAGGATCATTTTCAGTTAAGTGACTTTCTAATTCTTTACCCAAATCCAGCTCTTTTTTTACATCATAACTGAAGCTTGAAATATCATAACTAGAATTCATAAACAGGGCCATACTCCATAAATATCAACACCTACAAAATTTAAAACATCCAATAAGTGCTGCTATAGATAATTTTTTCAAGTCATTTGAGTTGTTGGAATGTTCTTGTACGAAAAACGCGTTATAAGGACACCGCGTTATAGGAGACTTGACTGTATCTATATCTACTAGGGATCGATATACGCATTTTCATGTTAGCCGTGGAAAATCCACCATCGACGCCATTCATGCTGTTATAAGAATTGCGCGTGATGCGACATCCGGTAAAAGGTGGAAAAAACGGCAACAAGAAGTACTGCGCAGTGGTAAACTTGATGTTAAGAATGCCTTCAACTCAGCGAACTGATTCCGAATCATGAAAGCAGTAGATTGTTCCAGCGTACCGGGATATCTACAGCGAATTATTGCTAACTACTTTGAAAAAATAGTACTTCTGCATAACACCGAGGACGGCGCCAAGCCCTACGACATCCCGAAGAGTCCCACAGGTGCTTGGAACATCGTGTATAATAACGTTTTCTCTATCGATCTTCCAACGGACACCACATTGGTTGGCTATGCGAATAATATCGCAATATTATTAGTAGCAAAACGCATTCACACTTTGGAAGTTCTTTGCCGTGATGCGATCGACAGTTTCACGCAGACCTGGAGTTAGCATTGCATAAAACGGAGACCGTTCTTTTGTCTCTCGAAAAGCGCGCGAGTTCCTCATATTTAGTACGGGTGAGCACGAGATCATCTCCCAGCCAAATCTGCGGTATTTTGGAGTGCTAATAGAGACTCGGATGTCCTTCAAGGACAATTTTTTGGCGACCAGCGAAAAAGCTTCAAAGGAGAATGGTGCACTCTCACGCATCATGGCAAACATCGGAGGACAGCAGGCGAAAACTTTTAGCAACGGTCACGAGCTCCATAATGCTATACGCTGCATCGATCTGGACAGATCGACGAAGAAGACATCGTACATACCCCTTGGCGGACTAAGGGCTGCTAGTGCTTTCCGAACAGTTTCCGAGAAAGCAATCGGAGCGATATCGGCACTGTTACCAATCCGCATACTAGCGTGTGCTCTACCGCCACCATAAAATCAACCAATCAGATGGCTCGCGGAGTCGCAAAAGTCCACCAGTTCTCGACTTTTTTTTCGACACAGGCTTCCATGGAAACACACATATATAATGAACTTTTGAACACTCAATTCGCAGCTCATCGTACTTATAGAGTGTTGCCAAGTACTTTTCTTGGTCGAGCACTAAAATATGAAATTTTGAGAGTTAATTTCAACTTGAAGGCACTCAAATTTAATTTGTTCATATCAATCGCAGCCATATTCAAATAAAGTGCAAGCTGTAAACCTAATTTTGGACCGCTGAGACGATATTTTGAGCACCAAATTTAACGCTGAAAGCACTAAATTGGCATCACTGCTTATAGGCAAGTCGCGCCGCAGAGCCATGTACGATGTAAATCGCTATCAACCCAGCAAAGACTACAGCCGACAAAAACCGGTTTGTAACGGCCTCTCGAGGGTAAAGGGGCACCTCAATGTGCTCAGTGTAAATCCAGCATCAGCGTATCTACGTAGCAGCAGTTGAAGAATCAAAAATAGATGTGAGGCACAGCATCCAGGAATGGGAAATATGCTGAAAGAGCGCGAACAAATGGAGATGGACACTGATTCCGAACATTGACAGTTGAATAAGCTGCAGGGACGAAGAAGTAGACTTCTATGTGTTACAGCTGCTCAGCGAACATGGTCGTTTTAAGCAGTATCTTCACCGCTTCAAGCATGACGGAAGACTCTTCCTGTCCAAACCGCCCTCATGAGATTGAAGACGCACAGCATATCTTACTGCACTGTTCGCGCTTCGACGTTGATCGAGCCGAGGTTGATGATGCCTTAGGAGAAGCTCCGACCTTGGCAAACATAGTGACACATTCGTGACAAGTGACACAACCCTCAAGTGGCAAGCCTCACAGATTGCAGAAGCGAGGATTATGTCGGCACTACCCCGCTTTGAACGCATGAGAAGCATGCGACGCGACGCAGCACAGGAGACAATGGCCTAGACAGAAAATCACGGACTGTTTTTGCAGTAATGCTCTGACAGCCTATCGACTAAATACCTAGCGGTTGTTCCGGAAGGATCTATCCCTAAGACCGAGAAGATGTTTAGCGAGTTCATGGAAACATATTTACTGGAGGCGGCAAGGCACCCTTTTTGCCTCGAAGCGCTTTGAAGCCAGGTGGAAGTGAGAAAAAACAGGGGCCTAATTTCAAATTGTCGTTGATTTGCGTTTCAAAGAGAGGGACATAATAGAAATGATAGCCCCCCCCCCCCCATGGACGTATTTATCAAGTCGAAAATCTGACCATTTTCCATCCGATCGTATCCATTCGTTTAAACAAATTAGTGTTTTATTTTCCAATAGTTCTTATGGAAACAAACAGTACCCACTGCCACCTAACTCTCACTATGTCCAGAGTTCTGTGCGTAGGTTTATTTCGGCTTCAGTTCACTCGATCGGTTCCACTTCCTTGTATTTTCGTTCCTAGGCCTTTGCTATGTAGCAGTATGCAGAAGGCAGGCCATTTCTAATGTGTCTCCCGCCTGTCCCGAAATACAAAAACGGAGCCACCGACTATCAACTCCCTTATCAATTTCAATTCTTTCCACCTTACAAAATACTTGGAAATTTCAAAGACTAAACAAAATCTGGCGCCTTACCTTAAATCGGAAAACATTTTCCACGGATTCACACAATTCTTGGAGAGCCAGGCAATTAATCGCCAAGTAATCAGTCTTTAGACACAAACGACAAGCATTACTAAAATCCTGCATGGTGCACTTAGTTTATAACTCTTGAAGGGTCGTGGTGCGAATTGGCGAATTTCGTTTGTTTTTGCAAAACTTTTGAAAATTTAACTGAATTCTTTTACTGTTTGGTTCCTTAGTCTGTTGCGCGAAAAATATTCAATGACAGCACCGTGTTCTTAGCGTAGTTGCAGACGTGAAACTAGACAATTATAAACGAAAAAAGTAGAGGGGAAAAAATGCACAAAAACTAAAGTTTCCAGTGGAACTTTCCAATGCGGACGATCAAATTTGATGCAATTCTCAAAATTTTCGTACAATTGTCCCGTTACATTAGCGCCGGTTTCGTATTCCGTATACCCACCATCAGTCACAATAGCTCCGATCCGACAAATGGAACGAATAAAATTCGGAACGTTCCGAAAATTTTCTTGTTCCATTTGCCGGATTCGAGCTGTTGGTGTTGCAATGTGGGGTACGTGAAATAAGACTTGGTGTCACCAATTAAATGAGGAGAAATCTTTTTTTGTAATTCTAATATAAACGATTTTCGTGGGAAAGTGACAGATTTATTTTCTTCTAATCACCGTGATATTATTTACCCCTCCATTCCAATCGATTACAAATCATCACTTGTGATGGGCTATGCGGGCGACACTGTACAGAGTCGGCGATAAAAGGTGCATAAGTATTTTTTATACTCTAGATGAAATCTTCAACAAGGACGTTGAATTTTTAAATGTAAACAAAACAAGTTGTGTGTGAGGTATCCAACCAATTCTTTTTTTATTTGAAAGAATATTTTATGACATTAAAGTCTCAGTTAAGCCTCGGTTATAATGGTTCCGATCCGATCCGGCAACGTCGGAGGGGAAAAATTTCTAGGCACAATGATTCCGTTCCGACATCCATCAAAGTGACACTAACGAGGTGTACATTTGATTTTTAGTGAGGCGAAGGAGGTGGTGAAACTCAATAATTCACCTCCTAGCGTCGGAACGGATCATAGTGCGTTTACACTCACCCCTGAGGCTCGCCTCGAGGCGAGCCTCTACCCCCATCAGGCCATTGCAAACCGGTTTCCGTCGGCTGTGTTGAAAGCAATTTACACTCAACATGCCTCTGCGGCACAACTTGCCTATAAGTGCGAAACGACAGAAATACAATGACCCAGCAAACCATTGTGGTGAACTTCAGCGAACGCGAATTCGCTGTGAATTCGCTTTAGCGAAATATACGCGAACATTGTTTGGGATCTTATGGCCTCACTCTGCATTTATATATGAGAAAAAGAGATGTCAATAAAAATGAAATATTCTTCTAAGAAATATTTGAACGCGCACTGCTCTAATTCTGATCGCGTTAGTTTTTTGTTATTAGAAGTGTTTGGACGTTCATTGTCTTGTGTCAAGTGTTGTGATTATTTTATAAGCAATTAGAGTGAGTATCTATGTAATTTGCTATAGTTTTTGTTTTGTTTATTTATGAAAAGCTGATAACAGAAGACAATATAACCATTGCAACCGAATTTCCTGCATAGAGTATTTTAAAGCGCCCTTAATCAAGGATCGTAAGGTCCTGAATTCGTGATTAGAGGTTCCGTTAGGATTATGTGTAGGATTTAATATAATTATGTAGATTGCTTTAAAATTAACCGTTTTCAAAACAAATCGTACTAACATGTAAAAAATATTTTCAGTTTTATTTTTATTTTTTTCAAAGTCAAGATTTTAATGACAAATCAAAACAAAATGTTGAACAGAGCATCGTTATTGATATTCCAGAGTTTAATATTATGTGGCAGAGAATTCTGCATCCTGTCCTTCTATTGCATTGGTTCTGCTTCTGCATTAAAGGGTCAAAATAACATAGTTTTTAATTTTAATTTCACTTTAGAAACTTATTATACATAATGTCAAAAAAACTGAAGAAAACGGCAATTATAGATGCAAAGGCAATTGTTCAGAGTTTCTCTCATAGTTACGAACCCGCTTAGCGAATTCGCTGTGACCTGACTTCGCGAATTCGAAGTGATGGACCTTTTTAGTACATAGAGCGATTCGCAAGTGAACACAAAGCGAATATTTAGCGACTTTTAAGCGAACCTGATACTTCGATACCCGTTCGCTTGATGAATTCGCTTTGAACTCGCTTAGCGAATTCGCTGCGACTTTACATCGCGAATTCGTAGTGGCGGAACTTTTTAGTACATAGGGTGATTCGCAAGTGAGCAAAAAGTGAATCTGAAGCGAATTCGTAGCGAAACCGGTAGTTCGCGGGACACGTTCGCTTGCGGTTCGCAAGCAAATGATTTGGTTAGCTGGGGAGCTGCGAAGTGCATGCACAGTTCATTGTATGTGTGTACACATATGGAAGCGTGCGTCGGAGAAAAAGTTGAAGAATGTTAGACTCTTGCGACTCCACGAGCCATCTGATTGGTTGATTTTTTGGTGGGGATAGAGGCTCGCCTCAAACGCTGAGTGTAAATGCACCATCACGGTCGTATATACAGGTCTGGAAACTGATGTCGTGGGGGTAGACACCTTTTGGGAAGAAAAATTTGGTTGTTTTCGTATTGACCACCAGGTTCGTCATGCTCTCACGGTTTTGTCAGATTGAAAAATAAAAATTTGTCAAAACCACGGTCGTATGTCAAAACCAAATACGTGTGCGATACGGGTACGAGTGCTGATCAAATTCAGTGTTTTAAAGTGAGTACAAATTAAATATCACGTCAACTTCATCGCCATCGTTTCGTACGAATGCAATAATCCGACTTTCGGTCGTGTCCTGCAAACGAATGGTGCGATTTTTAATGTTTTATTATTTCTCTTGCAGGGTGAAAAAATCTCGACCATTTTGAAGGCCGCCAATGTTGAAGTCGAGCCCTACTGGCCCGGTCTTTTCGACCAAGTCCCAGAAAGGTGTCAATGTCAAGGACGTGATCACCAGCATTGGATCCGGTGTCGGTTCTGCCCCAGCTGGAGTTGCTGCGACGTAAAAAAGGTAAAAGAAAAACACATCGCAATATAAATGACACGAATTTTTATTTTTCTTAGAACCGAAATCGACAAGAACGGCACGGGAAAGCTCTTGTTTGGCGACTTTCTGCAGCTGATGTCGCTAAAAATGGCAGAAAAAGATACAAAGGAGGAAATCCTGAAGGCATTCCGTTTGTTCGATGACGACAATACCGGACGGATTTCTTTCAAGATAAAATGTAAAATAAGAAATAAATGTGATTACATTGAAAATTACCCAAATTTCTTTATGAATTATTATTATATATATTTAATATGAGTATTTTCCCTTAATTAAAACGATCAAGACTTGCATTACGCGACTGCTTCAAAGTCCTATAACTTGTGCCAGTCCGGTGTACACATGAAGCGAAATAAAACCAATGAAACTTGTAACGAGTGCTTTGAAGGCCAGCATCGCCCACGGTCCGACGGACAAAATGTTCAAAACGCCATCGAGCCAAACTCCTTCGTAGATTGTAACGGCAAGTAGAAGTGTAACGAGCAGCTTGAATTTGGAATTTAAGTCGTGCCGAGTGAAGAGCCAAAGTAATGTAGCTGTCGAGATATGTTGTACATGAAACGAAAGAACTTAATCTCACATTGAACTTCGAATCCGTCCCACTAACCAATGAAATATTCGACTCCAAGCACTTTTGTATATAGATTCAACTGAATTCGATACCTCGAGCTCCCACCCAAAGCATAAGGTCACGCGATAAAATTACTTCAGCTGTGGTTTTGACATACGACCGTTGTTTTGACAAATTTTTATTTGTCAATCTGACAAAACCGTGAGAGCATGACGAACCTGGTGGTCAATACGACAACAACCAAATTTTTCTTCCCAAAAGATGTCTACCCCCACCACAAAAAATTGCATTGAGTTTCCAGACCTGTACGACCGTGGAACGGATAGAAGTTGAAAGTTGGTCAACTTTACCCCTCCGTTTTGTGTCTCGGCTAATTAACGGAACGATTGTGACTAGTCGTTCCGAAATTCCCTTTAGATGTGTGTCGGATGGAGAAACTCAACACTGTCCGTTTTCCGGATCGGATCGGATCGGAACCATTATAACTAAGGCTTTATAACTGAGGCTTAAATTCTAAAATGCTGTTTCTGCTTCAGTACTGCCAACGTAAATCCCTTAAGAATCAGGAATGTTGTCAGCAACGGAAATGTTAAATGTGTCAAAATTGTTTTTATATAATCGTATTTAATGATCATTTTAAGCGAAAAGCTCAGAAAAATCAAAGGAAACAAAATATTTTCGTCCGCTCAAACAAGAGACTAAAATACTTGTGACTGTTGACAGTTAGCATAGACACATTATTCCGTGCTTCCACCTTCGGTGGTAGTTAGCATGGACACATTCTTCTCTGCTTCTGCTTTTATTTAAATTCATAAAACAGCACTGTCGATGCTGCTGTTTCTGCCGCTGCTTTCTGCTTTTAATGTGTCACGGCCTTTATAACAGAGGCTTTAGTATGGAATGTAACGTCGTTCAAATGTCCGCCCCGGCTTCGCTTTGTGGCAATTTTCGACGACTTTGTCGCATAAATTTGGCTGAATTTGCTAGATGGCGTTCGTTCGGTTGACTTAAAGGTCATCAATTGTTTGCGGATTATACGCATCGACCTGTGATTTAAGATAGCCCCAAAGGAATAAGTCTAAAGGCGTAGGCGTTAAATCACAACGATGCCCTCAAATCGCTTGTGGAGAATGTCCATCGTGACGTGCGCTGTGCGGCACGTAGCGTCGTCCTGTTGGAACCACATGTCGTCGGTATCCATATCATCGAGTTTAGGACACAAGAAGTTGCTTATCATCGATCGTTTGACGGTTATGGCAATGCCAGTTTCGTTTTGGAAGAAGTACGGACCGATGATTTCGCCAGACCAAAATCCGCACAAAACAGTGACTTTCTCGGAATGCATTTGGTGCTGGTGCATCTCGTGTGGATTGGTATCGTCCCAAATCCGACAATTTTGGTTGTTCACACATCCATTCATCAAGAAATGGACCTCGTCGTTAAAAATCACGTTTTTCGAACGGAGCTCTGATTTTGAAAAAAAATTTTGATAATTTGCACACGTTGTTAAACGCTATAACCTGCCATGGTGATTTGCCATACACTACTGAACAATTCACAACAAATTCGACGGATGTTGCTTTAACAACATGGCCCCTATAACCTAACAAATTTCGAGCGTTCCTATTGAAACACCCTATATAAGTTTAATCCAGCCCGATAAGTTTGTAACGCATAGAACCAAGCCTCCGACAAAAAAAAAAGTTTTATATTATTTTATGTTCAGTTGGGGAAAAGAAACCTCAAATCCGTTAGCTGTCCGTCCGTACATCAGCACGATAGCTCAAGAACGCGACCTGGAAGTTAAAAGTATGTCTCCACCTGTAAAATGGAAAAAGTAAGGCCAAGTTCGGTAATGTGCGATATCCTTCCACTGCTTCGGGCACCTCCGACACAAAGAGTCCTTAAAACACGTATTCCCGATTATTGGCTAAATGCTTTAAGTTAAGAACTAGAATTCTTCCACACATGAACTTTCCAATGTTTGAAGTAAAAATTCCGAATATAATACAAATCCAAAGAGTCCTACAAAAGTCCTTCAAAAAAGTATGCAAGTTACAGAATCGACTATAACTCAAGAACGCGTTAAAGCCGGAAGTAAACATTTTTCAGGAATTTGTTGTATGTGACGGAAGATATTGTCTTTTAGTTACGAGTAGCAACCAACGAGAGTTCTTAAAAAAGAGCAAAATACGTGCACACTCCTTATTCTGCCTTATCCGAGCGAACAAATCAATCCTAGTAGGACTTGAAAGGGTTCCACGAGAGCCCTGAAGAGCAGAATCGTCTGCCCGCTCGTTACCCTCTATCTTGCTGTGACCTGCGACCCAAAGCAGATTAGCTCTGACCCGACTTCCTAAGTAGGCTAGCTTCTCTCGGCACTGTTCGACGAGTTTAGAGGAGCTGGCAGTCGAATCTAAGGCCTTGACTGTCACTGATGACACTGAGGATTTCGCTTTGGCGTAGCGTCTTGCTGCAAAGTCCGACAGGCCTCCCGGATCCCCAGTTTCTCCGCCTGAAAAATGCTGGCATAGTCCGGTAAGTGGTAAGACTTTGCGACGTAGTGGGTGTCTGAGAAAACTCCCGCTCCGACACCGCAGTTCATCTTTGACCCGTATAAGTATCACGTTTGTGATCGGGATGTGAACAGGAAGATGCAGGCATGGGTTTCAAAGAGAAAAAGATCATTATCATCTCACTCTGGGTAACGTAAGTGTTGAGAATACGCCAATCGCAGTCGAGAAAAGGAAAACAGGTTTCTCGGCGATTGAAACCAGAGACACTCTGATAAAAGATCAGCGCTCTGATTTTGATCTGATTTCTTAGAGTACCCGCAGACCAGCGATTTTTAATCGGCCGATAGTTTAGTCGAATGGCTATACAGCTATATCGAAGCGCGCACACCGACAGATTCGATTCGTCCAAACTAAACAGTTGTATCAGTATCGTCCGAGTGGTTTAAGCAATGTATGCATGAATGTCGATTAAATAGTTTGGTCGGGCTGATAAGAGTAGTTTGAATGGTACCCGCGTAAACACCGACTAAATAGCTTAGTCGGGAAAAGAAAGTGTGCGCAGATCGATTCAATTAAAAAGTTGTCCCGACTGAATAGTCTGCGCTAGCCCTATGTTTGCGATGTCGATACTTTAGTGCAAAAATGTGTTAGTTTAAATTTGAAGAGCATAAACTTTTCAATAATTTGAATTGTTTTTCAACCTTGTACGACTAATAGTTCTCAATATTTCAGTTTCAGTATGTAAAGATAGCGAATCGAGTAAACATTTTCTGTGGTCGCAGATTCATTCATTTAGTATCGGCCAGCAGATTTGGCGTGCCGGCAACCAGAGGTATTTTTGCAAGACAACTCAGTCTGCTTCTGCGTCGATCATACCCTTCACGCTTTCGATTGAGCAAAGAACCAGCTCTTCAGCTACCAAGCATTGCACTTAATTCCGATTCCCTTCCAGCGACCTCGTCTGCCTTCTTATTTCCAGGTAAGTCACAGTGACCAGGCATCCCACAGATTTTCAGGGTATTAATCAAACCAACAGTGGAATTACAGTGAACGCGAGGAGCGCTCGTTAAGCGATCTGACTCGATCACAGTTGATTAGAATGAAACCTGAAGGATTCCATTATGTCGAACGGAGCTCTCCTGCGTCCACTCTATTTTCCATATCTGAACCATCAGTATAGATGGCAACAATATCAGTAGTGGTAATAAGGTTGCCAGATAGTTGGCTGCGGAACCCGCCGAATGAACTGATGAAATAGCCCAAAACCCGCACGAGGATTGTAGCCCAAATACTGCGCTCAACTTTGAAATTTATCAGACCTACTTAAATGTATTGAACATAATTGCGATTCCGACGACAAACTGTGCTCCAGAATTCTTAAGAAACACTGTAATACAAATATGTGTGTGAATATATTATTATTATTATATTTTAATAAGAGGTATATAAATACACACGATTATTCTTAAGCTTATAAATTCGCATTTATCACAATTTTAAAAGCCTTCTCTAAAAATATTAGGTACAATAATCAAATTATTCATGAAAAATAATTTGTAATTTTCATAATTCAATGGAAAATCTTCAGTATACGAGGGTGGTTTGATAAGTCAGTGACTTTTTGAACAAAGGATATTTTTTTCGGCAAATAAGCGTTTTATTTCTCAACATAGTCTCCTATTAGCTCGATACATTTAGTCCAACGTTTTTCTAATTTTTTTATTCCTTCCAAATCATAGGTTTTCTCAAGATCCTCAAAATAGGCGTTTGTTTCAGTGATGACCTCTTGATTCGACCCAAATCTCTTACCGCCCAGCGATTTCTTCAGGTTTGGAAACAGGAAATAGTCACAGAGGTGTAAATCTGCAGAATATGGTGGATGGGGTAGCAGTTCGGAGCCCAATTTATGAATTTTTGTCATGGTGACTACACACGTGTGCACCCGTGCATTGTCTTGATGGAACAGCACTTTTTTCTTCGCCAAATGCGGTCGTTTTGCAGTCCAAATATTCATGTAAAATGTGATGTACCCGGTCAGTTGAGATGCCTACAGCCTCAGTCATCTCACGCACTTTCATTCTCCGATCGTCCAATATCATTCCATGGATTTGATTTGATTTGACGACCTCTTTTGGGCGTTCGGCGTCACTTGTGCTGGTACAACCACAACGGAACTCAGTAAGCCACTTCTTAACCATTGAAATTGATGGTGCAGAGTCTCCATAGTATTTCCATGGTTTCGGTGATGGTTTTTTTACGCAAAAAATAATGCTTAATTAGCACACGAAATTCCCTTTTTTCCATTTTCGTTAAAATTCACGAGGTTGTCTGCTTTCAATGGCTGTCAAACACAAACTAATTGGCGCAGCTTGTTCAAAATTTTACCAGTAGTATATTAATACGAGGGCGGATTGATAATGACGTGCAAAAATTGAGAAAACATAATTTTATCTGGAAAAATTTATTTTATTTTTCAACGTAGTCTCCTTTTAGCTCGATACACTTAGTCCAGCGTTTTTCCAATTTTTTGATCCCTTCCAAATAATATGATTTGTCCAACCCTTCAAAATAGGCGTTGGTTTCACTTATGACGTCAGTATTCGTGGTAAATCTCTTTCCAGCAAGCCATTTTTTCAAGTCTGGAAATAATAAAAAGTCGCAGGGTGCCAAATCTGTAGAATACGGTGGGTGAGGGAGCAATTCGTACCGTAATTCAAACAGTTTTGCCGTTGCAACAACGGACGTGTGAAACAACACTTTTTTCTTCGCGAAATGAAGCCGTTTTGCCTTGATTTCAACATCCAATGAAACCAATACCTCAGAATAATATGCTCCCGTCATTGTTTTTCCTTTCTCCAAGTAGTCGGTGAATATAATTCCATTGGAATCCCAAAAAACTGTCGCCATAACCTTTCCAGCCGATAGAACGGTTTTGCCTCCTTGAACCGACATCCTTCCATTGTTTTGACTGTTGTTTGCTTTCTGGAGTGTAGTGGTGAATCCATGCTTCATCAACAGTTACGAATCAACGAAAAAATTCATTTGTATTACGTTAAAACAGTTGCAAACCGTGCTGCGAAGTTGTCACACGATTGCGTTTTTAGTCGATTGTGAGCAAACGCGGCAGCCATCTTGCGGATAGCTTTCTCATGTCCAAATGACTTTTCAAAATATTCCAAACACGTTCAAATGAGATGCTTACTACGTTAACTATCTCACGCACTTTTACTAGACGATCTTCTATCACGATATCATGGATTTTATCGATCATTTCTGGCGTGGTGACCTCATTTGGACGACCTGGACTTGGTATGGTTTGTGTGCTCGTACGACCACACTTGAATTCAGAAAACCATTTGTAAATCATTCGGATCGATGGTGCAGAGTCCCCATAATGCTTACCTAATTTTTCTTTAGTTACTTTAGCTGTTTTCCCTTTTAAAAAATTGTGTTTAATCAACACACGAAATTCATTTTTATCCATTTTTAAACATTTTTATAAGTCGACTTGCTTAGACGGCTGCTTATCGAAAACTAAACGAGGTATCAGGCTTAAACTTTGCAGGTAATCTATTTAAGGATGGTCCAGGTAAAAAAAAATAACGAATTCCTTACCTGCCCACTCCTTCTTGATTTTTGCACGTCATTATCAATCCGCCCTCGTAGATGGCAGTTGACGGGAGCAGTGTTGCATTTAAAGTTACTGCGCGGGAAATTCAAAAAGTCACTGACTTATCAAACCACCATCGTATAATAATGTAAGCATCTCATAATCGCCTTCGCCTAGCGATCAGATCATGAGTCTAAAGAAGATCAAGCCGCCTTCCGATTAGCGTCATACAATGTTGCGAGCTTGACGTTCGCCGGGATTTCAAGTAAAACACAGTTCGATTTCATTTACTAGGTACTTGATCGCTGTTATCAATGAAAATCACTTTAAAAATACACTTTCGCCTAGAACTGATCGTCGTTTCATTCTCGCAGCAGAAAAACATATCCCCGGTATCTGCAGCGCTTATATACTGCATGTGGTGAGTCGAGATATTTCCAGCATATTCGGTTGTTTGTGTCGAATGCGCATGAAGTAACTATTACATGCGAAAAATGTCTAGAATATGCGAGAAGTACATGGACCTATCTACGATATTACAAGGTTGTTGTTTTTCTCTGGAAAGTTTAATACCAATAATAAGTGAGTTGTTCGGATTGCCAGAGTACACATGTAACAATAACTTTGTAACATGTCTGTAACCCACCAATCAAGCAAAAATAATGTTTAATAAATTATGGAAAAATGGAACTCTACGACAGTCATCAATATTGGTAAATCTATTATCTCTTCTATGTTATATTTCGATGGGTGTCCTTAACTTGAAAGAAAGTGGTTCATTTGTAGAAAGTCAAGTCAAAAAATGAACCGATTCTAAATGAATTTTAGTTTGCAAACACCAGATAGAGATCGTGTGAAGTATTATTTTTCATTAGAGAGAACCGAACATTTAGTGGCAACAGGATTTGTGATGACATAGTTTGCCAACGTTGTATTTGAGCCGGTAACACTAGCAGATTTAGTCCAAGAGACGACTAAAATTCAGTTTTCAAATTTTTATATTTCTATTTTTTCCTCGTAAATCGGCTCTGTTGTAAACTAGCAAACTAACACAATTTGCGTTGGCCGAATAGCCCAAAAAGCTATAAGTAGCTTTTTGAAATTTGTACCCGCGAATAGAATATTTAAATAGCCCAAATCGCGGTAAATAGCCCAATCTGGTGACCTTAACTGGTAATCACAATTCCCCTCTCTTCTCTGATCGGAATATCCACGACAGGAAAGTCAAAAACTGCAAGGACGGTGTCCTGTCGTCGGTGCGTTCCGGAGTGAATATATATTGAAAGTGCTTCCAAGATGATCGAAGAATTCACAACGTAGAAATTAACAGAAGTTACTTTTGTTAGAAAACGGACCACCACCCACAATAGGGTGCTGAAAACTTGAGATTAACGAGTGCAGTTTTTCATTGAAATAGAAAACCGCAGGTTTTACTTTTGCCCGCGTAATTGACTTTTGGTTCTAATAAAACTTTGCGTCCTTGAATACATGAAAACACACTTGCATTTAAAATTACATTTAAAAAAAATTTATTTAAGTTTTGTTCAGTTCCATTTTTGCAGAAAATAACTCGAACTCATCACTTAAAAAAAAACATTTCAGATTTTGGAATAACATTAAACCGACCGAATTCGTCGAACAAAACGACAAAAAAATTCATAACTTAGAATTCAACATGAAAATCCGATAACAGATTTTTTTTTTTATTGTTAAAACGAATTCAATCTGTGACTTAACTTTTCATAAGTTAAAAGATAATTGGTAAAGTAAAATTAAAAAAAAAAAGAATACTGAAACTATTACGATTTCTGCGCATTCATCGAAATTCGTTAAAATAGAAACAAAGGCTAAGGGGAACCCTTAACATTAAAAGAAAATACAAAAATAACTAAAAAAAATTATTAAAATGTAATCGAACGGTAGTCAATTTAAATATTAAATTGTTGACCAAATATGGTTCTCAGTTCGTCGATAGTTTTATCGTCGGGCGGCGAAACTTTAAAGACATTCTTGAGATTTGTCCAAATTTCGGGAATCATCAGACTTTTGCGAATGTCTTCGAGTTCGTCGGACGAAACCGAACCGAAATCGATACTCCGCTTGTATTGATCGCAATATCGAAAGTTCAGGCTCTCTTTGGTTCGAACTAAAGTGATGGTAATGATGCGTTTCTTTTCGCCGCTTTTATTTAAAGAAGTGTTCTTAGCCGGCGTTGTATTATTAGTGATTGGCCGATTAGTATCCGATTTTGCTGATTCCGGGGTGCTTTTAGTTTTCGAATTATTATTAACTGTTGTTACGTTGAACGCCAATGTTGTTGCCGCTGCTAATATGGGAGTCGATGTATGGCGCGGTTCTGTTAATGAATTATTCGGTGTATCGGTTGGTTTAACGGCGCGCGTTGATCGTCGAAGACTGGGCGATGTCGATAAGCCGGTTGGACTTGCTGCAAGTATTTTTATTGCTTTTGATTTTGCACGTCGTGTCGATCGACCACGAATCGATATCTTATCCTCTTCGGACGAAGAAATCGGTTCTTCTTCTTTCATTTTTTTGATTTCTTTAACTTTCGGTGGTTCCTGTTTTTCGATGACGGCCTTTACAATTCGATGTTTATTTGTCATATGCGTTTCAAGGTCACTTTTGTTTTTGAATTTTGTCGAACACTTTGAACAAGTCAACATCATTTCATCGGTTTGATTAGAAGGTTCCGTGAAACTATTTGTTATAGAAACAGTGTTGGCGGTTAATACCGCCGGTGTCGCTGGCGGTTGTTGCTTTTTGCTAGTCGAACTTTCAGCTTGTTGGAGATTATTGGTTTTATTCCTGCTTTCACTTGGAGTTTGTACCGATGACGAGACAGCTTCGGCGTTAGTATCAACACTCGCAGGCGACGCACTGCTTGTGCTTTGTCCTGCCGAGGCTTTTTTTAATGGTTGATTTTTGGCTTTTGATGAAGCGTCCAGTGAGGAACCAATCGAATAACTAGACAATTTATCGTCGCTCTGTACAGTCTTATCGAGAAGATCGCGAGAAGTTGACGAAATGGGCTCGGTCGATCGTCCTCGATTGGTAGTGGTTTGCTGTGGCGTGTGCGTTTGTGGTTCGATTTTGATCGTAATGGGAGCGATTGGTACGATTTTGACCTTTTTCGGTATGCTTGTCGATGAGACTTTCAGGGCGCGTGAATTTGCTGGCGACTTGTCATGAACTAAGGCCAGAATGTCGTTTATGTCGGAATCTGTAACGGCACCGGTTCGTTTTCGTTTATTTCTATCCGGCGTTGCATTTTCGGAGGCTTCATCAACGTCTATTACTTCTTGTTTGATTGAACTAATTAGTCGAGTTTCGAGCACCTTTTTCTTAATGGTTTGGTACTCTTTGATTATTTTCTGACATTCTGTTACCGTTTTCTTGAATGCCCGGAAACTCATTACATGCTCGAAACACTTATTGCAAATACATTTAATATTATCGTTGCGGTTTATCTGAAAAAGAAAACGGAACAAGTTAGTGGATTTTAGCTTAAGACATTAAAAATCTTGGATACTAAAAAAGAGTTACGGTGATTATCAAAACATGTTAAAAACTCCAAGGAAAAAATTAATTCCCGCCACCTCCCAGCTTATAATTTCACGCCCTACTCAGCTGAGAGGGAATTGAAATAAAGCAGCCAGTTTCGTTACTGCAGCGACCGTGAAAATATCTGTAGCAGATGCTGAGTCTTGGAATCTGCACTCCGCACACTCAGCCAGTGGGCTGGAAGATGCGGCCTGGGGGTGAATGCTTCTAAAACTGAATTGGTGCTATTTACAAGGAAGCATAGAATTCCGGCATTTAGGCTGCCGAAGCTCGAAGGCGTGGAGCTTAGACCATCGGAACAAGCTAAATACCTGGGTCTAATTCTGGATAGGAAGCTCAGCTGGAAATTGAATATTCAGGAGCGCCTTAAGAAGGCAAATAACGCGCTTTTCGCGTGCAAGCAGACCGTGGGCAAAAACTGGGACCTCAAACCAAATATAGTACACTGGTTGTACACGGCGGTTGTGAAACCTATTCTGACCTATGGGGCAGTGGTATGGTGGAAAGCCATGGATAAAGAGTACAATCTTAGGGAACTAGGAAGAGTGCAACGGACAGCCTGCGTTATGATCACGGGAGCCCTTCGCACAACGCCTACTGCCGCGTTGGAGGTGTTTATGCATCTGTTACCAGTGAATATCTTTGTGAAACAGGTAGCGGCAAATACAGCAGTTAGGCTATCGAGCTGTGCACTTTTTAAGCGGAGCTCAAAAGGGCATAGTTCAATTCTCGGCGAATTTCTGGGAAGCCCGGCGGATATTAGTACGGACTACTTAATTCCAGGGATGGATTTTGTGACGCCATACGAAATTGTGTATCCTAGTAGAGTGGACTGGGAGAACAATAGGGTACTACGTGAAGGGGAAATCTCCGTATATACGGATGGATCGAAAATGGAATGCGGCACTGGCGCAGGCGTCTTCTCTGAGCAGCTGAGTGTAGCGTATTCCAAGCGGAAATTCTGGCGGTGTTGCAGGCAGCAAACATCCTGTTAATGGGGGAGATATGCGATCAGAATATTTCACTCTACATTGGCAGCCTGGCGGCCATAAAGGCGCTGGAATCGGTCACCATTAAATCCCAGTTAGTAAAGCGCTGTCGAGAAGTGCTAAAGGTACTTTGTAGTCAGAACAAAGTACAGATTTGCTGGGTGCCAGGGCATAGTAATATTTTAGGGAACGAAAGAGCGGACGAGCTTGCGAGATCGGGATCGTCATCGAATGGTAGGGTTGAGGAGGATGTTTGTCCACCGATATGCGGCATCAAAGCGCAAATTAGTGAGCGATCTAAAAAGACATCCAACTCTAGGTGGGCAGGGCTGGCAAGCTGCAGGATTTCTAGATCTCTGTGGCCCGAGCTGGATAGTCAAAAGACTAAGTATATATTGACTTGGGATAGAGGAAAACTGCGACTGCTCGTCGGGGCACTAACGGAGCACTGTATGCTGAGGAAACACGCTATGCAGCTAGGGATTGCGGAATCGGACATGTGTAGGTTCTGCCATGATCTGTATGCTGTGGAGGACATCACTCACATTCTGTGTGAATGTCCGGAGATCGCTAGGAGGCGTCTGAAATGGTTGGGTAGCCTTTTCTTCGAGAGCATAGAGGATTTGAGGTCGTTAGGGTATGACAAATTAGTCAGGTTCTGCAGGGAATTGGAGTGTTTCTGAGGTGATGGAATAGCCCACGAGGACCTGAAGGGATCGCAATGGGCCCGTTTGGCGCCTAGTGAGCGTGGTGGTTCTAGCGCTGCGCCCCTTCTTAAACCTATGCTGAGTCTTTCGACGTCCGTCATTTCGATAATGTTCCCAGAACCGAACTGCAAACCTCCAATTACGGTACAGACGAGTTTTGGATGATCTAATGACGATGTGAAGCTTTTCGGTATCTTCGGAATAAGACTTTTCGCTTGGAGGCCTCCACAGCAACACAAAATATGTGCTGGATCTAATCAAGGTTTTTTCTTACTCATTTCCCTTTTTTTAAGGTGGAAATGCTCCAAGTGTCCTGTTACACTATGAAAAATGAAATCAAGCCGCGATGTAACGTGCTTGAGGGAAAGCATTGTTTTTGTAGCATTAAACTCTTGTCGATTTGCTCTGTCTCATTTTAGGATTGAGTTAAGGTCTGAGTTTAATGAGCTCAATAACACAGCGTTTGGAGGGTAAAAAGTCAAAATTCATGGCAGAACATTTAGACGACTTTTTATGCAGGAGTACAGCTTAGCAAAGACAGCAATAAATAGATCGAGATTCATTGGTCCTCCTAATATTTAAATCAGGAACGTTGAAACGACTATCTGTAAATTCGGAAGAAGGTCAAGTACCCCTTTTTTGGAAGACTGTCGAAATAACTTTGAAGGTAAGTCTTTGATGCGATTGCACAGCTAAAACGAAATTGGTAGGGGACAAAATGGTGTAGTAGGAAATATAAGTGTGGTGGAATGGGACGGAGGCGTCTGAAGTAGCAGTGGACGTTGTTTTTGAATTGGTGAAGGTTATACTTATCAGGAAACAGATTGACTGGCAATGCGTTCCACATTACTGATGTTCGGTGGAGAAAAGACTGCCTAAAGTTCACTCTTCTTTACGAAAAGGGTTCAACCGTACACTCGTGCAGCTTGGCGACTAAGAGTGGAGGTATAGGTCCTTCTAGTTTCTTACTACATACATTTCCTGCAATGCTCAAAGTGGTCTATAGAAGCTGCAACGGCTTCATCTGCTCGGAACGTTGTTTTTGAATACGATAGAGCGAAGCTAAATGAAATTTTTGATGATCAGCCGGAATATGAGAATTATACTGAAGGGGCAGCCAAAATTCTTAGAAAGCAACAATTGCGAAATCGAAGATCTACTGGCTAGAATTTATGTGTTTGTTATTTTTTACGCCGAGTAAATTAAATTGAGTGCGAGATAAAACTGGAGTACGCCGCAATAAATTGGATTAAGTAATTTCGTCTTCCAGAGTTTACAGAGACGCGTGAATTGAAGCCGTGGGTCTTAAGTTTTACCAGCAGACAGCGTTGTCTAAATTTCTCAAACGCTTTAGCAAGCACTTTAATCTTAAAAAAATTAATGAATCCAAGGTTTAAGCGTTCCGTTAAGTAAACCAAAGGTCAGCTGTAGAACAGCCAGAACGCAATCCTATTGGCGATCGCTGATCAGATCTTTATCCATCAGATAGTTGACCATTTTGCGATTGATGGTAGTTTCCATTACTGTGGCGAGCACGGATGCAATGGCTATAGGGCGATAATTAAAGGAATTTGCTTTGTTTCTTTCTTAGGAATCGGCTGAATATTCGTAAGTTTACACATCTATGAAAGTATCATGAAGAGTATGACAGATAAAGAAGACGCGAAGCGACGTAACAAGAGAGGGAAAGCATTCCTTAAGGACAATCACTCTATTCGGTCAAGCAGACTTCTGAATATTAATCAGTTGCAGGATTCGGGAAATAACTCTAGTTTGAAAACGAAGTGATGACAGGAAAACAGATATTGCAAAACTTCAGTTTCAAAATGGAAGTCTAGAATTTCTGGTAATAATTGCCGCCAAAAGGATAGCTTTTTTTAACATGATCTACTACAGTTCGATTACCATTAAGAAGAGGTAGTGTAGAAATCGATACAAAGTTATTATTGTCCGATTTACCAAAGATCTTGAGCGTCGATGATCTTGTTTCGAAGATTTCAATCATGCGTAAATTTAGCATGCTTCAAAATACTATTGCAGGTATTTCTTGAACTTGACATAGCGAAAGACTTTCACAAATTGTATTATACGACGTTTCACCAACTCCGACGTTCCCCAAGGTTCACTCTTACCACCAGCTTTATTCCAAATTTTTATTAACAGCAAAGAGTCGTGCAATTTTAAAACATCAATAAATTCTACTGAATTGCAAGGTTTTTGGTCGATAAAGAGGCTCATTCCACCACTCTGTTTCTCTAACACTTAATGGAACACTCATGGCACTTTCCTAAGACCAAGGTTTGATTTCTTACGAAATTCACACCCTGACAGGGTCTAATTTTTAAGCTCCTCCTTCATCATCAGGTTCATTCACTTTCCCAGCTTCGTTTGAACTTTCTGATACGATCATTTTAAGGTTATACAACTAGATTAGGTCCATTAATCCTTTTTTTTCATTATGAAGTAAACGGAAAGAATATACGAAGTAGGCTGCCTCCTTTCCTAAGTGTGTTCCGATTTTCTTCAAAATTCACATCTTGACTGGGTCCAGATTTAAAACTCCTACCCTCCCAGTAGGTAGTCTTCAATTTTTCGAAGCATATTCAACTTCCCGATGAAGTTAACAAATGGGCTGGATCAATATCTTTAAACTCTATGCTTCCTATGTAGCGCCAAATGTAGCGCAAAAGTCAGACACTCACACAAAGTGTTGTACCGATTCATATTCTTCAAAGCATTGATCAGGCTAGCGCAACGATACGATCGCTGAATTTCGCAGAATTTTTTGATTACTTCCTGGAATTTAGCAATTGAAATTTTATTTCTGAATGAAAATTACGTGTTTATGGTTATATAATTTATATAACATAGAATTTGATGATCGTGTTATTGCGCTACCCCAGCGAAGTTTCACGCTATGCGCCTGGACAGAACGTACTTTCGTTCAGTTTACAGAGGCCTGAATCGAGCCTTGATCTCCAGAATATACCACCTCCAGTCATTTCGATCCAGCAATCGTGTTCTTCGTTTGATAAATTTTAGTATTGAGTCCTCCCATCGTTTACGTGGCTTTCAAAATGCATCAGGGAATTTTTATTCGACGATACCATCGACGTGGCCTGTCCCTTACAATTTCCGCAGCTTTACAAGGTTTGATACTGCTGGTTTGTCAGAGAGGTTATACAGCTCATTGTCGTACCGATTAGACCAGTCAGATCCTTTCATACCAGGATTCGTCGTAGAATCTTTCGCTCAAATCTTTTCTGATGCCTGAATCATTGTCCACGTTTCTGATTCATAAAGGAGCACAGTGCAAGTTATAGTACTGTAAATGCAAAATTAAGTTTTTTTCTGTGCACTTTCGTTATTCGCCGCTGAAATTCAACCTTGTCGTTACCGTTTTTACTTATCTGTGCTCGTAAGTAAATGAAAGCGTCCACATTCTTTAAATTTAAGTCCTCACCTCTCCCTAGTGGGAGCTCTGACTGGACATTGTCACATGAGGAAGCATCTCAATAGGATTGGTCTCTCTGAGACTACAATTTGCAGAATATGCAATGACGAAGACGAAACACCAGAGCATATCCTCTGTGAATGGGAGGGTTTAGCTCACAAAAAACTTCGCACTTCGATCAGGGTTTCATGGACCCATCGGAATACCTCTTCGCAAAATACTAGGCTTCATTGAAAGCGCAGGGATTGAAGAGGAATCATAGTCAAACCGGGGGGACGTCACAATAGGCCCAACTGTGGCTGCAGTGACTGAGGTAAACCATACCAACCCCTATTTCCAATATATCTATCTAAGCAGCTATTTCCAAGCGTCTACGTGCCATGGGAAAGGTTCGAAAGATCGGAAAATGAGTGCGCATGAATTAAACGATAAGCAGGTGGAACGACGCCAAAACACATGCGAAATGTTGCTCGCCAGACACAGAAGAAAGTCGTTTCTGCATCGGACTGCGACTGGCGATGAAAAGTGGATTTATTTCGATAATCTAAAGCGCAGAAAATCGTGGGTTGATCCCGGTCAACCATCAACATCTATCGCAAGACCAAATCGCGTCAGACGGAAGACAATGTTGTGCGTTTGGTGGGATCAGCACGGTATCGTCTAATATGAGCTCTTAAAACCTGGTGAAACTGTCGATGCCAACCTCTACCACCAACAATTGATCAAATTGCACCGTACTCTGCGTGAAAAAAGGTCGGAATATCAACAAAGACATGACAAGCTGATTTTCCTTCACGACAACGCACCATCGCACACGTCAAAACTGGTCCGCAACTACTTGGACACTCTCAACTGGGAGGTGCTACCCCACCCCGCTTATTCACCAGACCTGGCCCCTTCTGACTACCACTTGTTTTCGTCGATGGGCCACGCGCTCACTGAGCAGCACTTCGGTTCTTACGAAGGCGGTCGAAAATGGCTTGATGAGTGGTTTGCTTCGAAAGAGAAGGAATTTTTTTGGCGTGGTACTCACAAATTGCACGAGAGATGGGAGAAATGAGTAGCTAGCGAAGGTGAGTACTTCAAATAAATTGGTTTTTGTTTTCTTTGAAAAAAATATGTGTTTTTCTGAATAAAAAACGATCATTTTAAGGTTATACACCTGGTACCTCTAGCAAGGATGGCAACAGATTTCGTTAAGTCCTGAAGAAGGTCGTCCACTTCTAAGCACCAGAGGATGGGTGTTAGTACCCCATCCTGTGGACAGCCTTTCGCAGCTGTGACTGCCTGTTGAGTCAGCTAGTATCGAGTGATTTTTCTGCTTTCTAGCATGGCCTTGATACAACTGCAGGTTTTTGGATCAATGCCACATTTTTGTGCAGCAGAGCAGATAATTTCGCAAGCGGTTGTCAAAAGGCCCCTTCGAAGAAGCAACCCACAGCTAATGCCTTGTCCGTTGTCGATTTCTAGATTTTCGTGACCAGGTTTTGTAAGACGTGGGTTGTAGACTTGTCTGGCTGCCTATTGATTGGTTTGTGATTTCAGAGCCCCATCTCTGATATGATTAACAATTACCTTTTCTAAACTTTTCAAGAGAAATAACTTTAAGCTGATCGGACGATACGACTTAAGATTATTGCTCGGACGAGCTTCGACAACATGCTAACAACATCTGCAGACGAAATGAACGAAACTTTAATAAGGGAAAAATTAAAAATCTTAACGAAAATTTAAATAAATATTACACAAAAGCAGTGTACACAACAGTAAAAATCTAAGACAAGACTACAAGCCACAAATCAGTCTTTGTCAAAGAAGACAACATCAGCAACCCGGACGCCTATGAGCATCTTCTCAATCCACGATGGCATTTATTCCAGTTGTCTTAGAAGACGAGCCAATACCAGTCTTGTTAAATTGACCAAATAGAAAATAAATCTCCTGGAAGAGATGGAATTCCGGCGAAACTACTAAAGGAAGGTGATCAATTGTGATACAAATTTCTTTCGAAATTAATGGAAGGACAGCTTAAACCCTATACGAATATTATCATCAAAATACCAAGGACCGGACTGCTTACAACTGCACAAATATTTACAGTAAAACAGATGCTGGGAATTTAATATCGACGTGCATCAGATATTTGTACATCTTAAGCAAACATACGAGAGTATTTGCAGGAATATATTAATCATAAAATAATGCTTTGGAATTCCAGCAAAACACATCCGGGAGAAAAGACTAACAATGAGTGATACAGAATTCCAACTGACACAGGTTTGAAACTGGAAGATGGTCTCGGCTCCATTTTGCGCAGAAATAAGCCGCCAAAAAAAATTGCACCATCATTGCTATTTAAGTCCACCCAAATAGTAGCACCCGCTGTTGACATAAATATTGTGGCACGATCGATAGACAACGTTAGGGCTAGGAGTATTCGAATTGACACGGATTTCAAACAGGAGATGATCTCGCCCCCCATCCTCTTCAACCGAGCGCTGAAATATGTCGTAAAAAAATGTAATAGACATCGTGGGAACACTACCATTTAAATCCAACGAAATAGTGCCTGTTGCTCGGTGCCAAGTCCCAGTGAATGGCACTTTGCGATTTTTGCCACATTCGGATGTTCATTCTGGCTGTGCTTAATGGTATCTGCTTGAGTAACATCCAATTGCTCGGCAAGCGTTTTTTGCGATTGGGTATCGTCCTCGTTCAAAGAGCCTGTAATTGATCGTCCTCAACCTTCCTGAACCGATTTTCGCGCTTCTTGTCGCTCAGGTCAAAACCGCCGTCTTTGAATCGACAAAACCAAGCCCTGCACGTTGATCCCGCTAAAACATTGTTACCATAGGCCTCCACAAGCATTTGATGCGATTCAGCAGCGTGGAAGCAAAAAACAGAGCTTCCCGCATATGCTCTTTTTCTGGCAAAAAACTAGACATGATCAGCACAGGACAAACGTTTGTTGTTGAATGAAATTTGTGACGATGTGTACTGATTAATGTTAACTAACCAACCCTTAAATAAAAAAATGGCGTCCCTAGGTTACTTAACACGCTCACTAACGCCATTTATGTGTCAATGATCGTTTTAAGGTTATACACCTAGTAAATTTGAAGAAAGGTAACAGAGCCCTAAGCCAGGTAGTAACCTAATGTACCTTAGTTGTTAGGCCGGTTTGGGTATCAACCCAAAGAAAAAATAGCGATGAAAAGATTCGGTTGATGAAGACAGCAAAGCCATCTTAAAAATTAGCAGCTGGAGGACGCGGTCTTTGGATCGAGACGATTGGAGGCGACGACTTCAAGAGGCCAGGGCCCGACTTGGGCTGTCGCGCCATTGATGATGAAGTCCTGGATGGTTCTTCAAAAAAAAATATTGCAGCAAGTGTTTGTACGGTTGTATCCATGGTTAATAAATCTACACAGTCTTCGCCCTAGGCCAAAGAGAGATTTCGGCCTCCACCCAAGTGAATCAAGTCCTGGCGACAGGTGAAAAAGGCGTTCGTCCAAAATCGTATCTTGTTGAGAAGCACTGTTTCTACTTTATGGTCCCATTGGAGTTCGGAGAGCCAAAAAGCAACTCAATTGTAAGAAGCAGGCTCAGGGCTTTTTGGCCTTCAGAGAACAGAACGATCCAAGATACGAAAGTTGGTTTAGTATAGATTTTAAAGTTTCGGGATATTCTTTCATCGGTCAGGTGCGTAGAGTGATTTGATACCACGTTTAAATTACTGGAACTATGTAGGTCGTAGGGGTCGTCCTGCGTCTTTCTGTACAAATATCGTTGCGAGTTCGTTCAGCGCTAGCTCGTCGCTGCAATTAGAAAGACTTGAGCTGCCGCAGGCAAAAGAAACCCGAGCATTCCGGGACGGAGTCGCGCATGTTGCATTTCCTGTTGCTTCACAGACGTCCGCACCGGTCGGGTTCATTATTCGTTCGGTTCTCATTAGTCGATTTCCAATCGATTTTCATCGAAAATTGCCACAACACTTCCAGCTCGCTAATCGATCCAAACATCGAACTAGCGAGCTAAAAAAACAACGGGGCAACGATAGCAAATGAAAGCTGCTGTACCTAGCGCTGCAGATACTTCTTTAAGTGCCCGGTCGTCCATTTCGGCCGCCTCGTAGCCCAAACAGAAACACGCCGACATTGTTTTTTGTTCGGTCACCTCGTCCCTTTCGATTCCGCCGTGGAAGTCTCCGCGTTTAACTGGGCCAAATCCCATTTTCGTGACGACAAAAAGAAAAACACCTGATCAACTCACCTGAACTTCGAACAATTTGGAAATTGTGTCACGCAATTCGTTGATATTCGAACAATCGATTCCCGGTCCGTTCAGCTCCTTCAGACACAGGCGACACGATTTCTCGTAGCACATCATTTTCACTCGGGTCTCTTTCGTTCCCGGTAAATCGAAAGTTAAGCGCGCGTTCGGATCGGCCAGACCGCCACACTTTTCGCTCAAGTAATTCGGTTTCGGGCGGAAGAAAAAGTTTTATTTGCAAAAATCGGAAAAGCAACTGATCATACACAAAACTTTCGCGTACGCGTTTGACAGCTGTTGTGTTGTCTCTTTCCGCACCTCTCGAACGGTTCGTATCTTCCAATGAGACGGCGTTCGGCTTAATTCACAGTGCGCGACTAAATTCACGGCGCGGTGGTGAGTGAGGTGAGAAATTCGTCTTTTCGACGTGCACCTAAACGAGAACGATGGAATCGAAACACTGGAAACAAACCGCTGGTTTGAGGATTGGATTTGGAAAAAATCCGTTTGCCGCATAACGACTTTTTAAATATTTGAAATTTGAATTATTTCCTCGTTCACGTGGTGTCGTTTAGCGCTTTGTGAAATGCATTTCACGTCAGGTTTCTGTTAAATTATCGTACGCTGCTTTGCACCGTTCTAGAAAAACCACTCCGTAGCAAGTTTTCATGTGTTCACCCCTTCACCGTGGACTACGAACCGCTACGAAGTTGACGACATGAAAGCGGTTCCATTCAAAAATGGAATGAATTTCCCAGCAGGCAAAGTTTCAATTGGCACAACCTACGCAAAAGTTCGCGGTTGTCCTGAATTTTTAGGCGATAGGGGAGAAGGAGAGAATAGGAGCCACTTGTTTAATCGACTTTTATTGCAAAACTTTTCATTTAATAATAAGTTTAATAATAAAGTAAAAATCGAATTTTTACTTTATTATTTTTCAATAATAAAGTATTAATGATCGACCTGAAATTTCAAAAAAATTTGCTACCTTGAAATTTTGTATTTTCACGATTTGGGACTAGTAAACCCCAAAAAACCAAAACAAAAAAATGTCCGTCTGTCCGCTGTAGACGCCGTACGCCGTCCGCCGTACGCAAAATCCTTTGAGCTCCCAAACTCGTTGAGATATTAACATGAAATTTTTATGGTGGGTAGACTGGTATATTTTCGGGCGGGTGGGGGTACGAGCGGAAAGGAGAGGGGATCGTTTTAGACGAAAAATTGTGGTTTCTAGATCTCAGAAAATTGAAACTTTGTGGTTGTCCTTAAGGATACTTCAAGATTAGACAAGGGTTAAAATTTTTAAGGGCGGTGGTGGGGTGTAGGGGTTGGTGAAAAGCTTTGGATTATAATATCGTCCGAACTAATTACACCAGGACGATAAGATTTAGTTTCTGTATATGGGATCACAAGAGGAGTCTACTGAAAGTAAATTTTTTGAGGTCGGAGGTGGAGCACGAAAGTGGGGGACAGCAATTTCTCAAAAAATGTAATTTTTAGAAACCGTATCAGATATGATCTTGAAAATTTTACAGGAGTTGAGGTCGGTAGACCTCTAGTAGCGAAAACAATTTGGGTTGATGGTGAAAGGGGGTAGAAAGGAAAACATTTTGATTTTTATTTCTCGAAAACCATAAAAAATTGAGGATTATATAGAGCCACTATAGAGACATACTAGAAAAATAAAATGTTTGATAGGGGTAGCTAGGTACGGGGATGAGGGGTGGTTTTTTATATCTCAGAAACGGCTTATGCTAGAAAGTTGAAACCATTGTATTTATATATTATAGTAGTATCACGAAGCTCGCTTCGACGTTTTAACCGGCTTACACTAGAGGCGCTGCTGTTTTGCCAATTCCCTCTTATCCTACGTGTTCGTTTCATCAGTTCATTCATTTGCTCTTTCTACTATCCAAGAGGTTGATTGGTTCCCATGCGGCGCGCGGGGAAATTGTGTAGTGGAATCTTTCTCTGTCAGTCAGTCTCTTATGGCTTAGGCGATGTCGAATTTCAATTTGTTGCTGTGCAGACTGGGCGGGGAAAGGAAAGTGGAGGCTCATGTCTCGCTTTTATATTTTTTTCCATCGTTTAGACGAATATTTTTGCCAGACTATCGTTTTCCCGGAAATTTTTGAACTTTGGGAATTTCGACATTTGGCTTTTTCAATCCTGCAAAATTATTTTTTTTGCAATGATATTATTTTTTGTATGGAAAATAATAGTTCGACTGGTCCAATGAGAAATATTAATTCTGTTTGCAACACTTCTGTGTAAAATAGTAGTCAGCGAGATCGGGTCAAAATCCCGTTTTCTGAAATACCGACTTTACTCAATTTGTGAAAATGATATCATTTAGCCACGAAGTTGAAATTTTGTACAAATTAGTTTTAAGTGAAAATTAACTTCAAGTTTATTAGTTAGCGAAATTCCTTTACTTTTTCCGAAAACTAACATACAAAAAATCCTTAAAACACGTGTTCAAAAATATTGGCCGATAAATTCAGAATGCTAAAAGCTAGAAATTTTTTCAGATTTACGCATAATAAACTACCTAAGAATAATAAAGTTGCGCCCAGACTGTTGGCAGATTTTTTATACGACTACCATTTTATTCGACTTGCAAAGTCGCGCAATTTCTCGACGGAGTGAAGTCGTAATGTAATGAAGTGTAACAAGATCGGGTCAAAATCTCATTTTATAAAATATAATAGAGCAACGCATCTTAACGGTTAGATTGATCATTTTTCCTGTTTCCCAAAATCACTATTGCCAAAATCCCGTTTTTATGGATAATATAAATGCCCGGGCCCGAGAAATAAACATTAATTTTATACATTGCATTTCTTTTTCATTTTCACCACTGTTTTGAATTTTTCACAAATATGTTTTTTATTCATACACACAGTTGAGGCAAGTAGAATGACACCCCAAGTGTTAAAATCGGTCAGGTCGCGTACAAACTACGAATGAACATACAAATTTTTGGTGAAACAATAATAAATAATTAATAAACAGTTTTTTAGTCGAATAAAAAACAGGGATATAATTTTATAATTTTAAAAAGAAAACAATATTTTCGAAATAGAATCTTGGGAAACGGTATTTTTTAAGAGCGGTATTTTGGAATACGTGATTTTGACTCTATCACTCGAATCACTCAAAATCTGGATGATTGCTTACAAATTTCGACCGAATAATTAAATGAAATTTGGATCACATATCTATGATCAAAATACACAACCTATTCCTTAAGATGTGCTGCGCAGCTTTAGTTGGGCAAAAAAAGCGGAATTTTTAATTTTAATAAGAAAACGAGATATTATTAAACGGGATTTTGGCTTACCGAGTTTTTATGAAACGGGATTTTGGGACAACGGGATTTTGGATCGACGGGATTTTGGGACAACGAGATTTTAGAACATGGATTTTAACCCGACCCCTTAGTTGGCAATAAAATGATCCACGAAACACATTTTTTCCGACTTTGCAACGAAGTCGGGCTCTCAAGCAAGAATTTTTCAGGAAAATTATATTTGATCTTCCGGAAAGTTAAACTATGACATCCCCTTGTCACCACTATATAATACAGTACATAAATATTATTGTGTACTATAAATTAATGTATACATATACTTTGTGTGTATACAATATACATAACCGCAACATAACGCTCCACCGTTGTTATGCTCTGCTCTCTGCGTCTGCACCGCCGGTATTTTCTCGTGCGCGTTGCGACCAAATCAAAGTAATGAGGTCAACGGACAAGCATCTTGCAATCTATCAATTCGGGTTCGTTGAATAAGATAGAAGACGCAAGAAAATCAGTCATGGCTCACTCCACTCTCCACCCCCCAATGAAAGTTGAAAACGCAAGAAATGCATTCATAGCTCAATCGTTTCTGCGCTCTATACCCCACAAAGAACATTGAAAAGACAGACGAGACAAGAAAAGAATGATGTGTGGAAAGCAACAGCACAAAGCTCTCGAATCGGAACATGCAACGCCATCTTTTGAGCTGAGGTGAAGTTATTCGTGATACTACTATAAGATATAAATACAATGGTTGAAACTCAGTACATATATGTAGATGTGCTATTAGAGTAATTAAAGCAAAAAAAAAGGTCTGATTTATATTGGCGTTCTGAGGTTGTGTAGAAAAATGTCCGTGAATCCACATTTTCACGAATATTGTTAAAACTTTTAGACATGTCGAGCTATCAAAGCAATTTTACTTCTGTGGGCTATTTATATAAGCGCCTAGTAACGTGTTTCAAAATGTTTCGATTGCCAACAACTAAGGAGGTGTAAAGTGGTTGTGTACATATTCACGAATTCTAATATATTTCTTAGGTATATTGAGATTTGGAATTCACTTTTACTTCTATAAGCTTTAAACATAGTCGGGGAAAAAACCGATTTAAGTATTTTTCCCTATTAATCCCTCTGGGGGTATTGTTCAAGTTTTCACTGATTTCGAAAATCTCTTAGGTGTAATGTGATCAAATTCGCTTTTACTTCTATGGAATATTCTATTGATACAAAAAATACGTAAATAAATAAAAAAAACTGCCAACAGTCTGGGCGCAACTTCATTATTTTATGGGTAGAAGTCCGAAACGTGTTTAATGATGAGATGCGGTGTTGGGTACTATGCGACAGACAACCTAAGAAATAACGTTCGGAATAACCTCCTGGTTATTTCTTAGGTTGTCAGTCGCATAGTATCCAACACCGTATCTCATTATTAAGCACGTTTCGGACTTCTACTCATAAAATAATAAAGTTTCACCTAGACTGTTGGCAGATTTTTTTATATCTCATCAGAAATAAGGGATGGCAGAATTTGTGAAAACATATGCAAGCCCTTGGGGGTTGAATATCGAAAAATTGAGAAATGGGTTTGTAGGCGATTATATAAAAAGTCTGTGGAAGTAAAAAGCGATCTAATATTTCATCAATCCTAAGAAATATGTCGAAGCTTTGAAAAGCATAGAACCCCCTTACACCCCTTAGGATTGAATATTTAAAAATGAAATAGATTTTTTGGCTCTTATATAGGAAACCTTAGGAAGTAAAAATGAGTTCGATATATCATCAGATATGCAACCTCCTTACACCCACTTGGGGGTTGCATATCCAAAAATCCTGAAAGGAGTTAATAGATAAATATGAAGACAGCACGAGAAAGTAAAAACCAATTCAATTACTTATCACTTCTAAAAGATATGAGGGAATTCATGAAAACGTGTTCAACCCCTTTATACCCTCTTAGGGGTTAAAAAAGGAAAAAACTTAAAAACGAGTTTTAGGCGATTATTACGCAAGCCCTTGAAAGTGAAAAGATATTCGATATCTGATCAGATCTGAGGGATATAGCGTAATTCGTGATAAAGTATATAACCCCCTTTCCACGCCCTTAGGGGTCGAATTTCAAAAAATCCTGAAAGCGCTTTCTAGGTATTTATATGAAGAAGCAGCAGGATAAAAATGAATTGAATATTTGGAAAGACATAATAGATATGACGAAAACCGTGAAAATATATGCATTCCATTTTCACTGATCATTTTGTTTGCCCCCCTTCCGAACGCCAGTGGATATTTGAAATTTCTTTTTTATCTAAATTACTTTCCTAGTTCCCCCACCCTCACCATCTACACCCTCACCCACAAATTATCCTGCTAGGGTTCTATTAGGTCTATTTCTGATAAAAATGTTAAGCATCTATCTTACACTGTTATTGAGATATGGGATGTAATTTTTTAGAAAAATTCTTATCCACTTGCACACACCTTCATGCTCCAACACCTCCTTAAAAAAATTTACTTTCATCAAACTTTATTTGTCGGCCTTTATACACAAACCGTGTTTTATTTGTTTAGTGCAATTGGTTCGTGAGATATCGTAATCTAAAGTTTTTTACCCCCCACCACCATACGCCACTGCCCCCACTCAAAAATTTATTTCCAATCTATTCTTCTAGTATATCTACAGATATCCATTAAGTTTCAGTTTTGTGACATTAACCGCTTAGGAGATATGGATTTTAGAATGTGTCGAATGTGGGTCCACTACCGAAGCTCTTTATAAATTCCAAATTTCTGCCTCCGAGCATAAGCGGTTGCTGAGATCTAGAAACCAAAATTTTCCGTCTAAAACGATTCCCCTTCTTCCCCCCTCACACCCCACCCTTACAAATGTGGTCACTTCAAGGGGCCTACCCAGTCTATTCATAAAAAAAATTTCAATTTAAAAGCTCAAAGGGTTTGGGAGCTACGAGCCTTCAAACGATTTTGCGTACAGCGGTCGACGTACGGCGTACGGCGGACAGACGGACTGAATTTTTTTTTTGCGTTTTTCGTTTAGTCATGAAACGTGAAAAAAAATTTTTCAGGGTAGCAAATTTTTTTTTTTTAAAATCGATAACAATACTGTATTATTGAAATAATAAAGTAAAATCTGCCAATAGTCTGGGCGCAACTTCATTATTTTTTGGGTAGAAGTCAGGAACGCGTTTAATGCTGAGAAGCGGTGAAGGCTACTATGCGACTGACAATCCAAAGAATAACCAGGAGGCATAGTAACATGTCAGCATTACACGCTTTCCGAACTTCTAACCAAAAACTAATAAAGTTTCGCCCAGAATGTTGGCAGATTTTTTCTTATGGGAATAAGTGGAAAAATTTCTTGAGCAAATGCCTTGGCTTTAGCATACTGACCTTCAACTCTCAACATATGTGACCCAGTGAGCACTAGGTCAAAACTTGAACTACGCATACAAAGCTCATAGTCATTTTTGCTATCCCTTGGCGTATCCAACTTTTGGTTTTAGTAGTTGGTTCAACAAAGTTGAAAGACATTAAGAGGGGAGAATGGGGGCTGTAAATAAATAATAATAATAATTGATTATATTTCATATTGAATTATTCAAGAAATTGCGCCATATCGTTTCTCTTGTCTTTACAGATTTTCTGTTCATCCAGAGTGTGTCTATCTTTAATCCAAGCCAAATGAATAGACGAAGAACAAACCACCCTAAAAAAAATCCCAGTAATACCCTAAATGTTGCGAAGCGTTAAACGGAGAATAGTGACAAGAGCTTAGAATCACTTACGGGTCAATAGATATAAGGACTTTAGAGATACCTAATCTGCTCTAATCTAACCCACGACCATATGAAGGTGTTACAAAGCAAAGAGCTGAACACACGTACATCACCTTATGCAGGATACGGAGTTTTGCCCTATTTCTCTTTCGGATTTAATGGCGCATATCGAAATAGGGACACACTAGGAGCTCCCTGGCCCGTTTCGCTAAAACAAATTAAATTTTATCGCAACATTAGTGGCCTTTAATTAAAACATCAGCTCTTAACGATTAGTCATGAAATCTTATTAGAACTGTATTGAAAGATATCTTCAATTAGATGCGGCGGCATTGTGTAGCGTGTGTGGCTGTAATTGGTATTAATAACTGACATAACATCGTGTTAGGGTGGTACACTGGGCATGAAGCGGCCGAACATAAATTCTTATTTAGGGATCCATGCCCCTAACGACTCGAACGCACAAATTTGTGTTGCTAGCTACTGATATAATAGTTATCTAGTGCGTACGGAATAGGTTTTTTTTACTATGGCAAAGTAACTGTGTGTACTTACCTTGGTAATAATTAGGTGAGGGTGTCAGTTACGATAAGCTCTGCTATCACATTATTCCTTATAAGATAAAGCTAGAATCTTTAGTAGGAGATGACTAAGGCCATAATTTAGCGAGTGAGTTCAGGCACATACGTCCTGGTAGCCTTCCTTAACGATGCCGACTGGACTTTAGTTCATGGAGATATTATCCGTGATCTGTAATAAAATGATTCTAGAAACAACAGCCTAGTGCCTTGGATACTGATGTGATAATGGTAACTAAGAGTATTTTATTGGTTCTTTTATTAGTCGTTATGAGCCCGTGCTCAAATCCTAGTGGCTTATTGCGTTATTCTACTAACATTTGAGTCCTCTCAAATCAAAGTCATACGAGATCTTTCCGCGAGCTTTAAGAAAAGAAAAGAGCCTTATTACTGTCCTATAGACCCTAGAAATCTGGGTTAGGCACCTGAAGGACTCTTTCAAAAATGATTTGCCTTGAAGTGCAGAAAATCCATCGAAAGTATCGACCTGAAGTGAACTAGTAGTATTTCTCCTGCTGATATTAAAGGTTATACTGTATGCACTCATATCCAACCTTCTGGTTGGTTGGTTTATGTGGTGGCCCGTCAGCCGAAACAGGGTCCAATTAGGACATTAGCACCGTTTTGATACCACAACTCGCTTAGCCTGGTCGTTGAGGGCTGATGAAGTAGATACAGAGTTTTACAGAGACCTGGGAGTGGATTATCATATCTATTCGGAGCTGTTCAAAAAGATAGTCAGTTCTTCAATCTTATTTTTCGAGATCTCATCAAGGTTATCAAAGAAAGGGTATAAGGCTAGTCTCAGGGTCTTTGAATACAAGATTAGGAAGTTTAAACGGGAGTCGTGGAAGAATTTCTGCGTTTCAGTAGGTGAATATAGTGAGGTGTCTAGGCTCCGGAAAATATTTTCTCAGGGGTCGAGTCCACCTAGCTACATTAGGCAGAATGACGGGACGTGGGTGGAGACTAGTCCGGAGACTCTGGAGCTCTTGATGACCACTCACTTCCCCGGTAGTACACTGATTGATCCCTACTCCGTGAATAGGAGGAACTCTGGGAACAACTTGGTTGTACCGGAGGGCATGGAAGATCTCCTCTGTGAAGGAACGATCAAATGGGCTATAACCACTTTTGCCCCCTTCAAATCACCGGGACCAGACGGCATTAGGCCAATCATGCTGCAGAGAGCCTCCGGGGCAATCCTCTGCTGGTTGAGCATGATTTTTAGAAGCTGCTTGCGGGCAGGGTACGTTCCACGGGTCTGGCGGAAGGCGCGTGTAGCCTTCATTCCAAAAGCGGGAGGGCCCGGTCATACGACGACGAAGGATTTTCGGCCTAGCAGTCTGTCATCCTTCGTTCTTAAAGTACTGGAGAGGCTTATTGAAACGTGCATTCGGAGATTATGTGGGAACAGGTCTAACGCACAACATGCCTATATCAGAGGGAAATCCGTAGACACAGCCCTACATGAAGTAGTTGGGTCTATAGAGTTTAGTTTGGGAAGTAAGGAATTTACGCAAGTGGCGTTCCTGGATATTAAGGGGGCCTTCAACAATGTAACAGTGGAGGCAATTAAGGAGGCTTTAAATGGCATAGGCTTAGAGGAGGGACTGACTGACTGGCTGACGACCTTGTTGGAGACCAGAATCGTGAGCTCGGAGAGCGGGCAAGGTAAGGTAACACGGGAAGCCTCCGGGGGTACTCCGCAGGGTGGCGTGATATCTCCCCTTCTGTGGCTTCTTGTAGTAAATGGGGTACTAATGGAAATCGAAAAGAAAGATATCAAGGTGGTGGCCTACGCGGATGATATAGTCATATTAGTTCAGGGAAAATTCTTGGACACTCTTACGGACATTTTGGAGTCGGCACTTTGTACACTCGGAAAATAGGCCAAAAGATGTGGTTTAGGAGTAAACGCTTCAAAAACGGTAGTGGTTTTATTCACTAGGAAGCACATCATTCCGGAGTTCAGGCTACCAAGGCTTGATGGGGTCGACTGCAATTATCGGAAAAAGCGAAATATCTAGGTCTGATCTTGGATGGGAAGCTGAACTGGAAAATGAATGTTGGAGAACGTATAAAAAAGGCGCTTTTTGCGTGTAAACAGGCCGTTGGAAAGAGCTGGGGTCTGAAACTAAATATGATACATTGGCTGTACACGGCGGTTGCGAGACCCAATCTGCCGTACGGGGCACTAGTATGGTGGAAAGCCACGGACAAAAAGTATCTCCAAAGGGAACTAAGTGGAGTGCAAAGGACTGCTTGTGTAATGATCACAGGAGCCCTGCGCATAACTCCATCAGCGGCACTGGAAGTTTGCATGCATTTTTTACCACTTGATATTTTCATTAAGCAGGTTGCGTCAATCCCAGCTGGAAAATTAGTGAGCTGTAGTCTCTTTAGGGAGAGATCCATAGGGAACAGCTCAATTCTTAGGGAATATCTACATAGACCGGCCGACATCTGCACGGATTATATGATCCCGGTGAATGATTTCCAATCACCTTTCGAGGTCATATATCCAAGCAGAGAGGATTGGGAAAACAACAGGGTACTGAGCGAGAGAGAACTCTCCGTGTATACGGACGGGTCAAAAATGGAATGCCGCACTGGCGCTGGAGTCTTCTCTGAGAAGTGGAGTGCACGGGAGTCGTTTAAGCTGCCAGATGCCTGCAGTGTATTTCAAGCCGAAATTTTGGCGGTGCTCCAGGCAGCTAACATCATGTTGATGGGGGGGGGGGATATGCGGTAAGCATATCTCACTCTACATTGACAACCAGGCGGCTTTAAATGCACTGAAATCGGAGACTATTAAATCCCAACTAGTAAAGCGTTGTCGAGAAGTGCTCAAGGTACTTTGCTGTCAGAATAGAGTACAACTATGCTGGGTTGGTCCAAGGTGGTGTGCATTGCACTCAAATGACAACCAGCTTTCAGAAACATGCCACAAAAATAAGATCCAGATTCATTGAATTAACTTGAAATTTATAAATTTTCTCAGTTTTCTTTATTTTAATTTTAAAGTTCTTCTCTTCAGATTTTTCGTTACGGCTCCTACCATCAAGATTAGGGCCATGAATATCTTAAGGCTTTCAGAACCTATATAATTTTCACAGCTCGATGCAATCATCTTTTCAGGTCCCTAGCTCCAGTTTAATCCTAACGATATAATAAACAAAAATTAAAATACATCTTTCTCGTCAGATTTTGTCGGTGTTATCCGCTCAATGGAGTCATAAATTTGCACAAGAATTGAAAATTTTGCTCGGCCCGAGGCATAACGTGTGCCGGAAAAAAAGGAAAAGATTGAAAACATTAAAAATGTACAACAGAACGGCGAAAAAAGCAGAATATTATCACCCCCATCCTGCGACTTGGGGGGCCCATTTTTGCTGTATGTGTGAAGTTTGTATTTATTTTTTTTATTGCGACATTTTCACGGCATAATTCCGGCTGGGGAAGAAGAATATCTCATCCATTTCGGGACATGGAGGTCCTCAATTTTATTTCTTCTACCAACGTTCGGGTTTCCGTTGTTGAGTGCAATATTTTAAGAATTCTGTCACATTATTCTGCCGCAGAAAGTTCTGAATTGCACATGAGCCCGAAGGATATGTTAATAAACTAAGGGTTTGGGGGTGGCCTGGAACTGGTTTGGGGGTGTTGTTTGCAATTCGCTTTAGCCGAGATTCTAGGTTGGTTCTAGTGGCGCAGACCAATTTCAGGACAGGAATTAACTTTGGAAAGTTATTACAACCTCGGAATGAGATTGGAATATTTAAAGTTAATTTACCGGTAGCACGTTTGAAATATGTTAATAATATTAAGGAAGTGGAATAGAGAATGACCTCGGTGCACTTCAAGATGTGCTTAACTACTTCTAGAGCTCTAGGCTGCCACACAAGGTTATTCAAATTTTATCGCTCCGTTTTTAGAGCAGAAGAACTCTGCACCTTGTTTTGTTAGAAGCTATCGTCACTGTTCAAAACTACCCCGCTCGATCTGGAGGTCCTCCGTAGGACTCTTGCCTTCGGAATACGGAGCGGCATACCGCTGCGACACAACGTCTGGTTGACAAATGATGATTCCATGGGCTTGAGTGGTTGTTCCTTGAATAACCTCTTGGACGAGTGTTTGATATCTAGGTGTAAGTACCAAAGGTCGAGTAACTTTTGAGTATATCAAGGATGTTTGTTTTGCCAGGGTGAGCTCTGGGGTGGGACTGTCTGAGTGTGGCCTTTCTCCTTACCGGTCATGGTAGTATGAATGGACATCGATTCGGTCTTTCTGAAGTTATCGACTGCACTTTGCGTGGTGTCAACGTCGAAGACTGGAAGCATGTGCTGTATGACGGTGTGATATACTCCGATCTGCGTGATTTGGACGGTATGGGAGATCGTCGTATGACTTTGGTGATTGTTTAAAAAGCAGGAAAACGTTTGAAAGGTTGAACGAATTTGCTAGTCTCTCCTTCAAGCGAAGAAGAGAGCTCCTTACGGAAAGACTTGCGAATGGCTAACTGATATTGGAGCTGGTATTCGTCCTTGTTTCGTCTTGCTATTTTTGTTTGCGTAGGGAGGTGGAACTAGATACCATCACTGATTGAAAGACGATAAGGTCGACTCCAGTGAAGCCTTTGGGGAGTACTTACAGCTCTTCAGCCGAGGAGTCTTTCATATATACGTTGTTGCTATGATATCATATCATTATATTCGCGAATCATAGCAAAGGACGATTTGCCAAAGTTAATTTGTTTTTCTAAAGAACCACTAAGAATAGAAAGCTAGAAATTTACAGCTTTCCATTTCCTCGGTAGAAGCATCCTATAAAAATAAAATTTTTGATAGTGAAAGCAAGGTACCGGGGTGTGATGGTGGTTTCTTGGAGCTCAGGGCTTATGCTAGAAAGCTGAAATTTGTATATATAGATGTACTACTATATATTATTACTATTGCTACAAAAGTAATTTAAGCAACAAAAAAATTCGGATTCGCATTGGCGTACGGAGGTGGGGCAAAAAAATTGTCCGTGAAAAGGGTTTTTTTCTACACTTTCACGAATTTTATCATATCTTTTAGGTGTTGGTCCGAGGAATTAATTTTTTTTATTTTTGCGTGCTCCTTATTTAAACGCGTAGAAACCATTATCAAGATTTTTGATATTCAACTCCCAGTGAGGTGTAAAGGGGTTGTGTTCGTTTTCACGAATTTCGACATATTTTTTAGGTCTAACGAGATATGAAATTCGCTTTTACTACAATCGTCTAAAAACCAATTTCAGGATTTTGCGATATTTAACACCTAAAGGTGATTGATTAAGTTTTTACGAATCAAGGGAAATCTTTTAGGTCTGATGAGGTGTCGAATTGTTTTTTACTTTAACATGCGCTCTACATATGATAATTGCCTACAAATCGGTTTCAGAATTTTTGATATTTAACCCCGTTTTTATTGACATTGAACAAATAAATAAGTGAATAAATAAAAAATTTGCCAATAGTCGGGGCGCAACTTTTGGGTAGAAGTTCGAAAGGCGTTTTATGCTGAGATGTGGTGTAGTTTAAAATATGCAACTGATATAACCAGGAGGCTATTTTGAAAGTTTTTATACATTGTACGTTTTTAGACGCATAGTAACCAACACGGTATCTCAGCATTAAACGCGTTCTTAACTTCTACCCAAAAATAATGAAGCTGGCAGATATTTTACTAAGTGTTGGTAAGCAAGAAAAAGTAAATAACATTGGGTACAGTCAAAAATCTTCAAAGCGAAGAAACATTTTCAAATTTGGCGCCACTATAGCTTAAGTTACAATTAAGGCCGATATAAGATTACGAATAGACTCAAGGAAGAAAATCTTCAAATGGAGAAAATAGAATAACTAGAGCATGCCGTTACCTACCTATTGGCGACTTGCATAAGTTCGAGGCCTTTCCCGACAGGTGGTGTTATCTTAGCTTTTTTGCATCGGGCAATACTTCATAACATCCAACTTCACCGTGAAGCTCCAGCATTAAGGCCGCGACACAATACCAGCAGAAGCAGCGGCAGCGGCAGCGACAGCGACAGCGACAGCAGAGTGCTACTTTCAGCTCTGCTTAAGGGCCCGTGAGTCCCAAGCCAAAATCGAAAATTTCACCTATTTTGCTTTGATTTCATTTCGAGAGCGTAAGAAATTATTCGTGAGCATCGGAAATTTAAATCTGAACGATCACGCACGATGTACAACGATTCAACCGTCAAGCGATGCCCCTACACAGCTCTGTGTGTACGGACCTGTATGTGTGTGTGAGATGCAAAATGATGAAAAACGGAATGTAGAAAAATAGCGAAAGTATGAACGAAAAGGAGTACAATCCGATCGAAAGTTCGAAAGAAAATTCAATGACCTAACGTCTCGGGTTTTTTTAATTTTCTGTGGACGGTGGATTTCTGGACATTCGCATGACATAGTATACTATGTATATTTATGTAGGCACGAGACATGTCTCCATTCATGTTTTTATAGGCAATTGTGGACTAAAATAAAATTAATTTCGTATTATTGCATATTGGCATTTCATCAAGAATCGCAAAATATTATGAAATTTGGGACCTTACCATCGCCGATTCTTTTGAAAATTTTTGTACTTGAAGAATTAGTGAAATTAATTTTTTTGTTTCTATCTCAATTGACGGGCTTAAAACCAGAGGGGTACAAGTGCAATTCAAGTGGTTTCGAGTAAAATCATATCAAAGTCTTTTAAGTGCCAATAATTATGGCTAAGACCTACCGACCGGGTTGATCGGTTTTACTCTTAGGGACTTAGTATTCTAAATCCCACAGCGGCGCCAAAAAGAAATATATATAATTTCCCGAGATATACTGCTTAATTTGGTCTGAACTCGGGAAACATTGCACTTGTACCCCTCTGGCACTGAACTTAGACGTATTTCCATGTATTTTACTTCATTATTTTTGAAATTTTATAGGTAGATTGGGTGATCTCCTACGGGTGGTACCCTTGGAGAAGAGTGTTAGGGGGAGGTGGGGGAGACGTTTTCTAGGAAAAAGTTTTGCCTCGTAAAAAACTTTGGATTATGATATCTCGCGTACCAATTATGCAGTAAAGATTAAACTTCGTTCGTGTATATACTTGGCACATTTTTACATTATTTTTTTTAATAATAAAGTAGTGCGATCGACCTGAAATTTAAAAAAATTTGTATTTTCACGTTTTAGGACTAGTAAACTCAAAAAAACAAAATGTCTGTCTGCCGTCAGCAAAACGGTTTGAAGGTGCGTAGCTCACAAACCCGTTGAGATATTAAGTTTAAATTTGTTTGGTGGGTATATTTAGTAAACCCCTGCAAGTGGTATCTTTTTTGGAGGGTTGAGGTGTGAGGAAGAGGAGGAGGAGGTATGCGTTTTAGATGAAAAATTTTGGGGTCTAGATCTCAGGAACCGCTTACGCTAGGAGGCTGAAACTTGGAAAATAATAAAGTTGTGCCCAGACTGATGCCAGAATTTTTGTCACTACATGCACTTTTTCGCCGCAATATAACGAGATGATGAAGTGTTCTTTAAGGTTTCAAGGAAAGACAACTTTTGTAACACAGCAAGTTAGTTACCTAATAATTTATTCAGTCTTTATTAATAAAAAACTGCGGAAAAAAAATCGAACTATTATATTGAGCATAAGGGCTGAATAATGAAACTAAGTACGGTTACTCGTAGTCCGACTCGTACCCGGTCGGCTCATCTGTCTGAAATGTAAAAAACGGAGAGTATTTTGATTTGCGCTCGTTAAAAAGGAGTGCTACTCGTACTTGTACCCCTCTGGCTCGTATCATTGGTGCTTTTCCGTTTAGTGTTGGATTTATTTCCTAACATATAGCAGCCTTAACCTACTCTTGCACCTGTGCACCACTGGTACTAGACAGCAGACACTCTAAAGAGACATTTCTTGCTATTAACTTAATTTTCGTGAAATTGTCACTTGTACCCCTCTGGTTCTAAGCCCGTCAATTATAAAGATTTAAAGATTTCGCAAAAATGGTGTCCGAGTTCTCTTTGAAAATTCATATCTCTGGAAATTTTTATCATAGAATAATAAAATAGGGCTTATTTTAAAGGGGAATGTTATCGCAACATAAAAAAATACGAATAAAAATTGTCCTCCAATTTTTTTTTTTACAAGGATAACGATTTTGTCCTTTATCCTTGAATATCTCAAAATCCGTAGTTTTATTTTTTTTTTTTTTTTTAATTTTTTATATTTTGTATATTATATTGTTTTTCAAAACATATTAAAAAACCAAATTGGGATTTCAAGAGGATCGGGGTACAAAATATGGGTGAAGGAGTGTGGGAGTGGAGGAAAATAATGCGTCCAAAACGCAAAAAAGCCGAGATCGACACATTCCAAAATCCATATCTCCTAAACGGTTAATGTCACGAAATTAAAACTTAATGAACATCTTAGGTATACTAAGAGAATAGATTGGAAACAAATTTTCGAGTGTGGGTGAAAAACTTTAGATTACGATATCTCACGAAACAATTGAGTGCAATTGTTTCGTGAGACAAATAGATAAAAAAATAATTCCTTTCTATAGAACAGCTAATACTACAAAGTTGAAACTCGGTATGTATATGTAAATCAACTATAAAAGTAATTTAGATAAAAAAATTTAAAATAGCCATTGGCGTTCGGAAGGGGGTGAAATAAATGATCAGTGAAAAAGAAATGCATATATTTTTAGAATTTTCGTCATATCTATTAGGTCTTTCCAAATATTGAATTAATTTTTTTTGTACGGGTTCTTCATATAAATACCTAAAAAGTGTTTTCAGGATTTTTTGAAATTCAACCCCAAGGTGGTGTAAAGGGGATGTATACATTTTCACGAATTCAGCCGTATCCCTCAGGTCTAATTAGATATCGAATAACTTTTTACTTCCACGGACCTATTTAATAATCACCTAAAACCCGTTTTCAAGTTTTTTCCTTTTTCAACCCCTAAGAGTGTAAAAACGGGTTGAACATGTTTTCACGAATTCCGTCATATCTCTTAGGAGTGATAAGGCATCGGATTGATTTTTATTTTCTCTGGCTTTCTTTGTATATATCTAAAAACTCATTTCAGGATTTTTGGATATTCAATCCCAAAATGGGTGAAAAAGGGTTGTATCTGTTTCCACAAATTCTTACGTATTTCTTAGTTCTAATGAGATATCGAATTCATTTTTACTTCCTAAGGCTTCCTACATAATCTTCAAAAAGTTGATTTCAGGATGTTTGTTATTCAACTCCAATAGGACGTAAGGCTTACGATATATTTCTCAGGATTGATAAGATTTTAGTTTGTTTTGACCTTCCACAGACTTTTTATATAATCGCCTACAAACGCATTTCCGATTTCATGTAATGTCCCAAAACCAAATCACGAAAAACCTTCTAATGGCGTAACAACTGATATTATACTAGGACTAGACCTCGTCCCGGAGTATGACCCAATTATGTAATTCATATGTTATATGAGGCAGCGGCGTAAGTATTCTAGCGCGACCCCATTCTAACCGCTTCCCGAACTTTTTTTTAGGTTTTCAGTCACATAGTAACCTACACCGCATCTCAGAATTAAACTCGTTCCGAACTTCCACCCAAAAAATAATAACGTTGCGCCCAGACTGTTGGCAGATTCTTTTTTTCGATTTACTTTTTGCCCTGTTTGCCACATAGAAAGAAGAAAAGCTAAAAATCACTTTTCATTCAGAGCAGGCGAATAGACATTATGCCGATTGCACACACACACCTTGCCATGTAGTTACTATGCCTTCGAATCGTGTGCTGCAGGCTTGCAGGGTGGGGAACATCGTAACCTTTTTACTCTCAGCGAATGAAACCTAAAAACAAACCTGCCGAAAAAAAATGCGACATAGCCACACGTCCGATCAGCTCGACCTCTGCGAGTGGTCTGAATGGAAAATTTGATTAAAAAATGTAGTTTGAAAAATCGTTGCAAAAACAATGTTATACTAACTTTTTTGAAGCTTTTTGAATTTAAGTTGCTTTAGAACGCTTTGATAAAGTAACATAAGAAAAAACAAAATAAAAAAAAAATCGGTTTTTGTAGAAAATTTTAATAATAAAAAAACATAATTTTTTTTAAAAATCAGAGTTTTCAAAATGTATTATTTCCAAACATAAGTCAAAATCGAAAATTCTAATTCCAAAAAAAATAGATTGAATCGTTCCTAATTGAGTGAAAACAAAAATAATGAAAATCACTTCAGAAATGTTTCCAAAATCGCAATTGCCAAATGTGTGTTTTCAATAATTTCGAAAACTTATTCGACGTAATCGCTTATAATTTTTCTTATGATCGAAATTTCAAAAAACAATAATCAACAGAAAATTTAACACATATTGCTAATTATATTTGTCTAAGCAGAAAAGACCTATCTTTTGCTGCTTTGGAGATTTCGCGAATTCCGTTTGCCTTATTTTCAACAAAATTGCTGTTTTGGTATACACGGGGCCTTAATGAATTTAATTGAAAGTAAAGCAGAAAAAAAATCTGCCAACAGTCTGGGTGCAACTTTATTATTTTTTGGGTAGAAGTTTGGATTGCGTTTAATTTTGAGATGGGGTATAGGTTACTATGTGACTGAAAACCTAAAAAAAGTTCGAGAAGCGGTTAGAATGGGGTCGCGGTAGAATATTTACGCCGCTGCCACATATAACATATGAATTACATAATTGGGTCATACTCCGGGATAAGTCGCAGTATAATATCAATTGTTACGTGATTAGGAGGTTTTTCATGTTTGGGTTTTGGGACATTACATGAAATCGGAAATACGTTTGTAGGCGATTATATATAAAGTCTGTGGAAGTGAAAACCAATCCGATATCTCATTAATCCTTAGAAATATGTCGAAAGCCTTACATCCTCTTAGAGTTGAATATCAAAAAATCCTTAAATCAACTTTTTGACGATTATGTAAGCCTTAGGAAGTAAAAATGAAATCGATATCTCATTAGGAATTTGTGAAAACATATGCATCCTCTTTGCACCCACTTTGGGATGAATATTCAAAAATCCTGAAATGAGTTTTTAGATATATATAAAGAAAGCCCGAGGAAGTGAAAACCAATTCGATGTCTTATCACTCCTAAGAGATATGACGGAATTCGTGAAAACAAGTTTAACCCGTTTATAACCTCTTAGGGGTTGAAAAAGGAAAAAAATTTGAAAACGAGTTTTAGTCGATTATAAAACAAGTCCATGGAAGTGAAAAGTTATTCAATATCTAATCAGACCTGAGTGACATGGCCGAATTCGTTAAAATGTATACAACTCCTTTACACCCCTTAGGGGTCGAATTTAAAAAAAACACTGAAAACGCTTTCTAGGTATTAATATGAGGAATCCGTGAAATGAAAATCAATTCATAATTTTAGAATACCTAATAGATATGACGAAATTCGTGAAAATGTATGCATTTTTAGTTTTATAAACTAAGACTAAAACTAACTCTCATTGAACTGATAAAAGAATTATGGCATAATTGCTAACGAGGCAACAGATGTATCCGTTACAAAGTTCATGGGTCTGTGCATAAGATACTTCAGCATGAGTCGCCAAGCTATGGCTACGAACTTTCATGCTATTGTTGAAGTTGCACCGGCCAAAACTTGGCGACAGCCTTGGTAGAATGCATTGGTGCCGCTGGCCTTGATATCAAAAGGATTTCCTTCGGCACTCTACCATTAGTCGAGTTGTGCTTGCATCCTGAACATAATGCCGATTGGTAAAAATAGACATAATACATTTCTGGGCATGTGTTCTAAATACTACGAATGCTAGAGGCGAGCAGCCGTTTAAAGACCTGGCTCTTTTTGCACTAAAAACGTTAACTCTTCCTGTTAGTAATGCAGTAGTGGAGCGTGTGTTTAGCAGCGCAATCGAATGCAACTTCAAATGCTAGATTCTCTCTTACGGCTTCGAGTACACTTAAAGGCAGGCGTCCACTAGAGGCGGGCCGCATCGCAACGGTGCGGCGAGCATTTTTTTTCTACGTACTTCGTTCCGTCGCGAGTCTCGTCCAGTGGACGCACTTCCATAACAATTTATGGCAGGCGGATTTTTGCGATGCGGCCCGGCCCGGCCCGTCCGTCCTAGTGGACGCCTGCCTTAAAGGTACTTATATTCTTGCATAAGCCCGAATTTTCGTCGCGTCTTGAAATATATCACAAAATCTTTTATCACAAAATTTACAGACACCTGTTGCAAAAATTTCACTCCCTCCAAAGATATGTTTAACCGCTTCAATTCAAAAATGTATGACGATAATCGAGAGCCAGCTTCATCTTCTTTAGGCAATTTCTGTGATTTAAGCGAAGACGATTATGAAGCAATTAGATTATTAAGTGTTGATGCTCAAAAACATTGGAAAACGTTACTTTTCTGGCCCCTTATTGCATTAAAATTATTTTATTCTTTTTTATATGATTTTATTAAAATTCTTAAGAATATTATTAAATCGTAAGAGGTTAACTGTATCAGCTGAATTTCATCCGAATCCAATAAGGAGTCAGTAAGTCAAGCCCTCTTATGCTATTAAAAAATGAGTTGACCCCTTATTACACCAAGGGCTTCATATTGTATTATTGTTCCAAATATTTTCTTCAAATAAGAGTTTTGAAATGGTGATAAATACAAGTTTCCACACAAATATCATATTAACATTACATTGTTTCTTAGAAATTCACAGTTCTTGGTCGAAGTAGCAACTGTATTCAACACATTAAACTGCTACTGTAAAATTGCAACGTTGGGCACTGTGGGCTACAATTCTTCTTGCGGGTTTTGGGCTATTTCTATAGCTCACGCGGCGGGTTCTCCAGCCAACTATTTGGCAACCTTAATTAGCACACAAAACTGCTAAATTTGACATTTTTATGCACTGCATTTCAAACTTGAACGATTAAAGAAAGATTTCAGGTTATGTTACTTGTCATTTCGATCTCATTTCGATCTTCCCATGTTTCGATCTTTCGATCCGATGTAGTCATATACGTGATTCAAAATTTGGATCTTTCGATCCTCCATGTAAACGTAGTAATTGCTCCTTCCGATTATCACTTGTTTTCATCGATGGCCTGAGCAGCACTGCCATTCTTATGAAGATGCCAAAAAATAGCTCGATTCGTGCGGAAAGCCTCAAAAGAAGAGTCGTTCTTTTGAGAGGTATTCGTATGCTGACAGGAAGATGGGAGCAAGTAGTCACTAATGGTGGATAATAATTCTAATGACATGACAAAACTCAGATCGGACGAAGGGACGATCGTAATTGCTCAAATTCGATTTAAGCTCGCAATAAACTCGGGTCAAAAATATTGTTCACACCTAGAAAATACTCTTCAATTTTAATACTCTTATTAAAACGAAATGTGAATTTTCTAATAGCAATTTTATGGAAGAAAATTTTTTCTGTCGGAAATAATTTCGCTTTTAATTGATGGAACATCTTTAGCTTTCTTGACCCAAGCCGTCCATAGCCATCAAGTGTGCGGAAAACATTTCCCAGTGAGTTCTAACTAACTGCAGCTAGTTGTATACATCGTAGTCCCGAACAAATAAATTGTTTAGAGCTCTTAAAGACGAAAGTGAAATGCTTCCGAAGAGCATTAAAACAGCAGTAAAAGATTTTATTTCGGTCGTTTCCTCGGGCTCTCAAGGATAGAGCGCGATAACAACAAAACAGCGAACACCGAATAAACTTGTTCCTTTTTTTATTTGCCGTTTCCACAAATCATGAGAAATGTATAGGTACAACCAGAAAGTTTCGTTACCGAGCCTCAAGTATCTTCGAAATAGCCCCCAAAAGTATACGTGTATACGGAAAACTTGCTCCCCTGAACCAAACGTATATATGAAACGAAGAAACTTTCTAAGATACGAGTATCTTATCCCGCCTGGACGGTATAGAGATCCTTTTTTTCGCTCCAGAAGTAGCATGAAATTCGCGTAAACGATGTCCTACTGCTCCACAATTTCACTTCACTTTTCTGCCGTTTCAGGATTTGACGAAATAGTAAAAAGTTTTGTCGAAACGAGCGAGTTTCGACGACCGTATCTTGAAAGGATCCTTTATAAAGGCGAGGATTTCTATATCAGTTGAAAGTGCAGCTATGTAAAATTGAATTAAAATTTTTGTAAAGGAAACGTAAAAAAAGGTGACGAAGGATCCTTTTATTATTGATTTATGCAGAGATTCCATTCGAGACGTGATTCGAGTGGTATAGAATGGGAATTTGTATATAACATTGGTTCGTTTTTTTTTGGAAAATAAACCCAGTGGAATAGCGTTGCTATTGACTCTTTAAGTCCTTATCGTCTCTGGCCAGGACAGTTAGGAAAAACACTTTAGTATAAGATTTGCAAACTTGAAGGTTTGACTTGAAGGCTGCAAATAGTTCCTGAAATCGAAATAGTAAATCGGGGACAGAAGCCACACTTTTTAAAATATTATTTCTTATTTGCTTCCAAAAGTCACAATAGTTTTTAAATATAAATAAATAATAATTTAATTATTAACTAATTTTGAAACACTTTAAAAAATACTAGTTAGGTAAATATATGAATTCTCGGAAACCCGTTATTGTCGGCATCTCTTCCGTACATACTTGCTCACGTTTCATGACTAGTCGATACCAAAAAAGCAAAAAAAATCAGTCCGTCTGTACGCCGTCCGCCGTACGCAAAGTCGTTTGAAGGCTCGTACCTCCCAAACCTTTTCAGCCATTAAATTCGATCTTTTTTTGTAGGTAGACTGGATGATGCTCTTTAAGTCGCCACTTTTTAAGGGGTTGGTTTTTAAAGAGGGAGGTGGGGGAGCGAAAAATTTTGGAGAGTGGATAAGAAAACGTTTTGATTTTTATATTTCGATTACCTCTTAATTATGTATAGATGAATTTAATAGTAGGTAGAGCTATAGTAGCAGCATGTTGAAAAAATATAATTTTTTTTAGGGAGGGTATGGTGCGGGGTGGAGTGGGATTTCCTATCTATGGAACGGGTTATGCTAGAAAGTTGAAGTTGGTGAGTATATGTAGATCTATTAGAAAAGAAATTAAGATAAAAAAAAATTCGAATCTTCATTGGCGTTCGGATGAGGGCGGGGCAAAAAAATTATCAGTGAAAATGGAATGTATATATTTTCACGAAATTCGTCATATCTCTTAGGTCTTCCAAAATATTGAATTTTTTTATTCTATGGATTCTTCAAATTAATGGCTAGAAAGTTTTTTTTTAGTATTTTTTGAAATTCGACTTCTAAGAGGGTGTAAAGTGGTTGTATACATTTTCACGAATTCAGATATGAAATAACTTTGCCACGTGCTTGTTATATAATTGACTAAAACCTTTTTTCAGGATTTTTTCTTTTTCAACCACTAAGAGAGTTTAAGAGGGTTGAACACTTTTTCACGAATTTCATCATATCTCTTAGGAGTGATTTTAATTCCACGTGCTTATTATATAATCGACTAAGACCCCTTATCAGGAATTTTTCCTTTTCAGCACCTAAGAGGGTATAACAGGATTGAACATATTTTCACGAAGGGTTGAACACGTTTCCACGAATTCCATCATATCTCATAGGAGTGATAAGACATCGTATTGGTTTTTAATTCTTCGAGCTTTCTTTATATTTATCTAAAAACTTCTTTCTTTTTCGGATATTCAAACCTTTAAATGGGTGTAAGGGAGCTGCATACGTTTTCACAATTTTTGCCATGTCTCTTAGGTTAGATTAGATATTAGATTGGCTTTAAATTCTGCGCAGTTTTCATATAATAGCCTACAAACCAATTACTTTATTATTTTAATAATAAAGTATTATTATCGATTTTTAAAAAAAAAATTTTTTTTCCACGTTTCATGACTAATAGACGCCAAAAAAGCAAAAAAAATGTTCACTCCATCTGTACGTCGCCGCAGTACGCGTACACGAAATCGCTTCAGGGCTTATAGCTCCCAAACCCTATGAGCTATTAAATTGAATTTTGTTTTCTGAATAGACTGGGTAGGCACCATTAAGTGACCACTTTGTGAGGGTTGGCGGTGTGAGGGAGGCGGTGGGGAAAGCGTTTAAGACGGATAATTTTGGTTTCTAGATCTCAGTAACCGCTTACGTTAGGAGGCTGAGATCGAGACATTTTACAATCCATATCTCCTAAACGGTTAATACCACGAAATTAAAACTTAATAAACATCTGTAGGAGAACAGATCGTAAACAAATTTTTTAGAGGGGCAGTGGCGTACTGAGGTGGCTGGTGAAAAACTTTAGATTACGATATCTCACTAACCAATTGCATTAGAAAAATAAGAATTCAGTTTCTGTATTAAGGTTGACGAATAAAGTTTGCTGAAAGTAAAATTTTTTAAGGGGCGGCGGAGCATGAAAGTGGAGGGGATAAGAATTTTTCTAAAAAATCACGTCTTATATCTCAAGAACAGTGAGATAAATGTTTAGAATTTTTACCAGAAGTAGGCCTACATTTGGGGGTGTGGGTGTGGAGGGTGAGGGTGGGGGAGGGTGAAAAGGAAAAAGTTCCGATTTTTATATCTCGAGAACCTATAATCACCAAAAGCTGAAACTTGGTATTTAGATAGAACTATAGTAGTAGCATGTTTGAAAAATGTATTTTTTTATAGTGGTAGTATGGTACGGAAGTGGGGGGGTGTTTTTCCTAACTATGTAACGGCTTATGCTAGAAAGTTGAAACTAGGTACGTATATGTAAATCAACTAGAAAAGTATTATTGATTAAAAAAAAATTAAAATATCTACTGGCGTTCGGAAGGGGGGCAAACAAAATTATCAATGAAAATGGAATGCATATATTTTCACAATTTTCGTCATATCTTTTAGGTCTTCTCAAATATCGAATTAATTTTTATTCTACGGATTCTTCATATAAATACCTATGAAGCGTTTTCAGGAAATTTTTGAAATTCGACCCCAAGGTGGTATAAAGGGGTTGTATACATTTTCACGAATTCACCCGTACCCCTCCGGTCTGATTAGATATCGAATAACATTTTACTTCCACGGACTTGTTTAATAATCACCTAAAAATTCTTTTCATGTTTTTTCTTTTTTCAACTCCGAAGAGGGTATAAACGGGTTGAACACGTTTTTACGAATTGTGCCATATCTCTTAGGAGTGATAAGACATCGGATTGTTTTTCACTTCCTCGAGCTTTCTTATACATATATGTATATATCTAAAAACTAATTTCAGGATGTTTGGATATTCAAGCCCAAAGTGGGTGCAAGGGGGTTGCATATGTTTTCACAAATTCCTACATATTGCTAAGTTCTAATGAGGTATCAAATTCATTTTTACTTCCTAAGGCTTCCTACATAATTGTCAAAAAGTTAATTTCAATATTTTTAGATATTCAACTCCAAGAGGACGTAAGGTTTTCGACATATTTCTTAGGATTGATGAGATATCAGATTGGTTTTCACTTCCACACTTCCTGGAGTATGACCCAATTATGCAATTTATATGATATATGTGGCAGCGGCGTAAGTATTCTAGCGCGACCCCATTCTAACCGCTTCCCGGCCTTTATTTTAGGTTTTCAGTCACATAGTAATCTACACCGCGTCTCAGAATTAAACGCGTTCTGGACTTCTACCGAAAAATAATAAAGTTGCGCCCAGACTGTTGGCAGATTTTGTCGGACATTTCTGATATCTAATCTCCAAGATCGTGTAAAGGGGTTGCATACATTTCCACAAATTCCTACATATTTCTTAGATCTGATGAGATATTGAATTGATTTTTAATTTCTAAGGCTTCCCTACTCGTATATAATCACAAAAATCTTAATTTAAGGATTTTTAGATATTCATACTTTTCACAGTTTTCGACATATTTCTTTGGTTTGGTGAGATATAAGATTGATTTTTACTTCTACAGACTCTTTATATAATCGCCTACAAACTCATTTCACCATTTCTCGATATTCAACCCCCAAGGGGAGTAAAGAGGTTGCATATATTTTTATAATTTTTACCATTTCTTAGCTCTGATGAGATAATAAATACTTTATTACTAAAATAATAAAGTAAATTGGTTATTACTTCAACGGGCATTTCATGTAATGGCCTAAAAACCAATTTAACGATTTTTCTAAATTCAACCCCCGAGGTGGTGTGAAAAAGGTGCTTACGTTTTCATAAATTTTTCAAAATCTCTAGTGCAAGTATCTCATGAGGTATCAAATTTCTTTCAACCCCCAAGTGGGTGTATTGATGCATCGTTCGTTCATTCCATCGTTCGTTCATTCCATCGTTCATATTGATGCATCGTTCGTTCATTCCAAAGTTTTGTATTAAAACAGCGGCATTTGGGATTACAAAATATTGTTACGAGTCCAGTTCCAAAAAAGGCTCTGCAATGGACTGTTATTTTTTCTTGTTTCGATCCGTGACGTCATACACCAGCTGAGACCTAAAGTCCGTGAAAATATTTTTTTTCTCTCTATATTTTTACGAATTTCGTCATATCTTTTAGGCCGATCAACTTCTACGGTTTTTTATATAAGCGATAAGATACCATCTTTAAGATTTTTTTTTAAATTCAACGCCCTAGGTGGTATCAAGTGGTTGTGTATGTTTTCACGAATTCCAACATATTTCCTAGGTCTAATGAGATATCGAATTCTCTTTGACTTCTAAGGGTTTTGAATATAATCGCCAAAAAAAAAAACGATTTAAGCACTTCATTTAACCACCAAGAGAGTAAGGTCGTAAGGACGTTGAACGGATAACAACAAATATTTAAGGTCTAATGAAAAATCGAATTTGCTTTAACTTCTATGGGGTAAGACGGTATAAAGTGATGGTGTATATTGTATATTTTTACGAATTCCGACATTTCTCTTAGGCCTGATGAGGCATCGAATTGTTTAACAAAGTTGAATTTACTAAAGTCTTCTCATTTTATAGTAGGTACATTTTTTCGGACAGCTCCAAAGAAGTAATTTTTGCATCTGTAAAAAAATTTGAAGCGTTTTTCATTTTTCGCAATGCTGTGGATATGATTTTTCAAATGCGGAGATTCCACATGTAATTAACTTCGAGTATTTCTAAACTATTTGCTTTTGATGTACCTACTCTCTGCTGATATACAAAAGTTTTTAAAATACATGTCTTCGACTATTGGCTGACCACGAAGGCTTCAAGTTGGGCTCACATTAGTTTTAAAACATATAGCGTGAATAAAAAATATCATTGTTAATAAAATCGAGTTTATTTTTGTGTAGTTTAAATATAAATGTCCTTCAAAAATTTTGTCTTCCATTACAACTCAAGAAATCATTCAGGAAGTCGAAATTTTATACGAATTAGTTTTGAGTAGAAAGACAGATTTTCTTATAGTTGCAAAAAGGAAGAAAATTGGACGAGTTCTCATGTGGCGTTCCATATAAAAGTGCTTTACTAATTCGTGCATTCATCTCGAGAAATTTTCTTTTCTCCCGAATTAAAGAGTGAAAAGTTACAACTGCACTTCATTTTTATTTCTCGTTTTTCAAATCAACTTGCCCCCAATAATCTAACGAATTGTAGCATAAAAAATAATCGCACATAAACACTTTCTAAACTACAAATCCACTTTTCGAGAACTAACCATAACTTTTTCGTAAACTTCAAAAGTTTTTCAACAGTAACCACCACTCCAAACTGATTGGCATGAAGTGAAATTGATTAAGAAATTTTCATTCATATCACGTTGTAGCCAAAAAAGAAAAGTGGAAAGGAAAATTTACGTTTAGATAAAGACTGCACTACCCCGTAAAATTCAGTTCGCCTACAGTTTTCCGAAATAGTATAACCACCCGCATATAGAGCAGAAGTAACCCCATACGGGACGGGGATAGTCGAATGAAAAAAAGGTCAAGTACGAAAGGGATGTGGATTGAGGTTTTCCTGGAAATCCCTTTTTATGAATAATGTGTGGCGACAAAAGAGTATCAAAAGGAATTTTTATAAGTGTTGGCCAAACGAGGGAGAGTTCAGGGTAAATCATCAATTCGGGGATCCTGAGTGCCTTCGTGAGTTATTCTAAATGGAACTCACGCTGCTCATGAATGTCAACTAGATGCCTCGTCTTCTTTTATGATCTGACCTTATCCTAATCAGAATTTTTTTCGGTAAAAAAAGATTGAGTAGAGCATTTGGGATTTCATAGAAGGAACCGGTCAGGATAGAAGGGCTTCGGACGGAATTGGTCAATTGTGTATTGTATTCGATTTTCAACTTCTACCATATGTTGCAAAGGGTTAGAAGATTTTAATTTAGGTAATCGTATGTATATAATTTGGACATTTAAAATTGATGAGTCCATAACACAAAACAAAGAATTTTCACTATTCACAGTTTGGATGAAATCGGTGGCACTATAAGTCTATTCCAGCCTAAAAGTATGTGAAATTATTTGAATTAAAATGGAACAGAGATATAGTCCATCGGCTACCATACAAAGGCCCTCACAAAATTTGTGCATAGGTAATAAGTTTTAATTAGGTATGGTATGGACTTGAAGATCTACCGTACAGGTCCTGGTAGTTTTATTAAACATTTTTATTTATACAGAGCATGGTAGAAAAATTAGTGTATATTATTCCCACATGTAAATGGAAATAAATTGGATATGGGGTTAAACATTTAAATTATACACCCCATGAGATGAAAAGTACAAACAAGTATGGGGGTGAAAAAAAAATGTATTTATTCCACTCGCGATTTCGGTTTCCACGCGACGGGGTCGTTTGAAATTGAGAGCTGGAATTCCTAATGCCATATCAGGACCATTTTCCACACGCATAAATATACAATTTTCGAATGTTGCTGTTCAAAGAAAAAGTAAATATTAAACTTTTGATTCCAAGTAGTATCAATTCAAAAAAGATATTTTTATCAATTTTGTTCAGATACAGGCAAAAAAGAAATAACAGGAACAAATCGTCAAATAAAAGCCCTCCAGGATATAAAACGTCGCGAATTGCTTATCTTTATCGAATTCGATATAACATTGCATCCGCATTCGATAAAAATAAATTCGATTTGGTATGAGTTCGGGAACCGTTTTCATTTTCAATATTCAATTTTTATTAGTGTACTGTTTGTTTCAAGGTTCTTCCTTTTCGATTCCGTCATGAAGTACAAATTGATAGGCATATATTTTTTTTTTCTTCAGTTGGAAGTTGAATACACCATTAAGTATATAAAAAAAATCTTATTTTTGAACTAATAAAGTAAAAGGTTTTTATTGAATCACGATATAATTTTAATGGGCAGAATGATATTTTGTGTAAGTAGTACTAGTTGAGACTAGTTTTTTATGCACTCTACATACAAAGTTTTTTAGTTTGAAAGAAGGGGCGCAGCGCTGACCCACCGCGATCCCTTCGGAACCTCGTAGGTCACCGATCATCCCCAAATAAACCATAGATACCTGATAAACTTGACCAGTTGGTCATGCCCTATCGAACTTAGATCCTCCAAATTGCTAAAGAAAAGGCTACCCAGCCACCTCAATCGCCTCCTTTCAACTGCCTGACATTCACACAAAATGTGGGTAATATCCTTCTTAGCATATAGGTCGAGGCAGTACCTGAAAACTTCAGAATCAGCATAGCATGCTTCTCTAGCAAGCAATACCCTGTCAGTATTCCGACAAGTAACCACAAACTTTCCCTATTAAATGCCAATATTTTCCTAGACTTCCGTCTGTCCAGCCTTGGCCAGAAAACCCTAGAGGTCCTACAGTTCGTCAACCGCTGCGTTCCTGGCACGATCCCTGATACGCGCTTTGATGTCATTTAATGGTTGACTAACCCTCTCTCTACAATTCCGACTGATCCTAATCTCGCTAGCTCATCGGCCAGTTCGTTCCCTGGTATGTCCCTATGCCCTGGTACCCAGCATAGCCGTACTAACTACAAAGTACCTTGATAACTTCTCGACAGCGCTTGCTGGATTTTGATAGTCTCCACTGGCCCGTGAGATATTCTGACTAACTCTCTCTCCATACAAAAGTCTTTGAGAAATATGCCCAAACTATTTCTAAATCTCTTTTTAATGAAAGAGTCGGTCGGCTACGAACTAGAATGTTTAGCTAAAGTTGCATCGTGTAGGTATAGTTAAGTGAGTTCGTTCGTGAGTGATTTTTTCTTTGTAGGTATCCCTTCACACTATCACTTCTTGAGAACTGCTCAAAGATTCAATGCAAACACTGAACAACTAATCGCAAGATACTTTAGATAAAACATTGAAACCATACTTGAAATGTAGCCCCACGTTGGGAGCCAAAGTAAATTACTGACGCCGGCTAAATCAACGGTAATACCTTGCCGGATGGGTGGCTTGCGGTCGGAATCCTCCTACCTTTCATTAGCAATTCCATTTGTCGCTTTCCTTATTTAAATAAAAACCCCACTAATAGCCTCAGAAAATTCCAAATTTTAAATTACAAACCTACCTTATCAATTTCTTATGAAAGAAATAAGAAAATAAAAATATAACTGAGCTACGACTGCGCTAAAATCAATTTCAAAATACTCTAGTTGAAAAACTGAATTCATACTTCAGCTATAGTCCCACATTGGGCGCCAAAGTAAAATACTTTATTATTAAAAAATAATAAAGTAAAACTGATGGTGTGCTAAATTAACGGTGAGCACAGGGATCGGAACTCTTCTAACTCATTAGGAAATCGCCTATATTCGTTATTTATTGAAAATCCCAGTCATTAATCTGAATTCGTACTTGAAATCTAGTCCCGAGTTGGGCGCCAACCTGGATTTCTGAAACCAGACTAAATCAACGAAGAAATTGACGTAGTCAGAGGCGTACGATAGATGGGAGGTTTCGGTTGCTGAAATCGCCTCTCCTTTCTTGGCAAATGGTTACCAAACTTGTCCGCCTGTTGTTTTAAAAAATGTATCCTCCAATCAACTCAGAAAATTCCAAAATTAATGCGAATGCGCTTGAATTAATCACACGATACTCTAGTTGGAAAATTGAATTCATAATTGAATTATATCCTCACGTTGGGCGCCAAAGGGATCTCTTGATGTTGGGGCTAAATGATAAAAAAAAAAAAATCTGCCAACAGTCTGGGCGCAACTTTATTATTTATTTTGGGTAAAAGTTCGGAACGAGTTTAATTCTGAGATGCGGTGTAGGTTATTATGTGACTGAAAACCTAAAAAAAAGTTCGGGAAGCAGTTAAGCTGCCACATATATCATATGAATTACTTAATTGGGTCATACTCTGGGACGAGGTCTAGTCCTAGTATAATATCAGTTGTTACGCCATTAGAAGGTTTTTCGTGATTTGGTTTTGGTCCATTACATGAAATCGGGAATGCGTTTATAGACGATTATATAAAAAGTCTGTGGAAGTGCAAACCAATCTAATATCTCATCAATCCTGAGAAATATGTCGAAAGCCTTACGTCCTATTGGAGTTGAATAACAAACATCCTGAAATCAACGTTTTGACGATTATGTAAGAAGCCTTAGGAAGTAAAAATAAATTCGATATCTCATTAGAACTAAGAAATATGTAGGAATTTGTGAAAACATATGCAACCCCCTTGCACTCACTTTGGGGTTGAATATCCAAAAATCCTGAAATTAGTTTTTAGATATATGTAAAGAAAGCCAGAGGAAGTGAAAACCAATCCCATGTCTTATCACTCCTAAGAGATATGGCGAAATTCGTGAAAACGTGTTCAACCCGTTTATACCCTCTTAGGGGTTGAAAAAGGCAAAAACTTGAAAACGAGTTTTAGGTGATTATTAAATAAGCCCGTGGAAGTGAAAAGTTATTCGATATCTAGTCAGACCTGAGGGATACGGCTGAATTCGTACACCACCTTGGGGGTCGAATTTCAAAAAATCCTGAAAACACTTTCTAGGTATTTATATGAAGAAGTCGTAGAATAAAAATTTATTTAATATTTGGAAAGACCTAATAGATATGACGAAAATCATGAAAATATATGCATTCCATTTTCACTGATCATTTTTTTCGCCCCCCTTCCGAACGTCAATGGATATTTGAAATTTTTTTAAACAAAATTACTTTTCTAGTTGAGTTACATATACGTTCCGAATTTCAACTTTCTAGCATAAGCCGTTCTATAGTTAGGAAAAACATCCCCCACCACCATACCATACCATCCCTATAAAAAATTATATTTTTCCACCATGCTACTACTATAGCTCTATCTAAATACTAAGTTTCAGCTTGATATCATTATAGGTTCTCGAGATATAAAAATCAGAACTTTTTATTTTTCACCCTCACCCACCCTCACCCTCTACACCCTCATCCCTGAAATTTTTTTTTCTGCTGGAGGTCTATTACTTCTGGCAAAAATTTTAAGCATCTATCTTACATTGTTCTTGAGATATGAGACATGATTTTTTAAAAAAATTCTTACCCCCTCCACTTCCATGCTCCACCGCCCCCTTAAAAAATTTTACTTTCAGCAAACTTTATTTGTCAACCTTGATACAGAAACCAAATTTTATTTCTCTAGTGCAATTGGTTCGTGAGATATCGTAATCTAAAGTTTTTCAACCCCCACTTCCGTACTTCACTGCCCTCTCTCAAAAATTTGTCTCCAATCTATTCTCCTAGTATATCTACAGATGAGTATTTAGTTTTAATTTCGTGACATTAACCGGTTAGAAGATATGGATTTTAGAATGTCTCGATCTCGGCTTTCGAACCTTTCGGACGCATTATTTTTCCCCCCACTCCTACACCCCTTCACCCATATCAACAAAATTTTTTGGCAAATGGGTCCACTATCAAAGCTCTATACAAATTCCAAGTTTCAGCTTTTTAACATAAGCGGTTGCTGAGATCCAGAAACCGAAATTTTTCGTCTAAAACGCTCCCCCCCCCCCCCCCCCCTCATACTCCCACCACCCAAAAAGTGGTAACTTCAAGGGACCTACCCAGTCTATTAATAAAAAAAATTTTAACTTAATAGCTCATAGGGTTTCGGAGTTATAGGCCCTCAAACGTTTTGCGTACGGCGGACGGCGTACGGCGCACAGACGGACTGAAATTTTTTTTGCTTTTTTGGTGCTTATTAGTCATAAAACGTATAAAAAAAATTTTTCAGGGTAGCAAATTAATTTTTTTTAAAAATCGATAACAATACTTTAGTATTAAAATAATAAAGTAACTGACATGGTTGTACGTACAGTAATACGGTCTAAACTTGTAGCCTATGTTCCTTATTTTCAAAAAAAATTTCACCGAAAAACTCATGAAATTCCCAATTTTATACGACAAAACCTACTTTATTAGGATTTCTAGTGATGAAGGAATTATTCAAAAGTGTATTGTATTGAGATGCGGGGAAGACGCATGATCTTCCACTTTACCAATTTCTGCGTGCGCTACCATACGTTGAACTGGCCCTGAGGATTTTCATGATTTTTGAGACAAGGTGGACAGTTTTTAGGCAGTACACTGAGCGATCTTTAATAAATAGATAGCTATAGCTGCACTAAGTCTCTAAATATTTCAAATTGGAAACGCTGCCTCACAGTGTCAAATTTCACCAAATAATCAAAATAGCTCGACTATTTCAAGCCACATCAAAGGAAATCTTGCCTCAGAAATCTTTACGACTTCCAGTTCAGTCGTCCTTCGTCCTTGATGACTGCATAGCTCACATCAAACGAATACACCGAACTATCAGTGCACAAATATTAAGCAGGGAACTGTTTTGAAATTACCGGATTTCAGTCATTGCTCATTACGGGGAAATTTATCTGTCCTTAGAATCCTTTTGCCTTTCATAAATTATTTTAGTCAACATCAAATTGTATACTTGACACAACACTTGAGTAATAAAGGAAATTCAATTTAAATTAAAGGCTTCTTAATGATGACAGAAAGGGACCTGGAAAAGCACTTTAGAAAAGGAAGAACTTTTCGAAATATTTCTGGACTAATTAGTGCGATTATTTCACATTTAAATTTTATGTTGAAAGATATCACTAATGAGTATAGCCATGTAATTAATATCCTATTAATTCGATATGCAGATATTTCGGATTGCAATTGCAAAATTCATGAAAATTGTAGTTGAAACGTTAATTTTATGTGCTTGACCCGGTTTTCATTGCAAAAACAATTTCTTTTAGCATTTCATCATTCAGCTTCAGTTAACTTTAGCTATCTCCACCATGAAAATTCCAAACACAAAAAATTAACGAACGTAGTTATCTCAATTTTTATATCACTACGTTAGCTTTGTACCATTAATTTTACAATTAATAAAAAATCATTAGTAATTCATTAATGCTTTCTAAATAGCAATTCATTAATGATTCGTCAAAAACGATTCATTCGCGGAGAACCAGTTTGGTAGATACCTTCAATAGAAGCGAACAAAATCGTTTTCTTTGTGCCAGAGCAGTCTATGCGGACAATAACTAGGAAAGGTATAGATTGGATTAGGTGAATATCAAATTAAGTGTTTAAATAGCGGAATAAATTTTTAATATCGATGATATGCCTTCTAATAAGTAGAAAAGTGTTAAAACTGTCACGAAACAGCTAACTTTAAGTCCTAGTAAAACTCAATAAATCTTGATTTTCAGTAAATTATTTCACTTCCTCATTCAATTGCTTTGAGACTAGCGTCTTGGAAATAAAGAAGCCGTTTTGAATTTTATTTAAGGGGGGCGATACATGTAAACGCCTGAATTTAGACCGTTTTTCAGAGGCTTATTTAAAATAGAAGGAATAAATGAATCGTTTTGAAAGTGATCATGTTTATTCATTACATATTAAAATACAATAATCTGATTTTATTTAATTTTTTTTTTCAAAATGGCCGCCGTAGTAACCAATCTTCTGAGACCCTCGCGGCGAAAGGCATCAATCGGCGAGATTTTTAGCATCAGCTACAGCAATCTGAAATCAAAAACATGGGTTGGAGTGTGTTTATTAAACATGTATCTTCTAGTTGAACCAAGAAAAAAAAAAAAAACCAAAAAATCGTGAATTAGCACGCCTCATAAAAAAAAAGTACGATTTTTTTTTCGACAGTTTTTGGGTCAAAAACGCTAAATTTTGAAATTTTTTTTGGCATTTTTGAGGTTCAACTAGAAGCTTATACTATAGAGAAAACGTGTGCCCAGTTTCATAAGAATCGGTTGAGAACTTTTTGAGTTATCTTGCCCGCCAATTTAAAAAAAGCCGTCTCGAGAAAAACGCGTTTAAAGTTTTGACACACAGAAACTCTATGATGCCCATACAGAAGTCCTTCAGTACCTTCATAGTACTCGTTTTTTTTTCTCAGCTCTTCTTGACATGCTTACCCGGGTCTTCAATACAAAAGGCCCCAAGGTCATACATCCGAGAAGCAGGCAGCGAGAGTCGAGCGCTCCAGTACGGATTCAATAGCGCTCGAGCGTCAAGTTGAGGCGGATCACTTAAATGAGTTTTTAATCGATAAATAATGCGAATTTCATTCTAAAACTTTACAAACATATTTTTTAGATGTTAATTTAACTATTTATGCAAACAAAAAAAAACTCGAATTTTTGAAAATTTTACATGTATCGCCCCCCTTAAGAACCGAAGAAAAAATTTCATCGTTCTTGAAAATTTTCGCCTTCAATGAACAAAATGAAAATAGTAGGTTTTTACCGAGGTTTCGTCAGTGCATTTCAAACTTTTAGGCTAGTTAAAACTTATAATACTGAAAAACGTGGAAGCAAAAATCAATTCCATAACTTATTATACCTAAGAGATATAAAAAAATTCGTGAACGAATTTTCTTAGGGGTCAGAGTTGAAATGAAAACGATTTCTATATTTTTAACTGAGAGCCTGTGTAAGTAAAATAAATTTAATATTTCAGACAACCTAAGATAATGACGAAATTCGTAAATTCGTGTGGATCCCACTTTTATTGCCCATTTTTTTTAAATATTTTAATAATAAGGTATTGTTATCAACTTTAAAAAAAAATTTACTACCCTTTTTCACGTTTCACGACTAGTAAAAACAAAAAAATTCCGTTCTTCTGTACGCCGTACACAAAATCGTTTGAAGGCTCGTAGCTCCAAAACCCTTTGAGCTATTAACTTGTTTTTTTGTATGGGGGGACTGGGTATACCCAGTTTTGCCAAGTATTTTCCTTGGTCGAGCACTAAAATATTCAATTTTGAGCGTTATTTTCAACTTAAAGAATTAAAATTTTATTTTTTGATATCAATCGCAGGAATATTCAAATAATGCGGAAGCGGTAAAACTAATTTTTGTCCGCTGAGCCGAAATTTTGAGCAACAAATTTAACGCTGAAAGCACTAAATTGGCATCACTGGGTGTACCCCTTTCAGTGGCCACATTAAAGATTAAGACAAGGTTCAGATTTTTATATCTCAAGAACACATAATGATGGATAACTAAAACTTAGTATTTAGATAGAGCTATAGTAGTAGCAAGACAGAAAAATATAATTTTTTATAAGGGTTGCATAGTACGGGGGTGGGTGGTGTTTTTCCTATCTATAGAACGGCTTATGCTAGAAAGTTGGAACTTGGTGAGGATATGTAGATCTATTAGGAAAGTAATTTATTTAAAAAAAAATATCAAATATCTCTTGGCGTACGGAATGGGGGTAAAAAAAATGATTAGTGTAAATGAAATCCATATATTTTCACGAATTTCGTCATATCTCTTAGGTCTTCTGATATATTGAAGTAATTTTTATTCCACGGATTCTTTATGTAAATGCCTAGAAAGGGTTTTCAGTGTTGTTTGAAATTCAACCCCTAAGGGGGTGTAAAGTTGTTGTATACATTTTCACGAATTCAGCCATATAATTCAGATCTAATTAAATATCGAATAACTTTTTCCTTCCACGGTTTTGTTTTATAATCGCAAAAAACACATTTTCAATGGTTTTAGCTTTTCAACTCCTAAGAGGGTAAAAAAGGTTGAACGCGTTTTCACGAATCCCGTCATACAACTTAGGATTGATAAACATCAAATTGGTTTTTACTTCCTCGGGCTTTCTTCATATTTATCTTGAAACTATTTTCAGCATTTTGGAATATTCAACCCTCAAGTGGGTGTAAGGGGTTGCATACATTTTCACAACATTATATATCTCTTTAGGTTTGATGAGATATCAAATTGGCTACAACTTCTGCAGAGTTTTTATATAATAGCCAACAAACCGATTTAAATATTTTCTGATATCCAACCCCCGAGGCAGTGTAAAGGAGTTGTACACATTTTCACAAATTCCTACATATTTCTTAGATCTGATGAGATATCAAATTTATTTCTTCCTGTAAATTTGCCAGAAAGTTAATTTAATAATTTTTAAATATTCAAACTAGACGGGTCGTAAGGTGCTTGCTTGCATAGTAACCTACACTAAATCTCAGCATTAAACGCGTTCTAGACTTCTACCCATAAAATAATAAAGTGGCGCCCAGACTGTTCGCAGATTTTTTTTTAAATTAATCATAATATTTTATTGTTAAAATAGTAAAGTAAAATTTAATTGAAATTCAAGTTTCAATGTGGCTTAATTTGAATTTAGTGAGGATCCAATCATAGTACGATATCGAACAAAGTTCTTTATTATTAGAATATTTAAATATTTATTTATTTTTACTACAAAAGTAAGTAGCATAAGCTTGAAACTCTTTCATGTTACTGTAGTTCTTCCTGCAAAACTACAAACAGAATTTGACTGTATCTCTGAAAGAAGCCAGTTGAACTTGGGTCAGGTTTGAGAAAAAGGACATTCTTGAACACTGCTCTTGGTTTTCCTTACTGTCGGTGGCAGGTGTCGTCCATGTACCAAGTTCCATTTTCCTTAAGCCTTCATAAAATAATTGTTACACCCCCGAAATTCCTTCAATTTCGCCATTCAAAGCTTCCATTCCAACTTCCTTACATCTCGTTGTCGTCTAATCCGTTAAATGATTTTAAATCCTCGACAGCTCAAGTTTACCTATTAAGTTTATTCCTATTGCTTTTCCACGTCTTTTCACCGTCGTCGGCGTCTTCGGCAGTCGTCATCGCCTTACAAAGATTATTTCCGCGAAAACCATTTTCGTTTCCATTTTATTTGGCATTAAAATGAAATGAATTGCGATTTGAACATTTGCTGCGGCTCCTGTGTCGTACGTACGGATGAAACGTAGGGGAATCCTAAGCATTATTTTTGGCTTATGTTAATACTTTAATTACAACCGTAAAATCTGCGTGTTATTTGCCATTCAGAAGTTTTCTCTGCACTTAATTAAATTTTATTTACGGAAATTTCATTACGCGGATTCCGCCATTACCTAATAAATCAGCCATCAAGATTTGGGAAATCCGCACAACAAGTGTTGTATCTGCAACTTCTTAACTGATTAGTGCGTGGTGGCAGTATACTCGTACTTAGGGACGATTTTATTAAGAAGAAACAATAAAATTTAAAGATTGCGTTTAATAAATTCGTTTAAGAGCTGGTGTTATTTTGCACGGAATTTACAGGATTTTTATACTGTCTATGAAATCATAGAGTAGCATAAGTTTAATTTGGCCGATAAGTTACAGCAAAACTTCTATTACTCGAAACACCATTTGCAACAAAAAAAGTTCGAGTTATAAAGATTTCGAGTTATTTACACTTTCATTTTCAACGCTATTGTCACAAAAATTTGAGCGAGTTATTGACTTATCGAAGTTTGACAGAAATTTTGTGTTCCTACGTTTCAAGGCTAGTCGACCCCAAAAAGGTTAGTTTGTCCGCTGTATAAATTTTGTATTCTCTTGTTTCGAGTTTAGTCGATCCCAAAAAGGTCCGTCTGTCCGCCGCATAAATTTTGTATTCTCTTGTTTCAAGGCTAGTAGACCCCAAAAAAAGTCCGTCTGACCGCCGTATATATTTTGTATTTGCACGTTTCAATGCTAGTAGACCCCAAACAAGTCTGACTGTCCGCCGTATAAATTTTGTATTCTCACGTTTCATGGCTAGTATTTAGACCCCAAAAAAAAAAGTCCGTCTATCCACCGTAAAAATTTTGCGTTCTCTTCTTTCAAGGCTAGTAGACCCCAAAAAAGTCCGTCTTTCCGCCGTATAAATGTTGCATTCACAGGTTTCAATTCTAGTAGACCCAAAAAAGTCCGTCTGTCCACCGTGTGCTCTCTACACGAATGCCTTTAAACATTCGCATCTCACAAATCCATTGCTATATTATTTTTTGGTGGGAGGTATGGAAGAGGTGGCGTTAGCATTTTAGAAAAACTTTGGTTTCCATACTTAAAATTTTTATCAAACTTAAAAATTTTATCGAACTATAATATACTAGTGGAGACATGTGGGAGAAAAGAGTGTGGAAGTGGAAAGTGTGGAAGTGGAGTGTCAAATAATATGTATGGAAAGTTCGAAAGCTGGAATCGAGGTATTTTAAAATCAACCTGAACATGCCACAAAGTTGAAACTTGGTACTACACTGTTATTCTCTCACAATTTGGTTCGAGTTATTAAAACTTTGAGTTACCAACATTTGACTAACCGACGTTAGACTGTATTGTGATCGGCCTGAAGTTTTAAAAAAAATGTCTACTCTTAAATTTTGTATAGGTTTAAGAAAAATGACATTCTAGAAGAAAGTAAAAAAATGTCCGTCTGTCCACCGTATACGCTTTCCACCATATAAAAACGCATTTCAAAGCTAGTATCTCATTTTGGTTTTGTATCTCAGTAACTGCTTATGCTAGAAAGTTGAAACTTGAAATTTACATAGTATTTAAGTTAGTGCGTTCATGATCAGCATGGGTGTGTGGATGGTAAAATAATGTGTATGTGGAGCTCCAAAGTTTGAATCGAGATACATTCTAAAATCCATATTTTCTGCATAGGGATAGTACATCAGGAACAATTTTAGAGGCGCAGAGGCGTGCTAATTACGCAGTGAAGATAAGATAAGGTTTGTGTGTTCAGGTCTATTTTGAATATACAATTTTTAAAGGAGGAAGTGGAGAATGGAGAGGGGCGGACTAAATTTTTTTTTAAGATTAACGAGTTTCGTATCTCAAGTAGGTACTATTAAAGAAATTTGAAGAAAGAAGAAGGCTAAATAAAACCTTACTAGGGTATTTTAGAGTAAGGGTCGAGCGGATAAGGGTAGAGGATGAAAGCAAAATATTCCAATTTTTATATCTCCAGAGCTACTAAGAGAAGAGTGGGTGTACTTTCTCTACCTCAAGAACGGCTTACGCTAGAGAGTTGAAACTTTGTATATAGATATACTTGGAAAAAATTTAAACACACATTTTAGTCCAGATTTGCATTTGCGTGCGAAGGTGAGCAAAAACACTGTGGAGTGAAATAGGGGGCCATAACCTTAACAAAAGTCGTCACGAATTCTGACATATGTATCTCATAGGGGTGAATAGATATGAAAATATTTTTTCAACTCCTAAGAGAAAAGAGGTTGAATTCGATTTCATGAATTCTGTCATAGTTTGGTTAAATAAGAAACTGATTTTCACCTTCACGGACTTTTTGTTTCCATACGTTTTCACGAGTTCCATGATATTTATTGAGTTTGATGAGATACCGAACTGGATTTTACTTCTAATACAATCGCTTGAAAACTAATTTCTGAATTTTCGATTTTCATCTCTAAGAAAAAGGATTGTGTACGTTTTCACGAATCTTGCCATATATTTTTTGACCAGGTCCATATTTCTACTTTAATCGCGCCTTTGACTTCATACCTCCAATTTCACCCTGATTTTGTCCCGAAAAATAATTAAGTGCGAAACCATTTTCTTTGGAACTAGTCCTTAGCAAGGACGTACATACTGTTAGTATAGGCAATATTTAGATAAGACTTGATTACGACAATTTTAGAAATCTAGAACCACTCAGCTTTCCCAGGACAAAACCCTGGGACAGCTACTAGTACCGTATAAAGAATAGTTATCCACATTAATAGTACTGGAATCAATTACATAATCATGAAACTCCCTAAAACACTATAAAATTAGACAACTGTTGAATATTTTCTCCTAAGCAAATAAATAAATTGATGAAGTCAAACTGAGCTATGCCTTTTATCTTCATCAAAGACTTCGGATATTTCGTCTTAACATAAATAGCTCTGTCAACTGGTTTTACGTATCCAACAACTACAGCATCAGGCGAATGAAATAAATTCAATGAATCTTAAAATTATTTCTGAATTAAATCATTTCGATTTAAAAGGATCAAGGGTATTTATTGTATCGTATAACGTTCAAAAGAGTCCTTCTTTGAAGCTGAATTGATTCTTAGGCATTTGTAATAGAAAATAAATTAAAAATTTCGGTTCGGTTGCCATGACTAAGGACGAGATTATTCAAGGCTCTTCTTTAGAGTTTTTGATGTAGAATTTCAATCAAATCTACTAGGAAAGTTTGGTTTGGACTGTTATAAGAATCGATTTGTGTTAAATCGAGCGAAATTTATACAATATAAAATCAAATTGACCAGAGAAATGATTTGTTTATACAATTTGGACTTTATTGACCAATTCCATTGGTCCAGTCAAATGGATAGTTGTTGCTGTTACCTAAATCTCTAATCAGACACATTCGATTTTAACATCTTACATTCGAGGATTTAACTCTAATTTTCAGCTTGTTATAAAAATCTTGAGATATAAACAGCAGAACTTTAGTAATAAAACAGATTTTTTAACGAATTTCTAATATACTCGTAGGTATACAATTTACATGCTTAATGATGCTCGCATTAGGGCTGTTGATATCGAAAAAAATATCGATACATCGATATTTAAAAAAATATTAATATCGGCTGATGATATATCATATCAATATATCGAATATTTTTCACAATGAAAAATAAATTCATATCTCCCTTCTCGTATTAAATTTAACGTTAAGTGGAGCATATCGCAGGGGCTTTTCAGTGTAAATTTCATGACCCATTTTCTCAGAAACCACTCGAATGAAATTTTGGACAATTATTTCTTACTGCAAAACGATCACATAGAGTGGAATAAAATTTTATTATTTTTGCGAAGGTTGTGTATATTGCACATCTAATTTTGACTAACAGAAACTTCACTCAATTTTCACAACAAAAAACAAGGCTAAATACACTTTCGAAGTGAAAACAAACCAATCGTATGATACTCTAGATGAAATACTTAACTCCGATATATATTGTTACGTGCAAGTCTGGCAACCGCGCTACTCGATCAATTACGAATAAGGGAAACATCAACAACCGAATACCTAGCTACCAAGTAACCCAATCAGAAACCTAGTTGAAGTATATAAAGGGAGCGGAGCAACACGACTATACCTCCCCTCTAATCGAATGTACTAGAAGAGCGTTGAAGATCAAATGGAATGCTCTCAAGCTTTCCAGAACCCTCTACACACACCACCGAACGAAGATTCAAGAACAGTCTCGACTACAGACAAGTAGTATAAAAGCAGGTGAAGCTTTCAGCGAGTGACATAGTAATTTTTATTACGTCGACTGTGACAGCCAGCGTGTAGACGCGACCGTCTTGGTAGAGAACGAAAGTGATCGAGTCAAGCGAAATATATAAGCGGGCGGTATTGCCATACAGTGCGAATAATTGTGCGAATAGAATTAAAGTGCGAATAATAAATTAACACTTATTTTGATTTTAAACGAATTGTGTTTTACTTGAAATCCCGGCGAATCCCTAGCTCGCAACAATATTGTAGTTGTGGATAAAGTAAAATTAGAAGTGCGCCTGTAGCCTTTATTAAGGACTCTTATTTGGTTGGTACTTAAAACATCTAAAAGACAATATCATCAGTGTTCAATTTCATGTCTGGAACTAGGAAAATAACCGAAAGTAAATTTTTCCTTTTTCAAGGACTTTCGTAGGAAGGACTCACTCGATTTCTAGCATATATATCCCTTTTCCTGAAAGCAGTTAAAAATTGTTGTGTGCAAAATTTCAAGTTTTTAGCTTGAAGCGTTCAAAAGCTATCGGAAAATATTCTAGAACACGTGCTTTATGGACTTTTTATATGGGAGCTACGGGAAGGAGTTAGCAGATTTCGCTGACTAGTAAACTCGAACTTTGTTTTCACTCAAAACTAATTTTTACAAAATTCTGAATTCGCGGCTGAACGATTACTTAAGTTATAGTGAGTTCCCTAAATTGAGTGAAGACATTTTTACAGGATATTTGTATGGCAGCTACACGTAGGACTAATAAGATTTTCTTCATTATCATACTATTATCTCAAACTATTGAAAAATTAACATATACAAAATTTCAAAGTCGTAGCTTAAACCATTCTAAAGTTATCGGCCAATATTCATGAACACTTGCTTTAAGGACTTTTAGTATGGGAGCTACACAAAGGAGTAAAGCAATTTTACTGACTAACTTGAACTTCTGTTTTCCTCAAAACTAATTTGTTCAAAATTTGAACTTCGTGGCGTTCCGATTTCTTGAGTTATAGTGAGCTCTGTAAATTGAGTTCGGATATTCTTACAGGATTTTTCTATAACAGCTACTCGAAGGACTCATGGGATTTTTTTTTATATTCGATCCTTGAACTAGAACTATTGGAAAAGCCAGGTATGCAAAATTTGAAAGAAGTAGCTTAAGGCGTTCCAATGTTATTGACCAATATTCTTGAACACGTGTTTTAAGGACTTTTGTATGGCAGCTACCCGAAGAAGTAGGACGATTTTGCCCGTTAACGAACTTAGCCTTACAAATTCAACCAAACATCCAGATTCAAAATTTCAAGATGCTAATGCTAACGGACAGACAGACGGACGGACGGACAGACGGACGGACAGACGGACGTCAAGCGGATTCGTAGTTTTTGGCCACAAATAAACAAAAAATAATATATAATTTTTTTCGTCCGAGGGTCCGTTCTATGCGTTACAAACTTTTGGGCTGGATTAAGATTGGAAATAGGGGTTGGTATGATTAACCTCTATCACTGCAGCCACAGTTGGGACGTCCCCCTGGGCTGGGCTGGATTAAACTTATAACACTCTCAGATTTCATTCTATTTATGTAATATGAATATACGAAAAAAGAATGTGACGCAGCAACGGATAGTTATGGTAAGCTGTGACACTTTAATACAAACATATTACTTTACTCCGGATTTTTTTTAAATTCCTTCTACTTGAAAGAGCAAGATTAAAAACCAATACCAACAAGGTACTGAGCGGATAGATCCCTGTGCACAGGACAGTTGCTTGGTTGCCCCCTCCAACATAAACCACGCGTCTTGCTTCTTTTTGTTTCGACAGAAATAGACTTTGCTTGATCGAATAACAATTTTCTAGTTTCAACCTTTGTGACATCCCTCATTTACAGTATTATATTAGATTTTCGTCTAGGGGTTGGTTTGGTCACCTCTGTCATTGAAGCCTAAATTGGGCCTATTGCAACGTCCGTCTGGATTATCTATGGTTCCTCTTCCATCCCTGTGCTTTCAGTGAAGCTTAGTATTTTTCGAAGAGGAATAGCCAGGAATTCCGATGGTTCTATGAAACCCTGACCGAAGTGATGAAGTCTTTTATGAGCAGGTCCTTCACATTTACAGAGAATGTGCTCTGGTGTTTCGTCTCCATCATCGCAAATTCTGCATATTTTGCTCTCAGAGAGACTAGTCTTATGGAGATGCTTCCTCATGTAACAATATGACCAGTCAGAGCTATCACTAGGTTCGGTTCTGATGTTTGCTTAATTTTAGATATTCATACGTTCTGTTTTCCGAATGCTTCGGCATAAGTAACGTATTAGATTGCCACGTAAAATATCAACTAGAAATAGCTAAATTTGATGCCAATATATTAGTAGGTACATATACACAAATATAAGCCGAAATGGAAAATGCCGTTCGAGTTCTAAAATATGCTATACTCAACAAAAAATATCGGGTCCGATAGTCGGATTTTAATATCGATATATCGCTTTAATTATCGATATATCGTTAAAAAATATCGCTATTTCGATATATCGATATTTTTTCAACATCCCTAGCTCGCATAACATATCGGTATGACAGCAGATTTCGAACAGAGTTCTATCTCCTTCCATATAAAATATTTTTCAGTATTAAAAAGCTCATTTTGTATAAGAACTGAGTTTTGTTATGAGAAAGGTATTTAATATCGAATGTCGGTACTCCACCTGTACTGAAATTTAGTACTGAAAGATATTTTCGAAATCCCTAACTCCTAAATTTTTTTTTGACAAGAATGTAATATTGAAATATTTTGTTTTAGACTATTTTTTTTTTTTTTCTTCCAGTTTCTTGATGAAAAAAAAGCAAAATATTAAAATTTTTTTTTATCTCTAGAACCACTAAGGCTAGACAGTTGAAGCTGGATGTTTGTATAGGGCTTTAGTAGTGAGACGTTCTAAATATAATAGTTTTTGATGGTGACAGAAAAACAACCCCGACTCCGTTCTGTTGAGACAGGGTTGTTTTTCTATCTAGCGAACGGCTAGAAAGTTGAAATTAGTTATGTGCATGCCGACATAGTGCATCGTTCCTATGCCGATATTCCAGTGGACCCGTTTTCTCTCACAGTACTGAAACATGCAGATCTCCAGCGGAATATTTCTAGTACTGATTAAATTCTGGTAAAATTAATTCATACAGTACAGAACAGAGATATCACTTCAGTATTACGAACTCAGTAACATACTAATTGCATGTACAGTATCTATGAAGTTAGTACTGAATTCGTAATACTGAAGCGGTAGCTCTGTTCAATAATGTATGAATTACGTTTACAAGAATCGTCAAATTTTAAAACAAAAAGAAAACGTTGTTTTTTTTAATTTGGTTTCCTATAGCAATCTTATTATATTGGTAATTTTTTCTGTTTTCTTTTTTTTTATTGCTTTTATTTTTTTTTTAGATCCATTTAACAAAGTTCTTTATGCAAACAATGTACAAAAAAATGTATGTGTTTAATATGTTATTGTATGTGTATAACATGTGTTTAGTAAATAAACGGTTCTGTATGTGTTATTTGTTTTATGTGGTTTCGATCTTCTCCTGAATTAGATATTGATACTGAACTGATATAGTACTAATTTTAAAGATTCAAAAACTTCAGGGAGATATGAACAAATGAAGGGAATTAGATCAAAAAGTAAGAATGCCGATTATAACATCTACGTCTAGCATAAAAGTGTGATTTGTCTTGTTGCAGTATTCTAATTTCACAGTAAATAAAATTGCAATCATTTGGCATCACAGTTTCATTTCTGTACTGAAAACAAAACTGGATCAGAACTAGTTCAGAACTGGTTCAGAACTGGTACAGTGCTGGTTCAGAATTCTCTACTAAATGCTGATGTAATTACGATTTAATTTTGATAAAAATAATTCTATTAGAGAAAGATGAAAAAAAAAATGATTTTGAAAATTCAGGTCCTCATCTGATGGTATTTAGTACCGAAAATTTCTATTAACTCGAAAAAGCCCAAAATCAGTTGAACGGTATTCATTCTGGTGTTTTTTAAAACTTAATTCATATACAATTTGCAGTACTGTATGGCCAGATTACCTCATAACTAGTTTAAGTTTAAGTTTTTTTTCCGGGTGTATAAGCAATTTAAGCAGAAAAACATTTCAGATTGGCATTGATGTATGAAGGGAGGGGGGGGGGGGAATGATTGATGTAAGGGTGATCCATATATTTATATGAATTTCATCATATATTTTAGGTCTTTTCAGATATCAAATTTATTTTACTTTCACGAGCTCCTTAGACCCACTCAGGATAGAAACTGTTTTTTTTTAAATTTTCTTCATATTCAACCCCTTTGGTGGTATAAAAAGGTTACATACTTTTCACGAACTCTGACATATTTCTTAGCTCGAATTGGTTTTCAATTTTTCCCATTACTTTACTTTCCCTTTTAAAAACTAAACTATTAAACTAAACTATTAAAAAAAAAACCAAACTATTAAAAAAATAAAAAAAAGGGTACTTTTTCACGAATTCCGCTATATTTTTTTGGTCTGATGAGATATCGATTTGTTTTCTTATTCGACTGATTTTTTTTATAGAATCGCGTTAAAATCAATTTCTGGGTTTTCCAAAATTCAACCCTTAAGGAGCAGCTATTCGATTGATATAAATTATTTTCCAAATAACCTACTTGCATTGAAATTACCGGCGCCATATTTCGACTTTGATCACTTCCTAGGCTATAACCCAAAAATGAAATTGGTGTTTTAAGAATGACTTTAACCGCTCCATGGACTTTTTTTTCGAAAAATAATAAAATTGCTTCCAGGCTGTAGGCAGCTTTTGATGAATTTTTTATGAATAAAAAATGCTTCAACGTATGAAAAAAGAAAACAAATTTTCATAATAGAACAAATACCGACAAAATCAAGTCAAACTTCTTAGCTTCCATACAAATGTGCTTAACAAAGATGCTTCAAATCATCTGATAGCTCAAGATTGCGCTGAGCTAAAAATCTCAAGTTTGATATGATAGCTTAGGGAAAAAGTGATTTACACGCCATAGCCGGTCCCAAGACCGGTTGAGAAAGGAGGAGGGACCATGAAGTTAACCTGAATAGCCAGTAACACCTGTGCGTCTCAGGAAGTAGGCAACAAGTATGACATAGTTGGACTCGCAGCATAACTAGGAGAACTCTAACATATCATAGTTAGCTGAAAACTTCCACCCTTTTCCAACCGGGATGTAATAAATAAGTAGGACTGGCCCTCCAAGTGAGAGGTTGGGCGAGGTGCCGACAACGCATCAACGTGGAAAGAAGACTTCTATCTGGAAACCTGACAGGAGGCCAGGGCCCGATTTGGGTTGTCGCGCCATTGGTGATGATTTACACCTGCCCCAGACCACACTGCACTAATTTAAATGCAATTAGTTTTGCGTCTATGTCGCGATCCACTTAAAATTATGCAATCGAAAGAATTGCAATAAGCTCCACGCTTAATATCATAACACCAATGATAATTCTGTATGCTCTTACCATTAGAGATTCGTACGTAAGTATAACAATAATTTATTTTCACTATTTTAGTTTGCCGTACCTCTAAATTTCACTAGTCATTTGGGAGCACTATACGCAAGTACTTCCCATTTATAATGTGGTTGCCCGGGATAATAGTAGTACGAACATGTCCCCGAAAGGCTTCCTCGCTTAAGCATTAATAAATTATGTATGGTAGGTTTGGAGACTTTAACGTGTCCAGTTGGGAGTATGTTCTCCTCACGAAGGATATTTTCAGTTGAAGTTTCATATTGTGACTAATAGTCAAGAAGCGAAATGGTATTTAATTTCGTGTAGGAAATTAGGTTTTTACGTATTTAGTACGGGGAAGGAAAAAGTCTTAACGCAATTGGCTTATGAAATTTTGAATACCGTAAGTTAAGTAAATTTGTTTAAGGGGTGCAGTGTAGAACGGGAATAGTGTACATAGTCCATATTAAGAGACTTAAGTCTTATATTACAACAAGCTTCCAGAATAAGATTTACTAATTTTTACAAAATTAGTCATTGCATTGAACAACCATTTATTAAATAAAGTGGAACCATATAATAAATATTGTTTTTTAATTTTTAAAGCTGAATCGATTCATAATTGTATACACAGCTTAATATTCTGCATAATTAATTTTTATTACGTAAAAAATGCAGATGGTACGCTTTGTACTAGACCACTCATACATAATTAATTTATATAATTCCTATTAATGATTTTACTAAAGTAAAATTGATGTTCTATCAAATTTTGAGAAGAATAAACAATATACGTTGGAATTTTCAATAAATATCTGTTATTGTGTTACATATTGTTGTACATCGAATGTCTAGAACTTTTAGACAATTTAACAACTTATATTTTTGGTTTATGGAGAGCCATTATCATTACCATCTAATTAGTTAATATTTGAATCAATACAATATTAATCAATGTTTTATCAAATTGAATTAGCAGGCTGAAAAACGCTAAATGTTTTTCGTTGAATTATATATTTTTTACATGATCTCTCCATTTTTTTTCTTTCTGTGCAGGTGTATGTAACCCCTTAAGGGTCTATTAGGCCTACTTCTTGTAAAAATTCTAAGCATCTATCTTACACTGTTCTTGAGATATGAGACGTGATTTTTTCCGAAAAATTATTATCACCTCCACTTTCATGCTCCACTGCCCCCTTAAAAAATTTTACTTTTAGCAAAATTTATTTGTTAACCGTTTTACAGAAACCGAATTTTATTTTTCTAGTGCAATTGGTTCATGAGATATCGTAATCTAAAGTTTTTCACCCCCACCTCCGTACGCCACTTAAAAAATTGTTTTCGATCTATTCTCCTAGTATGCCTTCAGATATTCATTAAGTTTAAATTTTATGAAGTTAACCGTTTAGGAGATATGGAGTTTAGAATGTGTCAATCTCGCCTTTTTTGCGTTTCGGACGCATTATTTCCCCTCCCCCACTCCCACACCCCTTCACCCATATTGACAATTTGTATGCAAATGGGTCCACTACCGAAGTTCTATATAAATTCCAAGTTTCAGTTTCCTAGCATAAGCGGTTTCCGTTTTCGTTTAAAACGCATCCCTCTCCTCCCCCCTCACACCCCCACCCCTCAGAATTTGGTGACTTCAAGGGGCCTACCCAGTCTATTCATTAAAAAAATTTGAATTTAATATCTTAAACCGTTTGGGAGCTACGAGCCTTCAAACGATTTTGCGTACGGCGGACAGACGGACTGACATTTTTGTTTGCTTTTTTCGTGTCTACTAGTCATGAAACGTGAGAAAAAAATTGTTTCAGGGTAGCATATTTTTTTTCTAAAAATCGATCACAATACTGTATTATTAGAAAATAATAAAGTAAAACGATCAGTAAACAATAGAATCGAATGTATCATCAATGAATTCACATACATTTTACCTAGGTGTATCGCTTGTGTTTCATTTGTGATTCATTTTGTCTGTACGACAGTCGGCTTAATCATTTTGGAAGGTGTAGATAATTTTTTTTAGAGGAATTGTCTTATTTTTAAAATGAAAACAAAGATTGACCTTGGAGGAATATTCCGTGCAAAAGGTAGTTTGGCGGAAGAATTGTTTATAGAATTGCGATGTAGTCGAAACAGACATTTTCTCGTCTTGATTATGATTTAATAATCCGTACTTAAAATAGATGTCCTGTGTTTGAATTTCATTAATTTTCCAGCAGGGTATCTGATTTCAATCCGGCCAAGGGATGTGATGTCATTTCGAGCAGATGATCCGAAATTTGTTCGAGCAAATGATTCGATTTCGGTTCGAGCAGGCAATCCGACATTTATCCGGAAAAGTGATTCGATTTGGTTTCGTGAAGGTCTTCGGTTCGATTTCGACGAGGGATTTATAAGTACTACAAGCTGGACAATTGAACTGGACAACAGGATGTAGGTATTTAAAATTCAGGTTGGAACAACAATATCAGCTGTTATATCACTGGGTCGAATGTCCAACGATACAACAGCTGCTGAACAGCCGATTGAAACTTTCTGTTAAATTGCGCACCCCAGAAGTCAGAAGTGGGGATATCGAAAACCCTTTCGACCGACTTCTTGGAAAGCGGAAAAACTCATAACTTTGTTTATTCCCGATTGCGCACAATCTGGAAAGCGGACAATTTTTATTCTAACCCCGCTCTCTTTTTTGAGGACATAAACAAAACCCCGAAAAGCTTATTTGGTTTTTCTGGTTCGGAAAAGCAGATTCTTTCTATCTGAATGGAGGGATGACTTTGGAGTTCATGTGTCGAACTTTCACCTTGACCTGTCACCAACGATTTGATTGAAATCAACTCTTCGCCTTGAGTGTTTCTTCTGTATTTGCTCGTTATCTTTCGAATAAAAGGTCAGTTATTGTCATTTGATAAGCCTTGCGAAGAAGGGACTCTCGAATATCAAAGAGTTTTCCTTGTTAAAAATTAATAATGTAACTGTGCCGGAAAATTTGCATGGTACCATAGTCACGGATAATTTGGAAAGAGCGCGTGTGCGCTACACGATGGCTCCATTAATACTTCAATTCCACAATGAAAATAGCGAGACTTGACATATTCCTTCCCGTTTTTTTCGCATTTTTAATCGTTATCCTTGCCCTATGTTTGGATCTGACGCTTGATAGGGTTTGCGATGATTTTTCATTTGGGTATGATAACCCCCCGGAACACGCTCCATTCGGAAGGACGGAAAGCATATTCAAATACGTCATGTGGGGATTACATTGCGATAGGGTGAATTTAAGGGTGGAATATACGGTAGAAATGTACGAATAAAAGAAGGTGCGTGAAGACGTATCCAGGGACGACGATGAGAATGATTTATGGTCAGGGAGCGTTGTAATATTACACGGCGCTAGGCTACCGATAAAAGCTCGCCTTGTACGGATCCTGTAGAATCGCAAATTCAAAATATGCCGGCTTTCTAAATGTCACTGTGTGCACATACAGGGGAAGGATTCGGGCCACGTTTGATATACGTAGTATCACATTTTTATGACAATTGAGTGATATATGGCTTTTATCTGAGATGTGGATAAGTTTAAGTGTGTCGTCATGTATGTAAGTACGAAGGGTTTTAACGTCGCCTTTTTGATTTAGTGTATGACGGTGATTTATTGCACAATTTTGCAATATTTCGAATTAATTTAAGCGGAAATTTAAATTTATCTATGGCGGAATCGTTTTATTTGACAGGATAGTCGCAATTCTAAAGAGCGACCACGTTTTATTTCGTTTTGATTATTGTTCCGTTTTGGTTTGGGCGGAAGGATTTTTGTACGACCAAGTGGTCAGCGAACTGTTCTATCTTTTATGGCTCTATTACAGTCAGGACTGAGCGTCAGCCATTATCTGCTGTCCGGACGATCAATCCAGTACCAACTTGAAGAAGTGTATTAGTCCTAGTAGAATATATAATCTGAACCTCCGAAACGGATCTTTGAAAAATTAATTATTATATATTTACACATAAAGAGCCGAAGCAAAATGGCTCAGTCATCGCAATGTTGTACCGACCATAAAAATTAGTCGACCCAGCAACATCGTGCCGACTACTATAGCCATTAGTCGGCCCAGCAACATCGAGCCGTCCATAACTATTGGTCGGCCCAGCAACATCGTGCCGACCTTAACCATTGGTTGGCTCAGCAACATCGTGCCCAACGTGATATAGAGGTCGAACCGAATTATTTTGGAAATAATGTTTGCGTCATTCGAATGTCGACATCGATGCCTATCAGACAATTATTAAACTTGTCTGAAGAAGTCAGTTATTGGTTATTTATGTAACCTTAAATTTATCTCACGACCAATTAGTTATTTCAATAAAGTATCTTCACAAAAATTAGTTGCAAAATAACTGTGTTTAATATATCACTTGTTCTATAACCTCTATAACAAACTGAATTTTATCGAATTGCTTTAAAAAATTATTAAAAAAATCTGCCAACAGTCTGGGCCCAACTTTATTATTATTATTATATTATATTTTATTGGGTAAAAGTCAGTAACGCGTTTAATTCTGAGATGCGGTGTAGGTTACTATGCGACGGACAGCCTAAAAAATAACGTTCCAAACAGCCTCCTGGTTATTCTTTAGGTTATGAGTCGCCTAGTACCTTACACAACATCTCAGCATTAAAAGCGTTCCGGACTTCTACCCAAAAAATAATAATGTTGTGCTCAGACTGTTGTTTTATTTTAATAATATTGTTATCGAAATTCGACTTCCACGATGGTGTAAAGGGGTTTCACGAATTCAGCCGTATCCCTCCGGTCTGATTAGATATCGAATATATTTTTACTTCTACGGGCTTGTTTAATAATCACCTAAAACTCGTTTTCAAATTTTTCCCTTTCTCAACCCCTAAGATTGTATAAACGGGTTGAACACGTTTTCACGAATTTGGTCATATCTCTTAGGAGTGATAAGACATGGGATTGGTTTTTACTTCCCCGGGCTTTCTTTACATACATATATCTAAAAACTCATTTCAGGATTTTTTAATATTCAACCCCTAAGAGGGTGCAAGGGGGTTGAATTTTTTTTCACAAATTCCTACATATTTCTTAGTTCTAATGAGATATCAAATTCATTTTTACTTCCTAAGGCTTCTTACATAATCGTTAAAAGTTGATTTCAGTGTTTTTAGATATTCAACTCCAATAGGACGTAAGGCTTTCGACATATTTCTTACGATTGATAAGATATCAGATTGGTTTTCACTTCCACAGACTTTTTATATTATCGCCTACAAATACATTTCCGATTTCATGAAATGGCCCAAAACCAAATCACGAAAAATCTCCTAATCACGTAACAACTGATATTATACTACGACTTAGACCTCGTCCCGGAGTATGACCCAATTATGTAATTCATATGTTATATGTGGCAGCGGCGTAAGTATTCTAGCGCGACCCCATTCTAACCGCTTTCTGAACTTTTTTCTGAGTTTTCAGTCACATAGTAACCTACACCGCGTTTCAGAATTGAACGCATTCCGAACTTCTACCGAAAAAATAATAAAGTTGCGCCCAGACTGTTGGCAGATTTTTTTATTTATTACGTATTTTTGTCAATTTCAATAAAAATGTAGGGGGTAAAATATCAACAAGGCCCCGTATGGGTTGAAAATAAAAAAAATCTGAAATCGGTTTTTAGGCCATTATGTAGAAAGCTCGTTAAAGTAAATTCGATTTTTCATCATACTTAAGGTATACGACGGCGGATTGATAATGACGTGCAAAAATCAAGAAGGAGTGGGCAGGTAAGGAATTCGTTATTTTTTTTTACCTGGACCATCCTTAAATAGATTACCTGCAAAGTTTAAGCCTGATACCTCGTTTAGTTTTCGAGAAGCAGCCGTCTAAGCAAGTCGACTTATAAAAATTTTTAAAAATGGATAAAAATGAATTTCGTGTGTTGATTAAATACAATTTTTTAAAAGGGAAAACAGCTAAAGTAACTAAAGAAAAATTAGGTAAGCATTATGGGGACTCTGCACCATCGATCCGAATGATTTACAAATGGTTTTCTGAATTCAAGTGTGGTCGTACGAGCACACAAACCATACCAAGTCCAGGTCGTCCAAATGAGGTTACCACGCCAGAAATGATCGATAAAATCCATGATATCGTGATAGAAGATCGTCGAGTAAAAGTGCGTGAGATAGTTAACGTAGTAAGCATCTCATTTGAACGTGTTTGGAATATTTTGAAAAACCATTTGGACATGAGAAAGCCATCCGCAAGATGGCTGCCGCGTTTGCTCACAATCGACTAAAAACGCAATCGTGTGACAACTTCGCAGCACGGTTTGCAACTGTTGTAACGTAATACAAATGAATTTTTTCGTTGATTCGTAACTGTTGATGAAGCATGCATTCACCACTACACTCCAGAAACCAAACAACAGTTAAAACAATGGAAGGATGTCGGTTCAAGGAGGCAAAACCGTTCTATCGGCTGGAAAGGTTATGGCGACAGTTTTTTGGGATTCCAATGGAATGATATTCACCGACTACTTGGAGAAAGGAAAAACAATGACGGGAGCATATTATTCTGAGGTATTGGTTTCATTGGATGTTGAAATCAAGGCAAAACGGCTTCATTTCGCGAAGAAAAAAGTGTTGTTTCACACGTCCGTTGTTGCAACGGCAAAACTGTTTGAATTACGGTACGAATTGCTCCCTCACCCACCGTATTCTACAGATTTGGCACCCTGCGACTTTTTATTATTTCCAGACTTGAAAAAATGGCTTGCTGGAAAGAGATTTACCACGAATACTGACGTCATAAGTGAAACCAACGCCTATTTTGAAGGGTTGGACAAATCATATTATTTGGAAGGGATCAAAAAATTGGAAAAACGCTGGACTAAGTGTATCGAGCTAAAAGGAGACTACGTTGAAAAATAAAATAAATTTTTCCGGATAAAATTATGTTTTCTCAATTTTTGCACGTCATTATCAATCCGCCCTCCTATGTCGGAAGCCGTAAAAGCAATCAAAATCCCGAAATAATTTTTAGATCATTTATATAAAGCCCATAGATGTAAAAGCGAATTGTATCTCATTAAGCCTTAAAGATTTGTCGGAATTCGTGAAAACTTGAGCAATACATTTCACCTCTTACGAGGTTGAATATTGAAAAAAGCTTATATTGGTTTTTTTCTGATTACACTAAAGGCATTTAGAGGTGAAAGTGGTTTCGATATCTCATTAGACCTAAGAAACATATCGGAATTCGTGAAAATATACACAGCCACTTTCTACCACTAAGAATATCTAAAAATTTAGAAACGGTTTCTAGACGCTTTTATAAAGAGCCCACAGAAGTAGAATTAATTTGATAGCTCGACATGTCTATAAGATATAACGAAATTCGTGAAAATGTGGAAAAAATAATTTTCACGGAAATTTTTTTTACTCCACGCCAATGAAAATCTGAACTTTTTTTTTGCTTCAATTACTTCAGTCTAGAGATGGGTCGTTCACTAGTGAACCGTTCCAAAAGAGCACTTCATTGAAGTGAATGAGTGAAGTAACTCACTCATTTTGGTGAACTGCAGTTCCATTCCACACTTGACAAAAAAATGAAAAACGATATATATCAATCGCAGGTATATTCAAATAATGCGCAAGTGGTAAAACTAATTTTTGTCTGCTGAGACGAAATTTTGAGCACCAAATTTAACGCTAAAAGCACTAAATTGGCATCACTGATTAAAAACAGTGCTGTTGTCTTCAATGTAATTATGTATGGCATACGCGACAGGGTGCGAAGAACACCACGACATTCTATTTTCCATCATAAAAAAAAGAAAATAATAAATGTAAATATTTATGTATACACCGCTCTTCTTCCTTGCCTACGAATAAGAATATAAGGAAATTAAATGGGCCAAGAGAAAAGAAGCAGAAACGAAACTGCTTTTGACAGAGTGGGTTTGCTGTATGTTTACATAAAAAAAACAAATGCGGTTAAAATTGAGCATGTGTGGAGATGGTCTATGACATAAGGGGTTAGAGATAGTGAGAGAAAACCAGAAATATTTCAATGTGTTCGTGTTTTTTTAGTAATTGCGTGGGCAAAGCGGGAGCAAGACGATAGGTGAAGGGTTCTTATCGGTTTTGTTCTCTCTCAAGAGGTGATGTATATGTGGTAAAATAACTTCACTAAGTTTCTGTGCAGATATGTGGTAATTACATTCGCCTGCTATTTGCCAACCCACAAGCACAACTACTGCCTGCCTGACTATAGGGTGTGATTAAGTGAGCGGCTGTTTAGATAAGAAAACTCACACACACACCAGCCCACCGGTGGCTACTAAACTGCTGTTAGAAGAGATAGAGTGAGTGAACACTTCAATTGAAGTGAAATACTGACTACGGAACGAAGGAACGAAGAGTTCCATCGAGTGAGTGAACACTTCAATTGAAGTGACTAGTGACTACTGAACGATGGAACGAAGGAACAAAGGAACGATGGAACGATGGAACGAAGAGTTCAATGGAAGTACTTCACTGAACTTGTTCCTTAAAGTGAGTGACTCGGACTGAAGTACTTCACTGAAATGAACTGCTTTGCCCATCTCTACTTCAGTCTTCATATACGTACTAAGTTTTTAACCTAAGTCGTTTCTTAGCTATAAACAACAACTCTTCAATCACGTACCTTTCTACCACTATCAAAAGTTTTCAGGGATGCCTCTATAGTGGCTCTGTATAATCGTAAATTTTCAGCTTTCTATCCTTTGAGGTTTTGGAAGAAATAAAAATCAGAATTTTTTCTATTTTTCCATTCCGTAAGCATGAGTGCTGCTAAAAACATAGTTCAGGTTGCTTAGCGTATTTTCTGTCATTTGTAAATTCTTGTGACTTTTTAATTTTTTTCTAGAAAGGATATATTTAAGGGTATCTAAACAATTTTGGTACACTGACCCATTTGTTTTTCTTTGCAGTGAAAAATCAGTGCCTGAGGCAGCAAGGTTCCAACTTTTTTAGGCAATTTTATGTGCTATAAAATAAAAAAATAATAGAGTAATATTTCGAAAAAGAATAATGTTAACAAAAATTTCCAAACAAATTTTTGGTGACATTGAATTAAAATATCTGTCCAAAAAACTTAGTCTTACTTACTCTAGCTTCAACATTAAATAAGTCATAATTCAATATTTTTGACATATTTTTAATGGAGAAAATATTAAAAACAATATTTGTTTCAGTTAGGATATAAGGATGAACATTCTAAGTTCTCCAATAGTTGGTCAATGGTGTGAATGCTTAGCTTTTGCTCGGACGCGACAGGCCACATTGGGCGCTAACTTCGGATAAGGAGCTCATAGATCTTGATCTAGCCAAGATGTTCCAAGGTGTTAACTTCATCCATAAGACGAATCGGCTTAGGAATTTAGAGAGGACTCCAGCAATTATGTGTGCCTTCTGTAAAGGTAGGAATTAAGAATTTGGACCCATTAAAGGTGTGCATCTAGAAGGATATCGAACCGGCTTCGGGAAGCCTCCTTTGCAGATATTTTACGTTTACTTCATAAGAAGCGAGGGATTTATAACCCAAGACCTAGCCGAAGTGTACACTTTGCCAAAAAGTTAAACTGGCGTGGAAAAATGAAGGAACCTTAAATAGGCTTAATTCTGATGAATGAGAGCCCACAAATCAGGACCCAGTCAGGGCACGAATTTCGTAAGGACTGAAACAGGCTAGAGTTGGAAAATATTCATGAGCACCTTTCAGTTTCTCAACGAAACAGGGTAGTGGAATGGACCCCTTTGTTGACCTAAGTATCAATACCCTTGCCTTACCTTTCATTGTTATGCTGAGTATATAATTTTTGATGGGAGGATTGTCGGCAGTTGAACTCGGAAGTAGGGATACACTTTTCAAGAAAATCAAGTCTAATATGTATTTCAAAAATTATTTCAGATATGCGACCCTTTATATAAGTGACCTCCATTCCATATTTTCCGATACTCAACCCTTAAGAGGGTGTAACATGATCGTGTACGTTTTTACGAATTCCGACAATTCTATTAGGTCTAATCGGATATCGATTCAGTTTTTTATATCCACATGCGTGTTCTGAAATTCAGATCTCGGGGAAGTTTTAATTTTTTAATAACTTAATAATAATAATAATAATATTTATTCGGTGATGATTTCGAGTATAAACTTACGTTATTAATAACCAGAGATTAGACAATAGTTTTTACATCTTTACTTTTGCAGGGTATTTTTCACATACAAGTATTTCGAATTCTTTTGAAATTGGTGTAACATTGTGATAGGAAAATTACGGGGAAGTGAAAATTGGTTTCTTACTTTACATTTGCGGTCTCTTTATACATGGCTAATAAGACGAAAAAAAATTAAATAAATAAATAAAAAATTTTTCAACAGTCTGGGCTTAACTTTATTATTTTCAAGTGAAAGTTCGTAGTTTTGAATTGTTTAACTCCTAATTTCTGTGATAATCGTGCAATGAGTTTAACCACGTTTTTAAATGTCTTTTGTATGGAAGCTACACACTAAAAATTTTTTACTACTCTTAGAGTAGGCAATTTAGTGCCTACTCTCCTACGAACTCCTGTGATTTTACTTTATTATTTTAATAATAAAGTACTTACAATTAATGCGGAAGTTCACACACTCAATCACTAAAAATGTGCGCCAAATTACAAACGGTGTGGAAAAACTAATGTGTACTACAAAAATGTTATATGTTTATGTTTGCTTATTATTATTATTGATTTATTGATAATAAGCGGTCAAGTTAATACATATCACAAAAAACAAATTACTACGCTTAAAGTATCAAAATTACATGCAAAATGTGTAATTTTATACACAATGATCAATTTTACACATTAAATGTTTAAAATTTCATGCGGTGTTGCAATATTACTACCCAGTCAGTAAATTTATGAATTAAATGTGTAAAAATACACAGTTTTAAGAATTACTTTCAATTTTGTTAAATTCAATGAAAATTCGTAAATTTACTACATCAATGCGGAATATTTTACTGCTTTAAGGATAGTAATTTTCACAAAATTTTTTTACTGTGTATCCAAGGGAGTAAGAGCAATTTCTTCACTAATTAAGTTGAACGTTCTTTTTGTTTGAACCGTACTCTTATAAAATTTCAACTTTACAGATGAATATTACGGAACATTATGAACAAATTATTCAAGAACCTTTCTATGGAGCGTACTTGAAGCCTTTTCCTTTGAATGAACCGTTCTGAAGTTGGAAATAGTGAAAACATATTTTAATGAACTTAATGTGGGAGCTACCCAAATAAGGAACGAGTTTGCAAATTTCAATTTTTTAGATAAAGGTGTTTTGCTATGTTCTGTGCTTAGGATCAGATGTGCTCGATTAAATATATAGTATCTACTTCAAATAAAATTTTGGATTATAAACAGACGGATTTCTCCAAATTCATGTCTATAGGTAATATTACCTAAATTAATGGGTTATTAACTTGATCGCAGATAAGAAAACAGTTTAAACCTCGCACTGTTTCTTGGAAGAACAATAAAATATTGTAATTGACCCAAAGCTGATCGAAAGACGAAAGAAAAGGTTTTAAACGGCAATTTATTTCAAATATGTGAAACATTAAAAAAGTACTTAAATTTTATAGTAGTGAAAATGTATAGACTCGATTTAAATTAGTCGGATTAGAACTTTTGGTTAGCATTTAACAAACAATTTCAATTGGTCTCCTTGAAGGATTTAGGAAACCTCTTTAAAGGTTTATGGCCCTGATTCAAAGAAAATCCTTTAGGAAGGAAAGAAAACGAGTTATCTTACCTGCTTGTCGTGTCCTTAAGATCTTTTAAATATCCGAGATTCTTAAAATAGGAATTTATTTTGAAGCAGAAGTGAGCCGAATTCGGATGTGGAAGCATTGTTTTAAGAAAACCACAGTTTCAAGTTGTTTAGAATAAGTTAGAGGTAAATTTCTTTGATAATGAGACCTTCAAGACATCTTCTTGTCCTGGTTCTTGCTCTAGTAAAACTACTTAGCTTGCTGCTCTGCGCTGAGTCCTGCAACGAAATCGTTTGTACTTCAATAGTATCGAAGTGTATTTTGCTCAGAAGTTGCGATTGTCAACTTCCCGATTGCGAATGCTGTGCCGATTGTATGAGCTGTTTGGGCGACTTATACGACGAATGCTGCGAATGTGTGGATCTTTGCAAGGACGACGACGACAACGAAGAAGATTTTCTACAAGAAGGGGATATTCCACATACCCAGGAACTGGATGGGATACCGGAGCTCTTCAAAGCACTAATCGCTGATCCGAATGCAAAGTGGACCGCGTATCAAGCGGATTTCGGAAGATACGACAAGCGTAAATATTTCCTGAAGGATACATCGAACGGGAAGCAGCGCGTCTATCCCGATATGATTAATTGTACTTCGATTTACCTGGATGAATGTACGTCGCGTATTAAGTGCAGCGACTATTGCGCGAGTATGGGAGCTGGAATGAGTTTATGGTTTCACGATGGTTGCTGCCAATGTGCCAGCATGGGTTGTCCTCTTTTCGGGATCAATGAGAGCCGGTGCCGTGATTGTCCCGAAGGAAATGATGAATACGACGATTTCGATGAATATGCCGATGAAGAAGATGAATATCAGGATGATGAAATGGATGAAAGGGATTTTGGGCAGTAAATCGTGGCATACGTTTTGAATTGTTTATAGAACTCTAATAAAGTTTGAATTTGAAAAATGAAAAAATATTTTAATTCCCCATATCAGTTGCTGTGTGACTTTATTGTGTTGCTGCCCAATCAACCATTCTTTGGTTCGAAAACGGCAAAAATGTTTTCACCTTGACGGCACAGACTAACGCAAACGGCAACTTTCTTTCCGCTTTCCATTCATCATCAATGGCGCGACAGCCCAAATCGGGCCCTGGCCTCCTGAATTCGTCGCCTCCAATCGTCTCGATCCAAAGACTGAGTCCTCCAGCTGCTAATTTTTAAGATGGCTTTGCTATCTTCATCAACCGAGTCTTCCCATCGCTTGCGTGGCAATTTATACTTTTTGCTTTTCGTTCGAACTCGTTTCTACCAGCACATCGTTTTTAGGTACTGGCCTCAGAGTACTGAAAACCTTAATTGCTTATAAATTAAGTTTTGAATAACGTCAGAATCAAATCCGTTAAACTGAATTCGGACTTTTTCGGTACTGAATATCATCAGAAAGAAGACTGAATTTTTGGTTTGATTTTTCATTCTTTTCTATAAGCAATTTGTTTTATCAGTATAGTATATTGTATCTGTATTGAGCTGACAGTACTGAACCAGTTTTGTTTTACAGTATCGAAGCTGAACTGTACAAACTGTTGGGAATTTAATTTCTTGATAAATCAGTACTAAGTAAATCTTGTGATTAGTGTCGTCTTAGCTACACTTTTACGTAGAAACAAAAAAAAAACGAGAAAATTAAATGAAACTTTGAATTTCTGGCATTTTTACTTTATTATTTTAATAATAAACCATTTTTGTCTTTATCATTCCTTTTGTCGCCGTACAAAAGGAAGCCCTTTCGTTAAAAGTGAATAAGCTGTTCTACCGATTTTCTACCGTCAAAGGAAATCGAAAGGTATGGATCACAGGGTGCCGTGCCCCCCAGGCCTCGATACCCAGTTGCCTGACTGTTGCAGTCGCACGGCATTTTTTGGCACTCTTCCCAAAAATATCCAGCGGTAAAAGATGAAGAATCATCTCTAGTGCCGCTCTAGGCGTGGTGCCTAGTACGCCCGTTGTTCCTGTGGAAGCCAGACTTTGAACCTTGGTGAGTTTTTTGAGGTAGGCGGACTTCTCCAGCGCTACCCACCACACTAAAATTCCGTAGGTTAGGATAGACCTGACTATGGCTGTGTACATCTAGGGAGCCATCCCTGACTGAATCCCCCACTTTTTTGCCGAACATCTTTTTGCAAGCGTAGAGAGCCACTAAAGCCCTGCCTTGTCGCTCGTCGATGTTCTTACTGCAGGTTAGTTTCCGATCCAGAATTATACCCAAGTATTTAGCGTTGTCACTAAGCTGTAGGGTGAGACCCCCCAGTTTAGGGAATGTGAGCTCTGGGATTTTAGTTCTTCGCATAAAGAGGACCAACTCTGTCTTCGAGGTATTGATTGCCAGTCCACAGCTGTCAACCCACGGGCTCACTAGTGAGACCCCCCAGTTTAGGGAGTATGAACTCTGGGATTTTAGTTTTTCGCGTGAAGAGGACCAATTCTGCCTTCGAGGCATTGACTCCCAGTGCATAGCTGTCCGCCCACGCGCTCATTATTGAGAACCCTTTCGAGCAGATCATTTATAGTGGGTAGGAACTTACCAGAAGTCAAAATCGCTAAGTCGTCCGTGTATGCGACCACCTTCGCACCCTGATGGGTTAGCGAGATCAGTATTGTATTGACTACTATGAGCCACAGAAGTGGTGAGATTACCCCTCCCTGTGGCGACTTCGAGCCGTGTACCAGCGCACTCTACTACCGCTCAGTACCGATTCAATGACCCGGCACTCAGCATGGCGCTTATCCAGTTACACAGCCCTAATTCCACCCCCGAGTTCCTCAGTGCATCACTGATTGCCTCAACTTTTACGTTATTAAAGGCTCCCTCGATGTCAAGGAAGGCCGTGAGAGTTAATTCTTTAAAAGACAGGGATTTTTCAATCTCAAGTACAACCTCGTGTAGTGCCGTTTTGGTCGATCTACCTTTGGTATAAGCATGTTGTAAGCACGACAGAGCAATAATCCCCGATTTGTCACGGATGTATAACTCCATCAATCTTTCGAGGGTTTTTAGAAAGAAGGAGGTTAAACTTATTGGTCTGAAGTCCTTCGTCAAAGTATGGCTCGGCAGTTGGACTCCCGGCATAGCTGGGAGAACTCCGACAATATTGGTTAAACCAATGAGCACCTTAACATTAGTGACCCCGACAACGCAGAACACAGGCGTATCGATGAGGACCACTGGCCCTCTTCTAGGAAGGGAGTGTGTGGGGCGGCCAAACAACTCAGGCCGAAAACACTCCACACAAATTGGATCACAGATCTAAGGACGCTGGCTGTCATTTCGATTCCTATATAAGGACGAGAAACCGAAGTGGGAGCCAGTCGTTCGCCGACTGGCGGGCGACTCACTACACAGCTGCAAAGCGATGACGCCGATAGTCGTCGCTGCAGTCACACACTACAGTTGCGTTGCCGCAGCAAAGTCGCGGCAGGAACAGCGGTAGCAACCAGCCGTACACGGCGGTTGCACCTTCCGCTGCAGCTCACACCACAGATGCGAAAGACGTCGGCACCGGACTATGCCGACGTAGCAACCGCTTCGACACAGCGATCAACCAATTTTTTCGATATCCAATCCCTAAGGCTGGTAAAGTGGTTGTGTATATTTTCACGAATTTCGTTATATTTCTTAGGTCGGAAAAAAAGAACAGATTTTGGCGTTTTTCGATTTTAAGTCCTTGGGGGTGTAAGTTATTGTTCAAGTTTACACGAATTCCGATAAATCTTTTGGGCTTAATGAGATCGAATTCTCTTTTACTTCAATGGGCTTTATATTTAATGATCTAAACATTGTTTTCGAGATTTTGCGATATTTCACCCCTAAGAGGGTGTAAAATGATTGTGTCTGAGCCCAACATTATTATTTTATGGGAAGGAGTCCGGAACGCGTTTTTTGCTCAGATGCTGTGCAGGTTACTATGCTACTGATTTGGAGTGGTTTTTTTTATTAAACGCGTCCCGGACTTCTACCCATAAAATAATTAAATTGTGTCCGGACTCTTGGAAGATATTTTTAATAAGATTTTCAAAACCTCAATGTAATTTATTTATAACCATGTCAAATATCGAGAAATCTTCTGATTTTATTCTCAAATTTCTTATCATAATCCTGGTCACATCTTTACGTCCCGACAGCAATTAATCTATGTGATGTCCGCTGACACATTTGAAGTGGGCGAGGATTTATAGTGCGATAGTAGAACATAGGGATCCAATGCCGCAAGTGATAAATGGGGCTAGTTTCTCTGGTGGTCCAGTCTCGACTTCTCGACTCAAAAACTTTCGAAAATACCAAAATCGAGTATGCCATTGGCGTTTCGTTCTACTCCCTTAAGTACTACGTCAACTGGTTCCTTTCGTTTCGGCTATCCCCAGAAAGGATGAAAAATATTCTGTGTGGTGGTGGCCGATCCTGAAAATGATTTGCAAGTGGCACACAATGGGCGAAGAAGTGAATAAGGTTCTGATGAAATTTTGATTAAGAAATGAAAATAAATCAAAAAGGGAAAATCTGTCGGATACTAAGAGCCTGGCGAGCAACTTACGAAAAGTTTCCTTGTAGCTAGAAGCTATTTCTAATGAATTTGTGGCCGTTCGACTGTTGTAAGGATGCTATGGTGTTGCGGTTACATAGTGCCGAGTTGGAAATTTCAACACGGGAAATCAACTTGGAAGCATCAGTTACCTAATGGTGAGTTGAATAAGTTATCGGACGGATCTGGGAGAAAGAAGTAAAATTTTTGATAAGGCTATCATTTTACCCATCGCTACGGGATTCTCCTTTTCCTGAATATTTAATGGAGCCATTGGTCAATTTTATAATCAAATTTCGAGGGTAGATACGCTGATGGATGTGTTTTGCTTTAGTGAAGCGTTATGTACTTTTTTCCCCCCCAGGGTATTACTTTATAAATTTAAGTTTTCTTAAAAAAAAGATTCTTAATTTTTTGAAAAATTAAAACTGCCAAAACTCTAGTTTGAAGTTAGTGATAAGTCGATATAGTAAGCCATTGGAAAGATTGGAGTAAAAAATGGATCAGCAGACAAAATAATACAAACTATCAAAGACGATAAATTTTGGTTTCTAGATCTCAGGAACCGCTTGCGGTAGGGGGTTGTAACTTAAAACTTGTGTAGAACTATGATAGTTGATCAATTTTCCAAAAAATGGTTGATAGGAGTTGAGGGGTGTGGGAGTCGTGGAAAAACAATGAGTCCGAAACGCTTGAAAGCTGGAATTAAAACATCTCCTAAACGATTGATGTCAGAATGTTGAAACTTAGTGGTTACCTTAAGGGATGCTAGGAGATTAGAAAAGAGCTAAGCTTTTTAAGGGGCGTGGTACGGTGTGGAGTGTGGGGGTGTGGTGAAAAACTTTTGGATTACAATATCTTCTGAACTAATTACACCAGGAAGATAACATTTGGTTTCTGTATATGGGATCACAAGTGTAGTCTACTGAATGTAAACTTCTTGAGGTGGGTTAGGTTAGGTAAGGTGGGTGGCCACTTTAAGCGACCAAACACATAGACCGCCAATGGGTCCGTTGTGATCTCACATGTACGGGAAGAAGTACCCGTGTGCCCAAGTCTACATCTTAGGTAAACCACCCCGCCTGCCTGATAAACTGCAGCAGCTTGTCTAGCTAAATGTTGGCGAATTTGCCCAAGTCCATAGCAAAGCTCGTACCTAAAGTACGTTCCCACCTTCAAGCCAGACCAGGGCATTCGCAAAGCATGTGAAAAATACTTTCCTCGGAATCGGGTTCACCACAGCTGCGGCACAGATCTGCAACGTCCGCAACACCTAGTCTTCTGGCGTGCCGACCGATCAGGCAATGGCCCGTCAGTACACCAATTAGGATATAAACAGTATTCTTATCTCCGAGTAGGATAAGCTTTGTCCTGCTCGCATTTAAGGTTGGGCAGAGCCCCCTCGCCACGAGACACGATATGAGGCCTGACCACCTCGTGTTAGCCTCCGATATGGCCGTCACGTCGGTAGCTTGTTTAATGTCCTCAATTGGCCTCCTCACTGGAAGAGCTAGCGCTTGATTCAGCGCCGATCCTTTAGAGGTGGGAGGTGGAGCACGAAAGTGGGAGGATAGTCATTATAGAAAAAAATTAATTTTTATATCTCAAAAACTGTACCAGATATGATCTTGGAATTTCACCTCCATTCCTCTGTCTAGGGCCCATACCGTTTTAAATTTTCGAGGACAAGTATGGCTGAGGTAGGGTGGGCTAGACGGTAGACGGCGCACAACAACAGCACCAGTCGAGTTGAGCGGCAGTTTTCTCGGTGACCCATGATCGATAAGGAATCGTATCCCAATTTTATCACCCCGGTAAGTTGGCATAAAATTTTTGTTGTACAGGTCAAGGGTTTCATGGTCTGAAATGTGAAGAACTTGCAAGAATTGTCGGTAAAAGCCATGATGGTAATATTCTCTCGAGCTGACGATTTCTGCCATGACAAAATATAGTTTCTCAAATACACTTCTGCAGATCCTCTGCAATTGTTTCAACCGAAAGCATTCTATTACCGCACTTTAAATAAACCACACGCCATTAAAGCTGTATTAATCGTGGTATTGCTCCTTCTCTTTGAACACCATGCGGTAGTTCTCGCTCGATTATGGTCTTTTTGCAATAGTAATTTTGAAAGGAACATAACCTAAACGCGACAAGACTGACATCATCTGCATAAAAGTTTCGAAACTTGTCTATGGAAACACAGTCGCTAATTACGAGTACCGTCAAAACTGTCTGGAGCTACTTACTCGACCCACACTTCCGTTTACCTGACTATTCAACCCCTAACCGCCGCAATCGTTGGTAGCTTCACTATTTTGTGCTGACAAGACAATTTTAAAGGCAACAACCGAATGTACGTGTAGCTAAAGTGTTCGTTTTTAAAGTTTTACTGGGGGTGGTTTTTTTTGGTAGTAGAGCACATCGATGTACTTGGTTCGTAGTTGGATTGGATGAGGCACCTACATACATAACCTCTCTTTTCGCAAAAGAACAGCACACAATAGCCTCAAGCTTATTTCGTTGTCTCAGTTCTTGTTACGAAACAGATTGTGTCGTTGTTTCTTTGCATTTCTCCGGGTGGATTCAGAAGGAAGAGGAGCACTCTCCTTTTACAGTCCGCAATAATGTTGCGAAGGAATTTCGTTTCGGGCGGAAGCAATTTTGTGTAAAGTGGAACATCTGAAATGATAACATGATAAACGTTTTTTCCGAACGATTGGATTATGAGGGTGGGTGGGGAAGGGTGGTATGGACTACTTGATTTCACCTAGAGGAAGATGTGGACGGCTATCTTTTGATATATTATTGCTTTTTATTGGTAAATTCATCTTCTTTTATTAGGAGTTTAACGGATATTATGGGAAGGAGTGTAATGTTTCTCTGGTAAGATCAATATTTTGCAATCACTTGTTAAATGTGGATTGATCACTTCATATTATTACATGATTCGTTTCATGGAAAAATAAAACAGAAAGAAATGAGAACGAGAAAAAACAAAGAAAAATAAATATAAAATGGAAGAGAAAGAGAAATAGAAAAAGGAAAAAAGAACAAGATCGAAACCGATCAAAGAATAATAGAGAAAATAGAAAAAGGAAAGAGAACATGAATAAGAAAAAAAGTAATAGAAATTAAAACAGGCAGAGAACTTGAAAAAGAAGGAATAAGTGATAGAAATAGAAACAAGAACATAACTAGAAAAAGAAAGAATAAAAAACAACAACGAAGAAGAAAAGAAGAAATAGAAAAGTAAAGAGAAATAGCAAAATGAACAAAAACAAAAAACAATAAACAGAAAACCAAATACAAAGCAGATAAAAACTAAAAACAAGAAACAAGAGAAACGAAACAAATAACCAAAAAACAAAGAACAAAAACCAACAAATGAAAAACAATAACCAAAAACCGAAAAACAACAAATTAATAAACAATAAGCGGAAAACTGATAACGGAAAACTGTTAACGGAAAACGGAAAAACGAAAACAGAAAACAGAACTGAAAACAGAAAACAGAAAGCAGAAAACCAAAATAAATAAGAAGGATACGAAAAAGCAAAAAACAAAAAAAGAAAAACAAAGAGTAATTTATTTTTTTTACTTTATTATTTTCTAATAACACAGTATTGTGATCGATTTTTTAAAAAAAAAAATTTGCTACCCTGAAAACGTTTCATGACTAGTAGACACGAAAAAAGAAAAAAAAATTTCAGTCCGTCTGTCCACCGTTCGCTGTACGCCGTACGGCGTCCGCCGAACGCAAAATCGTTTGAAGGCTCGTAGCTCCCAAAAGGTTTTGAGATATAAAATTGAATTTTTTTTTATGAATAGACTGAGTAGGCTCCTTGAAGTGACTAAATTCTGAGGGGTGGTGGTGTAAGAGGGGAGGAGGGGGGTGTATTTTAGACGAAAAATTTTGGTTTTTAGATCTCAGCAACCGCTTATGCTAGGAGGCTGAAACTTGATATTTATTTAGAGCTTTGATAGTGGACCCATTTCCATAAAAATTGTCAATATGTGTGAAGGGGTGTAGGAGTGTGGTGAAAAATAATGCGTCCGAAACGCAAAAAAGCCGAGATCGGCACATTCTAAAATCCATATCTCCTAAACGGTTAATGGTAGTAAAATCAAACTTAATAACTATCTGCAGGTATGCTAGGAGAATAGATCGGAAACAAATTTTTGAGAAGGGGCAGTGATGAAAGGACTTTTTAAATTACGATATCTCACGAACCAATTGCACTAGAGAAATAAAACTTGGTTTGTGTATAAAGGTTGACAAATCAGGTTTGATGAAAGTAAAATTTTTTAAGGGGGCGGTGGATCATGAAAGTGGAGGGGATACGAATTTTTCTATAAAATTCAGTCTCATATCTCAAGAACAATGTAAGATAGATGCTTAAAATTTTTACCAGAAGTAGGCCTAATAGACCCCTAGCAGAAAACAAAATGTTGATGGTGAGGGTGTAGAGAAAAAGGAAAAAGTTCAGATTTTTATATCTCGAGAACCTATAATGATATAAAGCTGAAACATGGTATTTAGATAGATTTAGTAGTAGAATGTTGGAAAATAAAATAATATTTTTTATAGGGGTAGTATGGTACGGGGTGGGGAATGTTTTTCATATCTATAGAACGGCTTATACTAAAAATCTGAAACTTGGTATGTATATGTAAATCAACAAGAAAAGTAATTTAGATAGAACAAAATTTCAAATATCCATTGGCGTTGGGAAAGAGGGGCGAAAAAAATTATCAGTCAAAATGGAGTGCATATATTTTCACGGTTTTCGTCATATCTATTAGGTCTTCCCAAATATTTAATTCATTTTTGTTCTACGGCTTCTGCATATAAGTACCTAGAAAGCGTTTTCAGGTTTTTTTGTAATTCTACCCCTAAGGGGGTGTAAAGAGGTTGTATACTTTTTCACGAATTCTGCCCCCAGGTCTGATCAAATATCGAATATCTTTTCACTTTCACGGGCTTACGTAATAATCGCCTAAAACTTGTTTTTAAGTTTTTTCCTTTTTCAGCCCCTAAGAGGGTATAAAAGGGTTGAATAAGTTTTTACGAATTCCGCCATATCGTTTAGAAGTGATAAGTAATTGAATTGGTTTTTACTTTCTCGTGCTGTCTTCATATTTATCTATTAACTCCTTTCAGTTTTTTTTGGATATTCAACCCCCAAGTGGGTGTAAGAAGGTTGCATATGTTTTCACAGATTCCAACATACTGCTTAGATCTGATGATATATCGAATTCATTTTTACTTCCTAAGGTTTCCCATATAAGAACCAAAAAATCAATTTCAGTATTTTCAGATATTCAATCCTTAGGGGTGTAAGGGGTTGTATGTTTTTCAAAGCTTCGATATATTTCTTAGGTTTGATGAGATATTAGATCGCTTTTCACTTCTACCGATTTTTTATATAATCGCCTACAAATGCATTTCTCAATTTTTGGATATTCAACCCCCAAGGGTTTGCATATGTTTTCACAAATTCTGCCATCCCTTAATTCTGATGAGATACAAAATTGGTTATTACGGCATTTGACGTAATGATCTAAAAACCAATTTAAAGATTTTTCGAATTTCAAAAACAAAGTGTTTGCTTACGTTTTCACAAATTTTTCAAAATCCCTCGTGTCTCTTAAAATATCAAGTTGCTTCAAAATTCAAACCCCGAGTGGAATTAATGGGTTTGTATACATTTTAACAATTCATCATATCTCTTAAGTCTGATATGGCAACAAATTTGTTTTTACTTCTATTGGTTTTTTTGTACATAATATACCAAAATTCGAATAGTCTACATGGACTTTTTCAATGTTTAATCGGCTAAAAATCTCTATTTAAAATATTTTTATTTTAAGAACAAAATTAACTTTCCAAGAAACTTCATAATCTCGAAACAACTGATGATATGCTCCGACTTTGGCCGCTCCCGAGCTCAGACTCGAAAAATAATAAAGTTTCGCCCAGTCCATTGGCAGATTTTTTTTTTTGTTAAACTCTTTAAGTCTTACATCGTTAGCGTTTTTTGAGATTTAAAAGTCGAAAAGTTGTCCTTTCAACCACACAATATTTGCCAAACTCGATGGCGTAAGTTAGAAATTATGGGAGACGTCTGAAAGGGTGTAAAAAAAGAACTCCAATAGTAGAAAATCTTACAAAATTCGCTACCTAATACTATGTTCAGACTACGAGATTAACGCGTTTAAATCAAGTTAAACGCGTTGAAAACACTTTCCGAACGCGCTTACGAAAACATGAAATCAAGTACTGCGACCCTCACGGAAATCGAAGTAAAGTTTAAAAGAAACTACTTAGTGCTGCAGAAACTGAATTTTTTGCTTGTGCAACGAGCATTAGCTAATTATTTTCTATTTTTAACTATTTTCATTACTGCTATACAATCACTTGAGTTTCAAATAATTTAGAAACCATAAATTTGCTAATGAAACACAACTGAATATCTACTTGTCAAGACAAATCACGTCAAGCTGTCTTGTATCAAAATAAAACGAGTTGCCTAGTGTGAACACTACTTTTTTAACTCGTTCATGTTGCCTACTTAAACGCGTTTAAAACGCATAGTCTGTACAGGGTATAAGGGTGTATAGTGTGTTGTATACATTTTCACGAATTCCGATATATTTCTTAGGTCTAATGAAATATCGTATTCACTTTCACTTCTAAAGATTTTAAATAGATGTTTTCTTTGCGCATTTATCCAGATCAGAGTAGTGATTAAAATTTACATTGAAAACACCAAGAATATTGCTGTTTTTGTTTTTGTTATTTTTATTGCTTTTCCCTGTAGATAGTAGGCTAGAATATAGTTTTAAACCGAAATAGCTGACCCAGTAAGCTCACTGGGCAGCTATTCGAGATAAATTCTCTAATCTAGCCTACTATCTATGGAAAAAAGCTATAGGTAGGTAGATAGATATGCGAAGCTGCCCGTGAGAACACGGACACACTTAGACCTGTTACCACAGGATCATCGAATCCGGTCCTACTCGTCAAACCATTTAGAGCTTGCAATGAAGAGTTGGATTCTCGCGATCTCCATTGCGGCAAGGTCACTAAGTAGGTGAAGAAGTAAGCTCCAAGATGAGCTTTCCTTCCAGCGGATAGAGCTGGACAGGTACAGAGTAGGTGAAGGACTCTCTGGCTAGACGGAGAAGTAGAGAGGCTGAAGCCGTTGTTGAGTGATGGAGTTTAATTTGCAGTATTCGTAACATTAACCTCGATCACAGTTTGGTTCGCATCTTCCGGGTTTTCCGGATCAGATGACAGCAGGCCTTCCTCACTACCACCGGAAGGACCTGTCGAGCCCTCATCCATTCATCCATCCAAGTTCAGTGAGATTTGGGTACTCATTTATAGGAACCAGTTAGATTTTCCGTAAAACCGGACAAGCTTGACGGAATACTTATTCACTTCTACTGGATTAAAGCATCAACGTCGAAATAATCCGGCTTAAATCGTTTTCTTAACTGTATCTTAAGGCAATATTTCTTCCCGCAAAATTAAGTTCCTCCCCTGTCATATTTCGTAAGTTTCCATTTCTTCCAACTTACTGCTTGCTCCAATTCGTTTCCAAGTCAATTTTATTTTCATCCTTCTTTTCCCTTCATCTAATATCTGTGTCAATTGGCACATCATTTATTTATAGGAAAAAACTTTCGTCCTTTCGAGACATTTTATTGATAATCCGCGCCAATAAAAAACTTCCTGCCAGAAGGACGGGAAAAAAAAATTCTCATTATTAGGTGAAAAGAAGTTTTCCGTGCTGATCTAGCGAGACCAGCGTTTACTTGAAATCCCACTTTAGGCTAGTCTTAATTCTATAAATGTCCTTCAGAGCAGTAATAAAAAACTTTTGAAAGGTACGTAACTGACTTTAATTTGATTTGAATGTCCGTTTTTTTTTGTCAGTAGTCGCTGAATTAATCTCAAGGAGATAATTTTTCTTTTCGGAGCTCGTTAAAGTTAAGCATGTGTCCTTGTGCTAACTTTTCTGGATTTGATTCGATTTGCTGCTATCCATCCGGTTTTTCATTCATATCACGTCTTTTCAGCGCAAGAAGTTTTCTTTTTGTCGAGATTTCGGCAGTTTCGCTTTATGTCATGGCGAAAATTCGAATTTTCGTTTTTATTTTCTTTTTTTCTTTGATTTTATAGTCGTCGTCGTCATGGCGAAATTTTCACTGGAAAACACAAAAGGACATTTCCCCCTCTCACTGAAAAAAAAGTTTTCACAAAGACTGTGATAACGAAAGAACGCGGTAATAATTTAAAGTGCTTCTGTGTTTGGATTAATTGGCGAAATTGATTTTCTTTAGGCACGTGAGGGAAATTAATGCCAGTTTCTAGTCATTTGTGGTGCCGTATGCAAATCTAAGGCTTAGTGGATTTTGAAATTCAGAGCCAGTTGTCTCGTATATTCATTTAAATTCAGATGAGATGGCTTACTGTTTGTATTGGACGAGGCAGAGTCCCATTCTCAAAGATATAAAAAGGCGCCCTGAAATAAACACGTTTGTCCTCATACTTATTGTGAAAACAAGATGGCAGAAACATTTACAATAATAATAAAAACATTAATAGACTAACCAGTGCTTAGATGTTCCACTTCTGAACGTAATTCCTTAGATTCTTCCTCCGTAGTTCACCAAAGGTATCTAATTTCGTTTCTGTGTAGCGGACTTCTGAAGGAATAGTTTCGCCATATCAATTTCGTGCTTGACTGTAATTTTAAACCGCAGTCCATGTACAAAGTGGAAAAAATGACAAAATACTTCACTCGAGAAAAACAAATTGTGTTTTCTTATTTGGTTCTAATCCTTTATAGATTTGATTTTTACAGCGATTAAGCTTAAAGCAAATACAGTATTAAAATTTTTTCTGGTCAGAAGTTAACAGTGGAAACTAGCGGAAACAAAATTAAAACATATAAATCAGAACATAAATTAAATTGGAGAAATCGTAGAATAAATAATTACTTTATTATTTTAATAATAAAGTATTGTTATCAATTTAAAAAAAAAAAAATTTGCTACCCTGAAAATATTTTTTACACGTTTCATGACTAATAGACACCAAAAAAGCAAAAAAAATGTTCAGTCCGTCTGTGCGCCGTACGCAGTCCGCCGTACGCAAAACGTTTAAAAGCTTATAGCTCTCAAACTCTTTGAGCTATTAAGTTGAATTTTTTTTTGTTGGTAGACTGAGCGGACCCCTTCAAGTGGCCACCTTTTGAGTCGTAGGGGTTTGAGTGGTGAGGTGGGTGAAGCGTTTTAGACGGAGAATTTTGGTTTCTAGGTCTCAATAACCGCTTAGGCTAGGAGGCTGAAATTTGGAATTTATATAGAGCATCGATAGTGGACCCATTTGCAAAAGAAACTGATGAAATAGGTAAAGGGGTGTGGGAGTGGGGGAAATAGTAATGCGTCCCAAACGCTCGAAAGCCGAGATAGAGACATTCTAAAATCCATATCTCCTAATCGGTTAATGTCACAAAATTAAAACTTAATGAACATCTGTGAGCATACTAGGAGAATAAATCGGAAACAAATTTTTGAGTGGGGGAAGTGGCGTACGGAGGTGGGAGGTGGAAAACTTTAAAAATTACACTAGAAAAACAAAATTCGGTTTCTGTATTAAGGTTGACAAATGGAGTTTGCTGAAAGTAAAAGTTTTTAAGGGAGCGGTGGAGTATGGAAGTGGAGGGATAAGAATTTTTCTAAAAAATCACGTCTCATATCTTAAGAACAGTGTAAGATAGATGTTTAGAATTTTTACGAGAAGTAAGCCAAATAAACCCCTAGCAGGCAAAAAAATTGTGGGATTTTGGGTGTAGAGGGTGAGCGTGGGGGAGGTTGAAAAGGAAAAAGTTTCGATTTTTATATCTCGAGAACCTATAATGACATAAATCTGAAACTTGGTATTTAGATAGAACTATAGTAGTAGCATGTTGAAGAAATATAATTTTTTATAGAGATAGTATGGTACGGGGGTGGGGAGTGTTTTTCCATCTATAGAACGGATTATGCTAGAAATTTGAAACTTGGTATGTATACAGGGTGTAACTAGTACTGAGGTTCAAACGAAAATGGGAGATAGAGGAACTTGTCCTGAGTAGAAAATCGTTCTACACATACTACCATTTTTGCACCGTTAAGGAGATAGCGCGATTTTAAGGACGAAGGATTTTCATCGTATCTGTGATCACTGTTGGATCTCTAACTTCTGCTGTACTTAGCGTAACGTAATAATTCTGAGCTCGTTGGAAAGGACACAAATTCTTCTTTCTAATTGCTATCAACTGTGTCAATCAGTGTTATACTTTTTAAGAAAAATTCATTTAAATGACACAAAAATAATAAAAAATTAAAAAAAAATACAAAAAAGTCCTGTTTTCTCCAAGAAGGACCTGATTAACCACCAAATTTTATTACATTTTCGGAAAGCCCATAAAATTTCACTATACGTTTGACAACAAAATTTCCCTTCCACTCCTTCTATTGCAGCAATGAATCTGTTCTCTCAGTGTAGTATGTGACAAAAACCGGAATTTAGTTTTACAGTACTCATTCTCTTAATTTTCAGAACTGAACCCAGATTTTCTACGGATTCTTTGAACATTGGAAAATCGGTACTAAAATATACTGCCGTCACGATCGGCTGCAAGCCAATCGTATAATACTCTAGATGAATACTGAACTCCGATTTATATTGTAGTTGGGGATAAAGTAAAATTACGTGTGTGCATGTTGTATGTCCTTTATTAAGGACTGCCATTAAATTGCTACTCAAAACTAAAAGACAATATTCAGTGTTTAATTTCATATCTTGAACTGGGTAAGTCATCGAAAAAAAATATCCTTTTTGAAGGTCTTTCACATGGGAGGTGCAGGAAGGACTCACTCGATTTCTTACATATTTATCCTTTTCCTTGGAACCATTTAAAAATGAACATGTACAAAATTTCAAATTCGTAGCTTAAAGCGTTCAAAAGTTATCGAAAAATATTGTTGAACACGTGTCTTAAGGACATTTTATATAGCAGCTACCAGAAGGAGTAAAAGGATTTCGCTGATTAGTAAACTCGAACTTCGTTTTTACTCAAAACTAATTTGTACAAAATTTCCAATTCATAGCTAAAAGATTACTTGAGTTATAGTAAGTTCCGTAAATTAAGTGAAGATATTTTGACAGGATATTTGTATGGCAGCTACACGAAGGACTAACAGGATTTTCTTCATAGTCATATATTTAGCTCCAACTATTGGAAAAATAACACATACAAAATTTCAAAGCTTAAACCCTTCTGGAGTTATCGGCCAATATTCTTAAACACGTATTTTAAGGACATTTTGTATGGCAGCTACCAGAAGGAGTAAAAGGATTTAGCTGACTAGTAAACTCAAACTTTCTTTTCACTCAAAATTAATTTGTTCAAAATTCCAAATTTGTAGCTAAAAGATTACTTGAGTTATAGTGAGTTTCGTAAATTAAGTGAATACATTTTGACAGGATATTTGTATGGCAGCTACACGAAGAATTTGTATGGCAGCTACACGAATAGGATTTTCTTCCTAATCATACATTTAGCTCCAACTATTGGAAAAATAACACGTACAAAATTTCAATGTCGTAGCTTACACCCTTCTGAAGGTATCGACCAATATTCTTGAACACGTGTTTTAAGGACATTTTGTATGGCAGCTACCCGAAGTTGTAGGACGATTTTGCCCGTTAACAAACTTAGCCTTAAAAATTCAACCAAACACCCAGATTCAAAATTTTAAGATCCTAGGTGAAGGCGTTCTTGAGTTATCGTGTTCACGGACAGACGGACGGACGGACGGACGGACGGACAGACGGACGGACGTCAAGCGGATTTGAGGTTTTTGGCCCAAAATAAACAAAAAATAATGTATAACTTTTTTTCGTCCGAGGCTTGGTTCTATGCGTTACAAACTTTTGGGCTGGATTAAACTTATAATACTCTATATGATTTCATCTAGAGTATAAAAATCTGCCAACAGTCTGGGCGCAACTTTATTATTTTATGGGTAGATGTCCGAAACGTGTTTGATGATGAAATGAGATGTAGGTTACTATGCGACTGACAACCTAAAAAATAACGTTCCAAAGAGCCTCCTGGTTATTTCTTAGGTTGTCAGTCAGTCAGTAACCTACACCGCATTTCATCATTAAACACGTTTCGGACATCTACCCATAAAATAATAAAGTTGCGCCCAGACTGTTGGCAGTTTTTTTTTATTTATTTACGTATTTTTTTATCAATAGAATAATTCATAGTAGTAAAAACGAATTCGATCACATTAAACCTAAGAGATTTTCGGAATGAGTGAAAACTTGAACAATACCCCCAGGGGGTTTAATTGAGAAAAATACTTAAATCGGTTTTTCCCCGACTACGTTTAAAGCTTATAGAAGTAAAAGTGAATTCCAAATCTCAATATACCAGTGGCGTGGCGTTATAATTCAACAGGGGGAAGCAATTGGTTAATATCCAAAGTTTATTATTATTATTCTACCTACAAATTAACTGCGTATTAATTGAACCTCCTCCATTAGCTACTTTTAACATTACTAATATAAAAGCACCCAGCAATCACGAACGGGAACCAGGAGGCTACTTGGAACGTTATCTTTTAAGGTTGTCAGTCGCAGTCACCTAATCTAATCATTAAACGCGTTCCGGACTTCTATAAAAAAAATTATAAAGTTTCGCCCAGAGTATTGGCACATTTTTTTTTATTTATTTACGTATTTTTCTGAATAGAAGAGTCAATAAAAGTAAAACCGAATTCGATCTCATTAACCATAAAAGTTTTTCGGAATTCGTGAAAACCCCCAGGGGTTTAATATCAAAAAAATGCTTGCATCAGATTTTTCTTCAATTAAATTTAAAGTCTTTAGAAATAAAAGTGAATTGAATATCTCATTAAACCTAATATATGGAAATTCGTGAAAATGTACACAACCACTTTACACCCCCTAATGGGTTGGATATCGAAAAATTGAAAAAAAAACATTTCTAGGTGCTTACATAAAGAACCCGCAGAAATAAAATCTTTATCGGCATGTCCAATATATATAACGAAAACCACCACCAACCCACTGCCTTGCCCATATAAAAAAATTGTTTCTAGGATACCTCTTTATTGGCTTTATGTAGTCAATTTTTAGCTTTCTATGGTTTGTGGTTTTTGAAAAATAAAAATCGATATTATTTTCTTTCCACCCCCTCCCACCAACAGCCCCTTCACCAGTACCTCCAACATTTTTTCCCTGTTAGAAGTCTACTGGGCCTAACTCCTGTAAAATTTCTAAGATCATATGTGGTACGGTTCTTGAGATATACATACAAATGAAATTTTATTAAAAATGGCTATCGCCCCACTTTTGTGCTCCACCTCCCACCTCCACTTGTAATCCTATATACACAAACCAAATTTTACCTTCCTGGTATAATTGGTTCGGAAGATATTCTAATCCAAAGTTTTTTACCCCAACCCCTACATACCACCACCCGATTCAAAAATTGTAGCTTTTGATTAATCTCCTATTATTCCTGAAGACAGCTACAGAGTTTCAATCTTCTGACATCAACCGTTCAGGAGATATGTATTTTAGAATGTTTCAACCCCAGCTTTCAAGCACTTCGAACACATTGCTTTCCCCTCCACTCCCACACTCCTCAACACTTATCTACAATTTTCTTGCAAATAGGTCCACTATCATAGTTCTACATAAGTTCCAAGTTTCAGTCTCCTAGCGTAAGTGGTTCCTGAGATCTAAAAACCAAATTAAATATAATTCAACTATTTACCACAATTCAATTCCAAACTTCGATCAAAATTCAATTCCTATCCTACTCTGGTAGCACTTATTTCTTATCAGATCTCTGCTTGCTGATAGCTTCACCGCCGCAGCCAGGAATGTGTGGAAGCAAATAGCGTACTGCTTCCACTGTGCCGTGTACGAACATTTTTTTTCATGACGTCACAGTGGGCTTACTACGGAATGAAATGAACGCTCATAGATGCAACTTTGAAATTGCTTCCATGTGTCTTCTTCTTAGATTCTTTTAGCTTGTCTTTTTCGTGGTGCTGCCAAATCGGCTGTGTGCGATATTCGCGTGTAGTTTCTTCCGAACTTTTATTTATACTGTGTCAAAGAAAATGTTTGAAACATAAATTTTTTTCGCGATTTTTCTGCGCGATTTAGAAAACGCATTTTAGATATAATATTTTTCCGCAAAATGTAAGGGAAGCAATGCTTCCCTTGCTTCCATGGACGCCACGCCACTGCAATATACCTTAGAAATATATCAGAATTCGTGAATATGTAAACAACCACTTTACACCCCCTTAGGGGTTGGATATCGAAAAATTTTGAAGATCGTTTCTAGGCGCTTATATAAATAGCCCGCAGAAGTAAAATTGCTTTGATAGCTCGACATGTCTAAAAGTTTTAACGAAGTTTATGAAAATGTGAATTCACGGACATTTTTTACTCAACCTCTGAACGCCAATTAAAATTTGAACTTTTGTTTTGCTTTAATTACTTTAATAGTAGATCTATATATACGTACTAAGTTTCAACTTTCTAGCTTAAGCCGTTTCTGAGATATAAAAAACCACCCCTCTCCCCCGTAGCTTGCTACCCCTATCAAAATTTTTATTTTTCGAGGATGTCTCCATAGTGGCTCTATAGAATCCTAATTTTTTAGCTTTCTATTTATTATGATTTTTGAGAAATAAAAATCAGAATGTTTTCCTTTCTACCCCCTTTCACCATCACCCCAACACCCACACCACAAAAAAGAGTACCGAAGAGTACCGATCCCAACTCCTGTAAAATTTTTAAGATAATATCTGATACGGTTTCTGAGATATAAAAATTAAATTTTTTGAAAAATTGCTGTCCCCCCACTTTCGTGCTCCACCTCCCTCCTCAAAAAATTTAGCTTGGATAGACTCCTCTTGTGATCCCATATACAGAAACTAAATTTTATCTTCTTGGTGTAATTGGTTCGGAAGATATTGTAATCTAAAGTTTTTCACCCCCCACTTCCACACCCCACCACCCCTCTTAAAAATTTTAGCCCTTGTCTAATCTTGAAGTATCCCTAAGGACAACAACAAAGTCTCAATCTTCTGACATTAATTGTTCAGGAGATATCGATTTTAGAATGTTTCAATCCCGTCTTTCATACGTTTCAGACTCATTGTTTTGCCCCCACTTCCACACCCCTTCACCAATATCGACCATTTTTTTGCAATTAAGTCCACTGTTATAGTACTACATAAGTTCCAAGTTTCAGCCTCCTAGCATAAGTGGTTCCTGAGATCTAGAAACCAAAATTTTTCGTCTAAAACGCTCCCCTCTCCGCTCCCCTTGTACCCCCACCCCGTGAAAATATACCAGTCGTAGGGGTTCACCCAATCTACCCACCATAATAATTTCAGTTTAATATCTCAAAGGGTTTGTGAGCTACGCACCTTCAAACGGTTTTGCGTACGGCGTACGGCGTCTACGGCGGACAGACGGACATTTTTTTTTTTTTTGCTTTTTTGGGGTCTACTAGTCCTAAAACGTGAAAATACAAAATATCAGGGTAGCAAATTTTTTTGAAATTTCAGGTCGATAACAATACTTTATTATTAAAAAAATAATAAAGTAAAATTGTTATGCGGGTAGGCGAATGACTCTCTCAATTTCCTTTACACTAGTTTTTCCACCTGTAAACATTGAAAATTAACTTAAAATAAATTTCAAATACGAAGCTTACAGCGTGCTCTTTTCGGACCTTCGTATGGGAACTACCTGACGGAGTGGGAATATTTTAGAGAGTAATGAACATGTATGCTGCTAGTCAGGCAAAGATGAATTCATCTTCTTTGATTTCATGTTTGGAATCCAATGCGCTAAGCTTAAAATAGGATACGTACGGGCAGTACATACTCTCAACGTTTAGACTGAATTATGTATGTGCTTATTATTGTGTTTGTTTAATACAAAGTCAACAAAGTCCTTAATGTATGGAAACAGATGGAACCCATCTCTTAACAAATTGCTTGCATGAAAAACTGCAGAAAACGGATTATGAAATATTAATGAAATGTTTCATGCACTAAGTGTAAACAGTAGATTATTAGAAAAGGGTACCGCATAGCTACATGCTCTACTTAAACTGAAAGGAGAAGCACTTACAAATACTTAGCTATAAGCACTCAAGCGTGCTTAAGATAAGAGGGTGGTTGCCCAGCATATGCCCATATATAGTATGTGTCACGCTGGATCCTAAATGGTAATGTTGTCGTCCAGTACAGGATAAAATACTCCCGGAACCATGTTGTTGTTATTAATGAATAGCTCCAGCAATCGGAACGCAATTTTTACAAGATTCTTCACTAACTCTAAACGTATGTAAATCATACTCCACAGGTAAGTCTATTCGGTAAGGGCTTACGAGAGGGATCAAGGCACAAATATATCCTTGTTGCAGCATTAAGATTGCAGTTCACGTGTCATTCGATATAAATCCGTCCGCAATATTCAAACATAAATAGGATTGTTCCTTGTAAGCCGATTCGTGCGTTTGTGTTTGGGGTTTAAGTTAAGCGTTTTAAGATAGGTTAAGGTGTACGTGCCCATGGAATGAAAACTTACGACCGAAGTGTTCACGTTTGAATGGAAATATCTTGCAGATTTTCGAAGTTTATACACAAGTATTCACATACAACCGCAGTACTTTCAAAGCCTTCGAGATCTGTGTACCAACCGTAAGAACATGCAAAGGATTTCCGGGATACCTGCACAATATGTTCGTATGTTTGGCACAGCCAAAACAATTTCACAATTCGCAAGTTGGTGATAAAATTACCGGATTTTGCAATACGTGCTATCGACATTTTACGGATTTACAAATGTACTTAAGTGTTATTGTTAAATTCATGGCAATAGTTTAAATTGTTCATTTATGTGCATCGAATATTGCGCTGGACGCTGAAACAGCTAAAGAATCCTATCCCCACGCAGACTGAACAGAATTTGATATGAGTAGCAATAGTTGAAAAAATATCCGCAACGTACATATCGACCGAAATGCAATTTATCACTGAACCGGTTGTCGATAAGCAGTTGGACGTCTTTCTTTCACGTGGAAGTAAAGCAAAAACATAAACTCATTATTGATCTTAATGATTTCAACACTGTTAAGTTTTCATGTTAATGTCCTAAGCTTCATACCAAAATACCATACTTAAAAACTAATTGCACAATTTTTTTTATCCTAATTGAAAACGATGGAAACACATATATACAAAAGTAGCAATAATAAAGTGCACTTCAGTTTTTCACTCAGCCCGAGATGAAACTTTTCTAATTTTGACTCGAATTTCAGTTTGCAAAGTTGTCTTTTACAGAAAATGTTGCCTTCGTCCGTTTCGAAATTATCGTCGAAAGTTCGGAAAATTTTGCTCCGATGTTTGTCCGAAAAAAAAAATGTTCCCAACAAAATTTTACTATCGCCGTTGTAACATAATATGGAAAATGTTCAGAAACGAGAAGATGGTTTTCGCGAAAACTATGCAATTGCAAGTGTATTTTTCGTCTCGTAAAACTACGGAAGAGGGTCAATCCTCTATCCGTTTGAAAGGAAATCATCACGGATAGAAACTTTACTGGATTTTTGCTATTTTAAACGAGAACACGAAAGTAGAGCGAAATTGAGACTATCAAACAAAGTTGGTTTGCGTAATTGAAAAGTTTTCCGGACGGAATTGATTTGTAAAACGAAATTTTTATGGGTATAAGCTTGCAAGAATAAAAGGATCAGAACTTCAATTTGAAATATGTTTTGACTATACCATTATGTTTTCATATCGGACATACTGTTTGCTACTTAGATGTAGAGTTGGGTATTTCGGTATTAAGGCAGTCTGTGAAAGACTAGACGTTTATTCTAGACTGGGGAAAGACGTTACTCGACTGGTATCAAAGCAATCATGAGCTATTTAATAACGAAGGTGACACCGGTTTTATGCATTACAATTAAGGGCTCACATACCCCTGCGCGCTCTGAAAACCGAGTAAATTTGAAAAATTATTATAAAGGTTATATGGTGAAAAAAAAATTAAATTGTTGAGTTCACATGTCTTATTAACTATTCAACTATAACAAACGGGCGTGTCCGCGGATTTTAGAAAAATGGAAAAAGAGCAATATCGGTCGGTGATTCGATTCTTGTTTTTGGAAGGTAAATCGCGCAGCGAAATCAAAGAGCGCTTGGATGCTGTGTACGGTGACTCTTATCCTTTGATGGCGACCGTCAAAAATTGGTTTAACGAGTTTCAACGTGGTCGCACGTCGGTTTTTGATGAGCCACGCCCAGGTGCCCCGAAAACGGCTACCACGGAGGATAAAGTGACAAAAATCCACGATCTCGTATTGACAGACCGCCGATTGAAGGTGCGCGAGATAGCTGAGGAGACAGTATAGGCATCTCAAAAGACCGCGTGGGTCATATCCTCCATGAAATTTTGAGCATGAGAAAGCTGTCGGCGCGATGGGTGCCGCGTTTGCTCACTCCGGACAACAAGCGCAACCGTGAGACCACTTTAGAGCAGTGTTTGACGCTGTTTAAGCGCAATCCGAAGGATTTTCTGCGTCGTTTCGTGACCGCCGACGAAAAATGGATCCACTGGTACACACCAGAGACCAGTGACAGTGGACTTCACCCGGCGAACGTGCTCCGAAGAAGGCGAAGACTGTCTTATCGGCCGGAAAGGTGATGGCCACCGTATTCTGGGATTCACAAGGTGTGATCTACATCGACTACCTAGAGAAGGGCAAAACGATCACAGGGCTCTACTATGCCGAATTATTGGGCCGATTCGACGCCGAATAGCAGAAAAAACGGCCCTATTTGGCGAGGAAAAAAGTGCTCTTCCACCATGACAACGCATCGGCTCATATCTCCGCCAAATTGGTCGAATTGGGCTACGAACTGCTGCCCCATCCACCGTATCCTCCAGATTTGGCCCCGTGCGACTTCTTTTTGTTTCCAAACTTGAAAGTCACTCGCCGAGGAGGTCATCGTCGCCACGGAGGCCTACTTTGCAGACCTCGAGAAAACGTATTTTTCAGACGGGTTAAAGAAGTTGGAGCATCGCTGGGTCAAGTGTATCGAGCTAAAAGGAGACTATGTTGAGAAATAAAACGCCACTTTTCCAAAAATTTTCGTTTTTCTTTTGTAGGCTAACTACTTATCGGACCGCCCTCGTAGTATGTAGTTATGATCTGAAGGAACAAATTTCTTTTTTTTTAAATAAAGAAGTTACAGTATTTCAAATATTAGTAGGACAGTTTTTTAATGCGTTTAATAATTTATAAAAAATTGTTCAACCCAAAAATTAAAAAAAACTCTCTACAGACTAGAGAAAATAATTATCAAAATTTAAAAAAAAAAAAAATTGAAAAATATTGAAAATTTACTGAGTTATCGTGCCTATCCTGTCTAAAAACATAGTTTCGAGAAAAGCGTGTTCAATGTTTTTGGTAGGTACTACGTGAACTTACGGCTAGTCTCCCATTCCAGCTTCGTACTGTACACCTTCTTCCCCTTGTATCTTCCTATAAACGACCTTGTTTTCTAAGCAACCTAGGTTTTGTGAACAAAAGAAATGCGAAACGCATCTGTCGAAAGGTGCGCGGTAGTTAGCCAAGTCACATTTATTGCTATAACTTAGTAACTAACGTAGTGGAATTTTCTTAAAATTTTTTTTTCTAAATTCTAAATTTTGTTTTTTAATTCTTAAAAGTACAGGGTAGGCTATCTAGTGGTTTCTTTTTAAATCATAGGTTATTTTGACACTGAAAGCTGTTTCCCGCTCGAAATCTTGACAGAAAGTCAGTATCATACCTCCGCGGAACGAAATGAGTCGCTTTACGCTTGAACAACGTTGGGAAATATTGAAAACTTATTTCCAAAGTGAGTGCTGTGTAGCCCAAATAGTACGTTTTTTGAAAAGAATTTTTGGCCGAAATGAAGCACCCACCGCGCCTGCTGTACACAAGTTTGTGCAAAAAGTTCGTGAGACTGGCATGCTAGTGGACAACACTCATGGCCCCCGTCGTCGTACGGTGCGCACAGACGAGAATGTGGCTGCTGTAGCCGAGAGTGTGAGACTCACTCCACGAACATCAACTTGCCGTCGATCTCAACAGCTCAACATTTCACGCACTAGCCTGAGGAGAATTCTGCACAAAGATGTCGGATTATTCGCTTACAAGGTCCAATTGACTCAGCAATTGAAGGCGCACGACCATCCGCTTCGTTATCGCTTCGCAATTTGGGCCTTAGAGTAGCTTGAATTGGACAACGATTTTGGGTGAAAAATCATCTTTTCTGACGAGGCGCATTTTCATCTCGGCGGCTACGTTAACAAACAAAATTGCCGCAACTGGGGCTGGGAAAACCCGCACTTTATTGTCGAGAAGCCAATGCATCCACAGAGAGTGACAGTTTGGTGCGGATTGTGGAGTGGTGGCATCATTGGACCATTTTTCTTCGAAAATGAGACTGGGAACAACGTTTACAGAGCCATGTTATCCGACTTTTTTTTTACTGAATACTGAAATTGAAGACATGGATTTGGACGACCTCTGGTTCATGCAGGCTGGCGCGCCATGCCACACAGCCCATGCCACAATCGATCTTTTACGCACCAAATTCCCAAATCGTGTTATCAGTCTTGGCGATGTCAATTCGCCGCCTCGGAGCTGCGATTTGACCTCTTTGGATTTTTTATTGTGGGGAACCGTGAAGGACCGATGTTATGCCAACAATCCAGAAACGATTCAAGCACTTAAGGCCAATATCATCCAAGCAATTCGTGAGCTACAGCCCGAAACCATCAACAAGGTCTTGGAAAATTGGAGTGACAGAATGCGCTACTGCGCAGCCAGCCGAGGCAGCCACTTGAACGAAGTTGTGTTCCGTCATTAATGGGAATGTTTACTCTTACTAATAAAGCCATAATACATGGAAAAAAATTTAATTTTGTTCATTTTATTGCATTTTTAAAAAGAAACTTGTATTTGGCCCACCCTGTATAACAAATGAAAATCTGTAAAAAAAAATCTATTTTTTGAAAATTTCAGGGGATGTGAGCCCTTAATTAAATATAAGTATTGAAATTAATTAAAATTAATAACATTATGGTAATAATATTTTGTATTTTCAGAAAAAAAAAATTACTTTCAAGGATACTATGAAATCTTACCTAAACAGTACACGACATGTAGAGGTGCATTTTTTGCGGATGTGAGTACCTATTTGGAAGGGCGTTTCGGAGTAGGCCTCAGTGCATGATAGTGCGGATACTAGCCTACCATTCCAGAGATGGATTCGAATTGAATTCGAGTCATCCGTTTTTTAATACCCGCTTTTCACGTGCTGTTCAACAATATCTAGTCCTACAAATACCAAATATATTTTTATGTACGTTAAAAATAAAAAAAAATTGAATTCCAAATTTTCATATTTTTAGCGTAAGTGCTTCCAGAGATATAAGCATGTTTACTTTTCGGTGCCTCTCTCACCTACGTAAATCCTTCCATTAAAATTATGTTTAACACTATTCGCTAATACCACTCATATTTAAGTACCAAATTTTAAGATTGTAGCATTAGCCGTTTTTGTGATAAGAAAATCAGAAACATTTCATTAAAGCCCTATTATTTCTAGAGTTTCTTCACAGCCCTCTCTAGAAAAAAATCAACCTCAAAAAGGGTAAGACCGGTTTACCTATAGTATAAATTCTAAGCTGATTTTCGGCAGCTACTCTCTACACTCCTTACTATTATTATCTTGCGCTCCACGTTTTCAGGACTATCTCTGTATGGGAGTAGGAAAAATCATTTTAAACTTTTTAGCCCGTTTTAAAAAAATTGTTATTTTTTAGAAAGGAATTTATTTAAATACATTTTTTCTGCTTTTTAGTCTAGAAGGGGTCCAATATCATAGTTTTACATAAGTTCCAAATTTCAGCCTCCTAGCGTAACATAAGAGATACAGAAAGCAAAATTCGTCTAAAACCCTCCTCAGCTTCCCTCTCATACCCCACCATTCAGATTTCGAATTAATATTGCATTTTTATCTAGTTCTGAGCAATGTTTAAAGTTTCAAGTCTCTACCTCATCAGGAAGTTAGATTAAAATCAATTGCAAACCGAACAGACAAGAAAGCGAGTTAATAAAAACGTATTAAAATAGGCGAAACCCCGAATTTTCACAAGACAGAGCCCAAACGGTTTTTCAATTTCTAAAGACTTTTTGAAATATGTAAGACGATCTCCGATTGTCTTCTAAATTCAAATAAAAATCTTCCAAAATTCATGGAGTTAGTACGTTCAATATTGTAAAAATCATTTCAAATTAAAAATCAGCACCCACCGCCAAAGCTGATTGTTCTTAAGTACATATCAATATAGATATCAAGTTTCAACCATCTACCGTTAGCCACTCCTAAGATAGGAATAATACCACCAACTCGCACCTTACTACTGCTATCAAAATATAAAAACTTATTTTTATAAGAGGATTCTATAATGGTCCTATTTTGAAACTAACATTTATTCTTAGCGGTAATCGAAGTATAGAATTCGGAACTTTTACTTTTTTTGGGTATTGAAAGTCCAAAGAAGTTAAAGTGAATTCAATATATCAGTAAACCTAAAATATTTGAAATTCAACCCTGAGAGTTGAATATCACAAAAGCCTGAAATTGACTTTTTGAAGATTATACGAGTATTTAAACTCCTTAGAAGTCAAAGCGAATTTGATGTGACCTTAGAAAATGTCGGAATTCGTGAAAGCGTATACAACCACTTTGTACGCCCCAAGGGAATCTTTGAATATTAAAGAATTTGGAAACCCGTTTCAAGCAATTTTTGGCTTTTCAACTTCACCTCCTCCATCAAAATTGTAGTCCAAATATACGCTTCTCGTGTGCCTAGAAGTAATCACTAAGTTTCAACAATCTTACGTCAACCGTTCAAGAGATAGGGATCGTAGACTGTCTCGCTCTCGACCGTTTCGGACGCTTGTTTTCCTCAACTCTCACACCCCTCACCCATATCAATAATTTTTTTAAAAATTTTTTAAAAAGGGGATTCACCCAACTATCCACCAGCAAAATTTGAAGTTTTTTTCTTAATGGATTTCAAATACATTTGAGTACGGTGTATACGGCGGACAGACGGACACCCGGTTTTTTCTTTTTTGGAAACTAGTCTTTAAGTTCGAATATTACCATAGAAGCATTTTCCTATTTTTTTTTTTAAATTTATTTCGATCACTATGCCTTGTTATTAAAAAAGAATAAAGTCTGATAATTAAAATGAGAAAAGTAAAACTGCACTTGAACAAAATTAGCTTTTTAAATTCCAAAATATATTTTAAATTTTACAAGGTGGACAACGATAATTTTGAGAGAAGTATAAATTCTGAAATTTTAAAGTAATAATTATCTTGTAAAAGTAACGTTCGATAAAAATAAAAGGATGTTTAATTTATCAGCAAAACTCTATGCATTATTTGTAAATAACTGTTGAATTTCAAAACGTTGTTATACCGAAATAAAAAAAATATTAATATGTATTTTGTCATTACAAAATATTTGCTTAAATTACAAAAAAAAAATCTTGTTAAACACTTTATTTTACTTCCTTATTGCCCTTTTTTCCAAAAGTTTAGGATGTTTTTGTGGGTTTCATAAACCACTTTTTACTAATAAAGAGATATTTCGAAGAAAAGGTATTTAAGAGATAAAAATTTAATTTCTACAATAGAAAAGTAAGCTAACTATTTTGTCTAAAGTAGTTCACAATATAATTTACTAGTAAATTGATACTATCAAAAGTTTTATAATTAAAACACTTTTCAACCGTTTTCCGTTGATGATATAAGCAGGTAACAAAAAATGTCTGAATAGTAAATTTCTTATCCGCCGCGTGTTATCGATCGACTTCGAAAGAAGTTCATATTTTATCAGTGGGTTTGCAAGCTAACTAACTATATTTGGCGATGTGATTTTTGCTGTCTATTCATGGCGAACTACTTCCCTAGTAGTCAAACTCTCCAGTTCGCACACAACATCAAAATAAATACCTGATCTCATTCCGACTCTAGATGTATTTCACCTGAAACTTATTAGGAAGTACATCATGAAACTTATCATGAAATTCTTCATGCCGTTCATCAAGAAGTTCATTAACAAACTCATCGCAGTTACTCATGGTAAGAGGAAACGAATAGTTTCAGTAAATAAGGGAATTATGAACGGATTGATGAGCTTTCCAATTATCGGCAACAAGGGTAAAACCCTTTTTCACGTATACCGGCAAAACCGGTGCCGGAAATGGAGTAATCTCCTGGTTGAGCGGGCTGCGCTTTTCCTACAAAACGGGAAAATCGGAGGTGATCTGGGCCCTCCATCTGCATCCACCGTCTTGACGATGATCGATTGTTGGTGTTTCGATGTGATACAAAATAAGGATGTTCTCTGCTACCACCAAATGCCAATTTCGTGTGTTACTACACCTTAGGAGGAATTACAGAGGTAAAAACAAGCAACACACATAAATGAAACTGAGAATTGTGCGAAAGACCGGCGGAGATCGGGCCGGCATTTCTGCCCGACCGGTTTAACAACATTGAATTCGGCACCGGGTCCGGTTCCGGATGTAGTTTTGCCGGCGTGTATGATAACGACCTTATCCTTGGATGATGGAATTTATATAGATACTATTATAGTGCAGTCATTTGTAGAAACGTATATGAGTGACGAGAAGAGGGCAAAAATTGCTGACACAATTTTAATTGCGTCTTACAATAACAAATAAACCTTTTCGAAGATAATACAATAACTTTTCGAGGAACGAAACCAACGCAAAGGTTGATGTGTTTCCAATCTACATTTTCTAATAGTTTTAATACATTTTGCTCCAATCGTTGTTCACGGTAAACATGTTTAGCTCCCTATCAATTAATCAATATTGTGATAATGACCATTTTTAAAAAATTTCCAAGAATAATAAATAATTAACACTGACAATCTTTGTCTAGCAATCTTGAACGCATTGTTCTGTCCATCGAATTAAGTAGAAATTGGTCAATAAGTCACACCTTGTCACTTATTTCCGTTTCAAATTTATTGTACTGACTTTAAGCATTGTTCATATGATGAACAACTGGGTTAAACCTAGAGATGGGTCGTTCACGACTGAACTGTTCCAAAAGAGCACTTCATTGAAGTGAGTGAGTGAAGTAACTTACTCCTTTTGGTGAACTGTAGTTCCATTGGACACGTGACAAAAAAATTAAAAACAATATACCTACTTAAGAAAAATAGAGAGTAACAGAGTGAACTGTACGAACCTTTTTTTTTTGCTCATCTAGATCTACTGACCTTTTTTTTGTGCTAATCATCTTCTAGATGTACTGATCCTTTTTTTTGCTCTATTGTCTTCCGACTACGACTACTCATCACTGAACTCCCCTCCAGTAATGAACTATGAACTAAAAGAACGAACTAGTTCGCGAGCGAACGATGAAACGGAAACGAAGGAACGAAAACGATGGAACGAACAGTTCCATGGAAGTACTTCACTGAACTTGTTCCTTAAAGTGAGTGACTCGGAGTGAAGTACTTCACCGAAAGGAACTGCTTTGACCATCTCTAGTTAAATCTAGTATAAAGTATATAAATAAAAACATATAAAATAATGTGACAAACAAAAATTTGACGGTAACACTATCGGACAGCATTTGCCAGATAGAATAAACAAATATTTGACCTGGTGCATACAGTGTAATACAAGCTTAAGTCGGTATTGATGATCCTTCCAATTTTTGAAGTACAACTGAATATGGGTTCATAAAGAAAATCATCTCCGAGTTTAGAGAAACAAACAACAAATGTTGAAGTAATTTTAAAAAATAACAAATATCTCGATTGTAAAAAACGGTTTAATAAACAAATAGTTGTGTAAAGAGAGGGTGGGTTAATTGAACAATTCGGAAACGATTTGCACTCGTAAGATATAAAAGATAAATTTTAAACTAAGTGAATTTAAGCACAAGGAATCACTGACGGGTAGCATGCTGCCTCATTTGGCTCAAAATAAAATCCATCAGGACAAGTGAACAATTCCGTCTTCCCACCTATACAGTAAAAGAATTTCCTGCATGAGGTAGGATTGGCGATATAAGTTCCGTCGGGCTGGTTCTGGCAAGGATTATCCGGATTTATTGTTGAAGTTATTGGTGTTGTTGGTGTAGTTGGTAATCCGGTTGACGCCGTTGATGACGGTGTTGTAATTGTTGGAGTTGTTGGTGGAGTTGGTGGTTCCACCGCTGGATTTGTAGATGTTGGTGGAGTCGATGCGGTTGGAGGTGTAGGATATGTTACTGCTGGTGTAGTTGATACGGTTGTTGGTTTTGTTGTTTGGGTTGTTGGGGGAGTTGGTGTTTCTACTGGAGGATTTGTAGATGCTGGTGTATTTGCAGTAGGGAAAGTGACTGTTGGGGTCGATGTTGCGGCTGTTGGTGGAGTTGGTGTAGTTGGCGGTGTTGGCGGAGTTGGCGGAGTTGGCGGATTTGTAGTTGTTTCAGTTGAAGCAGTAGGAGCTGTAGGGTAAGTGACTGTTGTGGTCGATGTTGCGGCTGTTGGTGGAGTTGGCGGTGTTGGCGGAATTGGCTGATTTGTAGTTGTTTCAGTTGAAGCAGTAGGAGCTGTGGGGTATGTGACGGTTGGTGGACTTGAAGTTGAGGTAGATGGAGTTGGCGCTGTTGGGAATGTGACTGTTGGGTTGGCTGGCGTTTCTGCTGTTGTCGGATTTGGAGTTGATGCTGTTGGTGGTGTAATTATTGGCGGTGTGGATGTTGTTGGCGATGGTGTAGAGCCTCCACGGCAACCAAGCACGCATATTCGGTAAACTGCATCTATTTCGATGTGATCTTTACATTGCATTTGAATCAAATAACCGTCCAAGCAAATATAATAGTTTTCACAATTTAAATAATTCGGCACCAAAGTACCAGTCGGAAGATCATTACACCTCTGAGATTCACTTTGTGCCATCGCTGCTCCTACTATAGCAAGAAGAATTAATCCATTGCTTCCTAAAAAAATAAATTTTGTTAAATTACACGTTTAATGATGCAAATTTTTCGTGACATACCCTTCATGATGGCTATTTGAAAAAATCTAACTGGAATTTTATTTTAGTTTATTTTGCAGCGTTTTTATTTAATGTCTAAACACTTCAACGAGACTTTCTTTAGTGAGAAAATAACGTTTTTGCAATCAGTTTTAATAATTTTTATGTTGATTAAGATAATGCCAACGGAAGTATTGAAATGATTGATTGGATCCGATATCATAAACTATTAACGACATAAGGCGATTGTGAAATAGATATAATTCCATAGTTAACAATGTTATTCAAATGATAACCAAAAACTTTGATAATCTAATCGAAAATTGAAAAAACGATAGCTACTTAATTTTCACAAATAACACGTGTAAACTGAAAATAAGATAAAACTTATATTTTTAAAAACCAGTCATATAACTGAAGATTTTTATAGTATAGTCCTAATCTTAAGATTAAATAAAGTTAAGCTCAGCAAAATTTTTTTGCGCTCAAAATGTGTACCCCGTACAAAACAAGAACTGCTTACTGTCCATTCGTCGGTCTGTGCAAAGGCACAATATGTTTTAAGAATCCACTCGAATTTGTTAGGAAACAGCTCACAACTTATCGTAGCTTTTATACAAAAGTCCATAAAACTTGAGCTCCCGAATATTCCAATAAATTCAGAATGCTTCACGCAGTTGCAGAAACGAGACAAGCAATTTCTTTGTGCATCCTTCCTCCATACGAAAGTGCTTGAACAATTTGTGTTTGTTTCAGGGAAAAAATGTTCGGGCGAGGTTTGTGGGGACAATATCATTTGTTTGGCAGTTGTACGTTGGCAGATCTTTCTTTTTATGTGAATTGGACTTTACTTTAGGTCAAATAAAAAAATCGACATTTTAGATCACTTTATTAGTTTCATCTGCTTAAAGAATTAGGTAATTTTTCATATCTTATTAGAAAGGCCTTCATCTTTCTTACCAATCGTTCTATATTTCTTCCAAATTATTAAAGTGGTGCATATCTCAAAGACTTTTCTGTCTTGCTTCAGTCTATATGTTAGAAATTCAGTGTTTCTTTCAGTCAATGCTTTAAAGAATAATATACTGAATTTTTGGCCTTAAATTGTTGATGACTGGAGAATGCGATACGTATTTATTCAATCCACTGCTATAAAAAAACGCAGCCATTATACTTTTATTACTCGAATTGCAACTTTTGATATCATTATAAGAACTTTGATCAAAGTGATGGCAAAAAAACGACATTTAACTTGAGAAAACGTTGGCTATACATAGAGTTAAATTCGTAGGCTAAGCTCAGGCCAAATCGTCACATTTCTTCGGATAATTCACATACAAATGACACGCCACTACAAACATTTCTTGTAATAGTTGGAAAAAGGTTTACATTTTAATTTTCCAGCATAAGCAATTTTTTGAGATAAAAAAAAGAGCCACACAACAGAAAACTTGAAATTTCCAGCAGAAATTAGAATACTTCCCTTGCTGGTGGGATTGGTGTTCTCCACACAGAACACTCTACCCTCCTCCCAGCAAAATTTTAGTGGTCCACCGAATCTTTCTACCGTATAAATTTTAGTATTATATCTCGAAGTAGTCCTCGAGATAATCTGTTATATCCCCCCGCCACTGCCACCCTAAAATAAATTATGTTTGATACATTTATACCTAAACCAGTAGATATTCTTCATTCTTTCGTCAGATTGTAGACTATTACAAAGAAAACTATACAAAATTTTAAGCTAATTTTATATATCATCAAACCTAAGAGTTGCGGAGAAAATTATGAAAATGTATCCAACCCCTTTACACCCTCTTGGGGGTTGAATATCCAAAAAATCCTGAAATATGTTTTTTGATAAATATAAAGAGAGCCCGAGGAAGTAAAAACCAATTCGATGTCTTATCACTCCCAAGAGATATGACAGAATTCGTGAAAATGAGTTCAACCCTTTTATATCGTATTAGGGGTTGAAATTGGAAAAAACTTGAAAACGTGTTACAGGTAATTATAAAACAACCCCGTGGAAGTGAAAAGGTATTGGATGTCTTATCACACCTGAGAGATATGGCAGAATTCGTGAAAATTGTTACAACCCGTTTACACCCCCATGCGAGTCAAATTTCATAAAATCCTGAAAACTCTTTCTAGGCTTCTAATGCTAGGAATCTGTAGAATAAGAATTAATTCAATATTTTAGAAGACCAAGAGATATGATGAAATTAGTGAAAATACATGCATTCATGCGATTTTGCATACGGCGCACGGTGGTCGGCACTAATAGCGGTATTTTGCCAATCTCGCCGGTCAAATTTATTTTTTTCCATTTTATCAGTTTAAATAGATTGTATAATTGAATTAACGTTCAGAAAGTGTTCTGCGACAAATATCTTTAAGAAAAACTATTAAGTTTAACTCAAAAATTTTCTTTTCGTAAAATTACATGTAAAATTATTATTTTAATTTCAAATTTATATGAACTGAAAAAAATCACCATATTAACATAATCATATTGACATTTTGCTCAGCTTAACTTGGTGTGTTAGATGTGTTCCCCAGACAGTACGACTGGTACTTGGGGTAACATAAATGAAGCATACCTAAAATACATACAAAAAATAAAAATAAAAAAGAAAACAAAAATAATAATAAATATATTAAATTAAAAAATAATAATATGTAATATAAATAACAATAAATAGATAACAAAAATAAATATAAATAAATTGTTGTTTAAAATTAAAAAAAAAACATACTGCAGTCACGATCGGCTGCAAGCCAATCGTATAATACTCTAGATGAATACTGAACTCCGATTTATATTGTAGTTGGGGATAAAGTAGAATTACGTGTGTGCATGTTGTATGTCCTTTATTAAGGACTGCTATTAGATTGTTACTCAAAACTAAAAGACAATATTCAGTGTTTAACTTCATACCTTGAACTGGGTAAGTCATCGAAAAAAATGTCCTTTTTAAAGGACTTTCACATGGGAGGTGCAGGAAGGACTCACTCGATTTCTTACATATTTATCCTTTTCCTTGGAACCATTCAAAAATTAACGAGTACAAAATTTCAAATTCGTAGCATGAAGCGTTCAAAAGTTATCGGAAAATATTGTTGAACACGTGTTTTAAGGATATGTTGTACGGCAGCTACCAGAAGGAGTAAAAGGATTTCGCTGATTCGTAAACTCGAACTTCCTTTTCACTCAAAACTAACTTGTACGAAATTCCGAATTCGTAGCTAAAAGATTACTTGAGTTATAGTGAGTTTCGTAAATTAAGTGAATACATTTTGACAGGATATTTGTATGGCAGCTACACGAAGGACTAACAGCATTTCCTTTATAATCACATATTTAGCTCCAACTATTGAAAAAGTAATACATACAAAATTTCAATGTCGTAGCTTAAACCCTTCTAAAGTTATCGACCAATATTCTTGAGCACGTGTCTTAAGGACATTTTGTATGGCAGCTACCAGAAGGAGTGAAAGGATTCCGCTGATTAGTAAACCCAAAATTCGTTTTTACTCAAAACTAATTTGTACAAAATTTCCAATTCATAGCTAAAAGATTACTTGAGTTATAGTGAGTTTCGTAAATTAAGTGAATTCATTTTGGCAGGATATTTGTATGGCAGCTACACGAAGGATTAACAGGATTTTCTTCATAATCATATACTTAGTTTCAACTGTTGGAAAAATAACACATACAAAATTTCAAAGTCGTAGCTTAAACCCTTCTGAAGTTATCGACTAATATTCTTGAACACGTGTTTTAAGGACATTTTGTATGGCAGCTACCAGAAGAAGTAAAAGGATTTCGCTGATTAGTAAGCTGGAACTTACTTTTCACTCAAAACTAATTTGTGCAAAATTCCGAATTCGTAGCTAAAAGATTACTTGAGTTATAGTGAGTTTCGTAAATTAAGTGAATACATTTTGACAGGATATTTGTATGACAGCTACACGAAGTACTAACAGGATTTTCTTCATAATCATATATTTAGTTCCAACTATTGGAAAAATAACACATACAAAATTTCAATGTCGTAGCTTAAACCCTTCTGAAGTTATTGACCAATATTCTTGAACACGTGTTTTAAGGACATTTTGTATGGCAGCTACCCGAAGGAGTAGGACGATTTGGCCTGTTAACGAACTTAGCCTTACAAATTTAACCAAACATCCAGATTCAAAATTTCAAGGTCCTTGGTGAAGGCGTTCTTGAGTTATCGTGCTAACGGACAGACGGACGGACGGACGGACGGACGGACGGACGGACGGACGGACGGACGGACGGACGGACGGACGGACGGACGTCAGGCGGATTTGAGGTTTTTGGCCACAAATAAACAAAAAATAATATATAACTTTTTTTCGTCCGAGGCTTGGTTCTATGCGTTACAAACTTTTCGGCTGGATTAAACTTATAATACTCTATATGATTTCATCTAGAGTATAATAAAATGTAATGCAAAAACAAATAAAGTGAAGAAGAAGAACGTACCTACCTCATAAATAAATAATAAACATAGTAATAAACAGCTATAGGGTGTGTCAATTTAATTTTCCGATTTTTAAATGTAAATAAAACAAGTTGTCTATAAGATATCCACTGATTTTTTTTTATTTGAAAAAATGTGTTATGGCATTAAGTATGGCATATAACGTCCTTCAAATGTCCGCGCCAGCTTTGCTTGGTGGCACCTATTCCAGAGGTCCAATTTTCGACAACTTTGTCGCATAAATCTGGCTGAATTTGCTAGATTGCGTTCGTTATGTTGACTTAAAGGTCATTAATTGTTTGCGGATTATACGCATCGACCTGCGATTTAAGGTAGCCCCAAAGGAATAAGTTTAAAGGCGTTAAATCGCACGATCGCGGTGGCCAGTTCATATCGCCGCTGCCGCGAGATAACCATACGATATCGCGGAACGTTTCTCGAAGGGAGCACTGATTTTGCAAATAAAATTTGATAATTTCTTTCACCTCTGTTTAAATTCAGATTACACATACGAAAACTTTTGCTTCAAGTGGTTTATTTGGTCATATAAGTAGTCTTCGCAAGACAAAAGATAACTTTCCAAATATTCTAACTTTTCTTTAAAACTGGGTACACTCTAAAAAATAATACTCTGAAGTTGTAAAAATACAACAATAATAGTAGTTAATTTACAGTCTATTTAAAGTGAAAAGCTATTGGAAGTGTGAAATTACACTCGTAAAGCGCGTCAATGGCTTTCATATGTTTATTTACTCTAAACGCACAAGAATTATGATTTTCCACGCGAATTCACGCGAATCTGTCAGCACTGCTTTTAATTACACCTTTGGTGCAATTTCACAAAGAATTGTGTGTTAATTCATTGCTATATGTTGGAGAAATTCAATGCATGCGTGGATTACTGCGTTCATTTCCAAAAAGTGTTTGATTCGGGAATGACCGGTGTTTCGTTTTGTTCGCCCTAAAAATCCTAATTAAAAGCCATCTGTGAAAGGTACCTACAATGTTTAAGTGTAGTATTTGTGAAAGCATATTTAGCACAATAATTATAAAGCCAGCATTTTATCAGAAATAGTTTTTCATATCTGTCTACATTTAAACATTAAAAAAAAAGTCACGTGTCCTTTTGCAAAGTGCGCCTAAATTTTTCAACATTTCGAGCAGCTTATGATGAAAAATCCTATAATTTTTCAAACAAATTTTGTTTGCAACAAACGAAATACAATAATTTTTTTTAAAAACTCGAAAATAAAAAATTTTGCTCATATTCTGAATAAAGAAGATGATTTGAATGTAATTGAAGCAGTTGCATTTTATTTCAAAAAGAATACCAGTCTCATATTCAAGCGTTTTGAGGTAAGCCCTGATACATACGAGTACATTACAAAAAAGTATTTATATTTGATTTAACTGTTCATAATTTTTTTTAGTTCGAAGAAATATATTCCGAGGTTAAGGCTCAAAATCACGGCAATACTGCATGGATTGCAATAATAAGTAAATACATATATAACTTCTAAACTCTCTACTCTCTTTAAAAATTCAATAGAAAATTAATTTTTAGTTTTTAGTTAAAGAAATAGAGTTTTAGTTTTGATACAGCGTAAAGTTACGGTAATAAATATCGCTAAAATCACTATTAAGTTAGGTGCAATTTAAAAAAAAAATTTAATAATTTTTTTTAAAATTTATTTCATTTTTTATATTATTTGATACAAAATTACAACAGTTTATACGTATGACTATACATATATAACTGTAAATTTATCCTAATACTTGTACATATTTATTAAAAAAACGCGAAATCTTTGGTGTGAAACTATATATCTATAACTTTCATTTTGCTAATATTTTTTATTTAATTTATTTGCAGAAAAATCTTTGGATCCTGAAGACGACCGTGCTACAGGGCACATATTTATTGAGCAACAAGAAGTCCGCAAATTTTACGATTTGAATTTTATTAATGCTCTAACGGATGTAATATGTTTCTATTATATTTTCAATATGATGTACCACAAGGAAATAACGCAGACAATGGAATTCTACTTAGATTACTCTTAAAACATTATCCAGATAATTTGCGAAAAGCAAAAAAAACTCTAAATAATATCAGCAAAATAAATAGTTTGATAACAAAATTATCATACTATCAAAATTAAAAATAATTATTTAGATAGTATATTTCCTGAAATGTTTTTAATTTGTGTATTGAAATCTTATTCTTTTTACGGCTCTGAAATTCAAAAAAGATTAATTTAATTTAACATTAATGAATTTAACAAAAATATCAAAAACGTACGGTATGTTATTTAATTATTATAGTTACTCCAAACAAAATTAGTATTACACTAAAAGCATATAAAAATATCATATCAGAATACTTGGAAATGGATTTCCTACTATTTCTAATATTCAACCAGAGTGCGATATCAATTTTCACGGTAAAAAACGTATAAAAATTATCACTCATTTATGCGTAAATTATTGGTGAAAACGTGGGGAAAATACATTAGTTTTAGAAATTGTACACACAGTAATATTTCTAAAATAAATATCGCAATTAGACTATATTTTTTGCGTTTTTTACTGCTTTAAAATATTCCTATAGTAAAAAACGTTAAAAAGGAAGTATAATCGCACTAAATTTTTAGTAATTTTACACTTCGTGCGTGAAAAAACTCTTATAACTAATGTGTTTTTTCGACGATTTTAGCGATAACTTACTAATTATTGAGTGAATATTTTCACTCGATTTTTAGCGTGAAAATTCATATTACACTCCAGATGGATTTTACTACTATAATAGTAGCAAACCTATTTCCTACTTTTAAAGTAGTAAATTTTTCTTAGAGTGTAAGTTTTGCTCTTGCATTTTATCGTACAGTGATCTACGGGTTACTACTCTTACTTTTGACCCACCGGATAACCCTGAAACGGAAGAAATACCATGTAAACACCATCTAAATTTTTAATCTTATATTTGCTCTTTTTACTAAGGCGCTGTACACATTGCACACGACCGATCGAATTTTCCTTTACGATTTTTCTTTTTTCGACCTATTGTGAAATCTTTAGTTATTGAAAAATTAGTTATGATCGTAAATTATAACATTTTCAGGAATATCGTGAACGAAAATCTTTAGGGATTTGTAGTTTTAATTGATAATAAAAAGAAAAATATTCGTACGACGTATTCGTACCGACAGACGGACTTTGTTTAATATTATCAATCAAAATCCAAATTCCTAGAAATTTTCTTTTATGATATTCTTGAAAATGTTATAATTAATGATTTCAACCAATTTTCTAATAACTGATGATTTGACAATAAGCAGAAAAAAGAAAATTCGTATCGGAAAATTCGTTCAGTCGTGTGCAATGTGTACAGCGCTTATCATATTTGTTGACCCGTTATGCGAAAAAGCGCGGCTAATTTCATAATGGTCATATTGTACAGACTTCCATCTTCCAATCACAATAAAAATAATAACCGGGACGGACCCTGAAGTACAGCAAAAACCTTTAAATTCGCTAAAATATTGTTTAAAAATCAAAAACTGTAAAGCCTTTTTCCAAACAGCCAAAATATTACTATATCATTTGCAAAAAAAAAATAACTACTTTAAAAGTACGTGTTCTTACCTGGTTGTTCTAGATCCATTACTGTATTTTTAAATATGTTTAAAGAGGAAATGGTTACACTTAGGAAGCCAAGAAAAATACGTGCACTTGTCGCTACGGTCAAGTACAGACTAAACTTACGGCATCAAGCGCTGCCGATAAAAGGTTAAATAATAAAAGTCTTTTTTCTACCTGCTTTGAGTTCTTGTAAATTGATTTTTGTCCGGCTAGATTGTCAAAATACCCCTATGTGCGGCGTACAGACGGATTGATTTTGTTTTGCCTTTTTGGTGTCTACTAGTCAACGTGGAAAAAAATGTTGAGGGTAGCAAGTTTTTTTTAAATCAATCAATTGAAAAATCAAGGTATACCTTATTACGGTTTTTCCCCGTGGAGAATCGTTTTAAAACCCCAGCACTAAGGGGGCGAACGGGCCTTGTCCGGCCAACCCAGAGAAGGGTCGTGGGCGCCAGTGATTCCTTGGTTTAAGGGCCCCGTTCTTAATCTTTCCCGGACCGAATCACTAATTCGGGAAAGTTTCGTGCGTAATTGCAAAAAAACAACGGAAGGCGAGCTGTAACACGTCACAAACTTGATGAGAACACTTAATGATACTAAACGATTTGAACTTTTGTTCCAAAGGTTAAATTATAAAATTAAATTTTATTGACTCTAAATACCTCGCACACAGTTAATATTCTGAACTACCTGACTCCTACGCTTAATTACTAGGGCGCCTCTTGTATTCCCGACGATCGTTCTGCTTTCGCCTCCACACAAGTCGTTGTCAACGTTGATCGCGTATATATCCTTCGTCTCGAATATCTTAATACCGCCCGTCTCGAATATGTCCTTCGTCGGGATATCCTCGGAAGTCACCGACTTGTGATCTTCCGGATACGCACTTCAGCTTTTTCTTGAATTCAATGTCCTCTTTCGAATCCACTTCGCGACAATCTTTCTCTGATTTCACTTTGAATAGACTTTTCGTCCGCACTCTCGCTAATACTCGAATAAAAGAGGCCGTTTTCGGGTGTCATACTTCCCGCGAAACCTTGGATCAACTTTTCCAATCGGTAAATCCCCGTTTTCCTGGGTCAACGACTGCTTTCTCCAGGTCATTCACTCAAATCTAATAACTTTCTCTTACTTCGTTAGCTTTTACACTCGATTGATTCAGGGTCCACTTTATCTTCTCCACCCGACTTTTTAGCATGGACCCAAACCTCGCGGATCTGTCTTATCGACTTGCAGCTCTCGCAGTTTAAGTCCGCCATGTTTGCACTTTGTGATGTTCTTGTTTACATTTTCAGTGATGTGATTGGTCCTCAGTGATGTGATCTGTCCTAAGTGATGTGATTTGGTCCTCAGTGATGTGATTCGTGATTCGATGTTGCGTGTTGTGTATTAATTTCCAATTGTGGTTCAAGTCTAACCCTAATCTTACTAAATCATACTAATTCTTTTTTCCTATTCCTATTCCTATTACCTAACTATAACTAACTAATGTAACTCTAATTCATTTATGTATATTCTTCATCTTAACATAACTAATCATAACTAACAAATTGACGTTTTTCTGTTTCCTATTTTCGAGTTTAGCTCGACTTCCATGTATGTACGACTGAGTACTTAATTGACTAATTCCCTCCTTTGTGCTGGTATCTTTTTAGGTGAGACTGAAGGCCAATACGTGCGCAGAGGTGCATTCACAAGGAGCACGCGATGAAGTAGTTGGTAAGTTGGCCTATCTTTCTCTAAAAACATGATACACTCTTATTTACTGAACAATTCTCTTCTTTTCAGGATGACGATCAAAATTACGGCGTAACAACCTTACAAATGTCTTTCAAAATTCGAAGCTTACTTCATTGGTACACGAAAACGCGTGGAGCTATAGAACTCGAATTTGGTATCTTAGTTTTATCCTTTTTGATATTTATTGAGGATTTGGCACTAACACTAGGCGGTGTTTAGGGCATCCGATGGCTTTGATCCGACCTTTTGAATCCAAGGCCTGTACGAACTGCTCAGTGGCGGTAATATTATCCTCCAACTTGCTTATAGCTGTGTCCTTTTTGTTAAAGTTTCTTGCCCTGAAAGGAGCCAGGTATTCCCATTTGGACAACATTTGTCGATTGGAATACAACTACAATTAAAATTAATTACAGTCACATTGCGAGAAACTAACATTTCTTTTGGAATAAGATATACTCGTAAATGAAAGACTAGGGCGACTTCATCAAAACCCAAGATTTATATCGTTAATTTTCCTGAACAAATACTCGATTCGATGACGAAACAAAACTTATAACGACCCATAAAATCCCTTCTCCAGTTCAGAGGTGTTCGTGAATATTCCGGTCACATAAAGGCTACACAATCCAGCCCGACACGCAACTATAACTTCATTTTCCCTTAAAGTTGTGTTCATAGGTACATTCACACAACATCCTTACTCAGAGATAGAAACTCGTACATCCTGGAAGATAAACTTCGAACAATGGATATATCTCTGCCATCAGTGTCAAGAGTGAAAAATCCTTCTGTTCCCGGAAGAAACGCCCACTCCATATCATTGTTATCGTGTTCTTGTAAGGTCCTTCATTTCGGCGACACAGTTATTTTTTTTTTTGCCCAGTTCCTTGTTATATTCATTAAGCACTTTTGTTCAGCGAGGATGGCACAATGAGATGTTCAGTGTCCTTGTTGCCGCAATGTCCCTTAATTCGCGATCCTTTTAATTAACAGTGAAAAAAGGAAATGAGTCCTCACGGAGAGATGCCCCGGCGAATTCCGGGAAAAACGAATTAAGGCCAAGCTTTTGTTCTGCAAAATGTTTTAAATGACGTTGTGGCGTATTATTTTGGCATAGTTGAAAATCCCGTGGGAGAATCTCCCAAAGGTACTTTCATCCCCGATACGAAATTGTCATTTGCAGGCGGTTACGTCGAGTATCCTACCCGCAAAGCAATTCATACAAAAGTGATGCCATGTAACTGGCATTTGATTGTGGACTAGGTGGATCAGGGTAAAGTTTTAAGTTTTACTTTGTGTTCTTTTCGAGGGGATGTTGTTACAAAAAAATGTTTACTGAGTAAACAAAAATGCAGACGGCATTGTGGTATTAATTTGGGTTTGAATTGAATCTCCAATGGAGCAAAACTCAGTTTTGTCATACGGAGTAAACATTTTCGGATGAAACAAATAATTTGACAAAAATAGTCAAATATTTGAGAAGTGACGGTCTAATTTTACTTCATTATTTTATATGATATGTTTTTTCCCATAATGAGGGATAGCTGAAACTTGGTATTTGGATCGAGCTATAGTAGTGACATTTTGTAAAAATATCATTTTTAGGGGGTTGGTTCGGGAATGGGAAGTGCTTTTTCGATCCAAAGAATGGTCTATGCTAAAAAGTTGAAACTTGGTGTATATTTCTAGATCTAAAAGAAAAATAATTTAGTTAGTAGTTTAGTAGTAAAATTTTGAAATACCCATTGGCTTACGGAAGGGTGGAGGGCAAAACAATGATCAGTAAAAATGGAATGCATATATTTTCACGAATTTCGTCATATCTCTTATGTCTTTCGAAATATTGAATTAATTTTTATTTAACAGATTCTTCACATAAATGCCTAGAAAGCGTTTTCAGGATTATTTGAAATTCGACCCTTAAGGGAGTATAAAGTGATTCTATACATTTTAACGCATTCAGCCGTATGCCTCATGTCTGCTTATACTATATATCGAATAACTTTTCACTTCCACGAGCTTGTTTTATTATCGCCTAAAATTTGTTTTCAAGGTTTTTCCATTTTCAACCGCTAATAGGGTATAAAAGAGTTTAATACGTTTTCACGAATTCCGTCATATCTCTTGGGAGTGATAAGACATGGAATTGATACTTACGTCCTTAGGTTTTCTTCATATTTATCTAAAAAGGTCTTTCAGGATCTTTTGATATTCAACCCCCAAGTGGTTGCAAGGGGTTGAATATGTTTTCACAAATTTCTACATATTTCTTAGATCTTAGACTTCCAAAAAGTTTGATGTTAGTATTTTTAGATGTTCAACCCTAAGGTGGTTGTAAAGGGGTTGTATACTTTCCACAGCTTTCGACATAATTTTTTGGTGAGAGAGATTGGTTTTCACAATTCGTCATATCTCTTAATTGTGATGAAGCAGCAAAGTGGTTCTTACTTCTATGGGCTTAAACAATATACAGAAAAGTCATCTACACGGCCTTTTTATATATTTTATCGGTTAAAAATCTCTATTTTAGATATTTTACTTTATTATTTCAATAATACAGTATTGTTATCGATTTTTAAAAAAAAAAAATTTGCTGCCCTCAAAATTTTTTTTTTCACGTTTCATGACGAGTAGACACGAAAAAAGCAAAAAAAAATTTCAGTCCGTCTGTCCGCCGTACGCCGTACGCCGTACGTCTACCGGTGTACGCAAAATTGTTTGAAGGCTCGTAGCACCCAAACCCTAAGAGCTATTTAATTGAATTTTTTTTCATGGGTAGAGTGGGTACGCCCCCTAAAGTGACCAAATTTGGAGGGGTGGGGGTGTGAGGGGGGAGGAGGGGGAAGCGTTTTAGACGGAAAATTTTGGTTTCTAGATCTCAGCAACCGCTTATGCTAGGATGCTGAAATTTGGAATTTATATAGAGCTTCGGTAGTGGACCCATTTGCAAAAAAATTGCCTATATAGCTAAAGGGGTTTGGGAGTGGGGGGAAAAATAATGCGTCCGAAACGCAAAAAAGGTGAGATTGACACATTCTAAAATCCATATCTCCTAAAGGGTTAATGTCACAAAATTAAAACTTAACGAATATCTGTAGGTATACTAGGAGAATAGATCGGAACCAAAAATTTGAGTGGGGAAAGTGGCGTACGGGGGTGGGGGGTGAAAAACCTTAGATTACGATATCTCATGAACCAATTGTACTAGGCAAATAAAATTTGGTTTGTGTATAAAGGTTAATAAATGAAGTTTGATGAAAGTAAAATTTTTCAAGGGGGCGGTGGAGCATGAAAGTGGAGGGGATAAGAATTTTTCAAAAAAATCACGTATCATATCTCAAGAACAGTGTAAGATAGATGCTTAAAATTTTTACCAGAAGTAGGCCTAATAGACCCCTAGCGGAAAACAAAATTTAGGAAGTGTGGGTGTAGAGGGTGAGGGTGGGGGAGGGTGAAAAGGAAAAAGTTCCGATTTTAATATCTCGACAACCTATAATGATATAAAGCTGAAACTTGGTATTTGAGTAGAGCTATATTAGTAGCATCTTGGAAAAATATAATTTTTTATAGGGGTAGTATGGTACAGGGGTGGGGGGTGTTTTTCCTATCTATAGAACGGCGTATGCTACAAAGTTGAAACTCGGTACGTTTATGTAAATCAACTAGAAAACTAATTTAAATTAAAAAAAATTTCAAATCCCCACGTCTTATCAGATATCGAATATCTTTTCACTTTCACGTGCTTGAGTAATAATCGCCTAAAACTTGTTTTTAAGTTTTTTCAGCCCCTAAGAGGGTATAAACGGGTTGAACACGTTTTCACGAGTTCCGTCATTTCTTTTAGAAGTGATAAGAAATTGAATTGGTTCCTACTTTCTCGTGCTGTCTTCATATTTATTTATTAACTCCTTTCAGGATTTTTGGATATTCAACCCCCAAGTGAGTGTAAGGAGGTTGCATATCTGATAATATATCGAATTCATTTTTACTTCCCAAGGTTTCCTATATAAAAAAGCCAAAAAGTCTAGTATGCTTTTCAAAGTTTCGAAATATTTCTTAGGTTCGATGAGATATTAGATCGCTTTTCATTTCCACAGACTTTTTATATAATCGCCTACAAACCCATTTCTCGATTTTTGGATATTCAGCCCCCAAGGGTTTGCATATGTTTTCACAAATTTTGCCATCCCTTAGTTCTGATGAGATATAAAATTGGTTATTACGGCATTTGATGTAATGACCTTAAAACCAATTTCACGATTTTTCGAATTTCAAGAACCAAGGGGGTGTGAAGAGTTTGCTTACGTTTTCACAAATTTTTCAAAATCCGACTTGTCTCATGAGATATCAAGTTGCTTCTTATGAAATCGTCTAAAAACCCGTTTTAAAATTTTTTTTAAATTCAAACCCCAAGTGGAAGTAATGGGTTTGTATACGTTTTAACAATTCGACTATCTAATTCTGATAAGGCAACAAATTCGTTTTTGCTTCTATGGGCTTTTAGTGTACATAATATACTGAAATTCGAATAGTCTACACGGACTTTTTCAATGTTTAATCGGCTAAAAATCTCTGTTTTAAATATTTTTATATTAAGAACAAAAATAATTTTCCAAGAAATCTAATAATCTCGAAGCAACTCATGATACACTCCGACTTTGACCGCTCCCGAACTTTGACCCGAAAAATAATAAAGTTTCGCCCAGACCATTGGCAGATTTTTTATTTTATTTTTCTGTTCTAAGGACGAAATAAACTGATTAAAAGAACTTCCTAATCTCGAAACAACTGACGTTATTCTACGACTTACGACTAAAAATTAAAAAGGTTTTTTTTTTCCGGACTGTTGGCAGATTTTTCTTTTGCTTCCCTGAAATTTTGTAATTTCACGTTTCAACAAAAAAGGAAAAGAAAATATGTTCGTCTGTTAACCGTAATTCGTATACAAAGCGTTTGAAAGCGCGTAGTTCGCAAACCCGTTGAGATATTAATTTAACATTTTTTGGTAGTAACTTTTGGAAGGAAAGTGTTGCCGAAAGTGGGGCGAAGGTGGAGTGTTTTTTTTATAGCTCAGAAACAGTTTATGCTTGAAAGTTGAAACTTAGTACGTATATGTATGTATGTAGTACCACAGGAGTGATTAAATCAAAAAGGTTCATATTTTCATTGGCGTACAAAAGTGGAGTAAAAAAATATCAGTGAAAAAGGTATCTTTTAGGCATGTCGAATTATCCAATTAATTTTTCTTCTTCGGGCGCTTTATATAAGCGCCTAGAAACGCTTTTCCAAATTTTTTGATATCCAACCGCTAAGGGGTGTAATGTGGATGTGTACATTATCACGAATACTAATGTATTTTAAGTTCTAATGAGATTTCGATCTCGCTTCATATACAGGGTGTTTGGTACTCCGTGCACGACCTTGTAAGGGGTTATTCCTTGATATATTTGGAGAAAAAAATTGTTCCACAGGGTGGGTCAATTTTCAATAACAGTGGAGATACAGGGTGGTTAAGAAAAGTGTTTTTGACCGGTACCCTTACTCACTTAAAACGTTATATCTTGAAAACGAATAATCACAAGGCAAAGTGTTATAACTCGTTTTTTAGGCAATCGAATTATCCTTCATTTGATGTAACAGTCTAAATTGTAACTGCACCCAATCTTGAGATATTTACTCGAAAACACCAATTTTTGCTACGTGAACCCTTAAAATTCAGTGATCAATGTAGTTTTTCTCAGAAAACCCCATTATAAACATGTCATTTTAATTTTATTTTTTTATGAGCTGTATTATTACCTACAAAAGCTGCATACATATGTATGAGTTACTATTAAGATTTTGGAAGTAATAGGTAAAAATACATATCGCATAAAAATTAAATATTCCAAAAGTCAGTGCATGTGCATGTTGATCTACACTACTTGTTTGAACTAAAAGAATTTAATAATGGTTTTTATGTTTTATTTAAAAAAATTTTGTTATAATAAATGTTCAAAATGGCCACCTTCATTTTGAATGCACGCTAAAGCTCGTTTGGCGAGTGTTCTCTTGGTATTCATATTCCTCAACTGCTGCCTTACTTCTATTGCTGCCGCATCGATCCTGATATTTAGATCTTCCAATGTTTCTACTGGCGTTGCGTAGACTAGGTCCTTCATCCGTCCCCATACAAAGAAATCCATAATAGTAAGATCAGGAGATCTTGCAGGCCAGTGTATCGGTCCATTTCTACCGATCCAGCGATTGCTATAATTGGAATTTAACCAATCTGTGATCTGTCGGCCGTAATGAGCTGGAGCACCATCGTGTTGGTAAAACATGGAAGCCAATCGTACCAGTGGAATATCATCCAATAAGTCCTGTAGATCATTTGATAAAAACTGTAAGTAATTGGAGCTATTTAGAGTACGCGGAAGCCTAATAGGTCCAAGTAAATCGTCACCAATCACGCCTGCCCATAAATTGACGCTGAATCTGTGCTGAAATGATGCCGCTCTTCTTGTGTGTGGATTGCTCTCAGCCCACGTATGTAGGTTGTGGAAGTTTGTGATACCGTCTCTGGTAAATTGGGACTCATCCGTCCACAGAATATTGTTGAAAAAATTGTCGTCATCTATTTGTCGTTCAAGGAGCCAATTGCAAAACTCCATCCGTTTGCGGAAATCAATGGGTAGCAGCTCCTGTACTGGTGTGTGATGGTAGGCATGGAAGCGTTCTACTTTTAAAATACTCCAAACCTTCCAAGTAGATATGTTAAACTGCAATGCCAAGCGTCGGATACTGATCGATGGATCATTTTGCACTGCTTGCAGTATTCTTTCATCAATCTGAACAGCGATTATAGGCGCAGGATTTGCATTTACTCTCCTTGTTCTAACGCTGACAGTTTCCCTAATTCTCTTGTAAACGTCCTGAAATACTCTCCTGTCAGGTGTCCGTCGATGGGGATGTCTCTGATGGTAAAGCCTTTGCGCGGCTTGTCCATTTTCGCGACACTCTCCATAAATTAACACAATGTCAGCATATTCTTCATTGGAGTACTCAGACATTTCGAAATTATTTTTTTTATTCTACTGACACCTTCTTCTTTTAGCAACGTAACTAAAACTGATAAAAATATGAAGGTAGTTTTGCTTTTATAGGCTTTTTATTTTGTAAGGCACCCTATTAAAAAAGGCATAGTACCGCACCCAGTATTACCTACCACATCCAGGTAAAAGCATCAATTATGTTGAAACTCAGTTACATTTCATTGTTTTCCTACATACTTTAAATAGTAATAAATGTGTAATAAAAATACTTCAGTACTACCGACAAATTAAACGAGGTCCACTTTATGGCACTGACTTTTGAAATATTTAATTTTTATGCGATATGTATTTTTACCTATTACTTCCAAAATCCTAATCGTAACTCATATATATGTATGCAGCTTTTGTAGGTAATAATACGGCTCATAAAAAAATAAAATTAAAATGACATGTTTATAATGGGGTTTTCTGAGAAAAACTACATTGATCACTGAATTTTAAGGGTTCACGTAGCAAAAATTGGTGTTTTCGAGTAAATATCTCAAGATTGGGTGCAGTTACAATTTAGACTGTTACATCAAATGAAGGATAATTCGATTGCCTAAAAAACGAGTTATAACACTTTGCCTTGTGATTATTCGTTTTCAAGATATAACGTTTTAAGTGAGTAAGGGTACCGGTCAAAAACACTTTTCTTAACCACCCTGTATCTCCACTGTTATTGAAAATTGACCCACCCTGTGGAACAATTTTTTTCTCCAAATATATCAAGGAATAACCCCTTACAAGGTCGTGCACGGAGTACCAAACACCCTGTATAATCGGGAAACACAAGATTTCAGCATCTTTCGATATTCAATGCCCTGGTGGGAGAGGGGCTGGGCACAGGGTGCTTTATAAATATCTAAGAATTAATTTCAGAATTTTGCGATACTCAACTCCTAAGAGGTTGCTTCGTCTAAAAATGGTTTTCAGAATGGTTTTGATTTTCAACCCCTAAAGGGCTATGTCGAAATTTTATCCCCTTGAAATTGAAAAAAAAGTAAATAAATAAACAATCTGCCACAATCTGGGCGCAACTTTATTAATTTCTGGGTGTAGGTTACTATGCGACTGACAACCCAAAGAATAACTAGGAGGGTATTTGGAACGCAATATGCAATAATTTCTCCAAACAGAAAAAAAATTTGAACCTAGTAGACTTGACCGTCATTTCATTCGTCATACATTTATATGTCGAATGAAATGAGCATCGATAATAGTCTCACAAAAGTATTCGTACACTTTACAGTAGACTTGAAATTAAGTGTTTTATTTTATGCTGGAGTCAGATATAAAGTAGAATGAGGCAGCACGACACAGCTTGACGCCGCCAATAAAACAGCAAGTCAGATAGAAGTCAAACTGTTAACGACAGTTTGAGTTTTAAATAAATTTTAAGTTTTCAGAGAAGTGTTCATATTCGTACATACGAAGCAGAGAACTAGGAACTAAAAACGATTTTTGAGCTAATTTTAATTCAATCCGGGGCATATAAAGTATAGATTCAATGGGTTAAACATAACAAAGACACTTATTGATTTTGAGGTTAACTACGGGCTAAGGAAAAGTTTGTTATGGAAGAAAAAAATCTGCCAATGGTCTGGGCGAAACTTTATTATTTTTCGGGTCAAAGTTCGGGAGCGGTCAAAGTCGGAGCAAATCATCAGTTGTTTCGAGATTATGAAGTTTCTTGGAAAGTTAATTTTGTTATTAAAATAAAAATATTTAAAATAAAGATTTTTAGCCAATTAAACATTGAAAAAGCCCCTGTAGACTATTAGAATTTCGGTATATTATGTACACTAAAAGCCCATAGAAGTAAAAACGAATTTGTTGCCTTATCAGACTTAGGAGATATGACGAATTGTTAAAACGTATACAAACTTATTACTTCCACTTGGGGTTTGAATTTCGAAAGCGATTTCATAAGAACCAACTTCACATTTCATGAGATACGAGGGATTTTGAAAAATTTGTGAAAACATAAGCAAACTCTTCACACCCCCTTGGTTCTTGAAATTCGAAAAATCGTGAAATAAGTTTTTAGGTCATTTATATAACCGTAATAACCAATTTTATATCTCATTAGAACTAAGGGTTTGTGAAAACATATGCAAACCCCTGGAGGTTGAATATCCAAAAATTGAGAAATGGGTTTGTAGGCGATTATATAAAAAGTCTGTGAAAATGAAAAGCGATCTAATATCTCATTAAACCTAAGAAATATGTCGAACCTTTGAAAAGCATACAACCCCCTTACACCCCTTAGGATTGATAATCTGAAAATACTGAAATTGACTTTTTGGTTCTTATATGGGAAACCTTAGGAAGTAAAAATGAATTCGATATATCATCAGATCTAAGCAATGTGTAGGAATCTGTGAAAACATATGCAACCTCCTTACACCCACTTGGGGGTTGAATATTCAAAAATCCTGAAAAGAGTTAATAGATAAATATGAAAACAGCACGAGAAAGTAAAAACAATTGAATTACTTATCACTTCTAAAGGATATGACGGAATTTGTGAAAACTTGTTCAACCCTTTTATATCCTCTTAGGTGCTGAAAAAGGAAAAAACTTAAAAACAAGTTTTAGGCGATTATTATGCAAGCCCGTGAAAGTGAAAAGATATTCGATATTTGATCAGACCTGGAGGATATGGCATAATTCGTGAATAAGTATACAATCCCTTTACACCCCTTTAGGGGTCGAATTTAAAAAAATCCTGAAAACGCTTTTTAGGTATTTATATGAAGAAGCCGTAGAATAAAAATGAATTCAATATTTGGGAAGACCTAATAGATATGACGAAAATCGTGAAAATATATGCATTCCATTTTCACTGATACATTTTGTCGCCCCCCTTCCAAATGCCAATGGATATTTGAAATTTTTTTTATCTAAATTATTTTTCTAGATGTTTTACAAATACATACCAAGTTTCAACTTTGTAGCATAATCCGTTCTATAGATAGGAAAACACCCCCCACCACCGTACCATACTACCCTTATAAAAAATTATATTTTTCCAATATGCTGCTACTACAGTTCTATCTAAATACCAAGTTTCAGTTTTATATCGTTGTAGGTTTTTGAGATATAAGAATCGGAACTTTTTCCTTTTCACCCTCCCCCACCCTCACCCTCTACACTCTCACCCCCAAAATTTTTTTTCTGATAGAGGTCTATTAGACCTACTTACGGTAAAAATTTTAAGCATCTACCTCACACTGTTCTTGAGATATGAGGCGTAATTTTTTAGAAAAATTCGCATCCCCTCCACTTTCATGATCCACCGTCCCCTTAAGAAATTTTACTTTTAGCAAACTTCATTTGTCAACCTTTATATACAAACCGAATTTTATTTGTGTAGTGCAATTGGGTCATGAGATATCATAATCTAAAGTTTTTTACCCCCCCCCCCTTCGTACGCTACTGCCCCCCACTCAAAAATTGCGATCTATTCTCCTAGTATACCTACAGATATCTGTTAAGTTTCAATTTTGTAACTTTAACCGTTTAGGAGATATGGATTTTGGAATGTGTCGATCTCGGCTTTTTTGCGTTTTGGACGCATTATTTTTCCCCCCACTTCCACACCCCTTCACCCATATTGACAATTTTTATGCAAATGGGTCCACTACCAAAGTTCTACATAAATTCTAAATTTCAGCCTCCTAGCATAAGCTGTTGCTGAGATCTAAACACCAAAATTTTCCGTCTAAAACGCTTCCCCCTGCTTCCCCCTCACACCCCCACCCCTCAGAATTTGGTCACTTCAAGGGGCCTACCCAGTCTATTCATAAAAAAAAATTCAATTTAATATCTTAAACCGTTTGGGAGCTACGAGCCTTCAAACGATTTTGCGTACGGCGGTGGTGTTTTTTTGGTGAAAAAAAAATTTGAGGGTAGCAAATTTTTTTTTCTTAAAAACCGATAACAATACTTTATTATTAAAATAACAAAGTAATTGGTTTTTATGTAATCGCCTAAGAACTGATTTCACGATTCATTCAAATTCAACCATTGAGATGATGTGAAGGTACGTACGTACGCTTTCACAAATTTTGCGATATTTCTAAGGTATGATGTGGTAGCAAATTGGTTTTTACTTCTACTTTTTATGTTATCGCCTAAAAAATAATTTCGTGGATTTTTTTTAAATCAACCTTAAAGTGAGTGTAAAAAGTTTACACACGTTTTCACGAAGATATGACGTATTTTGTCATATATTCGTGAAATTCGATGGACTTTTTATTTTTACAATCGCCAAAAAATAAATTTCAGGATTTTTCGATATTTTTCTTGCATTTTATTTATTTTAACGTAGGTGTAAAGAACCACTGATGAATGTTAAAAGTTTTATCTTACAAGGAGCTATTCTGGTCGAAGCAACTGTAAGGTAAGGGTCACTTTAACCGCATCGTAGACTTTGGCCCAAAGAATTGTAAGGCTTCTGTATTATTACTTTGCAAATTGGTACAGAGCACGAAAAGGTGGTAAAATTGAACCTTTCGGTAGCAAAAATTTTTTACATGGAAAAAGTAGCAGATCTACTACAATAATTGTAGTAGGAGAACAACGCTGCGTGTAACTCCCGACTGCCGAGAGTCAAGTGAATACTATTCGTATTCGTATTCGTATTTGCGAATACAATGAATGAATATTCGTATTCGTATTTGTATTCGCAAATACAGATTTTAGGTATTCGGAACATCCCTAATGCACACTTCATGCTTGTGTCTGATACTAACTATTCTATATTAGTTAGGGTTAGAATGTTTTGAACAAAATTTTTTTCGACATCAGCGAAATTCTTAATATCGGTTTTTTCCAACAAATACCTGCTCCTATTAAAAATGTCTTACAATCACCAATAATGAGGCCTGGAAAATAAAACGACGTACTCGCAATTTGCAAACAAAACCGGCGATGGTTTCCTTTAATCCATCCTAAGTCTGTTTAAGTTCACCGAAAAGTTACGAACCTGAGGTGAAAAATAATCCTCACAGAGACGGAAAACAGAAAGGTCATTTTGTAGGGTTAATGCTAAGCCTAGTGCTGAAAAATTCAACATTAAAAAAAAAATTTTTTCAACTATAACCCCCATAATCATCATTCCTTTCTTACCAGGAAAAAATTCGGTTTGAAATATTCCTCCTGTTGGATTTGACTTAAGCTGGTATCCTTAAAATATAATGAAGTACCGATTTGTATGCAAATTTCAAACGCCACAGTGGAGTACTTTTCTTTCGAAGTTGACCCTATTTTAAAAAATTTTGTTTGCTTTCTATGAAAATTATGTCCAAATGTCCAGGGAGAAATAAATTTTAAACTTAAGTCATTTTTGTTGGTGCTGAAAATGTGTAGTAGTGAACTGTTAGCGAAATAAATCATAAATCACGATCGTAATTTAAAATTTGGCCACCTTATACGGTTCCTGACTGAAACGATGTCGAAAAGAACTGTGTAAATAAAAGTGTTAAGGCCAAAGCAAAATTAATTCTGGGAGTTTAATATCGACGTGCACCAAGTGATGGAGAAACAGAAGGGAGAGATATTAGGTTGTGAATAATGTTGACAGTAGAGATGATAATCAAGTTTCAGTTAAAATTGTTAATCACAATTATTTTCCAGAATAATGTGCAACAAATTTAATTCTATCATCTACTCAATTGACTGGTAAATTTGGAGCAATCTAATTTATTTTTGACAACTGCAATTATGTTCATTTTCTAATTGCAATAAATTAAATAGAGCCTAAATAATTTCCAGTTTCCCGGATTTGTTACGTAAGTGCGCAAGTATAGCGTAGAGCCCATAAATATGGACTGGAATTTGGTATAGAGCTATATAATAAATCCGCAAGTACACATGAGCCTTACATCGTTGTGATATGCTTTTAAAATGAGATGTATAAAACTTGATGGCATATGACAAGGCTTTCAGCTCCTCCGCATACGGCAGACAATGGCGGCTATGGAAAATCCACTGTGCCTTTTCTTATGGAAATGGTGCATAAATCGGTTTACAGCTCACGTTTTCTCTGCATAAATTCGCGCTGCGGGATGTAAACATCGCTAAATTTCAAAATAAAAATTGATTTTTTTCACCGATTAGTGGGTAAAGTACTCGTAGTCAGGGCTCACTCTATGCCATATTTATGTTAATTTTCTTTTTGATAGAAATCTCGGATGTAATGATCTCATGATCCTAAATCAGTTGTTGAAATTTGAAAAGCGAGTAACTACTTGGTTCCTTGATAGAAAATTTAGGGACTTGCGTTCGGGTTCGTTCTGATTTCGTTATGATGAAGGACATGAAAAAAGATGTGTAATAAAAGTTGGGTTTTTTATGGAGCTCCTTTATATCATAATACAATGGAGTTTCGTTTGTATCAGGGCTATTCTTGAGTTTCTGTTGGTTTAGGGGGCGGTCTGCAATTAATTTTGGGAAATAGTGTAGTCCTTAAAGTTTACTTGTTTTGGGGAAGAAGTATATATTGTAAAAAAGGCGGTATCTTTTTTTGGAAAAAGGGTTAAAACTCGTCAATAGGGTAGGGTAGAAGAGATTAAGATGACTTTTGAGGGAGAAGGTGGAGCTCGAAAGTGAGGGTACAGACATTTTTTTTTAAAAAAAATTTAATGTATTTAAGTGATCATGAAAATTTTACAGGACTTCGGCAGAGTTGACCTCTATTTGGGGGTGCTGATGTGGGGGACTATGGTGGGAGGGATGGAAAGAAAATCAAATTTTAATTTCTTAAAAACGAAAGGTTAGGTTTTTATTAGTGTTAAAAGATGGAGTAAAAATAATAATCTTGAAATTTCCACTTTTTCACGAATTTCGTTATATTTTTTAGGCATGTCGAATTATCAAATTAAGTTTTCATCTACGGGTTCTTTATATAAACGACAAGAAACTTATTCCCAAGTTCTTCGATCTCGTACCCCTAAGGGGTGGTAAGTAGTTGCTACCATTTTCACGATTTCCGATATATTTCTTAGGTCTAATGAGATATCGAACTCGCTTTTACTTCTAAAGGCTTTAAAATAAATCGCAAGATAACACGTTTTAAGCATTTTTTGATATTCATCCCCAGGTAGTGTAAAGTATGGTTCAAATTTTCACAAGTTGCAGCAAGTATTTTAGGTTTAATTATATCGATTTCGTTTTATTTCAATGGACTTGATAATGGATAATGATCTAAAAAATCTGCCAATGGTCTGGGCGAAACTTTATTATTTTTCGGGTCAAAGTTCGGAAGCGGTCAAAGTCGGAGTATATCATCAGTTGTTTCGAGATTATGACGTATCTTGGAAAGTTAATTTTGTTCTTAAAATAAAAATATTTAAAAAGCCCGTGTAGACTATTAGAATTTCGGTATATTATGTACACTAAAAGCCCATAGAAGTAAAAACGAATTTGTTGCCTTATCAGAATTAAGAGATATGACGGATTATTAAAACGTATACAAACCCATTACTTCCACTTGGGGTTTGAAATTCGAAAAAAATGTGAAACAGGTTTTTAGACGATTTCATAAGAAGCAATTTGATATCTCATGAGACACGAGGGATTTTGAAAAATTTGTGAAAACGCAAGTAAACCCTTTACACCCCCTTGGATCTTGAAATTCGGAAAATCGTGAAATTGGTTTTTAGGTCATTACATCAAATGCCGTAATAACCAATTTTATATCTCATCAGAACTAAGGAATGGCAAAAACTGTGAAAACATATGAAAACCCTTGGGGGTTGAATATCCAAAAATTGAGAAATGGGTTTGTCGGCGATTATATAAAAAGTATGTGAAAGTGCAAAGCGATATAATATCTCATCAAACCTAAGAAATATATCGAAGCTTCGAAAAGCATACAATCCCATACACCCCTTAGGATTGAATATATAAAATACTAAAATTGACTTTTTGGCGCTTATATGTATAGGAAACCTTAGGAAGTAAAAATGAATTCGATATATTATCAGATCTAAGCAATATGGAGGAATCTGTGAAAACATATGCAAACTTCTTACACACACTTGGAGTGGGGGGTTGAATACCCAAAAATCCTGAAAGAAGTTAATAGATGAATATGAAGACAGAACGAAAAGAAAAAACCAATTTTATTTCTTATCAAAAGAAATGACGTAAAAACGTGTGCAACCCATTTATAGCCTCTTAGGGGCTGAAAAAGGAAAAACAGAAAAACAGGTTTTAGGGGATTATTACGCAAGCACGTGAAAGTGAAAAGCTAGTCGATATCTAATTAGACCTGAGGGATATGACAGAATTCGTGAAAAAGTATACAACCCCTTTACACCCCCTTAGGGATCAAATTTAAAAAAATCCTGAAAACACTTTCTAGGTATTTATATGAAGAAGCCGTAGAATAAAATTGAATTCAATATTTGTGAAGACCTAATAGATATGACGAAAAACGTGAAAATATATGCCTTCCATTTTGACTTATACATTTTTTTGCCCCCTCCCCCCCCCCCCCCCACCCAAACGCCAATGAATAGTTGAGAATTTTTTTTTATCTAAATTACTTTTCTAGTGAATTTACATATACATACCAAGTGTGAACTTTGTAGCATGAGCCGTTCTATAGATAGGAAAAACATCCCCCACCCCCGCACCTTTTAAAAACTATATTTTTCCAATATGCCTAGGTATTAGCTCTATCTAAATACCAAGTTTGAGATTTCTATCATTATAAGTTCTCGAGATATAAAAATCGAAACTTTTTGCTTTTCACCCTCCCCCACCCTACACCCTCACCGTTAAATTTTTTTATCCTACTAGGGGTCTATTAGGTCTACTTCTGGTAAAAATTTTAAGCAGCTATCTTACAGAGTTCTTGAGATATGAGACGTGATTTTTTAGAAAAATTCTTATCCCCTCCACTTTCATGCCCCAACGCCCCTTTAAAAAATTTTACTTTCAGCAAACTTCATTTATCAACCTTTATACGTAAACCAAATTTTATTTGTCTAGTACAATTGGTTCGTAAGATATCGTAATCTAAAGTTTTCCAACCCCCATCCCCGCACGCCACTGCCCCCACTAAAAAATGTCTTACCGATCTATTCTCCTAGTATATCTAGAGACGTTTCTTAAGTTTTAACTTCGTGACATTAATCGTTTAGGAGATATGGATTTTAGAATGTTTCAATCTCGGCTTTTTGCGTTTCGGACGCATTTTTTTCCCCCCCACTCCTGCACCCTTTCACCCATATCGGCAATTTTTTTGCAAATGGGTCCACTATTGAAGCTCTATATAAATTCCAAGTTTCGGCTTCCTAGCATAAGTTCTTGCTGAGATCTAGAAACCAAAAACCGTCTAAGACGCTTTCCCCACCTCCCCCACCCCTAAAAAGGTGTCTACTTAAAGGGGTATGCCCAGTCTACCCACGAAAAAAAATTCAATTAAATAACTCAAAGAGTTTGGGTGCTACGAGCCTTCAAACAATTTTGCGTACACCGGTAGACGTACGGCGTACGGCGGACAGACGGACTGAAATTTTTTTTTGCTTTTTTCGTGGCTACTAGTCATGAAACGTAAAAAAAAATTTTGAGGGTAGCAAATTTTTTTTTTTAAAAAATCGATCACAATACTGTATTATTGAAATAATAAAGTAAATTTAATTTCATGATTTTGTGATATTGAACCCTTAGGTGTTTTTACAAATTCCGACATATCACTTAGGTCTGATGAATGGTAACAACATAGTCGCTAGAATTTGGTTTCACAATATTTTTATATATCGCCTCTAAGGGCTATGTCGATATTTTATCCCCAATGATTTTATTGAAATAAAAAAAATACGTAAATAAATAGAAAAAAATCTGCCAACAGTCTGGGCGCAACAAATGCTGAGATGCGGCATAGGTTACTATGTGACTGACAACTTAAAGAATAACCAGGAGACTATTTCGAATTTTATTTACGACGATTCTACGTATAATACTTTAGGTGCTTATTAGGCTTGTGTAGTTCGCGAACGAACTAGTTCAGAAGTTCGTTCCAGAAACTGAAATGAACGAACTAGTTCGCAGTCAGTCCCGCTTCTAGTTCGTTTCTATTCATGCATTCCCGTTTGGAAAGTCAGTGCTACAGTATACTTCTTTTCTTCATTTTACCAGAGGACCTTTTTTTGCTCCTCACATTCCACCAGACGACATTTTTTTTGTTGCTCATCACTTTGTACCACAATGACGACTATGAGTCGTTCCAAACTTCACTGCCTTTCTCATCACCGAACTCCCGCAAACTAGTGAACTAAAAGAACGAACTAGTTCGCGACGGATAGGAAATCGTAAACGATCGCTCACTATGGTGAACTAAAATGCGCAAAGCTCGTGTTTATACGTATACTACGAACAAGTGGTATACGTAGAATAGTGGTGCAACGTTTTTGATGATCTGCCTGCTGGTTTCGACCATTTATTTAAAATAAGTATTGTTCCGAGCTAGGGCATAGCCGGGATTTCAAGTAAAATACAATTATATTTAAAAAGTAATAAAAAAAACAAAGTTTTATTTTAGGGTGTTCAATGATCACACTATTGGCAACGCTTCCCGATTTCCCTTACAACTTCATCGCTGTTATCAATGAAAATTACTTAACAAATACACTTTCACGTAGAACTGATCGTCGTCTCACTCTCTCAGTAAAAAAATGATCCCGTGTACAAGCTCTGTAGTGCTTACTGCATGAGTTGAGTCGAGAGATGTTGTGTGTGCGTGTGAAATTTTCGGGAAGTATGAAGAGAATGCAAGAATGCGTAGAATGTACGAGTGTGTAAAGTTTTATTCGCAAATGGATATGGAAGGTTGTTATGTTTTTGGAGACTTTGATGTATTTGATAAATGAGTTGTTCGGGTTGCCAGGGAGCAGGTAGCAATACAATTTTGAATTTCCAGTAGGACGAATTTTTAGACCTAAAGCAGGCATAATCATTGCAGATGAAATGGAAAATGAGAAATAGAACTTCGACGGTTGGAACGCATCTTGACCAATTCGCAAAAAATATTGAATAAAACCAGAGCTCGTTCGTGATGGAAATAACTAAAGAAATATTTTTAAAAGTTTAACCGTTTGACTAAACTAAATTGAATTTTCAATCCAATTTTTACCTGAAATTGCCAGTATATTTCATTTTTTTAAAGTAAAAGTACACATTTCAATCACTTTTACACGAAACTGGTATTAGTAAATCATTCATGTACTTTTCAACTGAACCGTACAATTTACATGAAAAGGCTGAAAATGAATGAAAATTACGTTCTTTTTCGTGTAATTCTACTTATCTACATTTATTGACACCTGAGTTATATTAGTGAAGAACCAAAATTGGTTTAAATATGAGGTAAATCTCAGTGCATAAAACTGAATCATAAGTTTCCTTTCTTAAGATCCGTGGATATGATTTTCAGATCAATAACTTAATTGTAACTTAAATTTAAATTTACTCGAAGTATTCTAAAACAGATCAAGGTGCAGGAGCAGGAGTTTATGGAGTGCGCCCAAATGTCAAATTCTACTGTAGCATGCACATAACATCCACTGTTTTTCAGACGGAGACTCATGCTATTGAACTATGCATTAGAGAAAATATCAGACGGGGCTACAAAAACCACCAAATATACATTCTATTGGACAAGAAGGCAGCAATAATGGCACTTAGGTCCGTTCCAATCTACTCCAAACTTGTTTGGAATTGCCTCCAATGCCTGATTGAACTCGGAAATAAGAACAAAGTTAACCTGATTTGGATTCTGGGACACAGTGGCTATGAAGGTAATGAATTGGCTAGGAAAGGTTCAGAAGCTGACTTTATGAGACCATATCCATTCTGTGGGATACCATTAAGCACAGCCAGAATGATCATCCGAATGTGGCGAAAATCGCAAAGTGGCATTCACTGGGAATTGGCATCGGGCAACAGACACTCAAAGCTTTTTATGTTAAAGTATTCGGAAAAAAAACATCTGATTATCTAAGCAGATATCAGACCCGAACCCTAGTGAGAGCTCTGACTGGACATTATCACATGAGGAAGCATCGCAATAGGATTGGTCTCTCTGAGACTAAAATTTGCAGAATATGCAATGACGAAGACGAAACACCAGAGCATATGATCTGTGAATTTTAGGGTTTAGCTCACAAAAGACTACGTCACTTCGGTCAGGGTTTCATGGACCCATCGGAATTCCTGACCATTCTTCTTCGCAAAATACTAAGCTTCATTGAAAGCGCAGGGATTGAAGAGGAATCATAGCCAATCCGGGGGGACGTCACACTAGGCCCAACTGTGGCTGCAGTGACAGAGGTTAACCATACCAACCCCTATTTCTAATCAATCTATCTACATGCATAGATAATATTTAGAGTACTTCAAAAAAAGAGGCTAGTGAAGTAGCAATAGTTACTCTGAGATGGAACAAATGGATTTATTCATGACGACATGCACTGAAAGCAGTTTGACAGTGTTTCATATATCCTGAGAATACTTTCCTGATTAATATGTATGACCTGCACCGTCCAAATCAATGTAAAGTTCGCATGAATCCTTTTTGTCCCTACGGAGAAGCAACAAACCCACGTGAATGTATCACACTGCATAACTTATACAATTGATTTAAATCCTACACAGTTCGAAGCGAGTAGTTCATTTCCTCGACTATGCTGATTAAGTACAAGCTAAGCTAGTCGCTACTATTAACAGTACGAAATGAGTTTACCAAATCATTGAAAAGGTTCCCTGAAACTGTCAGGCCTGAGTAATGTTTTCGAATTACGCTGACGTTAACAAATTATTTCCTGTTCACGTCGGGTGAATTTCTTCAAGCTCACAAATTTAAAAATTGCGAATATCCACCTTCATACGGGGACGAAAAATATCCTACTTCAGAATTACTGAAATTGACAGTTGATATTTCTTATGATGAAGACAAGGGAATTCTTTTCTTGAATTATTTAAAAGGAACGTAATCATTGCTTTGGACGTATTGACGTAGGTACGAGTCCTTGGAAGTAAAGTGGAAATCGATATGTAGAATTTGTTATTTGTATGTTTCAACTGCTTGAGCAATGTATGGTATAATTTATACGATTGGAAAAGCTGGTAGCACTTTAATGTTGTGCTTGCGAAATATAGTTTAGTTAGAATCGTCTTGACTTCTTATTACTAACCCTTCGTCTACACTGGAAATTTATCTGGCAATGGCAATAGCAACTGCAATATTGCCATACACAAATTGACAGTGTATACGCATCAAACGAATATGGCAATATTGCTCTCAACATTGCCATGACAATCATTGCCATGACAATCATTGCCATGGCAATCATTGTAATGTCAATCATTGCCATGTCAATTTTGAGAGCAATATTGCCAGAAAACGAATCGTTTGACTTAAGTGAGCGTCGCTTGTTAACAGGTAGGAATAAGTTTTTTTTTTGCTTTGATCGCGAAATTGCTGAAAATAAGTTGACTGAAGTGAAAACTATTGAACTAATAGTTTTTTCTTGATGCAATGTCCAACATTTTGCTTTGCATCAGAACTTGACACTTTGAATTCACTCGCTCAAATGAAAATTGCTTGGCAATCAAATGCCCACCCATTACGCTTTTACATTTAATACAATGAAAATATTGCCATTCCCATTGCCAGATAGATTTCCAGTGTAGACGCAGGGGAAGACATAAATACTTGGAATTCATAAATAACTCGAAAAACTTGAGTTTAGCGGAAAAAATTATGGAAATGAAATAAATTTTATTGAAATTTTAAACTCAGTTACTTACTTTATCGAAAGGAAGACAAATTAACTTGAGAAGAAATCAACAATATCTTTCAGCAGTTTGATCACAATTTTATTAATTTTTGAGTAAAGTCCGGGATAGCGGTTTAATTCTACTTACTTTAGTGAAAGTTCTGACCGGACACTGTCTTATAGGCTGGCATGCAAGACTCGGCCTCTTCTCAAACGACTTCTGCAGAAGCTGCCTGGGTGAAGAGGAGGAGGAGACAGTCCTTCATCTTCTCTGTACGTGTCCAGCTCTATCTGCTAGGAGGAAAGCTCATTTAGGAGCTCACTTCTTCAACAGTCTTAGTGGCCTTGCTGCAACGGTGTTCGCAAGAATACAACGCTTTATTGAAAGCTCTAAATGGTTTAGCGAGTAGGACCAGATTAAATGATCCTGTGGCAGTTTAGGTTAGGTTAGGTTATGGTGGTAGCCATCCAAACTATGGGTCGACTTACTTAGACCATTAGGTTGGTCCATTGTGATACCACACCCGTGACACCTTAATGTGTCCTTTGGTAGCACAACGGACATTTTTTTAGGTCTACGTATGTCCGTGTTCTCACGGGCAGCTACGCGTACCTACCTACCTACCTAGTGAAAGTCGACTTACTTGCTGGAGACAAACAATCGAGAAGCAGGAGTAAATAAGTTCTGGTGACTGGAAAAGGCTGTAAGTCTTGAAAAGAAGGGTTGTTACTGCTCTGTACCCTACCAGCGAAAAAAAGGTATTCCTGTCGTGCTGCAAATAAGCATCTTCCAGGTCCATAGCTTCCAATTTAGGCCATAAAAAGTCAGTTAGGAGCGCACGTTAGCGCACTCAATTGACTGAAATAGAATAACTGTATACGATCTAACACAAACATCCATTATCTAGAGTGAGGTTAATCGGCTGTAGGGTTTGACACAAAATTCGCTGGTTAGCAATTGTGCCAGGGTTTTCAGAGCATCCAGTCCGGTAATTATGTTTATTGCCGTAGCCATCAATATTAAAAAAAATCTGGATATCCTTCTGTCATTTCCAACACCCAATTAACGAACGTACCTTTACTTGGCATATGTCGAATAATTAAAGCTTTATGTTTGACAGTTGAAAAATGGCGCAAAATTCAAAATGACAATGGAAAACCTTGTGAGAGATATTCAGTATAACATCAGAGCCATAGTTAAAGAATACTGTTGAAATAACAGATATGTCTTCTTCCATAAAAGAGAATTCTTTTCGAGCTTCAACGTGCGAAACAAGGCTGTGTATTATCACCAGTGCTGTTTCTGCTGGTAATTTACGACACCGTACAAGTAACTCTATAGACAGTAGAGTGACAAAGGGTGTCCATTGGAGTCAAAGTAAAGCCACATGATGGATTTATACGAACGTTTGCGGCGCGACTTTGCCCCCATAAGACCATCACAAACCGGTTTTTCGTTCGACAAGTCGAGCACTGTTTGACTTCTTCGTCGCCTGATTGGTCAATTTTTATGGTATGGGTTAAGTCGCGCATCAACGTGTTTGGTGTAAACTTAGCAGCACAAGAAGGCAGGACTGAAAATAAATGGAAGAACTATATGCACACAGGTCATAAGAGTAGCTAAAAGAGAAAGGGACAAAAATAATGAACAAAACAAAATAGGCATTGTGATTCCGACACAAAAGTGATACTTAAGCGGTCAACGTATGATTGGGATTCGTAATGTAGGAGCGGTGGATCGTCTAAGAAACCTATGGGGACGAACAATCTGGAAAGACATTTGAAGTGTATGTATTCGTCCTGACGACTATCAGCCAAAATCGAGTCTTACAGAGAAGCGCTGTAACTGTCATGTGCTGTACAAGCGGTATATTAAGAACGATAGGGCAGTAGTTGACCCTTGAAAAAAAAGAACTTAAGAACCTCGGGCTTCCAAATTTACTTTATTATTTTTTATTTTTTTAATAAAAAATTAGTTACCCAGAAATTTGGTATTTTCTAGTGATGGGATAAATCGGTCATTTCATTAACCCAGTATGACCGAGTCATTTCGTTGAAGTGACCGATTAAAAAGATTCGTTCATTTGAGTCATTTCGGTCAGTTGGATGATTCGGTCAAAATTACCGATCGACCGAAATTGTCGTGTTTCTTAGTTTAAGTAGTTAAACACGTTTTTAATTATTTTTGAATGAACTTTATTCTCACTTAAAATGTACGTTTTTACGATGTGACGATTGCTCTTGCTTTGTCGTCTGTTCTGCTGACGGTCTCTTGAACAGATGCTTCGTTATGTTTTATTTTATTTAAAGTTTTGCACCTGTTTAAGGGCATCGTTCAATCATTTACAAGTACTCTACAGAAATGACTCGCGACATTAGGATAACGAGTGGTAGTCATCATTGTAGTACAATGTGTTGACCTAAAAAAAAGGTCGTCACCTACAATGTGATGAAAAAAAAGGTCCTCAGTCTACAAACAAGAAATAGCGTCTGGTGATATGTGATGACCTAAAAAAAAAGGTCGTCAGTGTACAAGTACTGACACTTTTGGCGCTGTACTGCTAACAACATCGATACGAGACGTATCGTATCTTTTCTACTCACCGATTGAACGACTTCTTTCATTTCACATGACTCGAGTTAATTCGGTCATAGTACTGACCTGGTCATTTCGACCGAATCGTTCGCGAACGACCCATCACCAGTATACAATACAATCCCTTACACCCCTTAGGATTGAATATCTAAAAATACTGAAATTGACTTTTTGGCGCTTATAAAGGAAACCTTAGAAAGTAAACATGAACTCGATATATCATCAGATCTAAGCAATATGTAGGAATCTGTGAAAACATATGCAACCTCCTTACACACACTCAGAGTGGGGATTGAATACCCAAAAATCCTGAAAGAAGTTAATAGATAAAAATGAAGACAGAACGAGAAAGTAGAAACCAATTTAATTTATTATCAAAAGAAATGACGTACGTGTTCAACCCATTTATACCCCCTTAGGGGCTAAAAAAGGAAAAACTGAAAAACAAGTTTTAGGTGATTATTACGCAAGCCCGTGAAAGTGAAAAGTTAGTCGATATCTAATTAGACCTGAGGGATATGACAGAATTCGTGAACAAGTATACAACCACTTTACACCCCCTTAGGGGTCGAATTTAAAAAAATCCTGAAAACACTTTCTAGGTATTTAGTCGTAGAATAAAATTCTGCCAACAGTCTGGGCGCAACTTTATTATTTTATGGGTAGAAGTCCGAAACATGTTTACCTAAAACAAACTAAAAAATAACGTTCCAAATAGCCTCCTAGTTATTTCTTAGGTTGTCAGTCGCATAGTAACCTACACAGCATCTCATCATTAAACACGTTTCGGACTTCTACCCATAAAATAATAAAGTTTTTATTTATTTACGTGTTTTTTTATCAATAGAATAATTCATAGTAGTAAAAGCGAATTCGATCACATTAAATCTAAGAGATTTTCGGAATCAGTGAAATCTTGAACAATACCCCCAGGGGGTTTAATAGAGAAAAATACTTAAATTGGGTTTTTCCCCGACTACGTTTAAAGCTTATAGAAGTAAAAGTGAATTCCAAATCTCAATATACCTTAGGAATATATAAGAATTCGTGAATATGTACACAACCACTTTACACCCCCTTAGGGGTTGGATATCAAAAAAATTTGAAGAACGTTACTAGGCGCTTATGTAAATAGCCCGCAGAAGTAAAATTGCTTTGATAGTTTGACATGTCTAAAAGTATTAACGAAATTCGTTTTTACTCAACCTCTGAACGCCAATAAAAATCTGAACTTTTTTTTTGCTTCAGTTACTCTAATAGCACATCTACATGTACGTACTAAGTTTCAACTTTCTAGCATAAGCTGTTTCTGAGATATAAAAAACCATCCCTCACCCCCGTACCTTGCTACCACTATGAAAATTTCTAGAATGTCTCTATAGTGGCTCTATATAATCCTAAATTTTGAGCTTTCCAATCATTACGGTTTTTGAAAAATATAAATCAGAATTTTTTTCCTTTCTACCTTCTTCATCATCACCCCCTACACCCCCACCACTAAAATTTTTTTCCCTACTAGAGATCTATCGACCTCAACTCCTGTAAAATTTTCAAGATCATATCTGATACGGTTTCTGAGATACAAAAATGATATTTTTTGAGAAATTGCTATCCTTCCACTTTCGTGCTCCACCTTTCTCCTCAAAAAATTTACTTTCAGTAGACTCTTCTTGTTATCCTATATACAGAAACAAAATTTTATCTTCCTGGTGCAATTGGTTCGGAAGATATTGTAATCCAAAGTTTTTCACCCCCAACCCCACACCCCACCACCCCTCTTAAAAATTTTAGCCCTTGTCTAATCTTCAAGTATCCCTAACGGCAACCACAAAGTTTCAATCTTCTGACACCAATGGTTCAAGAGATATGGATTTTAGAATGTTTCAATCCCGTTTTGGACCCCCCACTTCCACACCCCTCAACCCTTATCGATAATTTTTTTGCAAATGAGTCCACTATCCCTTATGCCATCCGTAGGGGTTCACCCAATCTACCCACCATAAAAATTTCAACTTTATACCTCAACGGGCTTGGGAGCTAAGCGCCTTCAAACGATTTTGCGTACGGCGTACGGCGTATACGGCGGACAGACGGAAATTTTTTTTTTTGCTTTTTTGGTGTTTACTAGTCCTAAAACGTGTAAATACAAAATTTCAGGGTATTAAAAAATAATAAAGTAAAATTAATTCAATATTTGTGAAGACCTAATAGATATGACGAAAATCGTAAAAATATATGCATTCCATTTTCACTGATAATTTTTTTCGCCCCCCCTTCCAAATGCCAATGGATATTTGAGAATTTTTTTTATCTAAATTACTTCTCTAGTTAATTTAAATATACGTACCAAGTTTAAATTTTGTACCATAAACCGTTCTATAGATAGGAAAAACACCCCCCCCCCCTCGTACCATACTACCCCTGTCAAAAATTATATTTTTCCAATATGCCTCTACTATAGCTCTATTCAAATACCGAAATTTCAGATTTCCATCATTATAGGTTCTCGAGATATAATAATCGAAGCCTTTTCCTTTTCACCCTCCCCCACCCTCACCCTCTACACCCACACCCCCAAAACTTTTTTTCCTGTTAGGGTTTTATTAGGCTTAGCTATAATAAATATTTTAAGCATGTATCTTGCACTGTTCTTGAGATATGAGACATGATTTTTTAGAAAAATTCTTATCCCCTCCACTTTCATGCCCCACCGCCCTCTTAAAAAATTTCACTTTCAGCAAACGTAATTTGTCAACCTTTATACACAAACCGAATTTTATTTGTCTAGTACAATTGGTTTGTGAGATATTGTAATCTAAACCAAAATTTTCCATCTAAAACACTTCCTCTACATTCCCCTTTACACCCCCACCTCTCAAAAGGTGTCAACTAAATAGCTCAAAGGGTTTGGCTGCTACGAGTCTTCAAATAATTTTGAGTACACCGGTAGACGTACGGCGTACGGCGGACAGACGGACTGAAATTTTTTTTTGCTTTTTTCGTGTCTACTAATCATGAAACGTAAAAAAAAAATTTGAGGGTGGCAAATCTTTTTTTTTTTAAAATCGGTCACAATACTGTGTTATTGAAATAATAAAGTAAAAGGGTGTTCTACGCATGAGCTACACGTGGCATAAAAAGCAAATTACAACACCACAAAAAAAAAAACAATTAAACAACAAAATCTTCGCAGAAAACGCCCTCGTAAGCTAAAATTCATGCTCAGAAATTTCAACGTAAGACGCACAAATCTTATTGAGTTTTAGCAGCTTAGAAATTCGATGCTATTTTAGCATTGCCTTTATTTAGTCAAAGCTGATTAAATAATAAAAGCGTTTTTTTTAAGCGTACGAACAACAAGATAGAAGACACACACATGGTACTTAACACCTAAAATCATAACGTGCACGACCTTAGAGGATTCAAAGGATTTCGGCGAAATAAAATTAATGAAACGTAAAGAAACTTTACCAAGTAAATACACACTCGTACAGACAAATCCCAATAAGAAAACAAATTTTCGAAGTAATTAAGGCACTTGAAGGAGTTTTCCCGGAAAATTTTCCTGTTGTTGCCTTTTTGGTTCAACTATACTCGTCTTGTGCTGCTTCAGACAAGTTCATTAGCTTTGCAAATTTTCCTAACGCTCTTTTGTCTGCCAAGTTGATGGAATATCGCTGAATTTAAAAAAAAAAATGTGGGGGTGAGGAAACATTAAAAACAAAAATTATTCTTTTTTAGATTAGAGGCTTTAACAAATTGAACAAGTCCTTTTTGAAGCTCTTGAAATTATCAATATTTGTGATGAGTCGATCTGATAAATTTGTATACTGGAGTTCTATTAAAAGCTGAATGTTACATCTTTTGAAACTTTTCACTAAAGTAAAAGTAAGAAAATCCAGTACAAAACTTAATTTAAGTCTTGCAGATGTGACATTTTCGCAGCTACCAGGATTTTTATACTCTAAATGAAATCATATAGAGTATTATAAGTTTAATCCAGCCCAAAAGTTTGTAACGCATAGAACCAAGCCTCGAACGAAAAAAGGTTATATTTTTTATAACAGTTTCATGATATCGGTAACTGTTTTTCGCTTTATTATTTTAATAATAAAATATTGTTATCGATTTTAAAAAATTAAATTTTTTTTTACATTTCATGACCAAAAATGTAAATTTTAAATATTCAATGGCGTCCGAAAGGGGGCAATAATAATGACCAAATATGTAAATTTCAAATATTCAATGGCGTCCAAAAGGTGGCAATAATAATGAAGAGTGTAAATGAAATGCACATATTTTCACGAATTTCGTCATATCTCTTAGGTCATCTAAAATATTGAATTAATTTTTATTCAACGCATTCTTCATTTAAAACTCATATCACAGATACTACCAAACTATGCATTAAGTAATTATTAAATAGGCATGACTTAAAAGGCCCATCCCGCACAATTATATCGCACATGATGTGACTAACTAGTCTTTGCTGACGCCTTCAGCAACCTTTAACCATTGATAAGCCCTTCAGGCACAAGAAAGCAATAAACTCTTGAAAATTTTATCAGTTTTCATACAGTCCTAATCCATTGCCAATCGCTAGTCTAAGACCCTTTTGAACTAACCGTCGAACTTAACACAGAAACCGAAAGCCTTGGCAAATAAGAGATTAAAATAATGATTTATTAAAATAAACTGTTAATAAATAGATTCAAAAGGAATAACTTGTTCTCATTTACTCGGAGTAACCCCAGCCTTTAAACCTATAACTTAATTGTCTAGACAATATTTCAGGGATTTTTTGAAATTTAACCCCTAAGAGGGAATGTATACATTTTCACGAATTCAGGTCTGAGTAGATATCAAATTACTTTTCCTTCTACGGGCTAAACCCCGTTTTCAGGATGTTTTCCTTTTCAACTCCTCTGAGGGTATAAAAGGGATGAACACGTTTCCACGAATTCCGTCATATCTTCTAGGTGTGATAAGATATCGAATTAGTATTTACTTACTCGGACTTTTTTACATTTTTCTAAAAACCAATTCCAGGAGTTTTGGACATTCAACCCCCAAGTAGGTGTAAGGGGTTGCATACTTTTCCACAATTTTCGATATTTCTCTTAGGTTTGATAAAATATCAAATTAGCTTTTACTTCTGCAGAGCTTTTAAATTATATAATCACATGAAAACCGATTTTTGGATTTGTTAATATCAAAACTCCAAGGTGGTGTGAAGGGGCTGCAAATATTTTCACAAATTTCAACATATTTCTTAGATCTGAATTCATTTGATTTTTACTTCCTAAGGCTTCCTATATAATCGCCAAGAAGTTAATTTCAGGATTTTTAGATATTCAACCCTAAGGCGGTGTAAGAGGGTTACATACTTTTTCACAGTTTTTGACATATTTCTTAGGTTTTGATGAGATATCAGATTGGTGACTTTTATATAATAGCATGCAAACTCATTTTACGATTTTTTGATATTCAACCCCCAAGGTGGTGTAAGGGGGCTGCATATGTCTTTACGAATTCCAACATAACTCTTGGATCTGATGAGACATTAAATTGATTTATATTTCCTCGGGCTTTCTACATAATCGGGCAAACATTTTTTTCAGGATTTTTTGATATACAGCTAAGGGGATGTAAGAGGGTTTCATACGTTTTCACAATTTTCGCCATCCCCTAGGACTGATGAGATATATTTATTGTCCTCAAGTTGATGTATCCGTTTTCGTAATTCATCATATCCCTTAAGACTGATAAGGCAGCAAAGTGGTTCTTACTTCAATCTGGTTTTAGTGAAAATAGTATACCGATTCCAGTTGTCTAAATGGTCTTTTTTATATAATCACGCTTATTCTGGAAAACGGTGGATTTCTTGTTCCCGCCGACTATGCGGATCACATTCGATTCCCATTCACGGCACATGCGATTATTGAAAACGGTCGGAAACTGCTTTAAAAACTTCTTTCCCGTGTATTTCAAACCATATTTTAAGCCAGAAAAATTTCCAAAATTCTAATACTGTAAATGTGAGAGATTGACCATCTCAAATTTTTCTTTATTTATTGGCAATTACTGAAAAAAGTTTAAAAACGCGACTATTTCATTGCGGATTTCAAATCTAAAATTTTCGAGAAAGTGAATCGTTGACGCGTTTTGAATAATTTAAAATTGGGTAAATCGCAGTTCACTGTCCCGCCGGCAGGTTCCAGAATAAGGGTGAATATGTTTAACTAGCCGCGGCTACGTGTACGTTTGTAAAGCCAGCGGTTTCCAGTCTTGCTTCCTGTTGTTCCCGTTGCTCATGTTACTCCAGTTGATCCCGTTCCTCCTGTTGCTCTCGTTTCTCCATTGTTCGCGTTGCCCGGTTGCTTCCGTTGCTCCCATTGTTCCTATTGCTCCCGTTGCGCTGTCGTTCCCATTGCTCCCATTGCGTATTCTTCCGCTGCTCTCGTTGCACCGTTGCTCTCATGAGTTCCGTTGCTCCCGCTGTTCAATTATGACAAGCGTGCGCGACCATACACCGAAAACGCATGAACTGCCGCTAAACTATATGTAATACACTCATTTGTTGAAATGACTCGCGCGCTACCTATTGCTAATTCAGAAACCTTCGCGAGCGTCCACTCAAAAAATCACCAAAGTTTCATCGCAATAGGATGAATGGTGTAGGAACGCATACGGGACAAATACGGCACTATTTCTCAATAGGAACGCATAACTCATACACCAAAAACGCACGAACTATACCGCTAAATTATATGAAATACAATCAAATGTTGAAACAATTTGCGTACCACCAATTGTAAAATGATTTTACTAATGCAGAAACCTTCGGGGGCGTGCCCTCAACAAATCACAAAAGTTTCATCGCAATCAGATGAATGGTATAGGAACGCATACGGGACAATGAAACAAAAAAACATTCATAGAGAGCTTCTGATCATAAAATTACACACGAAGCGTCATACAACAGTCTGTTGTTTAAATTTGTCTATCTTGAAGGGTTGTTTTAAGTTCTATCAGTTGGAAATTTCTAACCTTACCATTTGATAATAGGAACGCATAACTAATACGCCGAAAACGCACGAATTTCCGCTAAACTATTTGAAATACAAGTCTCAAAAGTATCACCACAATCGGATGAATGGTTTAGGAGCGCATACGAGACAAATAAACAAACAAACTAACAAAAAACATTCATTTTTATATATAGAGATAGGCTATTAATTTATTTTTAGATATTTTTACTTCTATTTATTCTAATACTATGTTCAGACTACGAGATTAACGCGTTTAAATCGAGTTAAATGCGCTGAACACACTTCCCGGGCCAGTGGCGGATCCAGATTTCGCTGTTGGGGGGGGGGGGGGGGGCGGAAATTTTTTTGATTTGGCTATTTTGTTTGATCAAGTTCTGTGTTAATTTAGCTACATAGACTGCACTTAGCAAAACCGGGATCATATTGTTTTCATCTTATTATGGGTCATTCCATCAAGAATCGCTAAAGTTGTGACCTTACCATCTCCGATTCTTTTGAAAATGTTTGTACTTGAAGAACTAGTGAAAAAAATAATTGAAATTCAAGTTTTTGTTTCTATCTCATTTTTTAACTAACAAAAACAACAATAATCTTTAAAATAAGCCCTGCTTCATTATTCAAGGATAAAAATTACCAGAGATATGAATTTTCAAAGAGGACTCGGACATCTTTTTTGGGAAATATTTAACATACTATAACTAACAAAAAAAAAATGAGATGGAAACAAAAACTTGAAATCATATTTTTTTTTCACTAATTCTTCAAGCACACAAATTTTCAAAAGAATCGGCGATGATAAGGTCACACTTTTGGCGATTCTTGATTAAATGACCCCTTTTCTATAAAATAATTGAGAACGACTATAATGTTCTTCGAATTTTTTGACCCCGATCCCATTGAGATCCCAAGTTAATTTTTTGGTATGTTTTGAAAAAAGTATAACCTACAAAATATAAAAAAATAAAGAAAAATTATCATTATCCTTGAAAAAAATTTCAAGGATAATTTTTATTGCGACAACCTTCCCCTTTAAAATAAGCCATATTTTATTATTCCAGGATAAACATCACCAGAGATATGAATTTTCAAAGAGGACTCGGACACCATTTTTGCGAAAACTTTAACATACTATAATTAACAAAAAAAATGAGATAGAAACAAAAATTTAATTCCAACTATTTTTTTCACTAGTTCTTCAAGTATAAAGCATAAAGTATAAAGTATAAAGTATAAAGTATAAAGTATAAAGTATAAAAGTATAAATTTTCAAAAGAATCGGAGATGGTAAGGTCACAAATTTCGTCATTCTTGGCGGTTCTTGATGGAATGACCCCATTACCTACGCAATATGTTGCGTTGTAGTCTTTTTATCATAGTGCGTTTACACTCACCCTTGAGGCTCGCCTCGAGGCGAGCCTCTACTCCTATCAGACCATTGCAAACCGGTTTTCGTCGGCTGTGCTCTTTGCTGTGTTGAAAGCAATTTACACTCAACATGCCTTTGCGGCGCAACTTGCCCATAAGTGCGAAACGACAGAAATACGATGAGCTGCGAATTGTGGGGTACCACAGTTTATTGCATGTGTGTACACATATGGAAACGTGCGTCGAAGAAAAAGTTGAAGAACGTTAGACTCTTGCGACTGCACGAGCCATCTGATTGGTTGATTTTATGGTGGGGATAGAGGCGCGACTCAAACGTTGAGTGTATGGTAAATCCACCATCATGGTTCTGTTCTGTGCTTTGCATTGTACCGTAGAACTACAGTAAAAGCTAATTACAGTCCACATTGCAGGGGAGTAAAAAAAATCGGAGAACGATTGAAGTATGTATGTTTAGAAAATTCGGAATTGCTCTTGGGGGGGGGGGGGGGGGGTATCCGCCAATGTCCCGGGCGCGTTTACGAAAACACATAGCTACTACGCGTTTAACCGAAAACATGTACAGCGACCCTCGCGGAAATCGAAGTAAACTTTGGAAGAAACTATTTAATGCTGCAGAAACTCAATTTTGTGCTTGTGCAACGACTGCATTAGCTAATAAATTCCCTTTTCATTACTGCTATACAAACTAATTGATTTCAAACAATTCTGTGGTAAAAAGCGATAACCGCTTATGTCGAGATAAGAAAAAATCATTTTTAAAGCTTTCAATTGCATTTTTTAAATAAAATTGCCATTGTTTGAAAGATTTTTATCTCATATAATATATTATTATTGTGTTGTATTATTAAATTCAATAAAATAAGATTTCATAATATATTTTTTATTACCTTATTTATCAATTTTGATGCACGTAACTGCCTGATTATTTTCTCGACTTAAGCTGTTATCGCTTTTTACCACAGAATTTAGAAAGCATAAATTTGCTAATGAAACACAGCTGAATATCTACTTGTCAAAACAAATCACATCAAGCTATCATGTATCAAAATAAAACGAGTTGCCTAGTCTGAACACTACTTTTTTAACATGTTAAATTTACCTACTTAAATGCGTTTAAAACGCATAGTCTGTACAAGGTATAAGGACAAAATTAACATTAAAAAAAACTACTAATCTCGAAAGAACTGAAGTTATACTCCGACTTTGTCCGCGTCCCGGAGTATTACCCAATTACGTAATCCATGAGTTATAAGTGCCAGTGGCGTAGGCATTCTAGCGAGACCCCATTTTAATCAGATTCCCAACTTTGACCCAAAAAATATTAAAGTTTCGCCAAGACTTTTGGAAGATTTTTTTTTTGGTGCGAGTGGAAGTGAAGAATGGAAAGAAGAAAATATCAGATGCGTTAAATTTCGGGAAAAAATTACCACTTATTTCTCCTTTTGTATGTACGATATTTTACAATTTCAGATCCCTATCGATACTTATTTTCACGGTTTAATCACGTATGTTAAAGAATTTTGAATCTGCGCTACACTGTTTTTGAATTTTTACCTGAAATTGCCAGTATATTTCATTTTTTTAAAGTAAAAGTACACATTTCAATCACTTTTACACGAAATTACTGGTATTTTTAAATTATTCATGTACTTTTCAACTGAACCGTACAATTTACATGAAAAGGCTGTTGTGATCGGAGGCCTTGGAGTGGTTATTCGACTTAAAAAAGTCAAAATAACCGAAGGAAAGGTTGGGGATCGGGAAACAGGGGTCCAATTCCGCCTACGTCCGAATTGGTGGCTGAAGTGCAAACTGGTGCGACGTGCTTGCTGGCTTCCGGGCTAGCTGCGGCTGTGGGGGGTACGTTGTTTGCACCTCAGACCATAAAACCCATGGCCTATACAACAAAAATTTCACGCCGACTTACCCGGGTGATAAAATTGGGATAAGATTCCCAATCGGTCATGAGAGACCGAGAAAACTCCCTTCAACTCGACTGGCGCTGCTGTTGTGCGCCGTCTAGCGCACCCTACCGTAGCCATACTTGTCCTCAACAGAATCTAAAATATATGGCCCCTAAAGAGAGGAATGAGGGGGCGGAAGGTCTTCAAACGAGAAGATCCATCCTAATGATATTTCTTACTTAGCCATTCCCATTAGAAATTATTCACAAAAAAAAGGTGAAATAAAACCAAAATAACAAAAAAAATAAAAGAAATAATAATAAAAGAATTACCTCGTTTTGCTGACTACTGCATTTTCCGTTTTATATACTTTTATATTTTAGTTTCATTTTTATTTTAATTATGGTCTGTCCGAGTCAGTTTCTGTCCTGTCATATTTTACTTTATCATTATTTTTAACTTAATTCATTTTTACTTTCATTTAATTTATAATTTTAATTTAATCATTATTTATTTTATTTTTAAATTATTTTATTTAAATTTTACTTGTACTACTTAATTTGTTTGGCATTTATTTATTTACTTTGTTATAAAGGTTTAAATTTATGTGCTGGTTTTCTTTTCTTTGCTTTCTCTTCCTTTATGATATTTATTCGATTTTCCTGCTTTATTTATTTTTTTGTGGCCGAATTTTTTTGCGAGCCATTGTTTTTCGAAGTTCTACTGCTGCTTTGTATTTTTCGTAAAAAGAATTTACCAACAATGACCTCTGATTTAAGATTTCGAAATTCAATTCTTACACAATATTTCACTTTCTGCCGCACTTTAACTTTACTAAAAATCAAGCCGCTTTCCTTTTTGACAGTTGGCGGTCTTCATGCGCGCCAAAACTTAACTTAACTTTCTTTTCATCGCGCGCGCTAAAAACTTTTCCAGCCCCAAAAAAAAACTCAACCTATCTATGTCATGCCAGCTGTCAGACAGAAACTCTCCAAAAACCCCGGAAAAAAAACCCCAACCACCATTGAACTAACTCTTTTGTGGAATTGGTGTGGATCAAAGTAATGCCAACTGCATTAATTGGTCCACACCAATTCTCACAGATGACACTACAAGGCTCACAAAATATGTAAATTGGAAATTACTATATTTTTCGTGTAATTCTACTTATCTATTTGAATTTTACGATGAAAAACATGTAATATATAAAACCACCAAGTTGGATGCTTCGTTCGATTTTGTACTCTACTGAAATGAAAACGAAACGCTTTCGGTGGCACAGTGGCTACGTGCGCCAAACATACGCAGCAAAACCAGAATTGATCGCGGGTTCGAATCCTCCCTATAGCCAAGGGTTTTATTAAGAGTAAGTAAGCAAGAAACAATATTAAAAGTAGAAATAAGTGTATCTTAAAGAGTGCTAATTATAATTTTTTTTAGAGTGTAATTTTAAGAGAATATTCAGTGAATTTGCTGCTTTCGAAGTTGAAATTTACTGATTGCAATTTGAAATTTACAGACCGAAAATTGAAAATTACATTCAAATTGACTATTACATCTCAATGTAAATTTACTTGAAACTGTGTGGCATATTTGCCTACTATCAAAAAGATGTAAACTTCAAGGGATTTTTTTAATGTGTACCTAAAGAATTAAAGGAACTAGGCTTCTACAAAAAATCATGTCCTTGTGTATTGGGTTGAGTATGTTTTCGATACCAATTAGCGAACTAAATAGCTTATCCTATTAAGTACATTCAGATTGATGGAAAAAAAAAATTTTAAGGACGTGTGCCTAGTAATCACTCGAAGAGAGAGAGGGAGGCTTAATTTTTATATTTCTGTAAATTGCTTGCCAATTTCGTTTTCAATAAGGATATTTGTATCGCAGCTAGTTGAAGGATTTAGTGACTTATTCCTGTTTTAAGTATCGATTCATGCCAAATTACTTGCTTAAAGTACTCTTAAGTATTCTTAACCAAAACATATTCACATAAAATTTGCAGCGGACAGACATATTGGACCGTTACGAGTTTTTGGGATTTAATTAAACTTTTGCAAATTTCATCTAAGTGAAGTATGAAAAGTAAATTTAACATTTAGATAACTAAGTGCTCTTCTGAACAAAAGCTGATGTACATACTTTCAATGATCTAATAAAATGACTTACTCTTACACCACTAAATTTGACTTAAAGATTACTTCGAATTTTGTAATTCGGCAATCCTTCGCCGGGCAAACTTTATCAATTTCAATCTTCTTTCCGAGAACAATTTTCAAAACTTCACGTCTTCGTTTCGGTTCTATTCATAATTTGGCGTGTCCTTTTTCTAGCCTTCACTACCGTCGAAAAGGACTAAAGGTTCAGTTCAAGTGAATCACGTATCCTTCATAAATATTCAAGTAGTAAAACTTGTAATGCCAACATCATTGGATATCCGAAAAAATATCACCAGGACGTGAATCGTAAAAGTTTTTATTTTACAATTAGATTATGTATATATGGACTTAAGTCGGGACAGGATGAATTTATATTCGGGCCATTAGTGCAGGACTTTCCGTTTCTTCCAAGGAACCGGAGTAATTTCCTCGAGCATATTTTTGTTAGATAGGCGACTTTCAAGCGGAAGATCGAAATTGCCATCCGCTTCCGGTTAAGTTTAAATGTTTTACCAGATTGCAGCCGGATAAATTGAAATGCGAATGTTTTTATTATCTGATTGAGAGTGAAGTTAAGTTTGTTTCAGAAGATTATCTTTAAATGTTTAATAGCTGGCCGGACACTTAGCTAGTGTTGAATACAAGGAAATGATGTACCTAAATACAGAAGAAGTAAAATAATATTTAAGAATTTCGTTACTTACGTCGTTGGTAATTAAGACGATGAGATACTAGCTTGATATCGTTTCGTTAAGTCGGGGTCACCATTTACACGTACTGGGTCTGTCGTTTAACTAAAAAGGTAATTTTCGTCATCCCAATCAGGTTGCTCTTCGTTTTATGGGATGTATTTTTCAATGGAAGTGACCTTTCTAAATGGATATTACTAATAGACCAAGGACATATGCGAATAGATTGCTTCGACTATTGCTACGTCTATATTGACGTTACGTTGGTGCATTGCTACTAAACAATTTAGAACGGTATAAGCTAGTCCGTCCTAATAGTTTGCTTCTTACTCCTTGATTCAGTCATCAAAGTGGAAATGTATTCATCCAAGATTATATAGAAATCAACTAGAAAAAAATTAAAAATTTTGTCCTTTATTAATCCAGAAAAAAAAGTACGTTTACTCAATCCTTGACTTCGTCAGTTGTTTTAAAACAAGTCAAGCTAAGCCAAGACTCCAACCAAAATTTAATTGAGACACGAATCTTCTATGCCTGACGTCGTAGACTGTTATAATTAGACGTAAACGACTACGAAGTAAACTATTCGTGAACATACTTGAAATTAAAGTTTTTCCAAATCTATACTATTAAACATTATTTATTTCAATTGCAATAATTTTTCGGAAGTGTATTTTTAAAATTGGTAGAAATCTGCATCGTTTCAATTGCACTTTTTACTGATTGCCTACATATTTTCGTATTTACAGAATTTAAATTTCGAGTGATTTGTAGTATTTGGCTATGAATAATATTTTCTACACTTTTCAGATTATATTTCAAGTTGTTTCCATGAATGTGATTTGAAAAAATCATATGTGTTTTAATAATTGTGCCATAAGTCACAACAATGATAAATTTTTTTTTTAACAGATCACGAGGGAAGCGGCTCTTATAAAATTTAATATACAACAATACCTACAAAAAATTTGTCATGCTATGATTTCAGAAATGAATTTATTTAGTTGAGCAAATAAAACCGGACTAACAATTTATTAATCCAATCGATGCAAGATTTATGCCACTATTTCAAAAGTGTCAGTATTTATTTTTTAACATTTGATTTAGCACCTTTTCATGGTATAGAAAACAGAATAGTTCAAATGGAGTAAACAAGTTTAGGTTTTGCTTACAAAAATGCGACTGGATGTGAAATTTTAGCAAGACACGGTCCTTTAACAAATCTAGTCAACTTTGCAGTGTTGTGTAATAGTAATGAAAATGGCGCCCAACGTGGGGTAAAAAAAATTCAAATAATTTTCTCTTAGGATGAAATCAAATTGAAACTAAACATTATAGGAAAAAGTTGGAAAAGGTGCAGAGACAGGCTTGTCTGGGGATAACAGGCGCCCTTCGTACCACCTCTTCAGACTCCTTCAACGTCCTTCTTTCTCTGCCACCAATTGACCTGTTTGCCAAATACGTAGCATGGAAATGCGCCCTAAGCCTCAGAGAGTAAAACCAGCTCAAAGCATGTACATACGGGCACAGTAACATTAGCCTACCTACAACAGGGACTACGGACTATGCAGATCCTAAGCTCTGGTTTGACAGGAAGATCGCCATAAACATACCAAGCAGAGAATACTGGGAGGTAAGAACCGGTGAGACTGCGGGGTTGATTAACATCTATACTGACGGTTCAAAGATGGAGGACGGAGTGGGCGCAGTCGTGCACTCGCTTGATCTTCCAACAAACTTTTGCTACAGACTGCCGAATAATTGTAGTATTTTCCAAGCGGAGGTACTGGCAATTCAGAAGGCGGCGGAGATAGCTCACAAATCGCGAAAAAGGGATAATACAGTATTTATCTATACGGATAGCCAAGCAGCCTTAATGGCTTTGCAATCCTGCATTATCAAATTCAAGGCAGTACTTAACTGTCGACGCGCTTTATAGAAACTGTGCTCAAATAGGAAAGTGGAACTCTGCGGGGTTCCAGGGCACAGTGGTATTCTAGGAAATGAACTCGCGGATGATCTTGCTAAAAAAGGTGCATACCTTGGGCAAGAAACCGCGGTTTCGGTACCACCGCCTCTTAACGTCGTTCACAACTCCCTAGAGCAGAAGATGGTAAGCCCGTCCGAGGCCAGGTGCCAGGCTACATACGCCTCCAGAACCACAAAACCAATGTGGAACACTCAAAATGAGAAAAAAACTAAACTCTTGTTAGCACTACCAAGGGCGCAATGCGCAACTTTAGTCGGAATTATAACCGGCCATTGTTTGATTGGGGCGCATGCGTGCATAATGGGGCTAATTACTAATGATCTTTGCAGGAAATGTAAACTACCCGGCGAACGGGAAACGCTAGAGCACCTCCTCTGCAACTGCTCAGCTCTTGCTAGCAGACGGGTGAAGGCTCTTGGTGCACCGACCTTCACAAATCTTAAACAAGTCTCGTTTAACAGCATGCAGAGCCTGCTAAACTTTGCTACGGTAACAGGGACCATTGAATTAAACGAGGAGCTCTCAGTACAGATCGAAACGCAAGCGCAACTATCATAGGTATATTAGGTCTCCTGTTTTTTAGTGGTATCACTATGGACCCTCGTGGTTCTATGTGAGGCTTTGGCCGCCACTGTAAACAAACCTAACCTAGGTTTGATGAGATATTAGATCGCTTTGCACTTCCACAGATTTTTTATATAATTGCCTTCAAACCCATTTCTCAATTTTTCGATATTCAACCCCCAAGAGTCTGCATATATTTTCACAATTTTTGCCATCCCTTAGTTCTGATGAGATATAAAATCGGTTATTACAGCATTTGATGTAATGAACTAAAAACCGATTTCACGATTTTTCGAATTTGAAGAACCAAGGGGGTGTGAAGAGTTTGCTCAAGTTTTCACAAATTTTTCAAAATCCCTCGTGTCTCATGAGATATCAAGTTGCTTCTTATGAAATAGTCTAAAAACCTGTTTCACAATTTTTTCAAAATTCAAACCCCAAGTGGAAGTAATGGGTTTGTATACGTTTTAACAATTCGTCATATCTCTTAAGTCTGAAGAGGCAACAAATTCGTTTTTACTTCTATGGGCTTTTAGTGTACATGATATACCGAAATTCGAATCGACTACACGGACTTTTTCAATGTTTAATCGGCTAAAAATCTCTATTTCAAATATTTCTATTTTAAGAATGAAATTAATTTTCTAAGAAATCTAATACTCTAGAAACAACTCATTATATACTCCGATTTTGACCACTCCCGAACTTTGGCTCGAAAAATAAAAAAGTTTCGCCCAGACAATTGGCAGATTCTTAAAATATTCATTCCTTAAGGGAGTGTAAAGGAGTGGTATACATTTTCACGAATTCCGCCATATCTGCTATGTTTGATTTTACGTAGTCGCATAAAAATCAATTTCAGAATTTTTTGATATTCAACTGGGGAGCCATTGTATTGACATAATTAATTTTCAAATTTAAATCTATATTTCAACTTTGACCGCATCCCGATCGTTAGTTTTCAATTGTCATTGAAATTTTACAGATAATAGTAGCGCCGATACTCTTGTCGTGCCTTGAATTTCTTTCAAAAAAATTGTACTTTTATTCGTCATTTATTTGAAATTTTTTATTAACTTACATTTTTTTGTTTTAAGAATCACTAAGAACTATAAGAGGAAGAAGTCTTCTAAAGAGTTATCCTAGCAACACATCCTTAGAAAAGTATTTTTTATGCAGTAGTAGAGAATGCCTTCCACTTTCTGAACAACTTCCACCAGTCCAGACACATTAAAGTAATCTCTGGATCGAAATGGCGTAACAAATTATGCACCAAAGGTGTTATAATTTTTTTTAACACAATTATAATCAATTAATAAAAAATAATGAACTTAATCATAAAAATATAATATTGCAGTTCAGCTTATAAGAGGTTCCATTTTATTATTATAACAGTTCTGCTTTAAAGATTCGCCCAAGAGACCTGTCTCTATCAAGATAATAGCTTCACAGAAGAAAACAGGTACAAAATCAGATTTCGCTGTACCAACATAATGCAAGTGCCTTTCATTGTTGTCGTTCCATAAGAAAATTGCTCCTTAAATAGAAAGGTTTGAACGGAAAAAAGTCGACGTTCATGAAAGCAAAGTATTGTGCCAAGAAGAATTTCAAGTTATCTGGACAATGCCTTAGTCTGCATCAGGTGCCAAAATACGTGTCTCTATAATGTGAACGGATTTCCTATTCCAGGCATTACGTCCGAGGATAAAAAGTTGTTCAACGAGCATACGGTAGATATGAGCAGAAAACATTCCTATGGTAGATCGCAAATATGTTTCTCTTCTTTTGAGAAGCATTTTTTTTCTCTTTGGCGCTATACAACTCCGAATAACCCATCGGTACTCTAGAGGAACTTGGAGTGAACTTAGTATTCCTTCCAGTACTGAAAGATGCGGAAATCGATTTTGCGAAAACCCCTATTCTCAAATATGCACGTAAATTAAAGGTCAGACTACCATCTACTCAAAAAATCGTACGTAGGAGGTACCAACGTACCCCCTACGTGGCCCTTAATAGGTATGAGCACATAGGCTGAGATTCTTACAAGTGACCACTTAAATTAAAATTAAAATTAAATTCAAATCCGCAAACAGATTTAAAAAACAAAAATTTGAGCCCAAAAGAGCGGAAGTTCATTTGGGGGGGCGTGGGGGTACGTGGTGGGTACGAAACGTACCCACCACGTACCCCCCAAAATGGGTATAAGCACATAGGCTGAGATTTTTACAAGTGCCCACTTAAATTAAAATTAAAATTAAATTCAAATCCGCAAACAGATTTAAAAAACAAAAATTTGAGCCCAGGAGAGCGGAAGTTCATTTGGATGGGCGTGGGGGGTACGTGGTGGGTACGAAACGTACCCACCACGTACCCCCCAAAATGGGTATAAGCACATAGGCTGAGATTTTTACAAGTGCCCACATAAATTAAAATTAAAATTAAATTCAAATCCGCAAACAGATTTAAAAAACAAAAATTTGAGCCCAAAAGAGCGGAAGTTCATTTGGGGGGGCGTGGCGAGTACGTGGTGGGTACGAAACGTACCCACCACGTACCCCCCAAAATGGGTATAAGCGCATAGGCTGAGATTTTTACAAGTGACCACTTAAATTAAAATTAAAATTAAATTCAAATCCGCAAACAGATTTAAAAAACAAAAATTTGAGCCCAAAAGAGCGGAAGTTCATTTGGGGGGGCGGGGAGGGGGGGGTACGTGGTGGGTACGAAACGTACCCACCACGTAACCCCCCAAAATAGGTATAAGCGCATAGGCTGAGATTTTTACAAGTGACCACTTAAATTAAAATTAAAATTAAATTCAAATCCGCAAACAGATTTAAAAAACAAAAATTTGAGCCCAAAAGAGCGGAAGTTCATTTGGGGGGGCGTGGGGGGTACGTGGTGGGTACGAAACGTACCCACCACGTACCCCCCAAAATGGGTATAAGCGCATAGGCTGAGATTTTTACAAGTGCCCACTTAAATTAAAATTAAAATTAAATTCAAATCCGCAAACAGATTTAAAAAACAAAAATTTGAGCCCAAAAGAGCGGAAGTTCATTTGGGGGGGCGTGGGGGGTACGTGGTGGGTACGAAACGTACCCACCACGTACCCCCCAAAATGGGTATAAGCGCATAAGCTGAGATTTTTACAAGTGACCACTTAAATTAAAATTAAAATTAAATTCAAATCCGCAAACAGATTTAAAAAACAAAAATTTGAGCCCAAAAGAGTGGAAGTTCATTTGGGGGGGCGTGGGGGGTACGTGGTGGGTACAAAACGTACCCACCACGTACCCCCCAAAATGGGTATAAGCAAATAGGCTGAGATTTTTACAAGTGACCACTTAAATTAAAATTAAAATTAAATTCAAATCCGCAAACAGATTTAAAAAACAAAAATTTGAGCCCAAAAGAGCGGAAGTTCATTTGGGGAGGCCTGGTGGGTACGAAACGTACCCACCACGTACCCCCCAAAATGGGTATAAGCGCATAGGCTGAGATTTTTACAAGTGACCACTTAAATTAAAATTAAAATTAAATTCAATTCCAGAAACAGATTTAAAAAACAAAAATTTGAGCCCAAAAGAGCGGAAGTTCATTTGGGGGGGCGTGGGCGGTACGTGGTGGGTACGAAACGTACCCACCACGTACTCCCCAAAATGGGTATAAGCGCATAGGCTGAGATTTTTACAAGTGCCCACTTAAATTAAAATTAAAATTAAATTCAAATCCGCAAACAGATTTAAAAAACAAAAATTTGAGCCCAAAAGAGTGGAAGTTCATTGGGGGGGGGCGTGGGGGGTACGTGGTGGGTACGAAACGTACCCACCACGTACCCCCCAAAATGGGTATAAGCGCATAGGCTGAGATTTTTACAAGTGACCACTTAAATTAAAATTAAAATTAAATTCAAATCCGCAAACAGATTTAAAAAACAAAAATTTGAGCCCAAAAGAGCGGAAGTTCATTGGGGGGGGCGTGGGGGGTACGTGGTGGGTACAAAACGTACCCACCACGTACCCCCCAAAATGGGTATAAGCGCATAGGCTGAGATTTTTACAAGTGACCACTTAAATTAAAATTAAAATTAAATTCAAATCCGCAAACAGATTTAAAAAACAAAAATTTGAGCCCAAAAGAGTGGAAGTTCATTTGGGGGGCGTGGCGGGTACGTGGTGGGTACAAAACGTACCCACCACGTACCCCCCAAAATGGGTATAAGCAAATAGGCTGAGATTTTTACAAGTGACCACTTAAATTAAAATTAAAATTAAATTCAAATCCGCAAACAGATTTAAAAAACAAAAATTTGAGCCCAAAAGAGCGGAAGTTCATTTGGGGGGGCGTGGCGGGTACGTGGTGGGTACGAAACGTACCCACCACGTACCCCCCAAAATGGGTATAAGCGCATAGGCTGAGATTTTTACAAGTGACCACTTAAATTAAAATTAAAATTAAATTCAAATCCGCAAACAGATTTAAAAAACAAAAATTTGAGCCCAAAAGAGTGGAAGTTCATTTGGGGGGGCGTGGGGGGTACGTGGTGGGTACGAAAAGTACCCACCACGTACCCCCCAAAATGGGTATAAGCGCATAGGCTGAGATTTTTACAAGTGACCACTTAAATTAAAATTAAAATTAAATTCAAATCCGCAAACAGATTTAAAAAACAAAAATTTGAGCCCAAAAGAGTGGAAGTTCATTTGGGGGGCGTGGCGGGTACGTGGTGGGTACGAAACGTACCCACCACGTACCCCCCAAAATGGGTATAAGCGCATAGGCTGAGATTTTTACAAGTGACCACTTAAATTAAAATTAAAATTAAATTCAAATCCGCAAACAGATTTAAAAAACAAAAATTTGAGCCCAAAAGAGCGGAAGTTCATTTTGGGGGGCGTGGCGGGTACGTGGTGGGTACGAAACGTACCCACCACGTACCCCCCAAAATGGGTATAAGCGCATAGACTGAGATTTTTACAAGTGACCACTTAAATTAAAATTAAAATTAAATTCAAATCCGCAAACAGATTTAAAAAACAAAAATTTGAGCCCAAAAGAGCGGAAGTTCATTTGGGGGGGCGTGGGAGGTACGTGGTGGGTACGAAACGTACCCACCACGTACCCCCCAAAATGGGTATAAGCGCATAGGCTGAGATTTTTACAAGTGACCACTTAAATTAAAATTAAAATTAAATTCAAATCCGCAAACAGATTTAAAAAACAAAAATTTGAGCCCAAAAGAGCGGAAGTTCATTTGGGGGGGCGTGGCGGGTACGTGGTGGGTACGAAACGTACCCACCACGTACCCCCCAAAATGGGTATAAGCGCATAGGCTGAGATTTTTACAAGTGACCACTTAAATTAAAATTAAAATTAAATTCAAATCCGCAAACAGATTTAAAAAACAAAAATTTGAGCCCAAAAGAGCGGAAGTTCATTTGGGGGGGCATGGCGGGTACGTGGTGGGTACGAAACGTACCCACCACGTACCCCCCAAAATGGGTATAAGCGCATAGGCTGAGATTTTTACAAGTGACCACTTAAATTAAAATTAAAATTAAATTCAAATCCGCAAACAGATTTAAAAAACAAAAATTTGAGCCCAAAAGAGCGGAAGTTCATTTGGGGGGGCGTGGCGGGTACGTGGTGGGTACGAAACGTACCCACCACGTACCCCCCAAAATGGGTATAAGCGCATAGGCTGAGATTTTTACAAGTGCCCACTTAAATTAAAATTAAAATTAAATTCAAATCCGCAAACAGATTTAAAAAACAAAAATTTGAGCCCAAAAGAGCGGAAGTTCATTTGGGGGGGCGTGGGGGGTACGTGGTGGGTACGAAACGTACCCACCACGTACCCCCAAAATGGGTATAAGCACATAGGCTGAGATTTTTACAAGTGCCCACTTAAATTAAAATTAAAATTAAATTCAAATCCGCAAACAGATTTAAAAAACAAAAATTTGAGCCCAAAAGAGCGGAAGTTCATTTGGGGGGGCGTGGGGGGTACGTGGTGGGTACGAAACGTACCCACCACGTACCCCCAAAATGGGTATAAGCACATAGGCTGAGATTTTTACAAGTGCCCACTTAAATTAAAATTAAAATTAAATTCAAATCCGCAAACAGATTTAAAAAACAAAAATTTGAGCCCAAAAGAGCGGAAGTTCATTTGGGGGGGCGTGGCAGGTACGTGGTGGGTACGAAACGTACCCACCACGTACCCCCCAAAATGGGTATAAGCACGTAGGCTGAGATTTTTACAAGTGACCACTTAAATTAAAATTAAAATTAAATTCAAATCCGCAAACAGATTTAAAAAACAAAAATTTGAGCCAAGGAGAGCGGAAGTTCATTTGGATGGGCGTGGGGGGTACGTGGTGGGTACGAAACGTACCCACCACGTACCCCCCAAAATGGGTATAAGCGCATAGGCTGAGATTTTTACAAGTGACCACTTAAATTAAAATTAAAATTAAATTCAAATCCGCAAACAGATTTAAAAAACAAAAATTTGAGCCCAAAAGAGCGGAAGTTCATTTGGGGGGGCCTGGTGGGTACGAAACGTACCCACCACGTACCCCCCAAAATGGGTATAAGCGCATAGGCTCAGATTTTTACAAGTGACCACTTAAATTAAAATTAAAATTAAATTCAATTCCGCAAACAGATTTAAAAAACAAAAATTTGAGCCCAAAAGAGCGGAAGTTCATTTAGGGGGGCGTGGGTGGTACGTGGTGGGTACGAAACGTACCCACCACGTACCCCCCAAAATGGGTATAAGCGCATAGGCTGAGATTTTTACAAGTGACCACTTAAATTAAAATTAAAATTAAATTCAAATCCGCAAACAGATTTAAAAAACAAAAATTTGAGCCAAGGAGAGCGGAAGTTCATTTGGATGGGCGTGGGGGGTACGTGGTGGGTACGAAACGTACCCACCACGTACCCCCCAAAATGGGTATAAGCGCATAGGCTGAGATTTTTACAAGTGACCACTTAAATTAAAATTAAAATTAAATTCAAATCCGCAAACAGATTTAAAAAACAAAAATTTGAGCCCAAAAGAGCGGAAGTTCATTTGGGGGGGCCTGGTGGGTACGAAACGTACCCACCACGTACCCCCCAAAATGGGTATAAGCGCATAGGCTGAGATTTTTACAAGTGACCACTTAAATTAAAATTAAAATTAAATTCAAATCCGCAAACAGATTTAAAAAACAAAAATTTGAGCCCAAAAGAGCGGAAGTTCATTTGGGGGGGCGTGGCAGGTACGTGGTGGGTACGAAACGTACCCACCACGTACCCCCCAAAATGGGTATAAGCGCATAGGCTGAGATTTTTACAAGTGACCACTTAAATTAAAATTAAAATTAAATTCAAATCCGCAAACAGATTTAAAAAACAAAAATTTGAGCCCAAAAGAGCGGAAGTTCATTTGGGGGGGCCTGGTGGGTACGAAACGTACCCACCACGTACCCCCCAAAATGGGTATAAGCGCATAGGCTGAGATTTTTACAAGTGACCACTTAAATTAAAATTAAAATTAAATTCAATTCCGCAAACAGATTTAAAAAACAAAAATTTGAGCCCAAAAGAGCGGAAGTTCATTTAGGGGGGCGTGGGTGGTACGTGGTGGGTACGAAACGTACCCACCACGTACCCCCCAAAATGGGTATAAGCGCATAGGCTGAGATTTTTACAAGTGACCACTTAAATTAAAATTAAAATTAAATTCAAATCCGCAAACAGATTTAAAAAACAGAAATTTGAGCCCAAAAGAGCGGAAGTTCATTTGGGGGGGCGTGGAGAGTACGTGGTGGGTACGAAACGTACCCACCACGTACCCCCCAAAATGGGTATAAGCACATAGGCTGAGATTTTTACAAGTGCCCACTTAAATTAAAATTAAAATTAAATTCAAATCCGCAAACAGATTTAAAAAACAAAAATTTGAGCCCAAAAGAGCGGAAGTTCATTTGGGGGGGCGTGGCGAGTACGTGGTGGGTACGAAACGTACCCACCACGTACCCCCCAAAATGGGTATAAGCACATAGGCTGAGATTTTTACAAGTGACCACTTAAATTAAAATTAAAATTAAATTCAAATCCGCAAACAGATTTAAAAAACAAAAATTTGAGCCCAAAAGAGCGGAAGTTCATTTGGGGGGGCGTGGCGGGTACGTGGTGGGTACGAAACGTACCCACCACGTACCCCCCAAAATGGGTATAAGCGCATAGGCTGAGATTTTTACAAGTGACCACTTAAATTAAAATTAAAATTAAATTCAAATCCGCAAACAGATTTAAAAAACAAAAATTTGAGCCCAAAAGAGTGGAAGTTCATTTGGGGGGCGTGGCGGGTACGTGGTGGGTACAAAACGTACCCACCACGTACCCCCCAAAATGGGTATAAGCAAATAGGCTGAGATTTTTACAAGTGACCACTTAAATTAAAATTAAAATTAAATTCAAATCCGCAAACAGATTTAAAAAACAAAAATTTGAGCCCAAAAGAGCGGAAGTTCATTTGGGGGGGCGTGGCGGGTACGTGGTGGGTACGAAACGTACCCACCACGTACCCCCCAAAATGGGTATAATCGCATAGGCTGAGATTTTTACAAGTGACCACTTAAATTAAAATTAAAATTAAATTCAAATCCGCAAACAGATTTAAAAAACAAAAATTTGAGCCCAAAAGAGTGGAAGTTCATTTGGGGGGGCGTGGGGGGTACGTGGTGGGTACGAAACGTACCCACCACGTACCCCCCAAAATGGGTATAAGCGCATAGGCTGAGATTTTTACAAGTGACCACTTAAATTAAAATTAAAATTAAATTCAAATCCGCAAACAGATTTAAAAAACAAAAATTTGAGCCCAAAAGAGTGGAAGTTCATTTGGGGGGCGTGGCGGGTACGTGGTGGGTACGAAACGTACCCACCACGTACCCCCCAAAATGGGTATAAGCGCATAGGCTGAGATTTTTACAAGTGACCACTTAAATTAAAATTAAAATTAAATTCAAATCCGCAAACAGATTTAAAAAACAAAAATTTGAGCCCAAAAGAGCGGAAGTTCATTTGGGGGGGCGTGGCGGGTACGTGGTGGGTACGAAACGTACCCACCACGTACCCCCCAAAATGGGTATAAGCGCATAGGCTGAGATTTTTACAAGTGACCACTTAAATTAAAATTAAAATTAAATTCAAATCCGCAAACAGATTTAAAAAACAAAAATTTGAGCCCAAAAGAGCGGAAGTTCATTTGGGGGGGCGTGGCGGGTACGTGGTGGGTACGAAACGTACCCACCACGTACCCCCCAAAATGGGTATAAGCGCATAGGCTGAGATTTTTACAAGTGACCACTTAAATTAAAATTAAAATTAAATTCAAATCCGCAAACAGATTTAAAAAACAAAAATTTGAGCCCAAAAGAGCGGAAGTTCATTTGGGGGGGCGTGGCGGGTACGTGGTGGGTACGAAACGTACCCACCACGTACCCCCCAAAATGGGTATAAGCGCATAGGCTGAGATTTTTACAAGTGCCCACTTAAATTAAAATTAAAATTAAATTCAAATCCGCAAACAGATTTAAAAAACAAAAATTTGAGCCCAAAAGAGCGGAAGTTCATTTGGGGGGGCGTGGGGGGTACGTGGTGGGTACGAAACGTACCCACCACGTACCCCCAAAATGGGTATAAGCACATAGGCTGAGATTTTTACAAGTGCCCACTTAAATTAAAATTAAAATTAAATTCAAATCCGCAAACAGATTTAAAAAACAAAAATTTGAGCCCAAAAGAGCGGAAGTTCATTTGGGGGGGCGTGGGGGGTACGTGGTGGGTACGAAACGTACCCACCACGTACCCCCAAAATGGGTATAAGCACATAGGCTGAGATTTTTACAAGTGCCCACTTAAATTAAAATTAAAATTAAATTCAAATCCGCAAACAGATTTAAAAAACAAAAATTTGAGCCCAAAAGAGCGGAAGTTCATTTGGGGGGGCGTGGCAGGTACGTGGTGGGTACGAAACGTACCCACCACGTACCCCCCAAAATGGGTATAAGCACGTAGGCTGAGATTTTTACAAGTGACCACTTAAATTAAAATTAAAATTAAATTCAAATCCGCAAACAGATTTAAAAAACAAAAATTTGAGCCAAGGAGAGCGGAAGTTCATTTGGATGGGCGTGGGGGGTACGTGGTGGGTACGAAACGTACCCACCACGTACCCCCCAAAATGGGTATAAGCGCATAGGCTGAGATTTTTACAAGTGACCACTTAAATTAAAATTAAAATTAAATTCAAATCCGCAAACAGATTTAAAAAACAAAAATTTGAGCCCAAAAGAGCGGAAGTTCATTTGGGGGGGCCTGGTGGGTACGAAACGTACCCACCACGTACCCCCCAAAATGGGTATAAGCGCATAGGCTGAGATTTTTACAAGTGACCACTTAAATTAAAATTAAAATTAAATTCAATTCCGCAAACAGATTTAAAAAACAAAAATTTGAGCCCAAAAGAGCGGAAGTTCATTTAGGGGGGCGTGGGTGGTACGTGGTGGGTACGAAACGTACCCACCACGTACCCCCCAAAATGGGTATAAGCGCATAGGCTGAGATTTTTACAAGTGACCACTTAAATTAAAATTAAAATTAAATTCAAATCCGCAAACAGATTTAAAAAACAAAAATTTGAGCCAAGGAGAGCGGAAGTTCATTTGGATGGGCGTGGGGGGTACGTGGTGGGTACGAAACGTACCCACCACGTACCCCCCAAAATGGGTATAAGCGCATAGGCTGAGATTTTTACAAGTGACCACTTAAATTAAAATTAAAATTAAATTCAAATCCGCAAACAGATTTAAAAAACAAAAATTTGAGCCCAAAAGAGCGGAAGTTCATTTGGGGGGGCCTGGTGGGTACGAAACGTACCCACCACGTACCCCCCAAAATGGGTATAAGCGCATAGGCTGAGATTTTTACAAGTGACCACTTAAATTAAAATTAAAATTAAATTCAAATCCGCAAACAGATTTAAAAAACAAAAATTTGAGCCCAAAAGAGCGGAAGTTCATTTGGGGGGGCGTGGCAGGTACGTGGTGGGTACGAAACGTACCCACCACGTACCCCCCAAAATGGGTATAAGCACGTAGGCTGAGATTTTTACAAGTGACCACTTAAATTAAAATTAAAATTAAATTCAAATCCGCAAACAGATTTAAAAAACAAAAATTTGAGCCAAGGAGAGCGGAAGTTCATTTGGATGGGCGTGGGGGGTACGTGGTGGGTACGAAACGTACCCACCACGTACCCCCCAAAATGGGTATAAGCGCATAGGCTGAGATTTTTACAAGTGACCACTTAAATTAAAATTAAAATTAAATTCAAATCCGCAAACAGATTTAAAAAACAAAAATTTGAGCCCAAAAGAGCGGAAGTTCATTTGGGGGGGCCTGGTGGGTACGAAACGTACCCACCACGTACCCCCCAAAATGGGTATAAGCGCATAGGCTGAGATTTTTACAAGTGACCACTTAAATTAAAATTAAAATTAAATTCAATTCCGCAAACAGATTTAAAAAACAAAAATTTGAGCCCAAAAGAGCGGAAGTTCATTTAGGGGGGCGTGGGTGGTACGTGGTGGGTACGAAACGTACCCACCACGTACCCCCCAAAATGGGTATAAGCGCATAGGCTGAGATTTTTACAAGTGACCACTTAAATTAAAATTAAAATTAAATTCAAATCCGCAAACAGATTTAAAAAACAGAAATTTGAGCCCAAAAGAGCGGAAGTTCATTTGGGGGGGCGTGGAGAGTACGTGGTGGGTACGAAACGTACCCACCACGTACCCCCCAAAATGGGTATAAGCACATAGGCTGAGATTTTTACAAGTGCCCACTTAAATTAAAATTAAAATTAAATTCAAATCCGCAAACAGATTTAAAAAACAAAAATTTGAGCCCAAAAGAGCGGAAGTTCATTTGGGGGGGCGTGGCGGGTACGTGGTGGGTACGAAACGTACCCACCACGTACCCACCACGTACCCCCCAAAATGGGTATAAGCACGTAGGCTGAGATTTTTACAAGTGACCACTTAAATTAAAATTAAAATTAAATTCAAATCCGCAAACAGATTTAAAAAACAAAAATTTGAGCCAAGGAGAGCGGAAGTTCATTTGGATGGGCGTGGGGGGTACGTGGTGGGTACGAAACGTACCCACCACGTACCCCCCAAAATGGGTATAAGCGCATAGGCTGAGATTTTTACAAGTGACCACTTAAATTAAAATTAAAATTAAATTCAAATCCGCAAACAGATTTAAAAAACAAAAATTTGAGCCCAAAAGAGCGGAAGTTCATTTGGGGAGGCCTGGTGGGTACGAAACGTACCCACCACGTACCCCCCAAAATGGGTATAAGCGCATAGGCTGAGATTTTTACAAGTGCCCACTTAAATTAAAATTAAAATTAAATTCAAATCCGCAAACAGATTTAAAAACCAAAAATTTGAGCCCAAAAGAGCGGAAGTTCATTTGGGGGGGCGTGGCGAGTACGTGGTGGGTACGAAACGTACCCACCACGTACCCCCCAAAATGGGTATAAGCACATAGGCTGAGATTTTTACAAGTGCCCACTTAAATTAAAATTAAAATTAAATTCAAATCCGCAAACAGATTTAAAAAACAAAAATTTGAGCCCAAAAGAGCGGAAGTTCATTGGGGGGGGCGTGGGGGGTACGTGGTGGGTACGAAACGTACCCACCACGTACCCCCCAAAATGGGTATAAGCACGTAGGCTGAGATTTTTACAAGTGACCACTTAAATTAAAATTAAAATTAAATTCAAATCCGCAAACAGATTTAAAAAACAAAAATTTGAGCCCAGGAGAGCGGAAGTTCATTTGGATGGGCGTGGGGGGTACGTGGTGGGTACGAAACGTACCCACCACGTACCCCCCAAAATGGGTATAAGCGCATAGGCTGAGATTTTTACAAGTGACCACTTAAATTAAAATTAAAATTAAATTCAATTCCGCAAACAGATTTAAAAAACAAAAATTTGAGCCCAAAAGAGCGGAAGTTCATTTGGGGGGGCGTGGGTGGTACGTGGTGGGTACGAAACGTACCCCCCAAAATGGGTATAAGCGCATAGGCTGAGATTTTTACAAGTGACCACTTAAATTAAAATTAAAATTAAATTCAAATCCGCAAACAGATTTAAAAAACAAAAATTTGAGCCCAAAAGAGCGGAAGTTCATTTGGGGGGGCCTGGTGGGTACGAAACGTACCCACCACGTACCCCCCAAAATGGGTATAAGCGCATAGGCTGAGATTTTTACAAGTGACCACTTAAATTAAAATTAAAATTAAATTCAATTCCGCAAACAGATTTAAAAAACAAAAATTTGAGCCCAAAAGAGCGGAAGTTCATTTGGGGGGGCGTGGGTGGTACGTGGTGGGTACGAAACGTACCCCCCAAAATGGGTATAAGCGCATAGGCTGAGATTTTTACAAGTGACCACTTAAATTAAAATTAAAATTAAATTCAAATCCGCAAACAGATTTAAAAAACAAAAATTTGAGCCCAAAAGAGCGGAAGTTCATTTGGGGGGGCGTGGCGAGTACGTGGTGGGTACGAAACGTACCCACCACGTACCCCCCAAAATGGGTATAAGCACATAGGCTGAGATTTTTACAAGTGCCCACTTAAATTAAAATTAAAATTAAATTCAAATCCGCAAACAGATTTAAAAAACAAAAATTTGAGCCCAAAAGAGCGGAAGTTCATTGGGGGGGGGCGTGGGGGGTACGTGGTGGGTACGAAACGTACCCACCACGTACCCCCCAAAATGGGTATAAGCGCATAGGCTGAGATTTTTACAAGTGACCACTTAAATTAAAATTAAAATTAAATTCAAATCCGCAAACAGATTTAAAAAACAAAAATTTGAGCCCAAAAGAGTGGAAGTTCATTTGGGGGGGCGTGGCGGGTACGTGGTGGGTACAAAACGTACCCACCACGTACCCCCCAAAATGGGTATAAGCAAATAGGCTGAGATTTTTACAAGTGACCACTTAAATTAAAATTAAAATTAAATTCAAATCCGCAAACAGATTTAAAAAACAAAAATTTGAGCCCAAAAGAGCGGAAGTTCATTTGGGGGGGCGTGGCGGGTACGTGGTGGGTACGAAACGTACCCACCACGTACCCCCCAAAATGGGTATAAGCAAATAGGCTGAGATTTTTACAAGTGACCACTTAAATTAAAATTAAAATTAAATTCAAATCCGCAAACAGATTTAAAAAACAAAAATTTGAGCCCAAAAGAGTGGAAGTTCATTTGGGGGGGCGTGGGGGGTACGTGGTGGGTACGAAACGTACCCACCACGTACCCCCCAAAATGGGTATAAGCGCATAGGCTGAGATTTTTACAAGTGACCACTTAAATTAAAATTAAAATTAAATTCAAATCCGCAAACAGATTTAAAAAACAAAAATTTGAGCCCAAAAGAGCGGAAGTTCATTTGGGGGGGCGTGGCGGGTACGTGGTGGGTACGAAACGTACCCACCACGTACCCCCCAAAATGGGTATAAGCGCATAGGCTGAGATTTTTACAAGTGACCACTTAAATTAAAATTAAAATTAAATTCAAATCCGCAAACAGATTTAAAAAACAAAAATTTGAGCCCAAAAGAGCGGAAGTTCATTTGGGGGGGCGTGGCGGGTACGTGGTGGGTACGAAACGTACCCACCACGTACCCCCCAAAATGGGTACAAGCGCATAGGCTGAGATTTTTACAAGTGACCACTTAAATTAAAATTAAAATTAAATTCAAATCCGCAAACAGATTTAAAAAACAAAAATTTGAGCCCAAAAGAGCGGAAGTTCATTTGGGGGGGCGTGGGGGGTACGTGGTGGGTACGAAACGTACCCACCACGTACCCCCCAAAATGGGTATAAGCGCATAGGCTGAGATTTTTACAAGTGACCACTTAAATTAAAATTAAAATTAAATTCAAATCCGCAAACAGATTTAAAAAACAAAAATTTGAGCAAAGGAGAGCGGAAGTTTATTTGGGGGGGCGTGGCGGGTACGTGGTGGGTACAAAACGTACCCACCACGTACCCCCCAAAATGGGTATAAGCGCATAGACTGAGATTTTTACAAGTGCCCACTTAAATTAAAATTAAAATTAAATTCAAATCCGCAAACAGATTTAAAAAACAAAAATTTGAGCCCAAAAGAGCGGAAGTTCATTTGAGGGGGCGTGGGGGGTACGTGGTTGGTACGAAACGTACCCACCACGTACCCCCCAAAATGGGTATAAGCGCATAGGCTGAGATTTTTACAAGTGCCCACTTAAATTAAAATTAAAATTAAATTCAAATCCGCAAACAGATTTAAAAAACAAAAATTTGAGCCCAAAAGAGCGGAAGTTCATTTGGGGGGGCGTGGCAGGTACGTGGTGGGTACGAAACGTACCCACCACGTACCCCCCAAAATGGGTATAAGCACGTAGGCTGAGATTTTTACAAGTGACCACTTAAATTAAAATTAAAATTAAATTCAAATCCGCAAACAGATTTAAAAAACAAAAATTTGAGCCAAGGAGAGCGGAAGTTCATTTGGATGGGCGTGGGGGGTACGTGGTGGGTACGAAACGTACCCACCACGTACCCCCCAAAATGGGTATAAGCGCATAGGCTGAGATTTTTACAAGTGACCACTTAAATTAAAATTAAAATTAAATTCAAATCCGCAAACAGATTTAAAAAACAAAAATTTGAGCCCAAAAGAGCGGAAGTTCATTTGGGGGGGCGTGGGGGGTACGTGGTGGGTACGAAACGTACCCACCACGTACCCCCCAAAATGGGTATAAGCGCATAGGCTGAGATTTTTACAAGTGACCACTTAAATTAAAATTAAAATTAAATTCAATTCCGCAAACAGATTTAAAAAACAAAAATTTGAGCCCAAAAGAGCGGAAGTTCATTTAGGGGGGCGTGGGTGGTACGTGGTGGGTACGAAACGTACCCACCACGTACCCCCCAAAATGGGTATAAGCGCATAGGCTGAGATTTTTACAAGTGACCACTTAAATTAAAATTAAAATTAAATTCAAATCCGCAAACAGATTTAAAAAACAGAAATTTGAGCCCAAAAGAGCGGAAGTTCATTTGGGGGGGCGTGGAGAGTACGTGGTGGGTACGAAACGTACCCACCACGTACCCCCCAAAATGGGTATAAGCACATAGGCTGAGATTTTTACAAGTGCCCACTTAAATTAAAATTAAAATTAAATTCAAATCCGCAAACAGATTTAAAAAACAAAAATTTGAGCCCAAAAGAGCGGAAGTTCATTTGGGGGGGCGTGGCGGGTACGTGGTGGGTACGAAACGTACCCACCACGTACCCACCACGTACCCCCCAAAATGGGTATAAGCACGTAGGCTGAGATTTTTACAAGTGACCACTTAAATTAAAATTAAAATTAAATTCAAATCCGCAAACAGATTTAAAAAACAAAAATTTGAGCCAAGGAGAGCGGAAGTTCATTTGGATGGGCGTGGGGGGTACGTGGTGGGTACGAAACGTACCCACCACGTACCCCCCAAAATGGGTATAAGCGCATAGGCTGAGATTTTTACAAGTGACCACTTAAATTAAAATTAAAATTAAATTCAAATCCGCAAACAGATTTAAAAAACAAAAATTTGAGCCCAAAAGAGCGGAAGTTCATTTGGGGAGGCCTGGTGGGTACGAAACGTACCCACCACGTACCCCCCAAAATGGGTATAAGCGCATAGGCTGAGATTTTTACAAGTGCCCACTTAAATTAAAATTAAAATTAAATTCAAATCCGCAAACAGATTTAAAAACCAAAAATTTGAGCCCAAAAGAGCGGAAGTTCATTTGGGGGGGCGTGGCGAGTACGTGGTGGGTACGAAACGTACCCACCACGTACCCCCCAAAATGGGTATAAGCACATAGGCTGAGATTTTTACAAGTGCCCACTTAAATTAAAATTAAAATTAAATTCAAATCTGCAAACAGATTTAAAAAACAAAAATTTGAGCCCAAAAGAGCGGAAGTTCATTGGGGGGGGCGTGGGGGGTACGTGGTGGGTACGAAACGTACCCACCACGTACCCCCCAAAATGGGTATAAGCGCATAGGCTGAGATTTTTACAAGTGACCACTTAAATTAAAATTAAAATTAAATTCAAATCCGCGAACAGATTTAAAAAACAAAAATTTGAGCCCAAAAGAGTGGAAGTTCATTTGGGGGGCGTGGCGGGTACGTGGTGGGTACAAAACGTACCCACCACGTTCCCCCCAAAATGGGTATAAGCAAATAGGCTGAGATTTTTACAAGTGACCACTTAAATTAAAATTAAAATTAAATTCAAATCCGCAAACAGATTTAAAAAACAAAAATTTGAGCCCAAAAGAGCGGAAGTTCATTTGGGGGGGCGTGGCGGGTACGTGGTGGGTACGAAACGTACCCACCACGTACCCCCCAAAATGGGTATAAGCGAATAGGCTGAGATTTTTACAAGTGACCACTTAAATTAAAATTAAAATTAAATTCAAATCCGCAAACAGATTTAAAAAACAAAAATTTGAGCCGAAAAGAGCGGAAGTTCATTTGGGGGGGTGTGGCGGGTACGTGGTGGGTACGAAACGTACCCACCACGTACCCCCCAAAATGGGTATAAGCGCATAGACTGAGATTTTTACAAGTGACCACTTAAATTAAAATTAAAATTAAATTCAAATCCGCAAACAGATTTAAAAAACAAAAATTTGAGCCCAAAAGAGTGGAAGTTCATTTGGGGGGGCGTGGGGGGTACGTGGTGGGTACGAAACGTACCCACCACGTACCCCCCAAAATGGGTATAAGCGCATAGGCTGAGATTTTTACAAGTGACCACTTAAATTAAAATTAAAATTAAATTCAAATCCGCAAACAGATTTAAAAAACAAAAATTTGAGCCCAGGAGAGCGGAAGTTTATTTGGGGGGGCGTGGCGGGTACGTGGTGGGTACAAAACGTACCCACCACGTACCCCCCAAAATGGGTATAAGCGCATAGACTGAGATTTTTACAAGTGCCCACTTAAATTAAAATTAAAATTAAATTCAAATCCGCAAACAGATTTAAAAAACAAAAATTTGAGCCCAAAAGAGCGGAAGTTCATTTGAGGGGGCGTGGGGGGTACGTGGTTGGTACGAAACGTACCCACCACGTACCCCCCAAAATGGGTATAAGCGCATAGGCTGAGATTTTTACAAGTGCCCACTTAAATTAAAATTAAAATTAAATTCAAATCCGCAAACAGATTTAAAAAACAAAAATTTGAGCCCAAAAGAGCGGAAGTTCATTTGGGGGGGCGTGGGGGGTACGTGGTTGGTACGAAACGTACCCACCACGTACCCCCCAAAATGGGTATAAGCGCATAGGCTGAGATTTTTACAAGTGCCCACTTAAATTAAAATTAAAATTAAATTCAAATCCGCAAACAGATTTAAAAAACAAAAATTTGAGCCCAAAAGAGCGGAAGTTCATTTGGGGGGGCGTGGGTGGTACGTGGTGGGTACGAAACGTACCCCCCAAAATGGGTATAAGCGCATAGGCTGAGATTTTTACAAGTGACCACTTAAATTAAAATTAAAATTAAATTCAAATCCGCAAACAGATTTAAAAAACAAAAATTTGAGCCCAGGAGAGCGGAAGTTCATTTGGATGGGCGTGGGGGGTACGTGGTGGGTACGAAACGTACCCACCACGTACCCCCCAAAATGGGTATAAGCGCATAGGCTGAGATTTTTACAAGTGACCACTTAAATTAAAATTAAAATTAAATTCAAATCCGCAAACAGATTTAAAAAACAAAAATTTGAGCCCAAAAGAGCGGAAGTTCATTTGGGGGGGCCTGGTGGGTACGAAACGTACCCACCACGTACCCCCCAAAATGGGTATAAGCGCATAGGCTGAGATTTTTACAAGTGACCACTTAAATTAAAATTAAAATTAAATTCAATTCCGCAAACAGATTTAAAAAACAAAAATTTGAGCCCAAAAGAGCGGAAGTTCATTTGGGGGGGCGTGGGTGGTACGTGGTGGGTACGAAACGTACCCCCCAAAATGGGTATAAGCGCATAGGCTGAGATTTTTACAAGTGACCACTTAAATTAAAATTAAAATTAAATTCAAATCCGCAAACAGATTTAAAAAACAAAAATTTGAGCCCAAAAGAGCGGAAGTTCATTTGGGGGGGCGTGGCGAGTACGTGGTGGGTACGAAACGTACCCACCACGTACCCCCCAAAATGGGTATAAGCACATAGGCTGAGATTTTTACAAGTGCCCACTTAAATTAAAATTAAAATTAAATTCAAATCCGCAAACAGATTTAAAAAACAAAAATTTGAGCCCAAAAGAGCGGAAGTTCATTGGGGGGGGCGTAGGGGGTACGTGGTGGGTACGAAACGTACCCACCACGTACCCCCCAAAATGGGTATAAGCGCATAGGCTGAGATTTTTACAAGTGACCACTTAAATTAAAATTAAAATTAAATTCAAATCCGCAAACAGATTTAAAAAACAAAAATTTGAGCCCAAAAGAGTGGAAGTTCATTTGGGGGGGCGTGGCGGGTACGTGGTGGGTACAAAACGTACCCACCACGTACCCCCCAAAATGGGTATAAGCAAATAGGCTGAGATTTTTACAAGTGACCACTTAAATTAAAATTAAAATTAAATTCAAATCCGCAAACAGATTTAAAAAACAAAAATTTGAGCCCAAAAGAGCGGAAGTTCATTTGGGGGGGCGTGGCGGGTACGTGGTGGGTACGAAACGTACCCACCACGTACCCCCCAAAATGGGTATAAGCAAATAGGCTGAGATTTTTACAAGTGACCACTTAAATTAAAATTAAAATTAAATTCAAATCCGCAAACAGATTTAAAAAACAAAAATTTGAGCCCAAAAGAGTGGAAGTTCATTTGGGGGGGCGTGGGGGGTACGTGGTGGGTACGAAACGTACCCACCACGTACCCCCCAAAATGGGTATAAGCGCATAGGCTGAGATTTTTACAAGTGACCACTTAAATTAAAATTAAAATTAAATTCAAATCCGCAAACAGATTTAAAAAACAAAAATTTGAGCCCAAAAGAGCGGAAGTTCATTTGGGGGGGCGTGGCGGGTACGTGGTGGGTACGAAACGTACCCACCACGTACCCCCCAAAATGGGTATAAGCGCATAGACTGAGATTTTTACAAGTGACCACTTAAATTAAAATTAAAATTAAATTCAAATCCGCAAACAGATTTAAAAAACAAAAATTTGAGCCCAAAAGAGCGGAAGTTCATTTGGGGGGGCGTGGGGGGTACGTGGTGGGTACGAAACGTACCCACCACGTACCCCCCAAAATGGGTATAAGCGCATAGACTGAGATTTTTACAAGTGACCACTTAAATTAAAATTAAAATTAAATTCAAATCCGCAAACAGATTTAAAAAACAAAAATTTGAGCCCAAAAGAGCGGAAGTTCATTTGGGGGGGCGTGGGGGGTACGTGGTGGGTACGAAACGTACCCACCACGTACCCCCCAAAATGGGTATAAGCGCATAGACTGAGATTTTTACAAGTGACCACTTAAATTAAAATTAAAATTAAATTCAAATCCGCAAACAGATTTAAAAAACAAAAATTTGAGCCCAGGAGAGCGGAAGTTCATTTGGGAGGGCGTGGCGGGTACGTGGTGGGTACGAAACGTACCCACCACGTACCCCCCAAAATGGGTATAAGCGCATAGACTGAGATTTTTACAAGTGACCACTTAAATTAAAATTAAAATTAAATTCAAATCCGCAAACAGATTTAAAAAACAAAAATTTGAGCCCAAAAGAGCGGAAGTTCATTTGGGGGGGCGTGGCGAGTACGTGGTGGGTACGAAACGTACCCACCACGTACCCCCCAAAATGGGTATAAGCACATAGGCTGAGATTTTTACAAGTGCCCACTTAAATTAAAATTAAAATTAAATTCAAATCCGCAAACAGATTTAAAAAACAAAAATTTGAGCCCAAAAGAGCGGAAGTTCATTGGGGGGGGCGTGGGGGGTACGTGGTGGGTACGAAACGTACCCACCACGTACCCCCCAAAATGGGTATAAGCGCATAGGCTGAGATTTTTACAAGTGACCACTTAAATTAAAATTAAAATTAAATTCAAATCCGCAAACAGATTTAAAAAACAAAAATTTGAGCCCAAAAGAGTGGAAGTTCATTTGGGGGGGCGTGGCGGGTACGTGGTGGGTACAAAACGTACCCACCACGTACCCCCCAAAATGGGTATAAGCAAATAGGCTGAGATTTTTACAAGTGACCACTTAAATTAAAATTAAAATTAAATTCAAATCCGCAAACAGATTTAAAAAACAAAAATTTGAGCCCAAAAGAGCGGAAGTTCATTTGGGGGGGCGTGGCGGGTACGTGGTGGGTACGAAACGTACCCACCACGTACCCCCCAAAATGGGTATAAGCAAATAGGCTGAGATTTTTACAAGTGACCACTTAAATTAAAATTAAAATTAAATTCAAATCCGCAAACAGATTTAAAAAACAAAAATTTGAGCCCAAAAGAGTGGAAGTTCATTTGGGGGGGCGTGGGGGGTACGTGGTGGGTACGAAACGTACCCACCACGTACCCCCCAAAATGGGTATAAGCGCATAGGCTGAGATTTTTACAAGTGACCACTTAAATTAAAATTAAAATTAAATTCAAATCCGCAAACAGATTTAAAAAACAAAAATTTGAGCCCAAAAGAGCGGAAGTTCATTTGGGGGGGCGTGGCGGGTACGTGGTGGGTACGAAACGTACCCACCACGTACCCCCCAAAATGGGTATAAGCGCATAGACTGAGATTTTTACAAGTGCCCACTTAAATTAAAATTAAAATTAAATTCAAATCCGCAAACAGATTTAAAAAACAAAAATTTGAGCCCAAAAGAGCGGAAGTTCATTTGGGGGGGCGTGGGGGGTACGTGGTGGGTACGAAACGTACCCACCACGTACCCCCCAAAATGGGTATAAGCGCATAGACTGAGATTTTTACAAGTGACCACTTAAATTAAAATTAAAATTAAATTCAAATCCGCAAACAGATTTAAAAAACAAAAATTTGAGCCCAAAAGAGCGGAAGTTCATTTGGGGGGGCGTGGGGGGTACGTGGTGGGTACGAAACGTACCCACCACGTACCCCCCAAAATGGGTATAAGCGCATAGACTGAGATTTTTACAAGTGACCACTTAAATTAAAATTAAAATTAAATTCAAATCCGCAAACAGATTTAAAAAACAAAAATTTGAGCCCAGGAGAGCGGAAGTTCATTTGGGAGGGCGTGGCGGGTACGTGGTGGGTACGAAACGTACCCACCACGTACCCCCCAAAATGGGTATAAGCAAATAGGCTGAGATTTTTACAAGTGACCACTTAAATTAAAATTAAAATTAAATTCAAATCCGCAAAAAGATTTAAAAAACAAAAATTTGAGCCCAAAAGAGCGGAAGTTCATTTGGGGGGGCGTGGCGGGTACGTGGTGGGTACGAAACGTACCCACTACGTACCCCCCAAAATGGGTATAAGCGCATAGGCTGAGATTTTTACAAGTGACCACTTAAATTAAAATTAAAATTAAATTCAAATCCGCAAACAGATTTAAAAAACAAAAATTTGAGCCCAAAAGAGCGGAAGTTCATTTGGGGGGGCGTGGGGGGTACGTGGTGGGTACGAAACGTACCCACCACGTACCCCCCAAAATGGGTATAAGCGCATAGGCTGAGATTTTTACAAGTGACCACTTAAATTAAAATTAAAATTAAATTCAAATCCGAAAACAGATTTAAAAAACAAAAATTTGAGCCCAGGAGAGCGGAATTTCAATTGCGGGGGCGTGGGATACGTAGAGGGTACGTAGGGGGTACGAACGTACCCCGTACGTACCCTCTAAGGAGTATGAGCGCATAGGCTGAGCTTTTTACAAGTGACCACTTAAATTAAAATTCAAATTAAATTCAAATCCGCAAACAGATTTAAAAAACAAAAATTTGAGCCCAGGAGAGCGGAAGTTCATTTGGATGGGCGTGGGGGGTACGTGGTGGGTACGAAACGTACCCACCACGTACCCCCCAAAATGGGTATAAGCGCATAGGCTGAGATTTTTACAAGTGACCACTTAAATTAAAATTAAAATTAAAATTAAATTCAATTCCGCAAACAGATTTAAAAAACAAAAATTTGAGCCCAAAAGAGTGGAAGTTCATTTGGGGGGGCGTGGGTGGTACGTGGTGGGTACGAAACGTACCCACCACGTACCCCCCAAAATGGGTATAAGCGCATAGGCTGAGATTTTTACAAGTGCCCACTTAAATTAAAATTAAAATTAAATTCAAATCCGCAAACAGATTTAAAAAACAAAAATTTGAGCCCAAAAGAGCGGAAGTTCATTTGGGGGGACGTGGCGAGTACGTGGTGGGTACGAAAGGTACCCACCACGTACCCCCCAAAATGGGTATAAGCACATAGGCTGAGATTTTTACAAGTGCCCACTTAAATTAAAATTAAAATTAAATTCAAATCCGCAAACAGATTTAAAAAACAAAAATTTGAGCCCAAAAGAGCGGAAGTTCATTGGGGGGGGGGCGTGGGGGGTACGTGGTGGGTACGAAACGTACCCACCACGTACCCCCCAAAATGGGTATAAGCGCATAGGCTGAGATTTTTACAAGTGACCACTTAAATTAAAATTAAAATTAAATTCAAATCCGCAAACAGATTTAAAAAACAAAAATTTGAGCCCAAAAGAGCGGAAGTTCATTGGGGGGGGGGGGGCGTGGGGGGTACGTGGTGGGTACGAAACGTACCCACCACGTACCCCCCAAAATGGGTATAAGCAAATAGGCTGAGATTTTTACAAGTGACCACTTAAATTAAAATTAAAATTAAATTCAAATCCGCAAACAGATTTAAAAAACAAAAATTTGAGCCCAAAAGAGCGGAAGTTCATTTGGGGGGGCGTGGGTGGTACGTGGTGGGTACGAAACGTACCCACCACGTACCCCCCAAAATGGGTATAAGCGCATAGACTGAGATTTTTACAAGTGACCACTTAAATTAAAATTAAAATTAAATTCAAATCCGCAAACAGATTTAAAAAACAAAAATTTGAGCCCAAAAGAGCGGAAGTTCATTTGGGGGGGCGTGGGGGGTACGTGGTGGGTACGAAACGTACCCACCACGAACCCCCCAAAATGGGTATAAGCGCATAGGCTGAGATTTTTACAAGTGACCACTTAAATTAAAATTAAAATTAAATTCAAATCCGCGAACAGATTTAAAAAACAAAAATTTGAGCCCAAAAGAGTGGAAGTTCATTTGGGGGGCGTGGCGGGTACGTGGTGGGTACAAAACGTACCCACCACGTTCCCCCCAAAATGGGTATAAGCAAATAGGCTGAGATTTTTACAAGTGACCACTTAAATTAAAATTAAAATTAAATTCAAATCCGCAAACAGATTTAAAAAACAAAAATTTGAGCCCAAAAGAGCGGAAGTTCATTTGGGGGGGCGTGGCGGGTACGTGGTGGGTACGAAACGTACCCACCACGTACCCCCCAAAATGGGTATAAGCGAATAGGCTGAGATTTTTACAAGTGACCACTTAAATTAAAATTAAAATTAAATTCAAATCCGCAAACAGATTTAAAAAACAAAAATTTGAGCCGAAAAGAGCGGAAGTTCATTTGGGGGGGTGTGGCGGGTACGTGGTGGGTACGAAACGTACCCACCACGTACCCCCCAAAATGGGTATAAGCGCATAGACTGAGATTTTTACAAGTGACCACTTAAATTAAAATTAAAATTAAATTCAAATCCGCAAACAGATTTAAAAAACAAAAATTTGAGCCCAAAAGAGTGGAAGTTCATTTGGGGGGGCGTGGGGGGTACGTGGTGGGTACGAAACGTACCCACCACGTACCCCCCAAAATGGGTATAAGCGCATAGGCTGAGATTTTTACAAGTGACCACTTAAATTAAAATTAAAATTAAATTCAAATCCGCAAACAGATTTAAAAAACAAAAATTTGAGCCCAGGAGAGCGGAAGTTTATTTGGGGGGGCGTGGCGGGTACGTGGTGGGTACAAAACGTACCCACCACGTACCCCCCAAAATGGGTATAAGCGCATAGACTGAGATTTTTACAAGTGCCCACTTAAATTAAAATTAAAATTAAATTCAAATCCGCAAACAGATTTAAAAAACAAAAATTTGAGCCCAAAAGAGCGGAAGTTCATTTGAGGGGGCGTGGGGGGTACGTGGTTGGTACGAAACGTACCCACCACGTACCCCCCAAAATGGGTATAAGCGCATAGGCTGAGATTTTTACAAGTGCCCACTTAAATTAAAATTAAAATTAAATTCAAATCCGCAAACAGATTTAAAAAACAAAAATTTGAGCCCAAAAGAGCGGAAGTTCATTTGGGGGGGCGTGGGGGGTACGTGGTTGGTACGAAACGTACCCACCACGTACCCCCCAAAATGGGTATAAGCGCATAGGCTGAGATTTTTACAAGTGCCCACTTAAATTAAAATTAAAATTAAATTCAAATCCGCAAACAGATTTAAAAAACAAAAATTTGAGCCCAAAAGAGCGGAAGTTCATTTGGGGGGGCGTGGGGGGTACGTGGTGGGTACGAAACGTACCCACCACGTACCCCCCAAAATGGGTATAAGCACGTAGGCTGAGATTTTTACAAGTGACCACTTAAATTAAAATTAAAATTAAATTCAAATCCGCAAACAGATTTAAAAAACAAAAATTTGAGCCCAGGAGAGCGGAAGTTCATTTGGATGGGCGTGGGGGGTACGTGGTGGGTACGAAACGTACCCACCACGTACCCCCCAAAATGGGTATAAGCGCATAGGCTGAGATTTTTACAAGTGACCACTTAAATTAAAATTAAAATTAAATTCAAATCCGCAAACAGATTTAAAAAACAAAAATTTGAGCCCAAAAGAGCGGAAGTTCATTTGGGGGGGCGTGGGTGGTACGTGGTGGGTACGAAACGTACCCACCACGTACCCCCCAAAATGGGTATAAGCGCATAGACTGAGATTTTTACAAGTGACCACTTAAATTAAAATTAAAATTAAATTCAAATCCGCAAACAGATTTAAAAAACAAAAATTTGAGCCCAAAAGAGCGGAAGTTCATTTGGGGGGGCGTGGGGGGTACGTGGTGGGTACGAAACGTACCCACCACGTACCCCCCAAAATGGGTATAAGCGCATAGGCTGAGATTTTTACAAGTGACCACTTAAATTAAAATTAAAATTAAATTCAAATCCGCAAACAGATTTAAAAAACAAAAATTTGAGCCCAAAAGAGCGGAAGTTCATTTGGGGGGGCGTGGCGGGTACGTGGTGGGTACGAAACGTACCCACCACGTACCCCCCAAAATGGGTATAAGCGCATAGACTGAGATTTTTACAAGTGACCACTTAAATTAAAATTAAAATTAAATTCAAATCCGCAAACAGATTTAAAAAACAAAAATTTGAGCCCAAAAGAGCGGAAGTTCATTTGGGGGGGCGTGGGGGGTACGTGGTGGGTACGAAACGTACCCACCACGTACCCCCCAAAATGGGTATAAGCGCATAGGCTGAGATTTTTACAAGTGACCACTTAAATTAAAATTAAAATTAAATTCAAATCCGCAAACAGATTTAAAAAACAAAAATTTGAGCCCAGGAGAGCGGAAGTTCATTTGGGGGGGGCGTGGCGGGTACGTGGTGGGTACAAAACGTACCCACCACGTACCCCCCAAAATGGGTATAAGCGCATAGACTGAGATTTTTACAAGTGACCACTTAAATTAAAATTAAAATTAAATTCAAATCCGCAAACAGATTTAAAAAACAAAAATTTGAGCCCAAAAGAGCGGAAGTTCATTTGGGTTGGCGTGGCGGGTAAGTGGTGGGTACGAAACGTACCCACTACGTACCCCCCAAAATGGGTATAAGCGCATAGGCTGAGATTTTTACAAGTGACCACTTAAATTAAAATTAAAATTAAATTCAAATCCGCAAACAGATTTAAAAAACAAAAATTTGAGCCCAAAAGAGCGGAAGTTCATTTGGGGGGGCGTGGGGGGTACGTGGTGGGTACGAAACGTACCCACCACGTACCCCCCAAAATGGGTATAAGCGCATAGGCTGAGATTTTTACAAGTGACCACTTAAATTAAAATTAAAATTAAATTCAAATCCGAAAACAGATTTAAAAAACAAAAATTTGAGCCCAGGAGAGCGGAATTTCAATTGCGGGGGCGTGGGATACGTAGAGGGTACGTAGGGGGTACGAACGTACCCCGTACGTACCCTCTAAGGGGTATGAGCGCATAGGCTGAGCTTTTTACAAGTGACCACTTAAATTAAAATTCAAATTAAATTCAAATCCGCAAACAGATTTAAAAAACAAAAATTTGAGCCCAGGAGAGAGGAAGTTCATTTGGTGGGGCGTGGGTGGTACGTGGTGGGTACGAAACGTACCCACCACGTACCCCCCAAAATGGGTATAAGCACATAGGCTGAGATTTTTACAAGTGCCCACTTAAATTAAAATTAAAATTAAATTCAAATCCGCAAACAGATTTAAAAAACAAAAATTTGAGCACAGGAGAGCGGAAGTTCATTTGCGGGGGCGTGGGGGTACGAAACGTACCCACCACGTACCCCCCAAAATGGGTATAAGCACATAGGCTGAGACTTTTACAAGTGCCCACTTAAATTAAAATTAAAATTAAATTCAAATCCGCAAACAGATTTAAAAAACAAAAATTTAAGACCTGGAGAGCGGAAGTTCATTTGCGGGGGCGTGGGGTACGTAAGGGGTACGTAGAGGGTACGAACGCACCCCCTACGTACCCTCTTAGGGGTATGAGCGCATAGGCTGAGATTTTTACAAGAGACCACTTAAATTAAAGTTAAAATTAAATTCAAATCCGCAAACAGACTTTTAAAAAAAAATGTGAGCCCAGGAGTGAGTATGAGCACATAGGCTGAGATTTTTACATTTGACCACTTAAATTAAAGTTAAACTTAAGCTCAAATCCGCAAACACATTTAAAAAAAAATTTAGCCCAGGAGAGCGGAAGTTCATTCGGGGGACGTAGGGGTACGTGGTGGGTACGAAACGTACCCACCACGTACCCTTCAATGGGTATGATGACATAATCTGAGGTTTTTACAAGCGACCACTGAAATTAAAGTTGAAATTAAATTCAAATCCGCAAACAGATTTAAAAAACAAAAATTTGAGCCCAAAAGAGTGGAAGTTCATTTGGGGGGGCGTGGGGGGTACGTGGTGGGTACGAAACGTACCCACCACGTACCCCCCAAAATGGGTATAAGCAAATAGGCTGAGATTTTTACAAGTGACCACTTAAATTAAAATTAAAATTAAATTCAAATCCGCAAACAGATTTAAAAAACAAAAATTTGAGCCCAAAAGAGCGGAAGTTCATTTGGGGGGGCGTGGGGGGTACGTGGTGGGTACGAAACGTACCCACCACGTACCCCCCAAAATGGGTATAAGCGCATAGGCTGAGATTTTTACAAGCGACCACTTAAATTAAAATTAAAATTAAATTCAAATCCGCAAACAGATTTAAAAAACAAAAATTTGAGCCCAAAAGAGCGGAAGTTCATTGGGGGGGGGGGGGCGTGGGGGGTACGTGGTGGGTACGAAACGTACCCACCACGTACCCCCCAAAATGGGTATAAGCACGTAGGCTGAGATTTTTACAAGTGCCCACTTAAATTAAAATTAAAATTAAATTCAATCCAGGAGTCTATTTGGAACGTTATTTTTTAGGTTGTCTGTCGCATAGTACCCAACACCGCATCTCATCATTAAACACGTTTCGGACTTCTACCCATAAAATAATAAAGTTGCGCCCAGACTGTTGGCAGATTTTTTTTATTTACTTACGTATGTTTTTCATCAATAGAATAATTCATAGTAATAAAAGCGAATTCGATCACATTAAGCCTAAGAGATTTTCGGAATCAGTGAAAACTTGTACAATACCCCCAGGGGGTTTAATTGAGAAAAATACTTAAATCGGTTTTTCCCCGACTACGTTTAAAGCTTGTAGAAGTAAAAGTGAATTCCAAATCTCAATATTCCTTAGAAATATATCAGAATTCGTGAATATGTAAGGATAATAACAAAGTGTCAATCTTCTGACATCAATTGTTCAGGAGATATCGATTTTAGAATGTTTCTATCCCGGCTTTCATGCGATTCAGACTCATTGTTTTCCTCCCCACTTCCACACCCCTTAACCAATATCGACAATTTTTTTGCAATTGAGTCCATTATCATAGTACTACATAAGTTCCAAGTTTCAGCCTCCTAGCATAAGTGGTTCCTGAGATCTAGAAACCAAAATTGTTCGTCTAAAACGCTCCCCCTCTCCTCTCCCCTCATACCCCCGCCCCTCGAAAATATACCAGTCGTAGGGGTTCACCCAATCTACCCACCATAAAAATTTCAATTTAATATCTCAACGGGTTTGGGAGCTACGCGTCTTCAAACGATTTTGCGTACGGTGTCTACGGCGGACAGACGGACATTTTTTTTTTGCTTTTTTGGGGTTTACTAGTCCTAAAACGTGAAAAAACAAAATTTCAGGGTAGCAAATTTTTTTGAAATTTCAGGTCGATTACAATACTTTATTATTAAAAAATAATAAAGTAAAATTGCCGCTCCCAAAATGCTTGGGCCCCGGGGCTGTAGCCCATTTAGACCTGTGGTTAGTGTGGCCCTATTTCTATGAGTCCTCCTTCGAGTAGCTGCCATAGAAAAATCCTGTAAAAATGTGTTCACTTAATTTACGGAACTCACTGTCTTTTAGTTTCGAGTACCAACCAATCCTTAATATTGAATTCAATGTGATTGAGTGATTCGAGAATTTATCTTAAGTAGTAGCAGCGATTCCAGATTTGAAGATTTTTTTTTTACAAAAAATTGTTTCGAAATCCAAATATACGAATATCGTAGGTTCATAAAAAACTCGATATATTCAAAAACCAATTCTACTTAAAAATAATTTATTTATTCTAGGATCTCACAACATCAAAACATATTTGATGCAAATGTCGTTATGTTTAAAACCAATTTATACTTTGTTAAATTGAAAACATCTTCTAAAGTTCTCGTAAAACTCAAAAAAATTCTCAAAAAAGCTAGTTCCATTCAAAAACGTTTGTAAACTTAAAGAAAATCTTGTTACAATTTCGTAAAACTCCAAAATTTTTCATGATAATCTTGTTGTTTTCAAAAACAATTTCCAATTTATTTTGCTAAATTGAAAAAATCTTGTAAAGCTCTCGTCAGATCGAAAGAACAATGATTGTAAAATTCAAAAATGTCTTGTTATTATCAAAAGTCAGTTGAGATTTGCTACGTTCAGTTTAAAAGATTCTTTTATATTGTTTGTATTGTTAAAAAACATTTGACAGAAAACAATTGGCAACAAAAAGTTTGCGGATAGGAAGGAACTACTTTTCTGGAAGGGTCCAGAATTATTTTTCTGGGAGGGTCCAAGCCGGGGTTTGGGGAGGTCCCGGCCCCTCCAACGCGCCTATGTTGAATTCTGTTGAAGGGATTATAAAATCTTAGCAATCTCCCACAATTCTTCAAAATCAATACAGTCCTGTATTGGCTTATCAGGTATTTGTATTACTAACAAATCTTCTGAAACTGAAACACAGAATTGCTTAAGTAGTAGCTTGTAAGTACTAGTGCGATTCTGATACTGAAAAATATTATTATAAAGAAATAATGAAAAGACAAATTCGAAATATCGAATTTCTTTCTATAGTACTGAAAATAGATATTCAATCGCTAAGTTCGAATTCAGTTTGACAGTATTCAATCTGGCATTTTCAGAACTTAATTCATATTAATTTGAAATTTTCAGTACTGCAAACCAGAACTCAAGAAATGTTACTGGACTCTGCTTTTAAACCTATCTACCTACCTGCTTTTAAAAGTGTATGTTACTAAAGTATTTTCGTTTTTCCAGACCGAAATCGTTTTATACTGATAATCTTTAAAGTAACGTTTTCATCCGAACAACTCGCTCCTTTTTATACGCCACTGAATGAATTCCAACCAAATCTTTAAAATTTCTTTCCCTTTCATAAACGAATATGAAATTTCAGTACAATAACTGCAAAAAAAAAATCGAAGGGTTGAATTTTCAGCAAATTATTCAACAATTTACTAGAAGCCTCCTTCCGCTCCTTATCCAACCATTCACCAATAACGACCTGATCGAGTCTCGTAATACTTTTCTTTCCTCACAAAAGAAATGTGTGCAAAAGAATTTTTTTTTTCGGTACGGTCTTGGGAAATTTATCAGCCCTCAAAACGGCAGCGTTTCCCAGTGAAAAACTCTTCACAAATTGAACAGAATCGAGAAGCAGGAGAACTGGGAGGAATTCTGGAGCCGGTTCAGTGGTGTGTGTAAGGCCAAATTGAAGTGCCGACCAGACCAGTTTCCTTCCCGGATAATGGGAGGAAAATTCTAATCGAGAACAAGAGCCGGCCCTTCATTTATCTTATTGTGTGGAGATTTTCTCGTTAGGCTCTCATATATTTTAATTTGCTGAAAAGTTTTTTTGTTAGCCTTCGAGAAAATGAGCGTGAAATGAATTGAACAGGACTCGACTCCATTGCCATATTTCCATTTTTTTGCCCAGACTGGATAGCGGGCAAAACGAAATGGAAAATTTTCGGAAAATGGACGTTCACAGAAGGGAACAAAGGTTGAGGGGGTGTGGGGGCTGGTTGAGTGAATTTCCCTTCGGCCCGATTTAGTTTTATTGTCCGGACATTCGTTGTGATTTACCGTCCAGAAATTATTCAGGGTCAGCTTTTATGGACTGTCGTCGCTTTGTTTGTGCCATTTTATATGCCTCTTATGGTCACTCGGGGCAGTTTATTGCAAACCGATTATCCGCAATTGTCCCCGTAATAGAATCAACTGAAAAGGATAATGTCCTTTCGGAATTTCGCATGGAGGCCATTTCCAATGTTAACAAGCACTCGGTACACGGTTTGTTAATTTCCGAACATAAAATGGTGGTTAAAGTGGTTTAAGTGGGATTGCGAACTGTGCGGTATTGATAATATTTAATGGTGATTTCGAAATGTTAATATGAAACCACAACAAAGTTGATAAATTGCATTATGAAATTAACAAGACGGCATTTCATTAAAAAGTTTACATGAGAAATTATTTTCATGCAGCAGGAAGGAGAGCATACTGAGTTCGAATTATGAAGGGTTATTCAATAGGGACATAACAATTTTGTATTTAAATAAAAGACAGAATAATTGAGATAATTTCCAAATATTGCTCAATCGTGAACTCCATTACGATAAAAATGTAAACCTTGTAATGTTTGGAAATTACCTCTATTATTTTGTGTTTTATTTAAATACAAAATTGTTATGTCCTTATTGAATAACCCCGGTTATTCGATAGGGACATACAAATTACTAGCTCCCAAGCCCATCGAGCTATTTAGTTGAATTTTTTTGTGTGGTTAGATTGGGTACACCACTTTAAGTGGCCACTTTTAAGAAGGTGGGGGTGTGAGGGGGGAGGTGGAGGAAGCATTTTAGACGAACAATTTTGGTTTCTAGATCTCGGCAACCGTTTATGCTAGGAGGCTGAACCTTGGAATTTGTATAGAGCTTTGATAGTGGACCCATTTGCAAAAAAATTGCTGATATTGGCGAAGGGGTGTGGGAGTGGGGGGAAAAACAATCCGTTCGAAACGCTCGAAAGCCGAGATTAAGAAATTTTAAAATCCATATCTCCTAAACGGTTAATGTTATGAAATTGAAACTTAAAAACTGTCTGTAAATATACGTAGAGAAAAGATTTAAAATCAAATTTTGAGCGGGGTGCGGGGGTGGAAGATAAAAAACTTTAGATTACGATATTTCACGAACCAGTTGCACAAGAAAAAAGCTGCCAATGGTCTGGGCGAAACTTTATTATTTTTCGGGTCAAAGCTCGGGAGCGGTCAAAGTCGGAGTGTATCATGAGTTGCTTCGAGATTATTAGATTTCTTGGAAAATTAATTTTGTTCTTAAAATAAAAATATTTAAAATAGCGATTTTTAGCCGATTAAACATTGGAAAATTTGTTTCTTCTTATCATTTATACTCTCTTAGGAGCTGAAAAAGGAAAAAATTTAAAAACAAGTTTTAGGCAATTATTACGCAAGCAAGTGAAAGTGATAAGATATTTGATATCTGATAAGACCTGGGGATATAGTAGAATTCGTGAAAAAGTTTTCAACTCCCTTTGCACCCCCTTAGGGGTCGAATTTTAAAAAATCCTGAAAACGCTATCTAGGTATTTACATGAAGAAGATGTACAATAAAAATGAATTCAATATTTGGGAAAACCTAATAGATATGACGAAAACCGTGAAAATATATGCATTCCATTTTCACTGATAATTTTTTTTGCCCTCCTCCCCGAACGCCAATGGATATTTGAAATTTTTTTTTATCTAAATTAGTTTTCTAGTTGATCTACATAAACATACCGAGTTTGAACTTTGTAGCATAAGCCGTTCTATAGATATGAAAAACACCCCCCACCCCCGTACCATACTGCCCCTATAAAAAATTATATTTTTCCAACATGCTACTAATATAGATCTATCTAAATACTAAGTCTCAGCTTTATATCATTATAGGTTCTCGAGATATAAAAATCGGAACTTTTTCTTTTTCACCCTCCCCCACCCTCACCCTCTACACCCACACTTCCAAAATTTTGTTTTCTGCTACAAGTCTATTAGGCCCACTTCAGGTAAAAATTTGAAGCATATATCTTACACCGTTCTTGAGATATGAGACGTGATTTTTTAGAAAAATTCTTATCCCCTCCACTTTCATGATCCACCGCAAATTAAAAAAATTTTACTTTCAGCAAACTTCATTTGTCAACCTTTATACAAAAACCAAATTTTATTTGTCTAGTGCGATCGGTTCGTAAGATATCGTAATCTAAAGTTTTTCACCCCCCACCTCCGTACGCCACTGCCACCACTCAAAAATTTGTTTCCGATCTATTCTCCTAGTATATCTACAGATATTTGTTAAGTTTCAATTTTGTGACATTAACCGTTTAGGAGATATAGAATTTAGAATGTGTCAATCTCGCCTTTTTTGCGTTTCGGACGCATTATTTTTCCCCCCACTCCCAAACCCCTTCACCTATATCGGCAATTTTTTTGCAAATGGGTCCACTACCAAAGTTCTATATAATTTCCAAATTTCAGCTTTCTAGCATAAGCGGTTGCTGAGATCTAGAAACCAAAATTTTCCGTCTAAAACACTTCTCCCTCCTCCCCCCTAACAACCCCACCCCCTCCAAATTTGGTCACTAGAGGGGGTTTACCCACTCTATTCACGAAAAAAAATTCAACTAAATAGCTCAAAGGGTTTGGGTGCTACGAGCCTTCAAAGAATTTTGCGTACACCGGTAGACATACGGCGTACGGCGTACGGGGTACGGCGTACGGCGGACAGACGGACTGAAATTTTTTTTTGCTTTTTTCGTGTCTACTCGTTATGAAACGTAAGAAAAAAAATTTAGAGGGTAGCAAATTTTTTTTTTTTAAAAATCGATAACAATACTGTATTATTGAAATAATAAAGTAAAATATGATATGTATATACAACTCAATAAATGGAGCTTGGTGAAAGTAAAATTTTTGAATTTTTCTTAAAAATATCGTATCATATCTCAAGAACGGTTTAAGATAGATGCTTAGAATTTTTAACAGAAGTAGGCCTGATAGACACCTAGCAGAAAAAAAAATATTGGATGTGTCGGTGTAGAGGGTAAGGGTGGGGGAGGGTGAAAATTAAAAAGTTCAAATTTTTAAATCTCGAGCACCTATAACGATATAAAGCTGAAACTTGTTATTTAGATAGAGCTATAGTAGTAGCATGACGAAACAATATAATAGAACGGCTTATGCTAGTAAGTTGAATCTCGGTTTGTATATGTCAATCAACTGGAAAAGTAATTTATTTAAAAACAATTCCAAATATCTTTAGTTGTACGTAAGGGGGGTAAAAAATACTATCAAAGAACATGGAATGCATATATTTTCACAAATTTCGACATATCTCTTAGGTCTTCTTAAATATTGAATTAATTTTTATTCTTCAGATTCCTCATATAAATGCCTGGAAAGCGTTTTCAAGATTTTTTGAAATTCGACCCCTAAGGGGGTGTAAAGGGGTTGTATATATTTTCACGAATTCAGCCATATCCCTCAGGTCTGATTAGATATCGAATATCTTTTCACTTCCACGGGCTTGCGTAATAATCGCCTAAAACCAGTTTTCAATTTTTTTTTTAAATTGTCATCTACTTAAGGTACAATCTGGCTGGTACTGCCGACCGTCGCGGTCAGCAGTAACTGCCGACAGTAGTCTACTGCTTCAGGCAAAACCAAGCTGTCATGTCTGTTTGCGACTGCTCAGCAGTTGACGGTTGCGAGTGCAAAGTAGCCGCGGTGAGCAGTTGAGGTTGGCAGTTACTGCTGACCACGACGGTCGACAGAACCAGCCAGATTGTACGTTAAGAGGGTATAAAAGGGTTCAACACGTTTTCACGAAATCCGTCATATCTCTTAGGAGTGATAAGAAATTGAATTGATTTTTACTTCCTCGCACTGTCTTCATATATATATCTAGGATCTCCTTTCAGGATTTTTTGGATATTCAACCCCCGAGTGGGTGTAATGAGGTTAAATATGTTTTCACAAATTCCTGCATATTACTTACATCTAAGATCTAAGGGGGTGTAAGGGGGATGTATACTTTTTACAGTTTCGACATATTTCTTAGGGATAATGAGATATTAGATTGATTTTCACCTCAACAGACATTTTATATAATCGCATACAAACCCATTTCTCAATTTTTCGATATTCAACTCCCAAGGGTTTGTATATGTTTTCACAATTTTTGCCATCCCTTAGTTCTGATGAGATATAGTTCATAGTTCATATATTTTATTCTTATTATAGTTACATTGCTGATATACAAAATTCATATTCATAGTTTAGAGATTAGGCTGATCTAAAGCCTTTACAACTAAGGTTTGTTTTGGTTGATGCACTTGGCAGTAAGATGTTTGATATTATTCGTGAATTAAGGAAAATTAATGTAAAAAAACCTTATGTATATAATTAACCTAACTTAACCTATCGTATAACTAACTAAATAATAATAAAACGTAATATAATAAAAGAAAAGAAATAAGGAGAAAATAATAATAATAAAGATAATAATAATAATAATAATAATAAACTATGTGAGGCATGCAACCAGTGGATTTGATATATATTGGCATCTGCTGATAAATGTAGATTTAGCTCTATTGGCCATTACTTCAATCATTGAAACTTCCGCATTTTCGTGTAGACGTATTGTAGGGTAATAGAAGGGCTTGTTCAGGATTAGTTTCAAACATTCATTTTGCATAGTTTGCAGTTTTTTCTTATGAATGTTAGCACAATCATTCCATACCGGAGCACCGTATAAAATAATAGGCTGCATTACCATTTTGTATATTAATAATTTGTTTACATTAGATAACTGAGATCTTCTATTAATGAGTGGATACAACGAATCGATACAACGAGAGATTTTGGAGCACGTGGAATGTTAGTTTTTTGTCCAAAATGAGACCTAGATACGAAACTGTGCTGGACCATTCAATTGATTGGCCATGAAAGTTTAAAGGCTGTTTTGGGAGATTTCTTCTATGGCGTTTCCTTGTAAAGAAGATTGATTGGGTCTTGTCAGGGTTAACTTTGATTTTCCATTTGTGGTAATACTCGTAGAGTGCATGTAGTTGTTCTTCAATGTTACAAGTTATGTCCGACCGATTTTCCGAACTTGAGAAAACACTGATATCGTCCGCGAATATTGCCATTTCACAATTGTCGTTCAGGGGTAAATCTGCGGTGTATATATTATAGAGGGTGGGGCTGAGACAGGATCCCTGGGGTACGCCGGCAGGGATTTGACGAGTGGCAGAAATCGTGGATTTAACTTTCACAGCGAAAGTTCTTTGGATGAGAAACGATTTAATTAGCTTGATAATATACACTGGAAAGGAGAAGGTGTGGAGTTTGTACAATAGAGCTTCATGCCAAACTGTATCAAATGCTTTCTCTATATCGAGAACCACCATACCGGTAGATTCTTTGCGTGAAAGAGAGTTTTTAATAGATCTTGTAACTCGATACAGCTGGTGAATAGTTGAATGACCGGGTCTGAAACCAAATTGAATATTAGGTAAAATGTCAGTATTACACAGGAATTCGTGAATACGATTTAGGATGATACGTTCGAAGATTTTACCTAGTACGGGGAGTAAGCTGATCGGTCGGTAGCTCTTGGGAGAGGAAGGGTCTTTTCGTGGTTCGAGAATGGGTATTACAATAGCCTTTTTCCATTGACCGGGAAAATGACCCAATTTTAAGCACGAATTAAATATATGTGTTAAATAAATAACGACCTTTTTAGGTAGGTTTTTAAATATAATATTGGGTAACAGGTCGAATTCAGGCGCTTTATTCGATTTTAATCGTTTAAGAACTAGAAATAGTTCCCGAGGAGTAACGTAATCGCTTGGTGTTAAGTCGGCGTCCAAGGAATCGATAGTTTTAACCATGGTTTTAACTGTAAGATTAGTGGTTGGATTACCAAGATTTTCGGAAGCATGGTGAGCGGCAAGAAAATTTTCAGCGATCAGTTCGGCTTTGTCAAGATCGGTGGTTTTAAGATGGTGACCGGGGACTAAGAGAGGAGGGATTTGCTGTCTTCTACGCTTAAAAATTTTATTAAACTCCCAGATTTTTTTAGAGCTTTTACCGAGTTCAGAAAGCATTGTATTCCACTTTACGTTTCGTTGAACGAAAAGCCTGAATTTGATCATTTTCGATAGATGATTAATGCGAGTTTTTGTAGCTGGATTTCTCGTTATTTGCCATTGTCTTCGTAGGTTATTACGATTTGTGATAATATCTTTGGTTTCGCTGTCTATTGTAAGCTGGTAGTTGGGAATGAATGGTTTTGTTTTGGGTGTACTGTATTCAATGGCTCTCCAAATATTGTCTATGGTGTTATGGATCATAACGTCGATTTGCTCGGCGTTTACTATAGAGCTTAGATCTAGGTTATTCAGTGCCACATGACGTGTAAGATACCTAATAAATCTCTTCCAATTAGTTTTGCGAAAGGAATATGAATTGTTCTCGAAGGGTAATAAGGGAACATCTTTTTCGATTGCAAACAATACTGGAAGATGCGGTGAAGAAAGAGCGTAGGTGGTTATCGGTTGCGAGATTGGAATTATTCCATTACTAATTATGAGATCGAGTGTTGAATCAGTACCTCTTGCTGATAGGAAAGTTGGTTCAGTTGGAGTGTGAATGAAAAAATTTCGATTGCACATTTCGTCGAATAGAATATTGCCAGCCTTATTAGCTCTGAGACAGTTCCAGTGCCTATGCCTCGCGTTGAAATCTCCACAAACTAGATAACTCTGATTGAGTCCAGTTAGCAGCTTGACGTCGTCCTGAAAAAGCCTAAATTTAAGAGCGTTAAGTTTAGAACCCGGAAAATAAGCAGCAACTATTGTCAAATTAAGGTCCTCAATTCTAATCGCCAGAGTTTCAATGATTTTAGTGGGAAAGTGTGGTAAAATTTTGTGTTTTATATTTCTATTGATGCCGATTGCAACACCACCACCGGTTACATCCTCTTTTCTATCGTTACGATAAATGAAATAATGGGGGTTATAAAATTTGTCGTTAGATTTGAACCAAGTTTCAGTTATAAAGAATAGGTTTACATTATTATCAGCACAAAAATCAAAAAACTCATCTGACTTGTTTCTAACGCTTTGAGCGTTCCATAATAAACAATTAATGTTTTGAGCACTAAACATAAACAAATTTAATGGCTAGCCTAACAAGTGCATTATATTGATCTTGTTTGTTTTTACAATTTCGAAGATCATGAATTAATTCTGCCGAAAGAGCAATTAATTGTTCCGGAGTAAATAATTCATTGCTCGTATCGGTGAGTCTCGATGCATCAGCTGCCGCAACATTCCGTTGATTAGTAATTCTGTTCTCTTTGAGAACTTCGTTGTAGGGTCTCATCGACCTTGCAGTCTGCTGTTGGATGTGCGTGTTCACTGCTCCATTCATTAAATTGGGAAAATTACTATCAGTCCCGAAGTTCATAGGATGCTGGTTCTTAACTCTCGGTGTATTGCGTTTACTGCCGGTGTTCGGTTTGGATCGGATTGCCATGTAGCTGACTCTACTAGAACAATTAGAATCATTGGCCATATGATTGGATCCGCAATTGGCACATTTAATATCTTCGTCGTTTTTCGAAATACAAGTAGAGTGTTTGTGTGCGCCGCCGCATATCAAACACTTCGGTGGTAAATAGCAGTGCGATGAACCGTGACCATAGAGCTGACAGTTCCGACATTGTGTGGGACCTGTTCGATTTCGGGAGTAAAAGTTCCAGCTGACAACGGTGTGCATGATAGCCTTAATTTTTCTGAGGTCGGCGATCTTAACGGAGCCGCGTTGAAAATAGAGAATATAAAACATACTGCAGTCACGATCGGCTGCAAGCCAATCGTATAATACTCTAGATGAATACTGAACTCCGATTTATATTGTAGTTGGGGATAAAGTAGAATTACGTGTGTGCATGTTGTATGTCCTTTATTAAGGACTGCCATTAGATTGCTACTCAAACCTAAAAAACAATATTCAGTGTTTAATTTTATACCTTGAACTGGGTAAGTCATCGAAAAAAATGTCCTTTTTGAAGGACTTTCACATGGGAGGTGCAGGAAGGACTCACTTCATTTCTTACATATTTATCCTTTTCCTTGGCACCATTCAAAAATGAACGTGTACAAAATTTCAAATTCGTAGCTTGCAGCGTTCAAAAGTTATCGAAAAATATTGTTGAACACGTGTCTTAAGGACATTTTGTATGGCAGCTACCAGAAGGAGTAAAAGGATATCACTGATTAGTAAACCCGAACTTCGTTTTCACTCAAAACTAATTTGTACAAAATTTCCAATTTATAGCTAAAAGATTACTTGAGTTATAGTAAGTTTTGTAAATTAAAAGAAGACGTGTTGACAGGATATTTGTATGGCAGCTACACGAAGGACTAATAGGATTTTCTTCATAATCATACATTTAGCTTCAACTATTGGAAAAATACTACGTACAAAATTTCAAAGACGTAGCTTAAACCATTCTGAAGTTATCGACCAATATTCTTGAACACCTGTTTTAAGGACATTTTGTATGGCAGCTACCCGAAGGAGTAGGACGATTTTGCCCGTTAACAAACTTAGCCTTACAAATTCAACCAAACATCCAGATTCAAAATTTCAAGATCCTAGGTGAAGGCGTTCTTGAGTTATCGTGCTAACGGACGGACGGACGGACGGACGGACGGACGGACGGACGGACGGACGGACGGACGGACGGACGGACGGACGGACGGACGGACGGACGTCAGGCGGATTTGAGGTTTTTGGGCACAAATAAACAAAAAATAATATATAACTTTTTTTCGTCCGAGGCTTGGTTCTATGCGTTACAAACTTTTCGGCTGGATTAAACTTATAATACTCTATATGATTTCATCTAGAGTATAAAAAACGCTTGCTCGTTGTACCTTTTGCGTGCAATATCGAATTTTTTTAGGTCAGTACACTCAATTTCGTGTGACGACTTTAGGTGATTTTTTAGATCTTCGCAAGGCATGTCATGGAGCCCTGAGAGGACTATTTTAAGCGGTCGTTCATCTGATGCGCGGTGCGTGAAAAATTTAACTTTTTTGTCTACTAGGTGATCCCGGATTTTAATGTAGTCCTCCATGGACGATATGTCGAGTTTTCTACTGGTAGACAATAGTGTTACCGTGTACCCAGTAATACCTAGCTGATTCATGATGACATCGATGGACGGTTTGCCAAGTTCTGTGAGTTTTAGTGGTGGAGGTTTTACCTTTTTAGGGATGACTTCGTCGGCTGGCTGCTTCTCGGTGTTTGAGGTGCTCGGACTCCCCAGGAGTGCGTATCTGTTCTGTGACGTGGTCATTGCTTCATTGCCCGTTTTCCGGAACTTCAGTCGGTCACGAAGAAAAGTAACGGGTGGGGAATTATCCCTAACCCGTTTGTTTGCAATTCTATCCGCGATTTTAATTGAACTGTTGTCGATGGCAATAATACTAAAATCACTTCTAAGGTTTAAAGTTTAAATGTTTAAAGGTAAGTACTTGTTTCAACACGATAAGGAGACGCTTATTTGACTTGTGTTTGCTTTGAATGATACACATCGACTGTGATGAGATATAAAATTGATTATTACGGCCAACCAATACACGATTTTTCGAATTTCCAGAAGCAAGGGGGTGTGAAGGGTTTGCTTACGTTTTCACAAATTTTTCAAAATCCCTCGTGTCTCATGAGACATCAAGTTGCTTCTTATGAAATCGTTTAAAAACCTGTTTCACTATTTTTTCGAAATTCATACCCGATTGGATTCGTATACGTTTTAACAATTCGTCATATATCTTAAGTCTGATAAGGCAACAAATTCGTTTTTACTTATATGGGCTTTTAGTGTACATAATATACCGAAATTCTAATAGTCTCACGAACTTTTTAATGTTTAATCGGCTAAAAATCTCTATTTTAAATATTTTTATTTTAAGAACAAAATTAACTTTCCAAGAAACGTCATAATTTCGAAACAACTGATGATATACTCCGTCTTTGACCGCTCCCGAACTTTGGCTCGAAAAATAATAAAGTTTCGCCCAGACCATTGGTAGATTTTTTTGATTTTACAAAGCCGTCAGAATCGTTTTAAAACTTCTTCTGTCATTAGAAACGAAGTTGCTAGAACTAGCAACGGGTAAGGAAATCTTGTCAAGCAGGGTGAGAGAAAGGCTTGAGAAAGCTGGCCTACGTGCATTGAAACCAGTGCATAAGTCAGACTTTCCGTTAAGAGCCAGGCAAAAACAGTGGATTCAGAAGCATATTACTTGAACTCAGGAGATGTGGAACGTTATCATCTTTTCGGACGAGTCAAAATTTAAGCTACATGTACTGAAATCTGAAGGAGTTATGATGTGGGGTTGTTTTTCCGGTCTTCCTTACTTCAAAAGTAACAGCAAAGATTTCCCTGGAAAATGAATTAGGGTATTGTACGTTGAAACTTTTTCGCGATACTTGGGGACTTGTGTCTCAACAGGACAGTGCTCCATGTCACACTACGAAAGCTGCAAGTAATGAATTAATACAATACTAAATATTAGAATGAACAATTAAATTTATATAAAAAATCTGCCAATGGTCTGGGCGAAACTTTATTATTTTTCGGGTCAAAGTTCGGGAGTGGTCAAAGTCGGAATGTATCATGAGTTGCTTCGAAATTATTAGATTTCTTGAAAAATTATTTTTGTTCTTAATATAACAATATTTAAAATAGAGATTTTTAGCCGATTAAACATTGAAAAAGTCCGTGTAGACTATTCGAATTTCAGTATATAATGTACACTAAAAGCCCATAGAAGCAAAACGAATTTGTTGCCTTATCAGAATTAAGAGATATGACGACTAGGTTTGAATTTCGAAAAAATTGTGAAACAGGTTCTTAGACGATTTCATAAGAAGCAACTTGGTATCTCATGAGACACGAGGGATTTTGAAAAATTTGTGAAAACGTAAGCAAACCCTTCACACCTAATTGGTTTTGGAAATTCGAAAAATCGTGAATTGGTTGGCCGTAATAATCAATTTTATATCTCATCAGAACTAAGGGATGGCAAAAATTGTGAAAACATATACAAACCCTTGGGGGTTGAATATCGAAAAATTGAGAAATGGGTTTGTAGGCGATTATATAAAAAGTCTGTGGAAATGAAAAGCGATCTAATATCTCATCGAACCTAAGAAATATGTCGAAACTTTGAAAAGCATACAACCCCCTTACACCCATTAGGATTGAATATCTAAAATACTGAAATTGATTTTTTGTCTTTTTTATATAGGAAAGATATGCAACCTCCTTCCACCCACTTGGGGTTGAATATCCAAAAATCCTGAAAGGAATTAATAAATAAATATGAAGACAGCACGAGAAAGTAGGAACCAATTCAATTTCTTATTACTTCTAAAAAAAATGACGGAACTCGTGAAAACGTGTTCAACCCGTTTATACCCTCTTAGGGGCTGAAAAAGAAAAAACTTAAAAACGAGTTTTAGGCGATTATTACGCAAGCACGTGAAAGTGAAAAGATATTCGATATCTGATAAGACCTGGGGATATAGCAGAATTCGTGAAAAAGTTTACAACCCCCTTTGCATCCCCTTAGGGGTCTAATTTTAAAAAATTCTGAAAACACTTTCTAGGTATTTATATGAAGAAACCGTAGAATAAAAATTAATTCAATATTTGGGAAGACCTAATAGATATGACGAAAACCGTGAAAATATATGCATTCCATTTTCACAGATAATTTTTTTTGCCCCCCCCCCCGAACGCCAATGGATATTTGAAATTTTTTTTTATCTAAATTAGTTTTCTAGTTGATTTACATAAACGTACCGAGTTTGAACTTTGTAGCATAAGCCGTTCTAAAGATAGGAAAAACACCCCCCACCCCCGTACCATACTACCCCTATAAAAAATTATATTTTTCCAAGATGCTACTAATATAGCTCTATCTAAATATCAAGTTTCAGCATTATATCATTATAGGTTGTCGAGATATTAAAATCGGAACTTTTTCCTTTTCACCCTCCCCCACCCTCACCCTCTACACCCTTATTTCCAAAATTTTGTTTTCTGCTAGGGGTCTATTAGGCCTACTTCTGGTAAAAATTTTAAGCATCTATCTTACACGGTTCTTGAGATATAAGACGTGATTTTTTAGAAAAATTCTTATCCCCTCCACTTTCTTGCTCCACCGCCCCCTTAAAAAATTTTGCTTTCAGCAGACTTCATTTGTAAACCTTTATACATAAACCAAATTTTATTTGTCTAGTGCAATTGGTTCGTGAGATATCGTAATCTAAAGTTTTTCACCCCCCACCCCCGTACGCCACTGCCCCCACTCAAATTTTTGTTTCCGATCTATTCTCCTAGTATACCTACAGATACTCATTAAGTTTCAATTTTGTGACATTAACCGTTTAGGAGATATGGATTTTAGAAAGTGTCGATCTCACCTTTTTTGCGTTTCGGACGCATTATTTCTCCCCCCACTCCCAAACCCCTTCACCAATATCTGCAATTTTTTTGCAAATGGGTCCACTACTAAAGCTCTATATAAATTCAAAATTTCAGCCTCCTAGCATAAGCGGTTGCTGAGATCTAGAAACCAAAATTTTCCGTCTAAAACACTTCCCCCTCCTCCCCCCTCACACCCCCATCCCTCCAAATTTGGCCACTTTAAGGGGACTGCCCACTCTACCCACGAAAAAAAATTCAACTAAATAGCTCAAAGGGTTTGGGTGCTACGAGCCTTCAAACAATTTTGCGTACACCGGTAGACGTACGGCGTACGGCGTACGGCGGACAGACGGACTGAAATTTTTTTTTGCTTTTTTCGTGTCTACTCGTTATGAAACGTAAAAAAAAAATTTTTGAGGGTAGCAAATTTTTTTTTTTTAAAAATCGATAACAATACTGTATTATTGAAATAATAAAGTAAAATTAATATTTTTTTTCCATGGGTTAAGAAGTACGGCAAGGACAAACATATTGACGTCTTAGATTGGCCTCCGCATTTGAAGTATAAGGAAAATGCAAATTTCTAGGAAACGCCAAGAATCAATTAAACAATTTATTAACGAGTACCTGAGAATCCGTTCCTACATCAACGTGGAAAAATTTTTCAGAATCCATGAATCGAAGGTAATTAGAGCCAAAGGAGGCCCAATTAAATATTAATTGTAAGAAATAAATGACCAAGAAAAATAAAAGAAGAAAATTTAATTTGCTTGTTTATTGTTCCTGAAAATCTTGTTTCTTGTGGCTAAACAGTTCTTTTTAAATTTTTTCGTTCGTTAAGATATATGTCAAAATTCGTAAAAATGTGTATATCGCACTTACAGCCCTTTAGGGGTATACTGCTCTTGAGCCTTTATCTGAAGAGTTTGTGGAAGTAAAATTAACTCGATATCTCAAAAGACCTAAGAGATATGAAGAAATTCGTGAAAACACATTCACCCCTTTTTCAACGACCATTTTTGACTCCCGTATTTACATGTTGTTTTCAATTCCTAGGTTGAAGTATTCTCAAGTAACTGATCAATATTCGTGCACACATGCTTTAAGAATTTTCGCATGAGAGCTACTTCAAGGAGTGGATGAATTTCACCCAATAACAAACTCTTAAGCTGCTCCCTGAAGTAAAAAGTCTGTGTACAGTCTGGGCGAAACTTTATTATTTTTCGAGACAAAGTCCGGGAAGCGGTTAAAGCCGTGTGCAACTCCTTGACACTTTCTTGTGGGTGGAATATTTAAAAATTTTGAAATTATTTTGTTAAAGATTGTATACAAAGCCTGAGGAAGCAAAGACCAATTCTTAGTCTCATGATATTTAAAAAGTATTTTGGAATTCGTGAAAATGACGGCAACCTCTTTGCATCCATGTGAGGCTTGTGTATCAAAATTCGTGAACTGAAATTGTAGGCGATTATATAGGGTGCGGTAGAAATATCTGATGGTTTAGAAGGGGATGTGATGGATGACTGAAGACTGTATTGTAATCATGTCTGATGCAGCCCATTTTCATCTTATAGATTTCGTTAATAAACAAAATTATTGCTATTAGTCGGCTGTGAACTCGGGCGAAATTCATGAGCTTTCACTTCACTCACAACAACTAACAGTATGGTGTGAGGGTGCCAAGGTAAATTAAAAAACAATTCGATACCTCATCATACCTAAGTGATATATCGGAATTCGTAAAAACTTACACAATCATTTTCCACCCTCTTAAGGGGGTTGAATATCGCAGCCCATAAAAGTAAAAGTGAATTTGGTCTGTCTCGTTAAACCTGAAATATTTTCAGTAGTTTTTGAAAACTTGAAAACTACTTTAGGGGTGAATATAAAAAAATGCTCAAATCGGTTTTTTCGATATCTCATTAGATCTAAGAAATATATCGAAATTCGTGAAAATGTAAACAACCACTCTCCACCCCCTTGAGGGTTTGATATTCGAAATATTAAGAAATGCGTTTCTAGGCACTTATATAAAGACCCCCGGGGAAGAAAAATTAAGTTGATAACTCGAAGTGCCTAAAAGATGTAACGAAATTCGTGAAAATGTCGAAAAACCTTTTTTCACGGGCAAATTTTTTTACTCCACCTTTTTACGCAAATGAAAATCAGAACTTTTTTTTCACTTTGATTAATCCTGTGGATGTTCTACATATACGTTATAAGTTTCAACTTTCTATCAGATGCCGTTCCTGAGATATAAATAACCACCACACTCCGTACCACACTACCCCTATCAAAAATATTAGGATGCCTCTATCAGGCGCGTAGCGTGAATCTTCGTAGGGCTAGTGCAACGATACGATCGCTAAAATTTGCGGAATTTTTTGAATACTTCCTGGAATTAAGTAATCGAAATCTTATTTCTGAATGAAAATTACGTGTTTATGGTTATAAAATTCATAGAATTTGATGATCGTGTTATTGCGCTACCCCAACGAATTTTCACGCTACGCGCCTGGCCTCTATACATCTTACGCGCCTTCAAACGACTTTACGTATGGCGGATGCCGTCTACAGCGGACAAACGGACATTTATTTTTTTTTGATTTTTTGGGGGTTACTAATCCTAATTTCTGAAGAAGAATTTTATTTTTATTATAGGAGTAAAAGCCTTACTAGCAGTAATATAACCTTATTGTCTTACAACAAAAATACTATAAGATCTAATTTAAATCAAACTTAAATTATGTGAGTATTGAAATTCGATATGAAAGTCTTATGAGAAGTTTTAATAATTTTCAAGAGAGCTCTGGAAAGTTTGCCAGTTGGGTAATATGTTTAAAACAATTCTGATTCAAAAGCACCACTAAATTTGATCCGTTTCGGTTGCAAGCGAAATCTTTGAAAACATCTCAACTTTCTTCTGTTGCAATCAGTTGATCACATGGAAAGAAAGATCTTATCGAAGTCCGTTTCCGGGATCAAATTCAAACACAATAAACTTTTCAATTCCCGGATGTCGAAAAGTTCTGAATGGTCATTACAAGTTTTTCCGTGAGCTACTACCCACCCCGTTCGAAAATTTGATTAAACTTCTACGGTGGCCATTCTTGAAGAATTTCAATTTTAATCACCAAACGGAAAACTTGAACAAAGAGTTGTCTGCTGGCAAGGATAATCAAATTTATTCGTTCTCATTATCTTGGGGTGGAAAAACTTTATTCGAATCACGTACAGAGTTTAATGGTAAGGGGTCCTTTCGCTATCCTACGATAGATAGCGTAGGCAATCAGAATTTCGTTTTATAGGACGAACAGATAGATAACTTGGTCGTCATCAAATGTTTGTCTACGATCCTTTTCTGATGGACTTTATCTAAGTAATACTTAGGATTTGTAAATCTTTTAGTTATGTTGTTGCTTTTTCTTCCCTTTCATTATTTGAGCACGGGTGGGAATAATATTGGGGATTTTCGGACCCCTACTATAGCTGAAAGTTGGTTTAAAGTTTTTCTCTTTTGTTACCCGAAAAACTCCATTGAATTTCTGTTGATTTAGTGTAGTAACAACATTTCAGGTTTTTTTTTTAAATTTGCGAAAAGTTTCAACTGCGAAATTTTCGAGTACATTGAGTATTTGTCTATCACGTTGCATAGAGTTCACCTTTGCTACATGAAGCGTATTTGAAAATTCAAAGGGAAAAGAAAAGTTCAAAAAATTAACTTAGTTTCTAGTACGTTTCTGCTTTTGACTGTAAAGTCCCCTATATGGTTTTCTCGAGGGCTGCGACGTCAATTTATTTTAATGACATGCAGTTAATTAACGTCAGTTAAGGGATAAGTGCGTACTCGAAAAAGTGCAGTTGCAACAACCTAAAAACAAAAAGCCGATGTTTATGTGTGTGGTACTAATGAGCTCTCCTCGTTACTTTCTAACGATGAAATGGAGGTTTATTGCTTCTGGTAATGACCCAAATCGTTACAAATTGAAGAAAAAGAGCATTCGGTAGGTTTTCTTATGTAAAATTTCAGTAAAGAAGGTAAGAAGGTACTAAAGGAAAAATGTGGAGTACGCAAACCACACACATGAATTATGCCAGGACAATAAGTTTTTTTTACTGCATTCTGCTAGTTCTCTCATTCTCTAGCATCACTTCAAAATGAAAACAATTTTCCTTAGCAGAACTTTCAATGTTCTTATTTTTTTTTTGTGCGACAAAACGTCGGGGTCACTGTTAAATGCAGTAAATTGTAAGGTCTAAAGTGAAGGAAATTAAAATTTTCAAGGTAGGTAAGCAAGTCATATGTGTGTCATCAAGGACGTCAGTTGCATGGAGGCGGAGCGAACTGTGCCCGTTTAATTTTCCTGAAACAACTGTCTTCAAGGGAGTGTGAGAAATGTTTGTACTCCTTGAACTGTGATTGCACACGCACGCCAAGACAGCACCTACAACGGCGTTAAGAGGTGAAAGATCTCGGTAGGCGTCCCACAGGACTCAGTGCTTAGCACCTCCTTGTACAACATCGTGTATGATGGCGTTTTCTTCATCGAATTTCACGCTGATCAGCTATGGCAATAAAAACGCATTAGTGCTATACCGAAGCATACACCCATCTTGGAGATCTGTGCAATGATGTGATCGGTAGCGTCATGCGCAGTGCAGCCCTGGTACTGGCAGTGCAGAAAACAGAGCTCTCTAACAGTACGCTAGATCTTCCAGTCAAATCTGCCGTATCTTGGGGTGTTGATCAATACTCGGAAGTCCTTCAAAGATCACCTTTTAACGATCACTGAACAGGCTTACGCTGCACCGATCTGGGCAGATGTGGCACCGAAGTGATCTTATATGACCTGAATCCGAGTGATCTATCGTCTTAGTGCATTGAGGGTTGCTGGCGCTTTTCGAACAGGCTGACGCGAATGATAGTGGCAATGTCATCTACTACACCACATACTGCAGCTATAGCAGGTGAAACATCGAATGTGGAAGAGGGATGGCACAGTATACAAGAATGGGAAAGACAAGGTCGAATGAAGGGAGATGGACGTTCACCACTAGATATGTCGCAAAGACGGAGAAGGGATCTTCTAGATGCTCAGCAGATATGGCTGCTTTAAGCAGTATCTTAGCCGTCTTAAGCATGTGGAAGACGCGTTCTGTCCCAACTGCTCTCAGATTTAAGATTGTTTGACGTCGAGCGATTCGTGAATAGAAAGTCCTTCGAAAGAAGTTCCAGCCTTGGTAAACATCGTGTGGATCACGACATGACATTTTAGACGGAGACAGCGAAATTAATGTTGATCATGTTTCATGGCATGCGTTGAACACGAAGAAGATTGTAGCACGACAAGAGACGGACCAGCAATCGACTTTATGAACAAAGAAGCTATGACAGCGTCTTGACGAAATACATGGCGGTGATTCTGGGAGGATCCAGTCGTACGCCTTAAGAGATATTTGGCGGCTTAAAGTCCCGAACTGACTAAGACTTTCGATTAGAGATGGTTCGTTCACGAGTGAACTGTTCCAAAAGAAGACTTCATTGAAGTGAGTGAGTGAAGTAACTCACTCATTTTGGAGAAAAGCAGTTCCATTCGACATGTGACAAAAAAATCTGCCAACGGTATGGGCGAAACTTTATTATTTTTCAGGTCAGAGTTCGAGAGCGGTCAAAGTCGGAGTATATCATGAGTTGTTTCGAGATTATTAGATTTCTTGGAATATTAATTTTGTTCATAAAATAAAAATATTAAAAATGGAGATTTTAAGCCGATTAAACATTGAAAACGGCCGTGTAGACTATTCTAATTTCAGTATATTATGTACACTAAAAGCCCATATAAGTAAAAACGAATTTGTTGCCTTATCAGAATTAAGAGATATGACGAATTGTTAAAACGTATACAAACCTATAACTTCCACTTGGGGTTTGAATTTCGAGAAAATTGTGAAACAGGTTTTTATACTATTTCATAAGAAGCAACTTGATATATCATGAGACACGACGGACTTAGAAAAATTTGTGAAAACGTAAGTAAACCCTTCACATCACCTTGGTTCTGGAAATTAGAAAAATCGTGAATTGGTTGGCCGTAATAATCTATTTTATATCTCATCCAAACTAAGGGATGGCGAAAATTGTGAAAACATATACAAACCCTTGGGGGTTGAATATCGAAAAATTGAGAAATGGGTTTGTAGGCGATTATATAAAAAGTCTGTGGAAGTGAAAAGCGATCTAATATCTCATCGAACCTAAGAAATATGTCGAAGCTTTGAAAAGCATACAACCCCCTTACACCCATTAGGATTGAATATCTAAAATAAATTGACTTTTTGGCTTTTTTATATAGGAAACCTTAGGAAGTAAAAATGAATTCGATATATCATCAGATATGCAACCTCCTTACACCCACTTGAGGGTTGAATATCCAAAAATACTGAAAGGAGTTAATAAATAAATATGAAGACAGCACGAGAACGTAGGAACCAATTCAATTTCTTATCACTTCTAAAAGAAATAACGGAATTCGTGAAAACGTGTTCAATCCGTTTATACCCTCTTAGGGGCTCAAAAGAGAAAAAAACTTAAAAACAAGTTTTAGAATTCGTGAAAAAGTTTATAACCCCCATTGCACCCCTTAGGGGTCGAATTTTAAAAAATCCTGAAAACACTTTCTAGATATTTATATGAAGAAGCTGTAGAATAAAAATGAATTCAATATTTGGGAAGACCTAATAGATATCCATTTTCACTGATAATTTTTTTTACCCGCCCTCCGAACGCCAATGGATATTTGAAATTTTTTTTTTACCTAAATTACTTTCCTAGTTGATTTACATAACCATACCGAGTTTCAACTTTGTAGCATAAGCCGTTCTATGGATAGGAAAAACATCCCACCCCCCGTACCATACTGCCCCTGTAACAAATTTTATTTTTCCAACATGCTACTAATATAGCTCTATCTAAATACCAAGTTTCAGCTATTTATCATTATAAGTTGGCGAGATATAAAAATCAGAACTTTTTCCTTTTCACCCTCCCCCACCCTCGCCCTTTACACCATCACTTCCAAAATTTTGTTTTCTGCTAGGGGTCAATTAGGTCTACTTCTGGTAAAAAATTTAAGCATCTATCTTACGCTGTTCTTGAGATGTAAGACGTGATTTTATAGAAAAATTCTTACCCCCTCTACTATCATGCTCCACCGCCCCCTTAACCAAATAAACAGATCAAATTTTATTTGTCTAGTGCAATCGGTTCGTGAGATATCGTAATCTGAAGTTTTTCAGCCCCACCGCCGTACGACACTGCCCCACTCAAAAATTTTTGTTTGCGATTTATTCTCCTAGTATAGCTACAGATATTCATTAAGTTTCAATTTTGTGACATTAACCGTTTAGGAGATATAGATTTTAGAATATTACGATCTCGCCTTTTTTGCGTTTCGGACGCATTATTTTTACCACCACTCCCAAACCTATTCACCTATATCGGAAATTTTTCTTCAAATAGGTCCACTACCGAAGCTCTATATTAATTCCAAATTTCAGCTTCCTAGTATAAGCGGTTGCTGAGATCTAGAAACCAAAATTTTCCGTCTAAAATGCTTCCCCCTCCTCCCCCTCATCCCTCCGAATTTGGTCACTTCAAGGGGCCTACCCAGTCTATTCATAAAAATATCAATTTAATATCTCAAAGGGTTTGGGAGCTACGAGCCTTCAAACGATTTTGCGTACAGCGGTCGACGTACGGCGTACGGCGGACAGACGGACTGACATTTTTTTTTGCTTTTTTCGTGTCTACTAGTCATGAAACGTGAAAAAAAAAATGTTGAGGGTAACAAATTTTTTTTTTAAAAATCGATACTGTATTATTGAAATAATAAAGTAAAAAATTAAAAACGATATATATCAATCGCAGGAATATTCAAATAATGTGTAAGTGGTAAAACTAATTTTTGTCCGCTGAGACTAAATTTTGAGCACCAAATTTAACGTTAAAAGCACTAAATTGGCATCACTGATTATAAACAGTGCTGTTGTCTTCAATATAATTATGTATGACATACGCGACGCGGTGCAAAGAATGCCACGACATTCTATTTTCCATCATAAGAAAAAAGAAAGAGTAAATGTAAATATTCATGTATACACCGCCCTTATTCTTCTTATTTCCCAACCCACGAGCTCAACTACTGCCTGCCTGACTAGACCGGCTGGAGAAAATCCACCAACTCCAGCTCTACGAACTAGTGTGTGATTAAGTGAGCGGCTGTTGTTAGGGAAGAAAATTCACACACACACCAGCCCACCAGTGGCTACTAAAGGGCTGTTAGAAGAGATAGAGTGAGTGAACGCTTCAATTGAAGTGACTAGTGACTACTGCACGATGGAACGAAGGAACGATGGAACGAAGGACCGAAGGAACGATGGAACGAAGGAACGATAGAACGAAGAGTTCAGTGGAAGTATTTCACTGAACTCGTTCCTTAAAGTGAGTAACTCGAAGTGAAGTACTTCACTGAAAGGAACTGCTTTGCCCATCTGTACTTTCGATGCTTTTACACTCCTCTTAAAACCTAGACGCACCCAATGAAAAACTGAAAAAACGTGTCATGGTGGATGCCTCCAAAAAAAATCACTTGAATTCTACCTGAAAGTGTGAACAATCACGTTTGCTGGAGTATGATAGGTGACCATTTAAGGTACAGGAATACTGGATTTTGATTTTTTCAGGTACTTCAGGTACCACATGAACGTTCGAGCAAAATGAACACACTTGGGGAAGCTCGAACTGCTATGGTTAGATACTAGTTAACTTTTAATTTAAACTATGTGAAATAAACGTAGTGTTGAACACTTTTATCGTTCAGATTCAGTTCGATTTTTTGGTGCACGGCTAACTTAACGTGATGTAGAACACAAACGTTTGTAAGTTGTGATGCATAACTTGTCTTCTGAGATTTTGGGATGACGTTTGTGCGACAACATTCGGCACAGATCACGATTGCGAACGGTTTATTTTCTAAAAAATTATAAAATTGCGCCCAGTCTGTTGGCAGATTTTTTTTTATTAATTTACATTTTTTTTTTTCAATTTCAATAAAAACATAGGGGAATATCGTTATAGCCCTAATATTCAAAAATTCTGAAACCTGTTTTTAGGCGATTATATAGAAAGCCCGTTACAGTAAAAAAGAATTCGATATCTCATCAGACCTAAGTGACATGTCGGAATTCGTTAAAGCATACGTAATCATTTTAATCTCTCTTTTCGGTTGAATATCGCAAAATTTTGAAAATAATTTTTAAATAATTATGGCCCATACGTAGGTTGCTACTTAAGTTTTGAGATATGGCAACACTGATGTGAATACGTCAAATCTGACATTGTCGTCGTAAAGTTTGACATTTTTAGTGGTGAACGTACTCAAAACGTGTTGTCATACGAGTGCTATTTGTGTTGTTTACAGATAGTTGAAATATTCAACTTGGTCGAAAAATGGCATTAAATCGTGAACATTTGCGTGCTATGATTTTCTATGACTTTCGACGTGGATTAAACCAACAGCAGTGTGCCGATCAACTCGCTTCGACCTTTGGTGATGAAGCACCATCTCGAGCCACCGTGTTTCGCTGGTTTTCTGAATTCAGTCGTGGTCTCACTTCGCTACAGGACAAATTTCGTGAAGGTCGTCCAAAATCGGCAGTTGTGCCAGAAAACATCGATGCTGTGCGTGAACTGATATTGCAAGATCGTCACATGACATACCGTGAGATTGAGGCATTCCTTGGAATTAGTTCCACTCGCATACATTCAATATTGCATGAACATTTGGCTGTCAAAAAGATTTGTTCGCGTTGGATACCGCATAATTTGACAATCGCTCAAAAAAAGTTCGTCTCGATTGGTGCAAAGAAATGTTGAAATTGGTTCAAACGCATGCAAAAGTGTGTTGATCTTCATTGAAGATATTTTGAAAAACAATAAAGCCATTTTTGATTATAAATATTTGTTTTTATTTGTCAATCTCAAAACTTAAGTAGCAACCTACGTAGGAGTAAAAACGAATTCTATCTCATTAAACGTAAAAGATTGGACTCAATTAGTGAAAACTTGAACAATACCTTACACCCCCAGGTAGCTTAATATCGATAAATGTTTAAATCGGGTTTTTCCCGATTATATTTAAGGCTTTAGAAATGAAAGTCAATTCGATATTCTATTAGACCTAAGAAATATATCGAAATTCGTAAAGATGCACACAGCCACGTTTCACACCCTTAGGGTTTGGATATCGGAAAAATAGGGACAAACCTTTCTAGGCGCTTATATTATATAAAGATCCCGCAGAAGTAAAATTAATTTGATGATAGCTCGACGTGCCTAAAAGATACACAAAATTCGTGAAAATGTGGGGAAAAAAAACCTTTTGACATTTTTTTTCTCCACCTTTGTTCGCCAATTAAACTTGAACGTTTTTTTCTGCCTTTTTCAGGTTTACTAGTCCTCAAACGTGAAAATACAAAACTTCTGGGAAGCAATTTTTTTTTAAATTTCAGGTCGATCACAATAATTTACTATTAAAAAATAATAAAGTAAAATTAAATCCTACTGTTGTTCTATCTGTTTTCCAAAATACAATACAGAAGAATAAGGAGTACGTTTGTAGTTTGCTCTTGTACAGGGTGTTTTTTTTAGAGGTTAAGTTTTTTCAGTAGTGATACCTGTCAAACTTGACTGGTGTCTTTTACATTTTTGTTCAGTACGTTTTTGCAAATTATCATGGAAAGACTTACACCAGAACAACGTTTACAAATTGTGGAAATTTATTTTCGAAATTTGCGTTCTATACGGCAAACTCACAGATCGCTGCGTCAATTATATGGTCAATATAATCGACCATCTGTACAGCTTATTCGCAATACGTTGACGATTTTTTGGTTCTATACATCAATGCCAACAATCTAAGGATGAAATGGTTCCAACAAGACGGTGCATCATGCCACACAGCGCGTGCAACCATGACTTTATTGCAAGAGACATTTGGTGAGAAAACATCTCAAGAACTGGACCTGTCAATTGGCCTCCTAGATCGTGTGATTTGACACCATTGGATTACTTTTTGTGGGTATACATCAAATCACTGGTCTATGCTGATAAGCCAGCAACGATTCAATACTTAGAAGCCAACATTCAACGGGTTATTGCGATAAGGCCAGAAATGCTCGAAAAAGTGACCAAAAATTGGATTGATCGGATGGTGTTCATTAGACGCAGTCGCGGTGGTCATATGCCCGAAATTGTTTTTTAAAAATTAAATGCCATAAAATAATCTTTTCAATAAAAAATTTCGCCATTCGGTAAATTACGTATGTCTTTTTCACAAAAAAGAAATACTATACCTCTAAAAAAATACCCTATACAAGGACTCTACTGAAGAAGGACAATACCTCTCGTTTTTAATTTCGTACCTGGAACTGGAAGTAAATCACCGTATACAAAAATATTCTGCTACAGGTGGTACAGGAAGAACTCACTCATTTTCCTGCATATTATTCGCCTTCCATGGAACCATTGGAAAATTAAAAAAAAATATTTTTAAATTCCTAGCTTAAAGACTGATTTTTTTGTAAAAATTTCTCAGCACGTTTTTTAAGGACTTTAGTGTGGGGGTTATCCGGAGGATTCAAGTGATTTCGCTCAGTAGCAAACTCGAACTTAATCAAAACTAATTTCCGTATAATTTATATTTTTTTTTTGACCTAATTTATAGTGGGCTCCGAAAGAAAATTCAGTAAATCAGTTTTTAGATACTTGATTTTTGGTAGAGGATTTTCTTCAAATTCGCAACGTATTCAAAATTTTCAAGTTCGAAGTTCTAATCTTGTCGGCCAATATTTCTGAACACATATTTTAAGAAGTTTTCTATGTAAGCTACCCGAAGGAGGAGAATGATTTTCAGTCTTAACAATTTGACCATTCGGATTCCAAATGTATTCCTCGGTTGCCATGCGTTCGGACAGTAAGCAGATTTGAACTGAACATAAAAAACTTTACAACTCTTCGTTTCGGATCCGTTCTATGCCTAACAAATTTTTAGGCTGGATTAAACATATTGTTGCGAGCTAGGGGTTCACCGGGATTTCAAGTAAAACACAATTCGCTTAAAATAAACATACTGCAGTCACGATCGGCTGCAAGCTAATCGTATAATACTCTAGATGAATACTGAACTCCGATTTATATTGTAGTTGGGGATAAAGTAGAATTACGTGTGTGCATGTTGTATGTCCTTTATTAAGGACTGCCATTAGATTGCTACTCAAAACTAAAAGACAATATTCATTGTTTAATTTCACATCTTTAACTGGGTAATTCATCGAAAAAAAATGTCCTTTTTGAAGGACTTTCACATGGGAGGTGCAGGAAGGACTCACTCGATTTCTTACATATTTATCCTTTTCCTTAGAACCATTTAAAAATGAACGAGTACAAAATTTCAAATTCGTAGCTTGAAGCGTTCAAAAGTTATTGAAAAATATTGTTGAACACGTGTCTTATGGACATTTTGTATGGCAGCTACCAGAAGGAGAAAAAGGATTTCGCTGATTAGTAAACCCAAACTTCGTTTTTACTCAAAACTAATTTCTACAAAATTTCCAATTCATAGCTAAAAGATTACTTGAGTTATTAAAAGTTCCGTAAATTAATTGAAGACGTTTTGACAGGATATTTGTATGGCAGCTACACGAAGGACTAACAGGATTTTCTTCATAATCATACATTTAGCTCCAACTATTGTAAAAATAACACATACAAAATTTCAAAGTCGTAGCTTAAACCCTTCTGAAGTTATCGGCCAATATTCTTAAACACGTGTTTTAAGGACATTTTGTATGGCAGCTACCTGAACGAGTAAAAGGATTTCGCTGACTAGTAAAGTCGAACTTTCTTTTTACTCAAAACTAACTTGTAAAAAATTTCGAATTCGTAGCTAAAAGATTACTTGAGTTATAGTGAGTTTCGTAAATTAAGTGAATACATTTTGACAGGATATTTGTATGGCAGCTACACGAAGGACTAACAGGATTTTCTTCATAATCATATATTTAACTCCAACTATTGGAAAAATAACACATACAAAATTTCAATGTCGTAGCTTGAACCCTTCTGAAGTTATCGACCAATATTCATGACCGCGTGTTTTAAGGATATTTTGTATGGGAGCTACCAGAAGGAGTAAAAGGATTTCGCTCACTAGTAAACTCGAACTTCCATTTCACTCAAAACTAATTTGTACAAAATTTTGAATTCGTAGCTAAAAGATTACTTGAGTTATAGTGAGTTTCGTAAATTAAGTGAATACATTTTGACAGGATATTTGTATGGCAGCTACACGAAGGACTAACAGGATTTTCTTCATATTCATATATTCAGCTCCAACTATAGGAAAAAGAACACATACAAAATTTCAATGTCGTAGCTGAAACCCTTCTGAAGTTATCGACCAATATTCATGAGCACGTGTTTTAAGGACATTTTGTATGGCAGCTACCCGAAGGAGTAGGACGATCTTGCCCGTTAACGAACTTAGCCTTGCAAATTCAACCAAACATCCAGATTCAAAATTTCAAGATCCTAGGTGAAGGCGTTCTTGAGTTATCGTGCTAACGGACAGACGGACGGACGGACGGACGGACGGACGGACGGACGTCAGGCGGATTTGAGGTTTTTGGGCACAAATAAACAAAAAATAATATATATAACTTTTTTTCGTCCGAGGCTTAGTTCTATGCGTTACAAACTTTTGGGCTGGATTAAACTTATAATACTCTATATGATTTCATCTAGAGTATAAAAATAAGTGATTCGACGTAATAAAAATTACTGTGTCTTCGCTGAAAGCTTCACCTACTTATATACTAGCCGGTTGCAGTCTAGGATGTACTTGAATGTTCGATGCGTGTGGATTGTTCTAGAAAGCTTTAGAGCTTTCGATTTTGATCTTCGTTCAGTGGTGTATGTAGAAGGTTCAAGTGAGCTTGAGATCTTTCGACTTTGATTCTAATTGGATTCTAGTACATTGGAGAGCATTCGATAAGAAGAGAGATACAATCGTGTTGTTTCGCCTTATCTTCAGCTAGGTTTCTGATTGGGTTATTTTGCAACTAGGTATTCGGTTGTTGTTGTTGTTGTTTTCATTATGTGAAACGATCGAGTTGCACGGTTGCGCGGTTGCCAGGCTTACACGTAACAATATGTATAATAGATACTCTAGGATTTCATCTATTTTAAAAATACTGAATGGTGAGAAGAACCTTTGCAAAGCAAAGTGTAAGCCCAATTGGCGAAAAACCAAATTGTTGTGTCAAATTCTTCCTTATTTGCAATGTCTCTAGCTTTGTGAAATGATATTGTATAGAAAACGCTTTTCATTTTCACTCGAGTGAAGTATATTAAGTGGCAGACCGTCGCTTCATACGTACACTACATTTTATATCGTATTTTTGTTTAGAAATTTCCAATAACACTAAAACCTGCTACTATCCGTCTGTTTATTCAATGGCATAACTCCATTCGACCGTGTTCGTGTTATAGAACACAAGATTGACCATAGAGAACCTCAGATAGATTCAATCTTTAATCGGATTTTAAAGTACGTACTCTAATATTTTCTGATATTGAAGCTACGGTGGAATAATGCAATAAACCCTGAGGATTATACAAAATTCAGTTCGATTATCGGATCAGCCTGTAACATGGGTAAATTTAATGAGAACATCCAGTCAAGGACTTTTCAAACAAAGTCGGAACGAAATCGTTTTACTGTGGCCTAGTATAGAAACGAAATTTTACAAATGGAACAAGTGCACTATAGATCTCCAATTTCCTGAAGGTAAAACGATTTTGCATTTATGATTGCAGTTCGTGTGCAAATCCGTTTCCAAAAGTTCTTCTGTTCTCGTTGTACTCGATAATAAAATGTACTCCAACCCGGTAAGGGTAGATATAGAAATTGCACCCTCTTCGTATGTTCGGTTCCGACTTACGTTCTAAGGTTCCGGCAATCCGGTAAATTGTTCACTGTAGAGAAAGCAACGTTCTTCGGTACGAATATGCTGAAATAATAATTCGGTGAAATTTAATCTTCCGAAGGAAAGAAAAACCGATGTACTTAAATAGATTCTTATTTTTTCGGGGGAATGTTTGAATGAAATTTATCTGAATGAAATGTATGGCGATCTATTTTGGATCACTTTAGAATTAATCAAAAATACCGAAGCAGGAAATTTACAACATTGGAACTAATTTCTGTAACTCCAATTGAAGTTTTCTCGTTTCCTCACGTGCAGAGTACGATTCCAGAATATGTACCATACATCATTAATACTGCATACTTCTATGAAAACCGTCTACAGAACACTTCAAATGCTGGCTCCTATTATACGGATACCACGATATTTTGCGATGCACAGCTATTTTTTCGAGTTATTTTCAGCAGATATTAAGCATTAGAAGAAAAGTTATCAAAAATACATCGACCAAAATTTCATTCACCGCTTAATCGGTTACCTTCAGAATGAATCAAATATAAGGAAGCGATGGTTGGTGTTACAGGCAACTTTATTTTATTTATATTTTACGAGTATTTAAAATCTCGGAATTAAAAAAGTTAAAATTTTAAATGAGTTGCGTTCTAAAGGGTGTTACAATAACTTGCTCCGAAGTTTATTGTGAACCACGCTGAAGCGTCAAATAATTTTTGACATCAGTTTTGATATATTGGTAGTCTAGTCTTTGGCAAATTGATGGTACTGACCTTTAGAAGCGCTTCACGTTCGCCAATGCATTCACAAAAAGTCACTGTGTGGTGTGCATTTTGCGCTGGTGGGGTGATTGGCCCGTTTTTCTTCGAAAATGCAGCTGGAAACTCTGTCACAATGAACGGGAACGGTACCGTGACATAATTATTATTATTATTTATTTGATGTCGGAGCCAATAGAAGCCTTTCTAGTTCTCGAACCACGATCTAAGTGGTCTTTTATTCCTGGCTCTTAACCACTCCCTAGGCCATATCTATTCCCTTAAGAAAGGAGATAGTTTTACTCAGGGGAGTCTTCGACAGGTCTTCATAAGTGAGAGCAAATCCATCAAGAGTCTGCCTTCTGGATCTGGCCACTGCATCACAATCACACAGAATGTGTGCCGTAGTTTCAGATGTGGTTTCACAGAATCGACATGCATCTAGTGATACTTTACTGATGATCTTAAGGTGATAATTAAGGAAATAATGTCCTGAAAAATATCCCATTATAACCCGTGCGTTATACCTGCTTAAGGAAAGGAATTCCGACGCTCTCCTACTTGAGAAAGTCAGGAATGTCTTTCACTGTCTAAGTCCTGAAAGTGAGTTGCAATAATCTTCCACCTGAAGATTTACCCACTTTAAAATACTATCCTTAATGAAGCCTTTACCTACTCCACAGAATGGTTCCGGGCCAATCATTGGTGAATTGGCGCCCCGCTTAGCTAGCTGGTCAGCCGATTCGTTTCCCGGAATACACTCATGTCCTGGCACCCACATTAGGGTTAGACTGTTATGATGTGCCAGCTCTTTAAGAAGAGTATGATAGTCCCACACAAACCTAGAGTGGAAAGAATAAGATTTCAGCGCTGGCAGTGCCGCTTGGCTGTCAGGTAAGATAATAACTGTAGCGCCTTTTGGTTTATTTAATAGAAGTTCACCTGCACACAGCTCTATGGTATGTACCTCAGCTTGAAACACAATGGCTGTTTGACCCATTGCCATCCATATTTTACAATTGGGTCCAAATACGCCCGCTCCAGTCCCATTATAGGTTTTAGAGCCGTCCGTGTACCAGACTGAAGCACCTTCCCCAAAATCTGGTAAACCAGTTTGCCATGATACACGATCTCCCAGAGCCACTATATATGGTTTCTCAAAATCATGTACCTTTGGCATGTTATCGTTTACTGAGTCGGTTAGGTCCTTCTGATTAAATTCCTGTAGAATTTCAAGGTGACCGACAAGGACTCCTGCCTTGAATTTATTGTACTGCTGTAGCCTTATGGCCTCTCTCAGAGCCTCCTTCTTTATCTCTAAGTGTAATGGGGCCATGTCTATCATGGCTTCCATTGCAGCAGTGGTACATGATTTAAGTCCCCCAGTAATGCTAAGAACAGCACGCCCCTGAATTTCTTGCAGAGCCTTCTGTGCTGTGATTTGTTCAACCTTGGGCCACCACACTATAGCGGCATATGTGATCATTGGTATTATAATAGACTTGTAGGTCCAGTATACCATATTTGGTCTGAGACCCCAGGTGGTACCACAGAGCCTTCAACACGCCATAAAAGACACTGTTACGTATACTCGTGTGGAGATGTTTTTAAGAAGTAAGTTCCAAGTCAGACACTTGTCCAAGGTAACTCCCAAGTATTTGACATCTGAAAAAAATTCAATTGTAGTTCCTCTCATAAACGGGGGCCTTAAGTTTACCTTCCGTCTTCTAGGGAACGGCACTACAATCAATTGTTTTACTTGGATTTATACTTAATCCTTGATGGACGCACCACCGATCTACTATCTCTAGGGTCTCTTGCATGCGGTCCGAAATGACATAGTCATGCTTACCTCTTACATTGATCACCAGGTCATCAGCGTATGCTTGAGTCTCAAAACCCTTGATGCTCAGGTCCTTAAGGAGATCATCTACAACAATGCACCATAGTAGTGGCGAGAGTACGCCTCCCCTCACCGCTCGTACAGTCAGAACTTTACCTCCGACCTGAGCCGAAAATCTGCAAGAGTGAAGCATCGCTACTATCCATCTCGTTACCGTTTCTTCCAATCCTATTTTACGAGTAAGTAATTCAATGAATTTATAGGAAGTGTTGTCAAAAGCACCTTCAACGTCAAGAAAAGACCACAACACTATTTCCTTGGCTGTCAACGTCTTCTCAATTTTTTGCACTAAATTGCGAAGAGCTCTAACAGTCGATTTACCAGCTTGATAAGCAAATTGATTTTTGTTGAGCTGGCTAAGAGCAGCCGTGCTCCTTAAGTATCTGTCTAATACCTTTTCCATACCGTAACATGATCACTGACTTCTTGTGGCCAATATTGAATGACTATGACATGGACAACATGTGGTTCCAGCAAAATGGTGCGACGTGCCATACAGCCAACGCAACAATGGAAATTATTGCAGCAGAAGTTCGCTGGGCGATTAATCTCCAGAAAAAGCTAAATCAATTTGCCATCGAGATCGTGCGATTTGACACTTCTTTCTTTGGGTTTACGAGTATCTCAAAAGCAAGGTACCAGCCAATAAACCCACCACCATTCAACAACTGAAGGGCGAGATATCAAACCATATTGGTCTAATTGACAAGCAATAGGGCCGTGATGTTCTCAAAAATTTAGACGAACGGGTCGATGTGTGCTGTAGGAACCATGGTAAGCATTAAAGTGATATCCTTTTTCATACTTAATTGCCATGGACCAATTAATATTCTTTAATAAAAATTTCTTTAACTCCATCATCCACTTGTTTTTAATTTGGATTTAACTTCGGAACGAGTTATTGTAACACCCTTTAGTATGCCAACATGTAGGAACACTCCAATAATAATTTTTTTTTAATTTTTTCCAATAATACGCAGACTTACGTAAATGCTTACGAAGTATCGACTGTGCAAACTTGCCGTGCACTAGTTTTACAATCCACTTAGTAGCGTAACCCAAAAGTGATATACTTTCAGGACCAATTGCCAAGTAGCCGCGACTCGAACCCGTCATACGCTACTACATCAAACTTAAGCAAACTTTCGTCTCGAATGAAAATTCGTTCACATCAAAAGCTTTATTGACACTGTTAGATTGAGAATTTCTCCAAGAATCGAAATTGAAATTTTAACAGAAAAGCATTATTCAACGAAGGGAGGCAAAAGGTGTCAAGGGTATGCAGAACTGAAAACCACAACACACGCTGCCACGAAATGAAACAAAAACTCAATCCCTTAGGAATTCTTCATCATGAAAAAATGCCTTAAAGGACAACGTCTTTCATAGTGAAATCATAATAAATCACTTCAACTTAATTACTCAGCTCAACCGACAACCTAATTCGATTTAAGATTGCATGGGTAATAGTAATCTTGAAGGAAAAGAAAAGACTGCTGCCGACACGTCTATTAATCTTAGTCCTAAATAAATATCTGTTGTAAATCTCCAGGCTGGCAATTGTTATAAGAAGGATATCCCTTCGGCAAGTATGTTACTAACATTTCTATCATGTCGAGACCGAACCATTTTGACCACTTTCCTTTTGTTATTAAAGTTTAAGGTGGGCGAGAAAACGAGAATAGGACATTCAAATTAGATTAGTGCCATCGGACATGTAAATGGCATTAGTGTTTCGAAATATCAGAAGACAATTTAGCATAAATATAAATCGCATAGCTGGAGCACTTAAGACGATCCGACGTAACCTAAATCCCTAAATGTTTCGCTAGCTTTCGTTTTGTTCGAAATCAATCCACCCCCTCTGTACTTGGAGTTTCGCTCTAAATTGCTCAAAACGACCGTAACATGTGTCCTAGCTTCTAGCTAGCTTCTATTCGAGATACGTTCAAGTATAAAAGCGTTGGAATGACGTGACAAAAGTTAGAGCCTTCTGTACGTCCTGGAAGGGATGTACGTACGTAAGTATGCAATAAAGAGGTTATGATGCCAGAGCATTTACGTTTACCCTCTACCTCTATTATATCGTCGGTTTTGTAAGGGTACGGGACTGGCAGAACTTCGTCGATATCTGCCCTACAAAATGTTTCATTTGTGTTATTTCTATGGAGTTGTTTACGCAAGTTCCAACAATTTTTGTTGAATTAGAAATTTAAGAAGTGGTTTTACGAAAGTTTATTAGATTAATGATAATTACGCTTTTCATTGAAGTTTTTCTGAGAATGTTAGTTTGAATGGCGCCACTTTATTCAGACACTTTAGATTTATTTATATAATCTTTGCCTTTGAATTTAGGCTAATTGACAACGGATGGGATCAACTGTATAGAACTTATATTCATTAGTAAGTCATACAATGAAATTATGGAAACGACCGTAAAATGTTATGTATATACTCTTTGAGAAAGAAGACGGGTCTAATTAATAAAATAATTTGCCCACATTTTCGGAGCAACTTTATTAGTTTTTGTGTCAAGATTCCGGACGCTGGAACGTGGCTTAAGGTTTTAAGCGGAATGTGAAAATTTCACGGTTCACGCTAGTAAGTTGAAACTTCGAAATTATAATATATACAGGAATATTATAATTTGTTCAGGGAGGGTAGGTTAGGTTAGGTTATGGTGGCAGCCATCTAAACTATGGATCGACTCACTTAGACCATTCGGTTGGTCCATTGTGATACCACTCCCGTGACACCTTAATGATGTCCCATGTAGGGAGCTATCGTAGTATTACTGCAGGGGAATAGCTAGTCGAACCAGCCACGGGTGCAAATAAACTTGGCTAGTTCTTCAATTCGTGTTTCAGCCATGTCCCCGTAACGGGAGAAGAAGTAACTGCCCATGGCTCTGAACCTACAGCTGGCTAGCTGGGGACACTCACAGAGTAGATGCCTAACGCTCTCTTCTTCTTCACTTCTGGAGCTTTTGCAGAAGTCATTATATTGAACGCCTAGGCGTTGTACATGTCTGCCAAAGAGACAGTGTCCCGTTATGACAGCCGTAATGCTACAGGTCTTTTTTCAGAAGATCGGCAGTCCTTCCAGTATGTATTACTGGCCATAGCTACCTGGAGGTTTCACACCTAGTTACGTTAAACCATCTACCATTGGTCAGATCCATTGACTTTCTGTCAAGATTACTCTTGCGTAAGTAAGGGATATTTTTACAGCTTGGGTTGCATGTATAGCAGTAATTTCAGATCCAGTTTTGGCCAGCTCATCGGCTGCCACATTTCCTGGTATCCCTTTGTGTCCCGAAACCCAGCACAAGAAAACCTTATGCGCTGCTCCCAGTGTTTTCAGATGCTCCATACACTACCTCACTAGCTTATGATAGTTAGTATCGTTACATGTAACCTGGCAACCAGCTCAACCCAATGGCATAAGTTTCCAGTAAGAAAGCCACGCCTCCCAAAATCCAACAAGGAAATTTCTGTATACTTCTCTAATACTAATACTCTTCTTCTCCCTCTTTCGTCGCATGTTCTTCAGCCCGCTCCAACATTTCGCTCACACCACTGAATATTCGGAAAAGCTCTCGACTCAACACATGCAGTATATAAGCATGACAGAGCTTGCAGCCAAGAACAGTTTCTACTACAGTGGAGCGACGGTCAGTTCCACGCAGTATTTGTAAAGCGACTTGGATTGGTAGCAGCAATCGAGCAGTGATCAAGTAGTACATAAAATCGGACAGCGTTGCCGGTAGTGCGATTATTGAATGCGAATAATAAATCATTGGTTTTTCTATTGATTTTAAACGAATTATGTTTTACTTGAATTTCCGGCGAACCACTAGCTCGAAACAGTATTAATTATACGAACAAGTAGTCTTAAATAAACTTTACTTATAATGCGATTTACTGATTCTTATTATATGACTGCCTAATTCTACAGTTGCAGTAACTTTTGGTGCCTTTAACAAATCTGGCGTTCATCATCATCAATGGCGCGACAGCCCAAGTCAGACCCTGGTCTCCTGACGTTACTTTACTAATTCTTTAATTTTTGTTGAGAAACCCTAAACAATTTTTAAACAATTTTACGTCCATGACTGAAGCATGCCGAAGTTCTTTGCCACATTGCAAACAAAATTTGACGAACTCTATGAACTCGGACATCGTTCGAATTGCTGACTTGGGCAGGAAGGATAAAGTCGAATGCGCTATACCAGTTTAAGGGCAGGAATTCTGACGATCTCTTACTAGAGAAAGTCAAAAATTTCTTTGACTTTCCCTGACTGTGAGTTCCAACGAATATTTACCCACTTTAAATACCGTGCCTAATAAAGCCTTTGCCTACTCCACAGAATAGTTCCGGGCCAAGCATTGATGAGTTGGCTCCCCGCCTAGCCAGGTGGTCACCTTTTGAGGGGTGGAGGTGTGAAGCGAGAGGTGGGGGAAGCGTTTTAGAAGGAAAATTTTGGTTTCTAGATCTCAGCAACCGCTTATGCTAGGAAGCTGAAACTTGGAATTTATATAGAGCTCCAATAATAGACCCATTTGATAAAAGGGTGAAGGAGTGGGGGAAAAAATAATGCGTCCGAAACGCAAAAATGCCGAGATCGAGACTTTCTAAAATCCATATCTCCTAAACGGTTAATGTCACGAAGTTAAAACTTAAGAAACATCTCTAGATATACTAGGAGAATAGATCGGAAATAAATTTTTTAGTGGGGCATTTGCGTACGGGGTGGGGGGTGACAAATTTTAGATTACTACATCTCACGAACCAATTGTACTAGACAAATAAAATTCGGTTTACGTATAAAGGTTGATAAATGGAGTTTGCTGAAAGTAGCATTTTTTAAGGGGGCGGTGGGGCATGAAAGTGGAGGGGATAAGAATTTTTCTAAAAAATCACGTCTCATATCTCAAGAACAGTGCAAGATAGATGCTTAAAATTTTTACCAGAAGTAGACCAAATAGACCCCTAGCAGAATAAAAATTTTGACGGTGAGGGTGGAGGACGGTGAAAAGGAAAAAGTTTCGATTTTTATATCTCGAGAGCTTATAATGATAGAAATCTGAAACTTGGTATTTAGATAGAGCTATAGTAGTGGCATAATGGAAAAATATAATGTTTTACAGGGGTAGTATGGTATGGGGTGGGAAGGGTGTTTTTCCTATCTATAGAACGGCTCATGCTACAAAGTTGAAACTTGGTATGTATATGTAAATTAACTAGAAAAGTAATTTAGATAAAAAAAAATTCTCAAATATCCATTGGCGTTTGGAAGGGGGGCGACGAAATTTATCAGTGAAAATGGAATGCATATATTTTCACGATTTTCGTCATATCTATTAGGTCTTCCAAAATATTGAATTCATTTTTATTCTACGGCTTTTTCATATAAATACCCAGAAAGCGTTTACAGGATTTTTTGAAATTTTACCCCTAAGGGGGTGTGAAGTGGTTGTATACTTTTTCACGAATTCAGTCATATCCCCCAGGTCTATTTAGATATCGACTAACTTTTCACTTTCACGGGCTTGCGTAATAATCACCTAAAACCTGATTTTCAGTTTTTCCTTTTTCAGCCCCTAAGAGGGTATAAATGGGTTGAACACGTTTTTACGTCATTTCTTTTGATAAGAAATTAAATTGGTTTTTACTTTCTCGTTCTGTCTTCACATTCATCTTTTAACTTCTTTCAGGATTTTTGGGTATTCAACCCCCACTCCAAGTGTGTGTAAGAAGGTTGCATATATTTTCACTGATTCCTAAATATTGCTTAGATCTGATAATATATCGAATTCATTTTTATTTCATTTTTAGGTTTCCTATATAAGCGCCAAAAAGTCAATTTCAGTATTTTAAGATATTCAATCCTAAGGGTTGTAAGGGATTGTATTCTTTTCAAAGCTTCGACATATTTCTTAGGTTTGATGAGAATTTTGACCGCTTTTCACTTCCACAGACTTTTTACATATTCGCCTACAATCCCATTTCTCAATTTTTTGATATTCAACCCCCAAGGGTTTGCATATGTTTTCACAATCTTTGCCATTCCTTAGTTCTGATGAGATATAAAATTGGTCTTTACGGCATTTGATACAATGACCTAAAAACCAATTTCAGGATTTTTTGAACCAAGCGGGTGTAAAGAGTTTGCTTACGTTTTCACAAATTTTTCAAAATCCCTCGTATCTCATGAGATATCAAGCTGCTTCTTATGAAATCGTCTAAAAACCTGTTTTTCAATTTTTTCGAAATTCAAACCCTAGTGAAAGTAATGGCTTTGTATATGTTTTAACAATTCGTCATATCTCTTAAGTCCGATAAGGCAGCAAATTCGTTTTTCTACTATGGACTTTTAGTGTACATAATATACCGAAATTCGAATAGTCTATACTGGTTTTTAGTTTTTAATAACAGAACTAACTTTCCAAGAAACCTCACAATTTCGAAACAACTGATGATATACTCCGACTTTGACCCGAAAATAATAAAGTTTCGCCCAGACCATTGGCAGATTTTTTATTTTAATTTCAATGAAAACATTGAGGGTGAAATATAGAACCAATTCTAAAAACCTTTTTTCAGTCGCTTATATATAAATTCCGTTAAAGTAAAAATAATTCGACATCCCATCAAATCTAAGAGATTTGTCTCAATTCGTAAAAACCTACAGAATCATTTTAAGGGTTGAATATCGCAATGAATAAAATTAATTTATAAGGAATTATATGTAAAGCCCATAGAAGAATGAATTGGATATCTCAAGAAGCCCAAAAGATTTGTCGGAATTCGTGAAACTTACACAACCCATTTACAGGCCTTAAAGATTTGTCGGAATTCGTGAAAATTAACATAAATATCTTACACCCCTTTGGGGGTTGTAGATAAAAAAATTTTTTACATTATTTTCTATTCAATCGGCTTGTAGTATGGTATAATCCTATTCAAAACCCATTGAAATAAAAGCGAATTCGATAACTTTGATATCCATTTGTCGAAATTCGTGAAAAGTTACTCAACAAATTTACACCCATTGAGTGGTGCATATTGAAAATTGGTGAAATTGTTTTTTTAGCGATTATATTTGTAAATTCGATATGTCATTAGACTTAAGAAATATGTCAGAGTTCGTAGAAACCTACACAAGGGCTCTAAGCTCTCACATAGAGAGCCCACATAAGTAAAATTCATTCTATAGCTCGACATGACTAACAGATATGAAGAATTTCATGAAAATATATTCTCGAACAACCTTTTTACCCACCACCGTACATCAGTGCAAATTTGAATTTGGTCTTACATTTTTAGTATATCTACATACCAGGGGCGTCGCGTGGATATTTGATAAGGGTGTGCACTGTGAATTAAACAGTCATACGACCTTTCAAAACAAAAACAAGTTTTTCGAGTATGCAACTGATACCTTTATCAAATTCAGTCGAGTCCTTAACGTCACACACACACAAAAAAATAATATTATAATTTAACCGGTAATTTGAAAATATACTGTGAATACATTTACCGATCTGTTTTCACAAGTAAACAATTGTTAAGGAACGTAAAATCAAAAAACATATTATACATATATTAATTCGAATGTAGATTAATTGAAAAAGTATGTAGGCAACTAAAATTTTATAATTTTCTATACATTAAATCAATTGTTCGGTTTTTTTTGTGAACTCTTCAACGACTTTAGAAAAAAAATTATTAATCAGATTTTGCCTCAACGCTGTCAAAAAGTCCTTTTCAATGGTTATTGACGATAGTGCAGAAAGTCGAGCGTTTTAATTCGCTTCAAAGTAGAAAAACTTCTTTCAGTAGTAGATGTTGTTGATGGAATGGTCATAATTAAACGACAAAGATTTGAGGACTCCGAAAATGTTTGATTCAAATTTAAAGATATAATCATATTTGCAATTTCGGTTACACTCTTGTCTTTATAGCATTCCGAACTGTATATTACTTTTAGTTCATTCTCCAACATCAAATATGTAATTAAATTTGAAGAAATTGGAGCAATTTTCTTTTAGTGATAAAATAAGCTCACATGGAAATTTGGTTGTGTAATGATTAAAATGATCACTGTGCATCAGCTGAATAAATTTAATATTTCTTAAATCCTCGTACAGGGTGTTTATTTCATAGATAATCCTATTAAATATTTCAGAATTAATTTTCTTAAAATAATCCTTGTCTTCATTTCGTTTTTGCGGCGGTCCTCCGTACAAATCCGTTGTTTTCAAATAAATTTTTTCAAATTTATCGTCAGAGCCAAACTTTAATGTGTTCTGTACAATAGTCAATTTCTTTTATGCATTTTGAAATATCAAAGGATTTTTGTTGTAAAATATTATATAAGATGATCGTAAATGCAAATATTTCTGAGAAAATATTTAAAAAATAAATCGTTTTGAATTAAAATTTCGCACATAATCTTTACCATTTCTTTTATAGTTTGTTTTTAAATTATTCAAGATCGGTGTTGGCCGACCATCAATAATTGTTTTTTTTCTCGTAATAATAAGAACTATACTTTTTTTTTAATTAAATCACTAACAACATCTGGAACTTCACTCATTTTATTAACTTTTCAAATGAAAAATTTGTACGCAAATTTCTTTCGATCGCAAATAATGTTAGTACTTTTCACTTCGCTTAACACAGAGTAAAATAAAACTTAATGCCAATTTTTTCTCAGAATGTACATATAACATAAAATCTCTTTTTTTGTAAAGCTCCCTCCCCTACATTATTAATGAATCTTCAATCATGCCCTTCTTTCTAAGGTCACATATGTCCGCGAGCCAAAAAAATAAGCGGCCACGAAGAAATCGGCCAGCTCGTGCACGAGAGACATTCGCACCGATAACGTTTTTTTCATATGCAGTTCACTTCCCATGGACAGAGTATATTTTTCCTTACAGCAAGCAAAAATTTTGCAAGGCACCGCGCCGATCGGTGCGAACTCTCGACTTCGCACCTGACAGACGATTGGTGCGTCGTCCATCTGCTAGCGGGCGATGATTCATATCATAGATTTTTATTTCCTTGTGTGGTCACTACTCCGGACTATGAGCTAGGTGATTTTTGTGTGTAAGAAACTTTGCGTGCACATAGAAGTTTCGCACGGAAACAGTTTTTTTTCATATAAATTTCTTTCACAGGGCGATATAGAACCGTCACAGTCTTAGCGAGAAGCGACAGGAAAAGATTACGTACCTCGCCCCGTGTGACATATTATTTGCACTTGGTGGGTATATTTCCTCTTTTCTGTATCGCTTACAATGCATAATATAAACTGTACATATTGTAAATACCTTACTTTTATGATAGATTGTAATTTGATATTGTAGGGTGTGCAATGCACACCTTGCACACCCTGACGAGACGCCACTGCTACATACCAAGTTTCAACTTTCCACCCTCGCACCTCTGTCAAAAATTTTATTTTTCTAGAGTGCCCTTACAGTAGACCTAACCTTTTTTTTTATCCCTAGGGCCCTTGAAAAAAATTTCAAAATGTTTTTGCTGTCTACCCCCTTTCACCCCCACACCCTACCCAAAACTCCCAAATTTTTTTGTCTCTGCTGGTGGTAACAATCCAGATTATAGTCGATATTATCATAGTTTTTATTGACTTGTCTTGATATAAAAGAGATCGTTTTGTTCTGTCTGTAATTTATCGAGTGCGGAATATGAAGAAGAACGTAGTCCTTCAAGAATCGAGCAAACAGATTTATTGCGCAAATAAGTGTAATGATAATTGTTCACTTGTCTGATCCATAAAGTAACTCCGTCTAACTATAGTCCTGTAAAATTTTATAGTCAAACATTTTCATTTTCATGCGAAATAAAGGACACTATTCAATTCTTTATGTCTAGTAGATTCCTATAATATGCAGTAATAAGACTGTAATAAAGTTGTCTCAAGTACTCTCCTTATGTCAAATTCATTCACAAAACCATAAATAATGATGTACTTCCTTATCCTTACATCGAAATTTAGTATTCCACAAACGTCTTTATCGTTTTAACTAAATTTAAGGCTCCTAGAGACCTATACGATAGTCTTTGCCTATACGTTGCCGTTCTAGTTTCAACGAGGAAAGGTCGAATTTTACTGTATAAGATGTGCGACGAAAACTTTCTAACGTTACCGTTCTTATCTTGCGAACTTAAGGTGCCGAATAATGGGTAAACCTAAAAATTTATTTAACAATGATCGTAGTTTGTGTACGTGTGTTTGTATAGCTGCGCCAGCGAGCAAACGCTCTACACGCGTTTCGATTTTTTGCAAAATTTATTAAGCATAGGTACGTACTTAGATGTTTCATACAAGGCAAGGACGTAGGAATTCTTGAGAACAAGTCCTTTTTTGCATGAATTCCCCAAATAGCTTTAAGGTACTTATTCATACACCCACACTATAGGTACGCGCGTATGAATGGTGTTTATTATTGGCGCTAAAGTTTAAGTTTGATTTCAGAACAGCCATAAAGGGCGTTTGTTTTAATGACTTAAAATTAGTCCCACGAGGTGCTAGCTACACAACACACACCACCCTGTAATATAAAATCGCAGTGAATTGTTGTTAAAATGTCCCCAAGGATTAACCGATAGAAACATTTATGCTTTTTGTTAATTCGCTTGTATTCATTTGCCAACGTTCTCGTTTTAAGGACAAAAGGACTCTGGGTCTTGGTTTGTTTTGATAATGGACGTGGTATGGGAATGAATTTTTGACCTTTAAGTAACAGAGCAGGCTTATTAATTTTCGTTTCAATAAGACTTTAAGCATAGCTAAAATGCAGTCATTCACTTCCAGAACAGGAAACTTCACATTCAAATGGAAGCCTACTGTACTATAAGCCTTTTAAAACTGTGCCGCCAAATCCCAAGTGAAAAAAATTTGAAATTTTTCAACATGAACACCAACCCAGCAAGGACGAAAAATGGTCCTTGTGAATTTGATCATCATTATTGCGATTGTCTGGGAATAAAATGACTCCATGGTGATAGACTTAAAGGCTGGCAAAGTAATGAGGCAGAAAAGGCGGAATCGGGCTCGTAATTTTTGAAATTTTTTTCCGGGATTATTTTTTTTGTTTGGGCAATTTCTCGAAAGATAATCAGCCTTGAACGTTATCCTTCTCTGGAGACAACTTCGGAGGATTTCAGACGCCAAAATGACTGCAAAGAATCCTCGAAAGTAACTTGCAATAACGACGAATCAGTTTGGGACGAAGTAATCTATGTCCGTTTTATGGATCTGTGCTAAGCTAGAAAAAAAGATTTATTATCATTTGTGTTTTTTTTTGTGGGAGCTCGAAGGACGAAATTCTTTAACATAAGGCGAATTTTTTTTTAATTAGATTCTGTTCTATGGTTTTGATAGTAAAGGGTGGACTTAATTTTATGGCACTTTTTATTTAAGTTGATCCGTAGGATGCGAAGACAAAGTGTTGCCGTTTTTTGGGGAGTATATTAACTTTGAATTGAATTAAAGATCGACAACGGTTCGGAACTGAAATTGTTATTTGAGGGATGATATTGATTTAATCTAAAACGCGAAAATATAATTGGTTCACTCTATATCCAAGTATTGTGTCCTATCGCAATCCTGCTTTCCAATTTTGTAATTTATGTCTACATAAAAAATTATTTGTAGAGTTAGTGTATCAATGGAAGTGGAAACCGAGATTTGCAATTGGCTTGACTTAATGCTACGAAGCAGGATTATTGAATCCGAACTAGGAGAGTGTCTTATCACGAAGTCAGTCTCCAGAGGCACCCCACAAGGAGGTGTGATCTCACCCTTACTTTTGCTCCTTGTAGTAAAAAAAATGCTTGTGGAACTTGAGAGCCTCAGAATCAAGGCATGTGCATACGCCGATGACGTGGTCATCCTTGTCTCAGGGAAATATTTACCGGCAATTAGTAGTTTGCTGGAGAGAGCACTCAAGAAACTGCGACAATGGGCCGACAACAGCGGTTCAGGGATTAATCCCTCTAAAACTGTGCTGGTCCTCTTCACGAAGAACTTCAAAATTACAGATTTTTCGTTACCAAATATCGGAAACGACGTGCTTCATCTTTTCGATAGCGCTAAATATCTCGGGGTTGTACTAGACAAGAAACTCAGCTGGAAACTGAATCTGGAAACTGAATCTGGAAGAACGCGTTAAAAAAGCGTACAACGCATTTTACGCATGCGGAAAGATGTTCGGAAACAGGTGGGATCTTCAACCAAAACTAATACACTGGATGTACACAGCCATAATAAGACCAATCTTAAGCTATGGCGCGATAGTGTGGTGGGAGGCGACTAGAAAGTCCACGTATCTAAGCAAGCTGACAAAATGCGCTTAGCATGCATTGAGGTCACTAGTGCCCTCAGAACCACTTCCATGGTGGCACTGGAAACTATCCCCCATCGTTTGCCAATGGACATATACATCAAAAGCATAGCTGCCTGCAAAAGGTGCTCTCAGACTCAAGGAGTTAGGTTACTGGAGAACTAGACCTACTGGTCACAGTACCATACTCAACGTTTTCTTGGAGTGTAATATCGATAGGGAAACGGACTTCACTATGCCAGAAATAGATTTCGGTTGGGAATTTTATAGTAAAATGGAAAACCGGACCATGCCAGTGTATTTCAAGCGGAAATCTTTGCAAAACTTTAGGCTTGCAAAATTATTGAACCAAAGGTGTATGCAACAGAAGACATCACTATTTGCATTGATAGCCAAGCATTAAGGACCTTAGCTCGAACACAACACGATCAAAACTAGCCGTACGCCGTACGTCGTACGCCGTAAGCAAAATCGTTTGAAGGATCGTATCTCCCAAGCGATTTGAGATTTTTAGGTTTGAGGTATGAGTGGGGAGGGGGGAGGAGGGGGGTGCGTTTTAGATGGAAAATTTTGGTTTCTAGAACTCAGCAAACGCTCATGCTAGCAGGCTGAAACTTGGAATCTATATACAGCTTTGATAGTGGACCCATTTCCACAAAAATTGTCAATATGGGTGAAGGGGTGTGGGAGTACGGAGAGAAATAATGTGTCCGAAACGCAAAAAACCCGAGATCGACACATTCTAAAATCCATATCTTCTAAACGGTTAACGTCACAAAATTGAAACTTAATGAACATCTGTAGGTATACTAGGAGAATAGATCAAAAACAAATTTTTGAGTGGGGGCAGTGGCGTACGGTGGTGGGGTGGTGAAAAACTTTAGATTACGATATCTCACGAACCAATTACACTAGATAAATAAAATTCGGATTCTGTATAAAGGTTGATAAATGAAGTTTGCTGAAAGTAAGATTTTTAAGGGGGTGGTGGAGCATGAAAGTGGAGAGGATAAGAATTTTTCTAAAAAATCACGTCTCATATCTCAAGAACGGTGTAAGATAGATGCTTCAGATTTTTACCAGAAGTAGGCCTAATAGACCCCTAGCAAAAAAATTTTGGGGGTGATAGTGTAGAGGGTGTGGGTGGGGGAGAGTGAAAAGGAAAAGGTTCCGAAACTTGGTATTTAGATACTCGTAGAGCTATAGTACATAGTAGCATGTTGGAAAAATATAATTTTTTATAGGAGTAGTATGGTACGGGGGTGGGATCAAAGTTTAAACTCGGTACGTATATGTAAATCAACTGGAAAAGTAATTTAGTTAAAAAAAATGATCAATGAAAATGAAACGGTTTTCGTCATATCCATTAGGTCTTCCCAAATATTGAATTCATTTTTATTCTATTGCTTCTTCATATAAATACCTAGAAAGCGTTTTCAGGATTCTTTGAATTTCGACCACTAAAGGGGTGGAAATTGGATTGTATGTTCTTTCACGAATTCTACCATATCCCTTAGGTATGATCTGATATCGAATATCTTTTCATTTTCACGGGCTTGCGTAATAATCGCCTAAAACTTGTTTTTAAGTTTTTTCCTTTTAGGGGCTAAGAGGGTATAAAAGGGTTGAACACGTTTCACGAATTTCGTCATATATTTTAGAAGTGATAAGAAATTGAATTGGGTTTTGCTTTCTCGTGTTGTCTTCATATTTATCTATTAACTCCTTTCAGAATTTTCGGATATTCATCCCCCAAGTGGGTGTAAAAAGGTTCAATAGCTGATGAATTAATTTTTACTTCATAAAGTTTCCTTTACATATAAGCGCCAAAAAGTCAATTTCAATATTTTCAGATATTACATCCGAAGGGGTGTAAGGGGGTTGTACACTTTTCAATGCTTCGACATATTTCTTAGGTTTGATATTAGATATTAGATCGCTTTGCACTTCTACGGACTTTTTATATAATCGCTTACAAACTCATTTCTCAATTTTTGGATATTCAACCCCCAAGGGTTTGCATATGTTTTCACAATTTTTGCCATCCCTTAGTTCTGATGAGATAAAGAATTGTTTATTACGGCATTTGAAATTTGAAAAATCAGTATCTCGATTTTTCGAATTTCAAAAACCAACCCTCTTGTCTCAAAAGATATCAAGTTTCTTCTTATGAAACCGTCTAAAAACCTGTTTCACAATTTTTTCGAAATTCAAACCCCAAGTGGAAGTAATGGGTTCGTATACGTTTTAACAATTCATCATATCTCTTAATTTTGATAAGGCAGCAAATTCGTTTTTACTTCTATGGGCTTTTAGTGTACATAATATACCGAAATTCGAATAGTCTACCATACACGGGCTTTTCCAATGTTTAATTGGCTAAAAATCTCTATTTTAAATTTTTTTTTTTTAAGAACAAAACTAAACTTCCAAGAAACCTCATAATTTCGAAACAACTGATGATATACTCCGACTTTGACCACTCCCGAACTTTGACCCGAAAATAAAAAAAATTTCGCCCAGACTATTGGCAGATTTTTTATCTTAAAGGCCCCATAGACGGGCATGCATGCGTGTCATTCATGCATGTCGCGATACGTTTTGGCTCCGCCCACAAAAATCAAAAGTTTTTGATTTCCATTATGCCGCATGGTGGCACACCTACACATTCAAGATTCAGACCCATACACTCAAGGAAGGATGACATGCATGCGTGCCCGTCTATGGGCCCCTTTACAATAAGCTCTTCTCTTGACATAATTAAATTTTCAAATAACCTACTTATCTCCAAGCAATATGTAGACTTTGACCGCGTTCTGGATCGTGGTGTAATTGGTGTTCTTAGGGTGTTAGTAGCGTTGGCACTTCTGTCGCACCTCTACTTTAATCGCTTCCCTAATTTTATCCTAATAATAAGTTGCATCTGGAATCTAGGCATGTTTTTTATTTTATTTTTTAAAGCTCTTAAAGCGTGAAAACACAAAACGATAGAGCAGCGAAGTTTCTTGAAACTTCAGGATGATAAAGTTAAATGCTGCAGAAAACGACGGTTACCGACGAGCTGAGCCTTGCCAAGCAACGAGTAGATATCCCCACTGATGAAGTCTTAATACACCTTGAACAAGATACTCCAGTATTTTTTTTATCTAGAAATCAACTAAGATTTAGACAAAACAACTTTGCTAGTACTTAAATATGCACATAATGAAAACGCTGTGATTAAAACGTCTACGTCCGATGCCTTTCAATAACCCATTTTCTCCAGAACTTTATTGTTTAGATCTTGTTTTCTCACGGTAACACAAGCAAGATAAGTACAAGTAGATATACAAACAATAACTCTTCGGGGCTTACAATTACAATAAATATTCGGGAAAGGGATGGAACCCTGAAATAGTACGAGTTCTCGAAATGAAGCCACAGGATATATTGTGTGCCATGAAAAGCACACCTGACTATTTCCATCGTAAATATTCAGGTTACTGATGTCTTATCCTTTGAGTGAAATTCCATATCCAGGATAGATTTAAGCAAGCGAAAAATAAACAAGTTTTGAACGATGGCCATTGTAAGTTAAAAGTAAATATTATTCGAGCACAATTGGGGCATACAATAAGAATTTATTCATGCATAGCATACACTGATGCAACTTTGATATCGGTATCCTTTCGTATAGGATATGCTTTCCTGGCTTTAGAAGATACGATGCTTCTATTATGTTGTCTCATCCCGGCTCTGGAGCACGTAAGATTTAAATTTTCAAATTTCTCAAAGACGAGTCCATTCCCGGAAGCAAGGATATAAAGAGGATTCAAAATTCCACTTCAAACCGGGCTAGATTCAGCCACAAAATGGACAGATTAGTTCCCCATTAAATTCGGTTTAAGCTTCAACGTCCTTGAGTAAATCGCTCCGTTTTACTAAAATTTAATACAAAAATTATTTATGAGAGTCGAAAGAACTTTAAGAGAGAGAAAAATGTTTAATCATGTTGTAAGACTACCCAGATGGAGACGAAATTAATTGACATAATACCAAGGTTTCATTATTAATGGCATCACGGTAAGAGGCTTATGCGTGTGACACGCAATACGCCAATACGATTATTTTCGTACGTACGTACGCGAATGTTAGAGCATGTACCGCACATACGCCCGTACAAGGGTTCATACGGAGGAACCGTAGCTAAATCCTCGATAAAAAGGAAACGACGCAATACGCTACTAGTAATTGGAGCTTATACATTATTACTTTGTTGGGTATACCCAGACGAATTTTTTTCTTAAATTTTTAAGTGTTGATTCGCCTACATTGCGCTTGACATATTTGCGTAAGCCCTCGTATAACCGGATCAAATTATTGATTACTTTCTTAACAACAAAAAAAAAACAGTTTGTGTGGAAACAGCAGGCTGTGATTTTCTTCAAGCGCTCACCAGGATAATTAATTGGAAAATTTCTGATATACAGGTAGGAAGCGATCAATAACAGAAAGAATTGTATAGAGAGCAGACAAACACAACCACCTATGGTTTCTGCCAACAGGTCGCAAAATGCTATCCGGTTAAACGGTGAATAGAATTTCGCTCGATATGTACGTGTGCGGCTGTGTATTGAGGGTGCTATCCAGTTACATCAATTAATGCGAAAAAAATTGTTCTCTTCTGTACTTCTGACTAGCAGGAGCAGATGACGTAATTTGTTCATATCCTGCAATATTCAATGCTCAAAAGTGCAAAACTAAAGGATCCGTTTCACTATCTCAATAATAAAAAATAAATTATAAAGTTAATCAGTAATAAGACATGAAAGCTCTTCTAGGGCCAAACAAACTGGTGAGTGGGAATCGTACAAAAGGGCTCTAACAGAGTACAACCAAGAAATTAGATGTGCGAAGAGAAATTCGTGGAAATTGTTCTGCCAGGGTATAAACGATTTACCCAGCAGCGCAAGAGTACACAAAATACTTTCTAAAGCACACACTAACAAAATGGGCTTATTGGAGAAACCCGATGGCTCGATTACCGAAAATGGAAAACAGACATTAGAAATTTTAGCTCAAACTCAAATCCCAGGATCCTTAACCGCAGAACCAAGCAATGAAGAACGGCACATCGTCCCAAAGCCGGGTAGACCAACCATACTGGACTGGAAGAACTCAGCCAAGATCTTTACTGCTAACAAGGTTAAATGGTCTATACGTAGTTTTAAACCATTTACATCTCCTGGAGAAGACAGGATATTTCCCGCTTTACTGCAAAGAGGAATGGACCATCTTCTACCAACACTATTATCCACATTTAGAGCAAGCCACACACGGGGTTACATACCCATATCCTGGCGTAACGTTAAGGTGATATACATACCGAAAACAGGGCGCCGTCCTAGCAACAATCCTAAGTCGTATCGTCCTATGAGGTTAATGTTATTTCTCTTAAAAACTATGAAAAAGATTATTGATAGGCATATCAGAGATGGGGCTTTGAGATTTCAACCCTTACACTCCAATCAATATGCATATCAACCAGGAAAGTCTACAACACACGCCTTACAAAACCTAGTAATAGCTGTGGGTTGCGTCTTAGATATCGAAGGGGCTTTTAACAACACTGCCTACGAAAGTATCTACTCTGCTGCACAAAAGCGTGGTATTGATCCAAAAACCTGCAGTTGGATCAAGGTCATGCTTGAACGCAGAAAAATAACTTCAACACTAGCCGACTCAGTCACAGTCACAGCTGCGAAAGGCTGTCTACAGGGTACTATCACCCATCCTCTGGTGCTTAGTAGTGGACGACCTTCTTCAAGACCTAACAAAATCCGGAGTCACGGTAGAGGGTTACGCTGACGACCTTACCATCCTTGTTAGAGGTAAATTTGAAGAGACGGTGACAGATCTAGTTCAGAATACCCTAAACCAGGTAGCAACATGGTGCACTAAAGCAGGATTGCGTATCAACCCAAAGAAAAGCACAATTATTGCATTCACCAAAAAGAGGTGTAAGGACAAGTTATCTAAGCCTACTCTTTTTGGAGAATTCATAGAATATGCTAGTGAGGTGAAATGCCTGGGAATCATCCTGGATGAAAAGCTCACTTGGAATGCTCATTTGGACAAAGTTCTTGAAAGGGCCAGAATCTCTCTCTGGATCTGCAGGAGCCTTCTCGGCAAAAACTGGGGACTGAGTCCAAAACTAACCTACTGGATGTATACCGTCGTTCTTATTCCCTTAATAACTTACTCGGCATCCATTTTGGGCGCATGCGTACAGAATGGGGCTAGTTACTAATGATCTCTGCAGGAACTGTAAACTACCCGGGGAACGGGAAACGCTAGAACATTTCCTGTGCCACTGCCCAGCTCTTGCTAGGAGACGGGTGAAGGCTCTTGGTGCACCGACCTTCACAAATCTTAAAGAAGTCTCGTTTAACAGCATGCAGAGCCTGCTAAACTTTGCTACGGTAACAGGGACCTTTGAATTAAACGAGGAGCTCTCAGTACAGATCGAAACGCAAGCGCAACTATCATAGGTACATTGGGTCTCCTGTTTTTTAGTGGTGTCACTATGGACCCTCGTGGGTCTATATGAGGCTTTGGCCGCCACTGTAACCTGACCTAACCTACTCGGCATCCGTCTGGTGGAAGAAAACAAAGCAGAAAACTGCTCAGCTTAAGCTGACTAAATTACAAAGACCGGCCATTACACCACTTCCACAGCTGCCTTAGAGGTGCTTCTCAACCTAGCACCTCTACACTTAGAAATACAGAAAGAAGCTAGGTTCACCACATACAAACTTTTGAGATCGGAGGATGAGTCAGAGCGCAAAACAGCTTGCCCAACTCTCTCCGCGAAACTCAACAAGGACCCCATACTAGCGATACCTCTTTCTGATTCAATGGTACCGAAATTTAATTTCACAAGGCCATTCAAAGTTGTCCTACCTGAAAGGGAGGATTGGGTTTGAACATTCGAATGTGGCAAAAATCGCAAAGCGCCATTCACTGGGACTTGGAAAAAAAGAACATCTGATTATTTAAAATTAAGCAGATATCAGACCCGAACCCTAGTAAGGGCACTGACTGGACATTGTCACATGAGAAAGCATCTCAATAGGATTGGTCTTTCTGAGACTAAAATTTGCAGAATATGCAATAACGAAGACGAAACACCAGAGCATATCCTTTGTGAATATGAGAGTTTAGCTCACAAAAGACTTCGTCACTTCGATCAGGGTTTCATGAACCCATCGGAATTCCTGACCATTCCTCTTCGCAAAATACTAAGCTTCATTGAAAACGCAGGGATTGAAGAGGAATCATAGTCAATCCGGGGGACGTCACAATAAGCCCGCCCAACTGTGGCTGCAGTGACAGAGGTTAACCATACCAACCCCTATTTCCAATCTATCAATCTAATCAGTAATAAGTCATAGCCATTGATATTATACGGAAAGATACTGTTTTTCCATGGGACCCATTAAACTACGGCGGAAGTGAAATGTACTTATTGCCTTTGTATTGTTAAATGATTATTGTTATGTATGTTGACGAGCTCGGCATAGATGTGAGTAAAACATCTAAAATTTTATTACGGGACAAACCTACAAGTGAATGAACTGTCCTACTTAATCTTATTGAAAATTTCTTCGATTGTGAGTGGTGTTTCAAACTAGCACCAACTATTTCAGAATGTTTTCTGGCTTAAAAATATTCGTGTCTTCTTTTAAATTTGACTCTTTGAAACAATTACCGAAGAATTTCGTATATTACGTCACAGTTGCTGCCTAATTTCACGACTAGCTGGGATTCGAACCCACGACTTCAATGCTTGTAGATTGGCGCAATTAACCATAGCTCCACCGAGGTCCCTACAATTATCGATGGAGTGTGTAGTTTCATCTGTGAGGATTGGTAAGGAGATCAAGGAATGCATGTGGCATTACTGGATCTCCGCACTGATCCCCACAAAAACTAGTTGGATGAGAGGTTTTTTTTCGGGTCTGACAGCGGAGGAGTGAGGGGAGAGTTTTTTTGGCGCCCACGGGATGAAAAGGAGATAAACAAATAGTCGTTTTCATATAAAATAGCGTGCAATTTTAAAAATATTTCTGTGTTTCGCAATTATCGCCGGCATCGAGCCTTGAAGCTGGCCCGCAAAAGTTTTCGGCCACAGAAAGATTAAAAAGTTAAAAAAAGGGAAACAACAAGATAAAATAAATAAATACAAAAATAAATAGAAACAAAATATGCAAACCAAAAATTTAAAAGAAAATAAATAAATAAATATGCAGCAAATCAATAAATGGAAAATAAATTAAATTAAAAATAAAAATAAAAAGAAAAAGAAAACAAATAAATAACCTAAATTAAAAATAAAATTAAATTATGAAAAATATGACAAGACGTTAAAAGGACAGAAACCGACTTTGACAGACAGGTAAATAAATGACAATAAATAAATATTGTAAAATAAAATATAACATAAAATATAAATTAAAAGGATAGCTAATATAAAGTAAAACAGAAAAAAAATCTATTAATGGAATTAAAGACGGAGAGATAGAAAGGTATTTTTTATATTTTTTTTTCCTTTTGAAAATATGGCTGAGGTAGGGTGGGCTAGACGGCGCACAACAACAGCGCCAGTCGAGTTGAAGAGATTTTCCTCGGTCCTGGGTAAGTCAGCGTGAAATTTTTGTTATACAGGCCAAGGGTTTTATGGTCTGAAATGCGAACAACATACCCACCCACAGTCGCAGCTAGCCCGGAAGCCAGCAAGCACGTCGCTCCAGTTTGCATTTCAGTCAAGAATTCGGACGTAGGCGGAATTGGATCCCTGTTTCCCGATCCTCAACCTTTCCTTCGGTTATTTTAACTTTTCTAAGTCGAAATAAGCACTCCAAGGCCTCCGTTCACAAGAAGTGTCCTGGCATATTGTTGCTGTTTCAAATGATGAATAAAACTAAAAAATCTGCCACCAATCGGGGCGCAACTTTATTATTGTTTGGGCAAAAGTCCGGAACGCGTTTAATACTGAGATGCGATGTAGGTTATCGTAGGAACACCCATTGGTGTTACATGAAATACCCATGTGTGTAAACGCCGTACTCATGGGAGTAAACGCCGTACCCATGGGTGTAAACGCCGCACCCATGGGTGTTAGATATTAATAATAATATATTTCATTTTCTGTTTTTTTCATCGAATCAAACGACCAAAGAAGTTGAAGAACCACCATGGGTCTGTACACGTGGTCGTTAAAGTACTTCCATGGGTGTGCAGCGAACACCCATGTGATTATCACAAAAACTTCCATGGGTGTCCATCTTTTAGCACGCTCATGGGATTTGTTGGGCAGGAGATGAGTGCTGCGCTTATACCCATGGGTGTTCCACGCAACACCCATTGATGTTCTCATGACATCCCACAAATATGACTGTACTTTCATGGGTGTTTCTTGAAAAACATATAAATGCCGGTGTACTAGCATAGGTGTTAGGAAACACCCATGAAATTAGGTCGACCAAGTATACTTATTCAAAAATTGCATAATTGTGTCTCCCATAATGGTTTTATATCTATCTTATCATATCGGTACGTAATTAAATTCCAGCTGTCTGCGGCATAAGCCAATGCTATTTTTAATTTTCTAGAACAAACTTTCAATTTGAAAACATAACTTTCTATAGATTAACTAAATACTGGGTGCATTTCTCCGATACGTTCAACTTAATCTCCCAGCACGAGAACAGAACTTCTCACAACAATTAAAGCGTTTCGAGTTTCCTCCAAGGAATTAGGATTTATCTTAATCCTTAAGCGGTTCGGAGAGAAGAAAGGCAGTACACAATCGTTTCACAAAACAGATTGCGTGTATACGCAATGAATCCGTAGAACGCAAATATAATCTCAACCTGGGAGCTAGGCACATTATTCGCATAATCAATGTATGGAAAAGGTTATAAAGGTGAGCATATCCATTCTTGTGCGTAACTCTACAGGATACGAAATGGTGCAGAACTAATGTCCTGGAGAAAATATTGTTTACAGGCAACTGAAAACGATGTCGATAATTCATCGAAAGTGGCCGAAGTAAAGTCTTTTGCCGGCAACTTATTCGAATAAAACGCTCCGGAACTGGAATGATCCGAATAAATTCCGATCCGTTTGCCTACAGGAAATGCAAAATGTGAAGAGATGGGGGTGGGTTATTTTATCTGAGCCGTAATAAAAGATTGGATTGTATCTTTCATTTGTTACGTTGGGTACACCTGCGATTTCAATATACTATTTATTCATGAGTGCGCAACATATTTTATGGCGGTTGAATAAATTTGTATTTTTTTTGAGATTTATTTAAATTAATAATTTTTTGTGGTTCTCCGTAATAATGTGTTTCTTTTTTTTTTCTATAAAATTTTGGATTAGAATATCTTCCGAACCAATAGTACAATAATAATCAATGGCACAACATCCCAAATTGGGCCTAGGCCTTTAAGTAATGCTAGAGTTACTTCATTACTAGACCAACGGAACACTAGGAGGTGAAGCGGTCAGCCACACGCTCGTCCGTGATTATTACCCCGATTTTAACTCAGGTACTCATTTTACAGCTGAGTGAACTGGTAGTCCAGCACCCAATCCCATTCTCGAAAATTGCTTGTCGCCATGCAGATTCGAACCTGGTACCAGGTGCACTGAAGGCAAGTGCTCTAGCCACTAAGTCACCCAGCCTACTTCAAGATATACAAAATTTCAGTATATCTAAGAGATATGACGAAATTCGTGAAAATATGTGCACCCAATTTTCACCCACAATTTCTTTTTGGCCCACCTTCGTTGGTCAACCACTTTTGCTTTATTAGCGCACTACTAAGTTTCAGCTTTCAATCATTAGCGGTTCTCAAGACATAAAAATGGGGATGTTTTCCTTTTCATCCTTCTCATCCCCGCACCGTCGTTTAGGAGATATGAATTTTGGAATGTCTCTATCTTAGCTTTCAAGCAATTTGGACTTATTGTTTTCCCCCCCACTCCCATATGCATCCATTCATATCGACCATTTTTGTTTCAAATATCTATCTTAGCTCTATGTAAGTTCCAAGTTTCAACCTCCTAGCATAAGCAGTTTTTGAGTTATAAAACCAACATTGTTCATCTTAAAATTCTCCGCTCTACTTCTGCTCTCATGTCATCCTCTTCCTCACCAAGTCTCCACTTAAAGGAGTCGACCCAATCCACCCACATTTGAATTTAATAGTTCAAACGATTTGGTAGATTAAAGCCTTCAAGCTTCAGTTACAATGGCTCCGATCCGATCTGAAAAACGGACAGTGTTGAGTTTCTCCATCCGACACACATCTAAAGGGAATTTCGGAACGACTAGTCACAATCGTTCCGTTGATTATCCGAGACACAAAACGGAGGGGTGAAGTTGACCAACTTTCAACTTCTATCCGTTCCGACGCTAAGAGGTGAATTATTGAATTTCACCACCTCTTTCGCCTAACTTAAAATCAAAATTACACCTCGATGGTGACACTTTGACGGAAGCCGGAACGGAATCATTGTGCCTAAAAGACTTTCCCCTCGAGGCTGCCGGATCGGAGCCATTGTAACTGAGGTTTTAAGCCTTAAGGCCCGAACGCAATGCTTCCGTTCCGTTCAGCTGTCAAAGTAGACCTTATGGGCTCGCCATGTAAATGCACACAACGATCGTAACGGAACGGAACGGAACGGAAGAGTTGACCAAAGTTCAACTTTTACGGATCACATAACCTCACTTGTTGGAAAATGATATTTGAAAAACGTAATCTCTTAGTTAGTTTGTGTAAATGTGGATGATGAACAGTTTATCGAAACCGTTAGAGCTCATGAAGAGCTCTATAACAAAATGAGTCGCGGCTATATGCAGACGAAAGCCAAAGAGAGAGTGTGGCAGGAATTGAACGGAACGGAGTATTATGGCCAACGGAACGGAACGGAATGGGAGCATTATGTTCGGGCCTTCAGTTATACTGGTTCCGATCCGATCTGGCAAAGTCGGAGGAGAAAAATTTCTAGGCACAATGATTCCGTTCCGACATTCGTCAAAGTGACACTATCGAGGTGTAATTTTGATTTTCAGTTAGGCGAAAGAGGTGGTGAAATTCAGTAATTCACCTCTTAGTGTCGGAACGGATAGAACTTGAAAGTTGGTCAACTTTACCCCTTCGTTTTGTGTCTCGGCTAATCAACGGAACGATTGTGACTAGTCGTTCCGAAATTCCCTTTAGATGTGTGTCGGATGGAGAAACTCAACACTGTTCGTTTTCCGGATCGGATCGGATCAGAACCGTTATAACTGAGGCTTTAGTTCTAAAACGTAAAAAAATCATTTAAATATCCATTATTATTTATCAATCCCAATAATGCTCCGAGTAAAACAAAACATTTCCAAAGAAAAGAACAATGGGGCCTCTTAAAACTTGTAAATTGGGCTAGCGATAGGGAATCTAGTTCATGTCTAGTTTGAGTTTCCTTTGTAAGGACTTCAAAAATAAAATATAAAGAGTCCACATGAAAATTCCTTTTCATTCTACTATAATGTATCTGAATGGTACTTTACATCATTTTCTTTTTTTCCCTTCGTTTAGACATCTAATGCTAATTAAGAGCCTTTCGAATCCAGGACGTTGTGGAATGACGAACAATTTTTGTCTTTGTGCGGTTTACGTACGACGACAGGATAAAAAATCTGAATCTGGAACAAAGGATTTATTGTCTTCTTCTTGTTCAGAATAAAAAGTTAATGCATAAAAGCTTTTGGGCTAAGGAGTCCTGGAATGCGATGTTACCTCCACCACTGCATAATTCATAGTCGGGCTTAGCATTTTCGTTGTCATGTGAAACTACCACAAGCTGCGGTGAAGTTGATTATGTCAAGTTAATTCAAAAGTAATTTAGTCGTATGTTCTTTGAGATTACCATAAGCCCCTCGACACAATTTTATTTAGGCTTATGCAACGACAGTGAGACTTGTCATTAAAACAAACTATGGAATCTTTTCCTGAAGCAGTATTTTGAAGTTAGTTGGTATTTAAAAGAAGCCCTAGTGCCTGAAATTAGTTAGAAGCACGGTATATTACTATTTCATCTTTAATGAGTATGTTTCCTTATTCTATGAATTCATTAGATGGGGTATGTACTTGCTCGTAGGCAACCGCATAAAATTTAGATCAAATACAGGGTGACCCAAAAACACTCACTCGGTGTTGTTTTGCTATTTCCTTAAAATGAAACGACATAATTTCGGATTTTTTTTTTAATGTTTATTTGGACATTAAAGTTTTTTTCCATTACTTTTTGAAGATGATATCGATCAAGTAGGCGCCGCCATTGTTGGCCAAATGGTTTCCCCCCCCCCCCCCCCCCCCCCGAAAAATAGTGCGACAAGGCTCTGGCGAGGTAAAAAAAGCAAGAAATTATTTATATTCGCTCTCGGATTGAACCTGCGCCGCTCTGCTTGGAAGACCGAAAGGCTACCCGCTCGACCACTATGCCACGCTGTAATTTGATCTCTTGTCGCCACCTCCACTATATACCCAGGCCCTGCTCAGCCGAAGACGGGAGGGAACCGGGGACAAATTCTCACTTTGTATTTTGGGCGCCACCCAATCGTTTAATGCGAGGACGATTGGGAAACCTCAATCACAAGAAAAATCACAAGCACCCTACGTCGTGGATAATCTTCCAGAAAACGAATACAGGACCCAGCTAAAAGGGAAGAGGAAACAACAAGGATACTTAGCTTTGGTTTTCTTAATTCACGAGCTCGACCCCGCCGTATCCCTTATTCCTCAGAGCTATGTCTTAAGCCTCAGTTATAATGGTTCCGATCCGATCTGATCCGGAAAACGGACAGTGTTGAGTTTCTCCATCCGACACACATCTAAAGGGAATTTCGGAACGACTAGTCACAATCGTTCCGTTGATTAGCCGAGACACAAAACGGAAGGGTAAAATTGACCAACTTTCAACTTCTATCCGTTCCGACGCTAAGAGGTGAATTATTGAATTTCACCACCTCTTTCGCCTAACTGAAAATCAAAATTACACCTCGATAGTGTCACTTTGACGAATGTCGGAACGGAATCATTGTGCCTAGAAATTTTTCTCCTCCGACTTTGCCGGATCGGATCGGAACCATTATAACATAACTGAGGCTTTACTGCCTCGATCGTTCTTCCTTCATGTAGCCGTTTTTTCCACTTTCTTCATTCGTTTCTACTTCCTCAGCTTTCTAACGTTCCTTGTTCAACCGCCTTTTCTCACTACTTTCAATCCTGGCTTCTTCAGCCGACGAATCGTTTCAATTCCACCACGGTCGTACCTCCACAACTTCCGAGAATCAACTCCCCTCCCCAGACGGCGTTCGGTTTTTATATACGCAGCGGGTAAAGACTCGGCAAGCTTCGTGTTCCGTTTCCGCGCGTTTCTATTTTCTGAAAGAAAATCTGAACTGTCAAATCTCAGACGATGACAATCCACAAAAGCTGGTTCTGCAGGTTGTTTAAGTCTGTCCCGGGGGTTTTTAAAATATTTTCCAAGTACAAACGGCTCAGCTCGCTCCGAAATTGAAGCAAAGGAAAACAAGCGGGAAATAGGCTTCCGGGTCTTTCGAACTTGACCGGCTACCATCGGCCGATCTTCGAAGGAACAACCCACCGCGGGATTTTAATAATAATAATAATTGATTTGATCCCTTCATGCAAAATGGGCAATTCCTTCCCAACTCAAAGTTGGTGAGAAATTCCCCATTTGGGTACACTTTCTCAGCTTTGAACTGGTGACCATACTGTCTCCTTGTTCAATGAGCTGGAAAAATTTTCACCGTATCGAGATACTCATGCATGTATGTCATTGGGATCAATGTCTATTAAATCTATACCATAACCCGAAAGTACTCCCCAGACAGCACAACTCACTGGTATAAGGGGTAGTACCGTGATATAAGCTCAAGAATGGTATTATATAATATTTTATCTATTTCGTTAATCAGAAGAAGAAAAAGAAGCGGCAAATTCAAATCCGTGGTGTCTGACCAGATTTACGTAGTGCGGACCACGACCTTCCGCCGACGCGCTAGGAGATTGAAACGATCCTTCCCGTTCTGATGCGCTTGCTGTACCACCGCAGCAACCGGAATTCACATACGGTGCTTGATCGGTAGAGACAATGCATCGGTTGCACCTCCTGCGAGGATGCAGGTGATCGTCGTACTGCTCCTCGCCGCTTCTCGTCTTATTGGCCTTCGACGTTTAGGAATAAACAGCGGAGTCGGAGAGATGGGGCCCAAAATCGCCCGAATGAGCGCGCAGCCTATGGCCTCGACATATTTCCTCCTCTACCCCAGGCTGCGTCCAACTGGCCCGATAGCCCTAATAGGCTCGTGGATGTTGAGGGTCTCCTTTCTATAGCTTACCGGAGCTGAGACCCCTCGGAGTCAGGTATTGCATGAATATATATACATGATTACTATTAAAGAAGGTTCACATTCCAGGATAGAAGTAACAGATGAGCAAAGATTTACAGGAACTATCAAATCGTCCCAGCTACGTTCATATACGACTTCGGCTGCTCACTGTCGTCGCCTCCTCGGTAGACCCTTGAAGCCTTCTCTCCATCTGTCTCGTCTTGAACCTGAAAGAGAAAACTGACCTATAGACTCCTGTTAGGATACAAAAATAGCACATAACATGGTCTCTTTTTATCGCATTTTCAATCGTTTTGGCAAGAACTTTGGGCGATAGTTATCACACTCTTGTCAGATATTCTCTTTGGGAGCTTCCAGAGTCTGTGGCTTGTTCTGATAGACACGTGATTTCAAAAACCCCCAATGAAAGAAGTAAAATCGGGCGATCTTGCCGACCAGTGCAGGAGACCCGGAAATGCATCCTTCAAAATGTCTATTGACGCGCAAGCTGTGTGTGCGGTTACACCGTTTTCTTGGAACCACATCTCCTCCAGTCCGAATTCATCAGTTTGCGGCAATAAAGACCATGGTTCTGTATCGCTCACCAGTCACAGTAACCGCGTTACCCACGGCGTCCTCGTAAAAATTAGGCCCGATGACACCTCCGGTGTAAATGGCATACCATGCAGTGACTTTGAGTGGATGCAATGGCTTTTCGTGACTGATAGGTGAATTTCTTAGTGCCCTAGAAGCGCAAATTTTGTTTGTTTACGTATCCGTTCAGATGGAAATGGGCCTCGTTGCTCATGATGAATTTCGTCCGAAAATCGTGCACCTCGTCGATGAGGCTCAGGAGAGCGTGATCTTGAAGTGTATAGCATATATTTACTTCACAAATATCAAAACAAAACTGACAGTTGCCGCCACTCGCAAAAGTTATGACATCTTCCAATGGGATGATTCATTTTGGGCCAACTTGTAGAAGGTTCTGATCTGCAAAGGCTCTGAAAAATACTTTTTTTTTAGAATTAGACGGAAGGTGAAATAAGTGTTGACAATGACGGCGGAGGTTAAGAAATTCAAATGACGGCGGAGGTTAAGAAATTCAAATAACGGGGGAGGTTAAGAAATTCAAATGACGGCGGAGGTTAAGAAATTTAAATGATGGCGGTGGCTGATATGTTTTTAGCCTACTAGCAAGCGTTCGATCAGAGCCGGGTATTAAAGACTTTTTTCGCAAATTTTTTTTCTTTAATTCCTTTGACCTTTGCCTACTTCTCCTCCAAAAATGTCTCATACTAACCCTTCGAAAACCTGCTTCAATTTAACAATTAATTACGAAATCAGGCTGGAATCAAGACCCAACTCATCTACTAATTCAAATGGGCAAAAATCAGTGAACGATATATTTGCGAAATCAATTTCTATGCCACGCTGAGATTTCAATTCCAACTTCCTAATTTAATGAAGTCCGAAACTGAATGTCTTTATTTATTTTACCGAATTTTCTCTTTCGACGAAATGTCAACAAAATTACATTTTGGTCCGAAACTAAGAGAATTAATGTCCGACTAGTTGTGCGTAAATATCCTCAATGGCCAACATAAATCTCTGTATGGGGATTTACTGAATTCTTAACACCGAACGACTATGTGTTGCCATATACTCTCGGAATAGACTCGGCCCTGTGATGGTCAATGCTGATATTAATCTAGAGCTAGAACATCGTTTCATACTGGACTCAATGGTACTCGAAATTAATTACAGAGCTAACTTTCAGATCGAGTCTATAGGAGAATAATCGCTTCAGTTCAGTCGTTACTTACGTTATCGTAAAATATTTTCTAAGGGCTTGAAGTATTTCGAAATTGCGAGAGATTTTGTAATAACTATGATATTATAATTGAAATGTTGTACTACTGTCGGCATTGGACTTCAAAGTACTGGGATTGCTATTAAAGTTAAAGTGAAGTAGGGTGCTATCCCACATTAGGATATTTTTCCATTTTCTACAACACTTTCAATAATTATAAATATTACCAACAGAAATGGACACGTTTATATGGCTTGGCTACAGTATATTTACGAAGTAAATTAATTGACGAGAGTGGTTACAAAAAAGAAAAACGTGTTGATCGCGTATATGGCGTAAATATCTACAGTGAAAGCACGCAGCGGACGACTGGCCGAAAAAAATGCCACTGTTCTACAACGCGAAGCGATAAACGCTTTCAATAGTTTTTAGAAAGTTGACTGTAGGAAAAAAGAAGCGAAGTTCTCTCTTTTGTAGTATTTATTTAAATAATTATTAGCTTACCTTTTATGAAATTTGGATAAAAAATCATGAAAAAATTTATTCGGTACCGAAACTATCAGTCATGAACGTAAAAAAAATTCGGGGAGGGTGGGGTGATGAAGGCAGCTGGCAAATAAGTCTTTTGATACTGAAAAACGGTGCCTTAGTTGCGATAGCCCCGCAGGGCCATTACATAAGTTAGTTCCTAGCCAAAGCCAAGCCGCGGACAGAGCGGAAAAAAAGGGAGTTTAGGTCATGTAAGCCCGGCAGAGTCATCCAGAGCAAACTTCTCGCCAAGACGTAGATTGATCGCAAAAAGGAACTTTTAGTCTCTTTAGTCCCGCAGGGAAACGTAAAATCTACGTTCCTGAGAAGTCGCAGTTTAAACGTGAAAATATTCCTTCTAAATTAGATCATATTCTGAAAAGATCAAAACCTTATTGTTGCAAATGCTTAATAAAATGAGCAGCACTTTTTCTTTGGTGAACTTCCGGCAGTGATTTACTCATTCGGAAGTATCCACGAAATTGATGTTTAAAATCAAATGAATAAATCTAACGGATGTAACTCCATTATTTTTCTAGACAAAATCTAGAAAGTTGGTGAAGTTGAGATGCTACAGAAGTTCCGATGCTACTGCCACCAGGTGGCTACAGAACCCGCCGTATTGTAGCCCAAATACCGCGCTCAACTTTGCAATTTTAAAGATCTACTTAAACATCTTGATCACAGTTCCGATTTCAACGACGAACTGTGCTCCAGGATTTTTAAGAAAGACTGTAATGTATAATAAATATTGTGTGAATGCAGAAATTAGTATTTATCACCCTTTCAAAAATCTTATATGAAAAACGTCGCTGTTATTGATGAAAATCACTTTAAAAATACACTTTCGCGTAGATCGTCGTTTCACTCTCGCAGTAGAAAAACTTAACCTTCGGCTCTTCGTTTATATACCGCATGTGTTGAGTCGAGAAATTTCCAGCATATTCGGTTGTTTGTGTGGAACGCGGAAAAAGTACCTATTATATGCGAGAAGTGTCTAGAACATGCGAGAAGTATGTAGAGCTCTCTACAATATTGCAAGGCCGTTGTTTTTCTCTGGAAACTTTAATATTAATAATAAGTGAGCTGTTTGAATTGCCAGAGTACACATATGACAATAACTTAGGAGAGACTGAAATTTTTGCAACACGTGTTTGTTACCTAGCAATCCAGCAAAAATTATGATTAATAAATAAATTATGCAAAAAATAAAGGAACTCTATGACAATCATCAATGTTGGTAAATCTATTGTCTCTTGTATGTTATAATTCTATGAGTGTCCATAACATGAAAGATAGTGGTTCGTTTGTAGAAAGTCTACAAATAATGAACCGATTCTAAATTAATTTTAGTTTGCAAATACCAGATAGATAGATGTCGTGTGAACTATTTCAATATTATGACTATAGAACCTAAAATTTAGTGGCAAGAAGATTTGTGATAATACGTAGTTTGCTTGTATTTGAGCCGGTAATACTAGCAAATTTAACCCACTGAAATTCAGTTTTGAAATTTTTCCATTCTTATTTTTTCCTCGTAAATCGGTTCTGTTGTAAACTAGCAAAATAACACAATTTGCGTTTGCCGAATAGCCCAAAAATCTGTAAGTAGCTTTTTGAAATTTATACCAGTGAATTGAACATTTTAATAGCCCAAATCGCGGGAAATAGCCTAATCTGGTAACCTTAACTGGCACCCTTGAAATACGAATTAGAGTTTTGGTCTACAATACCGTGTAAATATAGAGAGATAAGGAGGTTACTTGGAAATTTAATAATATCAGTAAGATTCAATATCCAATATCGATTTATGGCTCTTCATACAAAAAGGCAGAAGAAATAACAATTGGTTTTATATCTAACAAGACCTAAAATATATGACGGAATTCGTGAAAACTTATACAACTTGAGGGATGAGTATCGAAAAATTCTGAAATTGGTTTAGAAACGATTATTTAAAAAACCTTATGGCAGTAAATACCAATTCGATATCACATTAGACGATTTGGTGAAATTCGTGAAAGCGTATAAAAACCCATCACAATCCCTTAGCGGTTGAAATAAGTTTTGAATTCGAGTTTTAGGCGTTCAGATAAGAAATCCGCAGATGTAAAAACCAATTCGATATCTAATTAAGCTTGAGAGATGTAAAAGAATTCGTGAAAATGTATACAGCCCCCCTTATACTGCCTAGTCCATGGAATATCAAGAATTTCTAAAATTGTTTTTGAGGTGAATATAAACTATATGTGTATAACAAAAAAAAAAAAAATTCATTAAACCTCAGACAACCTACCCACAACCTTTATTCCACCTTAGGGGTTCAATATCAAAAAACCATGGAATTAATTTATATGCTTTAATCTGAACAGTTTGCAGAAGTAACATCATTTCGATATCCTAGAAGACCTAAAAGATATCATGAAATTTGTAAAAATATAGGTACCTATGGATCCTCATTGCACAGACCATTTCTTTGATTCACCTCCGTACGTCAAGGAAAATTTTAAATATATTTGTTGATCAAGTTATTAAGGAAAACGTGTTAATATTATATCCCTACACAAATTTCAGATTTCAGATTTCAGCTCGAAAAAAAAATTATTTTGCTTTTCACCGTCTCCCGCCTTCACGCAATTTTGTTCACCTTTTCGATGTCAATTAGTCCTATCTGTGATGTATAAATTTCGAGATATATCTTCAAAAGTTCTAAGGATATGGAACCCAATTTTCTTCAAAATAGCCGTCCTACTCCGTGTTCCACTGCCTCTTTAAACATTTTATGTTCATCATACTCCCCTTATATACACTATTAAAATGTCTTTTTGCTGGCATAATTGGTTTGTGAGGAATCGCAATCCACAGGTTTTCACCTTCATCCCCTACACCACAACCCTATTAAAATTTATATTTTGTTCCTTTAACCTACAAAAAATCATCAAGATTCAGCTTTTTGACATGAACCGTTCAGGAGATATGAATTTTGGAATGTCTTGATTTCAGCTTTGGAGTAGTAAATTTTGAGGTATTTTAAAATATATATTTAGTTTTCGGTCTTTTTTTGCAACGGATCTGTCGTCGAGAATCCTGACTAAATTCTTTGTGGAATAAAAAAGTTCAATTCCCAAAACACTCCTTCGTTGGCGCCTGCATAATATCCAAAAATATTATATTATACTTTATGAAAATCACTTAACAAATCTAAAATCTAGTTTAAATCGGACAATATCTTAATATCTTGACCGTGACAGCAAAAGTATTGAATCGCGCATTATACATATTAGATAAAAAATGTTTTCTTATATTTACATTTAAGTTAATTTAAATATCGTACCATTTATCTTTTTTCCACGAACCGTTGCTTACATGACTGTTTTGCAACTTTTCTCGAAAGTCAATATTATTAAACAAAAATTTTAGACAAAAAAAAGGGTTACATCACTTACTTGGATGTACCAATACTTTCTACAGTCATTTTTTCAAACAAATACAACTCATACAGCTGCTTGTAAAATAATTCATATAAATTTCGCTCTGCGCCCTCCTTCAAATTAGGATATGGACGTTATAAACAAAAAAAATCTGCCAACAGTCTGGGCGCAACTTTATTATTTTTTGGGTAGAAGTTCGGAACGAGTTTAATTCTGAGATGCGGTGTAGGTTACTATGTGACTGAAAACCTTAAAAAAAAGTTCGGGAAGCGATTAGAATGGGGTCGCGCTAGAATACTTACGCCGCTGCCACATATATCATATGAATTATTTAATTGGGTCATACTCCGGGACGAGGTCTAGTCCTAGTATAATATCAGTTGTTACGCCATTAGAAGGTTTTTCGTGATTTCGTTTTGGGCCATTACATGAAATCGGAAATGCGTTTGTAGACGATTATATAAAAAGTCTGTGGAAGTGCAAACCAATCTAATATCTTATCAATCCTGAGAAATATGTCGAAAGCCTTACGTCCTATAGGAGTTGAATATCAAACATCCTGAAATCAACTTTTTAACGATTATGTAGGAAGCCTTAGGAAGTAAAAATGAATTCGATATCTCATTAGAACTAAGAAATATGAAAGAATTTGTGAAAACATATGCAACCCCCTTGCACCCACTTTGGGGTTGAATATCCAAAAATCCTGAAATGAGATTTTAGATATATATAAAGAAAGCCAGAGGAAGTAAAAACCAATCCGATGTCTTATCACTCCTAAGAGATATGACGGAATTCGTGAAAACGTATTCAACCCGTTTTTACACTCTTAGTGGTTGAAAAAGGAAAAAACTTGAAAATGTGTTTTAGGTGATTATTAAATAAGCCAGTGGAAGTGAAAAGTTATTCGATATCTAGTCAGACCTGAGGGATACGGCTGAATTCGTGGAAATGTATACATCCTCTCTACACCACCTTGGTGGTCGAATTTCAAATAATCCTGAAAACACTTTCTAGGTATTTATATGAAGAAGCCGTAGAATAAAAATGAATTCAATATTTGGAAAGACCTAATAGATATGACGAAAATCGTGAAAATAAATGCATTCCATTTTCACTGATCATTTTTTTTGTCCCCCTTCTAAACCCCAATGGATGTTTGAAATTTTTTTTAAACAAAATTACTTTTCTAGTTGAGTTACATACACATACCGAATTTCAACTTTCTAGCATAAGCCGTTCTATAGTTAGGAAAAACACCCCCCACCACCATGCCATTCTACCCCTATAAAAAATTATATTTCTTAAGCATGCTACTACTATAGCTCTATCTAAATACTAAGTTTCAGCTTGATATCATTATAGGTTTTCGAGATATAAAAATTATAACTTTTTACCTTTCACCCTCCCCCACCCTCACTCTCTACACCCTCATCCCTGAAATTTTTATTTCTGCTGGGGGTCTATTAGGCCTACTTCTGGTAAAAATTGTAAGCATTTATCTTACACTGTTCTTGAGATAGGAGACTTGATTTTTTAAAAAAATTCTTACCCCCTCCACTTCCATGCTCCACCACCCCCTTACAAAATTTTACTTTCAACAAACTTTATTTGTCAACCTTTATACAGAAACCAAATTTTATTTCTCTAGTGAAATTGGTAAGTGAGATAACGTAATCTAAAGTTTTTCAACCCCCACCCCCGTACTTCACTGCCCCCTCTCAAAAATTTGTTTGCAATCTATTCTCCTAGTATACCTACATATGATTATTTAGTTTTCATTTTGTGACATTAACCGGTTAGGAGATATGGATTTTAGAATGTGTCGATCTCGGCTTTCGAACCTTTCGGACTCATTATTTTTCCCCCCACTCCCACACCCCTTCACCCATATCAACAATATTTTTGCAAATGGCTCCACTATCGAAGCTCTATACAAATTCCTAGTTTTAGCCTCCTAACGTAAGCGGTTGCTGAGATCTAGAAACCAAAATTTTTCGTCTAAAACGCTTCCCCTACCTCCCTCCTCATACTCCCGCCCCGCAAAAAATGGTCACTTCAAGGGACCTACCCAGTCTATTAATAAAAAAAATTTCAATTTAATAGCTCATAGGGTTTAGGAGTTATAAGCCCTCAAACGTTTTGCGTACGGCGGACGGCGGACGGCGGACGGCGGACGGCGGACGGCGCACAGACGGACTGAAAATTTTTTTTGCTTTTTTGGTGCTTATTAGTCATAAAACGTATAAAAAAAATTTTTCAGGGTAGCAAATTTTTTTTTTTTAAAAATCGATAACAATACTTTATTATTAAAATAATAAAGTAAAATGCATACTTTCTAAACTTCAGTACATGTCATTATATTTTTGGAGATAACGATGATCTTAAAGTGTGCAAATAATTTTGTTAGCCTAATCATCATCGCTCAATTCATTGTTCATATATTTCGGTTGGGAACGCGATTTTTTTATACTCGTAGATGCATGTCTCGGAAGCCACTGATAATTTTCTCTACACTGGGAAGAACTTGAAATTTAACTAGATTTAATTCACTGTAGATACGTAGTAGCTATCCGAAATAAAAGAATAAAGAAATTAATTAGCTATGGAAACTATATAGCTGTCGACACTTTTTTTTAGTCATATTTGTGGCACGTGTGATTAGTACTGAAGTTTCGAATTGATATAGTGTAGAGGAGACATTGTAAGTGGACTAAGCATGTAATGGTTTGGTTGCGCATTCTTACAAAATCTCAGAATAAACATTCTGACAAACCAATAAATGTCTTCAATTTTACTTATATTCTTACTAATAGCAGAAGTTTAGCCTACTAGTGTTCTAAATATAATCTAATATAGTTTTGCGCATTTTAGTTCACCATTGGAAGCGCTCAATTTAGATCTCCGGTTTTCCCGGTAACTAGTTAGTTCTTTTAGTTCGTTAGATCGGTGGTTGTTGAGCACAAGCTGTTACTGTTTTCTTCGCAACCAGTTGGCGCCACCACATACAGTTCAGTCCAACAGTTCAATTTTTCTATTTTTTTTATATCAATTTTGTGAATTTTTCATAGACTGTAACCACAACCCACAGTTCGCGAACGGTATAAAATTCAAACTAGGAGCGGGACTGAATTTGAACTAATTAACTTATTTCACTTACGAGAACGCTCCGTGGAACCTGTTCGTTTGCAAACTACCCAAGCCTTCTCTAATCACTACAGCCAAAGTAACAAATTTAGAGCAGCAGGTGCAATTAAGGTTGACAACTTTAGAAGTTGGCCTTAGGGGTGCATAAGTGGAACAGTACTTGCAGAGCAATTTACAGTATATTCTCGAAATGTCAACCCCTTTAATTATTCAATGAGGAAATACAAACACCCGACTTGATCCCTTTCGCGAACTATACCGCGAAACGAACCTAAAGGTTGGATAGTTTACATAATTGGGAAGCGGAAGTCGAGGCGATTTAATCGAGTACATCGAGGTTTCTAATCCGGCCCATTGCAAACAACCCACACCCCAAAATTGAGCAATAAAACACCTCAAGGATATCTTCGAAAGGCTCCATTAGCCATCCCGAAATGGACCCAAATACAGCGTTTGCCTAATTACGAAAGAAGGTCTCCTTAATAAATTTTCACGGGGTGACAGAAATTCGTGTTCGAAAATAATGAACGGCAATAAACCCTAACTAGGAGTTTTGTTAAAAATCCTATCGGAAAATCTACTCTACTAGCGAGTTCAATAAATTGCTATTATGAAGTTATTCCTACCCGGGGGTCCTGTTCATTGTGCCAATTGTGCAACATATGCAGAAAGTACTCATTGCATTGTATTGGGTATGGCTGAGAAGGTTCACAGTGCTACTATTCTCGCCCCGATTCATGGCTTTTATTTATGAATTTCAGTTGAATGTGCGCTTTCAATGAAATTGTGCTTTAGTGCCATTACGGCTCTAAGTGGGGGATAACTAATAAATTACACACCGGCAAAAATATATTAACTCCGTAATACGACCTAATGGTGAACGAATTATAAAATCGATGGTCATGTTGTAGGAAATTGAAAACAGTTGCAATAAATGGATATTCGCTATGATCTGATACGTACTTATAGCCATTGTTTATTTTTAAATATTTTTGCGTTAAGATGAGTACTTTAAGCATTTTTAAAGGTTATTTACAAGTACCAGTTGTGGTAGTTGTGCTAAGTTTCAAATTGCTTCCTTGTTCCTTATATGGGAAACAGGCTCCCCTACAGGTTCACTTGGCACCCCAATTGTACCACACCAATTCGGAAAAAAGGGAAACATTATTTTTACGAGAAAAGTTTAATTTTCCAACCAAACATGGTTCAAATAATTTTTCAATCAGATTTACTAAAAAATCAATGCTCACTTCCTCTGGTTTCAATAGGTTGCTGATTTCAATGTGGATCGACGGACCAAAATTTATTCGATTGTTTTCTTTTAAACGACTTTATCAATTTTTCTAGAATTGACATACTATAATAAGTATTGCCAGCATTACATTATGAAGAGGGAAATTTAATTTAGTTGTATTCGATATGCTAGAGGTTTTCAGTGTCATTATAGATACGAACATTTTTCGACGGAAATAGAAGAAATTTTATTAAATTTTCATTCACTTATTTTGTATTTTGGTGATCTCAAGGCAGATATAAAACTGAAATAAACAATAGAATTAAAATAAAAGCACTATAAAATTTAAATTTCTCACCTTATAAATAGCCATTCGCACAGGGATAGAATGTTGGGTAGGGCCACAACTATTTTGTCAGTCTTTTGGTCGACTGAATTCTTTGTTCATTTCCGTTTAAAACCTATAGCTAACTCTTCTTCTCCCGTTTTGCCGAAATATTCATCATATTTTGTTGGCCTTATAAAGCTATAGTCTCTGGCTTTTCTGTAAAATTTCATGCAGCCATAGTTTCACAAAAATACAAGTTACAGTGTGTTAGGTAATATCGTGTACAGCATAACTTGCAGTCGGTAAGTGATACGAACTTGAACATTTTTGTATTTGGTTTAGGGAACTTCCGCCTATGGCGCATTAGTCGAAAAGTTTCAGTCTTGGTCGATCTTCCTTCAGAGAAACACAGAAACCGCGATGAGTGACGTGTATTCGAAACGTTTTGAAGCCGTGTTCCTATGCGCGCACCCAAAAGGGCCAAAAATGTCTTATGACTCAGCTACCAAGTATATTAAAAAGTCGAGGGCGTTTGTTGCGAAGTGGGTGAATAGGTTCAAAGAGTCAAAAAATGTCGACGACCTTACAGATCGTGGTTCAGCGGGAAAAGTGACAAAAAAGGACGAAAAAGTGATTGTGACATTGTTTTCACGAAATCCTGGATTATCCTTGCGTCAAGCGCAAGCAAAATTGAAGCAAAAAGGATTAGATACATTACGTGAACATTTGCGTGCGAATAATTTAAAATGGCGAAGCACATTGAAGAAACCCTTGCTGTCAGAATAACACACTGTGAAAAGACTTGCCTGGGCACAAGAAAACATTGATCGTGACTGGAACAATGTAGTTTTTTCTGACGAAGCTTCCGTTTGGGGTTATGTTATCATAACACGTGCATGCTGTTCCTCATCAAGCCAATTCGTCCAGCGTACCGTCAAACACCCAATCAAGGTGCATCTTTGGGGCTGCTTCTCAAAGAAGGGTTTTGGCGTGTTGCACCTCTTTACCAACAACCTCAATGCTCCCAGGATGGTCGAAATTTACAAGAAAGCCTTGTTATCGACTGCCAAACACAATTCATCCAAAAAACGAAGAATGTATCTTGTAGGAAGACAATGATCCAAAACACCGGAGCCGACTCTGCTCTGAATGGAAACAGGAAAATTGCATCATCACACTCGATTGGCCATCACAATCGCCTGATGCTAATCCCATCGAAAATGTCTGGGCCTACATAAAGCAGAAGATTCGAGGGAAACTCTCTTCACTTTGAAGCAGCTCTCTGGATTCGACGCGTTTGGAGGTCACTCCCCCAAGAATACTCAGAAAATTTGGTAGAAAGTATGCAGCGGAGATGCCAAGCGATTATCGACGCTGGTGGTGATTGGACCCACTATTAAAGCTATTGCACCGGAACATTTTGAACGTATATATGTAAAAAAAAAATTGTCAAATAAATATTTTCTGAATAACGCTGTACACGCTCTTACTTAACACACTGTATATTTTTTTATACTCTCTTAATTAATTTTAGTATTATATTAATTTGTTCCGGCCGACATCTACAAAACATTGTAATAAATTTAACATAATTTTACTCTATCCAGTTAATGCCCTTATTAGTAAAATTAATAAATTAATATATTAAAGCAGTTGACGCTTTTTGTAATCACTTTGGGACCAGACAAAAACAATAACGTTAACCGGGTGATAACAATAAACGAAGAAAAAAATAAGCGATGTACTCTGTTTGTGGAAAATGAAACCCAACTGTTTTTATAACAAAATGCGGCTTATAACATTAGCCGCGATTACAATAAGCGGCATCTACTGTAAAAAATATTGTTAAATGGCTGTAGCAATACTAGGTAGGTAGGTAGACATAGCTGCCCGTGAGAACACGGACACACTTAGATCTAACAAAAAGGTCCGTTGTGTTAATACAGGATCATCGAATCCAGTCCTACTCGTCAAACCATTTAGAGCTTGCAATGAAGCGTTGGATTCTCGCGACCTCGATTGCGGCAAGGTCACTAATCAGTTGAAGAAGTAAGCTCCAAGACGAGCTTTCCTTCTAGCGGATAGAGCTGGAAAGGTACAGAGAAGATGAAGGACTGTCTCCTCCTCCTCTTCATCCAAGCATCTCCTACAGAAGTCATCTGAAAAGAGGCCGAGTCTTTTAGCATGTCGACCTATAAGACAGTGTCCGGTCAGGACACCGACTGTGGTGCTGATACTCGCCCTTTTGTGCAAAGTCAGCCTTTTAGAGCGTTTTAGATCCAGCTTCGGGCAGATCTGTCTCGCAGTGTGACATGTAACACCGTCTGTCCATCTTGAGTTGGTTTTCACAACTGAGTAGCAATACTAAATGAATTATCAATGGAGACGATAGTGCCAGCGGGAATCTTTCATTATCCAATAAGAATAACGTAAAAAGCTCTACATACTTCTCGCACGTTGTATACACTTCATTTATATTCTACATCGAAGTTGTATAAAATTTCTAGAGCACACATATGAAGTACAAAAGCGCAGTAGAGCTTGTACACTATGTTTAATTCTACTGCGAAAGTGAGGCCGAGCGATATTCATTTATAACCGTAACGTGTTTTGTGTTAGGTTCCCGAGATCGAACGTCTAGTATAACCGCGAAGCAGTTCAGTGATTTGGAATTGCCAAGTGTAACAATAATCGAATGCGATAATAATAAAGCAACTATTAAGTCAATTGAAATCGTAGCAAACCCCTAGCTCACAATAATATACTGCGAGTGGTGGAGTACGGGGGGAAGGTATTTTAGAATCGGGATGCACTTTAAAGTACGAATTTCTACGAGCTTTCAAACTGATCATTTAGTTCATTTAATACGGGGAATATTGCGAATTTAAAAATTTAAAGTGGAGAGTAGAGTAAAGTATCCTACAGCCTGCATGCGCCAATTTTAGTTGCTGTTCCGGGTCATGAGATTTCCCTATGGGTATATAGCGTGGTTGATTTAGTATAGTAGTCATAACTATCGTGTATATTCACTGGTAGTATTCCAGGTAATTCAGTAGTGAACTATCTGGTATCGATAAAAAGAAGTTAAGAAGGAAAGAAGTTGCGAATCATAAGTGAGTCATTCCATGTAAATTCGATCAATGACTGTTTCATACTCCATGCCGATCTTCTTGGAATTTTAACCATACATACTTAAAATCCTATTTTTCTCCAGGCAAAATATTTTCTTGATAGACATACTATTAAGGAAGTTACAGTTCCTTAAAGATTTACACTGTCTGCAAACAACGAATTACGTAAAAATTCATAGAAAAGTTTAAACTCATTGTAAACCAAAAATTTTGGTTTCTAGATCTCAGGAACCGCTTATGCTAGGAGGCTGAAAGTTGGCACTAATGTAGTACTATGATAGTGGACCCATTTGTAAAAAAATCAATAGGGGTTGAGCGGTGTGCGAGTGGAGAAAAAACAATGCGTCCAAAACGCTTGAAACCATTTATATCAGACGGCTAAAACTTTGTAGTTGACTGAGGAGATTAGGAAAAGGAGATTAGGAAAGGGTTAAAAATTTTAAGGGGTGGGTGGTGTGGTAAGGGGGTGGGGGGAGTGAAAAACTTTTAATTACAATATATTCCGACTCAATTGTGCCAGGAAGGTAAAATTTGGTTTCTGTATATAAAATTACCAGTGGAGTCTACTGAATGTAAAATTTTTGCGAGGCGTGGTGAAGCGCGGAAGTGCAGGGATAGCTATTTTTCAAAAAACAAAATTTTTATATCTCAAGAACCGTATCAGATTAGATCTTGAAAATTTTACAGGCGTTAGGACCAGTAGACTTCTAGCGGAGAAAAAAGGTTTGAGGGTGTGGTTGTGGTTCCACCCCCCCGGTGGAAATGAAAAAAATCTGACTTTTATTTTTCGAAAGCCGCAAAGAAAGCTAAAAATTGACAGATGTATAGAGTCACTATAGAGACATCCCAGAAAAATAAATTTTTGATAGGGGTAGCAAAGTACGGGGGTTGGGGGTAGTTTTTCATATCTCAGAATCCACTTATTCTAGACAGTTGAAACTTGGTACGTATATGTAGATACGCTACTAGAGTAATTAAAGATAAGTTTATAAGTTTAGATTTTCATTTCTGTACAAAGGTGGAGTAAAAAAATGCATAGTAACCTACACCGCAACTTAGCATTAAACACGTTTCGGTCTTCTACCCATAAAATAATAAAGTTGCGCCCAGACTGTTGGCAGATTTTTTTTAATTGTAGCACGGACTGTTAGCTTTAATGTAAGTCATACATCAAGATCCTACGATGAACATAGGCTTTTCTGTGAATTTTTAAATAACTCGTTGCGGTTCATTTGTCATGGCATAACCCTTATACTCGTATTGTCCAATGACAGTACAACTGCTTAGAAAATTCAGTATCCTGAATCCTTTTTGACCGTAACTTGAGATTTTCAGATGTTGTGTTTAAGACTACAGAGAACACAATCAGAAAACTAAAGTCAATCCCTGATGTTGTTTTTGATTTATTCAAGGATAAAGGACACTTTTGTTATCTTTTATCCTATTTCAACTGTGGCACGAACAGTTTAAAATAAGCCATGTATAAAGAACCTACTATGAATATAAACTTTTTTGGAATTTTTAAGAAACTGTTCTTTGCAGATAGGTTAAATATTAAAGGGTTTGTATCTTCCTTTCAATTATGTCGTTCGGAAAATTATCTTGCCTGGATTATATTAGTGTTATAATGTATGTACGGCTAAAATTTTATGAGGATCGGCGAGGAGTGCTGAAACAATTCAAAAATTTTTGATCGATTTTTAGTGAGCCAAGTATGCATTTTGTGCCGATGTGAATATGTTTTAACTAAAAGATTAACAGTGTTTGAAATGACAGGGATACCAAGAAGCTAACTGGTAAGGTTCTTGCTGGAAAGTGTAATTACTTTATTATTTTTTAATAATAAAGTATTGTGATCGACCTGAAATTTCAAAAAAGTTTGCTACCCTGAAATTTTGTATTTACACGTTTTAGGACTAGTAAACACCAAAAAAGCAAAAAAAAAAAATGTCCGTCTGTACGCCGTACGCCGTCTGCCGTACGCCGTCCGCCGTACGCCGTACGCAAAATCGTTTGAAGGCGCGTAGCTCCCAAACCCGTTGAAATATTAAATTGAAATTTTTATGGTGGGTAGATTGGGTGAACCCCTACCACTGGTATATTTTTGAGGGGTGGGGTTACAAGGGGAGAGGAGAGGGGAGCGTTTTAGACGAAAAATTTTGGTTTCTAGATCTCAGGAACCACTTATGCTAGGAGACTGAAACTTGGAACTTATGTAGTACTCTGATAATGGACTCAATTGCAAAAAAATGGTCGATATTGGTTAAGGGGTGTGGAAGTGGGGGGGAAAACAATGAGTCTTTAACGCATGAAAGCCGGGATTGAAACATTCTAAAATCGATATCTCCTGAACCATTGATGTCAGAAGATTGAAACTTTGTTGTTGTCTTGAAAATTTTACAGGAGTTGGGGACGGTAAACTTCTAGTAGGAAAAAAAAATTTGGTGATGTGGGTGTTGGGGGTGATGGTGAAAGGGGGTAGAAAGGAAAACATTCTGATTTTTATTTCTCGAAAACCATAATGAAGAGAAAGCTAAAAATTTAGGATTATATAGAGCCACTATGCAGACATCCTAGAAAAATAAAATTTTTCATAGGGGTATCAAGGTACGGGGGAGAGCGGTGGTTTTTTATATCTCACAAACGGCTTATGCTAGAAAGTTGAAACTTAGTACGTATGTGTAGATGTACTATTAAAGTAATTAAAGCAAAAAAAAAGTTCAGATTTTTATTGGCGTTCAGAGGTTGAGTAAAAAAAATGTCCGTGAATCCACATTTTCACAAATTTCGTTAAAACTTTTAGACATGTCGAGCTATCAAAGCAATTTTAGTTCTGCGGGCTATTTATATAAGCGCCTACTAACAATCTCCAAAATTGTTCGATATCCAACCCCTAAGGGGGTGTAAAGTGGTTGTGTACATATTCACGAATTCTGATATATTCCTAAGGTATATTGAGATTTGGAGTTCACGTTTACTTCTATAAGGGAAAAACCCGATTTAAGAATTTTTGCGTATTAAACCCCCTGGGGGTATTGTTCAAGATTTCACTAATTCCGAAAATCTCTTAGGTTTAATGTGATCGAATTCGCTTTTACTACTTTCAATTATTCTATTGATAAAAACATACGTAAATAAATAAAAAAAAACTGCCAACAGTCTGGGCGCAACTTTATTATTTTATGGGTAGAAGTCCGAAACGTGTTTAATGATGAGATACGGTGTTGGGTACTATGCGACTGACAACCTAAAAAATAACTATTAGGCTATTTGGAACGTTATTTTTTAGGTTGTCAGTCGCATAGTACCCAACACCGTATCTCATCATTAAACACGTTTCGGACTTCTACCCATAAAATAATAAAGTTGCGCCCAGACTGTTGGCAGATTTTTTTTATTGGTGTAGAGTTTAGGCAGGAGAAGAATTGAGACGTCTCGAAAGGAAAAAGAATCACTTATGATGTTAAGCTGGTTCTTCTATATAGTATCTAATTGGAAAATTGTCTAAAGAATTTTTTCTCGATCCCTGCGTATGCAGAAATATTGATACATGCAACACAAACCACTCATCTACACCGAAAGAAAAATCATTGTTTGAATCAAGTATGATACATTGTTAACCAACAATTAGTCTAAGATGTTCATATCAAATACAAACATTGTTAAACTGAATAAGGTTACGTATTTAAATCAAATAATGAAGCATTGTTATTTGTAAAATTTTTAATTATCACGAAAATTGATTAATTTTAACATATATGTGATTCTTTCAAATACGATTTTGTTTTAGATTAAACATTTCATTGTCAGAATAATTGTTAAGCAACGAGAAATATGTTAAGTTGAATATTACTCCTGTTTACCACGTTTCATCTTGATCTAACACGAAAATTATCCACTGAATACAAACATTGTAAGCATACAATAATAAAATATTTGAAAATGGCAATTTTTTGTGATTGACCAAGCAATGTTCATTGTACGCTAAACGTCAAAAACAGCATAAATCAGAAACATTTTCATTGAATTGTCTACAATTGTAGTTAAAAGAAGTGAATTTTGAATTGATAATTAAAATTTGTGTAAAAAATTTTGGTTGTTAATATACATTAACTTCGAAGGTGAGTGAATTTATGTTTCAATAGTTTTTTGGTTAATGTGTACTATATTGCTGGAGTCTCGTTGGTTTATCACAATTTAGTTTCAATAGTTTTTTTTCTAGATACTCGTAAGCCCTGAGTTCCATAGTTTGTACCCAAACGAGCAACATGAGTGTTGCTAAACAATTTTCACAGGAAAAATTTCTCGAAAGGTATTCACTTTCTTTTGATCACGTCTTTGGTCACAATAACTGTAAAAAAAATTTAGGACCAAATGACGTTATTATTTGTAACTTGCTGCACGGTATGGTTCCACCTTCAGTTCAGTAAATTCTACAAAGCTTCTATAAAGGACTCAAAACAGTCGTTAATTTCGTCGTAATTGAATCGATGATTTAAAATTGGACCGGCTTACTAAGAGTCTATGAGATCAAGGTTTGAGTTTACAGCCAACTATTTTGTTTCACATGTAATGAAAATGATCGGACCATTAACGGATATTCGGGCATTTTGATTGAAATTAAAATATAAAGTTCTTAAAAGTTATTGCAAAAAAATTGATTCTTGTAAAAATTTGACTCTTCATTATGGCATTGAGTTTAATGTTTTGAATTGAGAATTGTTTTTAAAGAAGGAGTTTCGCCAACAATTTTGAAAATGCCTTCATCTGACAGAATACTTAATACGGATATTTTGTGTTGAGGTTGGTTTGGTTACCTCTGTCACTGATATTTGAATATTCATTGTAGTCGGTTTTGACTTATGGCAAACAATTTTACAAACACAATATTATATTTCAATTCGTATTTGTAATCAATTCGATGGGCCTGCTATTAATTTATATTCAAACCCTAATAGCAAGAAGTATACGTTTATAAAGTTTTTTCAAGTCCCTCGAAAAATTGCATTAAGGGGGTACATCCGAGTAGAAAGCAGAAAAAATAGGTGAATTTTAGAAATTATTATCTCAAAAACTATTTGCTCGATTTTATCCAGGTTGGTTTTATTCGAAAGTATATATGTTGAGGTACGCTCATAATTTTTTTTTATAAATATATATCAATCAGGGGCGCTGCTGTCAGGGTCGGCGTAAAGAAAGTCCGTCGCTCGCACGCTCTGCGGTTCCCAAGATTACATGCAGGCGGTTGATTTAAAACAAAAATTTCAAAAAGATTCTGAAAATGTAAAGTATGATGCTCTTCGCTACGTAGGGGTTTTTGAAAAAAAAATTTTTTCACAAAATGGCGGCCGATTGAACTTGATTTTCAGTTTTAAACCTCAATTATCGACCTTTCTGGCTTGATAAAAAATAAAGTAAATAAGTTAAAAAAAAAATCCTACGTAGCGAAGTAGAAAACCTATCCAAAAATATTATGTGAAATTTTGAAATCGGTCAAGCCGTTTTCCGAAGATTTTGGGGACCGTCTTTGAAAAGTATGTTTCGAGATAATCGCGTTTGAATGCCGCTCTATATAGAGAATTCATGAAGGTCCCATTCCGGTTAACTGCCCATAACTTTCACAATTCTTGGAATTTCAATATGAAATTTACACACAATATTCTTAAGACTGCATGCAAACTTTAAGATGAGTGAAAAAAAAATTTTGAAAAAAAAACAAATTTCTACTCGGATCTACCCCCTTAATAGAATATAGATTTAATACAAATTAAAATTTAATATTCTTTAAAATAATGTATACACAAACATTATCACTATGTATCTATGTGCAATTATATAATTTGGCAATGAAAATAATTTAAAGGGAGTTATGTATTTTACTCAATTTTTCTGGAAACTACAGGGCAGACATTATCAGTATTGGACATATACATATATTATATTTTATCTAATAAATTATTTATCTTTAAAATTTAGTGCAATCGATATTAATATAAGTAACAACATAAATTGTTGGCCTATCATGTTTAAAGGAGGAAAAATGGAACTGTTTTACGAAAAATATTTGTGCTTAAAGTACCACTGCATAATATTTCAGAAATCATTGACGTGTTTCACTAACATTAATCATGATAATTGAAGCACAGAAATATTTTATTTATTTTGAATATTGATACTTGTACTCAAATATGAACATGATCATTTAAACACAAAATTGACAACGAAATTGTTGAATCAAATAATGATAGTTGTAACGTTTTGAAAACATAATTAACTATTGAACCATATTTGAATTAACAACGTTGCTTATTTGACGCAAAATCATATAAGGTTTGTATTTGATTTTACCAATGAATTTCTTTCGGTGTATGACACGGAAATTTCCAGTGAAAAGTACAAACTTCCAACCTTCACATAGAATAGCGTGGAAAGCTCTACACATTTCCTGAATTTTCATACACACACACACACACCACCAAATATGCTGGAAATCCTTCGATACACCACATGCATTATATAAGCGTAGCAGAGTTTGAACACCTGATCAGTTTTTCTACTGCGAAAACTAGATGACGATTAGTTTTACTTAGAAGTGGCTGTGTTAAATCAGCGACGTGTATTGTGTAGCTTAGACGTGAACCAACTAAGTGATTTGGAACTACCAATGGTGTGATAAATTATTGTTATTGAATAAAGTGATTCATATTTTGATTAATTGAATTGAATTGTTTTTTTATTTGAAATCCCGCCGAACCACCACCTCTTAACAATAATTATATATTTTTTCCTAGACTGAAAAAGTTTAATGCTGAAGGTAATTATACATACAAGGATTGTCGTGTTTTACCACAACACTTTTTACAGGGCTCGTTTATCTAATAAGCTGAATTATTTTACTCCGCTATAAAAATATCACGTATTTTAATTGAAAGTGGAGTAAAGGACTTGAAATCATACAGAGAGAATCACATTATCAGGAATTAAAAGAAAATAATGGTTTTCTCGATATTGCAGTCGAAGAGTTCATTCAAGAAATCTAAGTTAAATATTTGTTTAATTATCTTGGGACTATGGCAGTAAAACTGAAATAAAGACATTGTAAACAATAGTATTTACGAGATCAGTACGTTCAATTTGGATTTAGACTCACAGATTACACTACTTACACTTCTTCCTCTTCGAATGTGTCACAACTTTTCAAACAATTTTCCGGAATTACATTCGCTCTAATCAAATCACCTAACGAACAAAATGTTTACTCGGATTTCAGTACAAATAGAAACTTGATGCTACTTCAACACAAAATACAACACATTGTTGATTTTATTATCGCAGTAAAAACAAGAACAATTTTGCAGGAAATATCAATTCCCGGCCCCAGGTAAGATGTAGTCAAGTGTAATCAAGACAACAGAAATTATTAGCCATTCTGTTTTCGCCTTATTGAAGGTGTAACTGAAGCTTAAGAGTGAAGGATATTTGCTCCCTATTCACCCCTCAGGGACTATTATTCTTGTTAATAGTAACACGAGATTGCAGCCCCATCCTCTTGATGTTTTCCGTATTTTTTCCGTTTTGATTCAACTTTTTCGTCGATCCCAATTATTTGTGTATTGTATTCCAATATTATGCCAGAAGGAAAATGCCACAAATGATGATCTAATAAAATTAATATATTACATGTTTTATAGGCAGAAAATATTCGCCATGACCTAGGGCCAATTCTGCTTCAAAAATTGCATGGGAATTTTTTGAACTTCTTCATAACCACTTCTGGGGAGTAAGTGGAGTTTTATACGCCAACCAAATTTCTAATTTTAATAAATAATGTTGCGAGCTAGGGGTTCGCCGGGATTTCAAGTAAAACACAATTCGGTTAAAATAAAAATAAGTGATTATTTATTAATCGCACTTTAAATTCACAGAATTATAATCGCACAATAATTCGCACTGTATGGCAGTACCGCCCGCTTATACCATATATCGCTTGACTCGTTCACTTTCGTTCTCTCTCAACACGGTCGCGTGTACCCGCTGGCTGTCACAGTCGATGTTCTCAAAATTACTGTGTCTTCGCTGAACGCTTCACCTGCTTATATACTAGGCGGTTGCAGTCTTGAATGTTCACCGGTGTACTTGAACGTTCGTTCAGTTGTGGAATCTTCTCGAAAGCTTCAGAGCCTTCGATTTTGATCATCGTTCAGTGGTGTGTGCAGAGGATTCTAGTATATTGGAGAGCATTCGATAAGAAGAGAGATTGTTTCGCCTTATCTTTAGCTAGGTTTCTGATTGGGTTATTTTGCAACTAGGTATTCGGTTGTTGTTGTTTTCAGTATGTGTAACGATCGAGTGCACGGTTGCGCGGTTGCCGGGCTTACACGTAACAATAAGAAAAAAAATCGGCCAATCGTTTGCGCGAAACTTTTGTATTTCTCGGGTCAAAGTTCGGAAAGCGGTTGAAATTAGGTCGCGATAGAATGCTTACGCCACTGCCACATTTAACATATTGTTACATCATTTCTCGTGCGAAAAACAGGAACCACTGAATACCTAGCATTCGATTGGCTACTTTGCTCGACATAAAGCGACAGAGAAAAGGCGTTTCAAAATATTCGGCAACGTTCGATAGCGAAGAAAAACTTTTCCCCATACGCATACACCAGAACAGTGTTGAAGTTTCTCGACTCTTCTCATTGTTCCTCGTATATTCTGTAGGCCGCACGAACATTCCACACACTATCGAATACTCGAGAAGGCTCTCGCCCAAATAATAGAAGTAAAAATATCAATTTTTAGCCGATTGAAAAGCTCGTTAAGACGACTCGAATTTCAGTACATTGTTTACACTATAAGTGCATAGAAGTTAGAACTAACTTACTGCCTCATCATACCTAATGCCGCGTTTCCACCATCTTATTTGCGCATCGTCTACATTCGTATAGCACTCGAATGCACAGGCGAGTCTGTACTCACTACATTCGTGTTCAATGCGAATTCCTTTGATTCGCGTCCGAACGCGAATTTCAATGCAAATATGAATGCCAATGAGAATGTGAGTAGTAGCAGGTGTTCAGCTCAGTACAGTAGTGTCTTTTCTGAGGCGAATGTATAAACACTGTATTTGTGTTCGAGTTTCTTTGATTTGCGTTCAACAACCGCAATCAACGCGAAGCTACACGAACCTTGACTAGAGTTGCGAACTGACGCGAACTTGCAGTTTCTACATTCGCATTCGTGCTAGTTCGCAGATGTTCACGCAGCATAAGAGATATGTCGAATTGTGAAAACGTACACAAACCCGTTACATTCACTTGGGGGTTGAATATCGAAAAATTGAGAAATAGGTTTTTAGGTGAAGCAACATAATATCTCATCAGACACTAGAGACTTTTCAAATTTGTAGACACGTATGCAACACCTTCAAATCCCCTTAGGGGTTGAATTTTGAAAAATTATTAATTGATTTTTAGGCCGTACAAGTATAATAATAAACAATTTTATATCTCTTCAGACCTGGGGAATGGCGAAAATTGTGAAAACGGATTCAACCCTATTACTTGTTTGAATATCAAGAAATCCTGAAATTAATTGTTGGGCCATTACATAGAAAATCCGAGGATGTAAAAATAATTCGATATCACTTCAGATCTAAGAGGTATGTTGGAATTCGTAAAGACCTTACACTTCCTTTGTTTGTTTGTAGACTATTATCTAAAAAGGGGAAGTAAGAACCAATCTGATATCTTATTAAACATAAAAAATATAACAAAAACCGTGGAAAAGTATGCAACCTTCTTACACCCCCTTGGGGTCGAACATCTAGAAATCCTGCAATTAACTTTTTGCCAATTATATAGAAAGCCTTAAGGAGTAAAAATCAATTCAATTCAAAGAAATATGCAGAAATTTGTGAAATATATGTAGCCCCTTTACTCCATTTTGGTCGTTATAGGTACATATATAAAAAAATACAAAAAATCGTTTGTAGGCGATAATAGGAAAACTATGCAGAAGTTAAAGATGTTTGAAATTTAAGAAGTTTGGTATCTCATCAAACCCAAGAGATATGGCGGAAATTGTGAAAACATACACAGAGAAAAAAATCTGCGACATTTTACGAAAAAAATATTCGTAACTTTACGAAAGGCTGATTTTTGTAGTATTTACGAATATTTGGTAGATAATACTGAACATTCGTAATATTTATTTTCACTAAATTATGTTTTTTACGAATGATTCGTACATTTTACGATCACTGATTCGTAAAAATAGTAACACCCTAAAATCGGTGGTTCCTACGGATATTTTGTACAATGTACGAAAGCTATTCGTACATATTACGAAACATATTCGTACATATACGAATCACGAAATGCATGAGTAGAATGTACAAAAGATTTCGTAGTTGTAAGGAAATATGAAATTTAGATGATAAATCTACGAAAGTTTCGTAAATATTACGATTTATTTTGTAAATATGAAGCAAAACACAAGATGATCGTATTGATTTGGTCTTTCAGTTTGAGCAAATATTTTGTACAATGAACGAAAGCATTCGTACGAATGTACGAAAGATTTCGTAGTTGTAAGGAAATATGCAATTTAGATGATAAAATTACGAAAGATTCGTAATTGTTAAGAATTATTTCGTTAATATGAAGCAAAACACAAGACGATCGTATTGATTTGATTTCATGTCCCGCACTTTCACTCAGTGTGTTGTTCATTAGAGTTCAGTGTTGAGAGAACAAATATTATTTCATATTACATATTTTAATTGTGGAAGTGAAGTTGATTAGTGTTAATATGTTTTGGTGTCTAAATTTACTTGGTAAGTGATTTTTATTATTACATTTATATCATCATTCTTAAGAGATCAAACCTAAAATACAAACGTTAATTTGATTGAATTTGGCATTATTTCAAACATATTTATTCAATCATATTTATATTTATTATAATAATTTTAACCATCTGTGCACCAATGTGTCATTTTATAAATAAACATAACGCAGTCACGATCGGCTGCAAGCCAATCGTATGATACTCTAAATGAAATACTGAACTCCGATTTATATTTTAGTTGAAAATATATCAAAAGAATGAGGAGTGCACATACAATTATTGCATGACCTTATATTTAGGTAGAAACTATTAGATAGTGGCTACTCGATGGATGGTTAAACGATTTTTTGAGTTATAGTGAGTTTCATAAATAAAGTTAGGACATTTTCACAAAATTTTTGTATGGCAACTACATGAAAGAGACTATTATACAATTAACGTGTGCAAAATTTCAAAGTCGTAACTTAAAGCGTTCGAAAATTATCGTTCAATATTGGTGAACACGTGTTTTAATGACTTTTGTATGACAGCTACCCGAAGGAGTCGACGGATGTCGCTAATTAATGAACTCAGTCTTGCTTTTGATATAAAACTAATTCCTGTAAAATTTTGAATCCCTGCTTTGACTCATACTAGAGTTATAATGGATTCTGTAACTTGCATATATTTTTGAAGGACTTTTGTAGGCTGCTACACGAAGGACTCATTCGATTTGCATCATATTCGGAACTTTCGCTCCAAACATTGTAAACTTTAATTATGCAAAATTTCAAGTTCCTAACTTGAAGTATTCGAGCAATAATTGTGAATACGTGTTTTAAGGACTCTTGTATGGGAGGTACCCGAAGGAGTGGAAGGATATCGCCCATTAACGAACTTAGCCTTACTTTTTCCATTTTACAGGTGGTCACAAAATTTCAACTTCCTAGGTCAACGCGTTCTTGAGTTATCGTGCAAACGGACGGACGGACAGACGGACAGCAAACGGATTTGGGGTTTTTGGCCACAACTGAACACAAAATAGTATATAACTTTTTTTCGTCCGAGGCGCTTTATAGATCGCATGAATGCATCCAAATGATTGGTTCCATGTAATTGGCGAACAACTCTTTTGCAAGCGTTTGACTTACCTTGAAGTCGTGCATGACCGAATTTTTGGACTTTAAGTCGAAAACGCATAGTTTTTATTATAATATTTTTTTTTATGCTTTTCCATTACAACTTTTCTTTGCATTTTATAAGATGATAGACCAGTTTGTTATTGCTTTGCTTTTGTTTGTTATTGTTCTATGCGTTACAAACTTTTCAGGCTGGATTAAACTTATAATACTCTATATGATTTCATCTAGAGTATAAAAATTTGTAGAAACTTACAAATCACAATAAATAACCCGAATATCCAGATGCTTCTAAAAGCCATTACAGGTAATTATTGTATTCAACTTTTCGCCCGTATAATAAACATTGAGTAGAGATAGAAATTATGTTGAAATAATTGCGTTCTCGACGAAAACATATTTATAAAAAATGTAAATGTTGTTATGCCTTTCAGATGTACAAGAAACTCTGGTGGAGGCAGAAAAGGCTCCCATATAGTAGTTGCCGAAATGAACTAATGGTATGTAAGGAGCAATATTTTATTATTTTCATAAACATAAATATTTATATTCATATATATCACATTTTTATTTTATTTTCAGATTTTGATATATACATAATTTATGCATTATATATGTAAAATAAAAGATTTAATAAAAAAATATTAATTAAAATTAAAAATATTCAGAAGTTTTAATTTCATCCGCCGTTAGTTTTTAATAGGGTTAAGTCGAAATTTGATACTTATCCAACTATTAGTATTAAGAGTTTTTCAAAAACCACATTGCTTGCTTCTTTTTTCAGAAAAGAGTTTCTAATTTTCATTGTAGGAAACGATTCATCTTCACCTTTTATTATAGTTTTAAGGTTTTGCATTTTTAGGCTATTCGGAGTGAAGTAAAATAATATCGCAATAGGTACATGATATGTGTATCTATATTTTTCATCTGGTACTCCATTTTTTTAAAAGAAAAACGCCTCGGACATTATAGAAAATAATTTCTATGTTTTCGATCACGAAAGGTATGTATACATTGTACAGATACTCTTTCGTACATTATACGAAAAAAGTCGCTGTTCACGAATTATATTCGTACATTGTACGAATAAAATGTCGATGATAACGAATTATTTATCACTGTTCAAGAATTATATTCGTACATTGTAAGAAAATGATTCGTCCATTACATTAAATAAATTTCGTATAATTTACGAAAACATTTGTAATCGAACCATTCTTTTCGTAGAATGTACGAATAATATTACTAGAAACTACGAAATTTATTTCGTAAAATGCACGAATTTTTTTCATCGGTTACGAAAAATGTTTTTAGTTCGAATCATTCGTGCAATGTACGAATGTAGTTCATTGAATACAACATTGATTTTTTCGTATAATGTACGAAAGGCAATGTGTAATATGTACGAAACCATTCGTAGACTGAAAACCACGAAATTATTCGTAGAATGTACGAGCGATTTCGTACATATTACGCAGTTTTTATTTTGTGTGTATGCAACCTCCTTACACCCACTTGGGGGTTGGATATTCAACTCCTGCAAAAGGGTTTTTAGATAAATAAAAAGAAAGCCCAAGGAAGTAAAAACCAGTTCGATATCTTATCACTTCTAAGAGATATAACGGAATTCGTGAAAACGTGTTCAACCCTTTTATACGCTCTTTGGCGTTGAAAAGGGTTTAGGCGATTATGTAACAAACCGGTGGAAGTAAAACGTTATTTGATATCTAATCAGACCTGAGGGAGATGGCTGAATTCGTAAAAATGTATTCAACCACTTTACACCCACTTAGGGGTTGAATTCCAGAAAATCCTGAAAACACTTTCTAGGCATTAATGTGAAGAATCCGCAGAATACAAATAATTTCAATATTTTAGAATATTTTAGAAAACCTAGGAGATATTAAAAAAATCGTGAAAATATATGCATCCCGTTTTCACTGATCATCTTTTTCGTTCCTCTTCCGTACTCCAATGTATATTTGAACAATTTTTTTTTTATCTTAATTACTTTTCTAATAGATTTACGTATACTCAACAATTTTCAACTTTCTAACATAACTCTATACACCTCCACACTACTCCTCCCACATCTACAATTTTTTGCAAATGGGTCCACTATCAAAATTCTATATAATTTTCAAGTTTCAGCTTAACATAAGCGGTCGCTGAGATCTAGAAACCAAAATTGTTCATCTAAAACGCTTCCTCGCCTCCCAACTCACACCCCCACCCATCAAAAGGTGTTCACTTAAAGCGGTCTATTCAGTCTAACCACAAAAAAAAATTCAAACTCAAGATAATAGCTTAAAGAGTTTGGGACCTTCCAAACGATTTTTGCATACGGCGAACGGCGTACAGACGGACTGAAATTTTGTTTTCCTTGTTTGGTTTTTAGTCATGAAACGAAAAAAAAATATTTTTTCAGGGTAGCAATTTTTTTTTAAAAAATCTTTGACAATACTTTACTAAAATAATGAAATAATTGTTTGAAGGAAATTTTGATTAAATTATAAATCTTGAGTCATCAGTTCACAAACATCAATTCTTTTAAAGTTTTGATTCATTCTTTCTTTACCCGTTGACAGAAAACGCCGGTACACTTTTGTGAGCCATTTTGAACTGTCGTTGTTTTCCCTATTTAGTGTCTTTTACTTGCTGGTTCAATATTTCTAAATTGAACCAAATTTTTTCTTACTCAAATTGGGACTTGACCTTCGGGATCCATCATCATCTCTAATGTCTAATGTTAGTATTTTATAGTAGTCAATGATATACTTTGTTCGTTGCAACATTTATTTTACATTAAACATTAAATTATGTATTTTAGATTTTAGTGCACATTATTGCGCATATATTGGTTCATCATCAAATCACCTAATGCTAATTCAAAGAACTCGAACACTAAGTGGATAACATCATCCAGGCTTTACCTCGTTCATTGCAATTATTGTTCCCGGTATCGGTATAGTTCCAGGTGAACTATTTCATCAAAATTCCCTGTTACGACGGTCTACATTGGGATCCAAGAGGAAATATCGGACCATTCAAAATAACATTAGCTTCATCCCCGGGTAAGCCGACGAAACGACCAGGATTTGCTTTCCTCTTGTAAAACGTAATCCCGTGAGTACCTTTTTTGGCGAACACAGATATGAGGTATTAGCTACCTAGCGAATATCCATTCGGAATTTGACCATTTTCCAGATTTGCCCTCCCTCGAGTTCTAGTTTTGTAAACGCAATGAACGCGGATTAGCTGAATTAGGTTTGTGTTTGCGACATCTCTTTTTGGGATAGTTGGTTGGATGGGGGTGCTATTGTTAATTTCTGCTGATTGTAAAATGGATACATAATTGTACCACATCATTCTTAAAAGAAAATTAAAATTTGAAAAACTCTTATTTTTTTAAATTTTCTCTTTTAAGTCGTGTAAATTAATAACAAAGCGATCTAAAAACAGTGGTTTACTCTGAAAATAGACAATTGTTGAGAGAAAATAAATGCAACTTAAAGTGTGAAAATGGAGTTTCTCAGCTTACTCAGCTGAATAATAGCAAAATAGCTCTCTGGTGTCCTACAAAAGAAGTCTTTGATATTTCAGTAAATTCTGTGGAAGTGAATATGTAAAGTTTTCCAAAGCCATTTTGTCGCATGATTGATTAAATACATATCTCCTGAACAGTTGATGTCAGAAGATTGAAACTTTGTAGTTGTCTTAAGGGATAATAGGAAATTTTTGAATCGGGTGGTGGTGTGTAGGGGTGGGGGTAAAAGACTTTGGATTAGAATATCTTCCGAACCAATTATATCAGGAAGGTAAAATTTGGTTTGTGCATATAGGATTACAAGTGGAACCCATTCAATGTAAAATTTTTGAGGTGGGCGGTAGACCATGAAAGTGGGGCGATAGCCATTTTTAAAAAAATTTAATTTTTATATCTCAAGAATCGTACCAGATATGATCTAAGAAATTTTACAGGGGTTAGGCATTGGCGGATACAGGGGGGGGGGCGGAGGGGGCGGCCGCCTTCCCCCCCAAGAGCAACTCCGAATTTCCTAAACATACATACCTACTTCAACCGTTCTCCGATTTTTTTTACTCCACTGCAATGTGGACTGTAATAAGCATTTACTGTAGTTCTGCGGTGCAATGCAAAGCACAGAACAGAACCATGATGGTGGATTTACCATACACTCAACGTTTGAGGCGCGCCTCTATCCCCACCATAAAATCAAACAATCAGATGGCTGGTATGTTAAAGTTTTCGCAAAAATGGTGTCCGAGTCCTCTTTGAAAATTAATATCTCTGGTAATTTTTATCCTAGAATAATAAAATAGGGCTTATTTTAAAGGAGAAGGTTGTCGCAATAAAAATTAACCTTTAAAACTTTTTTCAAGGTTTTTTTTTTTATTTTTTTATATTTTTTAGGCTATACTGCTTTTCAAAACATACCAAAAAAATTAACTTGGGATCTCAATGGCATCGTGGTCAAAAAAATTGAAGAACATTATAGTGGTTCTCAATTATTTTATAGAAAAATTGTCATTTAATCAAGAATCGCCAAAAGTGTTCATCGCCGATTCTTTTCAAAATTTGTTTACTCGAAGAATTAGTGAAAACAAAATATGATTTCAAGTTTTTGTTTCTATCTCATTTTTTTTGTTAGTTATAGTATAGTATAGTATGTTAAAGATTTCCCAAAAAAGATGTCCGAGTCCTCTTTGAAAATTCATATCTCTGGTAATTTTTAATCCTTGAATAATAAAGTAGGGCTTATTTTAAAGATTGTTATAGTTTTTGTTAGTTAAAAAATGAGATAGAAACAAAAACTTGAATTTCAATTAATTTTTTCACTAGTTCTTCAAGTACATACATTTTCAAAAGAATCGGAAATGGTAAGGTCACAACTTTGGCGATTCATGATGGAATGACCCATAATAAGATGAAAACAATATGATCCCGTTTTTGCTAAGTGCAGTCTATGTAGCTAAATTCACACAGAACTTGATCAAACAAAATTTCCGCCCCTTCCCCCCAACAGCAAAATCTGGATCCGCCCCTGGGGTTAGGCCCAGTAGACTTCTAACAGGGAAAAAATCTTGCTGGTGAAGGGGCTGATGGTGTGAGGGGGTGGAAAGATTAGAGCTTTGATATTTATTTCTCAAAAACCACAAACCATAAAAAGCTAAAAAGTGACTATACTATATAGAGCCAATATATAGAGGTATCCTAGAAAAAAAATTTTGGTTTTTATTCTCAAAAACGGCTTATGCAAGAAAGTTGGAACTTGCTACTGAAGTAATTAAAGGAAAAAAATTCAGATTTTTATTGGCATAGAGGTTGAGTAAAACAAATGTTCGTGAAAAGGGATTTTCCATATTTTCACGATTTCTTTATATATTTTGGACATGCCGAAATAAATTTTACTTCTGCGGGCTCTTTATATAAGCGCCTAGAAATTTTTTTTCCCAATTTTTCGATATCCAACCCCTTAGGGGGTGTAAAGTGGTTGTGTACATTTTCACGAATTTCCATATATTGGGTCTAATGAAATATTCAATTCTCTTTTATTTGTAAAGGATTTAAATTTAATCGAAGAAAAATCTGATGCAAGCATTTTTCGATATTAAGCCCATGGGGGTGCGTAAGGTATTGTTCAAGTTTTCATGAATTCTGAAAATCTTTTAGGATTAATGAGATCGAATTCGGTTTTACTTCTATTGACTTTTCCATTAAAAAAAAATACGTAAGTAAATTAAAAAAATTTTTTCAACACTCAGGGCGCAACTTTATTAATTTATTTTGGTAGAAGTCCGGAACGCGTTTAATGATAAGATGCGGTGTTGGTGACTGCAACTGTCAACCTAAAAAATAACGTTCCAAATAGCCTCCTGGTCCCGTTTGTGATTGCTGGGTGCTTTTATATTAGTAATGTTAAAATAAACTAATGGAGGAGGTTCAATTAATACACAGTAAATTTGTGGAAAGAATATAGTATAATAATAAATTTTTGATGTAACCGATTGCTTCCCCTTGTTGAATTTTCACGCTACGCCACTGATATGTATACACAAACAGAGAAACAGCAATAAAAGTGAAGCTTCAGTCCAATTCCGCAAAATGCTCATGCGCCTTAGAGAGGACGGAAGCGGACAACCAGTGAACATTAAATTCTATAAAAAGGAAATATATCTAAATTTAATGAAATTCCGGAAGGTACAGTTTAGGATAGATTTATTTATAATATTATACATCACGGGTACTATCGAACTTACGGCGATTGAATACGTATCGAGTACAGTTATTGAAAATAAAATAACGTTTGTTTTCCTTACCTACGCTCATTGATGAGTAAACTGCACTGCAATATAGGAAATGAGGAAGAATCAATGAATTGACTAGTTTTATTTTTGATTCAATTGACGTCACCGCAGATAGTTTCCAAAGCTTCCGCAGTATAATATACACCTTCTTGGCAATCAGATTGATGTGGTCAGACCAATTGAAACATTTATTAAAGATCATTCCTAGATTCTTCACAGAACTTAGGTAGGCGATCGCTTCACCATCTAGACGCAATTTGGGAAGATTCCGGGTATCAATTTCTCTCGAATAAATTACAATGGCTTGAGTTTTACTACAATTAAGCTTTAGAGTCTAAAGTTTAGACCATTTATATTCGCTCAATGGGAAACTGAATCAAGCTCGTCATTCATTTTACAAATAGATTCAGTTAATTTCGAAACAGGTCAGTTTAAAAAGATCTGGGCATCATCCGCGTATAGGCGATAGTTTGCTTCAGCGAAACATTCAGGGAGGTCGTTAATGAAAATACAAAACAGTAGAGGACCCAGAACGGAACCTTGCGGAACTCCGCAGTCGACCGAAAGGTGGTCTGACTGTAATCCATTTAAAAAGACAAAGTTGAGATCGATCTTTTAAGTAATTCCTGATAAGGTTAATAGCACATTGCTCGAGATGAAGACAATGCTTCAGCTTTTTACAAAGCAGATTGTGATCAATACAAACAAATGCTTTGCTAAAGTCAAGTAGTAATAGTATAGTGATCATCTTTTTATCGATACTGCAATGAATGTTATCAGAAATTTCAAGTAACGCTATTTAGTACCATGGCCAGATCGGAAACCAGATAGAAATTGATTTAGCAATTTATTGTCATTCAAAAAAATACTTAATTGCGAGTGTAAAATATATTCAAAAGTTTTAGATAGGCTTGAGAGACTGATGGGTCAGAAGTCATTCATATCAGGATTAGCGACTTTGAGAACAGGAATAATTTTAGCCACTTTCCTAGCCGAAGGATAGACCGGCGAAGACACGTGTTCGGGACCAATTGAATTGGATTTTACATGAGAGATAGCTTTCAACGTGCGGGTAATTAAGAAATATTGTTTCATATGAAAGAGTAGCGTTCCACTTAGTTTTTGCCATCCAAGTTGAACAAGCATCCAAGAGGCTACCTTGTCTGTTAGGAAGAGTGTGTTACGCAGGAGACTGCGAAGAGAAAAGCGTGAAAACATGAGCAAACAATGAGGGATTTGTAATGCATTTAGTATCTCGATTTAGTACAAATATAACATTAAAGAGTGCAATTAGTACAATTTAGTACAATTTAGTACTAAGTAGAATATATTAGAGCGAAGTGATAAACAAAATTCAACGTTTCTTGCATAAATGCTTGTTCTAAGTCCCAACATTTATGTACATTAGGGCTGAAGGATATAGCTAATGGCTGGCTGTTGAACTTTAATGTGCAGCATGATTTTCAACGGCAACGTACAAAATTGAAATATAAGTAGATATAAGTTTTGCTATAAACTTTATCCACTTCCTGTCACACTTTGTTCTCCTTCCTCTCCACACATATTATCAAACAATCTTCTGGAAATGTCAAAGCATTCCGCTCATTAAACGTTGCAGACGAAACACATCGAGTGGAAAATCACTTGGAGCCATGCCAATGTTTTTCACAAGACGAATTAATCACAATCAGCCGTGTATATGCATCTGTGGAACTTATTTGAAGACATTATGCCGGTAGAGAAGTTCTAAGGATCTCCACTTCAAAGACAACCACAAAGATGTGTAGAATACTTCACAAGTGAGGATAAACAACGATAAGCCGTTCGGAATATGCCATTCCCATTACACTAGCTTTTTGCATCCTTTTTGTGTAAATAAATTCGTGAAAAACGGGGGAAAAAAAAACGGGAACGCTATCCGGTACTCAAAAGCCCGAAAAGCAAACAAATGAACAAACAAACAAACTGCGAAGAAAGGAAAAAGGAACGCTTTAGAACTCCGATAATTTTGATGCTCTTTGTTCAGGTCGGAAAATGGCTTTGCTCATCGTCTACACCTGTGCGACGCAGATGATGTCAAAAGCAGCTCGGGAAAAACTTGTCAGGTTAATTTTGTAGTCTATTCCGGGGATCCCTTTTTTTCCATTTTGTGCAACACTGAAGGATGGCCGGACGTTATTAAAGTGAAATGTTGCTATTTAAATTGTTAGTAAGGTTTCCACTGTTAGTTGAAATTTTCCTTGGAACGGACATGGTCACTATCCTTCAGGTTATTAAAAGTGAAAAAAGTTGGCATAATTAGAATATGAAATGGCTGGAAACATGTGGTACTCGGTAATTTTCGAGAATTTAATAAAGTTGCAGAAAATTATTCTTCTTGTTTTGTTAGTCGTGTCCGGAATTGGTGTAGTAGGAAAGGGACATGATATGGTGTGCTCGGTAAAAGTATACCAATTCATCATCATCACATTTTAATATATTATTCTAAATAAGAGACCCATTTTAGCAAAAAAAGATTACATCTAGAAAAAAGCAAACAAACTACGTTTTGAGCAAAAAATTTGGTACTACTTTATTACAATAAAAATTTAGTAGCGTACAGAGAAGGTGTAGTAATAAAAATCATAAATAAATACACGTTGCCTGGGGGAGCAGCAGAGTACAGAAGGGCTGGTATGGAAAATTTAAAAATTTCCCTTCGTGATAAAACTGTATTCATATTCGGTAAATCTATACGCTCCTGTGATTACCAAGTCTATCAATTTGGGGGTTCTTTTATTATAATTTATTAGTTACGGATAAATTCTTTTAAAATACAGTTCAAAAAGAAAAGAAATCTCCGGAGCATTTCCCAAAGCCTTTTCCCCTTCCGAAAGCTTACTAAAACTTAACTTTGATCATTTTGATCAGGTTCGGTGTAAAGAAACATAGAGTCTGTAGAATTTTCTGCAATCATAACCGATTGTGCGAAAATTCTACTGATCCTGCATTTTTTGCATCAGAACGGACAAGACAGCGAATTACTTTTCATTTCAGAAGAATTTTTAATTAAGTATTTCTCAGCACAAGGATTTTTATACTCTAGATGAAATCATATAGAGTATTATAAGTTTAATCGAGCCCAAAAGTTTGTAACGCATAGAACCAAGCCTCGGACGAAAAAAAGTTTTATATTATTTTTTGTTTATTTGTGCCCAAAAACCTCAAATCCGCCCGACGTCCGTCCGTCCGTCCGTCTGTCCGTGAACACGATAACTCAAGAACGCCTTCACCTAGGATGTTGAAATTTTGATTTTGGATGTTTGGTTGAATTTTTATGGCTAAGTTCGTTAACGGGCAAAATCGTCCTGCTTCTTTCGGGTAGCTGCCATACAAAATGTCCTTAAAACACGTGTTCAAGAATATAGGTCGATAACTTCAGAAGGGTTTAAGCTACGACTTTAAAATTTTGTACGTGTTTTTTTTCCAATAGTTAGAACTAAATATATGATTATGAAGAAAATCCTGTTAGTCCTACGTGTAGCTGCCATACAAATATCCTGTCAAAATGTATTCACTTAATTTACGAAACTCACTATAACTCAAGTAATCTTTTAGCTACGAATTCGAAATTTTGTACAAATTAGTTTTGAGTGAAAAAGAAGTTCGAGTTTACTAGTCAGTGAAATCCTTTTACTCCTTCTGGTAGCTCCCATACAAAATGTCCTTAAAACACGTGTTCAAGAATATTGGCCGATGACTTAAGAAGGGCTTAAGCTACGTCTTTGAAATTTTGTATGTGTTATTTTTCTAATAGTTGGAACTAAATATATGATTATGAAGAAAATCCTGTTAGTCCTTCGTGTAGCTGCCATACAAATATCCTGTCAAAACGTCTTCACTTAATTTATGGAACTTACCATAACTCAAGTAATCTTTTAGCTATGAATTGGAAATTTTGTACAAATTAGTTTTGAGTAAAAACAAATTTCGAGTTTACTAATCAGCGAAATCCTTTTACTCCTTCTGGTAGCTGCCATACAAAATGTCCTTAAGACACGTGTTCAACAATATTTTTCGATAACTTTTGAACGCTTCAAGCAACGAATTTGAAATTTTGTACACGTTCATTTTTAAATGGTTCCAAGGAAAATGATAAATATGTAAAAAATCGAGTAAGTCCTTCCTGCACCTCCCATGTGAAAGTCCTTCAAAAAGGACATTTTTTTTCGATGACTTACCAAGTTCAAGATATTAAATTAAACACTGAATATTGTCTTTTAGTTTTGAGTAGCAATCTAATGGCAGTCCTTAATAAAGGACATACAACATGCACACACGTAATTCTACTTTATCCCCAACTAAAGGGTTTTCCAATAGGGACTTGACAACTTTGAATTCAATTTGTGAACGCACCCTTTCACTAATCATCGAACTGTCACTGTCAATTTATTCAGTAAACTTAACATTTTTATCATGGTAAAGTACACGAAGGAACAACGTCTGCAAATTATAAAAATTTACTACAGAAATTCGGAGTCGGTGACCGCTACTTTAAGAGCGTTAACTCCGATTTTCGGTCGTAATTCTCGCCCTAGTAGACAGGCAGTAACAAGTTTAGTGCAAAAATTTGAGTCTACATATTCGTTGTGTGATGTTGCCGTGCCAGTGAGACAACGGGTTGGTCGAAGTGTCGAAAATATCGCTGCCGTTGAAACGTCCGTAGCAAATGATCCAAATCAGTCAATTCCACGGCGTTCTCAAGTGTTGGGCATCGCCCAGACCACGTTATGGCGAATTTTGCGTAAGGATCTTGGTTTACACCCATACAAGATCAAGCTGACTCAAGAATTGAAGCCGATGGACCATTTGAAGCGACGTACGTTCTCCGATTGGGCTCTGGAAAAGATGCGCCAAGATGATCAATTTCATCGCAAAATCATCTTCAGTGACGAAGCTCATTTTTGGCTCAGTGGGTTCGTCAATAAGCAAAATATGCGTTATTGGTCCGGTGAAAATCCACATGTGCTTCATGAAAGACCACTTCATCCACAAAAAATAACTGTTTGGTGCGGTTTGCATGCTGGCGGCGTCATAGGGCCATATTTTTTCGTCGACGATAATGATCGTCACGTTACTGTGAATGGTAATCGTTATCGCGCCATGATTACCGATTATTTTTGGCCCGAATTGGAAGATATGGACTTGGACAACATGTGGTTTCAACAGGACGGTGCCACAAGCCACACAGCACACGTTACAATCGATTTATTGAAGAGTAAGTTTGATGAGCGTGTTATCTCAAGAAATGGACCAGTCGATTGGCCGCCTCGTTCGTGCGATTTAACGCCTCTGGACTTTTTTCTTTGGGGCCACGTCAAGTCGTTGGTCTATGCCAACAAGCCGACGACGTTGGAAGAGCTCAGAGCCAACATTGAACACGAAATAGCAGCCATTTCGGCCGAAATGTGTGGCCGAGTCATCGAAAATTGGGTCCAACGAATCGACCGCTGCAAACGTGCCCGCGGTGGCCATATGAACGAAGTCGAGTTCCATTCATAAATGTTTTGATTGTACTTCAACCCGATAATAAAGTTTTTGAAATATCTCAAATGGTTTGCATTTTATTTTGAAAAAAAGTTGTCAAGTCCTTATTGGAAAACCCTTTACAATATAAATCGGAGTTCAGTATTCATCTAGAGTATTATACGATTGGCTTACAGCCGATCGTGACTGCAATATGTTTTATTCTTGTAATGCATTATACATTAAGTAGATAATACTAAGAGCAGTTCTTATGAATACTGTTGCAATTAGAAAATTTAAAAAATAGAACGACTTATTTAAAAATCAAAATAAAGATATTAAAGTCGAGGGTTTCCCCTTTACTATTTTGGTATAGAATTAAAAGAAAAATTCTTATTTAATTTACACAGAGTTTTCCACGATATGTCCGGATTTCGGCAAGTTCTTTTGGAATTCTGCATGATAATTCCATGAAATTCTTATTGCTTTTCCTCATGGAATTATCTCTAAATTTTCTGAATGTACCGGAAACTTCTGTCTCACTTTCCCCTATATCAGAAATAGCTCGGAACTTTCCGAGGATATCAGAACATTCTGCTTTATTGGTCTGCTGGGATATTATCATCACATACCTATATATTTAATAATAATTTGTATAAGTTTTCCTGTAACACCAGGTTGTAATTTATAGATATAATGCATTTATAAATTTTTAGATCATCCGCAAAGAAAAGGAATTCCACATCACGAAAATCTCAGAAAAATCATGTAGGAATATTAGGAATAGTAGCGGTTCCAGACAGGAACCCTGGAGAACACGAGAGGGCAGATGTTGTTACCTCTGGTAATTCTAAAAGCACAGATTTAATTTTTACAGAGCATGAACGACTTAATTGGTATTTTGTAATCCAATTCAGTAATATATGAAACTGAGCTTAGCTGAGAGTAACAGGCTATTACCTTTATTAACTTTTGAAAATTCTGTGGAGATGTAGTGAGAGCGATGCGGGCGATGCGCGCGTTGACCCAATCGCATCGCGACACTAGTTATAATGACCGTGGTGAATCCTTTTTCACAACTACAGAAAAAAATCTACCAATAGTCTGGGCGAAATTTTACAATTTTTCGGGTCAAAGTTCGGGAAGCGGTTAAAATGGGGTCGCGCTAGAATGCTTATGCCACTCCCACATATAACACATGAGTTACGTAATTGGATTATACTCCGGGACGCGGCCACAATTATACTCCGGGACGCGATTACAGTCGGAGTATAACATCAAATATTTCGAGATTAGGAGGTTTTTTTGGAAAGTAAATTTTGTCCTAAAAATAGATAGAATATAGATTTTTAGCCTATTAAATATATAAAAAGCCCGTGTAGACTACTCAAATTTCGGTATATTACTTACAAGTAAGAACCAAGTTGCTGCCTTATCATACCTAAGAAATATGATGAATTGAGATATGACGACTTAAGAGATGTAACGAATTACATCCACTTGGGGGTTGAATTCCGAAAAATCGTAAAATTCGGTTTTTGGCCATTACAGGAAATACCCGTAGAAGTAAAAACCAATTGTATATCTCATCGCAGCTAAGGGATGACAAAAATTGTAAAAAAATACATGTACAGTCTCTTTACAGCCCTTGGAGGTTGAATATCAAAAAATCGTGAAATGGATTTGTAGACAATTTCATAAAAAGTCTGTAGAAGTAAAAATCAATCTGATATCTCATCAAACCCATGAAATATGTGGAAAACTGTGAAAATTATGCAACCCTCTTACACCCCATAGGATTAAATATCTAAAACTGCGGAAATTAACTTTTTGGCGATTATATAAGAAGCATTAGAAAGAAAATATCTATTCGTTATCTCATCAAATCTTAGAAAAATGTAGGAGTTTGTGGAAATATATGCAACTCCTTTCCACGACCTTGGGGTTGGATATCAGAAAATTCTAAAATTTATTTGTATGATGTTATATAAAAACTCTGCCTAAACTAAGACCAATTTGATATCTCAACAAACCTAAGAGATGTGGCGAAAATTATGAAAACGTATACAACCTTCTTAAACCCCCTTAGAAGTTGAATATCCGAAAATCCCGAAATGCGTTTTTAGATAAATATAAAAAACGCCCGAGCATGTAAGAACCAATTCGAAGTCTTATCACTCCTAAGAGATATGACAAAATTCGTGAAAGCGTATTCAACTCATTTATACTCTCTAAGGGGTTGAAAAGGGATAAAATGATGAAAACAGGTTACGCGATTATTAACAAACTAGTGGAAGTAAATGCTTATTCGATATCTAATCAGACCTAAGGGATATCGCTGAATTCGTAAAAATGTATTTAGCCCCTTTACACCTCCTTCGGGGTCGAATTTAAAAAAATCCTGAAAACGCTTTCTAGGCATTTATGTGAAAAATTCGTAAAATAAAAATGAATTCAATATCTAAGAAGACCTAAGAGATATGACGAAAATCCTGAAAATATATGCATTCCATTTTCATTTCCCCTTCCGAACGGCAATGTATATTTAAATTTTTTTTTAATCTAAATTACTTTTCTAGTTCATTTACATATACATACCGAGTTTTAACTTTCTAGCATAAGCCGTTCTATAGTTAGGAAAAACACCCCCCACCCCCGTTTCATATTACCCCTATCAAAATTTATATTTTTCTAACATGCTACTACTATATCTCTATATTAATACCAAGTTTCAGCTTTAATCCGTCATAGATTCTCGAGATATAAAAAACGGAATTTTGTTGTCACCCTCGCCACCCTCAAAACTTCTTTTTATGCTGTGGTTCTATTAGGCCTACTTCCGATAAAAATTCTAAGCATCTATCTTACACTGTTCTTGAGATATGGAACGTGATGTTGTAGAAAAATTCTTATCCCCTCCACTTCCATGCTTCACCGCCACATTAAAAAATTTTATTTTCAGCCAACTTTATTTATCAACCTTTTTTCGTGAGATATAGCAATATAAAGTTTTTCACCCCCGACCTCTGAACGCCACTGACACCACTAAAAAATTTGTTTCCGATCTATTCTGCTAGTAATAAATTAAGTTTTAACGTTTAGGAGATATGGATTTTAGAATGTCTCGATCTAGGCTTTCGAGCACTTCGGACACATTATTTTTCACCCCACTCCAACGCTTCTTCTCCAAAATCGAAAATATTTTTTGCAAATGGGTCCACTAGCAAAGCTCTATATAAATCAGCCTCTTAGCATAAGCGGTTGGTGAGATCTAGAAACCAACATTTTCCGTCTGAAACGCTCCCCCCACCTCCCCCCTCATACCCAACCCCTAAAAAGGTGACCACTTAAAGGGGTATACTCAGTCTTCCCGCAGTATAAAATTCAAGTTAATAGCTCAAATGGTTTGGGAGGTACGAGCCTTCAAACAATTTTGCGTACGGCGTACACCGGACGGCTAACGGCTGACGACGGATGGCGCGGCGGTCGGCGTACAGACGGACTTTTTTGCTTTCTTGGTGTTTACTAGTCATGAAACGTAGAAAAAAAATTTTTTTAAGGGTAGTAAACTTTTTTTTTTAAATCGATAACAATACTGTATTATTGAAATAATAAAGTAAAACAAAAATAGAAAAGTTTACTAAATAAAGGTAGATAATACTAAATTAGTAAATCTACCTAAGTTTTAGGCGAATGAACGAGAATGAAATTGGATTTTTGTCTACCAAATTAGGTATTTTCTCTAATCACCATTAGTTACTCTTAAAATTTCGAATAATTGAAATATTGCCTAAATTTATTAGACACATTTATTATTATTTATTATTATTATATTTATATAGTATTAAGAAATTTTCAAAGACTGGAAAAATTGTCGAATATGTCTCGATAAAAAACCATTTGGCACCTACTGAAATTTAAATTTATTTTCTAAAAAAATAGCTTATTTGTCTATACACTAAAATGGGAGAATCAACTGATTGTGTAGTTAAATTAACTAAATACAGTCGTCAACAGAATAAATCAATCATTGTTTTTAGATGGAACACCTAGTTTTTTAGGTAGTATTTGTATAAATTTTTGTCTGTGAAGCCTGCAAACGTATTACCTGTTTGTTGTCGTATTTTATAGACATTTATTTTCCGATATTTAGTTTGCAGTCAATTGTTGTAAAAAAATCAAAATACAATTGACGCGAGTGTCAAAATCGCGTTATACGCCCGATTAAATCGAAAATAGACCATAAAAGCGACGCGATTGGAGTGATGCGATATCACTGTAAATGGTTGCACTCACTAATATATTCTAATCAGTTAGCTGTAATGGTGTCGTGTCGCTAAACGCGTGCTAGTCGCGTCCACTAAAATTCCACCTTTACTGTGGCGAAAATAGTTTAAATACTTTATTATTAAAATAATAAAGTAAGACTGCTCTAATGTACTCTAATGACTGCGCCTGTCCCATTTCAAAACCCTGTTAGTGCTTTTCAGAAAATTTTAAAGAAGACTCTGAAAACTTGTTTTTACTCAACCCTTAAAAATACTATTAATAATCCGATATATAGGGGTCCTCACAGATAACTTGAGGAACTTTCAACTTATCGAGATAACAATATTTATTTATGACTTTCAGTTAAAAGTGGACTACACTGAATGAAATTTTTTAGGGAGAGGTGGAGCAGCAAAGTGGGGGGACAGCAATTTTTAATAAAATTTATTTTTACATATCACGAACCGTATCAGATATGATCATAAAATTTTAGTTAGACACAGGAGACCTACATATATCCGGGTGTGCTTGTATCGGCGGTGATAGTGGGAGGGGGTGGAAAGAGGAAGATTTTGATTTCAATTTCTCAAAAAATCGCAAAAAATAGAGGTAGAGGCACTATAGTGGCATTCTACACAATTTTTGATAGGGGTAGCAACGTACAGGGGGGGGGGGGGGGGGGATTTTTTATAACTCAGAAATTACTTATGCTTGACAGTTGAACGTGTATGTACGTATGTAGATGTAGGGTAAACTACCCGGTTTCGGGCCCCCAGCCTATTTCGGGCCACCCTGTTGCTTTTCTCTTTATACTAAGCTTTATCTAAATAAAAAAGAATTCAATTGCTAATTTGAGGTGCTTAATATCATGGATACACAGCTAATATACAAACCATGGTATTGAAATCGTAGTATTGAAACTAGCTGCATATGATACACTGCACATATGGTATGATTTGACAGTATCTGATATAAGCAAGCAATGACATTTAGTTGCGATACTCGCCACACAATTGGGGAATGGCACTACTAGCAGTAAAATGTATAGTATACTAGATAAAATTATCGAATTTCTATACCAAGAAACAGGTTCAATACATGATATATACCAGTTCGTTTATCTCGTATATGCTTAGTATTGGGTGATACACTGCTGGTATTGCCGATATTATGATATCAATACCAGCAGTGTATTCATGGTATAAGATGTTCTGAATGATTTCTTTGTCGCTTTGTATACTCTAAGTAACCCGTGCAATCATTCTGGAATATTTGAAGATGACACATCCAGTTTTCGCATTTCATTAGCTATTTTGCTAAGCGCGAATTAGTCTTAACGCATAGTTTTGTTAACGGTTTTAAAAAATTAATTAATTAAATACTATCCTTACTTGTTTCTTTAATAAAAACATACTGCAGTCACGATCGGCTGCAAACCAATCGTATAATACTCTAGATGAATACTGAACTCCGATTTATATTGTAGTTGGGGATTAAGTAGAATTACGTGTGTGCATGTTGTATGTCCTTTATTAAGGACTGCCATTAGATTGCTACTCAAAACTAAAAGACAATATTCAGTGTTTAATTTAATATCTTAAACTGGGTAAGTCATCTAACAAAAATGTCCTTTTTGAAGGACTTTCACATGGGAGGTGCAGGAAGGACTCACTCGATTTCTTACATATTTATCCTTTTCCTTGGAACAATTTAAAAATCTGCCAATAGTCTGGGCGAAACTTTATTATTTTTCGGGTCAAAGTTCGGGAGCGGTAAAAGTCGGAGTGTATCATGAGTTGCTTCGAGATTTTTAGATTTCTTATGGAAAATTAATTTTGTTCTTAATATAAAAATATTTAAAATAGAGATTTTTAGACGATTAAACATTGAAAAAGTCCGTGTAGACTATTCGAATTTCAGTATATTATGTACACTAAAAGCCCATAGAAGCAAAAACGTATTTGTTGCCTTATCAGAATTAAGAGATATGACGAATTGTTAAAACGTATACAAACCCATTACTTCCACTTGGGGTTTGAATTTCGAAAAAATTGTGAAACAGGTTTTTAGACGATTTCATAAGAAGCAACCTGAAATCTCATGAGACAAGACGGATTTTGAAAAAATTCTGAAAACGTAAGCAAACCCTTCACATCTCCTTGGTTCTGGAAATTCGAAAAATCGTGAATTGGTTGGCCGTAATAATCAATTTTACATCTCATCAGAATTAAGGAATGGCAAAAATTGTGAAAACATATACAAACCCTTGGGGGTTGAATATCGAAAAATTGAGAAATGGGTTTGTAGGCGATTATATAAAAAGTCTGTGGAAATAAAAAGCGATCTAATATCTCATCGAACCTAAGAAATATGTCGAAACTTTGAAAAGCATACAACCTCCTTACACCTTTTTGGATTGAATATCTAAAATACTGAAATTGATTTTTTGGCTTTTTTACATAGGAAACCTTAGGAAGTAAAAATGAATTCGATATATCACCAGATATGCAACCTCCTTACACCCACTTGGGGGTTGAATGTTCAAAAATCCTGAAAGGAGTTAATAAATAAATATGAAGACAGCACGAGAACATAGGAACCAATTCAATTTCTTATCACTTCTAAAAGAAATGACGGAACTCGTGAAAACGTGTTCAACCCGTTTATACCCTCCTAGGTGGAAAAAGGAAAAAAACTTAAAAACAAGTTTTAGGCGATTATTACACAAGCCCATGAATATGAAAAGATATTCAATATCTGATAAGACGTGGATATAGTAGAATTCGTGAAAAAGTTTACAAACCCCTTTGCACCCCCTTAGGGGTCGAATTTTAAAAAATCCTGAAAACACTATCTAGGTATTTATATGAAGAATCCATAGAATAAAAATGTTATAAAATTGTATGGAAGCACGCGGTACTTATATAGAGATGAACGGAAACGTCTGTATAGATTGAGTGTCAACGCAAGAAGAAAGTTTATTCGAAAAACAAGTTGGTACATGAAGTTGGTTACAATCATAGATCAATATCGAATATAAAGAGTGTTGCCAATGAGTTAAATTTCAAGTCTTAATTACAACACCCGCACTAGAATTGAGATTTAATAATTCATACAAATAATACTTCAAACAAAGATTAATTATAATTCAGCAATTTGGTTCAAGAAAGATTAACTCATTTAGTTTTAACTTTGCTATTCAGATAACCCTAAGGCTTTGGAAAACATCAATTGTTTATTAGCAATAATCGGTTTAGTCATGACATCTGCAATCATGTCATCAGTTCTTATGTAGTCCAGCTTTATCAATCCTTCAGTCAATTTTTCACGTACAAAATTGTGCCTGATGTCGATGTGTTTGGTTCGTGCACGGTAGACGTTGTTCGATACCAAGTGAATAGCACTTTTGTTGTCGCAAAAAATTGTGATGGACTTTGTTGAATCCTGAAGCAACTCGTTTTCAAGTCGCTTAAGCCAAATTGCTTCCTGTGTGGCCCCAACGATGGACATGAACTCGGCTTCAGTAGTAGATAGAGCGGTTGTTGGTTGTTTTCTGGAGTTCCAAGAAACAGCTCCGCCTTGCATTAGGAAAGCATAGCCTGTAGTTGATCTTCTATCATCACAATCTCCTGCCCAGTCGGCATCGCAGTATCCAGTTAATTCACATGAATTTCTGGAATAAATTAATTGCTTATTTATCGTACCTTTTAAATACCTCATAACTCGCTTAACCGCTGTCCAATGCGGTTTGCCAGGATTATTGTTAAATCGGCTTAAACTGCTAACAGCAAAACTGATATCCGGTCTTGTAACTTGTGCCAAATACATTATGCTGCCAATAGCCTCTTGATAAGGAATCTGCGTCATTTCCTCCATTTCAGTATCCGTTTTTGGACTCATACTTGAAGATAGTTTCTGATGTAGCTCCAAAGGTGTTGAAACTGCATTCGAATCGTGCATCCCGAAGCGTTTTAATAACTCCGAAATATAATAGCTTTGGTTTATAGCAATTGTTCCTTTGCAGCGATTTCTATTGATCTTCATACCAAGTATGGACGAAGCTTCTCCCATATCATTCATTTTAAACTTCGCCTTTAATTGTTGTTTAATCTTATTAACCTCTTGTTGATTGTTAGAGAAAATAAGAATGTCGTCGACATAAATTGCTAAGATTAGCATACTGCTTTTATTGTTTTTAAAATAAACGCATTGGTCGACGTTTGAACGTGTTAGACCTGCCTTTACTAAGGCAGAATTAAGTGTCTCGTTCCACACTCTGCTAGACTGCTTCAATCCGTATAAAGTTTTTTTAAGTTTACAAACCTTTTGTGAGTTGTCTGCGAATCCTTCTGGCTGAAGCATATATATGTCTTCGTGGAGTTCACCGTGCAAGAAGGCCGTCATCGCATCCATCTGTTGAATATCCAGGTCATACTTCGCAGCTATTGCAATCAGGAAACGCATAGAAGAATATCGAACTACCGGTGCAAAAGTTTCCTGATAGTCAATACCCTTGTGCTGCGCGCAGCCTTTCACTACTAAACGAGCTTTGTAGCGCTTTATTACGCCTTTGCTATCACGTTTGATTTTGTAAACCCATTTACAATCGATTGGTCTACGGTCCACTGGTAAATCAGTAAGCTCCCATGTGCTATTTTCCATCAGAGAATTGTACTCGTCTTGCATAGCAGCTCGCCATTGATCTGCATCGGCTCTTGTCAGAGCTTCTTCCACTGTTCTCGGATCGAAAACTTCTATTGACTCTGCAACGTACGTTAGCGCGCTGCTAGGATTTGATTTATGAGATGCAATCCTCTTGGAACGTCTTAGTTCAGGTTCTTCGACAAATCTGTCACTGTCTTCTTCTGTATCTGCGTTATTCACGTTTGGATCGGCTTTGTCCGGCATCTCCATTTCATTTTTTACCATAGTTTCATTCATTGTCCCATGAGCTGAGTCATATTGGCTGCCAGATTCATTCAAATCATCATTTACTCTGTCGTTTTGTCCGCTGTTGTTCGTTGGTTGAACTGGTGGTACAATGAGATAATTATTTTTGTTTGGTTGTTCAAATACCTTAGATCCTGCTATTTCGTTTTCTAGAAAAATTACATCTCGGTTTATTATGACGGTATTTTTCGATGGATCGTACAGTCTATATCCCTTTGATGATGAACTGTATCCCAGCATTATGCACTCTTTGGACTTCGCGTCCAACTTACCACGTTTTTGTTTAGGAATGTGTACCATTGCCTTGCACCCGAACACGCGTAGCATTTCGAGATTCGGTTTTCTCTTCGTCCAAGCTTCTTCGGGAGTTTTACCTTCTAGTCCTTTACATGGTGATCGGTTGATGATGTAGACTGCAGTTGAGACAGCTTCACCCCAAAAATGTTTTTCGAGACCAGCATCGATTAACATACAGCGTACCTTTTCTATGATCGTCCGGTTCATACGCTCGGCCAATCCATTTTGTTCCGGCGTGTATACAGTTGTTGTCTGATGTTGAATTCCATGTTTTCGTAAAAATATTTCGAACGACCGATTGCAGTATTCGGTACCATTGTCTGTGCGGAGTATTTTTATTTTTTTATCCGTTTCGTTTTCCACTAAATTTTTAAACTGCACGAATTTGTCCATAGCCTGCGATTTCGATTCTATTATGTAAACGAACACTTTTCGCGTGAAATCATCTATGAATGTCAAAAAATATCGAGATCCGCCTAGAGTTTTTATAGACATTGGACCACATATATCGGAGTGTACTAGCTCCAATGATTCCTTAGCTCTGGTACCCGAGTCCCTGAAAGGTAATCTCGATTGTTTACCTTTGACACAAGTAACACACGGATCAAGTTTATTTCCGAAAAATTCAACACCATCAACAATCGATTGAATTTTCTTGAAATTATCGTGCCCGATATGGCCTAACCGACGGTGCCATATGTCTTGACTTATCCTCGAAGTAAAAACTTGTTCATTATCGTTCGCGCACTCTGATTTCGACTCCTCGTTACCCGTTTTTTTGGATCGCGTACATATTATTTACCAGAGGTGCTGTGAACAGCAACTTGCCTGTAGCATTGTAAATACGACAGCTGTCACTGTCAAACACTAGTTTGTTCCCGCGTTTCGCCATTTGACTGACCGATAGCAAATTAGTGCACAAATTTGGCACACACAGCACGTCTTTTACAGTGAAATCGTTTGATTTTGCATTATTCCGTAATGTCAGAGGGACATCACCTACGCATTCGACGGATAAACGCGTATTATTTGCCACTATCACTTCACCGGTTTTTGACTGTGTATTGTTTACTAGTGCTGCATTATTCATTGTCATGTGCGCCGAAGCACCCGAGTCTATGTACCATTTGTTGGTATCCATTTCTGAAGTCGCAAATGAGGTATAGAGCAAATTTTCGGATTTACCTTTAACTGAACGACGATTCCGACAGTCCTTAGCGAAGTGACCGTACTTGTTGCACTCGAAACACCGTAGTTGACTTTTCTTTTTCGAAGGTTGTTTACTTTGGCCCGTTTTGCCATATAAAGCAACTGTTTCTTCAGAAGAAATTGTCTTGATGTCTTGAAGAAGTTTGGTCTTAATTGAGTCCGCCGTGATGGGTACTCCTGAGCTTTCTATTCCCATTATCATGGGCTTGTAATCGTTTGGAAGTCCTGCTAATAATAGTGTTCCAATCCATTCATCGCTGATATCCATTTTTATTCCCTTTAGTTTATGCGCTGTCGTGATTATCTCGTTGACGTAGTTTTCTACTGAACTGCAGCTTGTAAGCTGAGTAGTAATCAGCGTTCGTAAAAGGCCGACTTTTCTGGTGAGACCGGAATCTTGGAATGCTTTGCTGAGCTTGTCCCAGGCTTCTTTTGGCGTTTGCGCATCTTGAATATGCGAATAATTCAAAGGCTCGACCAACAATATTATTTTGGACTTGGCCTTTATATTTTTATCCGCGTCGGATTCGGTACCCAAGACGCAATTCCACAATCCCTCGTGCTCTAAAAGAGCTTTGACCGCAAATTTCCACGAGTCGTAGTTATCGCGGCCCCGCAAACGTTCGATATGTGGTAAAATGCTCGAATTACTCGACATTTTATTATATATAACACTCTTTATTTAATTTCACCGCTTTAAAAATTTTATTTAAATTTTTTTTTTACCTGACTGGGCCCATAACCTGTTATAAAATTGTATGGAAGCACGCGGTACTTATATAGAGATGAACGGAAACGTCTGTATAGATTGAGTGTCAACGCAAGAAGAAAGTTTATTCGAAAAACAAGTTGGTACATGAAGTTGGTTACAATCATAGATCAATATCGAATATAAAGAGTGTTGCCAATGAGTTAAATTTCAAGTCTTAATTACAACAAAAAATGAATTCAATATTTGGGAAGACCTAATAGATATGACGAAAACCGTGAAAATATATGCATTCCATTTTCACTGATAATTTTTTTTGCCCCCCCCTCCGAACGCCAATGTATATTTGAAATTTTTTTTCATCTAAATTAGTTTTCTAGTTGATTTACATAAACGTACCGAGTTTCAGCTTTGTATCATAAGCCGTTCTATAGATAGGAAAAACACCCCCCACCCCCGTACCATACTACCCCTATAAAAAATTATATTTTTTCAAGATGCTACTAATATAGCTCTATCTAAATACGAAGTTTCAGCTTTATATCATTATAGGTTGTCGAGATATTAAAATCGGAACTTTTTCCTTTTCACCCTCCCCCACCCTCACCCTCTACACCCACACTTCCAAAATTTTGTTTTCTACTAGGGGTCTATTAGGCCTACTTCTGTTAAAAATTTGAAGCATCTATCTTACACCGTTCTTGAGATATGAGACGTGATTTTTTAGAAAAATTCTTATCCCCTCCACTTTCATGCTCCACCGCCCCCTTCAAAAATTTTGCTTCCAGCAAACTTCATTTGTCAACCTTTATACAGAAACCAAATTTTATTTATCTAGTGCAATTGGTTAGTAAGATATCGCAATCTAAAATTTTTCACCCCCCACCCCCGTACGCCACTGCCCCCACTCAAATTTTTGTTTCCGATCTATTCTCCTAGTATACCTACAGACATTCATAAAGTTTCAATTTTGTGACATTAACCGTTTAGGAGATATGGATTTTAGAAAGTGTCGATCTCATCTTTTTTGCGTTTCGGACGCATTATTTTTCCCCCCACTCCCAAACCCCTTCACCTATATCGGCAATTTTTGCAAATGGGTCCACTACTGAAGATCTATATAAATTCCAAATTTCAGCCTCCTAGCATAAGCGGTTGCTGAGATCTAGAAACCAAAATTTTCCGTCTAAAACACTTCCCCCTCCTCCCCCCTCACACCCCCACCCCTCCAAATTTGGCCACTTCAAGGGGCCTATTCAGTCTATTCATAAAAAAAATTTTAATTTAATAGCTCAAAGGGTTTGGGAGCTACGAGCCTTCAAACGATTTTGCGTACAGCGGTCGACGTACGGCGTACGGCGTACGGCGTACGGCGTACGGGGTACGGCGTACGGCGGACAGACGGACTGAAATTTTTTATTGCTTTTTTCGTGTCTACTCGTCATGAAACGTGAAAAAAAAAATTTTGAGGGTAGCAAATTTTTTTTTTTTAAAAATCGAAAACAATACTGTATTATTAAAATAATAAAGTAAAATGAACGTGTACAAAATTTCAAATTCATAGCTTGAAGCGTTCAAAAGTTATCGAAAAATATTGTTGAACACGTGTCTTAAGGACATTTTGTATGGCAGCTACCAGAAGGAGTAAAAGGATTTCGCTGATTAGTAAACTCGAACTTCGTTTTTACTCAAAACTAATTTGTACAAAATTTCCAATTCATAGCTAAAAGGTTACTTGAGTTATAGTAAGTTCCGTAAATTAAGTGAAGACGTTTTGACAGAAACCGGGTAGTTTACCCTACTAAGGGAGCAATCGAAGCAAAAAACTTCAGATTTTACTTTATTATATTTTAATAATAAAGTATTTATTAGTGTATAAACGTGGAGTAAAAAAAATTTCCGTGGAAATGGTTGTTTTTCCGACTTTTTTACGAATTTCGTTATATTTTTTAAGCATGTTGAGTAATCAAATTGATTTTGCCTCTTCGGTCTGTTTATATATAAGCGCCTAAAAACAGTTTTCCAAATTTTCCGATTTCCAACCCCTAAGGGGTTGTAAAGTGATTGTTTAGATTTTCACTTCTAAAAGCTGTAATCTGAAGTGAAAATGGATTTAAGCATTTTTTGATGTTAAACTCCGGAGGGGGGGGGGGGGGGGTGCATTAAAATTTTCACGAATTCCGACAAATCTTTTAGGTTTAATGATATCGAATTCGCTATGTGTCGATGGGCTTTGTATATAATGATCTAAAAATGAATTTCAAAATTTTGCGATATTCAATCTCCAAGAGGGTGTAAAATTATTGTGTAAGTTTCTACGAGCTCTGACATATCATGAGATATAGAATTGTTTTTTACTTTGTCGGGTTTTCTTCATAATGACTAATCAGGAGTCTATTTGGAGTCCTTTTACTTTGTCAGTCACATAGTAACTTACGCCGCATTTGAGCATTAAACGTATTCCGGACTTCTATCAAAAAAATAATAAAGTTTCGCCCAGACTGTTGGCAGATTTCTTTTGTTTATCGTCAGCATTTAAGTTCATAGCAGTATGGAGGGTTCTCCACAGTAGATTTCTGGAATTCCATTTAGAAGAACAAAATACGGCTGAGGGTAAGAAAAATAGTTCCTTCTTAAGATTTTATTTGGTCTCGAATAACCATGTTGGAATAATCGCTGCTATATTAATAACGTTTTAAATTTACTTTTATCCGCCATAAGGTCTTTAACTTAAAAGTTTACTTTTTAAATTTATTCCTGGATTTTTTTTTAAAAATTTTGATTGCTTTCCCGTTAATACGCTATTTTAAACTTTCTGTTCTAACTACCGGATAGCTGACAGGTATCCCAACTTCCAAGCATAACTACAACTTACTTTTACCACCGGTGATTTATTTTCTCCTGAAAAAAATCAGAAAAGTTTGCATTGAAATAGAAAAATGTTAGCTCTTAACTCTAGCAATTAGGTACGCTTTTTAAACATCATGAATTTCATTAGGGATTCTTGTTTTTTAGTTGGCTATTCACTTACTTTGTATTTAATTTCACTGACAAATTATTTTTTTTGCACACAAAATTGTACACAGATCGGATAACCGGTTGAGCGGTTAATCATATTTCGGTCTATATATTTGCAGAAGTGTATAGTGTATTCCATGACTGTTGTTAATATGAGCAGCGTAAAATTATACACTTACTTTGGCGTGATATTTAGTTATTCTACCCACCGATTGATCGTTACAATTACTGAGTATGTTTTCGAAAATTTTCGTATACTTGAATTAACCGGGCAAACGAAAAATTTATTTGTAAATTTCAACAGATTTAATCAAAAATCACAGCGCTTTTGCAAATAAAATTAAAGCAGATTAAATTAATTAACAGCAATGTGTGCTGATTGTTAACAAAAAAGGCTTACACAGTCTAAAAAAGGCTCACACAATCCGAAAAAAATGTATTTCCATAAAATATATACAACATATAAAATAATAAATTCCTTTATTATCGGGCTCGGGACTCCACCACGCTTCGATTAAATTTAATTAAAACATTTTTACGTTGTGAATTCGTCTCATCTAAAGTATAATGTAATTGGTATTAATGGCTGACATAAAACCTACTAATAGTCTTTCCTTGGGGTACGGTCTATTACGTATAAAGGTGGCTATGAAACGGCACCTTTGAAATTAGATTGCTTTGTGCAGGTTGTTCTTTCATATTTTCTACGTGATATGAGATGTACGCAGAAGGCGCCCGTAAAGCGTATATCTGCCAAAAGGATGTCGGGTACTCTGCTTGGCAAAGTTTACGACTATAAAGATTTTAATGATATTCGAAAATGAGATTTAGGGGATATTAACGTCAACGTAATTTATTTTCATGGTAATAACGAACAATGTTTTCTGCGTGTCGTGGCAGTCGAGTGTGTAGGAGTTATATTTTTTTCAGGATGATATACACGTAACCGATACGTAACCGATACACGTGCATAGACTCACATCTGACTCTACCTAAAATTCGCATTGTTTTTCAATTTAATTCGTTTCTTATGCCGAAATAGCTGCGTGTCATCCAATTTGCCAGGACATCAATTTCAATTACGGACTCACCTTAACTTGAGACATCAAAATGCGTCACAGAATCGGAAAAATATACAACCTACGGGTTTATGCCGGCAGGATAATCAAACTACGAAGGGATATACTTGTGGTGGCTGCTTACGTTGAATAGGCGTAATCCTAGTCACGTTGGTCTTAAGAGGGATTGGGGCTCTGATTTGGATCACCACCACTTCGTTTGAGTACAAAGGTGGAACGACAATGTTATTACACGCTTTGCTTCTTGGGCTTTTGGCATGTAGTCGGCCAGGCGTTATGATTTATTTCGTACAATGAAATTTTCTTTCAATGAAAAACTTTATATTCAATTCGTTTATATGATTCCAGGCACTTTGGTCCTTTGAAGATCTCTAATTTTAATGTTTCAATTAGTTTTGATAGCATTGGTAGTGTAGTATGAGCGTATCATCACAGAGGTTGGGAACATGAATCCCAGAATTTTCCATTCCTTTCTATAATATTCAATCTATAGCCTGAATGAAAATGAACTGAAATATCGAACTGTATTTAAATTTAAGAAATAAATATATCTATCTATCTATCAATCTATAGCCATCCGGGTGGTTGGACGATAGGCTACTAACTTATCCCCGGAAAAAAATTATCTTGAAGAGCTTGTGAGAAACTTAAATTGGAAGAAGGGAGTACCATAATGCAATAAAGTGCGTCAAAATTAACTATATCTACACTCTAAGAAATATTGGAGTAAATTTATTATTATTATAGTTGGCAACTATTTTCCATCAATGGTAATGGTAAAATTACATGCATGTGCAATTAGAGAAAAAATTACACAAATAAGTTGTAATAATTACAAAACAAATGCGTAATCAATACACATCAGTAAGGTAATTATTTTACAAGAGCTGCGTAATCAATTGACAAAAGTGGAGTAATTATTACACAGAGAATGCAATTATTACACACTTTTTGTGTAAAATTCCCATTTTATTATGTGGGAAAATCGTTTATTTAATTCAGATTTATAATTATACGGTAAAATCATAAATTAGGAACACAATTTCACAATACATGTACTGTATTAAATTGAATTGAGTTGACAATGATATTACGGTTACTGGTTCGAAAACTAGTTTACTAATATTGCACAAAAACTTTTGGTTGACTTAACGAACCTGACCACGTGAAGTAGAATGAAATGATGAAAGAAATTTCCGCGAACTTGCTTATCCTGGTGTAATATTACACAGTATTTAAAGTAAAATCACACCAAGCCTGAATTTACCTTATTAATGGAGTAATATAAACATGACGCCTAAATTTACTCTTTTTATACTCTAGATGAAATCATATAGAGTATTATAAGTTTAATCCAGCCCAAAAGTTTGTAACGCATAGAACCGAGCCTCGGACGAAAAAAAGTTATATATTATTTTTTGTTTATTTGTGGCCAAAAACCTCAAATCCGCCTGACGTCCGTCCGTCCGTCCGTCCGTCCGTCCGTCTGTCCGTGAACACGATAACTCAAGAACGCCTTGACCTAGGATCTTGAAATTTTGAATCTGGATGTTTGGTTGAATTTGTAAGGCTAAGTTCGTTAACGGGCAAAATCGTCCTACTCCTTCGGGTAGCTGCCATACAAAATGTCCTTAAAACACGTGCTCATGAATATTGGTCGATAACTTCAGAAGGGTTTCAGCTACGACTTTGAAATTTTGTATGTGTTATTTTTCCAATAGTTGGAGCTAAATATATGATTTTGAAGAAAATCCTATTAGTCCTTCGTGTAGCTGCCATACAAATATCCTGTCAAAATGTATTCACTTAATTTACGAAACTCACTATAACTCAAGTAATCTTTTAGCTACGAATACGGAATTTTGCACAAGTTAGTTTTGAGTGAAAAGGAAGTTCGAGGTAGCTAATCAGCGAAATTCTTTTACTCCTTCTGGTAGCTGCCATACAAAATATCCTAAAGACACGTGTTCAACAATGTTTTTCGATAACTTTTGAACGCTTCAAGCTACGAATTTGAAATTTTGTACACATTAATTTTTAAATGGTTCGAAGGAAAAGGATAAATATGTAAGAAATCGAGTTAGTCCTTCCTGCACCTTCAAAAAGGACATTTTTTTTCGATGACTTACCCAGTTCAAGGTATGAAGTTAAACACTGAATATTGTCTTTTAGTTTTGAGTAGCAATCAAATGGCAGTCCTTAATAAAGGACATACAACATGCACACACGTAATTCTAGTTTATCCCCAACTACAATATAAATCGGAGTTCAGTATTCATCTAGAGTATTATACGATTGGCTTACAGCCGATCGTGACTGCAGTATGTTTATAGAACAAAATAGTTGTAATTGTCCACCTTATTGTGTAATATTACCTTCTTGTGTGCTAAAAAATGATTATACATCAATAATACGTACAATTACATAGATAGTGTATTTTTCCACTTATTTGTACTTTAAAGACCGGGTATTTTTACAAACTGTTTTTAGAGTGTATGTAAAAACATTTTCTCTTCTTCTTTGCGACTTATTGGACGGCCTCGGATCAACAAGTCACTTGTGAACTCACAATGGCTTGTTTTCTTTTGCACCGAGGCCGTCCTTTTCATCTTTATAAGTTTTATCCAACCCAAAAGTTTGTAACGCATAAAACCGAGCCTCGGACGAAAAAAAGTTACGTCATATTTTTTGTCCAGATCTGGCCAAAAACCCCAAATCCGTTTGCTGTCTGTCCGTCCGTACGTCTGTCCGAATGCAGGGTAACTCAACTGCGTACGTTTTTACGAATTCCGACAAATCGCTTACAGTCTGATGAGATATCGCTTTAAGAATTTTTTCATAACAACTCCTAAAGGGCTATATAGATATTTTATCCCCTATGTTTCTAATGAAATTGAAAAAAAATACGTAAATAAATAAAAAAGAATTCTGTCAACAGTCTGGGCGTAACCTTATTATTTTTAGGATAGAAATCCGAAACGTATTTAATATTAAGAGGTGGTGTATGTTACTCTTCTGCTGCCAACCAAAAGAATCAGAAGGCTGAAACGTTATTTTTTAGGCTGTCAATTGCACAGTAACCTTCTCCGTATTCAAGCATTAAACTCATTCCGCACTTCTAACTAAAAATAATAAAGTTGTGCCCAGGCTGTTGGCATACTTTTTTTAGCACATATCCAAATTCTTTCGAATTTTTGAACAGGAATGTGTAAAATTTATATGTTACGACTTTTTGGTCGAAAATTCAATGTGTGATATATATTTGCACCAAAAACTCGAAAAATTGTCTTTACTGAGGAGGTTCCTATATGTATTTACATCTTGGACAACTCGTTTTTAGAGTGTATACAACCTATTAAAACCCTATTAGGGGTTGATTATAAAAAATGGCTTCTAGGTATTTATATGAAGAGCCCGTATAAGTAAAATTGATTCGACATCTTAGAAGACCTAAGAGATATGATGAAATTCGTGGATCCCCTTCGCAGTGACAATTTCATTCGCCCAACCTTCGTACGCCAATGCCTATATGCTTTTTTTTTACCGATATTACTTTTCTAGAACATCTTCATGTCTCTAGCATAAGATTTTCCAGAGATAGGAAAAACACCTCCGCATAGTTCCATCATTAGCGGTTCTTGAGATATAAAAATCAGAATATTTGGCTTCCCGCCTCCATCCCTTATTTGAACCTCTTACTATTAAAATTTTTTAGTGGTCTTTTGGACCAATCTGCTGTATTAATTTCAAGAGCCTACCTTATGTAGTTCATGAATTATAAGATGTGATTTTTCCCAAAACGTTCTTATAACCTTCACTTCTGTGCTCGACTTCCCACTCTACAATTTTACATACTTCATTTGTACACCTATTTTAAATTTCATTTTTCCATCATAATTGGTTCGCGGGTTATCATTGTCCACAGTTTTTCACACACACCCCCGCACCACTTAAAAATTTGAATTTGAATATACTCGTATCTACCTAGTATGCCTATAAACCATCTCCAAGTTTCATCTTTATGGCATGAACCGTTCAGGAAATATGACGCTATTTGGAACATTTCGGATGGATAGTTTCTCCTCCCTCGATCCTCCGAGAATCTACTTCTTCCCTCCTCTCTTTTTCCGAGTTCTGCTTAAGTTATAATTCTTTTAATAGTAGTTTATAAAAACCTTATAAGTTAAGCTAAGTTCCATAAGAAGCTAAGTTCCATAAGAAATTCATTAACCCTTTTCCTTCAAATATTCATCATTCGAAAACATTTGCATGTAGCTAAATAGCGTTAACTTGGCTGTAAAGACGACTGTTTGATCCCCATATTATTAAGATTAGCATAAGCTTGTTATATTAAACTAAGGGTAGTACAACAACAACAACAACAACAAGGGTAGCACAATAAAGAATTTGAATTTGAATTTGCATTTCTCCTCCCCCCTCCTAACTCTCATACCACGCATACCCCCCCCCCCCCCCCCAAAGTCGACTATGTTTTTACAAAAGATTCCAGTTTCACCGAAGTTTTCTGAATTATTGAAACTAAAAATTTTCACCTAAAACCCTTCATACCCCCCCGGCACTATCAGCCCCGTAAAAGTTACCACTTAAAGAAGTCAACCCAATCTAACCACTAAAAAAATTTGAACTAAACATCTTAAGGGGTTTCTGATCTATAAACCCTCAAACGCGTTTACTGTGGACGGCGGACACCGGACACCGGACGGTGTACGGCGTACAGACGGACAGCCTTTTTATTTTTGCGTTTTTTGGAGTATTCCAGGGTACACATTTTTTTTTACATTGATCAGAACACTTTAATTTTTAAATATAGCGAGAGGTACTCCGAAAGATTTACCAAGAAACGTCTTTTCCCGATTTTCACAAATTGTACATTAAATTAAAGGTAAGCTCAATGGGTGGGAGAAAACTTAAGAGAAAATTGTGCCAAGTTAAAAAATTATCAATCTTATCTTTAAATAATTCCTTTTTTGGTCATCCAAATCACAATTTCAGACCCTTCTCTGGTTTTTCAGAGTTCCCAGAAAATTCATTTCAAATATCAAATTAAAATTAGGCTTAACAACCCCAAACAATTTGTTGGCGGTAAAGGTATGCTCAGCTACTCTCAGAAAAACTTATTAAATTAATGTTTAGAAAATGGTGTACAAAAAACGCAAAAATAAAAAATTCCCAAGAAATATTTTGTATTTTATTTTTGCAGCTTTAACCATAATTTTAATTTTACTTTATTATTTTTTAATAATAAAGCATTTTTCCTATTTTTACAATTTTTTTGAATACAGATAGAGACTCCTGCATCATTTCAGTGGCGTGGTTTTCGTCGGACAAATGGATGCTCCCCAGTGAAGTTGGTGTTTTTCGCCTTGTTATACTCTTGTCTTCGGGTATACCCATTTAAAACTAGGCATTTAGTACACACATATAAATATTTTGGCCAATCATTTTAATCACAAATATTTTTGAAATTGTAGATATTGAGTTACTTTGAACACTCAACTTTAAAAGCACACGTCATGCTACTCCTTTCAAATTACATTAAATTTGGCAAAACATTTTCGCGTATCGGTTAGCTGGTTTGGATCCATTAAACTTATCTTTTGTACAGTCTAACAATAAAACCACATAGCTCATTCCGATGTTCCAGGGTTTCAAAAAAAAACCCCTTGAACAATGGAAAAACTCTCCCTAATTTACGTGATGTGAATCCCAAAGGAACCATATTTACCGATGTTACCACAACTACCTTTGTCCTACCCCACGTCTATACATTCTGATTCTAAGAAGTTAAATGAGTCCTTGTCGAAAGTACACAAGCAGGGGACTAAAAGTATGTACCTACTATCGTAACATTTTTTTTTCAAAATATGCGCTCAAGTGAATTAAATGTGACTATGGGGCTCCTTAGTATGCAGAGATTTGCGTCAAGTATAAAATTAGATGATCTTGGTGATGATAAAAAAAAAGAAAAAATACGGAAAATGGCAAGAAAACAACCACCATGTTGGTGAACTGATATACAATTTACGGAAAATTTATTAAACTGAAAGGAAAACATCACAGAGACATTTTCAGATTGAATTTCCTAATGGAGGTACCTGAATAGAAAATGTAATTTTCTCAAAGTACGTAAATAGATTCTAATGGCTTTGGATATTAAAATGCTTTTATTTGAGTTAGAGAATGAATGAGTGGTTATTTTGTAATAGAAATGTCATAAGTACTGCCATGTAACAAGTACTGCTTGAATTTTAGGGATTTAAATAGAGAAGCTTAAAATTTTAGGACAAAGTCGCAATGTTTTGAAGGCTACACTAAAGTCGAGCAAATAGGGAGCGCTTGGACTATTCCATTTGCCGGTAGATTACAGGTAAGAGATAATATTCCAAACAAACTAGCAGAAAGCCATGCCTTCGATATATCTGGGGATACATAGATACCAGATGGTATAACGAACATGACGATCTTTTAGAAATTTCCGAACATAGAATTGATTACACCTTTCATCATCATCATCACCTTTGAACATCCTGATCTGCTGAAAAATTAGGACCATTTTTTAATAAAATCACATGTGATAGTTTGTTAAAAAAAATCTGTAGCAGGATATCACAGTGCTAAGCGGTTCCTTTAGGACCTTTGTAGTTTTATGTCTATAAGTGTTAGATCAAACGGGAAGGGCTATTTGAACTCTCGACCTTATACCATTGATATACAGGGTGTTTGGCACTCCGTCTGCCACCTTGTAAGGGGTTATTCCTTGATATATTTGGAGAAAAAAATTGTTCTACAGGGTGGGTTAATTTTCAATATCAGTGGAGATACAGAGTGGTTAAAAAAAGTGTTTTTGACCGGTACCCTCACTTTCTTAAAACGTTATATCTTGAAAACGAATAAATACAAGGCAAAGTGTTATAACTCGTTTTTTAGGGAATCGAATTACCTTTTATTTGATGTAACAGTTAAAATTGTAACTGCCGCAATCTTGAGATATTTACTCGAAAACACAAATTTTTGCTACGTCAACCCTAAAAATTCAGTGATCAATGCAGTTTTTCTCGGAAAACCCCATTATAAAAATGTCATTTTAATTTTATTTTTTATAAACCGTATTATTACCTACGAAAGCTGCATACATATTGTTACATGTAAACCTGGCAACCGAGCAACCGCGCAACTCGATCGATTACGAATAAGGGAAACAGCAGTTGCAAAATAACCCAATCAGAAACCTAGTTGGCGAAACGACAAGACTATATCTCCCCTCTAATCGAATACACTAGAACAGCCTAGAAGATCAAATGGAATGCTCTCAAGCTTTCCAGAACCCTCTACACACACCACCGAACGAAGATTCAAGAACAGTCTCGACTACAGATAAGTATGCAGATAAAGCTTTCAGCGAGGGACATAGCAATTTTTATTACGTCGACTGTGACAGCCAGCGTGTATACGCGACCGTATTGGTGGAAAGCGATTGATAGAGTGCGATCGAGACAAGTGCTATGTAAAAGCGGGCGGTATTGCCATATAGTGCGAATAATTGTGCGAATATAATTAAAGTGCGAATTAAAAAATTGTTACTTATTTTGATTTTAAACGAATTGTGTTTTACTTGAAATCCCGGCGAACCCCTAGCTCGCAACAATATGTATAAGTTACGATTAACATTTTGGAAGTAATAGGTAAAAGTACATATCGCACAAAAATTAAATATTTAAAAAGTCAGTGCATGTGCATGTCGATCTACACTACTTGCTTGAACTGAAAGAATTTAATAATGGTTTTTTTGTTTTATTAAAATTTTTTTTATTATAATAAATGTTCAAAATGGCCACCTTTATTTTGAATGCACGCTAAAGCTCGTTTGGCGAGTGTTCTCTTGGTATTCATATTCCTCAACTGCTGCCTTACTTCTATTGCTGCCGGATCGATCCTGGTATTTAGATCTTCCAATGTTACTACTGCCGTTGCGTAGACAAGGGTAGTTATAACACTTTGCCTTGTGATTATTCGTTTTCAAGATATAACGTTTTAAGTGAGTGAGGGTACCGGTCAAAAAGATTTTTCTTGACCTCCCTGTACCCCAGACACGGTTGCTATCTACACTGATGGCTCCAAAACGGAAAGCGGAACGGGCGCGGGAGTCTACTCTTGTGACCTTGGCATTATGGAATCGTTCAGGCTACCGGATAGCTCGAGCGTGTTTCAGGCCGAGATTTTTGCGCTGACAAAAGCAGCGGAGTTGATTGTGCGAAAACAGTGCGTGAATGGTACAATAACTATTTATGTTGACAGCCAAGCTGCCATCAAGGCTGTTGAGGAGCACATTACTAAATCCAGGCTTGTGGGAGAATGTAAAAGAATATTGCAGATGGTGGGTATGAATAATAACTTGAAGATTAGCTGGATTCCTGGTCACAGTGACTTTCCTGGTAATGAAAAGGCAGACGAGCTCGCCAGAAGGGGGTCAGAGATGAGCATGGAGCTGGCCGACAAGTCGGTTCTATGTCCCATTGAATGTGTAAAGGGAATGATTGATATTGAAGCGCTCAGACAGATGGAGGGGGCCTGGGTGAATCTCTCGGGATGCCGGCAAGCAAGAATCTGCTGGCCGAAACTTGATAGGAGGAACTCTAGCTTCATTTTGTCTCTGGGCAGGGACATTTGCAGACAACTTATTGCGGTCCTAACGGGACACTGTCCCTTTGGGAGGCATGGAGAATGGCTGGGAATACCCATGGCTGACCTGTGTCGCTGTGGTGACGAGAATGTTGAGCCAACACTGGAGCATCTAGTGTGTGAATGTGATAGTCTGGCGCGCACCAGGCATCGGTACTTGGGGAAATTCTCCTTAACCGATCTATCAGAACTTGCGATGATTCCTTTATGGAGAACTACTCTCTTCATAAGGAAGAGCAATATTTGGAATCAGTAGTATAGAGCCCGGTTTTTATACGAGGGGACCACAATGGATCCACAGTGATCTCTCGTGATGGACTGGGGCACATTGCTTTAGTCCACCCTTCTCAACCTAACCTAATCTAACCTCCCTGTATCTCCACTGATATTGAAAATTAACCCACCCTGTAGAACAATTTTTTTCTGCAAATATATCAAGAAATAATCCCTTACAAGGTGGCGGACGGAGTGCCAAACACCCTGTATAGCTAATATACATATTGTTACATGCTACCCTGGCATTCCGCACAACTCGATCAGTTTCCAGTGAGAAAAACAACAACCTCCCAGTACCTAACTGGAAAGCGGGGAAAAATATGCGATTGTATTACCCAATGACAAATGCGTGGAAAATTCTGCAAAGTTCAAAATTCTTCTCGAAACTTTTCCCCATATCGGTTTTTCTTACCTTTCCCGAATATTTTACATACACCTCCGAATATGCGAGAGAGACCTCGTCTCAACACATGCAGTATATGAGCAGGGAAAAGTTTGCAGCCACACACAGTTTTTTTTACTAATGTGAAGCGAGACGACGTTCAACGCGAGCCAGGACCCGTGGTGTATACCACCGAAACTGCAAAGTCAGCTGTTTTCAGTCTTGCTTCACGTTGCTTCCGTTACTCCATTGGTCCGTTGCTCCGTTGCTCCCGTTGCTCTCGTTGCTTCCCTTTCCTCGTTGATCTGGTTGCTTTTGTTGCACCGTTGCTCCTGAAGCTGTCCCAACGGGTTGTTGAAATTACACTCATTTCTTGAAATGACTCGCGCGTCACCTATTGTAAATAGAATGGTTTTACTAATTTAGAAACCTTTGCGGGAGAGACCATAAAATTCCAAATAATGTTCATGTACAGTTCGCCTAAGTGAATTCGCTGCGAATTCACATTCGATGAATTTCTATGGAAATGTTCCCTGGGAACTGATTCCCTATTCTCGTGTACCGCAATGCCCTGCTGGTGGGTCAACCACTTATGTACGTAGTTACATTTTGAAGTGGATTCAAGGAGTTGATAAGTTCTGGCCTAAGAATTAAAGCCACCGTTTTGTGAAGGAGTGCTATTTTTCTATCAATACACAGGTTGTAAGTGCAAATATAGTGCGGCCATGGTCGTAGCGCCCGTGCTCCTTAAGCACTTTGTTTCCAGAAGCGCCTAGTACTTTCACGGATCTCTCAAAGGCACGACGAATCGATATCGTGAATGCAACAATGGTATAATCAAACCAAGAGCACAAATTGTCCTTACAGCCCCTTTTGCAAGTGTTTAACGTTCATTTATAGTAACGTTGGTAGAAAGGCTTAATGTTTACCGATATAAAGGTAAACACACCTACTATTTGACTATAATACATTAGACTTACATTATTCTATGCCTGGCGGCATCAGTTATCTCTGACCAATTTACAATCAAATTAAATAATGCAAACTGAATATCCCTTGAGTCGGCCCTGGCTGCCGCTACTGCTTCGCCAATAACCCGGATCCTTGCATCGACGCTACCTTATCAGATCCGTCGTTAAATTTTGATGGCAGAACCCGAGCATATTATCATCCAACTTGAAATCTACTGGGTATAACGAAATTTACTTCGACAGTACTCCTCCACTCCATGCATACGTTATTAATGGTTTTATCTAGGAACCTTTTGGGAAGGACTACGAGATGATACGGTGCCATAGTTGCTTTTCTAGTTGAGGACTCTTATGCTGAGCACTCCCGCGGGATACCTTTGTCTCTGATATGTGCGATTTTCGGTAAACTTTCTTCTTTCACTATTGCCATTAGGTGAAAAATTTAAATTATCTTGCCGAGTTTTCAAAGATTTACCATACAAATGTCCTTTGTCTGCGGATTGATTAAGTTTATAGTTGATTTTTATTTTGAGTCTTTAATGTTTCGGTTTAGTATGTGCTATAAACATTTGATAAGGATTTAATTAAAAATTATTTAAGTTTCAAAAAAAAAGGAGAATAATTTTTCGTGGAAGATATGGAAGTAGCTTTTCATCATTGCATCTTACCTGGGCTTCTTTCTTTACAATTCAAGACAAAAATGTCGCACTCAATCTTATTCATAAAAAATCTGCCAACAGTCTGACCGCAACTTTATTATTTTATGGGTAGAAGTCCGAAACGTGTTTAATGATGAGATGCGGTGTAGGTTACTATGCCACTGACAACCTAAACAATAAAGTTCCAAATAGACTCCTGGTTATTTCTTAGGTTGTCAGTCTCATAGTAACCTACACCTATTATTTACGTATTTTTTTATCAATAGAATATTTAATAGAAGTAAAAGTGAATTCGATCACATTAAACCTAAGAGACTTTCGGAATTAGTGAAAATTTGAACAATACCTCCAGGGGGTTTAATAGGGAAAAATAATTAAATCGGTTTTTCCCCGACTATGTTTTTAGCTTATATAAGTAAAAGTGAATTCCAAATCTCAATATACCTAAGAAATATACCAACATTCGTGAATATGTACACAACCACTTTACACCCCCTTAGGAGTTGGATATCGAAAAATTTTGAAGATCGTTACTAGGCGCTTATATAAATAGCCCGCAGAAGTAAAATTGCTTTGATAGCTCGACATGTCTAAAAGTTTTAACGAAGTTTGTGAAAATATGGATTCACGGACATTTTTTTTACTCAACCTCTGAACGCCAATAAAAATCTGAACTTTTTTTTGCTTTAATTACTCTAATAGCACATCTACATATATGTACATACTAAGTTTCAACTTTCTAGCATAAGCCGTTTCTGAGATATAAAAAACCACCCCTAACCCTTGTACCTTGCTACCACTATGAACAATTTTTCTGCATAATGATAAATTTTTAGGTTTCTATTCATTACAGTTTTCGAGAAATTAAAAACCGGATTTTTTTTCTTTCTACACCCTTTCACCATCACCCCCTACACAACACCAACAATTTTTTTTCCCTACTTGAGGTCTACCGACCCCAACCCCTGTAAAATTGTCAAGATCATATTTGATACGGTTTTTAAGATATAAAAATTACATTTTTTGAGAAATTGCTATTCCCCCACTTTCGTGCTCCACCTCCCCCCACAAAAAGTTTACGTTCAGTACACTCCTCATGTGATCCCATGTACAGAAACAAAACTTTATCTTCCTGGTGTAATTGGTTCGGAAGATATTGTAATCCAAAGTTTTTCATCCCACACTCCACCACCCCTCTTAAAAATGTTAGCCCTTGTCTAATCTTGAAGTATCCCTAAGGACAACCACAAAGTTTCAATCTTCTGACATCAATCGCTCAGGAGATATGGATTTTAGAATGTTTCAATCCCGGCTTTCAAGCGCTTTGGACTAATTGTTAATTTCGAAACAGTTGATAATATACTCCGACTTTGACCGCTCCCGAACTTTGACCCGAAAATAATAAGGTTTCGCCCAGACCATTGGCAGATTTTACTTTATTATTTTCTAATAATACAGTATTATGATCGATTTTTAAAAAAAAATATTTGCTACCCTGAAAATTTTTTTTTTCGCGTTTCATGACTCGTAGACACGAAAAAAGCAAAAAAAAATTTCAGTCCGTCTGTCCGCCGTACGCCGTACGCAAAATCGTTTGAAGGCTCGTAGCTCCCAAACGGTTTGAGATATTAAATTGATTTTTTTTTTTATGAATAGACTGGGTAGGCCTCTTGAAGTGATCAAATTCTAAGGGGAGGGGTGTGAGGGGGATGAGGGGGAATCGTTTTAGACGGACAATTTTGGTGTTTAGATCTCAGCAACCGCTTATGCTAGGAGGCTGAAATTTGGAATTTATATAGAACTTCGGTAGTGGACCCATTTGCATAAAAATTGTCAATATGGGTGAAGGGGTGTGGGAGTGGGGGGAAAAATAATGCGTCCGAAACGCAAAACAGCCGAGATCGACACATTCTAAAATCCATATCTCCTACGTCACGAAATTGAAACTTAATGAATATCTGTAGGTATACTAGGAGAATAGATGGGAATCAAAATTTTGAGTTGGGATAGTGGCGTACGGGGGTGGGGTGTAAAAAACTTTAGATTACGATATCTCACGAACCAAGTGAACTAGACAAATAAAATTTTTTAAGTGGGCGGTGGAGCATGAAAGTAGAAGGGATACGAATTTTTAAAAAAAATCACGTCACATATCTCAAGAACCGTGTAAGATAGATGCTTCAATTTTTTACCAGAAGTAGGCCTAATAGACTGCTAGCAGAAAACAATTTTTTTTTTAAATTTTTGATTGTGTGGGTGTAGAGGGTAAGGGTGGGGGAGGATGAAAAGGAAAAGGATTTTTATATCTCGAGAACCCGTAATGATATAAAGCTGAAACTTGATATTTAGATAGAGCTATAGCAGTGGCATGTTGGAAAAATATAATTTTTTATAGGGGTAGTATGGTACAGGGGAGGGGGGTATTTTTCCTATCTATAGAACGGCTTATGCTAGAAAGTTGAAACTTGGTTTGTATATGTAAATTAACTTGAAAACTAATTTAAATAAAATTAAAATCAACTCTTCCTACTCTGATAGTCGCCAAATCTCTGCGGGAGTCCCACAAGGATCATGCCTAAGTCCAACGCTGTTCAATATCTACACGGCAGATATCCCATCACATCCAAATTGCGAACTAGCAACCTTCGCAGATGATACATGCGTCTATACCAGCTCAATTGATCCAGACACGATATTAGCAGTTCTCGAACTTTATACTCAAAGACTTTACCAATTTTACCACCGGTGGAAAATTAAAATTAATACAGCAAAAACACAAGCTATGTTTTTCACTAAAAAGAGGAAACGCTCAAACCTTCCAAGTCGCAAAATCAATTTTATTGGTCAAAAAATTCCGTGGTCTGATAACCTAAATTACCTTGGTGTTCTACTTGATAAAAAACTCTCCTTCCGTTGTCACATAGATAACATATGTTTCAAAGTCAGCAAGGCCATGTATGCCCTGTATCCTCTTATAAATAGAAAATCCCAACTTTCTGAGGAGAACAAGATCTTATTGTTCAAAATGGTAATCCAACCCATTATCGCATATAGCTCTCCTGTTTGGGGTCATTGTGCAAAGTCACATATTAAAAAGCTTCAGGTCTCACAAAATAAGTGCCTCAAAATAATAATGAAGAAACCATTCTTCTTCTCCACTAGAAGTCTCCACGCAGAAGTTAAAGCGCAAACTGTACTTGAATTAAAATCAACCAGATACTCATCTTTTGTAACAAGACTGGAACTAGTCGACAATCCGATAATACTATCACTCATATAACATCTTACTACTTGACATGTATTAGTGTCTAATTTGTTTTTCTTAAGTTAGTTAATTACCTTTTACTATTTTTGCCTTCCTTTAATTTAAGTTAGTTTGTAAGTTAGTTTTAAACTCACTACACAAGGTTTTTTGTATAAATTTTTCCTTGAACTTATTTCACTAAAATTCACGTAGATGCTTCGCCTTCTTGAGATCTAAAATTGGTTATTACGGCATTTGATGTAATGACCTAAAAACCAATTTCACGATTTTCCGAATTTCAAGAGCCAAGGGGGTTTTCTTACGTTTTCACAAATTTTACAAGATCCCTCGTGTCTCATGAGATATCAAGTTTCTTCTTATGAAATCGTCTAAAAACCTGTTTTACAATTTTTTTGAAATTCAAACCCTAAGTGGAAGTAATGGCTTTATATACGTTTTTACAATTCGTCATATCTCTTAATTCTAAAAAAGCAGCAAATTCGCTTTTACTTCTATGGGCTTTTAGTGTACATAATATACCAAAATTCGAATAGTCTACACGGGCTTTTCCAATGTGTAATCGGCTAAAAATCTCTATTTTGAAAATCTTTTTTTTTTAAGAACAAAACTAACTTTCCAAGAAACCAAATAATTTCGAAACAGCTGATGATATACTCCGACTTTGACCGCTCCCGAACTTTGACCCGAAAATAATAAAGTTTCGCCCAGACCATTGGCCGATTTTTTTTTTAAATAAAGCAATTATCACATTAGGCCAACCTGCAACTCGGGTAGCGCTTTCTTGCATGGATGGCGCATGCTGCTAGTGTTTATTGCAATTAACATTAGCAGCACGGGCCATCCGACTTCCCAAAACTTCTAGTTGTTTTTCTGCATCGCAAGAATTTCGGTATCAGTTTCCGTATTTTACCGGGTAACTACCATTTATCGTTAACCAGGAGTAAAGAAGACGGCAATATTAAAAGAAAGAGGTAGAGAATCACACGCATGTACACCGATACGAAGTATTTAAGTTAATTTTTGTCCCAAGGCCTATACGTTTTAACTCAAAGATTACCGGTTAATGCTACGGCGGAGCTCCGGCGGACTTAACCGGTAAATTTCTTGCAGGGGTGCTGCCACAGTTCATTGTATGTGTGTATACATATGGAAGCGTACGTCGCTGAAAAAGTTGAAGAATGTTAGACTCTTGCGACTCCACAAGCCATCTGATTGGTTGATTTTATGGTGGGGATAGAAGCGCGCCTCAAACGTTGAGTGTTAATCCACCATTATGCAACGAAATTCATACTTCATAATTATTACCAAGTTTGAAGCTGATATAAAGATGCTTCTCTGATTTGAAATTTTCTGCTGACCATAGAAGCAGCTTGAATTAGTCACGCATCTACCATACAAAAGTCTGTTAAATATGCCTGACTGTTGCCATAATTTACTGAATGATTCTTTAAAAAAAAGTTAAATTTGGATAATCCTTCAATTACAACGCATAACTACCATTGGGAAATCATGATAAATTTGTGCAGTCATATATGGCAACGTATGATTAATCAAGAAATCATTGAGAAAAGTAGCTATGTATAGTACATGCTTATTAGTAAATTTCCATCGTTTTTGTTATTGAGCAAAGTATCCATGGGTGGATTTTCCTTAGGAAAGTTTTTGGAGAAGAATCACATCTAGGTTCACAAATAATACGAAGACAATAGCAACACTGCACAATTGATTCAATCTCTTACGTAACTGCGGCATGTATCAGTTCCATGCTCCAGTTTGGTTTGCATCTTAGATAAACATGATCGGGTAAAAGTTTTCTGTTTGTTTTCACTCTTTTTTATGTGCCAGTGATGAATACAGTGATGAATTTCCTACTATTTAATTTATTACAACCGTAGAGCCTACAATAGATAAGAACTGTCTAGTTTTTGATTGCGAAGGAATCAACTTGTAATTTAATAATCAAAGAGTACTGAAATCGGCCATAGCTCACAGACTAATCTATCCACGATTTTAATTAAAACACAATTTCGAAATACTAAATTACATTAAGAGGTCTAACGATTACGAAAATCCTCTAAAAGTCCACAAGAAAAATTTAAAGACAACTTAACTCCGCGCAACAATTTCTCTGCCATTATAAAATCATTACCGTCGCTCGTTTCGAAGCATTCGTGAGGAAAAACCAAGGAAGAGCAGAACTCCTCAGGAATAAAAGTCGTTGTTATGGTCGATGAATTGCCTGATGTATTCGGATCCACCTACGTCTTGTAATAAAGGCATTCGTGTAAACAGAGTACTTACTCTCGGTGAAACATATACGCAATTAAACTCGATAAAGGGTTGAAATTCGTGTAATTACCGAAACGACTGTCTCATGACCCCGAACAACTTACAACCAGCACGAACAGTTAAGACATATTTTCAGAAACGATTTCAGGCCTTCTTCTTGGAGCTGAGACAAATTTCTGGTTTTATCAGAATAATCTGAAAATAATTGCGAACGAGGTTCGTTCTTATCATGGCTCATTAAAGATTATGAAGCAGTTCATAGTTAATTTATGTAGTCACTGATATTCATATAGACGAAATAATTAAAAGTGTTCCCCACTGCCTAACTACCTTCATAAAACCCATCAATCAATACCAGCCGAAACTTCTGCTAGTTGATGATAACTCCAGCAACTGTGAATTATTCTCATTGTGAAAAATAATATGGAAAATTTCACTGGTGGTTGAAATTTTTTTACTGCAGAAAACTCGACTTCGGTTTAAGGGATAGAATTGGATGGAATTTAAAGAATAAGGTGGAGTTCTAAACTAAGACTAGATCCATTGAATGTAGACTCAACCAAAAAGCGAAATATCGCCTTACTGATAGCCAAGCTGAAAGGTCTTAGATTTCGCAACAAATTTTTCTAAATTTGTAAAACAGTGCCGAGAGGAGTTAGCTTAAGGAGGTCAGTTCAAAGTAAACCCATATTTAGGTTTCTGGCTATAAGAAGGACTCTGCTTTTCAAGGTTCTCTTGCTGGAAACGTTTGAATTTTGATGGGCGCTGTAGCCGTCAAGAAATTCTCCAACTTACTTTTAATAGCTAACTTTGTTCCATGTCTAGGAATATATTGCCATCCTACTGCCAAGCAACAACAGAAAACTTTTTAAGCAAAACCTGTGTAGATATCTCTAGGATCACGCAGATTAAAATGGTCTACTATAGTTTACTTAGTCTACTTACTATAGTTTAGACCAGTTACAGGAAAGCGAATGATCGGGATGCACTGGGAAAACCTGAATGAGATCGCGATGAATAAAATTGAAGAGCTAGCACTCTTCTTGAACAATACCGGGCTTTTTACAGATTTTCCAAGAGTTCGTCAGCTCCCAGGGCAGGGTTAAGCGATTTGCGATATATGCGGCTAATGGAGCCACTACGAAAATAAAGGAACCAGGTCCAGATCTATAGCCTTGTGCAAGTATCTGTAAAAAGTTTTAATGAGACTTCTTTCTTCTCAAATCCGATGTGACTTCGATGTGACTTGAGCTTTAAGACTGAAGCCTTGCAGTAATGATTTAATTCAACCAACGTTAAAGGAGTAGAGAACTACGCTCTCTCTTTAGACTTCCCTTCTCTTCCATTCCCTTCCAATCCAGATGAGTACTCTCTGCAAACCTCAACACTTTTCCACATCTCGTTTGTTCTTTACTTTCTAGATTTTTCGATATTCAATCCTGAAAGCGGTGTAAAGTAATTGTGTGCATTTTCACCAATTCCGACATATTTCTTAGGTCTAATAAGAATGACATAACGAATTCGCTTTTATTTCTAAGAGCTTCATATAAAATCGGCTAAAAAGTGATTTTAGAAATTTTAGATATTCAACCCACGAGGAGGCCCAGGATGGTTGTCTAAGTATTCACAAATTCCGACAAATCTTTTAGGCGTTGTAAGGACGGAAATTCTGGACTAAATTTCCGTCCACACAAACTGCCGAAAACAGAGGGCCCGAGTACGAACTCGAATTAAAATATATATAAATTGTAAGAATAACATGAATTAAAAAAATAAAATAGAAAAAGATCTAATAAACATGATTTCCAATTTACAAAACGAAGGAAGAGAAATTTTTGCAATAATATAATTCGCAGATAATAAATGTTCTTGCGGATATATAGTCTGCAACGAACAAACAGAAAACAGGCAGTCGGCAGCGATCAGCCAGTAGTCGAGGTTGTGGATTTTATAATTCCGCCAAAGCGAAAACTGAAGACTGCGTTTCAAATCAAGTCGACCTATGTTTGGGCTGAGGCTTTATAAGTCCGCTTACTGTAGTCGAAGTCAATCATAGTCAGTAGGACAAACGCACTGAATCAGCCAAGCAGTGACTAGCCAGCGGAGTATCGACGAGCCAAGCAGACCAGAGCAGCGACTAGCCAAGCAGCGACAAGCCAAGCAGAACAGAGCAGAGACTAGCCAAGCAGAGCAGAGACTAGCCCAGCAGCAGAGCCAAGCAGAGCAAAAACTAGCCCCACAGAGCCAAGCAGAGCAGAGACTAGCCCAGCGGAGCCAAGCAGAATCGCGGGGCAACGAGCAGAGCCCAGCAGCGACGAGCACAGATCAAGCCACGACGAGCAGATCAAACGGAACAGAGACGAGATGACATTCAGCGACAGGGTCAAGTAAGGCAAGCAGAGTCATGCCAGGAGTCAAGATACAACCAGCTACGACAAGCCACGACAAACGACGCCAAAACCACGGCAAGCAGACACAGCAGAGCCAAGATGATCAAAGTAGAAGCACACGTAGAGACGAAGACAGGGAGAGCAAAGCAGAGGCAACACGCTGAGACGAAGACAGGGAAGGACGACGACAGGGAAGGACGACGACAGGGAGAACGAGCAGAGGCAACACGTGGAGACGAAGACAGGGAGAACGAGCAGAGGCAACACGCAGAGACGAAGACAGGGAAGAACAGAGCAGAGAAAGTCAAGGCAAGAATAACATAGTCGAATCATGTTGAGCAGAGGCGTTGAGCAGGACCAAGTCAAGGGGAGCACAGCGGGCGAGCTAACGACGGGCAGAGACGGAACACGAGACGGGTAGGGACATAATACAGCGAGCTAAGATGAGCGCATAACGGTGAACTGAGGCGAGCGAGCAGAGGCGAGTTACGTCAAGCGAAGGCGAGATAAGGCGAGCAAACCTGACATCGAAGACGAGCAGAACGCTAGGAGATCAGAACTGGAATTTTAATGTGTTTTAAACCAAATAGATAATAAAGTGAAGTCTAGAATAAATAAATGTTTGTAACGAATCCTGACAACCGATGAACATACCCCGGCAACAAAACAAGTCGTTACAGTGTAATGAGATATGGAATTCACTTTTACTTCTATGGGTTTCATATATAATCGCCTAAAAATTACTTGCAAGGGGTGTATAGCGATTGTGCACGGTGTTTTTAAGGTTTCCGATATATGTCTTAGGTCTAATAAGGTTTTGAATTTGTTTTTTAACTTAAATGGTTTTCCATGAATGCGCCTAAAACTGGTTTCAGAGTTTTTTTTACATTTAACACCTAATGGTCGATATTGTACCCTTCATATTTTTATTGAAAAAATCAACAGTGTGGGTTCAACTTTATTATTTTTTAGGTGTTTCTACGCGACTGACCACATAAAGAATAACCAGGAAGCGAAAGAAGATCATTTTTTAGGTTGTCAGTCCCAAAAAGTAAGTGAGATGCGACCAGACTATCGGCATATTTTGCTTGTAGGGATACCGATCTGAAGAAATAGAATTGGGCTTTAATACACAGTAGCTTCCTGTTCAGTTGCTTTAAGCGACGGTAAGGTCTGAAAACGGTTTGGACAGGGGCGCATCCAAGGGATTGATAGTATACCAGCAAGTATTAGTAATGTTATTTACTAGAACAGCAAATTTGCCTGTAACAAATCAACTACTGTCTGGTTTCCCAAATGATAATAATTAAACATAACTCATCTGGTCAGTGTTTAGTCCTTCAGTAGGGACCTTAGTAAGGTGACTACACCGTTCGTTATTTAGACTAATATTTTGAAGCCCGCAGCCGAAAAATTCATGTAAATTAATTATGCATTGAGTGAGAATGGAACCCACGACATTGCCGAAGCAATGTTTTTAAAAGCTAGTGAACTATAACTAAACTACAAGCGACTGGTATTACAGTTTGTTCAGTTTTTTTCGGAGTTTGAGAAGTTTCTTGTGAGACAACCACAAGAAATATCCTTACTGGGATTGATTGCTGCCTTGGCTGCATTCATTGAGGACATGATAGTTAGAAAAGCCAGTTTTTTGGGCTAGGTACGAAGAAGCTGTATCATTACCGAATAACATTGAATCATCAGAAGGTGTACTATGCAAATATTTGACTCGCTTATAGAGCTAGATACCATCAGCTCCAAAGATGTAAAGATACTGAGGATTCCTTCACGTGTGCGTTCCTGAACTGAATTTCATATCCACGAATGATAACAACCCATAGTTACACTGTAGTTTACTTCATATTTAAACCAATTTGGTTCTTGACTATGATGTTAATTGTAATCATAAGTTGCACCTATTAATTTGTGAATATTTTGAATCGATCATTAAGAGCTGAATTAAATTCAGTCAACAGCAATTTTATTTTCTCCCATTGTTTTAAAGAAGTTTCCAAATTTTAAGAATTTTTTGGCCAGGGGAATTTCTGATGCGGATCACCAACATAAAAACCCGACTGTAATCAATCGTTATCCTGGCTAATCTTTACATTCATTTCTATCTCAATCAAATACAATGTCTTAATTTGGGAAAATCGATGCAGTTAAAGAAAATTAGGTCAATCATAAAATGAAAGAATTTCGTAGGAGAATCAAAGGTATGGACGCATATCTTTTCTGTTCCAAAGCTTTGACATTTTCACTTGTGAGATTTTTGAACGGTGTTCGTGTGATACCAAATGTTTGACAATGGGATTAGATCTATGCTGAGCAACAGAAACTGTTCGAAATTTATTTCATTTCTGAGATTCTTGGACGAGGTTGGTATGACAACAAATTTTTGTGTTCTTGTTTATTAATTGGTCGATTTGTTTCTTCCTAACCGAAGACATTACTTGTTTGTTGTCTTCTGGGTTCTGCAATTGGTGGCTAGGTTTCATCTTTGTTGTTCTTTTGTGATATTGAGTAGGACTTTAACAGTTGTGTCGTTGCTATTTGAGTTTTTGCAATATTCATTGGGATGTGGTGCTCTTCCTCCTCGACTCAATTAAATCTATTTTTGGAATTAGGAGGTGGTACTCCTCTACGCAATTAAATGTATTTTTGGAATAACCCATCTTTAAGGTACAAGTAAGATGCTAAAAAAATCTAGTTCATACACTCATTGACATTGTTATCCTAAATTAATTGGCAGAAACATAAGCTAGAGGTTCGTCTTTGTCGAGTTCAGCGAAGTGGCAACTCCAACCGCATCGAACCTACAAAATCAGCAGTTTCACTTGAACCAATTTAAAGTGCCATATGTTTTCCGATTGCTCTAAAATTAATTGGTGTTCTTTGCGCGGACACTTTCCTTGTTCCAGTTCAGGTATCCTTTTCGGGCAGGACGATCCGGGGAATGTTGTATAACGGCCGTTCAAGGATGTACACATTACTGGTAGTTGGGGTGACTGTAATATTCGGGAAAAAGACATACTGGACCCCCTTCGATCGAAGAGCGCAGGTCTTCCTCCCCACACGGGTCAGGGGCATCTGAAAGCTTCTGCGAAGAAACTGTCCCAAGATCTCGAGCCCCATGCAGACTCTTTCGTTTTCAGTTTGATTTTGCTCTTCGGTAGACGCGGTCCCAACTAGAATCTATCCGATACTTGGTGAAGTTGAGGTGACATAGTCAGAGTCAGTCGGCTGGGATTTGGATCTGGATAAGATTATTAAAGTGAATTTTGCGATGGCCTAAGTGTAGAATCTGTGTGTGTGGGGTGAGCGTGCGATTCTTTCGATTTGTGACCAGTGTCCGTATGTTCTTGTATCGGCGGTCAACAATTCGCGATTGTCGTCAGTCAGTGCAACGACTCGAAGTGAAGCCTTTCAGATTACTGCCGTCTTCGATAGCCTACCCCTAAATTTCCATTTATGCTGGGTCTAGACGTTATGCTCTGGCCTAATTTATTTCTGTTAAATAACTCGTGACGTCATGCTGCTTAATTCAAACAACGAATTTCGTCGAGGATACCGCTCTGGAACGCGTTCGTGGATAACCTTCTTATGGATTGCCGCTTCGATTGCGCTTGTGCAGTGTATAACTTCATCAATTCCACCGCCGCAGAAGAGAGGTACATTCCTTCGATGCTACTTTGCTTTTATTTTCCAATATTTTTACATTCGATAGTCAGGTTTTGCGTCCTTACGACTGGAATAGCAGCCCCATCCCTTCATCGTTGGGCTGTCTCCTCTTTTTCGAACCAGACCTACCCCGCTAGGTTTTTTGGGGGGGGGGGGGCTGTTACAAGGATGTCTCCGGGTGGTGGCGGTTTTGTTGTTGTTGCCGCTCCAGTAGTTGTATAATTTTGCTCCCGTCGACATTATTTCATTGGTTTTTGCATGAGTCGAACGTTTTTCGTACGGTGCTGAAGTGAATCCCGCGGCTAGGACAAGGAGTTACTTTCATGTTTACAGGGTGGAGCATAAGGCAACATAAACGTGCATTATTGCGAAATTCCAGAAAGGATCCTTCTCGGGAGCTGACGTTGCTGTAGCACTGTCTGGAGGTGCTTTTAGGTCGAAAGGGATGATTTATGACCAACGGGCTGCTAAGGTTGAATCCAAGATATCGTAAAGGCGAAACATGACTACGGAAATTTAATTTCGACACGTTATATCGAAATTGATGTCCTTCAAGGGTATGCCGAGAATTGTCATCGATAAATTACAGCTCCGTAAGGATCTGTGATATTTCACGTAATGTATGGGACGTCTTCGGAGTTTTTCTCAAGTTTTTTTCCGGCGATGACTAAGAAGAATCTTGTTTATCGTGTAAATTTTTATTTCGGTTTGATAAACTGAAGCCATTAATGGGGTGCTGAAAGAAAATTACGATTCGGGTAGTCGGGAAAAAATTGGGGAAATTTATTTTCGCAAGAGGGTACAAGAAAGGTCAGAGGATTCGTGCGTGAAGATATGGGCAAAATGAAAAATTCTAGTGAAAACAGAGAAAATATTTACAATTCATTTTTCAGTTGCGCAAGTAATTTCCACAATGAGTTCTTGCTGTAATGAAACATACAATCACGATATTGAATTACCAAGAGTAATTAATTGGATTCGATCATCAGAGTAATTACTCTCAATTAATTAATTGCAGTTTGTCTTAACTTCATAGCTTAAAGCTTTCTCAAATTTCAAATAAACACAAGGACTATTTGTTTAATGATCTTTCGGTTCGCAGTCACTTTACCTATTGTTCTTTCAGCACCTTTAAGTTTTTGATAAAATATAGTGTATGCAAAATTTTAACTTTCTGATTTTTCGGATTCTTCCAATTAGAAAAACTACGAACTCTGAGGAGTTTTGTATGAAAGCCACCCGAAGGTGGTAGTCACTAGAAGGAATAGTGGAACTTCGAAAATGAATGAGGTCGACATAGCTGTGAAGTTTGATATAGCTACCTCAACGATTTTCTAACTTATAATGGTTTTACCAAGGTAAAAGCACAATTTTTTCAATGACTTTTGTATGGTAGTTACAGGGTTAACTAACAATTATTCTTTTGCCTGGAAACTATTGGATAATTATCGTGTGCCAAATGTAATTTTTTTGTTGAAGCGTTACAATAGTTACAGGATAATATTTTGTGCTCGTGGATTTTAAGGACTTTTAAAATAACTACGCGTGCCACGATGTCAACCTTAAATTTTACACGAAACAAGTTTCTGTAGAATTTCTACATCTATGCTAAATAATTTTTGAAAATTTTTGAGTGGGTAATAGTATCCACGTTCGGGAAGATCGTGTACAACTTTTTCAGGTAATTTTGTATGGAAGCTATATAACGGGCTCACTCGATTTTCATCGTTTTGATTTTCATACCGGCATCTATTCGACAATTATTGAAGTGTGTTAAAATTTTCAATTTTTACTTTATTATTTTAATAATAAAGTATTGTTATCGATTTTTAAAAAACAAAAATTTGCTACCCTGAAAAAATTTTTTTTCCACGTTTCATGACTAATAGACACCAAAAAAGCAAAAAAAAATTTCAGTCCGTCTGTGCGCCGTCCGCCGTACGCCGTCCGCTGTACGCAAAACGTTTGAAAGCTTACAGCTCTCAAACTCTTTAAGCTATTAAGTTGAATTTTTTTTTGTTGGTAGACTGAGCAGACTGCTTCAAGTGCCCACCTTTTGAGTGATGGGGGTGTGAAGGGGAGGTGAAGGAAGCGTTTTAGACGAAAAATTTTGGTTTCTATATCTCAGTAACCGCTTAGGCTAGGAGGCTGAAACTTGGAATTTATATAAAACTTTGATAGTGGACCCATTAGCAAAAATATTGCTGATATGGGTGAAGGGGTGTGGGAGTGGGGGAAATAATAATGCGTCTGAAACGCTCGGAAGCCGAGATCAACACATTCTAAAATCCATATCTACTAAACGGTTAATGTCACAAAATTAAAACGTAATGAAAATCTGTGGGTATACTAGGAGAATATATCAGAAACAAATTTTTAAGAGGGGGCAGGGCCGTACGGAGGTGCGGGTCGAAAAATTTTATATTACGATATCTCACGATCCAATTGCACTAGGCAAATATAAGTCGGTTTCTGTATTAAGGTTGACAAATAAAGTATGTTGAAAGTAAAAATTTGTAAGGGGGCGGTAGAGTATGGAAGTGGAGGGGATAAGAATTTTTCTAAAAAATCACGTCCTATATCTCAAGAACAGTGTAAGATAGTAGATTAGAATTTTTACCAGAAGTAGGGCCAATAGACCTCTAGCAGAAAAAAATTTCGTGGTTAGGGTGTAGAGGGTGAGGGTGGGAAAGGGTGAAGAAGAAAAAGTTACGATTTTTATATCTCGAGAACCTATAATGATATAAAGCTGAAACTTGGTATTTGGATAGAACTATACTAGTAGCATGTTGAAAAAATATAAGTTTTTATAGGGGTAGTATGGTACGGGGGTAGGGGTAGTTTTTCATAACTTTAAAACGGCTTATGCTAGAAAGTTGAAACTTAGTACGTATATGTAAGTGAACTAGAAAAGTAATTTAGATTAAAAAAAATTTCAAATATCCATTGGCGTACGGAAGGGGGGCTAAAAAAATTATCAGTAAAAATGGAAGACATATATTTTCACGATTTTCGTCATATCTATTAGGTATTTCCAAATATTGAATTCATTTTTAATGTACGGATTTTTCATATAAATACCTAAAAAGCGTTTTCAGGATTTTTTGAAATTCGACCCCCACGGTTGTGTAAAGGGTATGTATACATTTTCACGAATTCAGCCATATTCCTCGGGTCTGATTAGATATCGAATAACTTTTTACTTCCAAGGGCTTGTTTAATAATCACCTAAAACACATTTTCAACTTTTTCCCTTTTTCAACCCCTAAGAGGGTATAAACGGGTTGAACACGTTTTCACGAATTTCGTCATAGGAGTGATAAAACATGGGATTAGTTCTTACTTCCTCGGGCTTTCTTTACATATATCTAAAAACCTATTTAAGGATTTTTTGACATTCAACCCCAAAGTGGGTGCAAGAGGGTTGCATATGTTTTCACAAATTCCTACATATTTCTTAGTTCTAATAAAATATCAAATCTAATCGCGTATTAACTGATATTATACTATGACTTAGGCCTCTTCCCGGAGTATCATGTAATTCATATGTTATATGTGACAGCGGCGTTTAAGTATTCTAGCGCGACCCCATTCTAACCGCTTCCCGAACCTTTTTTAGGTTTTCAATCACATAGTAACCTACACGGCGTCTCAGAATTAAACGCGTTCCGGACTTCTGCCCGAAAATAATAAAGTTGCACCCAGACTGTCGGCAGATTTTTTTTTGCTTAGAAGATTCTAAAGTTAACGGATAAAATTTTTTTAAAAAATATGTTTTATTTTAAATACTTCTTTATGGGAGCTACTCGAAAGAGGAGAAAGATTTCTTTCTACATACCTTTAAAATTTCTAGAGAACTGATTTGTTTCGAAGGTTTGACATTGTTCCAAGTTCGTAAGTTAACGCATTTTTGAATGATCGTGCGTTGGACAAACGGTCCGTTTTCATACAAAAGTTTCAGTTTATTTGCTACAATCTCCTATGTGGTTCACAAGGCGAATTACTCACTGAAACGAAGTGGTAAGTACACCGCTGAAAAATCAAATGAATTTTCTTGATAAATTTAGATCAAAGTCTAAAGGTGCTCTTACGCGAGCATTGCGAATATCGCTCAATTTGCAGCAATATTCGTCAATTTTGACCTCACGAAAATATGAAGCAACACAAACCAACAATAGCAACAGGACATGTGGATCATCTTTTCATCAACTCGTTGCTGAAATGTGATGAGCGATTTTGACCAATATCTAACAATTCGACAATAAGTGCTTACACGACCATTTCAGTCTATGAACAACATGAAAGCAAACTTGACAAACAAATCTAAAACATAAAATAAAACTTTGAAATATTTGAATTCCAAGCCATATAACACGAAACTTGAGAAATAAATGCAAAACTCAAGACAAAACTTGATAATTGAACAGTTGCTCGGAATTTTCCAAGTTAGTAGAAATACAGCAACTATAGGGCGAGTAATACCAACAATCTGTGAAAACATTGCCACATTGCCGAAATATTGCCGCAATTAGCATGATATTGCCCTGTATTACTCCATTAATCGCTCCACTAGTTTTGGCAGTAATCCTCGGGCAATCAATTGCTTGAAAAAATGCTCGTTTAAGAGCACCTTAAAATATCTTCATTCATAACGCGATTATTTTCTGCTTTTTCATATTTTTTCGATCGAGTTTGAGACATTACAGTCATGCCTTCATCCAATCGCAATTTTTTTCGGAACTCCTCAAGATTGTTATTTTTCACCCAAGCGAGGGAAACTGGAATTAATAATGTTGAAAGGTAGGGAAAACTGGATATTGTAGAAAAAGGACGCAAAGCCAGACGAGATTTTGGAACACCCCAAGTCTCATCTAGTTTTGGCCTACCTTCCATCCCACTTGAATTACAAAAAAAATCGTATCTGCCTGCAGTATTTGACGTCAAGCGTAAAATGATTTTGCTTTGTGCATTTTAGACTCTTAAACTTGTATTACACTGTATGCCACTATGCCAAACATTTGACTATTCTCGACAATAATATAGCCAGATGACGAAAGGCCATAGGAAAATATGTGATAAATGAAACAGCTTCGTCCCTCTATTAAACTTGATGAACTAAAGGATTTACTATAAAATTGTATCCAATGTACGAATCCTGCAAGTTGTAAAGAATAGCATAGCCTTGACAATATTTAATGTCTTTATTAAGGTCGCCAAATTGGGCTATTTCCCGCGATTTGGGCTATTTAAATGTTCAATTCGCGAGTACAAATTTCAAAAAGCTACTTACAACTTTTTAGGCTATTCGGTCAACGCAGTTTACAACAGACGATATACGACTCTTGGGTTAAATCTGCTAGTTTTAACGGATTAAATACAACGTTTGCAAATTACATCATATCACAAACCCTCTTGCCACTAAATTTTCGGTTCTCCAGTCATAATAATGAAAAATTTTAGTTCACACGATATTTGCAAACTAAAATTAATTTAAAATCGGTTCATTATTTGTAGACTTTCTACAAATGAACCACTTTCTTTCAAGTTATGGACACTCATAGAAATATAACATACAAGAGACAATATATCTACGAATATTGATGACTGTCGTAGAGTTCCTTTATTTTTTGCATAATTTATTAATTATAATTTTTGCTGCATTGGTAGGTTTCAGACACAGGGCAAAAACTTTAGTCCCTCCAAAGTTATTGCTATATGTGTACTCTGGCAAACCGAACAACTTACTTATTATTGATATTAAAGCTTTCAGAGAAAAATAACAACCATGCAATATTGTAGAGAGCTCTATATACTTCTCGCATGTTCTAGACACTTCTCGAATGTAATAGGCACTTCTTCCGCGTTGCACACAAACAACCGAATATGCTGGAAATTTCTCGACTCAACACATGAAGTATATAAACGCCGCAGAGTCGGGGGATTAGTTTTTCTACTGCGAGAGCGAAACGACGATATACGCAAGAATAATTTTACCTTTAATTTGCACCTAATATGTTTTTCAAATAAGATTTTTAAAATGGTAATAAATACGAATTTGTGTATTCACATAATGACATTATAGTGTTTTTTAAGAATTCTGGAGCACAGTTTGTCGTTGAAATCGCAACTGTGTTCAACACGTTTAAGTTGAGCGCGGTATTTGGGCTACAAGCCTTCGTGCGGGTTTTGGGCTATTTCATGCAGCTAACTCGGCGGGTTCTGCAGCCAACTATCTGGCAACCCTGGTCTTTATACATATTGTTACATGTATTCCCTGGCAACTTGAATGCATTTATCGATAACACCAGAGAAAAACAACCACCTTGGAATATGGAATAATAAGAGCGTATAAAACTCAGCACAGCTCTACATACTTGTCGAACATTCTTCCGCCTCTTCGCATGTTCTTCATACTCTAGAACATTTCACACCTACGGTACAAAAGCGTTGCAGAGGTTGTAGACGGAATAGTTTTTTTACTGTGGAAACGAGACGACTATCAGTTCTACGCGAAAGTGTTTATGAAGCGATTTTGATTGGTAACTGCAATCGAGTAGTAAATGAAATCGGAAAGCATTTATAGTAGTGAGATTATTGAATGCAAATAAAACGAGTAGTTGATGAAATTTGGGAACCGTTGACAATAGTGCGGTATTTGAACGAGGATAAATTAGACGTTGTTATTTATAATTCTTTTAATCGAATTGTGTTTTATTTGAAACCCTGGCAAACCAATAGCTAGAAACAATATTTTTTCCATATGTTTGTAAATGAATGTTTCTCTGCAAGCGTGAAAACCTTATTACAGTTTGAAACCACTGTTTGCTTAAGACTCTCCAGCTGGCAAACATTTGCCAGCCATATATATTGTTTTCATCTTTCTTTTATACACGCTCACCCACAAATTGTGTACAGGTGGTCTCTTGTCCACTGAAATTCAACTCTGATGTCTGGGTTAACAAAAATTGAGCTTGCGTCAGAGTTCATGCAATGACTTTGTACTACATGTGTGGTGCGTCGCGTATGTTTGAAATAAATGAGAAAAGTGTTGGGCATATGGGATTTGATTGTTCTTAAGCTAGTATTACACTGTTTGACAGAGCGGATACTGTAAGATTAATAGGAATTCGCTATTTCGCATTGCTTATTACTGCAATTTGACCACTTGGTCAAACAGTGTAATACTAGCTTTATTGGCAATTTTCACATTTTCTGATATGTTTGCAACAATCTTTATTATGCTCCTAAAAATTAAGCCATATTTGCTCTCATTACGATTGCGGCCATCTATAGTTTTGAAGATACGAAAGTCGAACTTGTTTTTCGGTAGGAGTTTAGATGGTGACTTTATTAGATCCTCTTCCCCCAATTATTATGCGAGTTGGTGGAGTTACCTTCATAGACGTAGTTTCTCAGTGAGAGAATCAATCAAGTTTTACCATCGCTCTTCAGTAATCTTGCTGCTTCGAGCGTGAGATTACTAACACTGAGTTTGTATGTTCCCAACTAGTCATAGAAGTCCTGTAAAAAGTATTAGTCGTGAAGAGTGCTACTGATCATGGAGTAGCTCGTCTGTGCTTCATTATCACTAGACAGAACTTAAGGAACAGGGTAAGATCCCATTTGAAGCTGAGGGTAGTGAAAACCAAACCAACTCCAAAATTTTTATCAAATATACATACATGACCCCTTATCGATTTTGGCCCATTTGAAATACCACAAAAAGCACATTAAACCAACCTGCAATTTGTTATTATTTATGTTTTGAGCTCAACATCGAAAACACGTCGATTATTGCTTCATTAAAATTAAGTAGTATTTTCCGGAGTGCAACCCATTTTTGTCCATGACGTTCGATTTAAAAATGGATGACAGTCTCATTTCAGGAAAACTGGAAAATATGACGACGAAAGTCTACGGTGAAAATGATGCAGTAAAATCGGTCACTGGATTCAGTTTCGCTATAATCGAAGAGTTTTCTCTACTTTACCATTCTAAAAAATGTACTGAATTTGGTTTAATATTATGTTCAACGACAGGTAGCTGGTAGCTACACCTGACAAAAAGTTAATGGAGAAAATAGAAGTTTGTTTTACGTGTTTCTAACGTTTTCAAAATCAATCAGTTTTCGATGGATACGACTGCTGGCGATGGAAAATCTATTCGGTTTTTAGTTGTTAGTTTTGTGTACTTTGTATCCAACTCTCATCTGTTTGTTGAAGTGAACAAATTTAGCATTTTTTTCGTTTGTTGACTCGAAGAATTCGAACATATGAACGATTAGTTCGGAAAGTCACAGAGAATATAATGTCTAGATAATGGCCATAGCAAAACATGGATCATGTGAAAAAGTTCCGGCCCTCTATATTGAACTTGACGAAGTAAGGAGCCACTACTAAATTTTATCCAATGTGTGAACCCTGCAAGTTGTAAATAATAGCACAGTCATTTATGGCTAGTGCAATACATGATATCATTATTATATCATGTAATGAAGTTGTCAATTTCACTTTAAATGCGATTTTGTTTAACTTTTAATCGTAGATCTCATAGAAAGCTTGAAGGCTTTATTGTTGTTCCAAACCATCGGTTATGCAAGACAAATGTTTGTCAGCTTATTTTTTTTTTAAAATAAACTGGCAAATGTTTGCCTTTTGTAAACGATGGTTCTAACCATCGTACAGACTTCTATATAGTATGGCATTCGTTATCTGGGTATTATCATACATTGTCTATAGTGTAGTATAGAACAAACCATTATTAAATTAAAGAAAAGACTTACACTGATCGAATATTTATTTAGTACTTTCACCGGGTAACTATCAACATTTGAATCTCAGCAATTAAAAGTGGAGTGTAGGACAGAACCTTGCTTGAAGTAATTTTTGATGTTAAATCAAAAGCTTTCAAAGAGATTGATTAATTGAAATCAATTACTTAACTTTACAATTCACTTTCCATACACATTTCTAATTCAATTTTCGATGAACTGAGCAACAAAGTTTCAACTGTTAAAATAAAAATAGAACTTTTTAAGTGAATTTTTCAGGAAAACTCTTGCTCGTCTAAATTTCCATATGAGCATATATGTGGCTATTGAAACATTTCCGTATCCAATCCACCAATGTGTCATGCTAATAAAATTTTCCCTGACTTCAATGTAACCAAATTTCTACCTGTGACCTATTTAAACTATAGAAAACTTTTGAACTATATAACAATTACAAGCTAAGTGCCTTGAAATTTGATTAGATCGTGCTTCGGGGGTAATGAATTCAATGATCCTTTGGCAATTCGAGGCTGCGGAATGTATAGAAACGGATCGAAATTGGATAGTCCTGTGTCACTTGTATGTTCCTACTACTCGTACTCTCAATTAAACTGAATGCGAAAATTACTTCAACAAGGTATCAGCCATGGGTCGGATGTTGAGGTCAAAGTTGCATTTGACAGTACACAGTAAGTCCCAGCAGTAAGAACTTACTAATTTCTCAAGGTAGGGTATTTTATGAAGGACGAGATTTACTGAGGTATTGTAGAAATTGCTATGTGTTTAAGTTTGTAGCATATTCAGTATTACTTATCAGTCAGGGGTTAACACGTTCAATGAAAATTTTGACCACTTTAAATAACATTGTCAAAATTTTTGGCAAAAAGTGTGGCACTCAAAGTTTCAAGAAAGCTGAGCTTTGGAAGAGGTTATGTACACACTTCAGAACAAAAGATATCGTTCTAGTTTTTTCTTGGCTACCGTTTGTGCCATCTCTAAGTTAAAGCGAAAGTTTTTATGGGATGCTCTTAGAGGTGACAAGAAGGGCACTTGCCCCTACTTGCATGCCACAAATCCGAAATTATTTTGCAATTTATTTGCAATTCAAATTTCTTGTTCAATTCTTCTGGCTTACATAGACTGCTGGTTCAAATCCGGCTCGACGGCTCAAAAGTAGTTCAATACGATTTCCAAAAATGGCAAAAGTGAAATTTTTCCGCTTTCACAATTAATATTATCGTAATAAGGTTTCTCTGGATACGTTCGTTTTCATCGGATAATATTTAGACTACTGACAGCCATTCGCGTAAGGATCGCAAGTTAGGGTGCCAATGGCTTTTACTATTTTTGAGTCCTTGGCTCGACTGAACTCTTTATTCATCTTCATCTGAGACCTTAGTTACCTCCTTTTATCCTGTTGTATAAATATTCGGCACATGTTTTCACCTTCTTGGCCCTCCATGTAAAATGATGAATGGGTTCCCTTGAGATCTGTTTCCTTCATTGAAATGATTAAAAGTCGTATAAAACTTGGCGGAAATTAATTATTTTTTTAGTACTTAGTTTTAAGTCCGAGACGCGTTCTATGTTGAGGTGGGGTGTAGGTTACTATGCGATTGATAACCTAACAAAAATAACGTACCACTTAGCCTCCTGGTTATTCTTTAGGTTCTCAGTCGCATAGAAACCTATACCAAATTTCTACCAAAAAATAATAAAGTTGCACCCAGACTGTGGGAAGACTTTTTATTAATTTAAAAAAACATAGGTGATAAAAAATTGAAGCGGTTACATGAAATTATTACATTCCTCTGAAAAAGCCGAATTGGCAGATAACCGCTGACTTCTGTTTGTCCACGTAAAATTATTGTTTTTTTTTTGTCAAAAAAACAATATTTAAAATTATTATTTCAAAAGTCCAGTGGCATAAGACTTTGCGAAAAGTACTATAATTGGATTACATCGAAGAAATTAAACAATAGAGTCATAAAATCGATAGTCATAAAATTGACCCTCCGGTAAACACCACTGAAATATAAAACAATAGCTTTTTGAAATTATATATGTTATTATGTTATTTGTATTAGTATTAGGAAAAATAGGCTAAGTGGGAAACTAAAATTTGTAGGATAAAGTTAGTTGAATTTGGAACACGAAAGGTTCAGGTTGTTTTTATTTAAATAAGAATAAATAAGGGTCTGCACCCCATAGAATCAACATAATCTCTTGGGAGTTGAATATAAAAAATTTTAAAGCCGATTTTAGGGGATTTTATATAAACCAATTCGATATCTCTTTAAACCTAAGTGATATGTCGGGATTCGTAAAATCGTACCCAATAATTTTACATCCTCTTAGCGGTTGTATATCGCAAAATACTGAAATAACTTTTCAGTGCAAATGTGTTTCTAGGTGTCTAAATAAAGAGCGTATAGAAGTAAAATTAATTTGTTACCTAGACATAACAAAAAGATATGACAAAATTCGTTGAAATGTGAAAGAAACCGTTCTCAGACAATTTTTTTGGAAATCTGAACTTTTTTCTTGCTTTAATACGTACTAAGTTTTAATTTTCCAGCATAAGCCCTTCCTGAGATACATAAAAAAACACCACCCTCGTACTCTACTACCCTATCAAAAGTATTCTAGGATGCCATCATAGCTATCAAATATAGAGCCGTCGTAGCACCACAATTTTTACCTTTCTATCCTCAGCAGTTTTCGAGAAAAAATTGTGATTTTTCTTTCTTTCCACCCCCTCCTACCATCACCCCCACCCCCATCCAAAATTTCTTTCTTTTCGCTGCTAGACGTCTGCTGGGCCTAACTTTTAAGACCACCTGGGACGGTTCTTGATATATACATTTTTTTTTAAATTTCGATCTCCCCACTTCCGTTCTCCACGTCTTTCCTGATAAATTTTACATTTAGTAGACTCCCCTTATAGTCTAAACTAAATCTTATATTTGTGGTATAAATGTTCATTGTCAAGATATTGTAAACCAAATTTTTTTTCTGGTGTGGATAAGGCTTGTGCATTTTAGTTCACCATAGTGAGCTACTATTTCCGATTTCCGATCCCTCGCGAACTCGTTCGTTCTTTCAGTTCATAGTTCATTACCTGAAGTACTGAACTATGAACTAAAAGGAGTTTAGTGATGAGTAGTCGTAGTTCGAAAACTGTGGATCTAGTAGAAGATGATGAGCAAAAAAAAGGTCAGTAGATCTAGTAGAAGATGATGGGCACAAAAAAAATGTCAGTCGATCTAGTAGAAGATGATGAGCAATAAAAAAGGGTCAGTAGATCTAGTAGAACATGATGAGCCAAAGAAAAAGACACTAGATCTAGTATAGTATATTGTCTCACAGAGTGCGAACTGATTGCAATTCAGTTATGGGAATGCTGTTCTAAACTAGTTCGTTCGCGAACTATACAAGCCTAGGGTCACTAGATACACAATACTCTCTACCTAGAAATTGTAATTTAGCCTCTCAAAAATCGCCTGTTTCTGTATTAGTTCGCCTGTTTTTATACTACTGGACATTGCTATTAAATTGCGTTTTTGAAATGTGTTAGTGCGAATATGTGAATTGTTGGAAAAAGCTGTCGGTTCCCTTCCAAAATTCTAGTACTTGTTTTTCTTTGGTATGGAAGTGTGCGCGAAATTGTGGTTTTCAATGGAAAATTTCCGTATTTCTTTCATTTCGTTTATGGAAATTTACAATTTTGGAGCGAAAAGTCAATTATTTCGAATGTTTATAAAGCGAAATCACATAGACATGAAACAAATTTAAATTTACTGGTTTTTACCTCGGTATGCATCTGGCAAAACCCCTCTTAGAGGCTGTTTCGGTGTGAGTGCGTATAATTAGTGTTTAAAACACATAGCAGCGACTCTAATTCAATTGACCGGTACCGCTACCGCGATTTTTTTAGGTAAATCGTTTTCGGATCGCATACGATGTACTGGCGAATCGTTTAGCGCGGTGAGATGATATTCACTAATAATCTTCGAAATCACTTCAAGTAGTGCAATCATCTCTTTGATAAAGTGAAAGAATAAAAGGGTTATTCAATAGGGACATAACAATTTCGTATTTAAATAAAACACAGAATAATTGAGATATCCGGCTGAAATTTATTCCAGGTATAGTACACATGTTAAATTTAAATTTATGGAATATGGAATTCGATCTCGTTTATATGACGACCGCGAGCACGTTTGCAGCGATCGATTCTTTAAAGCCAATTTTGCACCACTCACACACACATATCGGCCGTAACGTTAGAAATTTCGCGTTAGATATTGTTCCTGAGCTCCTTTAACGTTGTTGGCTTGTTTGCATAAACCAACGACTTAAAATAACCCCATAAAAAAAAATCCAACGGTGTTAAATCGCATGAATGAGCTGGCGAATTTATCCACTATAGCACGCACAGCCTGTCTGGTGTGACGGTTATTACGTCCGAAAATTGGAGTAAGCGCTTTTAAAGTTGCGGCCACCAACTCAGAACTTCGGTAGTAATTTTTAATAATTTACAAACTTTGCTCGTTCGTGATCTTCACCATGATAAAAATGTAAGCCTTGACTGACGTTTTGACATTGACAGATCAGCAAAAAAGTTTAATGGCGCGTTTGTATTAAAATATAAAATTGTTATGTACCTATTGAATAATCCTTTACGATATAATTTACGTTATGTTTAATTCTGATTTTCAAAATTATCATGATGATTAAAATAATTTAAAATTATTATATGAAATGATTCAAAAATATAAATATTCTAAAATTTTGGTTTTTAAGAAATCTATACAAAACAATTTGAACTACCGTCGATACTGGAATTAATCTTGTATCTAAGGAGCTGATGCTGATGTGTTTTATAAAACATTAGAAACCAAAAATCAGTTCCACGCTTTTTATATAGGCTCAAGGCTTTGCTGGTACTTGAGTTTTATGAGATTTAAATCTGCGGTTCTTTCCCGAATTAGATTAGTAATTATATATACTGGTTTAAAAAAATTGAATTTTCAATCCAATTTTTACTTGATAGCATATTTAATTTTGTCAAGTAAAAGTACACATTTCAATCAATTTTACACGAAATTACTGGTATTAGTAAATTATTCATGTACTTTTCAACTGAACCGTACATGAGAATGTTCACAAAATTACGCAACATTTCGTGCAAAATTAACTTTTTATATATGAATTAAAAATTACGTTCTTTTTCGTGTAATTCTACTTATCTATTTGAATTTTACAACGAGAAACATGTAATATATGAAACAAAGAAGTTGGACGCTTTGTTCGATTTTATTGGCGCAGTGGCTACGCGCACCTAACCTACGCGGCAAAAACCATAATTGATCGCGGGTTTGATTCCTAACTACAGCCAAGGGTTTTATTCAGAGTAAGTAAGTAAGAAATAATATTAGAAGTAGAAATAAGTGAATCATAAAGAGTGCTAATTTATACACAGCAAATATGTAAAAAAGTTGAAAATTTACTGATTGCAAATTGAAATTTACTGACCGAAAATTGAAAATTACATTCGAATTCACTATTACTTACCAATGTAAATTTAATTGAAAAGGTGTGGCATATTTGCCTACTATCCAAAAGATAAAATTAAATGGATTTTACTTTATTATTTTTTAATAATAAAGTATTGTGATCGACCTGAAATTTCAAAAAAGTTTGCTACCCTGAAATTTTGTATTTACACGTTTTAGGACTAGTAAACCCCAAAAAAGAAAAAAAATGTCCGTCTGTCCGCCATAGACGCCGTACGCCGTCCGCCGTACGCCGTACGCAAAATCGTTTGAAGGCGCGTAGCTCCCAAACCTGTCGAGATATTAAATTGAAATTTTTATGGTGGGTAGATTGGGTGAACCCCTACGACTGGTATATTTTCGAGAGGTGGGGGTACAAGGGGAGAGGAGAGGGGAGCGTTTTAGACGAAAAATTTTGGTTTCTAGATCTCAGGAACCACTTATGCTAGGAGACTGCAACTTGGAACTTATGTAGTACTATGGTAATGGACTCAATTGCAAAAAAAATTGTCGATATTGGTTAAGGGGTGTGGAAGTGGGGGGGGGGGAAACAATGAGTCTTTAACGCATGAAAGACGGGATTGAAACATTCTAAAATCGATATCTCCTGAATAATTGATGTCAGAAGATTGAAACTTTGTTGTTGTCCTTAGGAATACTTCAGGATTAGACAAGGGCTAACATTTTTAAGAGGGGTGGTGGGGTGTGGGGGTGGTGGGTGAAAAACTTTGGATAACAATATCTTCCGAACCAATTACATCAGAAAGATAAAATTTTGTTTCTGTATATGGGATTTCAAGAGGAGTCTACCAAAACTAAATTTTTTGAGGGGGGAGGTGGAGCACGAAAGTGGGGGGACAGAAATTTTTCAAAAAATTTAATTTTTATATCTCAGAAACCGTATTTAACTGTCAACCTAAGAATAACCAGGAGGCTATTTGGAATGTTATTTTTTAGGTTGTCAGTCGCATAGTACCCAACACCGCATCTCATCATTACACACGTTTCGGACTTCTACCCATAAAATTTTAAAGTTGAGCCCAGACTGTTGGCAGATTTTTTTCTACTGAAATGAAAGTGAAACGCCTTCAGTGGCGCAGTGGCTACGCGCGCCTAACCTACGCGGCAAAAACCAGAATTGATCGCGGGTTTGATTCCTAACTACAGCCAAGGGTTTTATTAAGAGTAAGTAAGTAAGAAATAATATTAGAAGTAGAAATAAGTGAATCATAAAGAGTGCTAATTTATACACAGCAAATGTGTAAGAAAAGTGTAACTTTAGCTTGCAGTGTAGAATTTAACACATAAGTTGAGTTAAGTCTCCACACCACTGAAAGCAAGTTTACTTTTAACAGTTCGGAAAATTCTAACCTTACAGCGAAAAGTGATGGATGGTATAGAACTCCGTTTCTGAGCCCAAATAACTTAATCCAGTATATTTGCTGCTTTCGAAGTTCAAATTTACTGATTGCAAATTGAAATTTACTGACTGAAAATTGAAAATTACATTCAAATTGACTATTACATCCCAATATAAATTTAATTGAAAAGGTGTGGCATATTTGCCTACTATCTAAAAGATGTAAAATTCAATAGATTTTTTTGTACTGTGTACCTAACCACTCCTTCGTAGCAAATATCTCAATCAGATCCATATCCAGCAACTTTGGAAGTCCCACAGGGCGCCCATATGAAACCTTTACTGTTTGTCCTTCTGATTGACGACATTGTAGTAGTATTTTCTAACTGCATACAATTCTTTCTATTTGTTGACGACTTAAAAAATGTAAAATTGTCAGAAATATTTCTGATTGCCAGACAATCTAAAGGAAAACTTATCTTATCTTCAATTACTGCAGATACTTTAAATCAAATTTTTGTCAATTTATCAAAACGTAGCTATACAGGGCGATTAAAATTTTTTATACCTGAAGTGAAAAAATGTTCTGGTTTTTTGGGGATTGGTGAGTGCATTTTATGAAAAATTGTATTAGCGGGGGCAGTAGTATGTCTTCAACACCCACTAAGGTAGGAAAATGCTTCCAGTGATTGACTTATAAAAAGATATTAAATCGTAACTTCTAAAGTATCTAGATTTTTCAGTAGTTAAATTATTTATTTTTATTTTAAAACTAGTTTTATAAGTACAAGTGTTTTAAGTACTGAACTATTCTTGATCTAACTCGGAAAAGAATTGTTTTCTCTAATTAAATGCTTGGGAAATTTCATTAAACATTTTTTTCCCATGCTGAATTAAGTCGATAAAATTGCAAAACAAATTATCGCGCAGAACTCTGTGTTTTGTTACAAATTTGCATATTTAGATCGGTACACATTTACATACTTTACATGCACTTTTAATGCATGAACTTTGAGCAATTATGCTATTGTATTTCTGTGCTTTTTAATACGCTTAAACTAATTTCCGTGCAATGTAAGAGTTTTGATTTTCGTTTTAGTAAGCCTAATAAAGTGCAGCTCTAATTGCATTTATAAAGGCTACTCTCGAGTGGAATGCAGCAACATAATTTTTAGCTTTGTTTGTGATTTAAAGTTGTTGCTTTTCGCGAAATTTTGAATGAAAATTACGCTACATGGAACATAATGAGAACAATTTTAATTCACACTAAATTTGCTGGATTACCTTCAAATGTTCGTTTAATTTCTCGCTTTAATTTAACAACTACTGCAGCATATCTTTTGTATATTGAAGCTATTGTTCTAGGTCGACGAGGTGTGTTTTAAGGACTCTCCTTGAATATCTGGTTTCCTTAATGAGAAGTTGGTGTTGCGTGCCATTAAGCTCCATTTCATTAAAACATATTGGTATTGTTTTGGTTCGTGGTTTAGTAATTACATAGTATAGCGTTACTAACAAAGGCAAAGTTTGTGGGTTCCGTTCCAGGTCAGAGCACGTATTTAGATTATTTTATTATGGCTTTACTGGTTAAGGCGAATTACAGGAAGGTAGAGTGCTTATAGTGACCATTTGTTCGGCTCCACCTGGGTTTCTTGGTTTAAAGCTGCTGTCTTCGGATCTAATGCCGCGTTTCAACCATCGCGCGAATCTGTGCAAACTAACGCGAATGTGGAAACAGCAAGTTTGCGTCAGTTCGCAACTTTTGCGATGGCGGTTTTTGGACGCGAAAGTAACTCGTATTGATCACGAATGCAGTGCTTACACATTCGCCTCACTTCATTTCATTGTATTGTTCTCAAACGGAGAACTCAACCCCTGCCACTAGTGCCACTCACCACGAATGTAGTTTTTACACATTTGCCTATGCATTTGAATGCTATGCGAATGTAGATGATGAACGAATGCGATGTTGAAAACGGGGCATTAGAATAATTTTGGTATTCCCTACTAACAAACTACCTTCCATAAGGCCTTTCCGAGGCTACGAGGTAGGGAAGTAGCTTAGGTAAGGCCTCCTGGAAGGTAGTTTGATAGTAGGGTTGCTATCTATCGATTCGAGAAAAATTGCTGACTTGTGTCCTGCAAGATCTTTGACGCACTTTAGATATATTCTTGCAAGACATAAGGGGCAAAGGATTGCCATACCTTGAGGTAGCCAGAGCAAAACTGCTCCGAATACTAAGGTTCTGAAATGGAATCCGAAAGGAAGACGTGTACTGGGTTTTCCAAGCCAAAAGCTGTGAAGGGAATTCGAAGAGTGAATATATCCTGGAAACCGGTTAAAGGTATCGCCTAGAATCACATCATGTGGAGCAGCACTGATGGGAATACAGAGAAACTGAAGAAGAGGTCTAGCGGTTTTTTATTTATATCTTAATCACTATATTATTTTCGCTATAAAAGTCATGCGGTCAAATTCTCACTTTCTTAGATAAAGTTGTTTTTAAGTTATCGTGCAATCTTTCGAATTGAAGACTAAAGGCTGTATTTTACCTTCAGAAACATTGAACTTAATTTTAACTTTTCTATACAAATCTTGATCGGTTCGTAAACGCTGACGCTAGAAATTTGAAACTTGGGAATTAAATCTATATATCTAGATATTTTCGGAAAATAAATAGTTTGAAGTAGCGCGATACAAAAATGTTAAAATAGACGTAGTATTGGATAAACAGTGATTATACTCTAGATGAAATCATATAGAGTATTATAAGTTTAATCCAGCCCAAAAGTTTGTAACGCATAGAACCAAGCCTCGGACGAAAAAAAGTTATATATTATTTTTTGTTTATTTGTGGCCAAAAACCTCAAATCCGCTTGACGTCCGTCCGTCCGTCCGTCCGTCCGTCCGTCCGTCAGTCCGTCCGTCCGTCCGTCTGTCCGTAATTTTAAATCTGGATGTTTGGTTGAATTTGTAAGGCTAAGTTCGTTAACGGGCAAAATCGTCCTACTCCTTCGGGTAGCTGCCATACAAAATGTCCTTAAAACACGTGTTCAAGAATATTGGTCGATAACTTTAAAAGGGTTTAAGCTACGACATTGAAATTTTGTATGAGTTATTTTTCCAATAGTTGGAGATAAATATATGATTATGAAGAAAATCCTGTTAGTCCTTCGTGTAGCTGCCATACAAATATCCTGTCAAAACGTCTTCACTTAATTTACGAAACTTACTATAACTCAAGTAATCTTTTAGCTATGAATTGGAAATTTTGTACAAATTAGTTTTGAGTAAAAACAAAGTTTGAGTTTACTAATCAGCGAAATCCTTTTACTCCTTCTGGTAGGTGCCATACAAAATGTCCTTAAGACACTTGTTCAACAATATTTTTCGATAACTTTTGAACGCTTCAAGCTACGAATTTGAAATTTTGTACACGTTCATTTTTAAATGGTTCCAAGGAAAAGGATAAATATGTAAAAAATCGAGTGAGTCCTTCCTGCACCTCCCATGTGAAAGTCCTTCAAAAAGGACATTTTTTTTCGATGACTTACCCAGTTCAAGATATGAAATTAAACACTGAATATTGTCTTTTAGTTTTGAGTAGCAATCAAATGGGAGTCCTTAATAAAGGACATACAACATGCATACACGTAATTCTACTTTATTCCCAACTACAATATAAATCGGAGTTCAGTATTCATCTAGAGTATTATACGATTGGCTTGTTTTTTTTAAATTTTTTTTATATTTCGTTCGATGTGAATAACGTTATTTTCAGGGTAGCAGAAACATTTGCTCTAATCTTGAATTTAAGAAATGAAGGGTAACCAAACCTTTTTTATGATTTTTTGGAAAGACTATCTTCAAGGGAATTTTTTAAAAAAAAATTTATGAACACGGCCCACACGCAGAAAGAAAAATCTTGCTCGCTTGGAACTAGAAAGACGTCCCTGCGTAAAAGCTTTATTGTCGTTTCAAACCATCGTTTATCGAAGATTCATTAGCTCCCAAACATTTGCCACCTTATTTTTAAAAGTGGGTAATAATTCGTCATCTGGGTATTACGTATAGTCTGTGGTTCTGTTCAGTCACAGACAATATAATAGTTTCATACTAGTAATGTGCACTTATTAATGCAAATTGTCATTTGCTAGAAAATCTCGGGTGAGGAATGGTTGTCAAATTTCATGCCCATGCTTATGTAATTCGCAGATATCTTTGAAGTACAGTAACTTAAGTCTTTGTATCCTAGTGATGTGCAATTCAATTACTTTTCAGTAACGAATAATTACTGAATAGTACATCAACTTCAGTATTCGTTAGTTAGTATTCGGTACTTCTTCAAATACCTTACCAACCATGAGGTATTCATTTGACTATATAATCACAACCATTTGAATCCCGTGGCTTAGTATTCAATTACTTCGGTATTCGATACTTGTTCAAATACTTTACCATACTGAGTAAAATATGTTGTGTTTGATTTGCGATGTGCTATTGAGTGGTATTTCAAATGAGGCAATATCGAACACTTCTCAAAAGTGGAATTCGATAGTAGTAATTGTTTAAAGTATCGAATACTAAGTTACGAATAATTACTTTTTGCACATCTCCTAATCCTAATTTTTTATTAGAATATTTTATTTAAAAAAAAAATTATAGAAAGGTCTAATAGCGTACAGTGAAGAAAAAAATATTGTTTAGGTATTTATCAACTAATTAATACGTAGTTCTATTTAAACATTTAAAATTTGCCTATACTTTTCCTAATTTAGATTTTTTTTAATATTAATTATTTCATTATTATTTTTTTTTAATATTAATATGGTTCTTTGATTCTAGACGAGATACGAAAATCCGTGGACCGTCCAACCTTAAATTTAATTTTAATAAAAAAGTTTTTATGATCGAACTAAAATTTAAATAATAATATTAAAATATAACAAAAAGTTGGATGCAATGTATGCAATAGGCAGATTCGATGGACCAAAATTATTGTATTATAAACATGTTGAGATTTCTATAGTATCAACTTTTTCTAGTTGTGCTACCCTAAAGTCGTTTAAATACGACTTTCGTGCTGAAACCATAGTAGGTTACAATAGAGGGACTTTTCCCTCTGATAAACCTAGTCTTACACAGGGCTGTAGAGTTAGAGTCTAGGGTATCCTTTGAGTGGCCAAGAATGCAATCCATTAATCTGATAAGTATCAAATAATAAAATGAAGTAAATAATTATTCCAGTAAATTTTGTGTAACTATTTTTGTTATTCAGATTTGCTGTATAAATTCTATTCCCTTCTTCTAGCCTCTACTAGAGTGTGTTATTACACACACTAGTACTTCACTAGTTGAAACTAACTCTAATTCATCAGCACCATCTGTAAGTCAAAATTCGATTGAAAAACATATTTTTACGAGCTACGGGTTCTCCGCGATTTCAAGTACACAAATAAATTAAAATTAAGAAAACAACAAATGATAATCAATTAACACTATTGGCAACGCTCCCCGATTTCATTTACTACTTGATCGCAATTATCAATGAATATCACTTTACAAATACACTTTTGACCATCGTCTCGCTCTCACAGTAGGAAAACTTATTCCGTCTTCAAGCTCTACATCGCTTATGTATGTGTTGAGACGAGAGATTTCCAGCATATTCGGTTGAGTGTGTGGAATGTGCGGGAAGTATAAAGAACATGGTAGAAGGGGTACAGTATTCGAGAAGTTTGTAGGTTTTGTTTACCCTATTGTATGTGGAAGGTTGTAGTTTTCTCTGGAGACTTCGATGCCATTAATGAGTTTTTCGGATCGTCAGGGTACACATGTAACAATATTCACTCGGAAGATCGAGATATTTCTTAGTCATAATGAAGCTCCTGATCGGTTAAAAAAACACGGATATAGTTTCAAATATAAACATTTTTCTGGAACCTATTAGAAATCCGCTTTTGTGTTTCTAAGCAAGTACAAAAACAGAGCTTAAAGCGAAATGTCTATCGTTATTTGTTAATCAATTCTCCAGCACATCTGAATCGCTTCCTTCTTTTATTGCTATATGCATGAAGTTTGTTTGCAATTCCGTTGTAATGATGAACGTAGTTTGGCGGAAGGCGTTATTGTAGGCCACAGAGTGGGTCATATCGCAGCTAGAGATATCAAAATAACGAGTTTCACCAAGTTTTTTCTTTATTTTAATACATCTACACTGTAGCTGGACTATTCCTAACTAAAACGAATGAAATACTTTCGTGGTTTGTTGTTCGGCAAGAATATTTTCAATGCTATTCTCATTGACCCAGTTTTCATAACGAGAAAAACTTTGCCCTTGTAAATTATTTGACCAGTCTTATTTATCCCATGATAAATTTTTCCATCTCGACAATGTCCTTGTTCAGATTTCGATGGCATCTTTCGCGATTTGTCCTGGATTTTCAAAAAAAAAAAAAACTTATTAAAATTTACGAACAATCAACAATCATCGCAATTCTTGGCTACAACATTAATTCGGTGACATTTTAGCCAATCTGCTTTCGAATTGGAACTTTACGTAACCTTCTTATAAAATAATCAAAAGTGTTGGCCATTTCGTTTCCAAGCATCGACCTTCTTCCGACCGGCAATCCAAATAATCCCTACTCATTCTGATACTTGGCAAGCACTTCAGAAAGGACGAATCCCCGATAATGAAAAACATTGGGAGGAGGGTAAAGCACACCCTTAAAAAAATGGAAGAAAAAATATTCAGTAGATCCGGAGAGTATCAAAAAGGCTTTCTTATCCTTTACATCCTTGAGTAGTTCTGTTTGCCGTGGAAGTTAACTTTTGTGTACGCTCTCGATGGGTATAAATAGATTTTCGTCCTGAGAAAAGGGTCGATTCGATAGTGTGTTTTTGCTCGAGTGGGACATCGAACATTACCAAGCCCATCCCTCTACCACTCGATTCGATCAAAGCACTCAAGTGTGTACTGTTTGGAATCGCATTTGTGGAAATCATATCGTTTCCTTTATATCCTATTTGATTCTAAATACGGTCCTCGACGTGGAACTTAACTCTGGCATTTGGGTAGTAGTTTCGATGTTGGATGTGTGAAAGTGTGGGCATAGGTCTGAAATCATCTGATTTCAGTTCTACTGACTGACCACAGGACGGCATGTGTTCAGCTTTGATTGCGTCATTAATTTGAAAGGATTTTGCATTATAGTCCAATCATGGATTCTGGTACTTATCCTTTGGCTCAGGTTTCGGTAATCGCCCGATAAGCAAATTAGTTGGATGTCAGCATGAATAATCTTTGATGCTGACGATCTATCCTTTATTTATAATTGGAATATGCTGGGTGTCGTCATTAATTTAAATAGGATAAGCAACGAGATTAAGGGCTTAACTATTACCAACGTTGGTCGAAAGGGAAGTGATTTCTAAGCAGATTCGAATTATGCCGTTGTGTCAATTTGCTTTGAGGTAAGTTCGAGCTCGTTTGTGGCTTGATCTCATTTTGATAAGCCTGAATTCGTATGGTGGGTAGAAATTATATTCACAAAATTTTCGACTTTTCTAGAGAGGGTTTAACTTTAATTATAATCTTGTATGCTGCTCCAGGAGCATTGTCTTCATCATTATGTTGCATAAGATCGAATTTCCCCAGGTGAGATTAGGACAAATTTAAATGTAACCCACAAAATGGTATAGGGCGGCAACAGTGCTCCTGCAGAAGCGCGATTCTAGGAGATAGCCTTTACCTGCCACCAAAAGTTATTCACTTCTCGAATTTCCTTGTCAATCACCCGTTCCATGAAGTACTTCATAATGGGGTGGTTTTAACATACTTTGTACAACCGCCCGGTGTCCTTCATTTTAGAGACACAAAACATCCTGTACTATACTTTGCTGAAATGTTTCGGATTTGGCTGAATTGCAGTAAAGTATCAAGTTACAGATAGGTGGATATTTATTCCTGCTAGTGCTGGTTTTACAGGAGATTCGAGGGATAATCCTCCCAAATGAATAAAAATGTACACCTATGTACTGCTTTCATTAGATCCTGTGAGTAAGGTTGCCAGATTGGCCTATTTCCCGCGATTTGAGCTATTTAAATGTTTAATTCGCGGGTACAAATTTCAAAAAGCTACTTACAGCTTCTTGGACTATTCGGCCAACGCAGTCTACAACAGACCCGATAAAAATTAAAAATAAAAAAATTAGAAAAATTAATTTTAGTCATTTCTTCAGTTAAATCTGCTAGTTTTAACGGCTCAAATACAACGTTTGCAAATTACATCATATCACAAATTCTCTTGCCCTTTCAAGTTATGGACACTCGTAGAAATATAATATTGTTGCGAGATAGGGGTTCGCCGGGATTTCAAGTAAAACACAATTCGGTTAAAATAAAAATAAGTGAGTATTTATTCTTCGCACTTTAATTCTATTAGCACAATTATTCGCACTGTATGGCAATACCGCCCGCTTTTACATAGCACTTGTCTCGATCGCACTCTATCAATCGCTTTCCACCAATATGGTCGCGTACTAGGTGTCTGTCACAGTCGACGTAATAAAAATTACTATGTCCTCGCTGAAAGCTTTATCTGCTTTTATACTACTTGTCTGTTGTCGAGACTGTTCTTGAATCTTCGCTCGGTGGTGTGTGTGGACAGTACTGGAAAGCTTGAGAGCATTTCATTTGATCTTCTACGCTGTTCTAGTACATTCGAGCATATTCGATTAGAGGGGGGGTATGATCGTATTGCTCCGCTCCCCTTATATACTTCAACTAGGTTTCTGATTGGGATACTTTGTAGCTAGGTATTCGGTTGTTGATGTTTCCATTATACGAAACGATCGAGTTGCGCGGTTGCCAGGTTTACATGTAAGAAGAGACAATAGATTTCCCAATATTGTTGACTGTCATAGAGTTCCTTTATTTTTTGCATAATTTTTTAATTATAATTTTTATTGCATTTTATGTCACAGACAAGTGTTGCAAAAATTTCAGTCACTCTAAAGTTATTGTTACATGTGTACTCCGGTTACCAGAGAAAAACAACAACCTTGCAATATTGTAGAGAGCTCTATATACTTCTCGCATGTTCTAGACACTTCTCGAATGTAATAGGTACTTCTTCCGCGTTCCACACAAACAAACGAATATGCTGGAAATTTCTCGACTCCACACATTCAGTATATAAACGCTGCAGATCCGGGGGATAAGTTTTTCTACTGCGAGAGTGAAACGACGATCTACGCGAAAGTGTTTTTTTAAAGTGATTTTCATCGATAACAACGATAAAGTGATAAATAAATGAAAACGAATCGTGCTTGACTTGAAAACCCGTCAAAATTATTTTTAAAAGAATAATTTTACCTTTAATTTGTACCTAATATGTTTTTCAAATAAGATTTTTAAAATGGTGTTAAATACGAATTTATGTATTCACACAATATTTACATTTAAGTGATCCCTAAGAATTCTGGGTCAAAATCGCCGTCTTTGAATCGACGAAACCAAGCCCTGCACGTTGATTCCGCTAAAACATTGTTACCATAGGCCTCCACAAGCATTTGATGTGATTCAGCAGCGTGGAAGCAAAAAAGCAGAGCTTCCCGCATATGCTCTTTTTCTGGCAAAAAACTAGACATGATCAACACAGGACAAACGTATGTTGTTGAATGAAATTTGTGACGATGTGCACTGATTACTGTTAACAACTAACCAACCCTTAAAGAAAAAGAAATGGCTTCCTTAGGTTGCTTAACATGCTCACTAACGCCATCTATGTGTCAACGATCGTTTTAAGGTTATACATCTGGTATACAAAAGATCAGAATCAGGCGAGAATCCATATCTAATGCTTCGCAGGTGTATAAATTTCAAATATTATACCTCATCAAAATTTTTGGCTCCTCATTTTCTATGGCGCGACAGCATAAATCGGACATTGTCCTTGTCACTAATAACTAATCATTAATTCTACGATTGATTTTTGGATATTACGGTCATCCCTTTGTCCGATTTAAAACCAACTCAATATCTCGGAGATGATTCAAACAAATGTGTCCGTGAAAAGGAGTTGAACTCATTTTCACGAATTTCGTTACATCTGTTAGGTCTGTCGAAATATCGCATTTAATTTTACTGGTGCGAGCGCTTTCGAAATACGTCTAGTAACTTATTTCCAGATTTGTCGATATTCTAAGGAGGTTCAGAGTAGTTGTGCACGCTTTCATTAATACCTACATAACTTTTAAGCCTAATTAGATATCCAATTCGCTTTTATTTCTAACAGATATAATACAATCGCATAACAACTAATTTAAGTATCTTTTGATATTTTCATAATCAACGCCCATGGTGGTGTAGGTTTTCACGAATTCCGACAAATCTTTTGGGTCGTATGAAATATCGAGTTCACTTCTACTTCTATGGGTTTTACATAAAATCGACTAAAACTTAATTTCTAGATTTTTCGATATTCAATCCGCAAGGGGATGTATTGATTGTGGATATTTTTACGAATTCTTAGGTCTGATGATATATCAAATTGTTTTTTACTTTAATGGTTGTGCTCAGACGTTGGCAGATTTTTCTTTTTAATATTCTTAGTAAAACCGTTGAGTGCCTTCTCAAGCTATTAAATTTTCATGACGTAGCTTTAGATCTGGATCTCAGAATATTTTCATTGTTGAGTCCCACCGTACTGTGCATGTGTGTCGTGTATGGACTCCCAGAGCGATTAATTAGAGTTGATAACGAATTTGGCAGCTCCATCATTTTTACTCTATAAAAGTATTATTTATGGCATGAATTTTCACAACAAATACTCGTAAGTTGTATTTCTTTGTTTATATTTCTTAAAAAAGGATTGATTTGTGTAAATAAATAAATAAATACTTTAAGTAGATGAGGTATTGAGATATTTGGGATCAGAATGCACGTTCTTTAGACCAGTACGCCGAGCACATAAATTTCTAGTCATATTTAAACAGATTGCCAAATGTAGCTATAGGCTCCCTAGTAATACAATCAGTTACTTCTAGCCGGTAGTCTAGACCAAGAGGCAAAACCGTACGGACCAGAAAAACTCTTAATTACTCCAATTATTTTAGCTCATTATTTCGTAATGAGGTCCGCGATGAAAGCATAGAAGAAATTCGATTTAGTTGGAAAAAGTTATCACTTGCTCGTCCGGAAAAAAAATCAAGTAATCAGTTTTGTTGTCTTCTCAAATGAGAAGACATATTTGAAATCAAAACGAAAGTGATGTCCTTGGCTTTAAGGAGGGCTTTGTTCAATTTTGTAGATGTTCTTGCCATTTCCAATTTCGCACAGATTATCCAAATCTGAAAATAGACATTGCAAATTCGGTATAAAAATCTCGGTAAATTGTTGCTAACAATACAAGGGTCTTGACCGACAAAATAGTCGCCTTTCACATCGTATCATCTTCAATTTCGTTAATAATACATTTAACTTCGAAGCTCTCAATTTGCCTAAGAGCAATTTAAACACAATTGGTATTATGTAATCTGCTTGGAATTTGTCTGTACGTCTTGGCTGCGAAATAAGCTACGAGTGCTTAGTGTTCGCAGTACAAGAAGACTGCCAAGATAGATTCAGCTCTGAATAAAATATGGTCGGAAATTGCTAAATCTCCGAGGCAATCTAATCAAGTCGTCAATTTCAATTGCAGAATGTGCCCTTTGGTCTTCAAGCGTATTTGCCCCCATTTTGCCCAGCGGGCTCTAGACTAGCTCCCAGTACAAAGATACACCACTTATCCAATTGCTATCGAATCCAACTTCGCCTGCAATTCATTACAAATGTCCTTAATTTGATAATAAGATGTGAGCTCACGGCTTCTTTTCTTTTAGAGATTATTTGATGTCAAGAAGTGGTTTTAGCCTGATAAGCAATGCCATTGGCTAGTCTGAAAATGGTTTGGGTTCAGTGCGAATGTTATAATAAAATCTACGTCCATATTTCAAATAAACAAAGTCGACGTGAAAATATTTCCATAGAGAATTAAATGTAATTATTAATAACAATACTGATGACTTGGTTTATACCATAAGAAAACATTTGATGAGGATGACATAGACGTCCGTGGGTGATTGCAAGAACTAGATTCCGCACTGTCTAGCGGAACTACGATTGCAACTTCTAACGTATGTTGGCTCGATTGACCTTTCCGCGTAGTAAAATGTTAGGGGCTATGGTGTACCAGGATTCACTTGCGGATTAATGCCAGTAAGTTCTATTCCGGGAACACCTAATGCCAGAAAGTTGAAATGTGAAGCAGATTGTAAAAGTAAAGATTTTTTATTTATTCAAATGTTAGAACTGCATTTCGCACTGAAAAATTTTTTTATATGCCAAACGGTAAATCAAGGGCAAATGGATCTAATAGCAGATCTACATTGCAAAATTTCGAACTGGCAACGCCGCTCAAATTTTATACACAACTCGATCACGCTCCATCGTTGCTTTCAATCCAAAATTGTTTTTACTAATACTTTCGTGTAATACTCGCCGGCTGTCGGTTCAACGTAGCAGCAAACTACTGTGTCGGCTGTAGACTCTGTCCTTCTTACATATGTACTGCATTAGTGTAGTCAAGAGCAATCCCGAATATTCAGTGGTGTATGTAGAACTTGACAGAAATTCAAGCGAGAAGAGTCGAGAGCCTTCTACGCTATTCTGGTGGTTTGTCTAAGAACTACCGAATTAAGGGGGAAACTAAAGGGGAAAGTGATTCCTCTCGAACATTAACGAACTTTGCTCGGGATTTTGCCACGCCTTTCTTTCTTTTGCGGGCAAGATTCGGTAGAGTGCGGAGTCAGTAAAGGAAAATAAAGAAAACCTAAACGCTAGAGAGGAAGTAGAAATTATCATTTAACAAAGATTGCAGTGGACGAATCACAAGTCGGTGGTTCCCCAGAACAACTAGGGTATAGAAAATTTAATGCAACTGTAGGATGGCGGTGACGGAGTTACTGTACTGTTAGTACTGTATCGGAGTCTTGAGAGGAGTATCAATGAAAGAAGTCATAGCCGAGTTTCTTCGAAGGAAGAAAAAAGCACACAAGAGGCGCCCTACAGATAAGTTAACTAGATTAGGGCCAGAACAACAGTAAGGTAGTTGGTTGGAAATAAAAAGAATTGAGCAAGATACAATTCTTTGAAGATTCGTAGTGTGCTTTATTGTGACGTTTTCCAGCTCGATTTCTGTACGGTGTTTTGAATTTTCCCGAACTAGTGGTTCGGTCGGGGAGATTATTATTTAAGAACGGGCTCCTTAAATTAAAGAACCACTTGTGCCCACGACCCATCTCTGGGTTGGCTGGTTCCCGTTCCCGTTCGCTCCTCTTGTTCTAGGGTTTTTCAGCGATTTCCCATCGGGGAAAACGGTGATAAATGGATAAATTTCTCTCTCTCATTGTGTATTGCAACGTAGCCAATCAGATGATTACCTGCTTTAAGGGCCCAAAGACGATCCGTCTTGCGTGTCATTCATGCGTGTCATGCATGAATTTTGATTTGCCATACACGTTCATGCCAACCAGTCTCGCTTCAAAACTCAAAGTGAAATGGTCGACGTAGTGGCTTGTACTCTCGTAACCGACATTGTTTAGACGATGATGTTCAGAATAAAAAGGGGAGAAAAAGGATGAGAAATAAAAAAATAAATAAAAACAATTGCATAAAGAATAAACAATAGTAAATAACTACGACAAAGCGCAAAAAAAAAAAAAAAATTTTTGTACCACATGAATTGTAGGGGCTTGCCCTAAGCACAACTCAAGAGTTTTGCGACTATTCTTATATATTTGTATTCAAAGAGTTCTATAACCATAAAAGCGTAGGTTTCATTCAAAATTAAAATTTCGATTGCTAAATTCCAGGAACAAATCTAAAAATTGTGCCCTATGAAGATTCACGCAACGCACCTAGTAATAAGATATTTCTTTTCCTTCAGGATACGGAACAAGAATCAAAGAAAACATTTTCTTTCGCCTTCAATGAGCCGTCATCCGCATTCGAAAACTGTAAAATTGGAATGGTGCCATGAGCGTTGGTTCCTCCCATAAAAATCCAAATGATTTGATTTACATCATGACGCATGACAGCATGCATGAAATGCCATCATGCAGCCCTATACACGATAGATTTTCGAGAAAAATACCAATTTTTATGCAAGAGTGAAACGCAAGACGGATCGTGTATGGGGCTCTTTAGGTATTAGAATGTTGCTGTTTTTCTCCCGAGAAACTGATCAAGATACACGGTTTCCAGGTTTGCATGTAACAACATTATCGTTGTGCCGTAACGATGGCAGTGTTAGCGGAATACAGAAACGGAGCAGACATTTGTTGTCCGATACCAGATAAAAATACTAGATAAAAATACCAGATAAAAATACCAGATAAAAATCATATCTCTATAATTGCTTAAGACTTTAGTTTATACTAAAAAAACCCACACCCCCATACCGAGCAGACTTGTTTAAAAACCATAATTTTGAAACGTGTCACTACCAAATAAAACACCCAGTTTCTGCTTGCTGTCTTAAGCGGTTCTCGAGACATTACCATCACCACCCTCAATCCAAAATCCCAAATTTTTCACCCCTCCTAAAAGTTTATTTTTAATATACTTCATACCTTAAAATGTCCATTAAGTTTCTACCTTGTCACATAAACTATTCTCGACATATGGTTTCTATAAAATCTCGATACCAGCTTTTGAACTGTCTTGATACATTGTTTCCCCTCACTCCCGCAGCCTTCCACTCATGTTAGTAAATGACTACACGATCTAAGGTCAATCTAAATTAAAAGTAAATCGATCCCAATACTTTTACCTTATTATTTCAATAATAAACAATTGTAATCGATTTTTAAAATTAAAAATTTGCTACCTTGAACATTTTTTTTTCACGTTTTATGACTAGTAGACACAAAAAAAGCAAAAAAAATTATCAGTCCGTCTGTCCGCCGTACGCCGTACGTCGACCGGTGTACGCAAAATTGTTTGAAGGCTCGTAGCACCCAAACCCATTGATCTATTTAGTTGAATTTTTTTTCGTGGGTGGAGTGGGTAGTGAAGTAAAGTGATCAAATTCTGAAGGATGGTGGTGAGGGGGGAGTTGGGAGAAGCGTTTTAGGCGGAAAATTTTGGTTTCTAGATCTCAGTAACAGCTTATGCTATGAAGCTGAAACTTGGAATTTATATAGGGCTTCAATAGTGGGCCCATTTGCAAAAATATTGCCGATATGGGTGAAGGGGTGGAGAAGTGGGGGGGAAAATAATGCGTCCGAGACGCTCGAAAGCCGAGATTGAGACATTCTAAAATATATATCTCCTAAGCTGTTAATGTTTCGAAATTCAAACTTAATGAACATCTGTACGTATACTAGGAGAATAGATCGGAAATAGAGAGTCGAGGCAGTGGCGTACGGAGGTGGGGGTTGAAAAACTTTAGATTACGATATCTCACGAACCAATTGCACTAAACAAATACAATTTGGTTTCTGTATTAAGGTTGACAAATAAAGTTTGCTGAAAGTAAAATTTGAAAGGGGCGGTGGAGCATGAAAGTGGAGGGATAAGAATTTTTCTAAAAAATCACGTCTCATATCTCAAGACCATTGTAAGATAGATGCTTAGAATTTTTACCAGAAGTAAGCCTAATTGACGCATAGCAGGAAAAAAATTTTTGGGTGTGAGAGTGTAGAGGGTGAGGGAGGGTGAGGGTGAAAAGGAAAAAGTTCCGATTTTTATGTCTCGAAAACCTATAATCATCAAAAGCTGAAACTTAGTATTTAGATAGAACTATAGTAGTAGTATGTTGGAATGATATAATTTCTCATAAGGGTAGTATGGTACGGGAGTGGGGGCGTTTTCCTAACTATAGAACGGCTTATGCTACAAAATTGAAACTTGGTATGTATATGTAAACTAAGTAGAAAAGTAATACTGAATAAAAAAAAATTCAAATATCCATTGGCGTTCAGAAGTGGGGCAATAAAAAATGATCACTGAAAATGGAATGCATATATTTTCACGATTTTCGTCACATCTTTTAGGTCTTTCCAAATATTAAATTTATTTTTATTCTACGGATTCTTCATATAAATACCTAGAAAGTGTTTTCAGGATTTTTTGAAATTCGACCCCAAGGTGGTTTAAAGTGTTTGTATATATTTTCACGAATTCAGCCGTATCCCTCCGCTCTGATTAGATATCGAATAACTTTTTACTTCCATGGGCTTGTTTAATAATCACCTAAAACTCGTTTTTAAGTTTTTTCCTTTTTCAACCCCTAAGAGGGTATAAACGGGTTGAACACGTTTTCACGAATTCTGTCATATCTCTTAGGAGTGATAAGATATGGGATGGGTTTTCACTTCCTCAGGCTTTCTTTACATATATCTAAAAACTAATTTTAGGACTTTTTGATATTGCAGATAAGCACCCACTTTGGGTGCAAGGGGGTTACATATGTTTTCACAAATTCCTACATATTTCTTAGTTCTAATGGGATATCAAATTCATTTTTACTTCCTAAGGCTTCCGACATAATCGTCAAAAGTTGATTTCAGTATTTTTAGATATTCAACTCCAATAGGACGTAAGGCTTTCGACATATTTCTTAGGATTGATGAGATATCAGATTGGTTTTCACTCCACAAACTTTTTATATAATCGTCTACAAACGCAATTCCGATTTCATGTAATGGCCCAAAACCAAAACACGTATTAACTGATATTATACTTTGACTCTAACCGCTTCCTGAACCTTTTTTAGGTTTTCAGTCACATAGAACCTATACCGCGTCTCAGAATTAAACGCGTTCCGGACTTCTGCCCGAAAATAATAAATTTGCGCCCAGACTGTTGGCAGATTTTTTGATTTGTTTTGAAAAACAGTATAATAAAAATAAATAAAACAATATACAAAAAGATAAATAACAATTGGTCTTTTAAGATATTTAAGGAATAAGGACAAAACCGTTATCTTTGAAAATGATTTGTAAAGATTATTTTTTTTTTGTAAATTCTCGTAACTTTCTCCTTTAAAATTAGTCCCAAATCATTATTATATGATAAACATTTTCGGAGATATGAATTTTTAAACAGGACTCGGGCATCATTTTCACAAAATCTTTAATGTGCAAAAAATTTCACATAGGAAAATAAAATTAAATTCTATTTTTTTATAAATTCTTGAAGTACACAAACTTTAAAAGAATCGGCTATGGTAATGTTACAAATTTCGTTAATTTTGGCAATTTTTATTCGAATGACCCTATATATACTAACTTTTCGATGTTATTATGCGATTCAGGATCTAGAAGTCATGTATGTACTACTATTCTTTGTAAAATACTACTGTTTTTCACTTAAATGTACTATTGTCCAAAATAGCAAAACGACAGCACTGGTCCTGATACTTGAAAATCAAATGGTTCAGAGTAGCATATTTTTCTTTAAGTCGATTAGAATTAATTTTAAGTTGGAGTGTCTTTTTCCGAATTGATACAGGCCAGACTAAGGTAACATTGACTACAACAACAACAATAACAAAATCTGCCAACAGTCTGGGCGCAACTTTATTATTTTTCGGGTAGAAGTTCGGAACGCGTTTAAGATTGATGCGGTGTAGGTTACTATGTGACTGAAAACCTAAAAAATGGGTAGAATGGGGTCGCGCTAGAATACTTACGCCGCTGCCACATATAAAATATGAATTACATAATTGGGTCATACTCCGGGACGCAGTTTAAGTAGTAATATAATACTACGTAGTTATTGCGTGATTAGGAGGTTTTCGTGATTTGGGTTTGGGCCATTACATGAAATCGGAAATGCGTTTGTAGGCGATTATATAAATAGTCTGTGGAAGTGAAAACCAATCTAATATCTCATCAATCCTAAGAATATCTAGAATATCTAAAAATCCTGAAATTAACTTTTTGACGATTATATAGGAAGCCATAAGAAGTAAAAATGAATTCAATATCTCATTAGAACTAGAAATATGTGGGAATTTGTGAAAATATATGCAACCCCCTTGAACCCACTTTGGGGTTGAATATCCAAAAATCCTGAAATGAGTTTTTAGATATATATAAAGAAAGCCCGAGGAAGTGAAAACCAATCCGATGTCTTATCACTCCTAAGAGATATGACGGAATTCGTGAAAACGTGTTCAACCCGTTTATACCCCCCTAGGGGTTGAAAAAGGGAAACATTTGAAAACAAGTCTTAGGTGATTATTAAACAAGTCCGTGGAAGTAAAAAGCTATTCGATATCTAATCAGACCTGAGGGATATGGCTGAGTTCGTGAAAATGTATACAACCCCTTTACACCATCGTGGGGTCAAATTTCAAAAAATCCTGAAAGCACTTTCTAGGTATTTATATGAAAAATCCGTAGCATAAAAATGGATTCAATAATTGGAAAGACCTAATAGATATGATGAAAATCGTGAAAATATATGCATTCCATTTTCACTGATCATTTTTTTCGCTCCCCCTCTGTATGCCAATGGATATTTGAATTTTTTTTCAATCTAAATGACTTCTCTAGTTGACATACATATACATACCGAGTTTCAACTTTCTAACATAAGCCGTTTTATAGTTAGGAAAAACACCCCCCACCCTTGTACCATACTACCCCTATAAAATATTATATTTTTTCAACATACTGCTACTATAGTTCTATCCAAATACCAAGTTTCAGCTTTATATCTTTATAGGTTCTCGAGATATAAAAATAGAAACTTTTTCCTTTTCACCCTCCCCCACCCTCACCCCCTACTCGCTCACCTCTAACATTTTTTTTGCTGCTAGGGGTTTATTTGGCCTACTTCGGGTAAAAATTCTAAGCATCTATCATACACCGTTCTTGAGATATTAGACGTGATTTTTTAGAAAAATTCTTATCACCTCCACTTCCATACTCCACCGCACCCTTAAAAAATTTTACTTTCAGCAAACTTTATTGGTCAACCTTAATACACAAACCAAATTTTATTTTTCTAGTGTAATTGGTTCGTGAGATATCGTAAGCTAAAGTTTTTTACCCCCCACCTCCGTACGCCACTTTCCCCACTCAAATATTTGTTTCCGATCTATTCTCCTAGTATACCCACAGATGTTCATCAAGTTTTAATTTCTTGACATTAACCAATTAGGAGATATGGATTTTAGAATGTCTCGATCTCGGCTTTCGAGCGTTTCGGACGCATTATTATTCCCCCCATTCCCACACCCCTTCACCCATATCCTCCCTTTTTTTGCAAATGGGTCCACTATCGATGCTTTATGTAAATTCCAAGTTTCAGCCTCCTAGCCTATGCGGTTACTGAGATCTAGAAACCAAAATTTTTCGTCCAAAACGCTTCCCGCGCCTCGCCCCTCACACCCCCACCACTCAACAGGTGGGCACTTGAAGGAGTCTCCTCAGTCTATCAACAAAAAAAGATTCAACTTAATAGCTCAAAAGGTTTGAGAGCTATAAGCTTTCAAACGTTTAGCGTACGGCGGACGGCGTACGGCGCACAGACGGACTGAAATTTTTTTTTGCTTTTTTGGTGTCTATTAATCATGAAACGTGGAAAAAAAATGTTCAGGGTAGCAAATTTTTTTTTTAAAAAATCGATAACAATACTTTATTATTAAAATAATATAGTATGTAATACCTCTGTTTGTTATGATTTTTTATGACTTTTTCACGTAGATAGTAGGGTAGATTTCGGAATTTGAAAGATCTTTTCAACTCCTAGGGGCGGTAAAATCTACATATCTATTTTGGCCTACTGCCTACGAAAAGGAATGATAGAAAATCACACTAGAGTAGTGTTTTTGTTGTTGTTTTCAATGTAAGAATTTTCTACCCTACTCCGATTTGAATCAATTCGCAAAAAACATACCTATAAAAACATATAGTAAAACAAAAGTTAGACTAAGGACTATAAATCAAGCACATATTTCGGTAGCTTGGAGAACTCAAAGGGTTACAGAGCTATGAGCGTTAAAAGACTTTTAGGTACTATACGGCATATACCTACTTACAATCAGAGATATTCAATTTTTCTGTAATTTAGCTAAGACCTGTGCAGAACTGACTGCAATGGGTACAGCTATGTTCCATTAGTAAAATTAATAAGCCAAACATGTAGCATCGCATCGGATGATTTATAGTCCACCTGGTGTCTAATCCAATTCTGTCGATAATAAGCCCATCAATTTATTGATTCCTTCCACCCTCTCATCATTATTCCACGCGCCGATGCCAATCAAAGAATGAATTTCATTATCGTGAAATTTTGTTTATCCAAGCAAACGCTGATTTAACGTATGGCACGCAAATGAACGAGCCACTTGAGCACGAAGTTGTCGGCATATCGTACAAACTTCCAGGGGTTGTATTTGCTGGGGAATGGCGTCGCCATCCAGGTCCTATTTCAGCACGAAGTTAATCTCTTGAGACACTTCAAGTGGTGCTGCTTAGCAATTTATCACCCATAGAGATGCCTCCAGCTCACGAAACCTGTCTATTCGGAAGTCATTAAAGGTAACTCTTTGTGCTTACAGTACTCGACTCGAGTATGGAAATACTTGGGTATGTTAGCGTCATCCCCATCATCGGCCTGATGACATGCATGCGATCCTAGGCGGGGGTGGTTGTGAATGTGAATCCGGACGATCCAGAAATGTTTCATTTTCGCAACTCTGATGCCATAGAATGGAAAGTGACGCGCTTGAAACCCGTCGTAGTTCAGAATTCCGATATTAATTCACCCGACACACCGGAACTCGTACCGAACAATGCATTTACAACTCGTTTCCGCTTCACTCGATATCCTGCATGGGGTGGTTGTCTACCTTCGGCTAATGAAACTAGTTCTTCAGAATTTCATATCCGAGATTTCTACAAAGTTGGAAAGGAATTTCGGAGCGAGAGGTAAATTCCTGCAGATATTTCACTGTTTGCATTATTTACAATAAAGTAAAGTTTCAACATGGAGAATGCAACTGCAAACAAATTCCAATTCAGCAAATTGCAGCAAGAATTCCATCACCTCAAACCATATCAATCCTTCCCTCAACGGGTGCAGCGTTATGCAATGCGAAACTTTTAGAAAGTAAATTTTTGTCGTGCACTTTCCACAGAATGGTAACGAAAAGGGTTTCAATTACAACATCGGAGTGTAATGAATGTACCATTAGCCGCTTCTTCATGTCGGTAGTCATCAGATCCTATACGGCGCCTTGTGATGCATGGGGTAAGAAGAGCCTTGTACTGATACACTCTAATTAGTGCGGAAAGGTGTGACTCTTTAAATGGAGCCTCGGATTTGATATTTGTTCATTGATGGCTAACAACCCCAAATCCGCTTGCTACCGTCTGTCTGTCTGTCGCACGAAATGCACGAAAACACTTAAACGGCTTGAACTAGAAAGCTGAAACTTAATTGTCATTCGTTAAATGGGATTTGTAGGACTCTATGACGATTTCTTTAGGGTACCATACAAAAGTCTTGAAAATACCTGTCCAAGAATCTTGGCCAATAGCTTCAAGCTACGACTTTAAATTTTGAACATGTTTTGTAATAGTTGCGAATAGGAAAATGAAAAAAAAATACCATGAGTTTGCCATACAAAAATCCTGTAAAAATATCTTCACGGAATTTACGGAACTCACTGTAACTCAAGAAATCGTTTAGCCACCAAGTCAAAATTTTATTCAAATTACTTTTGAGGTAAAATCAAGCGAAATCAATCTACTTCTACCAACAGTCTAGGCGAAACAAATAGCAGATATTTTGCGAAATTTGTAAAAACGTGAGCAAACCCTTCACACCCCTTTGGGATTGAATTTCAGAAAATGGTGAACTGGTTTTCAGGCCATTACATGAAATGCTCCTAGAAGTAATAACCAATTTACTTTATTATTTTTTAATAATAAAGTATTGTGATCGACCTGAAATTTCCAAAAAATTTGCTACCCTGAAATTTTTTATTTACACGTTTTAGGACTAGTAAACACCAAAAAAGCAAAAAAAAAAAAATGTCCGTCTGTCCGCCGTACGCAAAACTGTTTGAAGGTGCGTAGCTCACAAACCCCTTGAGATATTAAGTTGAAATTTCTATGGTAGGTAGAGTGGGTGAACGCCTACGAGTGGTACCTTTTGCAAGGGTGGAAGTGTAAGGGGGAGGAGCGTTTTAAATGAAAATGTTTGGTTTCTAGATATCAGGAACCGCTTATGCTAGGAGGCTGAAAGTTGGAACTTCTGAAGTACTATGATAGTGAACCCATTTACAAAAAAATTGTCGATAGGGGTTGAGAGTTGTGCGAGTGCGGGGAAACAATGCGTCCAAAACGCTTCTAACCTGGGATTGATACATTCTAAAATCCATATCTCTTGAACAATTGATGACAGATGGCCGAAATTTTGTAGTTGTATTACTAGATACTAGAAGATTACAAAGGGTTAAAATGTTTAAGGGGACTAGTGAGGTATGGGGGGGGGGGGGGGGTGAAAACTTTGAATTACAATATCTTCCGACTCAATTATGCTAGGAAGATAAAATTTGGTTTCTGTATATATAATTACCAGTGAAGTCTACTGAATGTACAATTTTTGAGGAAGGAGGTGAAGCGATGAAGGTGGGGACAGCCGTTTATCAAAAAATTAAATTTGTATATCTCATGAACCGTATCAGATACGATCTTGAAATTTTTACAGGAGTTAGGACCAGTAGACCTCTAGCGGAGAAAACATTTTGAGGGTGTGGGTGTGGGGAGTGATGGTGGGAGGGGGTGGAAATGAAAAAATTCGGATTTTAATTTCTCAAAAGCCACAAACCATAGAAAGCTAAAAATTGATAACTGCATAGAGGTGCTATAGAGACATCCCAGAAAATTTTTGATAGGGGCAGGAAGGTACGGGGGTGGGGGGTTGGTTTTTCATAACTCAGAAACGGCTTATGCTAGACAGTTGAAACTTAGTATGTATATGTAGAAGTACTACAGGAGTAGTTAAAGCAAAAAAAAAGTTTAAAATTTTATTGATATACAGAGCTGGAGTAAAACAAATGTGCGTGAAAAGGGGTTTTTCTAACATTTTCATGAATTTCGTTATTTTAACCTAAAAAATAAGCAGGAGGCTATTTGGAACGCTACTTTTCAGGTTATCAGTCGAATAATTACATACACCGCATCTCAGTATTAAACACGTTTCGGACTTCTACCCAAAAAATAATGAAGTTGCGCCCAGACTGTTGGCTGATTTTTACTTTATTATTTTTTAATAATAAAGTATTGTGATCGACCTGAAATTTCAAAAAAATTTGCTACCCTGAAATTTTGTATTTACACGTCTAGTCCTAAAACACCAAAAAAGCAAAAAAAAAAAAATGTCCGTCTGTCCGCCGTAGACGCCGTACGCAAAATCGTTTGAAGGCGCGTAGCTCTCAAACCCGTTGAGGTATTAAGCTCAAATTTTTATGGTGGGTAGCTTGGTAAACTCCTATCTTTTGTGGTGATGGGGGTGTAAGAGGGAGGTGAGGGGGGAGCGTTTCAGACGAAAAATTTTGGCTTCTTGATCTCAGGAACCACTTATGCATTCTAAAATCCATATCTCTTGAACGATTGATGCCGAAAGTTTGACGCTTTGTGGTTGTCCTTAGGGATACTCAAGATTAGATTGGTTATTGCTTAGGTTGTCAGTCTCGTAGTAACCTACACCGCATCTCAGCATTAAATACGTTTCGGACTTCTACCCATAAAATAATAAAGTTGCACACAGACTGTTGGCAAATTTTTTTTATTACAATTGGTTCGTGATATATCGTAATCTAAATTTTTTCACCCCCCACCTCCGTACGCCACTGTGCCCTTTTAAAAATTTGATTTTGATCTGTTCTTCTAGTATACCTACAGATGTTCATTCAGTTTTAATTTCGTGACATTAACCGATTAGGAGATATGGATTTTAAAATGTCTCGATCTCGGCTTTCGAGCGTTTCGGACGCATTATTATTCCCCCACTACCACACCCCTTTACCCATATCATCATTTTTTTGCAAATGGGTCCACTATCGATGCTCTATATAAATTCCAAGTTTCAGCCTCATAGCCTAAGCGGTTACAGAAATCTAGAAACCAAAATTTTCCGTCTAAAACGCTTTTCATCGACCGTATTAAGGTTTGTTTTTAGATGAATATAATATTCCACTTTTCCACCACCCAGCAAAAATTGTGACCAACGTTCACCAAAGATGAAGAAAAATCAAATGCAGTGTATTTAAAAAACACTAAGATCATTTTAGTGCGGATTCATCAAATATGAATTAAAAAAGATTCAATAAATTAGTCAATGATTTTGTTGAAAGCCAGTCCAAGCGAAGTGTGCGGTATATTTTTCTCTTTCGAAATAGATTCACTAATAAATCACCTTAATTGTCGCAATCGAATTTATGTGACATTCAAAATCAATTTCCTAGCTTTACTAAATCCACATTCATTTACGAATCATTAACATGATTTAGAAATAATTCGCCTAACGGTCGCCAAAATAAGTGTATTGCGCCTTATGTACATTCGTAGATAAGGTAAACTATTTTTTAATCGTAATAAAAATTCATAAATGGTTGTTCACTACGTACAGCTAGAGAATTAATTTCGAATCGCAGGTGAATTCACTTTAATGATTTACTTTTGAATTATTTTGGAATAAAAATGTTGGCTGGGTTTCTACGAGTATTTACAATGGGAGCTTCAAGGTTCCCAAAATTTATAAGTCAATAAGCCCATCACAAGGAACTATGACAACGTTGGTCAAATTTCCGGTAAATTCGTCCTTTATCCATACACCCCGTAATATCTTGTTGCTTTTTTTTTATTTTAATCTGATCGATATTTTTAAGACCATTGAGTGAACATTTCTGAGGTAACGCTAACATATCTATGCTCAAGATGCGCTGCTTTGCTCCGTGTCTTCCTCCACACCAAACAACAACAACAAAAACATATCTATGCCACCCAAGAAAATGCCTTTCTCTTCAGTTTAAATATGACAAAAATAACATACACTGCTCGTATGTTCTATTAAGAACCCAGCCATACACAGAGCACAGTTTTACATCGGTCTTATTATTAAAAAATAGCTTTTTGTCTACTTGACATCGTCTTTTACTTTTTCCGTTACTGGATAAACGGACTTCCAACTTGAAATCCTTTTCAAGTTGCTTCAAGGAGCAAAAATACGAAAAAAAATAATATTTTCATTTCCTTTATATTTTTTACCCTCAAAATGGGATTACCAAAAAGATCGCCTTACACGCTATCGTACATTTCTCAACCTTTCAATCTTCTTAGGTCAAAACCTATCAATATCGTTCTTATCTTCGATAAAAGTTCTTAACAAAAAGGTAGAAGAAAATCAAGTTTCAATAAGCGCCTCAGGGATTGTTTAAATTTCTGCAAACTGTTTAAATTGAAGGCGCGCTAGCTGCCTTTTTGTTTCCAAAAATTATAAATCAAAAATACTTTTGTGTGTAGGTGCTCTTGACTTGTTCTTGTATTTCGTTCCGTGTACTTTACCTCGATATATAAAAAATATCGATTAAATTTATAAATAAGTAATACGATAAGACTTCAATAATTAAAAAATACTTTTGCTGGGATTTACTGAGAAATTCCTAGGCGAAAGGAAAGTCTGAAGCTTCAGGATTTCGATGAAAAATAACTGAGATTAATTCGTGTGTAGTTGAACAATTTAATTAGTACATTTTTCTAGTAGCCTCGAGCACTTTACGTCCTCTGGTTGGTATGTTTTAAATTAAAATTGAAAGAAATAACTTCAAATGTTGAATTTTTAACATCTGTAAAGAGGGCTCGACTACAAACACTTTGAAGATTGCATGCAAAATAAGAGAAGTCAAAGAAAGTGGTCCATTTATCGGTCCTTTAGTGGAAACTGGATCTTGCGCAGAGGCTGGCCCTTGAAAATTACATAAAGCGTTAACAGCTTTATTTTACTAAAAAATCGTTTTTTTAGTAATCAGCGTGGTAAGCGAATTTTACACTCACGTTGTCAAATATTTGACTGTCAAATATTGTTGAATTTTTAACATTCGCAAAGAGGACTCGGCTATAAACACTTTGATGATTGCATGCAAAACAAGAAAAGCAGTCAAAGAAAGTCGTCCATTTATCGGTCCTTTAGTGGAACCTCGACCTTGCAAAAAAAGATTGGAACAGAGACTAGAGCAAAGGCTGGGGCTTGAAAATGACATAATGTGGTCATAGCTTTATTTTACAGAAAAATCGTTTTTTAAGAATCATGCCACAATTAGTAATCAGCTTGATAAGCTAATTTTACATTCTATCTCACGACAGCTTTCCCAATCGTCAAATTTTGTTTGCAGCATTATTCTATTAACAAGATGTACAAGATCTATTTTGACAGAAAAAATTTGAATGCGTTTTTGGTGAAATTTTATTCAAATAATTGACACAATGGCATACAGTGCAATATACTAGCTTTATACATACTTGGAAATATTCTGAATTCCTGTTTGATGTGTTGCCAATTTTCAAAGGATGCGTTGTATCCGAGAGAGTGCAACATATTTCTATTAATGTCATGCCTTTTACCTGGATTCAGTATCAACCTATACAAATTTTATTAATGTTTTCTTTTTTGGGCTACATTCAATCATGCAAAATTTTAGCCTCATACCTTAACGGATTCGTCAGTCTTAGCCCCCTTTTTTACGAGCATTTGTTTGGTAGTTCGAAGTAAATTTGACTTACTTCCTTTCCCTTTTTACTTTATTATTTTCTAATTTTGTGACCGATTTTTTAAAAAAAGAAATTTGATACCTGAAAAGTAGACACGAAAAAAGCCAAAAAATTGTCAATCCGTCTGTCCGCCGTACGCAAAATCGTTTGAAGGCTCATAGCTCTCAAACGGTTTGAGATATTACATTGAATTTTTTTTTGTGTATAGACTGCGTAGGACCCTTGCTGTGACCATATTCTAAGGGGTGGAGGTATGAGGGGAGAGGAGGGGGTGCGTTTTAGACGTAAAATGTTGGTATCTAGATCTCAGCAACTGCTTATGCTAGGAGGCTAAAACTTGGAATTTATGTAGAGCTATGATAGTGGACCCATTTGGATAAAAATTGTCAATATGGGTGAAGGGGTGTGGGAGTGGCGGGAAAAATAATGCGTCCGAAACGCAGAAATGCCGCGATCGTCACATTCTAAGATCCATATATCCTAAACGGTTAAAGTCATAAAATTGAAACTTAATGAATATCTGTAGGTACACTAGGAAAATAGATCAGAAGTAAATTCTTGTTTGGGCTGTTGCGTACGGGGGTGGGGAATGAAAAACTTTAGATTACGATATCTCATGAACCAATTACACTAGACAAATAGAATTCGGTTTGTGTGTAAAGGTTAACAAATGAAGTTTGCTGAAAGCCAAATTTTTTAAGGGGGCTGTGGAGCATGACAGGGGAGGGGATACGAATATCATATCTCAAGAACAGTGAGGATGACGGATGCTTAAAATTTTTACCAGAAGTAGGTCTAATAGACTCCTAGCAATTGGGGGTGAGGGTGGGGGAGAGTGAAAAGGAAAAGGTTCCGATTTTCATATCTCGAGAATATATCTGTGGTCACAGGAAATAACTTGTTAAGTCGAAAAGTAGTAAAATGGGATAAGTGTACTGTGGTTATTTCAAAAGGCTTACACGCACTGTGAAAAAGTTATTGTTATATGTCTTTAACAAATATTAAATTCATTTTTATTCTGCGGCTTCTTCATATAAATACCTAGAAAGCGTTTCAGGATTTTTTTGAAATTCGACCCCTAAGGAGATGGAAAGGGGGTTTGTATACTTTTTCACAAGTTCTGCCATATCACTCAGGTCTGAGCAGATATCGAATATCTTTTCACTTTCATGGGCTTGCGTAATAATCACCTGAACTCGTTTTTAATTTTTTTCCTTTTTCAGCCCCTAAGAGGGTATAAAAGGGTTGAACACGTTTTCACGAATTCCGTCATATCTTTTAGAAGTGATAAGAAGTTGAGTTGGTTTTTACTTTCTCGTGTTGTCTTCATATTTATCTACTAACTCCTTTCAGGATTTTTGGATATTCAACCCCTACCCCAAGTGAGTTTAAGGATTTTGAATATGTTTTCACAGATTTTTACATGCTTATATCTGATGATATATCGAATTCACTTTTACTTCCTAAGGTTTCCTATATAAGCGCCAAAAAGCCAATTTCAGTATTTTTAGATATTCAATTCTAAGGGGGTTGTATGCTTTTCAAAGCTTCGACATATTTTTTAGGTTTGATGAGATATTAGATCGCTTTTCACTTCCACAGACTTTTTATATAGTCACCCACAAACCCATTTCTCAATTTTTGGATATTCAACCCACAAGGGTTTGCATATGTTTTCACAATTTTTGCCATCCCTTAGTTCTGATGAGATATAATTGGTTATTACAGCATTTTATGTAATGACCTAAAAACCAATTTCACGATTTTTCAAATTTCAAAAACCAAGGTGGTGTTAAGGGTTTGCTTACGTTTTCACTAATTTATCAAAATCCCTCTTGTTTCATGAGATATCGAGTTTCTTTTTATGAAATCGTCTGAAAACCTGTTTCTCAATTTTTCGAAATTCAAACCCAAAATGGAAGTAATGGCTTTGTATACGTTTTAACAATTCGTCATATCTCTTAATGCTGATAAGACAGCAAATTCGTTTTTACTTCTATGGGCTTTTAGTGTTCATAATATACAGTTTTTTCTGATCGTTTTTCCTTTAATTAAACTGAAAACTAATTACCAAAATATCCGCCCAATGGCAAAATTCATTAGCTTATAAGGTTGTAAAGATTTTGATTTCTGATCTCCTGCCCATGTATTTCGAATTTAAATGACACATGTAACAAATTTTGATCAATAAAGTATGCATGTATGTATGTATACAGAAATTCGAATAGTCCACACGGACTTTTCCAATGTTTAATCGGCTAAAAATCTCTATTTTAAATATTTTTTTTTTTTAGAACAAAACTAACTTTCCAAGAAACCTCATAATTTCGAAACAACTGATGATATACTCCGACTTTGACCGCTCCCGAACTTTGATCTGACAATAATAAAGTTTCGCCCAGACCATTGGCAGATTTTTAAGTTATGACTTAAGACATGAAGTCTCAATAGGAAATGGTTATTGCAATGTACATAGATGTGTTCCTTTTTGGTTGTAAGAAAGGCTTTTGTTAAAAACTATAACGTTTATATGGAAATTGAGTTCCTAGTCAATCAAGAGGGAGAAATCAAAATGTCAAATCGAAACTTATGTCCGGTACATCAAGAACTCTTCGTGATACAGTCGTCTTATCTAAATACCTCCTTAGAATCTTGCAAAACTCCTTAGTAGCATTTTTTCATGAATGTTTATTGAGAACAATGGCTAAAGGTCCTTTCGACTTTAGAAAGAAAAATAAATGAAGGATGGTTTGAGGGTCGGAAAAAAATTACTACTTTCGAATTGGTGGCTGAAATATGAACTGAAGTGAAGTTCTTTCTGGTTTCTGGACTAGCTGTCGATGTGGGTGGGGAAGGGGAAGGTACGGAAGTTTTAGACCATAAATCGGGTTTAAAACTCTGAAGACCATCCGAAGGTAAGCGCCCACGAACTCACTTACCTTGCTGTCCTTTTCCAGTGTTGGTGTATAGTGTAAACCATGTTAACGTCATCATATTATTTTCCAGGGTGGTAAAGAAAAGTCTTTCCCGCTGATGGGGGTAGGAAACAATGCGTTCGAAATACTCGAAGACCGAGATCGTTTTTTGATTTCCTTTTTTATAGACCGGCTTATGGTCGAAAATTTAAACATTGTGAATAAGTATATGCAGGTGGGAAAAGTAATATAGATAACAAAAAAATTTTCAAATATCCATTGGCGGCAAAGCAAAGATCAGTGCAAATGAAATGCATATATTTTCACGAATTTCGTCATATCTCTTTGGTCTTCTCAAATATTGAATTAAGTTTTAAAAGGGTTGTATACATTTTCACGATTTCAGCCATATATCTCGGGTATGAATTTTAACTTCCACGGACTGGTTTAAAACCTGTTTTCAAAATCTTTTTCTTTTTAACCCCTAAGAGGATATAAAAGGGTTGAACACATTTTCACGGATTTCGTCATATCTCTTTGAAGTGATAAGACGTCGAACTGGTTTTATATTTCTCTTAATATTTATTTAAAAACGTCTTTCCGGATTTCAAAATATACAACACCCAAGTGAGTTTAAGTGGGTTGTATACGTTTTCTCAATTTTCGTCCTACCTATTTGTTTGGTGAAATAATGGTGATAATGGCGTACAAACCAAATTTAGGATTTTCTGAGCTACAAGGTCATGTAAAGGGGTTGCATATTTTTTATTTATTTTTATTAATCCTGAATTAAAACAAAAACAAAAGTAGTAATTCACAAAAGCAACGCTTGCGCGTGAATAATATGGTATTAACAATAATTGATTAGATTTGGTGACATGAATAAAGTATGTAAACAAAATTATAATAAGTTGATAAAAATAGTTAATAGATGAGAGATTAATTCATTTAAATGCAAGCAAAACAGATAAATCACGATCGAGATAGGACCCGGTTAGACCATGCCGTGAATGAAAAACATTACATTTCATATAAGAAACAGAAAATTAGAAAAAAAAACAAAAGTAATAATAAGTAAATAAAGCATCTACTGATACAAAATAATAATAATAATAGTCATAGAGTTAATTTATATCAAATATTGGGTAATTTCATGGAAACTAGATTGGACATATTTTTTCAGTTGCAGTTTATAGTTCGAATGGTTCATGGTTTCTTTGCCAATTTGTGGAAGAACACTATATAACTTGGGCCCTTGAATGCTAGCATGCTTCTGGTACATGGTTGTATTGTCAATTGTCCACGAGTTAAATAGTTAGAGGTCCGTACATTAAATTTGGTAATGTTAGCATACGTGAATTTTAGTAAGCTATAAGAGAAAATTTGTCGAGTAGTCATGACGTTAAAACTGGAAAACGCTGCAGTCATCGAGTAGAATTTATTTTGATTAATGCATAGTTTAACAGTCTTACTTAATAGCATGTTAAGAGGCTTAAGACCAGATTGATAGGCAGATCCCCAAGCAATGATAACGTACTGGACAATCGACTGCACCAAAGCAAATTAAGCCATTCTCATTATTGCCTTGTCCACGACTTTGCGTAACATATAAATGGATTTCCTGACGCTTTTCCATATGGAGTTAATGTGAACGTCCCACCTTAATTTAGCATCAATTATTATCCACAAGTACTTAGTATCAGTGATAGACTGCAGGGAAATATCGGCAATTTTTATTGGCGCAATGCCGGCGCTGACATTATTGAACCCGAAACTTACATATTTAGTTTTATTTAAATTTAAAACAAGCTTATGATTTGCTATCCATTATGAAACAATTGACAAACCCTGAGTCGCACTATCCAACAAAGTATGCACGTTCGCGTCACTAAACAGCAACACTGTATCATCAGCAAAAGCTACAATATGCCCCTTAAAAATAATATTTTCAAGTTTACACAAATCATTGCCATATAGTAGAAAAAGAATCGGCCCCAGTACAGTTTCCTGTGGAATTCCACACGTTAATGAAAGTTTCTCACTGAAAGATTCCCCAATCTTTACGACCTGGGTCCTACCTGACAAGTAACAGCCAAATAGAGCTAATTCCTGATGTTTAATGCCGCTTTTAAATAATTTACTCAATAATATGTCGTGATTAACGGTATCAAAAGCTTTCTTGAGATCAAGAAATAGACCTATAGCCTTTTTCCCTATGTCCGCACCTGAAGTGATTAATGATGTCACATCGTATAATGCATGTTCTGTACTTACGCCGTTCTTAAATCCATACTGAATTATCCGCGAGTAACTTATGTTCACCTAGAAAGCTCATTAGCCTACGTTTGATACATTTTTCAAAAATCTTTGAAAAGTTGGGAAGCAGGGATATTGGACGATAGTTACTCATATCAAGCGGATCACCGCTCTTCAGTATCGGAGTTATAACCGCTTTTTTCAACGAGTCGGGAAAGATTCCAGACAGCAGTGAAATATTAAAAATGTAGGCTAATCACATATGTAAGAAGAGATATTCCTCAGCATGTTAGAAGCAATTCCATCAATACCACAAGCTTTGTTAGGCCTTAGGTTGGAGATATGAAAATAAATTTCTTCAGGGGTGATAGGTTCCATTCCAAAGGAATGTCTCGTTTCTTCATGGACAAAATTATACACGTTATACGGTGAGGTTGCTCCAGCTTTTTTTCTCCTATACTTATAAAATATTTATTAAATTCCGATACAATCGATTAAGGTTGATGGATAATGCTACCCTTCTTAGATTTAAGTTGCCCTAACTCAGAAGTTGCGCTTTTGCTGAAAGTAATATTATTAATTATTTGCCACAATTTTTTCGGGTTGTTCAAGTAATTGTTAACTTGGTCTTTGTAGTAACTGGACTTGGCGGATGTCTTTTCACAAATTCCTTCAACTTGTTTTTTTATATCCTCGGGCCTTTTACATAATCGCACAAAAATTAATTTCAGAACTTTCGGATATACGGACAAAGGGATCTAAGGGTTGCGTATGTTTTCTCAATTTTCACCAGCCCTTAGGTCTGATGAGATTACAATTGGTTAATACTTCTACGGGCATATCATTTAATGGCCTAAAAACCAATTCACCATATAATCAAACCCAAAGGGGGGAGGGGGGTATGAAGGGGTCGCTTACGTTTTCACAAATTTTGAAAAATCTCATGAAATAAAGCTACACTTATGTTCTGTCCCCAGAATTTTAACTTCTTACGCAAAAACTTCATAAAAACATAACGCAGTCACGATCGGCGGCAAGCCAATCGTATGATACTCTAGATGAAATACTGAACTCCGATTTATATTTTAGTTGGGAATATATCAAAAGGAGTGCACATACAATTATTGCATGACCTTTTATTTACAGGTAGAAACTATTGTATAGTGGCTACTCGATGGATGGTTAAACGATTTCTTGAGTTATAGTGAGTTCCATAAATTAAGTTGGGACATTTTTGTATGGCAACTACATAAGGGACTTACGGGACTATTATAAAATCAACGTATACTTACAAAATTTCAAAGTCGTAACTTAAAGCGTTCTAAAGTTATCGTTCAATATTGGTGAACACGTGTTTTAAGAACTTTTGTATGACAGCTACCCGAAGGAGTTGATGGATTTCGCTAATTAATGAAATCAGTATTGCTTTTGATATAAAACTAATTCCTGTAAAATTTTGAATCCCTGCTTTAACATGTACTCGAGTTATAGGGGATTCTGTAACTTGTATAAATTTTTGAAGGACTTTTGTAGGCTGCTACACGAAGGACTCATTCGATTTGCATCATATTCGGAACTTTCGTTTCAAACATTGTAAACTTTAAGTATTCAAAATTTCAAGCTTCTAACTTGAAGCATTCGAGCAATAATTGTGAATACGTGTTTTAAGGACTCTTGTATGGGAGGTACCCGAAGGAGTGGAAGGATATCGCCCATTAACGAACTTAGCCTTACTTTTTCCATTTTACAGGTGCTGACAAAATTTCAACTTCCTAGGCTAACGGGTTCTTGAGTTATCGGACAGCAAACGGATTTGGGGTTTTTGGCCACAACTAAACACAAAATAATATATAACTTTTTTTTAGTCCGAGGCTCGGTTCTATGCGTTACAAACTTTTCGGGCTGGATTAAACTTATAATATTAGGGATGGGAATCGATTGCTCAACAATCGATTGTTGCAAGATCGATTATTTTATAACGTTCGATTAAGATCAATCGATTAATTGATGCCTTTTAATCAATTAATCGATTAATCGCATAGTTCGTATGACCCAGGGTGTCGCATACGTATACGTAGACTTTATAGGTTGGTTTGACTTGAAATATCTAGGTTCATTATACGTTTAACGTTGGGTCGTACATATAGCGGAAAATGTAGATAGAAAAGATATTAAATTGTGAATATTAATATTTATATGAAGAATTTTTCTATCTTCTCCTCACTGTCTTACATGTGGAGCTAAATGTCCGTTAAATTTCCAAATAAGTTCATGGCTTTGGTTATGAAATAACACGTTCTACATTTGCGGATGAATGTGAAAAGGTCTAGGTATTATTTAAGTAATTAATTAATTAACATAATGTTACAAAAACCTTTTGATCACCTATCTGGACACAGGAAAGATCTTGCCAAACCAGTTCTATATCTTCTTCTAGATTAGAATTATTGATACAAATAATTATTTAACAGTCTAAATTGATCATCGAGTTTTTGTAATTTATAGGGCCGTATTATTCACCTCGGGTTATTTTCGCTTTAACCAGCTGGTAACTTATCCGAGGTATTAACATTATTCACTAGTTGATTTCTCTGGGTATAAAATGGTATTATTCACCTCAGGTTAGCGATTTAATAGGTCGGGTTATCTTAACGGCTGGTTTTCCATTTTTCCAATATTTTTTCCAGTCAAACGTTAACAATTTTATTAATTACTAGCCGCGTACCGCGGCTACGCTCGCTTTGCTCACGTTGTTCCATCGCTCCTGCTATTCCCGTTGCTCCCGTTTCTCCCGTTGATCCATTGCTCCTGTTGCTCCCATTTCTCCCGTTGATCCGTTGCTCCTGTTTCTCACGATGCTCCTGTTACTCCTGTTGCTACCATTTCTCCCGTTACTCCCATTTCTCCCGTTGCTCCGTTGCTCCCATTACTCCATCCTCTATCCACTATCCTCCATCCCCAATCCACCATCCTCCATCCTACATCCTCTATCCACCATCCTCTATTCACCATCATCTATCCACCATCCTCCATCCTCTATCCACCATTCACCATCCTCCATCTACCACCGCCCATCCTCTATCCTCCATCCTCTATCCACCATCCTCCATCTACCATCCCCCATTCTCTATCCTCCATCCTCCATCCACCATCCACCATTCTTCACCCACCATCCACCATCCTCCATCTTCCAACCTCTATCCACTATCCATAGTCCTTTACCATTTAGTAATAGAAACGCATAACTAATACACCGAAAACGAACAAACTGCCGCTAAATCATATGAAAAACACTTAAATGTTGAAATAACTCGCGTACCACCAATTGTTAAATGATTTTGTTAACGCAGAAACAATCTCGGACGTGTCCTCAACAAATCAACATCCTCCATCCTCTATCCACCATCCTCCATCCTCCATCCACCATCCACCATCCTCTATCCACCATCCTCCATCTTCTATCCTCCATACTCTATCCACCATCCTTCACCCACCATCTCCCATCCTCCATCCACCATCCGCTATGCACCATCCTCCATCTACCATCCCCCAAACTCCATCATCCATCCTCCATCCTCTATCCACCATCCTCCATCTTCCATCCTCCATATTCCATCTTCCATCCACTATCCTCTTATACCATTTAGTAATAGAAATAGGCATAACTAATACACCAAAAACGAACTGCCGCTAAATCATATGAAAAACACTCAAATGTTGAAATAACTCGCGAACCACCAACTGTTAAATAATTTTGTTAACGCAGAAACCATCGAGGGCGTACCCTCAACAAATCACCAAAGTTTCATCTTAATTGGATGAGTGGTTTAGGAGCCTATACAGGACAAACAGACAAACAGACAGACAAACAGACAGACAAACAGACTGACAAACATTCATTTTTATATATAGAGATTTACAAAATGTGACATTTTTTTGTGAATATTTAAATTTATATTTTCAGGAAAAATGTGAATTATTAGCTGCAATTTTATCATGGTTGCGGATCTGGGAGCAGTACAATCGTTGTGTGATGCACAGTTTACACGTTGAACGAAAACCATCCCATTTGATTCCGATAGTTTTTTGAGTGTGTGTTACCGGGTGATTGGATTTTATAGTGCGTACAACAGTCTAGACTTGTATCTCCCAAACCCATCATCATCAATGGCGCGACAGCCCAAATTGGGCCCTGGCCTCCTGACGTCGTTGCCTCCAATCGTCTCAATCCAAAGACCGCGTCCTCCAGCTGCTAAGTTTTAAGATGGCTTTGCTATCCTCATCAACCGAATCTTTCCATCGTTTGCGTGGTTTGCGTGCTTTGCCCTTAAGAGCAAGTTTGGAGATTCTTCTGTCTTCCATCCGCTCTACATGGCCAGCCCACTGCAGTTTACGTAGCTTGATGAACGTTGAAGCTTCTGGCTCTTCGTAGAGTTGATACAACTCATGGTTGTATTTTATTCGCCAGTTCGTTCCTTCCTTCACAGGTCCCAAAATTCTTCGGAGGAAATTTCTTTCGAATGCGCTAACTGCTTTTTCGGAAGCCCTTTCTAGCTATTAAATTTAAAATTTATTTGTTGGGTAGATTGAGCGGACCCCTTCAAGTGATGACTTTCTGATGGGTGGGAGTGTGAAGGGAAGAGGTTTGAGGCGTTTTAGAGGATAAATTTTGGTACTTATATTTCAAGAATTTCAGAAATTTGGAACTTACATAGATCTAGGATATTGTACCCATTTGGAATAAATTTTTTTATTTGAGTGAAGGGGTTTGGGAGTTCAGGAGAAAACAATGCGCCCGAAACGCTCGAAAGCTGAGATCAAAACATTCTAAAATCCATATCTCCTAAGCGGTTTAAGTTACAAAGTTGAAACTTAATGGTTGCTTGTAGACTTAGTACATGGTGAATAGATCGAAAATAAATTTTTGAGAGTGATCAGTGGCGTGGGTGGGTGGTGAAAAACTTTATTTTGAGATGTCTCACGAACCAATTACACCAGATAAAAGGAAATTTGGGTTATGTTTAAGGATGGATGGAGGAGATCGCTGAATATATTTTTTTTTGGGAGGTGGTGGATCATCGACGGGATAAGCATTTTTATAAAAAATCCAGTACCGATTACACAGTCGAAGAGTGCAGTTCAATTTTTTGCTTTAGAAAATTTGAGCGATTTATCCCTGTTATATTGTGTTCAGTGAGAGAAAAAGTTGTACCTTCTTTCTAGTTTTGTCAAATTTTCTAATTATCATCGAGGTAAGATTCAGTAGCCATGGACGTCGATTCGGGCGGGGCAACCCGCCGGAACTACTATCACCTACTTGATTCGGATAACTCTCCAACAAAAAAAAAACCTAGAATTCCCAAACCCATCCTTACCGATATTTCAGAATTCCCATATATAACTAAAAATAGAACTCCTACCAACCGACCACAAATCAACTCCATAACCTCAAAATTCCTACTAATAAAAAATAAAGACACATCTAAACCTCTCAAATCATTTAACATTTTCTCCCTCCACAAAGCATTAGAAGGTATCTCTAAAGAATTTCTAGATGTCTCTTTTGACCGCCTCGGTAACATTATTGTCCTAGCCAAAGATTCCGTTCACGCTGAAAGGGTTTTAAGACAAACGAAACTATCCAACCTCTGTGACATCGAAATCAGTCTACATGCCACACTTAATTCCTGCAAAGGAGTTATAAAATGCACTGAACTCACAGATATGTCGACAACAGACATAATCGAAGGACTAAAAGATCAAAACGTGACCGACTGTTACAAAATAACGCGATTTAACCACGAAAATAAATGCGCTCGAAACACATCGGTTCATATCTTGACCTTCAACGCATTCGAGGTACCTAAAGAAATTAAGATCGGCTTCCTCAATGTTCTAGTGGAAAAATACATCCCGCAACCACTACAGTGCAAAAAATCTCATCGTCTGGGCCATACTAAAAAGCGTTGCACTCAGATCACTACCTGCGAAGTTTGCGCTAACCCAACACACGACCCAAGCGTTTGCACCAAGGTCAAATGCATCAACTGTAATGGAGAACACAGAGCCACGAACAAATCCTGCCCACGCTATATCAAACAAAAACAGATTACTCAATTAGCAACAGTCAATAGAATATCGTTTCGCAAAGCTACCGAATTAATAAACACACAAGTTTCCGATTCAACAAACAACTTTCCAGTAATAGAAACTTTACAAGAAGCGTTAAAAATTAAAAACAGAACCACACTACCGCATCCTTCTCCCAAACCGGCAAACATCGTCGAAAAAAACCCAAAAACCGACAACACACCAAATATCACCTCACCTGAACATAGTCCCCCTCAACAGCCAACTACTTCAACTAAACCCAATCTCCCCGAACCCGAACCTCATGAATTTTCACTAGCATTAGCACATAACATTATACGACAAATACACAAACAAAAACAGCAAATTTTCAAATTCAAGCTCACAACACACTACATTCAAACATAACCCGGCAATATCTACAGCCGCTCCAACAACCACAGCCTCATCTTTCAATAAGCAACATGATTAAATTAAACATTCTTCAATGGAACATAAACGGATTCCACAACAACTACAACTACCTAGATCTCCTATGCAAGCAGCACCAACTTGATATTATAGCTCTACAGGAAACGCATTGCCCATACCAAGCAAATCCATCTTTCCTTAAAAAATACGACGCAGTATTTCTAAATAAACCCACCAACACAAGCGGAAAAAACGGCATTGCTCTCTTAGTTAATAAAAACCTTGCGTACTCATTCATTGACTTAAACTGCAAGCCGCAGAAATAACAACAGCTCTTACGAAATTCACAATTATCTCCTTGTACATTCACCCAGATGAACAAGTGTCGCTTAATGACCTGAAACAAATTTCAGACAGTTTACCGCACCCGCTTATAATAGTCGGTGACTTCAATAGCTGGAGTACTCTTTGGGGCTCCAACCAATCTAATGCGAGGGGGAAAATAATAGAAGATTGGCTGACAGACAATAGCCTAATATTATTAAATGATGGCTCACCTACCCACTTCAGCACACATAACTCGCTTACACACATCGACCTAGCAATCTGCTTCGCAGACCTAGCCCCAAAATGTGAATGGCGCACACTTAACGATCTGTACGGCAGTGACCACTTTCCCACCATCACCTCGATCAAAATAGGACAGACACCAAAAAACAAGCCCCTACCTAGATTCATCACTAAACTAGCGAACTGGTCTAAATTCAGACGGGTAGTGAACAACATATTAGATCAAACACCACCATCAAACGAACCTAATAAGGAATGCGCTAATCTTAAACGCGCAATTAAAACAGCTGCCAACGCCTCCATTCCTCACATACAGGGTAACCCTAAACAGAGAAAACCGAACGCACCATGGTGGAACAGGAATTTAGCTGCACTAAATGTACAACGGAAATCGGCTTGGCATACACTAAAACGCTCTCCTTCCCAACACAACGTCTTAGAGTACAAGAAGCTGAACGCTATTTTTAAACGCGAAATGAAATTGGCCAAAAAAGAGACATTCAGAAACTTCACAGAGTCAATCAATCCTAACTCCAGTCCACAACATATATGGAAGAAAATCAGGAACCTATGCGGTAATCACAAAACTACATCCATACATATAATCCTATCCAATAACTCCACACTCACAACTCCGGAGAGTATCTGTGACAAGTTCGCTGCAAGTTGGTCGGAATACTCTCAGTCCAGCTTCTCCAACGAATTTATTCGAAGCAGGAACAACTTTTTCTCAAGCTCACAACACCTAACTCCTAACGCCAAGGCCCTACGGATAGAAACCGATATCTCCTTAATCGAATTCAACTCTGCCATTTCCCGACTCTCAGGCAACACTCCTGGACTAGATAAAATAACTTACTCAATGATTAAAAACTTAGATACCCCTTGCAAATTGCGTCTCTGTGCCCTCTACAACAACTCCTTTTATAAAGGTTCCATCCCTCAAATGTGGAAAATAGCTACTACCATTCCTATCTTAAAACCCAACAAACCTAAAATTGCCTTAGAAAGCTATCGTCCTATCGCACTCTTACCCTGCTTAAGTAAAGTTATGGAGAAAATCATTTCCCGCCGACTGTTCTGGTACCTAGAAAATACTAAAGCACTCAGCTCTGAACAAGTAGGTTTTCGACCGAACAGAGGTTGCACAGACGCCCACCTTTACATCGATCAAACCATCAGCCAACAAATCTCTAGCCGAAACCACGTATCAGTGTGACCGTTTTGATATTTCTCAGAGTAGCAAATTTGGGTAGCAATTCTTAGCTTGGGTAGCAAAAATATTTTCTAATACTTCTTTTAAGTAAATGGAACTAGTTACGTCATTACATGCTTATCTGTTAATCATAACTGTATATCCATTACAAATTTAAAATGTTTAAAGAAAAAATAATATTTTAAAGTGTGAACATTTATTTAGGAAAATCAAAATTCACACAAAATGCACATTTTGCCCTTCGCTCGAACGAGTGATAGATTCGAAAAAGATGCTTAATTCAATTACGATTATGTATGCGGTATGCGCTACCACTATACTATATTTCTCAGTACAATAATATTAGACAGCTATCGATAGTACGCGATTTCGAATGCAAGACCAGAGGCGTGCATGAATTTTACATTTGAGTCTTCCAGTTGCAAAACCAGCCATTCGATTTTTTTTTTGATTTTAAGGTTTCGGTATCCCTGAATTCGTCTCGTCTGAGGCTACAATTTTAAAACTAAATTGAGCATAAAAACCAGTCCTGAACCTTTAAAAATTAGGTTGGAAAAACCCAGTTAGGTGCAAAACCAGCCATATTTCTTCGATTTTGGTTTCAAAAGCTGACCTATTTTATCAGTTGCGAAACCAGCCTTATTTTTACTTAACACAATGATGACTAATTTGGGTGCAAAACCAGACATATATTTTCTTATTTTTCTTGATACAACACTGTTTTAGACTATTATCAACTATTTTAGGAGACTTTTTTGTTATAGTTTGGTAATGGTAGTTGATATAACCTTGCACAATCATTGATTTGAGTTTTTTCCGTGTTTCGTTTGTGTTTTAAGGTTGTGAAAATGGAGGAAAATATTGAATTTATTCTTTTAGAGACATATTTACAGTTTTTAGTGATAATCAGGTCAAGGAACAACTAGAAATAGAACATCAGCTAGAGGAACAACAAGGAATAGATAATCAGGTCGAGGAACAACAAGGAATTCAATAAACTACAAAGTTCAGGAAATGAAAACGTCAACCGAAAGAATGGAAGAGAAACATTGCAAAGCAACACCGCTAGAGTTGCAAAACCAGTCATATTTGCATTTCTGGTGCAGAACCAGCCATATCTAGATTCAAGACTATAATATCTTATTCATTTAATAAGTATAATATAAAAGCTTTGGCAGGCCAACAAAGAATATTTTTGTGATTTTTTTTTAAAAAAAAAAGCATAAGGGTATCTTGCCTAGAAGCTGCATAATCGGTTTTTGCCATTTTGCCACAAGTTTGTTGAAACAAATATAGCTGGTTTTGCAACTGTACGACTCATTAGATAGTCAAATCATATTTTTGGCGTACACAAGTTTTATAACGGCTAATTTTACCAGGGTAGCAAATTTAGACATGTAGTAACATAGTAGCAAAAAATTGTCAATAGTAGCATTTTGCTACCTTCGTAGCACTTATGGTCACACTGCCACGTATCCATAATAGGCATCGATTTTGAAAAGGCATTTGACCGCATAGGTGCACACACCGTTCTTAACGAATTAAAAAAACTGAACATTGGGCCTAAGATATTCAACTGGATCCGAGATTTCCTTAGCAATCGAAAATTTATAGTCCAAATCGCAGGCACCCGTTCCAAGACTTGGCCTTTACATAACGGAATTCCGCAAGGCTCACCCCTATCCGTCGTGTTGTTCCTCATTGGATTCAACGCCCTCTCCCAATTGATCAATAACTCCAAAATTTGTAAGCACATAATTTACGCAGACGACCTTTTTCTTATTGTCAAGAATGCATGTCCGATTGAAGCTGTAAATAAAATCAACTTAGTTTTCAACATAATCTTGAGTTGGGCAGCTGATTCGGGCGCAAAAATCTCGATCGACAAATGTAAACACCTGCATGTCTGTAGAAAAACGAGCTGCTCTTCTTTTACAATCACCATCAATCAGAACTACATCGAAAACGTCCGATGCATGAGCATTCTCGGCATCAAATTCAACCAAAGATTCACTTGGATAGACCACATAACATCAACCCGGACTAATCTCATAAAAAGGCTGAATATCATAAAGTTCCTGAGTAATAAAAACACCGCTGCACACTCCACTACTTTGATCAACATCACCAGAGCAATCATCCTCTCAAAAATTGACTATGGACTTCCGATATACGGAAAAGGCCCGCCCAGCACTCTACAGCCTCTCAAAGCTCCATACCATGCCGCAATACGCTCATCTCTAGGAGCGTTTCGTACGACTGCAATATCGAGCATTCTAGCTGAAGCAAACCTTCCATCCATCGAAACCAGAAAAGAATATCTTACCGCTCTTCTCATCCCTAAGATCACCAACAACGGTAACAACTTATTACAAAATGAATTCGCAAAGCTAAGCAAAAGAAAGACAACTTCCAGAATCCCCTCTACCATGCAAATTAGCCTACAAATTGCTAGGCAAATCGAAATACCGAGTAAAACTTCATCCTGCAAGCTGACATCTAACCCACCTAGGTCGCTCTCAGAAAAGACGATCTGCAAGAAATTAACAACCCACTCAAAAGAAACTACTCCTAGAGACACTTTTATTCAGCTATTCCGCGAACTATCAAACAACTTACAGAACTTAGGATGGCAATTTCTCTACACCGACGGTTCGAAATCAGAACACGGCGTCGGCTTTGCAGTCGTAAAACAAAATCATCACATAGTAGCGCATGGCGCACTACCCAAAATGGCGTCAGTCTATAGTGCAGAGGCAAAAGCCATACTAGACGCTGTGGTCTTCGCAGCCAAAAATAGAGGAAAATTCTGTATCTTCTCTGATAGCTTATCAGTATTAAATTCAATATCGAACGTAAATAACAGTGATACCATGATTAAAGAAATCAGGCAAAAACTAATAACTCACCAAAGTAAAATCATGCTTTGCTGGATACCAGGACACTCGGGAATACCTGGAAACGAGTTCGCGGACGAAACTGCTTTCAACAGCTCTAAGCAGAGTATTTTGACTAACCTGGCCATACCCTCTAGAGATATTAAAATTAAAATCAAAAGCTGTTATGCCCAACAAAGCAAAGATCGATGGCCCGATAGACGCAACTTCTACTCGACAGAAATTAACCCTAACAAAGAAATCTTCTCACTGCCAACTTCACTACCTCGCAGAGAAGCTATAGTCATCACTCGGATGAGACTAGGACACACCAGCTTGACTCATAAACATCTTCTCAGCAAAGAGACTCCGCCGACCTGCGCTACATGCAGAGTCACACTCGACTTTCGCCACTTATTAGACTGCCCAACTCATAATAATAACTTCAACTATAACTTAAATTACCTGCTCATAAACAATAAATTTAAAGAATTAATAGAAAGACTGAAACTAAAGAATATCTATACACTTGTGTAAATCCAGTAAAAAAAAGCTTAAAAACTTGCCACAAAAGCGCACATAATTAATTTAAGATGATGGTCTAAGTCACTAGTTCTTAAGTAATAATTGTGTATATTTATATGCCTCTTATTGTATTATAAATAAAATAAATAAAATAAATATAAAAAATCACATCTCATATCTCAGAACCTGTGTAAGATAGAATCTTAGAATTCATACGAGAGCTAGACCTGATACACCTCTATCTGAAAACTGGGGGGAGATGGTGGAAGGAGTGAGGGTGGAGAACGATAAAATGGAAAAAAAATCTGCCAATGGTCTGGGCGAAACTTTATTATTTTTCGGGTCAAAGTTCGGGGACGGTCAAAGTCGGAGTGTATCATGAGTTGCTTCGAGATTATTAGATTTCTTGGAAAGTTAATTTTGTTCTTAAAATAAAAATATTTAAAATAGCGATTTTTAGCCAATTAAACATTGGAAAATTTCTTTCTTCTTATCATTTATACTCTCTTAGGAGCTGAAAAGGGAAAAAACTTAAAAAACAGTTTTAGGCGATTATTACGCAAGTACGTTAAAGTGAAAAGATTTGATATCTGATAAGACCTGGGGATATAGTAGAATTCGTGAAAAAGTTTTCAACCCCCTTTGCACCCCCTTAGCGGTCGAATCTTAAAAAATCCTGAAAACACTTTCTAGGTATTTATATGAAGAAGATGTACAATAAAAATGAATTCAATATTTGGGAAAACCTAATAGATATGACGAAAACCGTGAAAATATATGCATTCCATTTTCACTGACAATTTTTTTTGCCCCCCCTCCGAACGCCAATGGATATTTGAAATTTTTTTTTATCTAAATTAGTTTTCTAGTTGATCTACATAAACATACCGAGTTTCAACTTTGTAGCATAAGCCGTTCTATAGATAGGAAAAACACCGCCCACCCCCGTACCATACTGCCCCTATAAAAAATTATATTTTTCCAACATGCCACTAATATAGATCTATCTAAATACTAAGTCTCAGCTTTATATTATTATAGGTTCTCGAGATATAAAAATCGGAACTTTTTCCTTTTCACCCTCCCCCGCCCTCACCCTCTACACCCACACTTCCAAAATTTTTTTTTTTCTGCTAGAAGTCTATTAGGCCCACTTCAGGTAAAAATTTTGAGCATATATCTTACACCGTTCTTGAGATATGAGACGTGATTTTTTAAAAAAATTCTTATCCCCTCCACTTTCATGATCCACCGCCCCCTTAAAAAATTTTACTTTCAGCAAACTTCATTTGTCAACCTTTATACAAAAACCAAATTTTATTTGTCTAGTGCAATCGGTTCGTGAGATATCGTAATCTAAAGTTTTTCACCCCCCACCCCCGTACGCCACTGCCACCACTCAAAAATTTGTTTCCGATCTATTCTCCTAGTATACCTACAAATATTCATTAAGTTTCAATTTTGTGACATTAACCGTTTAGGAGATATAGAATTTAGAATGTGTCAATCTCGCCTTTTTTGCGTTTCGGACGCATTATTTTTCCCCCCACTCTCAAACCCCTTCACCTATATCGGCAATTTTTTTGCAAATGGGTCCACTACCGAAGCTCTATATAATTTCCAAATTTCAGCTTCCTAGCATAAGCGGTTGCTGAGATTTAGAAACCAAAATTTTCCGTCTAAAACACTTCCCCCTCCTCCCCCCTAACACCCCCACCCTTCCAAATTTGGTCACTAGAGGGGGCTTACCCACTCTATCCACGAAAAAAAATTGAACTAAAAAGCTCAAAGGGTTTGGGTGCTACGAGCCTTCAAACAATTTTGCGTACACCGGTAGACGTACGGCGTACGGGGTACGGCGTACGGCGGACAGACGGACTGAAATTTTTTTTTGCTTTTTTCGTGTCTACTCGTTATGAAACGTAAAAAAAAAATTTTGAGGGTAGCAAATTTTTTTTTTTTAAAAATCGATAACAATACTGTATTATTGAAATAATAAAGTAAAATTCATTTGGCTTTGCAATTCGGAATCGGCAGAAACAGTCTTTGTCGACGCATATGTCGATGTCGATTCGTTGAGCCATTTTGTATTGGCGACGCTGGAGTCATCTTCTTCGTCAGAATCACTCCAATAATTCCACAAATCAGCTCTTGCCATGACTTCAATCGTGAATAATACAAAATTTGTCAAATCGCCGGTTAAATCCCTGGGTATCGTAGTAAGCCGGAACTTTTCCACCGGTTACATTTTTCCCTGGGTAACTTTAATCTCTGATTACAAAACCAGCGAATCACCAGTTAAAAATAATAACCGGAGGTGAATAATACCAAATCTCTGGGAAAACTGGAATTAACCAGAGGTTATAAATGACCCGAAGTGAATAATACGGCCCATAGTCTTCAACAATAATGTCCTTTCAATGAATAGTTCTCACTAAAATGCTTTTCTTATTGATTTTGGTATCTAGTGGATTCCGTTGATAATTGACACAATAAAATAATATAAGTGCATTCAATTTTACTGGAAAAGGGTTTTAGAATTTTGTTATAAAGTAAGTATAACAGAAAGAGGTGTCCAGTAAGTAGATTTTAGCTGGAGTTGGCGACTTAGTTCCGAATTTGAGACCGGAAGAAACAGTAGGAGTAAAATAGTTCCTATAATTTGACATAGCAAGCAATTTCCTCAACGAAGTTTTGCTTGCTGGGTTGTTATTACCAAACGTGTTTTGCTGGATCTCTTCATGAGTGCACAATTTTTTCTGTTGCAGCTAATTTCGTAGTAAATTATTGCCAAATCTGTCGAACATCCAATCTTTTTACTGTTGAAATTTGTTCGATTAATTAACGGTAACTAATCGATTATGCCGATTAATCAACATCACTCATATCGATTGATAAAATTGATTTTTTTAGAAAAAATAATCGATTAGTCGATTAATCGAATAGAAATCGAACAACCCTATTCTATATGATTTCATCTAGAGTATAATAAACAAACTTACCACCAGCAGCAGAAAAATTCAAAAAGTCATCAACCCACATAGCCCGTCCCCACCCACCTATCCACTTGCGCACCTTCAAAAACCTAATCACACGCACTCGCCCGTTCACGAAACACATCACAACGCGTCGCGCCGATCGCTTATTGCAAAAAACCGAAACGTACCGCAACGCATGCCCGACCGCCAGGACACTTGTCAAACAAACGAAAACAACAACAACAAACAACCGAAGGGAAAATTCGCTTTTCCGCAAAAATTTCGCGTTTTCGCGACGATATTAAACGGTTGTTTTACGCGCGGACACCGAATGCATCGTTTTGCAATGATTTCACGCAATTTCCATGATGTTTTCCCGATAAAACATTAAAAATACGACGATACGAACAACAACGCGACTACACGATAAAAGCCGAACGCGACCAACTGTTTGTTCCAGCCGGCTGCGGATATTACGTCGACGCGACATGCAAACGACCGGGCAACATGTTTCAGTCGTGCATGGTGCAGTACAGGACACTTGTTGCACTGTAGTGAAACGGTTCAGTAGACGATTTTTTGTTCGAAACAATGTTTCGTCAACATGATAAAGTTTGATGTGTGACTTGTTTTTTGTTTTTTGGTGGTTTTTTAAGGCGATTTTTTACGCTAAAATTTTTTGAATTTGAAATCTGATAATAAGAACAAGTTAAATCAGGTTTTCTGACACCGTCCACACAAAGCTTCTTGCAGAAACAGTCAGTCCGTATTAAACGAAGCTAGGACTTCTGCGCAAAATATAATAAATTTTATTTAATTATTGATTTAATTAATCCCTTCACGCAAAATGGGCAACTCTTTACCAATTCAAAAAGTCGGGGAAGGTATGGCCAGAACTGACCGGTAGTGAAGCCTCTTGAATAACTTATGTTTCCAGGTCATTTTTATACTCTAGATAAAGTCATATAGAGTATTATAAGTTTAATCCAGCCCAAAAGTATGTAACGCATAGAACCAAGCCTCGGACGAAAAAAAGTTATACATTATTTTTTGTTTATTTGTGGCCAAAAACCTCAAATCCGCTTGACGTCCGTCCGGCCGTCCGTCCGTCTGTCCGTGAACACGATAACTCAAGAACGCCCTCACCTAGGATCTTGAAATTTTGAATCTGGATGTTTGGTTGAATTTGTAAGGCTAAGTTTGTTAACGGGCAAAATCGTCCTACTCCTTCGGGTAGCTGCCATACAAAATGTCCTTAAAACACGTGTTCAAGAATATTGGTCGATAACTTCGGAAGGGTTTAAGCTACAACATTGAAATTTTGTATGTGTTATTTTTCCGATAGTCGAAACTAAATGTATGATTATGAAGAAAATCCTGTTAGTCCTTCGTGTAGCTGCCATACAAATATCCTGTCAAAATGTATTCACTTAATTTACGGAACTTACTACAACTCAAGTAATCTTTTAGCTATGAATTGGAAATTTTGTACAAATTAATTTTGAGTTAAAAGGAAGTTTGAGTTTACTAATCAGCGAAATCCTTTTACTCCTTCTGGTAGCTGCCATACAAAATGTCCTTAACACACGTGTTCAAGAATATTGGCCGATAACTTCAGAAGGGTTTAAGCTACGACTTTGAAATTTTGTATGTATTATTTTTCCAATAGTTGGAGCTAAATGTATGATTACAAAGAAAATCGTATTAGTCCTTCGTGTAGCTGCCATACAAATATCCTGTCAAAATGTCTTCACTTAATTTACGGAACTTACTATAACTCAAGTAATCTTTTAGCTATGAATTGGAAATTTTGTACAAATTAGTTTTGAGTTAAAAGGAAGTTTGAGTTTACTAATCAGCGAAATCCTTTTACTCCTTCTGGTAGCTGCCATACAAAATGTCCTTAAGACACGTGTTCAACAATATTTTTCGATAACTTTTGAACGCTTCAAGCTACGAATTTGAAATTTTGTACACTTTCATTTTTGAATGGTTCTAAGGAAAAGGATAAATATGTAAGAAATCGAGTGAGTCCTTCCTGCACCTCTCATGTGAAAGTCCTTCAAAAAGGACATTTTTTTCGATGACTTACCCAGTTCAAGATATGAAATTAAACACTGAATATTGTCTTTTAGTTTGGAGTAGCAATATAATAGCAGTCCTTAATAAAGGACATACAACATGCACATACGTAATTCTACTTTATCCCAAACTACAATATAAATCGGAGTTCAGTATTCATCTAGAGTATTATACGATTGGCTTGCAGCCGATCGTGACTGCAGTATGTTTATTTACAAAAATTGTATAATACCGGTTCTAGTTTGGACATAGAAGCTGCTTCTTTGCAAGGTGTTTTAATTGAAAAAGATTATGTGCCATTTGAATGTTTGTCTGTAACGCATTACATTCTCGTATTGTCTCAAAAACAGGATCCTTTCTAAGTCGGTCAGATCTGGGAAGATCTTGTTGTTTAATAAAGTCCGCACTTGTCGTGTTAAGGTTGTGTTCTTTTTTTTTGATTGTGGATCAATTGGATTGAGGATTTAATTTTATTATATATATTATTGTATGTTCTAAATTAGTTTTATCCGCTCCAGGCTTATGGGCTGGTGTATGGTTAGTTTGTAAGTATGTTGTGTTTATGTGGCTATGCGCGATACCCTACTGTAAAACATACTGAGAATTACTACGACTAAACTTATAACTTAAACTAGATGAATACTGAACTCCGATTTATATTGTAGTTGGGGATAAAGTAAAATTACGTGTGTGCATGTTGCATGTCCTTTATTAAGGACTGCCATTAGATTGCTACTCAAAACAAAAAGACAATATTCAGTGTTTAATTTCATATCTTGAACCGGGTAAGTCATTGAAAAAAAATGTCCTTTTGGAAGGACTTTCACATGGGAGGTGCAGGAAGGACTCACTCGATTTCTTTCATATTTATCCTTTGCCTTGGAACCATTTAAAAATGAACGTGTACAAAATTTCAAATTCGTAGCTTGAAGCGTTCAAAAGTTATCGAAAAATATTGTTGAACACGTGTCTTAAGGGCTCATATACCCCAGAACGCGCTGAAAACCGAGTAAATTTGAAAAATTATTATAAAGGTTATGTGGTGAAAAAAAAATTGAATTGTTGAGTTCACATATCTTATTAACTATTAAACTATAAAAAAAAAAAAATTTTTTTTTTATTTTAATATTAACATTGTGTTTTACGGGTTTAAATGGACTACTTATAAAAACCATGGCGCCTCCTGGTCGGCATCATAACTTCACCTAAAATAATTCAATTTGCAAAAATAAAAAAGAATCTTGTAGAATAATGTAGTAGTTATAGTCTCACGGAGGGAATTTTTTTTTTTTTCAAAAATAAATAAGTTACAGTATTTCGAACTTTAGTAATCAGTTTTTTAAAAAAAAATTTGCGTTTAATAATTTATAAAAAAATTTCCAAGCAAAAAATTAAAAAAACCTCTCGATAGACTATAGAGAAAATAGTTATCAAAATTATAAAAAAAAAAAAGTTGAAAAATATTAAAAATTGACTGAGTTATCGTGCCGACCATGTCTAAAAATATAGTTTCGAGAAAAATGCGTTTAAAGTTTTTGATAGGTACAATGTGAACTTACGGCTAGTCTCCCATTCCAGCTTCGTACTGTACACCTTCTTCCTCTTGGATCTTCGTGTTTTTCACAGATGGTCCTATAAATGACCTTGTTTTCTATGAAACCCAGCTTTTACGAAAAAATAAATGCTAAACGCTGCTGTTGAGAGTGGCGTGGCAATTAGCCAGGAAGCCGTTCCAAACCGATGTCTGGTGACATTTATTGCTATAACTTTGTAATGGAGTGGAATTTTCTAAATTCAAATTTTTTTTTTAATTCTTAAAAGTATAAAAAATAAAAATCTGTAAAAAAAAAAATCAATTTTTTGAAAATTTCAGGGGTATATGAGCCCTTAAGGATTTTTTGTATGGAAGCTACCAGAAGTAGCAAAAGGATTTTGCTGACTAGTAAACTCGAACTTCGTTTTCACTCAAAACTAATTTGTACAAATTCCGAATTCATAGCTAAAAGATTACTTGAGTGAAAACATTTTGACAGGGTATTTGTATGGCAGCTACACGAAGGACTAATAGGATTTTTTTCATAATTATACATTTAGATCAAACTATTGAAAAAATAGCACATACAAAATTTCAAAGACGTAGCTTAAACCCTTCTGAAGTTTATTTATTTATTTATTTACTACCAAACAAGATATTTACAAATTCAGATTATTCTAATTTTAATACAATACAATTTGACTTAATTTAATTTAATTTACTTTAATTAGTGTAAAATTATAGGCAAAAGGTAAAAGGTTGGCTAGACGGGATGTGAAGGAGCTGATAAGATCGAACGCAGTTTCAGTTTGTATGTTGGCTTAGTTATTGGAGGTGTGAAATGTTCGCTGAAATTGTTAAATGTTCTACAGCATCTGTTAATGGGTTCATTTTGACCGTAATCTGTACGGTGGGGATATTCCTTAAGAGGTTTTGAATGTCTCGTCAGCCTGACAGTGTCGTTAAGTCTGATTTTATTTGTAAGGTGGTCAACCTTAATATCACCATTCAAGACATCTAAGGTAAAGCAGGATGTGAGCATAGTTCTTCTAGAGCTGAGCGGTAGAAGATTTAACAATCGTAGCCTAACTGTGTAGTGCGGAAGGTCATCAAAGTCTCTAGGGTCATACAAGTCCCTAAGAGCAAAAAGAAGAAATTGCTTCTGGAATTGACTCTATTCTGTTGCTGTATATTTGGAAAAAGGGATCCCAAATGGGACATGCATATTCCAGAAGAGGGCGAACAAGGGAACAGAATAATGATTTAGTGACGCATACATTTTTGAACTCTTTAGCCCTTCTTTTAATGAAACCAAGAAGTTTGTTGGACTTTGAGATTATTCTGTTGTAGTGAGGTTTAAAGCATAGTTTATTGTCAAGTAGCACGCCGAGGTCTTCAATATGCTCTACTCGATTTAAACCATTTCCACTTAGGGTATAATTATGGTGGTAAGTGGATTCTTTACGTGAGAAGCTTATCACGTGACATTTACCGACATTAAGCTTTAATTTATTTTGACTGCACCACCCATCTAGTGCCAAGAGCTTGGATTGCAGAAATACAGCATCTGCGGGGGAGCTAATGGAATGATATATTTTCAGATCATCGGCGTATGAAAGATGTGGGACACTTTCTAGTACTTCCGAGAGATCTGAAATGAAGATGTTGAATAAGAGAGGTCCCAAGTGACTTCCTTGGGGTACACCAGAGGACACTGCTATATCTTTGGAAATAAAGCCTTGGAACTTAACACATTGAGTTCTATTACTAAGATACGACTTAAGCCAGTCAAGTAAAGGTCCTGTTATACCGATTTTTTTTAACTTCAAAATTAGAGTATTGTGATCTACTTGATCGAAGGCTTTGCTAAAGTCAGTGTATATTGCATCGATTTGGCATCCATTTTCCAGTGCGCAGAGCGTATCAGATACAAGAATCATTGGGTTAGTCGTGGTGGAGCGCCCTTTTCTAAAACCGTGCTGCTGGTCGTTGAGAATGGGGTTGATAATAGTAGTGATTTTATCGCAGATAATTTTTTCAAATAATTTCGGTATGGCTGATAGTATTGCTATACCTCTGTAGTTCTCAACGTTTCGTTTGTCACCATTCTTGTGAATGGGTGTGAGATGCGACGATTTCCAGGCCGAAGGGAAAATCCCTAACGACAGTGACATGTTGAATAGAAAGTGTAGAGGTGTTGAAAGTTGAATGGCACATTTTGATAAAAATAGGGGAGGAATCAGATCCGGGCCAGGACCTTTTTTGACGTCAATATTTGTGAGAGCATTAAACACCTCCTCAGCGGACAATGAAATATTGTCAGCAAGTGAAGGGACCGAATTGTCAGGTTCGCTGAAGGTTGATTCTGACTGGGGACTAAAAACTTTTCGAAAACGGTCAGCAAACATATCGCAGATATCGCGCCTGCAGGATGAGTGTTTCATTCCATTGGACATGGTTACGGGGTAACCAGAACTTTTCCGTTTTGTATTCACAAAGTCGAAAAAGCTTTTTGGGTCGGTAATGATATCTTCACCAATTTTGTTTATATAAGACTCATACGCTGCTCGGGATTTAAAAGAGAATTCCGAGGCTAGCTTGTCATATTTTTTCTGAAGATCAGGAGTAGTCGTACCCGTTTTCTTAAGTATTTTGAATATCTTATTTCGCTGGTTCCGCAGTGATCTAAGATTTTTATTCAGCCACGGTTCTGATACTTTATTTTTCAGCTTGATTACAGGAACATGGTTAATGACAATTCCGAAAATCACATCGTAAAACGATGATATTGCATTGTCCAGATCATTAGATGCGAAAAGGGATGTCCAGTCTATCGAAGATAATTCATTATTAATACTAATGAAATCGGCATTACGGAAGTCAAATACAATATTATTGTTGTAAGAGTTTATAAAATAAATATTGTCACATGGCAGGTCTACTATGATGGCAGAGTGATGTTGGGTATTTGAGAAAAGATTCTCAGCGTCAGATGCAGGACTAACAATCACTTCATCATATGCGTCTGTAAAGATCATATCAAGCCATCTTCCGTTTTTATTAGGAAAGTTCACTACCTGATGTATATCATTACTATACATCGTGTCTATGATAGTGGTGTCAATAACAGACGTATGATTCCCAGGTATGATGGTGTTATCTGAATGATTAGTGACGAAAGAAATGCTTGGGCGATTAAAGTCGCCGAGTAGGAAAAGATTGTCGTTTTCATGTAAAGAGCACTTGACACCATGTAAAATATCCAGAATGTCATGGTATTTGTGATCTTCTGAGTTAGGTTAGATATAAACAACACCAATGTAAACATAATTATTGATCAGCTTGATTCTGATAAACTTATGTTCGAAAAGCAGTGAGGGGTTTGTGGTTACAATCTCGCTAGACAAAGATTTGTGAACTGCAATAAGGACACCCCCTCCTATTGATAGACCAGTAGCGCTATGATTCCTATCATTTCTGTAAATGGTCCAGTTGTTGTCCAGTATTTCTTCGTTTTTAAACGAGTCGTTAAGCCAAGTCTCCGTTATAACTAAAACGTTGAAGTGACATGACTTAGCGTCAATAAAAAGATTATTTATTTTTCCTCTAATGCCGCCGCCGTTGTGGTAGTATAATCGTAGGTTATTTCTAGAGATAACGTTCACGTTAGGAACGAAAAAACCTATTGTGATCTTCACGGCTTTTCTGCATATTAGAAATATGCATCGAAGAAACATGGGAGCCGAATGTAGCGAGATCTTTTTGAACTTGGTCGGGCGTGAGGTTGAATTGCTCGTGGAATCGAATGTAGAACTGCCGTAAAGCTTCTAGATCCGTTGGAAGCCCTTCTTGCTGGATGGATAGAATCAGACTGGTTTTTGTTTTTCCATTGATACAGGTTGAGTCAGATTTATTGTGCATATAAGCAAGATACAGCCGCACATTGTCAAATATTCTATGCTCTCTCAACCGCGATAATAGGTATCTGTTCTCCTCGGATTTCGCCGAATTTAACTTATCGGCCAATATTCTTGATCACGTGTTTTAAGGACAATTTGTATGGCAGCTACCAGAAGGAGTAAAAGGATTTCGCTGACTAGTAAACTCGAACTTTCTTTTCACTAAAAACTAATTTGTACATAATTCCGAATTCGTAGCTAAAAGATTACTTGAGTTATAGTGAGTTTCGTAAATTAAGTGAAGACATTTTGACAGGATATTTGTATGGCAGCTACACGAAGGACTAACAGGATTTTCTTCATAATCATATATTTATCTCCAACTATTGGAAAAATAACACATACAAAATTTCAAAGTCGTAGCTTAAGCCCTTCTGAAGTTATCGACCAATATTCTTGAGCACGTGTTTTAAGGATATTTTGTATGGCAGCTACCCGAAGGAGTAGGACGATTTTGCCCGTTAACGAACTTAGCCTTACAAATTCTACCAAACATCCAGATTCAAAGTTTCAAGATCCTGGGTGAAGGCGTTCTTGAGTTATCGTGTTCACGGACAGACGGACGGACGGACGGACGGACGGACGGACGTCAAGCGGATTTGAGGTTTTTGGCCACAAATAAACAAAAAAAAATATATAACTTTTTTTCGTACAAGGCTTGGTCCTATGCGTTACAAACTTTTGGGCTGGATTAAACTTATAATACTCTATATGATTTCATCTAGAGTATAAACATAACTTCGATTCATCATGACACAGTTATAGCCCTAACTAATTAAGAACTAAAAAATTTGCGGCAAAACATACGTATAAACTGCTACAGCGCTTTATGCAACTCGAAATGACAACGCTACTAACATTAATTGACGCGACAATACGATTTTCGGTGACTGATTGTAGCTGAACGTGAGGTAAAATTAGCTAAATAAGCTCTGAAGTGGGTTAACAAAATGCGAACCAGCATTGCCTTTTTCATTTATTATCCTATGCGCGTAGCTTATAGGTGCGATAGACAAGCAGCTGTATGATAAATTGCATTTTAATAAGATCTTGGAAAATCCAAAAAGATATCAAATAGCATGCCATACATCCTAGACCCAAATCAAGCTTTTCTCAAAGAAAGAAATTGTCGAGACATTTCACTGTCAATTCTGCTTTATCACAGGACACTATCAACACGTAGACAAATCTATTTCGAAGCTACCGATAGATCAATTCGAACTGGCTAGGGCGTATATTTCCACTATCCGGAAAAACAAACAAACAAATTTTTAAAGTATCAAACAAGAATGCCGATAAATACCGATTCGCCAACTTGTTTCCTATTCCGTGACGCTAAAACAGCACTACATCTTTGTCCATAGAGCTTATGCTTTTGGCTACGGAAACATTTATGCTGGTGAAAATTGAGAAAAAATTGCCGGCAAAAGTTACAGAAATAGGCCAACCACTCCTCTTGCCTTTATCCTTGAGGGCCTCTTCCCACCCACTCTCCATTTCCACCAACAAACTCATCCTGAACCGCTTATACATCGAATAGACAAGGTTTTTTGGTCGTCTCTTCTGACAGAACGAAGGCTTTTGTTGGATGTCCTTTGCGCGCTATTTTCAAATTCACACAGACTTTGACAACGAGATAACAAAAATAAATTATTCCCTTTTTCTCTTTTCATGTACTAATAAAAAAAAACACCAACAACCAACAAACGACAACCATGTCCTTCGAACATCGACAACAACACTATGTTCTGCATAAAAAGGATCTCCTGATACATCTAAGGACCACTGCAATAAAACGGTGGACATCTACGAGGACATTGCATCGCCCGAACTGACAAATCAAAATCAAGGACGTCCGCTCACCTGCTGGTACCGATTTCGGAGCTTCCGCGGGGCACCCCGGGACTGGGTGTTGAGGTTACGATTTAAAAAATTCAAAGTGGGCACCTTAATCAACGCGACCTACTGCGATGGCGGCTTCTTGCAGGTAATTCCGTTTTCAACGCTATGCTAAATTTATTTGCCGCTTCCGACGATAAGTTCCTTCGGACTATATTTCGGCTTGGCTTGTCTTCCAGCCTTGCTGCAACCCTCTCCGGAACATAAAAAGCGACCAAACCATATCCTAAAATAGGTCAGGTGTTGACTTAACAGGATATCCAACAACGAAGAAGAAAAAAAACCGCCGAAAGGAATGGGAAGGATCCTTCTCGAAAATGTGGAGCCTTGTTAGTAGGAAAGTTTATTGTCCATGGGGTTGGGGGAAGCATTTCTCGGAACTTTATAGTTTTTCGCTCGGGGTTTATATGGCCGTGATAAGGACCTTTAGTCCTCCCGGGCTCGTATCTATGCCTATTCGGTCCACACTATGGGCAAACACGAAAGGGAAATTGAATGACGCCATACGTGGAAGCGGATACGCATACCTTTTATGGCTGACAGTCACTTTTGATTGAAAGTAATTCCGTTTAACCCTCTGTCGATGTCCGGGGCTTTTCGGAATGCCGCGACGATGATATGAAAATGGTAGCTACTGCTCCTATAGCTCTGGCAATTTCCATATATGCAATAAACTGTGAATAGCAGGAAAATTCTCGTGTCGGTCGGTAGTACACACATCACACCCTTCACGGTGTATTGTTCGAGGGCGGGGCGGTTATAAAAACCGTCGGATAATTCCATCAATTACGGGCGGAATAGAATGGAATTGTATTCCCCCTGTACTGCTCCCTGCTTTCGTATCGCCCGCCGTCACTGCTTTTTAAGTGGATTGTTTCGCAGAGTCGTCAAGTGTGGTGCCATTCTGTCTACGGAATTTGTTAGTGAAGAATTTCGCAGTCCTTCCTTCCTTCCTTCCGTTGGCTGATGGAATTTATTTATTTTCGTTTTGTTTTCGTAAAATATTTCAAATTAAATTTTCCAGTTCGGAAATTGATTGGGAAGGATTGCGTGAAAAGCGCCTTTGTGGTGGGTGGTGACAGTTTTCCGTGCTCTTTGGTTGATATAAAAAAAGGGTTTCGTTTTGAGATAAAACTGTGGAACCGTTTGAACGACAGTATTACGAAAATATTTCATTTGATTTTATTGATAAATCGTATAGTGGATCTTAATCCTAGCAAATTTAATTTACATGTGGTACGCTACATGAAAAATATCCTCTTCCCCATGTTTACTCGTATGTACCGATTCAGCTCGTAACGTCGAAGCCGAGGGTTCGATTCTTAGTCCGGGCAGAAATAGATGTCAAAGAAGTTAGGTTGATCTAATTAGAATTTTAAAAAAATAACTTAGATTCGCAAAAATGGTTATACAGGTGGTGGGTTTTGGATGAGGGGGTAGAGCAAGGCCGTAGCCAGGGGAGGGACCGACAGGGTCCGGACCCCCCCCCCCGAAATTCTCAAAGAATTCAAAATACCCAAAATCAACCTGCTTTTCTTTGTCAATTGTTTATCAATTGTATTGAGAAACACCCTGTATAATAATAACAAATCTACACAATGTATCATATAGTACCAGGCGCGTAGCGTGAATCTTCGTAGGGTTAGCGCAACGATACGATCGCTAAATTTCGCAGAATTTTTTTTATTACTTCCTGAAATTTAGCAATCCAGATTTTATTTCTGATTGAAAACGACGTGTTTATGAATATAAAATTCATGGAAGTTCCACGGTACGCGCCTGTTTAGTGCCTACATATGTAATTGAAATCGATCAAGGTCGATGGGAAGGTGGGTCAAGAGGAAAATTGAATTTAGCTTATGTAACTTTGTCGTCCCTCTCTTCGAACTTGACAGATTTGCCGAAACGAAGGTCATAGCAAATCAAATAACTCTTTATTTGGTGCAATCATAAAGACAAATGTTTTGATTAGGTTGCTTTCGCGTTCTGCTGATAAAAGTGTAAAACATAAGTAATAAAAATAGTGAAACTTAGTGAAGATATACCGGTATGAATATATGTACTCATTTTTTGTGTAGTTTACTTGTTTTAGGGTTCCATAGATAAAACATACTGCAGTCACGATCGGCTGCAAGCCAATCGTATAATACTCTAGATGAATACTCAATTCCGATTTATATTGTAGTAGGGGATAAAGTAGAATTACGTGTGTGCACGTTGTATGTCCTTTATTAAGGACTCCCATTTGATTGCTACCCAAAACTAAAAGACAATATTATGTGTTTAATTTCATATCTTGAACTGGGTAAGTCATTGAAAAAAAATGTCCTTTTGGAAGGACTTTCACATGGGAGGTGCAGGAAGGACTCACTCGATTTTTTACATATTTATCCTTTTCCTTGGAACCATTCAGAAATTAATGTGTACAAAATTTCAAACTCCTAGCTTGATGCGTTCAAAAGTTATCGAAAAATATTGTTGAACACGTGTGTTAAGGACATTTTGTATGGCAGCTACCAGAAGGAGTAAAAGGATTTCGCTGATTAGTAAACTCAAACTTTGTTTTTACTCAAAACTAATTTGTACAAAATTTCTAATTCATAGCTAAAAGATTACTTCAGTTATAGTAAGTTCCGTAATTTAAGTGAAGACGTTTTGACAGGATATTTGTATGGCAGCTACACGAAGGACTAATAGGATTTTCTTCATAATCATACATTTAGCTCCACCTATTGCAAAAATAACACATACAAAATTTCAAGGTCGTAACTTAAACCCTTCTGAAGTTATCGGCCAATATTCATAAACACGTGTTTTAAGGACATTTTGTATGGCAGCTACCAGAAGGAGTAAAAGGATTTCGCTGACTAGTAAAGTCGAACTTTCTTTTCACTCAAAACTAATTTGTACAAAATTTCGAATTTGTAGCTAAAAGATAACTTGAGTTATAGTAAGTTCCGTAAATTAAGTGAAGGCATTTTTACAGGATATTTGTATGGCAGCTACACGAAGGACTAATAGGATTTTCTTCATAATCATACATTTAGCTTCAACTATTGGAAAAATAACACATACCAAATTTCAAAGACGTAGCTTAAACCCTTCTGAAGTTATCGGCCAATATTCTTGAACACGTATTTTAAGGACATTTTGTATGGCAGCTACCAGAAGGAGTAAAAGGATTTCGCTGACAAGTAAACTCAAGCTTTGTTCTTACTAAAAACTGATTTGTACAAAATTCCGAATTCGTAGCTAAAAGATTACTTGAGTTATAGTGAGTTTCGTAAATTAAGTGAATACATTTTGACAGGATATTTGTATGGCAGCTACACGAAGGACTAACAGGATTTTCTTCATAATCATATATTTATCTTCAACTATTGGAAAAATAACACATACAAAATTTCAATGTCGTAGCTTAAACCCTTCTAAAGTTATTGACCAATATTCTTGAACACGTGTTTTAAGGACATTTTGTATGGCAGCTACCCGAAGGAGCAGGACGATTTAACGAACTTAGCCTTACAAATTCAACCAAACATCCAGATTCAAAATTTCAAGATCCTAGGTGAAAGCGTTCTTGAGTTATCGTGCTAACGGACAGACAGACGGACGGACGGACGGACGGACGGACGGACGGACGGACGGACGGACGGACGGACGGACGGACGGACGGACGGACGTCAGGCGGATTTGAGGTTTTTGGCCACAAATAAACAAAAAATAATATATAACTTTTTTTCGTCCGAGGCTTGGTTCTATGCGTTACAAACTTTTGGGCTGGATTAAACTTATAATACTCTATATGATTTCATCTAGAGTATAAAAATACATACTCGTAGTTTTTTGATTTCTGGTATCGTGTACTTTTACATATACTTCCATAATATACATACTGATCAATATAGTGGTTTCTGTTTTTTTAGTATGCAAAAATATTAGGTAAGGTAAAAGATACCTAGCTAGATTATTATGTACAGATCTGACTATTTTTAACCCTACCGAAAATGAGAACATTATAATATAAGTGTTTATATGAATGGGGTAGAATAGAAAACGGAGGAACGTTCCGAAATCCGAAGCTTTAATTAGTTTACCGGTTATTTGTTAATGTCTATTTCCTTCCTAATATCTGATCACAAAGCTAGATATGTGTACATCTAAAAGCAGAAGTGAAGCCTAAAAAATATGCACAAAAAAGCAATGGGCATCTATGAAAGAATTGGTGATAGATAGTGAGAAAAACCAGGAAACATTTGATTTTTTTTTTTAAAATATGGACGGGATTTCACCGCTCTTACTCCCTCACATGTAAAATAGCTTCAATAATTTTGCGTGAAGTTTGCGATAATTATATCCGCCTTCCTATTAGTTTTGAATGTAAAATAATTTTGATTTTGGAAACCACTCTAATGGCGCCAGAATGCCACCCCTAATGGATGCAAATCGCGCCACTCTCACGCACTAGTGATGCGACTAACTATGGAACCCTACTTTAACGAACATGAGCCCTGACTATTTTTTTTTTATAGGGTAAAAATGTCGAAGAGAACGGGGGAAAATACGTTGTTTAACTATTTGTTCAAGAAAAGTAAAGCGTCCGAGATCATCGATATTAATGCTGATGTACGAGTATCTACCGAAAACCGAACCCAATCTGTACCTGAATCTGACATAGCTGGTACTAGTTCCAGTACTTCGGAGCAAATATCTCTGAATCGTAATATTTTTGATGTGGGGTATTATATGGATACGAAGAACCAAATAGACGATGATATGAAACGTAAGTTATTAGATTCGCCTTGGAAACCGGAAAAATCATTCGACTTTCCAGCAAGTGTTGGTAGAAAAAAACTGAAGTTTCAGATGCATTGGTTTGAGCGTTTTACGTGGCTGGTTTACACCACCAATGGAAAACAAGGTGCTCTATGCAAGTATTGTGTACTATTTGCTCTCACCAGCAGTTAAAATCATTAGTTTCCCAACCACTAAACAAATGGAAAGACGCCTTACAAGATTTCAAACGTCATAGTGAAAGCCAATACCATCAATCGTGTGTGTTATTGGCTGAGAACTTTCTTAAGGTGCACAAAAATTTGCAAAAGGACATCGTGAGCCAACTAGATACTGGGCGTCAAGTGCAGATAGACGCAAATAGGAAAAAACTTATTCCTATTATAGAAACCATAAAACTGTGTGGCAGGCAAGAATTGGCCTTGAGAGGGACATGCGATTCAGGTCCAATTAAAATCAATGACATGGAGCCTGAAATTAATGACGGTAATTTCCGAGCTATTCTGCGTATGAGGTATAATTGTGGCGATCCTGATTTGAAGAAGCACTCGGAAACTATGATGCTAAATGCTACGTACCTAAGCCCGACCATACAAAATGAGCTAATCGTAATATGTGATGAGATTGTCCAAAAAAAATTGGTTGAAGCTTTGAATTCTGCTAAGTGTTTTTCAATACTAGTTGATGAATCAACTGATATCTCAAGACAAGAACGGATGTCAATTTGCGTCAGATACATCGATTCCAAAGATCATGTTTACGTTTTGCGTGAAGATTTTCTTACATTCGTTGCTGTTAAATGCACTAAAGGAAAGTACTTAGCGAACGAAATTCTCTCCGAGTTAAGAAATTTAGGAGTTGATTGCGAATACCTTATTGGGCAAGGATATGACGGTGCCTCCTCGATGAAAGGCTGCTTTAATGGTGTTCAAGCAGTGATCCGCGAAACACACCCAGAAGCATTATATGTGCACTGCAGTTCACATACCCTAAACTTAGCTTTAAGTTATTCATGCCAAATTCAATCTGTCCGAAATACTATTGGCATTATAAAATCGGTTGCAAATTTTTTTAAGTTCTCGGCAAAGCGTACACTATGTTTAAAGGAAAATATAAGAAAACACTTTCCTGAAACGCAATGGAGGAGCCTCACGGCAATGTGCGAGACTCGTTGGGTTGAAAATCATGATGGGTTGATAAGATTTAAAGAAATATTTAAAGCTATTGTCGAAACGCTGGAGGATTTGAGTTCTGATATGAATTCTGAAACTTCATCAAAAGCAACATCTTTTTTAAGATCCATTATCGCCAGCGATTTCGTTGTAAGTTTATGTTGTTTGGCTTTGCTATTTTCTTACACGCTGACGCTTGGCAAAATCCTTCAATCTCCCAACTGCGACTTAGTATCCGCCTTACAGCATGTCGACCTCATCATAACGACTTTTAAGGACATTCGCACAAATGTCGATTCAAAATTTTCTACAATTTTCATAACTGCGAAAAATTTACTTACAGCTGTAAACGAAGAAATAGTGATTCCACGAATTGCTTCGCGACAACAGCATAGAGCAAACCACAAAATACAAGATCCAGAAAATTACTTTAAAATAACGGTTATGATTCCACTCTTGGATAACTTTACTGAACAGCTGCTCTATAGATTTGAAAATCATAGAGCCACATTGTCATCTCTCTACATGTTGATTCCATCCGTGTGCAGCAATAAAGATTGCAAGTTCGAAGATGACGCTTTCTTATTTTATAAAAGGTTTTTGGAATGGGACTCGGTAAATGCTGAGCTTGAACTGTGGAAAACAAAATGGCAGCAAGAACTAGAGATAGATCGGCCAACATGTGCTATTGAAGCTCTTGGACAATGCAATCAAGATCTTTTTCCAAATATTCATAAGCTTCTAAAAATTTTAACGACATTACCGGTTACAACATGTACTCCTGAGAGGACTTTTTCTTCTTTGAAGCGACTAAAGACCTATTTGAGAAACTCCACCGGCCAGGAAAGACTGACTGGATTAACGTCAATGTCTATTCACCGCAGAATCGATGTAAATACCGAGGAGGTATTAGATTTATTCGCAGCAAAAAAAGCTCGAAGATTAAACTTAGTTTTGTAAATTTATTTTATTGTGGAACTTCATTTTTAATTTTTAATTTTTTCATTCTATTATCATGAATTATTGTTCTGCAGATTTTTATGTCGTGAATTCCCATTTTTTTTTAAATTTATTTACATATACATATACGAGTAGTTCGCATTTTCATTATTATATACTCGTATACCTATAATTTTAAATTTGCTGGTTGCTGCTCACGAATATTTTACTAGCACAAACCAGTCTCACACACGTAGAGTCTGTCGCTTCCTGGATATATCCGTTTTTCAGCTCCAGATTCATTTTAAAAAAATCTGCCAATGGTCTGGGCGAAACTTTATTATTTTTCGGGTCAAGGTTCGGGAGCGGTCAAAGTCGGAGTGTATCATGAGTTGCTTCGAGATTATTAGATTTCTTGGAAAATTATTTTTGTTCTTAATATAAAAATATTTAAAATAGAGATTTTTAGCCGATTAAACATTGAAAAAGTCCGTGTAGACTATTCGAATTTCAGTATATTATATACACTAAAAGCCCATAGAAGTAAAAACGAATTTGTTGCCTTATCAGAATTAGATAGTCGAATTGTTAAAACGTATACAAACCCATTACTTCCAATTGGGGTTTGAATTTAAAAAAAATTGTGAAACAGGTTTTTAGACGATTTCATAAGAAGCAACTTGATATCTCATGAGACAAGACTGATTTTGAAAAATTTGTGAAAACGTAAGCAAACTCTTCACACCCCCTTGGTTCTTGAAATTCGAAAAATCGTGAAATTGGTTTTAAGGTCATTACATCAAATGCCGTAATAACCAATTTTATGTCTCATCAGAACTAAGGGATGGCAAAATTGGTGAAAACATATGCAAACCCTTGGGGGCTGAATATCCAAAAATCGAGAAATGGGTTTGTAGGCGATTATATAAAAAGTCTGTGGAAATGAAAAGCGATCTAATATCTCATCGAACCTAAGAAATATGTCGAAACTTTGAAAAGCATACTAGACTTTTTGGCTTTTTTATATAGGAAACCTTGGGAAGTAAAAACGAATTCGATATATTATCAGATATGCAACCTCCTTACACTCACTTGGGGGTTGAATATCCAAAAATCCAGAAAGGAGTTAATAAATAAATATGAAGACAGCACGAGAAAGTAGGAACCAATTCAATTTCTTATCACTTCTAATAGAAATGACGAAACTCGTGAAAACGTGTTCAACCCGTTTATACCCTCTTAGGGGTTGAAAAAACTTAAAAATAAGTTTTAGGCGATTATTACGCAAGCACGTGAAAGTGAAAAGATATTCCATATCTGATAAGACGTGGGGATATAGTAGAATTCGTGAAAAATTTTACAACCCCTTTTGCACCCCCTTAGGGGTCGAATTTTAAAAAATCCTGAAAACGCCTTCTAGGTATTTATATGAAGAAGCCGTAGAATAAAAATGAATTCAATATTTGGGAAGACCTAATAGATATGACGAAACCCGTGAAAATATATGCATATCATTTTCACTGATCATTTTTTTTGCCCCTCCTCTGAACGCCAATGGAAATTTGAAATTTTTTTTAATTGAAATTAGTTTTCTAGTTGATTTACATAAACGTATTGAGTTTCAACTTTGTAGCATAAGCCGTTCTATAGATAAAAAAAACACAGCCCACCCCTGTACCATACTACCCCCATAAAAAATTATATTTTTCCAAGATGCTACTAATATAGCTCTACCCAAATACCAAGTTTCAGCTTTATATCATTATAGGTTGTCGAGATATTAAAATCGGAACTTTTTCCTTTTCACCCTCCCCCACCCTCACCCTCTACACCCACACTTCCTAAATTTTGTTTTCCGCTAGGGGTCTATTAGGCCTACTTCTGGTAAAAATTTTAAGCATCTATCTTACACTGTTCTTGAGATATGAGACGTGATTTTTTTGAAAAATTCTTATCCCCTCCACTTTCATGCTCCACCGCCCCCTTGAAAAATTTTACTTTCATCAAACTTCATTTGTTAACCTTTATACACAAACTAAATTTTATTTGTCTAGTACAATTGGTTCATGAGATATCGTAATCTAAAGTTTTTTACTCCCCACCCCCGTCCGCCACTTCCCCCACTCAAATTTTTAGTTCCGATCTATTTTCCTAGTATACCTACAGATATTCATTAAGTTTCAATTTTGTGACATTAACCGTTTAGGAGATATGGATTTTAGAATGTGTCAATCTCACCTTTTTTGCGTTTCGGACGCATTATTTTTCCCCCCACTCCCGAACCCCTTCACCTATATCGGCAATTTTTTTGCAAATGGGTCCACTATCGAAGCTCTATACAAATTCCAAATTTCAGCCTCCTAGCATAAGCGGTTGCTGAGATCTAGAAACCAAAATTTTCCGTCTAAAATGCTTCCCCCTCCTCCCCCCTCACACCCCCACCCCTCCAGATTTGGTCACTTTAGGGGGCCTACCCACTCTACCCACGAAAAAAAATTCAATTAAATAGCTCATAGGGTTTGGGTGCTACGAGCCTTCAAACAATTTTGCGTACACCGGTAGACGTACGGCGTACGGCGTACGGCGGACAGACGGACTGAAATTTTTTTTTGCTTTTTTCGTGTCTACTCGTCATGAAACGTGAAAAAAAAAATTTTGAGGGTAGCAAATTTTTTTTTTTTAAAAATCGATAACAATACTGTATTATTGAAATAATAAAGTAAAATTCTAAAAGAGATAATATTTTTTTCCCGGACCCCCCCCGAAATTTTTTTCTGGCTACGGCCTTGGGGTAGAGTCGTTAATTCGGGCGCATCGGGAATCGCGAGCCGTTAATTCAGGAGCAATTTTAAGACCTATTACAGACTCGTAGCTTCTCTGTGTGCCAAGATTCACAAAAATGGGAATACAGGTGGTGGGTTTTGGATGAGGGGTGGAGCCATAAATTCCGGAGCATCGGGAATCGTGAGCCGTTAATTAAGGAGAATTTTTAAGACCTATTACAGACCCGTAGCTTCTCTGTGTGCCATACGAACGTACGGGGGTTGAGTTTTTATTCGCAGGGGTGCATATTTCGGGACAGGGTGAACCGAATTTAATGAAATCTGGCTTATACGAAAGCCTTTAAATAGCCGTTAATTACTGTATAACTAGATCTTTGTTGCACTTACGTTTAACATCGTTTCGGCTATGGTCATCCTAGCTTCCATGGAAGTCAGAACGACCACACGGTTCTACCATTAGGGGTGCAGCCCAAAAAATTTTTTTGAGCACTAAATTAGCCTTTAATTATGGCATAAGTTATTTTTTAAAATTCTAATTTGGTCATCCTTACTTCTTTGACATCAGAAATAGTTTACTTTTACTCAAGACTTTGTATTTTGTACGACTTTATGCCAGTGAAGACTTTAAACGTTATCTAGCTGCCTTATAGGGGGGGGGTCGTTATTTATTTTAGGGGAGCTAGCTCAGGGTTTTGTGCCTAGGAACCGCACGGCAGATGATTGTAAAAGTGTATGTACGAGTACATAATGACGCATATCCTCACTATGGTGAACATTCAGCGAATCGTTTCTAAGTCATATTAAAGATTCGTCAATGAATGTAAGGTTGTTGCAGATGAATTGCCATTTTTAGTAGTGCAATTTCAAACAACTGTAACTTTTATAAAACTTAATTTTATTAATCAAAATAGGCACCAGCATATGAAATACACTTTTTCCAACGAGATACAACTGCATTTATGTCAGTTTCGTAGAAGTCCGACTTTCTAGAGCGAAGAAAGTTCTCGAAGGCACTTTTGATGGCTGCTTCAGTATTCAGAATTGTTTGGTCGCCAAAAAATTATCCATATGTTTAAAAAAGTGGTAGTCGGTTGGCGAAAGGTCTGGTAAGTATGATGGATGAGGAAGAGTCTCATACTGCAACTCGTTTAATTTTTGGACCGTTGTTCTTGAAACATTAGGCCGTGCGTTGTCATGAAGCAGTATAACTCCATCTCTGTTGACCAATCTAGCCCGTTGAACACGCAATTTCTGATGTATTTCATCGAGTTGAGCACAATACGTCTCTCCATTAATGGTTTCACCACGCTTCAAAAAGGAATAGTGAATAACTCCAGCTGCATAACACCATTATCTTCTTCGGATGAAGGCCTGGTTTCGGCATGTGTTTTGGGGTCTCATCAGCATCCAGCCATTGTCCCGATCGGTGAGGATTGTCGTACAGTATCCACTTTTTATCACATGTCACTATGCTGTTCAAAAATGGATCGTTTCTCTTCCGGGAGAGCAAATTTCCAGTGGACGCGTCATGTTTTGCTCAGTAAGCTCATGCGGAACCCACTTATCAAGCTTTTTGATTTTTCCAAGCTGTTGCAAGTGCCGGGAAACTGTCGAATAGTATACGCCCAATTTCTCTGCAATGTCCGTTACAGTTTGGCGTGAATCAGATTTTAGTAAAAAATTCAGCTCATCGTTGTCGATCGAAGGTCCTGGGTGACCACATGGCTTACTTTCAAGGGTTTTTTTTTTTAACGAGGAGTAAAAGCATCGAGAGCCTAAGTCAGTGCGGGTCTTTAACCCGTTAGGGTCAAATCTCCTGATCGGAATTTTTCGAACCATCGCTGTGTGGTTCGTTTCTCTACCTTACCGTATCAGTTCCAAATGCCCTGTTGATGTTTTCGGCTGCCTCCGTTGCACTGTGGCCAAGCTTAAATTCATACAGAAAAATTACCCGTTTTTGACTCGAATCCATTTTTTTTTTCTTTTTTTTCTGTCCGATCTCAATGAAGTCCAAAACTGAAATGACTCCATGAGTAAATGTAGGGGTATTTATATTTCAGTACCCAATACCACTTGTGCCACCTGGCGGCAGTTTGAGACATGAAAATCGCAACTGACTTCACTTCATAGAGATAAACGACATTTCATTTGCAACAACCTTAGGTTCTGGCTGTAGCTAGAAAATTCCCAGGTGAATGCTATTTCGAATATTATTATATGACTTATTAGTGAATCTATGAATTTTGTTTGTGTATTTTCAAACTTCGCTTGAATTTGCTTTCAACAAAGTTTCGAATTATTAACTCTTTATAATTCTCGCGCATATTAATCTTCTTTGAATTCCATGCAAAAAAAAAATCTCAGTCGCTTTTTTTTGCATTATTCATTTTCACTTCACCATTAGTGAATTCAGACTAAAATACTCTCAGCAGGCGCGAACGCAAGAGGTTGTTTTAGGGGTTGAACCCCCCCCCCCCCCCAAATGATTTAATTAAAAAATAGCAACTAAATGTAACTAATACGCGATGCGTAAATTCTTTTACATGCTAATTACTTGAGCTGAGTTAAGTTGTAAGTTTGTTTCAACTCGTAATTCCATGAAAACTAACTCGACATGGAAATGGAAACGTAGTGATGTGATAGTTACCCAGTAGGAAGTTCGAGGAGAACTCAATGAGGGAGCAAATATGGAGGTATCTAGTATAAGATTAGATTAGATTAGATTGATTAGATTAGATTGGTAGATTCTGTCAGTGAAGCCACAGTTGGGCCTATTGTGTCGTCCCCGGATTAACTATGATTCCTCTTCAATCCCTGTGCTTTCAATGATGCTTAGTATTTTTCGAAGAGGAATGGTCAGGAATGTCGATGGTTCCATGAAACCCTGACCGAAGTGACGAAGTCTTTTGTGAACCTATCAATGGAGCAATCACCCAGTTGCAATTTAAAAATATCTGATTTGAACTAATAAATTTGTGCTTAGTTGTGTTTTTTTAGTCTTTTGAAAAGTGGTATAAGGAGATTGTTTGTGGTGTAAAACCATAGCATTATCGTCCTAGTTGTTAATATACTATAGTCATTTTACGCCAAAAACGCGATGAGGGCTTTTTTAATTGAATGTAGAAAATAGTGTCAAATTTAACATTTAGGAAGTCTATAGCGAAATATCCTGTGCTACAAAGTGCTTCCCGGAAGTTAAAATAAAATGTATTTTAATGAATATTTCACTATACATAGTTAGTTTCGGAAATATTCTGAAAGTGGTTTGCGTGATTTTTTCAGTTTAGTTAGACCTGAACTCCACAAATAAATTATTTGGTCGAATTTGTAAGTTCATTAACGATAAAATCGACCTACTCCTTCGGGTAGCTGCCATACAAAAAGTCCTTAAGATACGTGTTTAAGAATATTGACCAATAACTTCGGAACACCTTAAGCTACGACTTTAAAATTTTGTATACGTTGGATTTTCAAACATTGCAGTTAAATGAATGAATATGAAAGTTCCCACAAGTACTTTGAGTAGCTGCCATACAAAAATCCTGTAAAAAAAATGATCATGAATGAATCCCATTAGTACTTTGTATAGCTGCCGTACCAATATCCTGTAAAAATGTCTTTACTTAAATTACGGAACTCACTATATCTCAAGAAATCGTTCAGCACCAATTTCGAAATTGTGTACAAATTAGTTTTGAGTGAATAGTCAGCGAAATCACTAGTTCACTAGTCAGCGAGATCATTCTACTCCTTTGGGTAGCTTACATACAAAAAGTCCTTAAGAAATGTGATCAAAATTATTTTCCGATAGCTTTGAATGCTTCAAACTAGGAATTTGAAATTTTGTACAAATTAATTTTTAAATGGTTAAATGTAAAAGGATAATTATGCTAGAAATCGAGTGAGTCCTTCTTGCACCTCCCATTTGAAAATCCTTCAAAATGAGAAATTGTACTTTCAGTAACTTATAGTTATAGACATGAAATTGAACACTGATGATATTGTCTTTTAGTTTCCATTCGCAACCAAATGAGATTCCTCAATAAAGGGCAATGCAGTCCTGTTTCTATTCTATCCCCAACTACAATATAAATCGAAGTTCAGTATTTCATCTAGATTATCTTACAATTGGCTTGAAACCGATCGTGACTGCAGTATATATTTTTTCAAATAATTCCATTGCTCTTAGATTGCAGATCAGATTGCAACTAAAAAAAGGAAAAGAAAAGAAGAGCATACCGAGGTGTTCTAGCATCTCTGAAGGAGACCTCGTTTTATGCACCCTTACAACAGTTTTTGAATGATTCCTTGGGAGTTACAATGGAGATCTGATTTCAGAGGACATGCTTCACTTCAAATGGAGGAGGAAAGGAGGTCTTCGAACCTCGCTGAAGAGTACTCCAGGATTAATCACGGGACATTTACTAATTGGGCGAATACTGCATAATTAGTCCCATGACAGACCTCGTTTTAAGCTTAGAAGTACTAGAATGCTCTTGCAAAAATGAGGTCAAATGGAAATTCATTTTTATAATAAGTATTCTACTAACGATATAATTTTTCTGTAAGCCCCCCTCATAATAATTTTTTGCGTTCGTGCCTGGCTCTCAGTGTTGTTTTACCACATTCGAATTTGCTTCACTTTTGACGAATGTTCAGATAAGATAATTGAAGACATTTGTCTAAGTACTTGATTATTGCTTTATTTGTGATATTTGGCCATGGCATTGCGAGTTGCATCGATGATAAATCCGGTTTCATTACTATGTTTTATTTGAATAATAAAAATTGTTTCTTTTTTACATCGATTTTGGAAACTCTCATTAAATTCAAAAATTCCTCAATTTGAAAAAGCCTTTACCTGCCTCAAATTTTTCAGAATTAAAAACCTTTTCGTGTACAATGTCTTCAATATTATGCATGTGTTCGTCATAACAATGACCATATATGTGATGAAATGTTTCACCAAAACTTGGAAATGAACCTTAATTCATATGAACTTTTAAATCAATATGATGAATGTGTACATCAAAAGTTTTCACAGAAGCGTATCAGAATGGCTTAATTTACTTAATAGAGTTCATATACTAAAAATATTCATTAATTTTGCTCATTGATCGAATGAATTGTTCAATAATTCAATGAACCGCCTATGAACTTTGTTCTTTTCCAGTTTCTAAGAGATAATCTTTGCAGTTAAATATCGAAAAATACCGGAAACGCTTCGTTGCCGTCTCTATAAGAAGCCAGTAGAAATGAAAACCAACTGAGTTTGTTATTGGGTCCAAGACATATTGAGAAAAATACTTCTCGTTTAAATTCGTACAAGGTTTTAATATCGTAAGATCCTGAAGCGAATGTTTATGGAATTTTTTTAATTGTAGTAAGTTTTTCAAAAGTCCGCAAAATAGTTCGTTAGTCTTTGGTATAGGCCCTGGGGGAAAGAAGTATTATCTATTTTATATACCAACTATATGTTGTAACGACTCGATTCATATCCGGGGTAAAATTTAGCGGGTGCCAGGGCTCGTTACAAAATATTTGTGTAATTATCTTCACCGTTTTAATTAATTCTATTTGTTTAATTCTTGACTTCACTTTATTAATTCTATTCATTAACATTTAAATTTGATTTAATTTGGTTTTCTCCTTGCCGCCTCCGTGTTCTCGTTGTAGCTCGCCTCCGCTCGTCTGCTCTACTCGCCTTGACTCGATCCTGCTCATTGCCTCTGCTCAACGTAATTCAACTCTGCTGGTATGACTGCGCTCGCCTTGCTCGACCCGTCTTTGCTCGTCATCTCTCCCTGACTTCCCTGTCTTCTTCTCCGCTCTGCTCGAGGTTTGACGTAGTTCGCCGTGGCTTGTCGTAGCCTGTATTGGCTCGACATCCTGGTACGATTCTGCCAGCCTTGACTCGTCCCCGGCTCTGCCTGTCATCCTTCCCTGTCTTCGTCTGCCCTGTCTTTGTCTTGGCCTGCTCTGTTCGTCGTGGCTTGCTCTGCTCGTTATGGCTGGCTCTGGTCGTTACGGCTCGTTCGTCGTGGCTCTGTTCGCCGTGGCTCGCCTCTACTCGTGGCGGATTGCTCACCGTGGTTCGCCCTGCTCGCCGTATCTCACTCTGCTCGTCGTGGCTTGCTCTACTTGACTCATCTCTGCTTGGCTCGTCGATACTCTCCTTGGCTTGTCTTTGTTCTGCTTGGCTTGCTCGTCTCAACTTGTCGCGGCTACTACGAAATCGACTGGAATCGCTTGTGCTACTGACATTTGATTGGCTTAGCCTACTCCAAGCGGACTTACAAAACCTCATACCTTCGTGTAAATTGGAGACTTGTCAGTGACGGGCATTGACCCAGCTCTTCATCGTCCTAAATCTGTAGTTTGGCGGATTTACAAAACCTCATGCCCAAAAAGTAGTTAGGAAGTCGAGCTCAGCAATCTTTAGTTCCTTAGACGGATCAATAAAACCACAACTATTATCACCCAACCGCTGAGGACAAAAGGGATTTTCGGGAACAAATATTGGAGAGAACAAGAAAAACAGGGTGCAAGGAAAATCGTTGTACTATATCTAGAATGAAGTTCAAACCCATATACTAAGATGGCTACCAATGCCGCAGAAGCAAGGTCTTCATAGCCGTTAACTTTACTAGAACATGTCTTCAATGCAATTACTAGAAGTTCAATTAACACTTTATGATCCCTGGAAAGTTTCAGTGCACCACCACAAACCACTTGATATAAGATCGAAATATTAAGTTCCACGGAAATAACTTTGCTCTTAATTATTGAATATTCAGCCAAGAACTTTACCATCCCTTGCTTCTTTCATGGATGTTTTGAGCGATAGATTTTATCAAACAAAGCTGTCCTATAGAATATTGTTGCAAATTCATGAATGGCTAAAGTTTGTATGTTGTTCGAATTTGTCGCCGTATCCTTATCGTACCCGTGTCCTAGGACACTACTTCAATACGTCCTTTGTTAATATTTGAACTTACTAATGAATTTCCAGCTAAACGTCAACTATGTAAAATATTGTCTTTTCAGATTGTTGACGGCAATACAAAAACAGATGTCTCGAATCGACGAGATCCGGGCTCGTTTTGCGGAGAAGCCGAACAACCTCAGACGTTCATTAGTGAGACAAGTTATGTTAAAGTTTTGTTCCATACCGACAACTTTACGGACCAGGTAAATATCTCCAAGTATTTTAAACTTGAACGCACAGTTACAACGTATTCCATGATCTGGAATTAATTAATTTTGTATATGGTACATCTAAAGTTTTCTTTTTCAATTTCGAGTACAGCAATTTTATGAGGTCGACAATTGATTGAAATGATTTCTAAAGGTTATTGCAAAATAAAACAACTCGAATTTATGTATTTGTATACATTTTCACAAAAACAGCCATATCCCTCAGGTCAGATTAGATATCGATTAACTTTTCCAAGGGCTTGTTTAATAGTCGCCTAAAGCCCGTTTTGAAAATTTTTCCCTCTTCAATCTTCAAGAGGGTGTAAGATAGTTGAACAAGTTTTCACGAATTCCGTCATATCTCTTAGGAGTGCCAAGACATCTAATTGGTTTTTACTTCCTTGGGATTTTTTTATATTTATCTAGTACAAAAACCCCATTTAGGATTTTTGGATATTCAACCCTAAGGCGGTGTAAGTGAGTTGAATATTTATCACAATTTTTGGCATATTTCTGATGTTTGATGAGATATCAGATTGGTTTTTATTTCCACAGACTTGTTCTGTAATCAAACCACTTTCACGATTTTTTGATATTCAACCCCCAATGGGTATAAAAGGGTTACATACATTTTCAGAATTTTTACTATCCCTGTCTGATGAGATATAAAATTAGTTATTACTTATACGGTCATTTCACGTAACTATACTAAAGGGTGTTACAATAATTCGTTCCGAAGTTAAAATTAAAAACAAGTGGAAGATGGAGTTAATAACATTTTTATTAAAGAATGTTATTTCGTCCGTGGCAATTAAGTATAGAAGAATATCACTCAAATACTTGCTACGCTTCCTCCCGCGATTTGGGCTATTTAAATATTAAATTCGATGGTACAAATTTCAAAAAGCTACTTATATGTAGTTTTTTGGGCTATTCGACCAACGCAAATTGTGTTATTTTGCTAGTTTAGAACAGAGCCGATTTACAAGGAAAAAATAAAAATATAACAATTAAATAACCGAATTTCAGTCGTCTCTAAGTTTAAATCCGCTAGTATTACCGGCTCAAATTCAACGTATTTACCACAAATCCCCTTGCCACTAAATTTTCGGTTCTAGGTTCTCTCTAATGAAAACTAATACTTCACACGATATATATCTAGTATTTGCAAACTAAAATTAATTTAGAATCGGTTCATTATTTGTAGACTTTCTACAAATGAACCATTTTCTTTCAAGTTATGCACACTCATAGAAATATATATAACATGCAAGAGATAATATTATAGATCTGTTGTAGAGTTCCATTTTTTCATAATTTATTAATTATTATTTTTGATGGATTGGTGGGTTACAGACACGTATTGCAAAAATTAAAGTTATTGTTACAACGCTATTGTTACATGTGTACTCTAGCAACCCGAACAACTCACTTATTATTGATATTAAAGTTACCAGAGAAAAACAACAACCTTGCATTTTCGTAGAAAGCTCTATATACTACTCGCATGTTCTAAACACTTTTCGCATGTAATAGTTACTTCTTGCGCATTCCACACAAACAACCGAATATGCTGGAAATCTCTCGACTCAACACATGCAGTATATAAGAGCCGCAGAGCCGGGGGATAAGTTTTTCTACTCCGAGAGTGTATCGACGATCTGTTCTACGCGGTAGTGTATTTTTAAAGACATTTTCATCAATAACAGCGATCAAGTAGTAAATAAAATTAAATTGTGTTTTACCTAAATCCCGGCCAACTCCTAGCTCCAACATTAAGCCGAACCGATTGTATGCAAAAATCTATGACTCTAATCGAGAGGCGGCTTGCACTTCTTTAGACTCAGGATCTTTGATAGCTTAGGCGAAGATTATCGTGAGGTGCTTACATTATTAAATATTGATGTGAATTTTGTAACATAAACTAATATACATTATTATTCATAAAAGCAAAAAGCCATATTTAATTTTTGCCTGATAACTCACATGTAGGATAATTAAGAAAGATTTTTGATTCCATAGAATTATGAAAATTACAAATTATTTTTCAATTATAATTTACCTTTAATTTGCACCTAGTATTTTTTCAAATAACATTTTTAAAATAGTGATAGATACGAATTTATGTATTCACACAATATTTCTGTGGTCACAGGGAATAACTTGGTAAGTCGAAAAATAGTTAAATGGGATAAGTGTACTGTGGTCGTCTCCCAAGGCTTACACGCACTGTGAAAAAATTATTGTTATATGTTATTTGATCACTGAGATGTCAACAAATTTAATTTTTTCACAAAAACTGGATTTACAGGAATAATTCAATAGTAAAACTAGGAAAAAAGTGCTGCCCTGAATAGTTTCGTTTTTAGACTTACCTACTTATTCCCTGTGGCCACAGATTTACATTACAGTGTTTCTTAAGAATTCCGAAGCACAGTTCCTCGTCGAAATCGCACCTGTGTTCAACACTTTTAAGTAGGTCTGATAAATTGCAAAGTTGAGCGCGGTATTTGGGCTACAAGTCTTAGTGCGGATTTTGGGCTATTTCATAAGCTCACTCGGGGGGTTCTGCAGCCAACTTATTACCCTTTCCAAAGGGTAATTCTTGAAGTTGGCCGTGGAACAACCAACAAACTATTCAGGGTTACGGAATCGAACCGGAGCCCCGCTGTCTTCAAGGTGTCTATTCTCTCACCTCCGCCACCGTATGATTCTTTTGCCGTGGCTCCACGAGCCCACTCCAAGCACAAGCCGAGCTTCGCTCAGTCGAAGATGGGCCTGTCCGAAAACTACTTTCTTACCGGGCGCCACCCAATTTACACTATAATAATTTTGGCGCGCACTCCGACCTCGCCATTACTCCTCGTTTTTCAATATTCCGCCTATCGCCTTGCCAGTACTTCCATGGAACTTGCCAACTTCCTATTCCTTCCTCTCTTCATCCAGGAACTTCCAAAATCCAGAACGTCTGTTTCCTTTTGTTTTCTTTTCATTGGGAAACGCACCACCGTTCAAAAACTCCACCGATAAAAATCAGACTTGGAAAAAAAACTTTACCGTTCTAAACTCCAACCGAAATTCCAAACGGACACTTGAACAAAACTCCACCGTTCAAAACTCCCAACGGAATAAAAACCAAAGCCGTTCGTCACTCTCGACGGAAATTCCAAAAAAGGCCCTGGGCAGCACGAGTTCACTCCTTAAGTAGGCTACCCCTGGGATTTTTTGCTGTTTCGTTTCTGGCGCTCCCATTATTCATCATTCTCCTGTCATTTGGCAGGGCTCTAAGCCGGGTCCATAGTGTTGTTTCTTGTTTATCTGTCAAGTATTGACAGTTCTGTTTGGCGTCCGGATTCCAGTCGGCATCTTCCTTTCTGTCGCGATCCTATACCATCCCACCAGCTGCCGGAATTCACGTACGGCAGCTGAGTCTGTGGGGATTCATGCTCGTTCTGCCGAATATCGACAACATACGCGAAGTGGTGTCTTGTGGCTGGCATTGTAGTGAACGGCGGTGTCGGAAGTTTGAAGGAAAATTGGACGACGCTCGCGAATTCCCATTTCTGTCTCCCCACCAGGCTTTACTTCCGGCTTGAAAGCCGTATTCGGTTTGCGGGAAACGTAGAAGAACCCAGTTTCCATTACAATAATGGGGCTGAGATCCAACTGATCGGTATCATTAATTAAATTAAAATTTGTTGATTCAACAGCCGCCGCATCCTCAGCTGGGCCTACTTCGAAGCTGATTAGGCCGCTCGCCATTCCTTCCGCCACAGACTTGATCTGCAAAGGAAAGGAGGGTGTAGTGGAATGGACCAGAACTTGCCCAACAATTGGCATGTAACAAACTATCTGGCAACCCTGGTCAGAAGGCTTTAGTTCTTGCGTCAGCTGGATTTTGTAGGTGTGCAGGGACAAATCTTTCGACAAAATCCCATGCGAAGTGGCCGAGGACAAGTGTGATTCCTGTGCGCGACGGGGATTGGTTGTGTTTGGGCTTTCTGCCACGCTCTCCCGAAATGCAGCAATGTTTTCCGATGGTGTTTTCACATCCGCCACTAACCCTTTATATTGAAATTTTTTCACAATTTGCCCCATTATTGCTCTCTCGGTAGTACGATTATGCTGACCGAAAAAATCACCAAGAGCACGGAAACCATTTTTGTTTGAACGCCTATATCCGTAATAGGCCTCAACAATTTTTACACGTTGCGATTGATAATCTATTCATGATGCATCTTTCAATAAAAATTTGCCAAAGATTAAATTACCAAAATGTTGAAACAGATGTCATAAATTATTTGACACTTAAGCGTGGTTCATAATGAACTTCGGATCGAGTTATTGCAGAGCCCTCTGAACTATAGGCGCGCAGCTGAATTGAACATAAAAAACCAGAGTCATAACAAACATGACAGCTCCATACAAATCGCAACAATTTTGTATGGCGGGTGCATGACTTGGATGATAAAAACCAAGTTTTCTATTAAAGTGCAAGCTTTTGTTAGCCAAAGCAAAGTTAAATAGTTTATAAACATATTTAAAAATGAGAATTAGACAAGTTTTCTCATCTGGAATTGAGTTTTCATAGAAAAAATTAGGTTGAAAAAAAGATCGCAATTTTCAACAATGTCGGCATTCCGCCATTTAAAAAATGTGCAGTTACAGTGCTTAATTTTACTTTATTTGTTATATGAGACACATTGCATATTGCTGTGATTCTGAACATTTGTTATACAGTATCGGCTCTAGAGGGTTCGTCAATTCCATAGTTTTTTATTAAAACACCGCGCTTTGGGATAATAAAATATTGTTACGAATTCGTTTCGAACTCGTTTTAATCCGTGACGACACACATCACATAAAAAACGAAACATTTCTCACAACGAACTGGCATATGTGCGCGGCTTGAGTTTAAGTCGGCGGTGGTTATTGTAACAACTTTTAAGCCTCAGTTATAATGGTTCCGATCCGGCAACGTCGGAGGAGAAAAATTTCTAGGCACAGTGATTCCGTTCAGACATTCGTCAAAGTGACACTATCGAGGTGTAATTTTGATTTTCAGTTAGGCGAGAGAGGTGGGAATTTTTTACTGAAGGACCAACACGAGCCAAAAAAGATAGATATGACTAGCTTAGGCGATTTGCAAAAAAGACCTGCAGGCGAAAGCAAAGGAAGCACTATAATGACAAGATAGAAAAAATGCATACGCAATAGTAAAAGACCTTAAAAGGGGGTATAAGCCTAAAACTAGTCTTTGCAAAGACGTAGAGGCAACATCATCAGCGACACACAAGAAATTAAAAGGAGATGGGTTTCCTACTTTGAACATTTTCTCAATCCCACCGATTACGACCGATAACATCTCAATTGAGGTTTCAACTGACGAAGAAGAACCATCATCGAAACTACCCACACTAGATGAAACCAAAGCAGCCCTATGTGACCAGAAACAAAACAAAGCGCCGGGAATTGACGAAATGCCAGTTAAACTTGAAAAACGGTGGAAACTGTGTCGTGGAAATACTACACAAAATGATATGTAAAATTTGGACAGAGGAAAATATACCCGACGATTGGCGAAAAAGCATTATATGTCCAGTTTATAAGAAAGGAGACAAACTCTGCTGTGAGAACTACAGAGGAGTATCATTGTTGTGTACGTCCTAGAAAAAACTGACAAAAATAATTGAACGTCGTCTTAAACCCTATACTAACGAAACAATTGGCGAATACCAAGGTGGATTCAGAACCAGACGATCTACAACAGACCAGATTTTTTCGGTGAAACAGGTGCTTGGAAAATTCTGGGAATATAACACAGATGTGCACCAAATCCTCGTAGATTTTAAACAAGCATATTACAATATCGAAGGAGGGTACTGTACCAAATCATGCTTGAGTTTGGAATTCCACCAAAATTAGTTCGACTAGCGAGACTCACAATGACGAACACTGAATCCCAAGTAAGAATACAAGCCGATTCCACAACCAGCTTTCAAACGGAGTGTGGTTTAAAGCAGGAAGATGGTCTAGCCCCCATTCTTTTCTAACTGGCACTAGAGTATTTTTCGAAAAACCCCAGTCGACACCAATGGGACACTACTATTCAAGTCCACCCAGCTAGTAACATACGCTACCGATGTAAACATCCTCGCAAGATCCTTCCCTAGTGCTAAGGCGGTATTTATCATTCTTGACTCCGCAGCAAAAGAAGTCGGGTTACGCATAAACGAAAGTGAATGACACAAACAAGAAAGAGAACGCCAATCAGATAGAATGTAACAATTGCGGAGTATAATTTGGAGAGTGTGGACAACTTATAACAACATGAAACAATAATGAAATCCAAGAAAGTGCACAGGAACAATAAGCTGCGAATAAATAAAACTATTATATGACCTGTGCTCTGGCAGCAAAGCGTGGACATTAACGCGAACTTCCGAAAAAGCAATTAACACATTCGAAAGAAAGGTACTCCGAAAATTTTTTGGACCCGTAAAGGAAGGAACGGACTGGCGAATGTGATACAACCATGAGCTGTATCAACTCTTCAAGGAGCCAGAGGCCTCAACGTTCATCAAACTACGTAAACTGCAGTGGGCTGGCCATGTAGAGCGGATAAAAGACAGAAGAGTCCCCAAGCGTGCTCTTAAAGGCAAAGTGAATGGTAACAGGCCTGTAGGCAAACCACGCAAGCGATGGGGAGACTCGGTTGATGAAGAGCAAAAGCCATCTTAAAAATTAGCAGCTGGAGGACGCGGTCTTTGGATCGAGACGATTGGAGGCAATGACTTCAGGAGGCCAAGGCCCGACTTGGGCAGTCGCGCCATTGATGATGAAAGAGGTTGGGAAAATACAATAATTCACCTCTTAGCGGCGGAACGGATTGAAGTTGAAAGTTGGTCAACTTTTCCCCTCCGTTTTGTGTCTCGGCTAATCAACGGAACGATTGTGACTAGTCGTTCCGAAATTTCCTTTAGATGTGTGTCGGATGGAGACACTCAACACTGTCCGTTTTCCGGATCGTATCGGATCGGATCGGAACCATTATAATTGAGGCTTTATAATGCCAAAAAATTTCTACATACGCCTCAAACACACTTCTCTCTCACTCTTTTCTCGCATGTTCTCCACACTTCCCGAACATTCCATACACGCAACCGAATATGCTCGAAATCTCTCGTCTCATCACATGCGGTATAAAAGCGCTGCAGAGTTTTACTACGATGAAAGCAAGACGACGGTCTGTTCTACGCGAAAATGTTTGTAAAGCGATTCTGATCGGTAGCAGCGATCGAGGGATGATCGCGTAGTATATGAAATCGGAAAGAGTTGCCAGTTGTGCAATTATTTATAATTGTTGAAAGCGACTTAAGAGTTTTGATATTGATTTTAATCGAATTGTGTTTTACTTGAAAACCCGGCGAGATAGAAAATTGAAACGTTCATATCTCAAAAAAAAACGATTACTCTCTATCGAATCTCTCAGAAATTATTAAATGCCAAAAATATTCTATTAATACAATTGAATTGTACGAAAATATTAGTTTTACCATTTTCTTTCGAAGTCATTGCCGGAAAAGTTTCCGTCAACGAACGTATGGAAAATTATTCCACCTACACTTGTTCCGTGGCCAAAATACCAAACTCCGAAAGGAAAACCGTCACAAGCTGTGATTTATTGGTCCCCAAAGGACTCCCCAGCAAGTATTCCAAGTACAGAACCAGAAAAAAAAACTTTATGCCCATTCGGTTGTATTCGCCTTTTTCATTTTGAAATACTTGTTCACTTCAAAAACTTCTTGATATGCATTTCATGAAGAAGAAACGGAAGAACGAAAGTAGCCAACATTGGTGAAGATTGGATTAGTTCTGCAAGAACAAACTGCCATCTAACTTTTTGGCATATCCTCAAGACACTATCGTTACTTAAGCGTTTCTCTGTTTTTTCCCTCAATATTTGAAAGTTGTAGACGGCCATATCACCAGGTCTCCGTCGACTACTTCGACGCTCCTTTCACGAATTTTCCCCGAATAACACCATCAAAATTGAAGATGGAAAATAAAAACCAATAAATCACCGAATATCGAGAGAAAGCTAGAATAAAACTAAAAGAAATTTTCTTTCATTTCAGACATATTTCTCGTTCGATTCGAGGGCAGAACAGCAAATGGAAGTCTATTTGCGGTATGGCCAGCATCCAGAACTCTACCCGAATCGACGTGGCGAAGTTGTTCAAGGGTAAGTCCTCCTTGTTCTGGGAGTTTCGTCCCGATTCCTGACCATCTTTCAATTTTCACCAACCCCCAAACGAATAAATATATAAAATAACGGACGGCAGACCGACCTGTAGTGTTCGGAGACAAACAAATCAATAAAATGGAATTTTTTATGGCCTTAAGTAATTGAAAGTTGCATGAGTTATGGTCCTGGCGTTCAGTTTGCCGTCCTCTCAAAACCGCAATTCTCGTCCTTGTCCTGATTCGAAATAAATGTATTTGTCCTCGGATTGTCTAAAGGACTATAAAATTTTGTATTTATTTTCATTATTTATTTTATAGATTTTTTTTATCCACTTTCCAGGTCGTATTGTGAACGAGAATTCCGAGATTGCCGTCTACAGACCTGTTACGTACAATCACCAGCCTATCCAGGACTCTATCCGAGGGCTTTAAATTGTCGTTACAAACTCCATACCAGACAGCCATACATCAAACTTTATCTGCAGAATGAACAGTTTGCTGTTGATGGTCAGCGGTAAGTATATGACCCAGTTCTGTATAGTTGTGGTATTCTGTGCTAATACTTTTCGGATGTAGTAACTCATGGTCCCAGGCCCGAGAATTTTTACAACGTTGGACAACATCCCTGGTGCTTCGAAATCCATATTTTATTGCCCGGTATCCGATTCGTCCCGTATGGGTTCACTTTTCGGTACGATGCCTCGGGCATAAATCAAAATTTTCGGAAAAGTTTTCGGTAGTTTTAGGCAAGTTTTTCGGTTGTCGAATAGCGTAAAAATTAAATTAAAAGCCAAGCAACTCTGGAAATATAACGTGACAGTAATTCATTTTGAATTTTTGGCCACTTATCCGAAGGTTCTTTGTGCCGATGCATGTGCACTTAAGGCAGAAGTACTATCTACCTCAATGAACAATTTGAATTTCAAAAGCTAGTGTATTGATGGTGGGCTTAGATATTACTAAAATCTGCCAACAGTCTGGGTGCAACTTTGTTATTTTTTTGGAAAGAAGTCCGGAACACGTTTAGGATACTATGCGACTGACAATTTAACAAATAACGTTCCAAATAGCCTCCTGCACAGTAAAAAAAATCTGCCAACAGTCTGGGCGCAACTTTATTATTTTTTGGTAGAAATTCGAAACGCGTTTTTTTCTGAAACGCGGTGAATGTTACTATGTGAATAAAAACCTAAAAAAAAGTTCGGGAAGCGGTTAGAATGGGGTCGCGCTAGAATACTTACGCCGCTGCCACATATAACATATGAATTACATAATTGGGTCATACTCCGGGACGAGGTCTAGTCGTGGTCGAGGTCAGTCGTTACGCCATTAGAAGGTTTTTCTTGATTTGGTTTTGTTCCATTACATGAAATCGGAAATGCGTTTGTAGGTGATTATATAAAAAGTCTGTGGAAGTGAAAACCAATCTAACATCTCATCAATCCTAAGAAATATGTCGAAAGCCTTACGTCCTATTGGAGGTCAATATCTAAGAGTCCTGAAATCAAGTTTTTGACGATTATGTAGGAAGCCTTAGGAAGTAAAAATGAATTCGATATTTCGTTAGAACTAAGAAATATGTAGGAATTTGTGAAAACATATTTAACCCTCTTGCACCCACGTTGGGGTTGAATATCCAAAAATCCGGAAATAGGTTTTTAGATATATTATAAAGAAAGCCCGAGGAAGTAAACACCAATCCGATGTCTTACAACACCTAAGAGATATAACGAAATTCGTGAAAACTCGTTCAACCCGTTTATACTCTCTAAGGGGTTGAAAAAAAAAATCTTGAAAACCTGTTTTAGGTGATTATTAAACAAGCCCGTGGAAGTAAAAAAATATTCGATATCTAATCAGACCGGTGGGATACGGCTGAATTCGTGAAAATGTATACAACCTCTTTTCATCAACTTGGGGGTCGAATTTCGAAAAATCCTGAAAACGCTTTCTAGGTATTCATGTGAAGAGTCCGTACAATAAAAATGAATTCAATATTTGGAAAGACCTAATAGTTATGACGAAAATCGTGAAAATATATGTATTCCATTTTCACTGTTAATTTTTTTTGCCCCCCCTCCAAACGCCAATGGATATATTAATTTTTTTTTTTAATCAATCAATATCACTATTCAATCATTCAATATTACTATTCTAGTTGTTTTACATATACATACCGAGTTTCAACTTTGTAGCATCTATAGTTATGAGAAACACTCCCCACCCCCGTACCATACTATTCGTGCAAGAAATTATATTTTTTCCAACATGCTACTACTATAGTTCTAACTAAATACCAAGTGTCAGCTTTTAATTATTATGGGTTCTCGAGATATAAAAATCGGCACCCCTCAAAAGATGGCCACTTGAAGGGGTCAGCTCAGTCTACCAACAAAAAAAATGCAACTTAATAACTCAAAAAGTTTGAAAGCTATAAGCTTTCAAACGTTTTGCGTACGACGGACGGCGGCGGCGTACAGATGAAGTGAAAGTTTTTTTTTGCTTTTTCGGTGTCTATTAGTCATGAAACTTGGAAAAAAATGTTTCAGGGTAGCAACATTTTTTTTTTTTAAAAATCGATAACAATATCTACTTTATTATTAAAATAATAAAGTAAAATCCATTGAATTTTCCGTCTTTTGGATAGTAGGCAAATATGCCACACCTTTTCAAGTAAATTTACTTTGGGATGTAAAAGTCAATTTGAATGTAATTTTCAATTTTCGGTCAGTAATTTTCAATTTACAATCAGTAAATTTCAACTTCGAAAGCAGCAAATTAACTGGATATTCTCTTGAATTTACACTCCAAAAAAAGTCTATAATTAGCACTCTTTAAGATACACTTATTTCTACTTCTAATTTGTTTTCTTACTTACTTACTCTTAATAAAACCCTTGGCTCGAGGTAGGAATCGAGCCCGCGATCAATTCTGGTTTTGCTGCGTAGGTTTGGCGCGCCTAGCCACTGCCACCGAAGGCGTTTCATTTTCATTTCATGAAAAAGAATGTAATTTTCAATTCATGTATACAGTCCCAAATTATTAGACGCACCCAGAAATATTTTAAAATTTTACCTTTACGGAGTAAAATTAAGACTTTCTGTAGAAGGACTCTACTAAAATAAATATTTTTCCATTTTACAGGCTATTAGGTAAATAAAACTCATAACTGCGATAAAATTTTGTGGGACGTATATTTTAAAAAAAATATATAATGAAGCAAGGGAAAAAACTCGCAGATTTTTTTTTATGCTTAATATTTAAGATTTAATCCTTTAGCAGCAATTAAAGCCTGTATTCTCCTCGGCATACTGTTTATGCATGACTGCATAGTTTCCTGAAGGTACGGACTATGGTTCCAAACATCTATTATTTTTTCTATCAGCCGGGTTTTTGTTGTAATGACCTCCTTCGCTACCTCTCTTTTGATTAGTGCCCACACATTCCCAATTGGATTCATGTCCGGAGAATTGCCTGGCCAATCCAAAAGGGGTACATTTTCTTCACTCAGAAAAAACCTTGCCGTGTGTCAGGGAGCACCATCCTGCATGAATATAAAATTTTCTCCAATAGGAAACCACTCCCTCAACTAAAGAAGCAATTTTGTCTGGAGGATATCTTTGTATTGGTTTTGTTTCATAGTACCCTTAACAATGTACAGACGTCCAGTTCCTTTTGACCATTTCATCACCTTTGTAGAGTGCTTCACTGTTGGTTTCACGCAGTCTGGATGAAGTCTCTCACCTGGACGCCTTCTGACGTATTGCGCTTTATTGGCAAGAGTTTCGAAAGTGCTTTCATCACGAAAGCACACCTGAAATAATATTCATTACTATGAAAATTTACGTAATTTGAATTAAGTTACGACCAAACGCAGTTAATAAAGTATAAAACTATAAAAATAAAATATATTTACCGATTTCCAGAAGTCAAAATCTTTATTCTGATGGTTCCTTGCCCAAAGCAAACGTCTTGCTTTCATCACAGGAGTCAGTTTAGGCTTACGAGCTGGTCAACAGGCTTTCATATCCAGCTGCAGAAGCTTACGGCGAACAGTTCTTTCACTGGTACATTACTCTCATTTAATTGAGTTGTGATCTCGTTAGTGAAAGCAAAACGATTTTCCACGCATATTTGCGGCCACAGTTATTGTTCCTTTGAGGACCCAAATCTTCATTATTTTGAACTTTTCATTTAATTCGTCTTACAGAAGCCTCAGAAATATTCAATCTCCGGGAAATTTTTCAATTCGAAAAAATTTTGGCATCGATCAAGGCCTTCACTTCGTGGATCTCTTTCTCTACCCATTTTTTAAATATAATTAAACTTAACACAAAACTTAAATGTCTTTGAAAATAATAAGAAACACTTCTATATTACAACACAGTTCATAAACATACAAAAATCCTGCAATACGTCCTTCTTGTTCAAAACCGTCTGAGACAGGTAGCCCCATTTGTTTTAACTTATATACAAGCGAGTCCTGGGGAGACTGCAACGTTTTCGGTGATACCAAATAGATAATAAAAACATACTGCAGTCACGATCGGTTGCAAGCCAATCGTATAATACTCTAGATGAATACTGAACTCCGATTTATATTGTAGTTGGGGATGTGCGCATATTGTATGTCCTTTATTAAGGACTGCCATTAGAATCAGCGGCGGATCCAGGAATTTTCAAAGGGAGGGGCGGTTCATTTATATTCATATATATATATATATATATATATATGTATGTAAAATGAAGCAATATGGGGACCATTTCAGCCCATTTCTGAAGTCTAAAGGTACATATGGGGACATTTGGTAGATACTGGGACGGTCCCCATATGTTTGTATGTGAAGTGATGCAATAAGGACACCGGTCCCAATTTTGTTTAGTATGTGAAATGGACATTATGGGGACTATTTCGATCATGGAATAAAGATACTTACGAGGACCAATGAAAAGGTTGATGCCTTAGCTATATTCTTTAAAATTTTGATTACCTTGAGATCGGGTGACTGGGAAGATATTAATTGCACCTTAGCATTATTGTATAACTGCCACGAACTAACCTTATGTGATTTTGATCATTAACTTGGTAATACAAAAAACTATGAAGTAAGTAGGTATATAATATATATTGTAATAATATTTACATAATATTACTTTTCTTCGATACATATGTTGATTAATTTTTAAAATATTTAAAGACTATTAATAAACATACTGCTTCAAGCCAATCGTATGATGGTCTAGATGTAATATTGAACTTCGATTTACATTGCGGTTCGGGATAAAGAGGGATAAGGAGTGCGCATGTAGTTTTTCCTGTATTTAGAACTAATTTTTACAGTACATATTTCGAATTCGTGGCTGAACGATTTCTTGAGTTATAGTTTCGAAAATTGAGTGAAGACAAGATATTTGTATTTGCATTTGTATCAGGAGGCCAGGGTCCGATTTGGGCTGTCGCGCCATTGATGTTGATGATGAAGATATGGCAGATACATGACGAACTAATAGAATTTTTTTCATAATCATAACTTTAACTTCAACTATTGAAAAATCATTACATACAAAATTTCAAAGTCGCACCTTAAACCGTTCTGAAGCTATGATCCAATTTTCTCGAACACGTGTTTAAAAAACTTTTTGTATGGGAGCTACCCGAAGGACTTAAGGAATCTCTCTGAATTATAAACCGAAACTTTATCTTCTCTAACATCCGAAGAAGATAATGGTGACTGTTTGATGGTCTGCCGCTGGAGTTATTCACTATTCCTTTTTGAAGCTTGATGAAACCATTAATGCAGAGACGTATCGCGCCCAACTCGATGAAATCCATCAGAAATTGAATGTTCAACGAGCTAGATTGATCAACAGAGATGGAGTTATACTGCTTCATGACAACGCACGGCCTCATGTTTCAAGAATAACGGTCCAAAAATTAAACGAGTTGCAGTATGAGATTCTTCCTTATCCACCATATTCACCAGACCTTTCGCCAACCGACTACCAATTTTTTAAACAATTGGATCATTTTTTGGCGAACAAACAATTCGATAATGAAGCAGCCATCAAAAGTGCCTTCGAGGACTTTCTTCGCTCTAGAAAGTCGGACTTCTACGAAACTGACATAAATTCACTTGTATCTCGTTGGGAGAAGTGTATTTCATGTGCTGGTGCCTATTTTGATTAATAAAATTAAGTTTTATAAAAGTTACAGTTGTTTGAAATTGCACTACCAAAAACGATATTTCATCTGCAACAACTTAATATATTCAAGAAATTATGATCAACGTAATGCTGCGTTTCCACTATCGCCTTCATGAACATTGGATGCCGCGATGTAGTGCGTATGCGTAAGTGGAAATGGCACATTCGCGTTAGTACGCAACTCAATTCGAGAACCGCGTAGATTTGAGTCGATGGCGGTGTTTAGACACACGTCAAAGGGATTCGCACTTAACACGAATGTAGCGTTCCAACTATTGGTTCCATTGGATGCTGAAATCAAGGAAAAACGGTCTCATTTGGCGAAGAAAAAAGTGTTGTTTCATCACGACAACGCTCCGGCTCACAAGTCCGCTGTTGGAACGGCAAAACTGTTTGTATTACGGTACGAATTGCTCCCTCACCCATCGTATTCTCCAGATTTTGTACTCTGTGGCTTTTTATTACTTGAAAAAATGACTTGATGGAAAGAGATTTATCACGAATACTGACGTCATAAGTGAAACCATCGCCTATTTTGAAGGGTTTGACAAATCATATTATTTGGTAGGGATCAAAAAATTGGAGAAACGCTGGACTAAGTGTATCGAGCTAAAAGAAGACTACGTTAAAAAATAAAATAAATTTTTTTCCGAAAAAATTATGTTTTCTCGATTTTTGGATGTCATTATCAAACCGCCCTCGTAAATTTCGAATAAAATGATAAATACATCGACTTTTGTAAAACTGTCTTGTAATTTTTTAATAATAATTCTATAAACAATACAAAAAATAGGTAGCAACTTCATAAATTTTCACACTATATCACAAATCTAATAATTATTATTATACTCACAATTTAAAAGTAAAAAAATTATATATTTACTTACCATTATAGAACAAAATATAAAACAAAAAACTTGTAATAGCAACTTTCGAATTTATTTTTAATTTTATTCTTTCTGTCGATCTTGATCGAAATTCTTCTTTTCTATCGCTCGCCTTTATTTTGTTTGGAATGGATAAAGCACGAACAAAATTACATAGAGACAAAGACGAAAGACAATTGACTACAAAATGATACATACAGTGGTGGCCACGAATTTAGCACACTTGGTATTTGTAACTTTTAAAGGCAAATAATATTTATTGTTTTATGCTTTTCACTCCACTTTTGTTTTTTGAGTGCTGCCTATGATGCGTTTATCATGTTCTATTAATTTAGTCTGGTTCCTTTGTTCCTTTTCTACTCTATTCTCATTGAATTGCAAGTAGTACGTGATCTAAGCTGGTCCGAGGTTCAGTTCTAGATGATACAAACTTTTGAGCTGGATTAACCTTATAATACTCTCAGGTTTCATCTAGAGTATACAAATTTAAGGAAATATGGAAAATATTGTTTAGAAAGGGGGGGGGGGGCGGCCGCCCCCACCGCCCCCCCCCCCCCCCCTGGATCCGCCAATGATTAGAATGCAACTCAAAACTAAAAGACAATATTCAGTGTTTAATTTCATATCTTGAACTGGGTAAGTCATTGAAAAAAAATTTACTTTTTGAAGGACTTTCACATGGGAGGTGCAGGAAGGACTCACTCGATTTCTTACATATTTATCGTTTTCCTTGGAACCATTTAAAAATAAACGTGTACAAAATTTCAAATTCGTAGCTTGAAGCGTTCAAAAGTTATCGAAAAATATTGTTGGACACGTGTCTTAAGGACATTTTGTATGGCAGCTACCAGAAGGAGTAAAAGGATTTCACTGATTAGTAAACTCGAACTTCGTTTTTACTCAAAACTAATTTGTACAAAATTTGGAATTCATAGCTAAAAGATTACTTGAGTTATAGTAAGTTCCGTAAATTAAGTGAAGACGTTTTAACAGGATATTTGTATGACAGCTACACGAAGGACTAATAGGATTTTCTTCATAATCATACATTTAGCTCCAACTATTGGAAAAATAACACATACAAAATTTCAAAGACGCAGCTTAAACCCTTCTGAAGTTATCGGCCAATATTCTTGAACACGTGTTTTAAGGACATTTTGTATGGCAGCTACCCGAAGGAGTAGGACGATTTTGCCCGTTAACGAACTTAGCCTTACAAATTCAACCAAACAACCAGATTCAAAATTTGAAGATCCTAGGTGAAGGCGTTCTTGAGTTATCGTCTTCACGGACGGACGGACGGACGGACGTCAAGCGGATTTGAGGTTTTTGGGCACAAATAAACAAAAAATAATATATAACTTTTTTTCGTCCGAGGCTTGGTTCTATGCGTTACAAACTTTCGGGCTGGATTAAACTTATAATACTCTATATGATTTCATCTAGAGTATAAATACGAATCTAGGTAGAGCAGTTTACGCATCCCAAACATCAAATAAAGCGCTTTAGAAGGATCTGAATCGGTAAACAGTTTTAAGTGCGTCTAATAATTTGGCCATAGACTGTAAATATAGTTAGTTTTACTCGAAATGTTGCGTAATTTTGTGAGACTTTTCATGTAAATTGTACGGTTCAGTTGAAAAGTACATGAATAAGTTACTAATACCAGTAATTTCGTGAAAAAGGGATTGAGATGTGTCCTTTTACTTGAAAAAATGAAATATGCTGGAAATTTCAAGTAAAAATTGGATTGAAAATTAAATTTTTTTTTAAAACAGTGTGGTTATTCTCAGTCAGTCGCATAGTAACCTACACCGCATCTCAGGTTTAAACGCGTTCCGGACTTCTACCCAAAAAATAGTGTAGTTGTGCGCAGACTGTTGGCAGATTTTCTGTAGGTGAACGGTCATGTTGGAGCCCTTCATTTTTTGCCGAAGCGTTTGTCGCGGTTTGTCAGACGAAGTCTACCGCTTGTCAGATATTTTGTTTTTTTCCGTCAAGATATAAAAAGAAAAAGCTTGGGCGTTATTTTTTTAGTTTTCGAATTTTATAGATAGTTTTAAAAATCATAATTCAAGCGTTTGTCGAATAAGATTTGCGTCGGAACTCGTTAAAACGTACACAACCTATTTAGGAAAAAAATGAAGAGACAGTTTTTAGGCGATTGCATAGAGCACGCACAAGTAAAATGATTTTGATACCTCGACAGACCTAAAAAATATGACAAAATTTGTGAAATACAGAAAAAAACCTTTTCACGGAAATTGTTTTTACCCCACCTCTGAACGCCAATGCAAATCCGTTTTGCTTAAATTACTTCTGAAGTACAGCTACCTACATATAGCATACAAGCAAAAGCTTTTCCTGAGATTCAGAAAACCCTTCAAGCCCTAAACCTTGCTTGCCCTTTAAAAAAATTTTTTTTTGGAATTACGTTCATGGGTGAAAAAAATCCGAATTTTTTTTCGACTTTCCACCCTTAACACCAAAATTTCTCCGTTAGAGCTGGGTCTAACTTCTGTAAAAATTTCTAAGTCATATCCAGTAGGGCTCTTGAGATATACAAATTGTTTTTTTTTTAAATTGCTAACCTCTAACTTCCGTGCTCCACCTCTCCTCTCAACAATTTTATATTTAATATTTAATTTTATTTTTCTGGTTTATTTGGTTTGAAAGATTTTGTAATCCCTAGTTTTTTAGCCGAGGTAATCTGAAAAATAATTTTGTTTTTGATATTCCACTTAATAAGATATCCGACGAACGATTGAATTATGATTTTTGTGACCGACGAAGTTAGCAGAAAATCAATAAAATTTAAAAGAATAGCGGCCTACCTGAAAAATTTTGCTTTCCATATTTTGATTAAAGACTAAAAAAGATTAAAAACCCGACAAACATTTAAATGCTTTATTAGTGACTGACAAACGTTTCCGCTTCGATTGAGCTACATAGCTTTAGAATTTAATGAAAATTTAAAAAAGTTAACTAATCAAAATAATATCTTTTTATAATTCTCATAAACAAACCTACGGCAATTTCGCTATTTGAAGGATTTGTCGATACCCCAAAAAGGTTAAAGGGAGTTCAGAATACTTTCGAGAATTTCGCCGAAATTTTTATGTTCGATAGCATAAGGCTTAGCTTTTACTTCCTCGGACCCTCTATACAAATGTTTGAAAAGAATATTTATAATTTTTTTTTAATTTTTAACTACCAAAGGGGTTGAAGAGCGGTTAAATACATTTTCACAAATTTCGGCATAAATCGTACCGTCCATGATATAATCCAATTGCTCTTGTTTTTTCGGTACTCTTTATACAACGGTTTAAAAATTAATTTCAGTATTTTTCGATACTCAACCACGAAGATGATGAAAAGGGGTTGAATTAATTACTGATGATGAAAAGGGGTTGAATATATTTTCTTATCAATAAGAAATTAAATTGATTTATTAAACATATTAAACTTCTTTCTGCAGTGCAATTCTTGTGGAAGTGTGTTACATAACGTAATGAGGATGGCGCTGTTGTAACAAATCCGGGTTTACTATGATTTTATCTACACATCAAGCCTTGCACGAAAAAATATAAAGTCATATCCATACTCCTTGCAAATTCTAAAGAATTACTAAAGTCCGCAATGCTGGTCCTACTTGAAAATATTTTTTTAGACTGGCAAATGGAGCACATTATTGCATGAAGGGACTATAAGCAATCAACAAATTGCAATCAACAAATGCAAATTTTAAGGACAAAAAATTGGATTAAAAAAATTAAATAAATTCAAAATTAAGACAGCTTAAAAAATGGCGGGCTATCGATTTTCTACCCCACTTATTGAAATTACCACATGATATAATTGATGAAAAGAAGTTAAAATATTTTTTTTAAACAAAAAACAAAAGTAGGTATAGTTCACAATTTATTTATTTAGAAGCTATTATTATTTATTTGCTCACACTACAGCTTTACAATTGTTTAAAACCTTATGTATTTACTAAGCATCACCCTCTACTTCAGTCAGGGATTTATGAACGCACCAACCCCCAGATTATTTGAACTTGAATCGAAAAATCGAAATAAATTCCATTACCAACATATTTGTTCATCACGTACTTTTCAAACGTGAAACGTAGTACATGATTGCATACTTAAATGCTTAAAAAAAAATACAGAAATTTCATTAAATATTTCGACAAATATTGCCGAATTTTGTTCTTGGAACCTTTTAGGGGTGACGCCATAGAATAATTAATTCCATAATGGATTTGGGTTCCCGAAGCTAACAAAGTTTCCTGATGAAGGGAAGAATTTAAAGGCTTGAGTCTCATAAATTTTGTCAGTATACTGTTCGGGCTAAAATCAAATATGGTCGACGTAATTACAAGAGTAATACTGTCATAGTGAATTACTCGTACTACTGAATAAATATTTTTCAGCAACCTTCCTAACTCATAGTTATAACTACAGGATATACTTGTCGTACTAATTGGAAAAATCGCGGGTCTAGTTTACAGTTTTATTGAACAGCGTAAGATGTAATTAAAGCGTAATTATCTTGCTCATTTTACAATCGAAGTTTTGTATCGGAGGGCAGAAATGTCTTGATCTGAGCATCATATTTCGAAAATAAGGTCTAAAAATGCAGTAATTTAAACACTGATACCGCAACCGTACTTCAAAATTTGGTTCGGTAATTTTACTTTATTATTTTTTAATAATAAAGTATTGTTATCGACCTGAAATTTCAAAAAAGTTTGCTACCCTGAAATTTTGTATTTACACGTTTTAGGACTAGTAAACCCCAAAAAAGCAAAAAAAAAAAAATGTCCGTCTGTCCGCCGTAGACGCCGTACGCCGTCCGCCGTACGCCGTACGCCGTACGCCGTACGCAAAATTGTTTGAAGGCGCGTAGCTCCCAAACCCGTTGAGATATTAAATTGAAATTTTTATGGTGGGTAGATTGGGTAAACCCCTACGACTGGTATATTTTTGAGGGGTGGGGGTACAAGGGGAGAGGAGAGGGAAGCGTTTTAGACGAAAAATTTTGGTTTCTAGATCTCAGGAACCACTTAAGCTAGGAGGCTGAAACTTGGAACTTATGTAGTACTATGATAATGGACCCAATTGCAAAAAAATGGTCGATATTGGTTAAGGGGTGTGGAAGTGGGGAGGAAAACAATGAGTCTTTAACGCATGAAAGCCAGGATTGAAACATTCTAAAATCGATATCTCCTGAACAATTGATGTCAGAAGATTGGAACTTTGTTGTTGTCCTTAGGGATACTTCCAGATTAGACAAGAGCTAAAATTTTTAAGAGGGGTGGTGGGGTGTGGGGGTGGGGGGTGAAAAACTTTGGATTACAATATCTTCCGAACCAATTACAGCAGGATGATAAAATTTAGTTTCTGTATATGGGATCACAAGAGGAGTCTACCGAAACTACATTTTTTGAAGGGGGAGGTGGAGCACGAAAGTGGGGGGACAGCAATTTTTCAAAAAATGTAATTTTTATATCTCAGAAACCGTATCAGATATGATCTTGAAAATTTTACAGGAGTTGGAGTCGGTAAACTTCTAGTAGGGAAAAAAATTTTGGTGGTGTGGGTGTTGGGGGTGATGGTGAAAGGGGGTAGAAAGGAAAACATTCTGATTTTTATTTCTCAAAAACTATAATGAATAGAAAGCTAAAAATTTAGAATTATATAGAACCAATATGGAGACATCCTAGAAAAATAAAATTTTTGATAGGGGTATCAAGGTACGGGGGAGAGGAGTGGTTTTTTATATCTGAGAAACGGCTTATGCTAGAAAATTGAAACTTAGTACGTATATGTAGATGTACTACTAGAGTAATTAAAGCAAAAAAAAGTTCAGATTTTTATTGGCGTTCAGAGGTTGAGTCAAAAAAATGTCCGTGAATCCACATTTTCACAAATTTCGTTAAAACTTTTAGACATGTCAAACTATCAAAGCAATTTTACCTTGGCGGTCTATTTATATAAGCGCCTAGTAACGGTCTTCAAAATTTTTCGATATCCAACCCCTAAGGGGGAGTAAATTGGTTGTGTACATATTCACGAATTCTGATATATTCCTAAGGTATATTGAGATTTGGAGTTCACTTGTACTTCTATAAGCTTTAAACGTAGTCGGGAAAAACCGATTTAAGTATTTTTCTCAATTAAACCCCCTGGGGGTATTGTTTAAGATTTCACTGATTCCGTAAATCTCTTAGGTTTAATGTGATCGAATTCGCTTTTACTACTATGAATTATTCCATTGATAAAAAAAATACGTAAATAAATAAAAAAAAATCTGCCAACAGTCTGGGCGGAACTTTATTATTTTATGGGTAGAAGTCCGAAACGTGTTTAATGATGAGATACGGTGTTGGGTACTATGCGACTGACAACCTAAAAAATAACTATTAGGCTATTTGGAACGTTATTTTTTAGGTTGTCAGTCGCATAGTACCCAACACCGTATCTCATCATTAAACACGTTTCGGACTTCTACCCATAAAATAATAAAGTTGCACCCAGACTGTTGGCAGATTTTTTTATATTGCATACTCTATTCTTGTTTTTATATACCTCGTGAATTGACTTTGCATACACGCCCTATCGATTTTGAAATTATGAACTCGGAGAAGTATCGTCTTTTTTCAGTTTTGATCTTGTGCTTTAAGCAAAGCTAACACTAAGACTGCAAGACTATTACTACGGGCTTTAACAAAATAAACCAGCAATTCTTTCCGTAACTTTCAATATAATGGTCTACCCCGTAACTTAGGAACCCTTTCTGATCACCGGGAACAGGAGACGGTATAGTTTCTCAGTTCAACGGGCTGAAATATATGGGGCTTAATCTCATTAACCCCTTTATATATAAAAAATCTGCCAATAGTCTGGGCGAAACTTTATTATTTTTTGGGTCAAAGTTCGGGAGCGGTCAAAGTCGGAGTGTATCATGAGTTGCTTCGAGATTATTAGATTTCTTGGAAAATTATTTTTGTTCTTAATATAAAAATATTTAAAATAGAGATTTTTAGCCGATTAAACATTGAAAAAGTCCGTGTAGACTATTCGAATTTTGGTATATTATGTACACTAAAAGCCCATAGAAGTAAAAACGAATTTGTTGCCTTATCCGAATTAGATAGACGAATTGTTAAAACGAATACAAACCCATTACTTCCACTTGGGGTTTGAATTTCAAAAAAATTGTGAAACAGGTTTTTAGACGATTTCATAAGAAGCAACTTGATATCTCATGAGACACGAGGGATCTTGAAAAATTTGTGAAAACGTAAGGAAACCTTTCACACCTCCTTGGTTCTGGAAATTCGAAAAATCGTGAATTGGTTGGCCGTAATAATCAATTTTATATCTCATCAGAACTAAGGAATGGCAAAAATTGTGAAAACATATACAAACCCTTGGGGGTTGATTATCCAAAAATTAAGAAATGGGTTTGTTGGCGATTATATAAAAAGTCTGTGGAAATGAAAAGCGATCTAATATCTCATCGAACCTAAGAAATATGTCGAAACTTTGAAAAGCATACAACTCCCTTACACTCATTAGGATTGAATATCTAAAATACTGAAATTGACTTTTTGGCTTTTTTATATAGGAAACCTTAGGAAGTAAAAATGAATTCGATATATCATCAGATATGCAACCTCCTTACACCCACTTGGGGGTTGAATATCCAAAAATCCTGAAAGGAGTTAATAAATAAATATTAAGACAGTACGAGAAAGTAGGAACCAATTCAATTTCTTATCACTTCTAAAATAAATGACGGAACTCGTGAAAACGTGTTCAACCCATTTATACCCTCTTAGGGGCATGATTTAGGCGATTATTACGCAAGCACGTGAAAGTGAAAAGATATTCGATATCTGATAAGACCTGGGGATACAGCAGAATTCATGAAAAAGTTTACAACCCCCTTTGCACCCCCTTAGGGGACGAATTTTAAAAAATCCTGGAAACGCTTTCTAGGTATTTATATGAAGAAGCCGTAGAATAAAAATGAATTCAATATTTGCGAAGACCTAATAGATATGACGAAAACCGTGAAAATATATGCATTCCATTTTCACTGATAACTTTTTTTTGCCCCCCCTCCGAACGCCAATGGATATTTTAAATTTTTTTTTATCTAAATTAGTTTTCTAGTTGATTTACATAAACGTACCGAGTTTCAACTTTGTAGCATAAGCCGTTCTATAGATAGGAAAAACACCCTCCACCCCCGTACCATACTACCCCTATAAAAAATTATATTTTTCCAAGATGCTACTAATATAGATCTATCTAAATACCAAGTTTCAGCTTTATATCATTATAGGTTCTCGAGATATTAAAATCGAAACTTTTTGCTTTTCACCCTCCCCCACCCCCACCCCCACCCTCTACACCCACACTTCCAAAATTTTGTATTCTGCTAAGGGTCTATAAGGCCTACCTCTGGTAAAATTTTTAAGCATCTATCTTACACTGTTCTTGAGATATGAGACGTGATTTTTTAGAAAAATTCTTATGCTCCACCGCCCCCTTAAAAAATTTTGCTTTTAGTAAACTTCATTTGTCAACCTTTATACATAAACCGAATTTTATTTGTCTAGTGCAATTGGTTCGTGAGATATCGTAATCTAAAGTTTTACAACCCCCACCCCCGTACGCCACTGCCCCACTCAAATTTTTGTTTCCGATCTATTCTCCTAGTATACCTACAGATATTTGTTAAGTTTCAATTTTGTGACATTAACCGTTTAGGAGATATGAATTTTAGAATGTGTCGATCTCACCTTTTTTGCATTTCGGACGCATTATTTTTTCTTCCACTCCCGAACCCCTTCACCTATATCGGCAATTTTTTTGCAAATGGGTCCACTACCGAAGCTCTATATAAATTCCAAATTTCAGCCTCCTAGCATAAGCGGTTGCTGAGATCTAGAAACCAAAATTTTCCGTCTAAAACACTTCCCCCTCCTTCTCCCCTCACACCCCCACCTTTCTAAATTTGGTCACTTTAGGGGGCCTATCCACTCTACCCGCGAAAAAAAATTCAACTAAATAGCTCATAGGGTTTGGGTGCTACGAGCCTTCAAACAATTTTGCGTACACCGGTAGACGTACGGCGTACGGCGTACGGCGTACTCAAAAAAATTTTGAGGGTAGAAAATTTTTTTTTTTTAAAAATCGATAACAATACTGTATTATTGAAATAATAAAGTAAAATTGAATATAAAAAAATTCTGAAATTGGTTTTTAAGAAATTAAATAAAAGACACAAGAAAGTAAAACCCAATTCGCTATATCATCAGACGTAAGAGATATGACGAAATTGGTGAGCATGAACACAACCCTTTTACATTCATTTGGAGGTTGAATTTCGGAACAATAATAAAATCACTTTTTAGGGGATTACATAAAAAGCCCTTGGAAGTAAAAACCAGTTTGATACCTCATCATACCTCGCAGATATGGTGAAATTTGTAAAAACATACGAAATCCCTTTACACCCCTTGGGTGTTTAATATCCAAAAATCCTGAATTCAATTTTAATAAGATTATGTAAAAATTCCGAAGAAGGAAAAATCCATTCGATATCATAACAGATGTCGGAAAATTGTTGGAATTCGTGAAAACGTGCGTCGCCCGTTACACATATCAATATCAAAAAATTTTGAAGTGAGTTTGTGGGCGATTATAAAAAAAGCTTATCAGACCCAAGAGATTTGACGGAATTCGTGAAAACATACAACTATTATACACCTTCTTAAGGGTTGAATAACAGAAAATCATGAAAGCGGTTGCTCGGCCATTATATGTAAAGTCTGTGGAAGTAACAATTTATTCGATATCTAATTAGACCTAAGTGATATGGCGGGATTCGTGAAAATACAGTAGAACCTGAAGAAGTGACCACCTTCCTATCTTGACCAATTGCCTAAAGTTGCCATTTTTTCCGGTCCCGATGTAAATCAGAAACGAATTTTATTTGTTAAATTATTTTTATAATCTGACCACTCGAATAAAGTGCCCAGTTTTGTACAGTCCCTTGGTCACTATATAGAGGTTCTACTGTACATATATGCAACCGTTTTGCATTGCCTTGGGGTTGAATTAGAAAACTGCTCTGGTCTGGGTGGCTTAGTGGCTAGAGCACTTGCCTTCGGTGCACCTGGTACCAGGTTCGAATCTGCTTGGCGACAAGTAATTTCTGAGAATGGGATTGGGTGCTGGACTACCAGTTCACTCAGCTGTAAATGATTACCTGAGTTAATATCGGGGTAATAATCACGGACGCCCATATCCCCTCACATGTGAGGGGATATGGGCAGGACGTAGTGAGGTTAAACCCTTATGGCAAATTTTAGTTTTTTAGCATAACCCTTTCCTGGGACAGGAAAAGAAACGACACCCCGTAGTATACTACCCTACTATCACAAATTACATTTTCAGAACTTTACACCACTATAGCTCCAATTTCAGCTTTCTTCTGCGGTTTTCGATTTATAAAAACTGAATTTTTCTCTTGTTACACCTTCATTGCTTTCACACTCATCCCTTACACCCTCACCCAAATTTTATTTTTGGTGGGGGTCTAACGCGTCAACCTCCCGTTGAAATTCCTAGGACCTATCATAAGCAGTTCTTAAAATACGAGACGTCATTTTTTGGAAATCTTACGGAGCAAAGTGTAAGTTATTGTGTCAGAAATTCAACATTTTACACCAATTGGGATTGATTTAAAAATAAGATCATGCGCATTAGTGAGGTCTTTCTGCCACCCTTCCTTCGCATACAAAATTGGTTAAATTTATCCACGAATATCCAGCATGAAACATGAACCAAAACAAGCCATTTAAAATATCCCTATAATTTTTCACTATTTGAAAGTACGAGTATAAGAATAATTAGAATCAAGGTATTGACCTAGACTTCCAAGTAATTACCTGCCTACCATACAAAGGTCATTACAAAATATTTGCCTCAATTCGCAGCAATCTAAAAAGGGGTTAAGCAATTGTGCTAAAGTTGTCCGTGACTCAGTTTTGGGTATAAATGAGTAAAAATCACTTCAGTCCTTCCAGTAGTTTCCATAGAAGAGTTATTGAAAAATGCGGTCAAATATTTTGTGGAACCCACGTGTATTTTTCTAAATTAATAGTTACACAATTGCAATTGGGTTGCATTTCTTCATGGTTCGCATTCAAGCTTGCCGCCATTAAAAAAAAGGAGCACGCTTTAGTTGTGTGCACTCTTATAAATATATTTTAACCCCAAAAACAATTTAAGGCAGAGTTAGGTCACCTGGAGTATCGTACAATAGACAACAGTCACGTTTAAATAAGACCATTGAAAGGAGATCTTAAGAGCATAATTGCGAGAACTTTTCTCCTTTTTCATGAAAGGACATCTTCTGTTCGCATCTAAACTACTTGGAACCCGTGGATCTTAATCTGGATAGTATATTTAACTACACACTTATTTTAATTAAGTCCTTGCTCGTAAATATGGCAACGAAACCCGAAAAAAGAGTCTTTCAGTACTACTTTTCCAGATAGTTGATTCCACGATTTGCCAACTATTCCTCAAGGAGCTCGTCCTTATACTCATCTTGCCGAGAGTTTTCTTATTCGTGAAGATGATAATTGGAATTTCGCTCCAAGTCACTGTAGGTGGACAGAATCGACATAATTAAAACGCCCTGAATTCATAGCGATCCCAATTATATTATTATTATTAACCTAATTTTCGAAATTTTAATTCTTTGCGATTTTTTTTCCAGGTGCGAAAACGTAATGACGTGTCCGATGAGGCCCATTGGATCCGGTAACGAGCACTGCCCGTACGATTGGCTTGCAGTCTACGACGGCCGGGACGAACATTCGCCACTCATCGGAAAATTCTGCGGAATGGGAAAATTTCCTTTTAGCATAATTGGTAAGTTGTACCAACAATTACAGTAAAGTTGGATAATTCAGTTTTGTTGTAAACCGATTACCGGTCGACTAATAATTCGGACGATGTGTTGCTCGCGGTCCGGTAATTCGGCGAATTTTCGGCCATGTTAACAACACTTTTGTTCAATTCGCTGTAATTAAAATTATTGCCGAATGTCGAAATCGAAACTGGGCTGTAGTTTGTTCGAAAATTCCGCCACCCTCTACATCATTGATCCGATTAAAAGCCTTGTTCCGTTCTATAGGCACGTCGCAGTACATGTACGTGGAGTTTGCATCATCCCCGGCCGGACCATTACTAAATACCGGATTCCATTTTAACGTTGGCAATTGGCCAGGTCATGTAGAAACGGCCGGAATTAAGCACGGAATTTGCGACTGGCTCCTGAGTTCCGATGCCCTGAAGGAGACTAGTGCATCGGAGGGAATATTTTTAAGTATAGCTCATTGGTACCCACCGAACACATCTTGTAGTTATCATATACAAGGACGCGAAGGAGAAATTGTTAGACTTTATTTTCCAAGGTAAGTACCGCGAAAATTTTTTCATTTTATTCTCGAGTTTATTTGCGTTTTTTTTCACTTTTCAATTGGAATGAAAGCAGAGGCTTATAGGAAGTGCTCTGAATTTTCACTTAGCTGGTAAGAGTATTTGCGGTTTTCCCAAAAGCAACTGCAAATAGATTTTTGCGAAAATTCGCCCGGTCAGTTTATCCTTTGCAACAAGGCGGACAGAAGTTCCGTCCTTCAGAAAAATCGGACGGGAGTCAAAAACGAACATTATTAAAACCTTTTTTTTGAGGACGAGCGGTTGTACGATCTACAACAGAACGAATTTTCTTTTCAGTGTTCCCTCTGTGAACCTAGACCCCAATTTCAATTACGCTGCCGCCATTTAGCAATTGCAATTTAGCATTTTCAAAAATTAATTTTGAAATCATCTTTAAGAACTGCCCATATGATTAAAAATATCGATAATGTTGAAAATATCGATTTTTAGCCAATTATTCATAAAAAAATCCCGTACAGACGTCGCTAAATTCGTCATATCTTCGAGAAACGTATGTAACCCCTTTTCACTTCCTTCAAGATTGTATGTAAACAAATCCTTAAATCGCCTTTTAGGCAATTACATAAAAAGCCCACAGAACTAAACACCAATTTGCTACCTCATCAAACCCAAGGCGGAATTTAAAACCTATACGACTGAATTACACCCACTTGGGGGTGAATTTCAACAAATCGTGATATCGTATCCTATATGGCGAATATTATGACAACGTATGCAACCCTCTTACACCGCGATTGGGGTTGTATGTTCGAAAATTTTGAAATTAATTTTTAGGCGATTATGATGAAAGTATATATCAATATAATATCAATTTCATACCGCCAAGATATATGGCGAAAATCCTGAAAACGTATGCAATCCCTTACACATCTTTGGTGTGAGATAGTTTGTGTAAGGAAAAAAAAATCGTCCATATTAAATATTGTTTGAGAATCACTGATTTATTTCTTTTATCGCTTGCATGTCATATGGGTATGCAGGTGCGCACTCGTTTCGTAAGGTATGACCACTTAAAAGGGTCCATCCAATCAACCCACAAAAGATATTAACTTAAGAGCTCAATAGATTTGGTATTTTCGGGCTTTCAAAAACAATTACATTTTTCAAAAAAGTAAATTTGATTTGATCTTCTCAAGTGCCACATCAAACGAAGGGGGAGCAAATTTAAGAATTTTTTAAATCTGTTTGCGGGCTTAAATAGGAGGCGCCAGCACCTTTAATCAAATGACAGGGGAGCCGTTCAAAAAACAAAACAAAATTAAAATTGGACCAAAAAAGGAGGAATGGTTTCCAAAAATAACGAAAAATTCAGTATTTGCGATTCTTCATTTGCCTCTCTTGTGCGCAAATTTAAGAGTTTTTTTAAATCTGTTTGCGGATTTGAAAAGGAGGCGCCAGCACCTTTGATCAAAAGAAAGGGGAGCCGCTCAAAAATCAAAACAAAATTAAAATCGGTCCAAAAATGGGTTAAAATTTGCGACTCTTCTTTTGCCTCTCTTGGCCTCAAATTTAAGAATTTTTTAAATCTGTTTGCTGACTTGAAAGTGAGGCGCCAGCACCTTTGTGAAAGAGGAGCTGCTAAAAAATCAAAACAAAATTAAAATCGGACCAAAAATGGGGAATGGTGGCCAAAAACGAGGAAAAAAAATTCAAAATTTGCGACTCTTCTTTTGCGTTTCTTGGCCGCAAAATTAAGAATTTTTTAAATCTGTAATCGGATTAGAGAAAGAGGCGCCAGCACCTTTAATCAAATGAAAGGGGAGCCGCCCAAAAATCAAAACAAAATTAAAAGAATTTTGAAAAAATTGTCCTAAAACTTGCCAAATGTAGTACCACAGTGGCGTGGCGTGATAATTGAACAAGGGGAAGCAATTGGTTAATATCAAAAATTTGTTATTAGTATTCTTTCGAAAATTTCTAGGCGAAGTAAAATTTATTTCGGCATATCCAAAATATGTAACAAAATCGTGAAAATGTGGAAAAATCACTTTTCACGGACATTTGTTTTACTTATCCTCTATGCCAAAAAAGCATTTTTTTTCCTTTAATTACTTCAGTAGCATACGTACTAAGTTCCAACTTTCGTGCATAAACCCGTTTCTGAGACATAAAAAACCACCATCAACCCCCCTGCCTTGCTACCCATATTAAACATTTTTTTTTCTAGGGTACCTCTATATAGTAAATTTTTCGCATTCTATGGTTTGTGGTTCTTGAGAAATAAAATCGAAATTTTTTTCTTTCCACCCCCTCCCACCATCAGCCCTTTCACCAGTATCTCCAACATTTTAGTCTACTGGGCCCAAGTCCTGTAAAATTTCTAAGATCATTCTGGTACGGTTCTTGAGATACAAAAATGAAATTTTCTTAAAAATGGCTGTCGCCTCACTTTCATACTTCACCTCCCACCTCAAAAAATAAACCAAATTTTATCTTTCTGATATAATTGGTGCAGAAGATATTCTAAACCAAAGTTTTTTACCCCCATCCCTACACACCACCTCCTATTGTCCCAGAGTTTCAATCTTCTGACATCAACCGTTCAGGAGATATGTATTTTAAAATGTTTCAACCCCAGCTTTCAAGCACTTCAAACACATTCCTTTCCCCTCCATTCCCACACTCCTCAACCCTTATCGCCAATTTTTTTGCAAATAGGTCCACTATCATAGTTCTACATAAGTTCCAAGTTTCAGCCTCCCAGCATAAGTGGTTCATGAGATCTAAAAACCAAATTAAATATAATTCAACTATTTCATCATCAATGGCGCGACAGCCCAAGTCGGGTCCTGGAAGTCCTGAAGTCGTCGCCTCCAATCGTCTCGATCCAAAGACCGCGTCCTCCAGCTGCTAATTTTTATGATGGCTTTGCTGTCTTCATCAACCGAGTCTTCCCATCGCTTGCGTGGTTTGCCTACTGGCCTGTTACCACTCGCTTTGCCTTTAAGAGCCCGCTTGGGGCTTCTTCTGTCTTCCATCCGCTCTACATGGTCCGCCCACTTAAAATCAACTATTTGCCACAATTCAATTCCAATCTTTGTTCAGAATTCAATTTCTATCCTACTCTGGTAGCACTTATGTCTTATCAGATCTCTGCTTGGTGAAAGCTTCTCCGCTGAATATATTCTACTGCCTGTGGAAGCAAATTCCTTATTGCATCCAACGTTACGTGTACGAAATTTTTTTTATGACGTCACAATGGGTTTACTACGGTATGAAATGAACGCCTATAGATGCAACTTTCAAATTACTTCCATGTGTCTTCTTCTTGGTTTTTTTTCGCTTGCCTTTTTCGTGGTATTGCCAATTCGGCTGTGTGGATCGAAAGTATGTCGTGTGCGGTTGATTTTTCAAAGCTAAAATGCCAAATTATACAAAAGGAACGCGAGGTATTGAAACTTTAAATGCAATTATCTCGAAACTGCATCTTCAAAAACTGCTCGTGTTGTAGCTCAAAAAGTTATGGTTCGATTTGGCTGATTTTTTGTTAGCTTTCTGCCTATATAAATATCGGAAAGAAGATAGTTTTGAAGATATCGCATAAATAAACCACATTTCTGGGGTAAAAACTGTCAAAAAAATAGTTGAAAAACCTCATATCTTTATTGTTTTATATTTTTTTTATAATTTTATAGGTATATCCTTCCCATTCATCTGTCAGTATTCGAAAAATGTTTTGGTTTTCAGTTTAAGATCAATAGAAACAATATGACAAATGGATGTCTCGCAAAAGACTCCTGAAGGAATACCCTATAAAGACGCCATTTCGTTTTGTAAAAAAAAACAAAAAATTATTTTAGCAGTTGAAAGTTGTAATAATATCATGTAAAATTTTTAAAAGGTTTGCTCCCCAAGTAATAGAACTTGCGTGAAGCACCGCTCACATTAGAAAGTTGCAAAATTGTTAGACGAATCCGTACGAAAAATTCGCAACCCTTAAAGACTATATCGGCAGTGTTGGTATTTGAAAAACAAATTTTTAAGAGCCAGAGCAGCGTAAAAAATAATTAAAATTACGTCCATACTATTTTCATAAAGTTGTTATTGTGATATACGAGTACAAGCTAGAGTAGTCATTAAAAAAGTTTATGGAAAAGAAAGGTTTCCAATTGTAAGAGTTATTGTAAACTATTTTCCATTTTCTGGAAAATTACTGTTGTATGGCATATAACGTGCAACACACAATACCCAATCATTAGCTTTAGATGCATATTCTAGGTTCCATTCATGAATTGCAGCACCCAAGCAAGAAGTTGAACATATTTGAACTAAGTGCAATCAATGAAGCCTTGTTAGCAGACACCGATAATATCCTTTTTCAACGTGCCACTTCTCTGCAAGTATTGATAATGACAACTATAACCCATAATGCCGACATTCAGGTCGCTACCCTTTAATTAGTCCTGCGAGTTACGAGTTAACAATTTCCTGTTTTTTGCAGCACAATGGCCGTCCAATGCGAAGGCAATTAGCCTGGAATAGTTGTTTTGTTCGTATCCTAGTTTAACAATGTAAAGGCTCGATAGGGTTCTACGGTTGCTTCCACACTATTGGAAAACTGCCCTTCACTAAACTGTACCAGAACTTTGTGGAAGAAAAATGTTTTTCATATTTTTTTTTTGCTATTACCAAACTACTATAAGAAAATAGGACACACCAGTACGTACGAGTTTTGTTATAAAGAGCTGCCAATTGAGATTAAGATTTCAAGATTAGGATGGGGGAATTTTATGTTGCGGTCAGAAAACTAAGTGAGAAATATAAGCCCCAAGAATATAAATTAAGCACAGCAAATATCCAAATCCCGAATGTGTACAGAACTACCTTATCTTCGCAAATGGGCACAAGCATACCAAATAAAGACACTCGACAGAACAAACACTGGGAAATTAGTTTGACGATAAAAGCTTTAGTAGGTGTTTAGAGGGATTGAGCCGATGGATGAACTAAAAAACGACATACGAAAAATAACAAGTCGATCGATCGGTCAGCAGTCACTAGAAAAAGCTTATATTAACTCGACTTTTCGAAGCGATCGGTCTTCAGTAGGACGCTGGTCGATATTCGAACTTCGAAGACAGCGTATGATTAGACTTTAGACACTTTAGGGGGATAATGCGCCAAGAGAAAATGGAAGTCGATGGTCGGTTTTCTGAATTCGAGGAATAAAACCAATTCTAATGAGTTAATTTTTGGAATTTATATAGAGTGTACGGTTAATGAATGAATTTAAATTTTCTTTGAATTCATAAGTTCAACACAGGAAAATTGTTTACTTTCGATTTCGATTTTTTCTTGGCCCATTTTTCCCTAAAGTGCTATTAATCATTCGCTATCTTCGAGCACCGAGTACAGACCGACAAGAAAAGAAACTTTTGCCGCTGTACGGCTATCAACATCGGGTACGATACGAGACGTAGAATATTGAACGACTTGCTCCATTTCACATGACTCGAGTTAATTCGGTCACAGTACTGACCCGGTCATTTCGACCGAATCGTTCGCGACTGACCCATCACTAAATTCAACTGTTCATTTCATCTTTTCTCTTTGTTAACCAGACGTACAGTAGCCACTAGTCGCTACTCCTTCAATTGAACTATTCACTACTTATTATCTTCTCTAACCAGCTGTTCAGTAGTCACTCACTAGTCAGTCAGTCGTTCAATTATGCTGCTGTGTGGCGGTTGGCTGTTATGTCTTCGTTCTCGCTTCCTTCCTTTTTTTATCTTTCGAATTGAACTGCAGTTCACCAAAATGACTGAGTGTCTTCACTTTCGCGCTTGAATTGTTCTTTTAGAGTAGTTCACTTATGAACGGTCCATCGCTAGTTCATGTAGACGACTAAATCGCTATTATTTTAATATATCTCTATTAAATTCTAAAACCTTGTATTAAATCAAACAATAATTTAATTTATAATTTAATGTATTTACTCAACAAACCACAACTTCACTTTTTTACATTTTGAGGCTGTTGAGCATAAATTAACGCCAACAAAATTAACAATGCTAAAAAATTATAAAAACAAATTTTTTGAATTATAATGCCTCTACAAACAAGAACGAAGCAACTAGGCACATACCGTACTTGAAACAAACAATAACACAACTCCAGACCATAATATTTTTCGCTCTAAGCATTTTTGTACTCACATAGTTCATTTTTCTCGAGTTTAATTTAAAGCGTAAATCTAGAGTGGCCCATTTCTAGTTTGCATGCACGGAAACTACCAACAAACCCTTTTTTCTGGTCGGTGGGTTATCGCAGCCCCTAAAATTCGGAGAGAAATTAAATTCTAGTAATTTCACGCGCAGTGTGTTTACATTTTCAACGTAGATTTTCTACGTGGTGCAATTGGTAACTCTGTGTGATTGTTCCGTTTTTTCGGGATCTACACACCCTGTTTTTCTATAATATCATAATTTGCCGATTTTTCGCATATTGCCCACGAAACTAACGACGCCTGTATTCGGGTAAGATTTGATTCATGCTCCAGTATAAGAATGTTTGGAACGTCGCTTCATGTACCTTTTATAAAAACGCAGACTTAATAGCCACATTACGACTGCGACATGGTTCTCCGAAGTCCGTTCAGGCGAACGGAACAATCGTTTTTACTATAGATGAAATCTATAGAGTTAATATTAGTTCAATCCAGCAAGAAAAGTAATGCCTAAAACGAAACTTCGGACGAGTTATTTTAAAAAAACGCCTATTCCTCCAATGCAGAAAGTTGAAATTTAGTACCTGCTTGTCAAATAGAATTTGAAGTTAATTAACGTCCTACTCCGTACTTAGTTCCCATACAAAATTACTTAAAACACGTTTCACTTTTTTGCCGCAATCTTTGGAATTTTCAATTTTAATCACAATAATTTTGTGGCCACAGGGAATAAGTAGGTAAGTCTAAAAACGAAACTATTCAGGATACTATTCCTGTAAATCTAGTTTTTGTGAAAAAATTAAATTTGTTGACATCTCAGTGATCAAATAACATCTAACAATAACTTTTTCACAGTGCGTGTAAACCTTGAGAGATAACCACAGTACACTTATCAAATTTTAATATTTTTCGACTTACCAAGTTATTCCCTGTGACCAGAGAATTATGTTGTCGTTTTGAAAGTACAAGAAATCAATCTACTATTTCGAGTGGCCTTAAAAAATGACTCCTTCTATCAGCTCGTGAATTATTTTACGTGATTAAGTTCAGGGTAAAAAGAAAAAGGTGATCATATAAAAAAATCTGCCAACAGTCTGGGCGCAACTTTATTATTTTATGGGTAGAATTCCGAAACGTGTTTAATAATGAGATGTGGTGTAGGTTACTATGTGACTGACAACCTAAGAAATAACGTTCCAAATATCCTCCTGGTTACTTCTTAGGTTGTCAGTCGCATAGTAACCTACACCGCATCTCATCATTAAACACGTTTCGGACTTCTACCCATAAAATAATAAAGTTGCGCCCAGACTATTGGATGATTTTTGTTATTTACTTACGTATTTTTATACTCTAGATGAAATCATATAGAGTATTATAAGTTTAATCCAGCCCAAAAGTTTGTAACGCATAGAACCAAGCCTCGGACGAAAAAAAGTTATATATTATTTTTTGTTTATTTGTGCCCAAAAACCTCAAATCCGCCTGACGTCCGTCCGTCCGTCCGTCCGTCCGTCCGTCCGTCCGTCCGTCCGTCCGTCTGTCCGTGAACACGATAACTCAAGAACGCCTTCACCTAGGATCTTGAAATTTTGAATCTGGATGTTTGGTTGAATTTGTAAGGCTAAGTTCGTTAACGGGCAAAATCGTCCTACTCCTTCGGGTAGCTGCCATACAAAATGTCCTTAAAACACGTGTTCAAGAATATTGGTCGATAACTTAAGAAGGGTTTAAGCTACGACTTTGAAATTTTGTATGTGTTATTTTCCCAATAGTGGCAACTAAATATATGATTATAAAGAAAATCCTGTTAGTCCTTCGTGTAGCTGCCATACAAATATCCTGTCAAAATGTATTCACCTAATTTACGAAACTCACTATAACTCAAGTAATCTTTTAGCTACGAATTCGGAATTTTGTACAAGTTAGTTTTGAGTAAAAAGGAAGTTTGAGTTTACTAATCAGCGAAATCCTTTTACTCCTTCTGGTAGCTGCCATACAAAATGTCCTTAAAACAAGTGTTCAAGAATATTGGTCGATAACTTCAGAAGGGTTTAAGCTACGGCATTGAAATTTTGTATGTGTTATTTTTCCAATAGTTGGAGCTAAATATATGATTATGAAGAAAATCCTGTTAGTCCTTCGTGTATCTGCCATACAAATATCCTGTCAAAAAGTCTTCACTTAATTTACGGAACTCACTATAACTCAAGTAATCTTTTAGCTATGAACTCGGAATTTTGTACAAATTAGTTTTGAGTGAAAACGAAGTTCGAGTTTACTAGTCAGCAAAATCCTTTTACTCCTTCTGGTAGCTGCCATACAAAATATCCTTAAGACACGTGTTCAACAATATTTTTCGATAACTTTTGAACGCTTCAAGCTACGAATTTGAAATTTTGTACAAATTAATTTTTGAATGGTTCCAAGGAAAAGGATAAATATGTAAGAAATCGAGTGAGTCCTTCCTGCACCTCCCATGTGAAAGTCCTCCAAAAAGGACATTTTTTTTCGATGACTTACCCAGTTCAAGGTATGAAGTTAAACACTGAAAATTGTCTTTTAGTTTTGAGTAGCAATCTAATGGCAGTCCTTAATAAAGGACATACAACATGCACACACGTAATTCTACTTTATCCCCAACTACAATATAAATCGGAGTTCAGTATTCATCTAGAGTATTATACGATTGGCTTGCAGCCGATCGTGACTGCAGTATGTTTTTATCAATAAAATAATTCATAGTAGTAAAAGCGAATTCGATCACATTAAACCTAAGAGATTTTCGGAATCAGTGAAAACTAGAACAACACCCCCAGGGGGTTTAATTAAGAAAAATACCTAAATCGGGTTTTTTCCCGACTACGTTTAAAGCTTAAAGAAGTAAAAATGAATTCCTAATCTCAATATACCTTAGAAACATATCAGAATTCGTGAATATGTACACAACCACTTTACACCCCCTTAGGGGTTGGATATCGAAAAATTTTGAAGATCGTTACTAGGCGCTTATATAAATAGCCCGCAGAAGTAAAATTGCTTTGATAGCTCGACATGTCTAAAAGTTTTAACGAAGTTTGTGAAAATGTGGATTCACGGACATTTTTTTTACTCAACCTCTGAACGCCAATAAAAATCTGAACTTTTTTTTTTTTAATTACTCTAATAGCACATCTACATATACGTACTAAGTTTCAACTTTCTAGCATAAGCCGTTTCTGAGATATAAAAAACCACCCCTCTTCCCCGTACCTTGATACACCAATCAAAAATTTTATTTTTCTAGGATGTCTCCATAGTTGCTCTATATAATCTTGAATTGTTAGCTTTCTACTCATTATGGTTTTCGAGAAATAAAAATCAGAATGTTTTCCTTTCTAAGCCTTTTCACCATCACCCCCAACACCCACACCACCAACATTTTTTTCCCTACTAGAAGTTTACCGACCCCAACTCCTGTAAAATTTTCAAGATCATATTTGATACGGTTTCTGAGATATAAAAATTACATTTTTTGAAAAATTTCAGAAACTAAATTTTATCTTCCTGGTGTAATTGGTTCGGAAGATATGTAAACCAAAGTTTTTTACCCACCACTTCCACACCCCACCACCCCTCCCAAAAATTTTAGCCCTTGTCTAATTATGAAGTATCCCTAAGGACAACAACAAAGTTTCAATCTTCTGACATCAATTGTTCAGGAGATATCGATTTTAGAATGTTTCAATCCCGGCTTTCATGCGTTAAAGACTCATTGTTTTCACCCCCACTTCCACACCCCTTAACCAATATCGACAATTTTTTTGCAATTGAGTCCATTATCATAGTACTACATAAGTTCCAAGTTTCAGACTCCTAGCATAAGTGGTTCTCGAGATCTAGAAACCAAAATTTTTCGTCTAAAACGCTCCTCTCTCCCCTTGTACCCCCACCCTTAGAAAATATGCCAGTCTTAGGGGTTCACCCAATTTCAATTTAATATCTCAACGGGTTTGGGAGCTACGCGCCTTCAAACGATTTTGCGTACGGCGTACGGTGTCTACGGTGGACAGACGGAAATTTTTTTCTTTCGCTTTTTTGGTGTTTACTAGTCCTAAAACGTGAAAATACAAAATTTCAGGGTTGCAAATTTTTTTGAAATTTCAGGTCTATCACAATACTTTATTATTAAAAAAGAATAAAATCTGATAATGGTCTGGCCGAAACTTTATTATTTTCCGGTCAAAGTTTAGGAGGGGTCAAAGTTGGAGTATATCATCAGTTGTTTCGAAATTATGAGGTGTCTTGGAAAGTTAGTTTTGTTCTTAAAAAGATATTTAAAATTTAAATTTTTAGCCGATTAAACATTGGCCAGTGTATGGTAGACTATTCGAATTTCGGTATATTATGTACACTAAAAGCACATAGAACTAAAAACGAATTTGTTGCCTTATCAGACTTAAGAGATATGACGAATTGTTAAAACGTATAAAAACCCATTATATCCAATTGCGGTTTGAATTCCGAAAAAATTGTGAAACAGGTTTTTAGACGATTTCATAAGAAGCAACTTGATATCTCATGAGACACGAGGGAAAAATTTATGAAAACGTAAGCACACCCTTCATACGCCCTTGGTTCTTGAAATTCGAAAAATCGTGATATTGGTTTTTAGGTCATTACATCAAATGCCGTAATAACCAATTTTATATCTCATTAGAACTAAGGGATGGCAAAAATTATGAAAACATATGTAAATCCTTGGGGGTTAAATATCCAAAAATTGAGGAATTTGTTTGTAGGCGATTATAGAAAAAGTCTGTAGATGTGAATAGCTACCTAACATCTCATCAATCCTGAGAAATATGTAGAAGCCTTGAAAAGCATAAAACCCCCTTACACCCCTTAGGATTGAATATCTAAGAATATCGAAATTGACTTTTTGGCGCTTATATAGGAAACCTTAGGAAGTAAATATGAATTCGATATATCATCAGGTCTAAGCAATATGTAAGAATCTGTGAAAACATATGCAACCTCCTTACACCCACTTGGGGGTTGAATATCCAAAAATCCTGAAAGGAGTTAATAAATAAATATGAAGAAAAAACAATTCAATTTATTATAACTTCTAAAAAATATGACGAAATTCGTGAAAACGTGTTCAACCCTTTTACACCCTCTTAGGGGCTGAAAAAGGAAAAAACTTAGAAACCAGTTTTAGGCGATTAATACACAAGCCCATGAAAATGAAAAGATATTCGATATCGATCAAACCTGGGGGATGCGGCACAGTTCGTGAAAAAGTATGCAACCCCTTTAAATCCTCTTAGGGATCGAATTTCAAAAAATCCTGAAAACCCTTTCTAGGTAATTATATGAAGAAGCCGTAGAATAAAAATTAATTCAATATTTGGAAAGACCTAATAGACATGACGAAAATCGTGAAAATATATGCATTCCATTTTCACTGATCATTTTTTTCGTCACCCTTCCGAACGCCAATGAATATTTGAATTTTTTCTTTCAAGATTTTATTTATACTAATTTTCTATTTGATTTACATATGCATACCGAGTTTCAACATTGTAGGATAAGCCATTCTATAGATAGGAAAAACACCCCCACCCCCGTTACATCATTAAGTAAATTTCCAACATGCTAGTACTACATGTCTATCCAAATACCAAGTTTCAGTTTAATATCATTATCGGTTCTCGAGATATAAAAATCGGAAATTTTTCTTTTACATCCTCCCCACCCTCACCCTCTACACCCCCACCTCCAAACTTTTTTTTTCTGCTAGGGGTCTATTTCTGGTAAAAATTTTAAGCATCTATCATACACTGTTCTTGAGATATGAGACGTGATTTTTTAGAAAAATTCTTATCCCCTTCACTTCCATGCTCCACCGCACCCTTAAAAAATTTTACTTTCAACAAACTTTATTTGTCAACTTTAATACAAAAACCGAATTTCTTTTTTCTAGTGCAATTGGTTCGTGAGATATCGTAATTCACCGCCCACCCCGTTCGTGAGATATCGTAATTCACCGCCCACCCCGCACGCCACTGCCCCCACTCAAAAATTGGTTTTCGATCTATTCTCCTATAGTATACCTACAGATGTTCATTAAGTTTTAATTTCGTGGCATCAACAGTTTAGGAGATATGGATTTTAGAATGTCTCAATTTCGGCTTTCGAGCGTCTCGGACGCATTATTTTTCCCCCCACTCCTTCACCCCTTCACCTATATCGGCAATTTTTGCAAATGAGTTGACTATCAAATCTCTATATAATTTCCAAGTTTCAGCCGTCTAGCATAAGCAGTTGCTGAGATCTAGAAACCAACATTTTTCGTCTAAAACGTATCCCCTACTTCCCCCTTACACCCCTACCCGTCAGAATTTGGTCACTTTAAGGGGCCTACCCAGTCTATCCACGAAAAAAATTCAACTAAATAGCTCAAAGGGTTTGGGTGCTACGAGCCTTCAAACAATTTTGCGTACACCGGTCGACGTACGGCGGACAGACGGACTGAAATTTTTTATTGCTTTTTTCGTGTCTGTTAGTCATGAAACGTGAAAAAAAAAATTTTCAGGGTAGCAAATTTTTTTTTTTTTCAAATCGTATTATTAAAATAATGAAGTAAAACAATGTAACACGAAATATGTGTCCACTATTATGTGATTATCGACATTTGATGTCATGTTCAATTGTTGAATACGCCACAGCAACAATTATTACATATTATACTTTATGTAATATAGTATTCCTTATAAAATCAAACAATAATAACTCACACTTTCAGTAATTAATTTTTAGTCAGCAAAAATAAAAACACTTGATACATATAGAAATTGTATGAGGGGTCCTGAGAACCCCTGAACACGACAATCGCATTTTTTTAGTTTGGCGTGCTCTGGCAACCCAGCTAGACACTTTTTTTAATTTTTTTTTTTCAAACGATAGTTGATGCTACAATATTTAAACTAAGTATTGGTTTTATGATAAGTTCGTTTTTTACAATAGTAAATATTCTCCGGGGTCCTGGGTGCCCCAAACACGGTTCTAAGGTTAAAAAACAAAATCAGCAAGAAACAAAATCCAAAAAATTATTAAAAAAATCTGCCAACAGTCTGGGCGCAACTTTATTATTTCTTGGGTAGAAGTCCGAAACGTGTTTAATACTGAAATGCGGTGTAGGTCACTATGCGACTGATAACCTAAAAAAGAACGTTCCAAATGGCCTCCTGTTTATTCTTTAGGTTATCAGTCGCATAGTGACCACACCGCATTGCGCCAGCTCTGTACATCAATACAATTTTGAACTTTTTTTTTGCTTTAATTACTCCTGTAGTACTTCTACATATACATACTAAGTTTCAACTTTCTAACATACGCTGTTTCTGATATATGAAAAACCACCCCCACCTCAGTACCTTGCTACCCCTATCAATAATTAATAATTTTCTAGGATACCTCTTCAGTGACTCTATATACTCGTCAATTTTTAGTTTTCTATGCTTTGCGGTTTTCGAGAAATAAAAATCAGAATTCTTTTCGTTCCACCCCTTCACACCGTTACCCCCCAGCACCATCAAATTTTTTTTCCCTGCTAGAAGTTTTCTGGGCCTAACTCCTGTAAAACTTCTAAGATCATATCTGGTACGGTTATTAAGATATAAAAATTCAATTTTTTGAAAAATGGTTACTTTCGTACTGCACCTCCCCTCTCAAAATTTTTACATTCCGTAGACTCCACTTGTGATCTTATATACAGAAACCAAACATCTTCCTGGTATAATTGGTTCGGAAGATATTGTAATCTAAAGTTTTTCACCCCCCACGCCTACAATTCACATCCCCTCTTAAAAAGGTTAGCTTTTGTCAACTTTCCTAGTATCCCTTAAGATAACTACAAAGTTTCACCCTTCTGAGATCAACGGTTCAGGAGATATGAATTTTAGAATGCTTCAATCCCAGCTTTCGAACGTTTCGGACACATTGTTTTTCACCCCACTGCCACACCCCTCAACCCTTATCACCAATTGCAAATAGGTACACTATCATAGTACTACATAAGATCCAAATTTCAGCCTCCTACCATGAGCAGTTCCTGAGATCTAGAAACCAAAATTTTTCGTCTAAAATGCGCCTCCCTCCTTTTTCCTTACACACCCATCCATCAAAAAGATACCAATCGTAGGGGTTCACCCAATCTACCCACCATAAAAATTTCAATTTAAATCTCAATGGGTTTGTGAGCTATGCGCCTTCAAACGGTTTTGCGTACGGCGAACGGCGTACGGCGTACGGCGTCTACGGCGGACAGACGGACATTTTTTTTTTTGCTTCTTTGGGGTCTACTAGTCCTAAAACGTAAAAACACAAATTTTCAGGGTAGCAAATTTTTTTGAAATTTCAGGTCGATAACAATACTTTATTAAAAAATCTGCCAACAGTCTGGGCGCAACTTTATTATTTTATGGGTAGAAGTCCAAAACGTGTTTAATGATGAGATACGGTGTTGGGTACTATGCGACTGACAACCTAAAAAATAACGTCCCAAATAGCCTCCTGGTTATTTTTAGGTTGTCAGTCGCATAGTACCCAACACCGTATCTCATCATTAAAAACGTTTCGGACTTCTACCCATAAAATAATAAAGTTGCGCCCAGACTGTTGGCAGATTTTTTTTATTTATTTACGTATTTTTTTTATCAATAGAATAATTCATAGTAGTAAAAGCGAATTCGATCACATTAAACCTAAGAGATTTTCGGAATCAGTGAAATCTTGAACAATACCCCCAGGAGGTTTAATAGAGAAAAATACTTACATCGGGGTTTTCCCCGACTACGTTTAAAGCTTATAGAAGTAAACGTGAATTCCAAATCTCAATATACCTTAGAAATATATCAGAATTCGTGAATATGTACACAACCACTTTACACTCCCTTAGGGGTTGGATATCGAAAAATTTTGAAGATCGTTACTAGGCGCTTATATAAATAGCACGCAGAAGTAAAATTGCTTTGATAGCTCGACATGTCTAAAAGTTTTAACGAAGTTTGTGAAAATGTGGATTCACGGACATTTTTTTTACTCAACCTCTGAACACCAATAAAAATCTGAACTTTTTTTTGTTTTAGTTACTCTAATAGCACATCTACATATACGTACTAAGTTTCAACTTTCTAGCATAAGCCGTTTCTGAGATATAAAAAACCACCCCTCTCCCCCGTACCTTGATACCCCTATCAAAAATTTTATTTTTCTAGTATGTCTCCATAGTGGCTCTATATAATCCTAAATTGTTAGCTTTCTATTCATTATGGTTTTCCAGAAATAAAAATCAGAATGTTTTCCTTTCTACCCCCTTTCACCATCACCACCAACACCCACACCACCAACATTTTTTTCCCTACTAGAAGTTTACCAACCCCAACTCCTGTAAAATTTTCAAGATCATATCTGATACGGTTTCTGAGATATAAAAATTACATTTTTTGAAAAATCGCTGTCCCCCCACTTTCGTGCTCCACCTCTCCCCTCAAAAAATTTAGTTTTGGTAGACTCCTCTTGTGATCCCATATACAGAAACTAAATTTTATCTTCCTGTTGTAATTGGTTCGGAAGATATTGTAATCCAAAGTTTTTCACCCCCCACCCCCACACCCCACCACCCCTCTTAAAAATTTTAGCCCTTGTATAATCTTGAAGTATTCCGAAGGACAACAACAAAGTTTCAATCTTCTGACATCAATGGTTCAGGAGTTATCGATTTTAGAATGTTTCAATCCCGGCTTTCATGCGTTAAAGACTCATTGTTTTCACCCCCACTTCCACACCCCTTAACCAATATCGACCATTTTTTTGCAATTGAGTCCATTATCATAGTACTACATAATTTCGAAGTTTCAGCCTCCTAGCATAAGTGGTTCCTGAGATCTGGAAACCAAAATTTTTCGTCTAAAACGCTCCCCTCTCCTTTCCCCTTGTACCCCCACCCCTCGAAAATATACCAGTCATAGGGGTTCACCCAATCTACCCACCATAAAAATTTCAATTTAATATCTCAACGGGTTTAGGAGATACGCGCCTTCAAACGATTTTGCGTACGGCGTACGGCGGACGGCGTACGGCGTCTACGGCAGACAGACGGACATTTTTTTTTTTTTGCTTTTTTGGTGTTTAGTAGTCCTAAAACGTGTAAATACAAAATTTCAGGGTAGCAAACTTTTTTGAAATTTCAGGTCGATCACAATACTTTATTATTAAAAAATAATAAAGTAAAAATAATAAAGTAAAATAAAAGAAGGGGTAGTAGAAGAGGTAGAGTTAAAAGAATCAATTTCCAGCGTTAAAACAGAGTGAAACGTTGCTGGACATGTCCCCTTATTGCGACTGCGGGATGTTTAATCGCAGGAATGCTAAAAAGTTAAGAGCTGATAAGGTATTAATTTGAATAGGAGTCTGTGGTGGTATCATAATTGATTGAAATTAAAACATTGTAGATTTTCTTAGCTATAATTCGAGGTACCACAAAAAGAGTGGATGATGTAAACTATATGTTTGCATATCGTCTCCATTAAACTCGTCCTTCAAAGTAATTTCCCCATGTAAAATCGATAGTTTTACTACTGAAAGCGAACATAAAATGTCAAAGCTCAGAAACAACCACAAGGTCCCTTCAATATTTTGACTCAATTAAGTTATCCTTGTAGCTGGTTCGTGTCATATTCTGGGTGCGTAGACTGATATCCTTTTTGAATGGGGAGCATTACATCGAGTCGCCTCTAGTTATCTATTCAGAAGTGAAAATGCTACTGAGTAAACCTGGAGCGTTGCCAATGCTTACAAATATCCGTACGCTGTTTTTACACCAAAGTAGAAAATTTGCCTATGATACATTTCTGTCAGGAGCACATATTAGTTATCGGTGTCAGCTTCCATTTCACTTTATAGTCGCTGTATAGTAAAATTGGGTGAATCTGTTTGTATCTATTTTCCCCTGAAGCTGCAGATTCAGCGAATCTGTTTGCTCTTGCCTCGGGGGTAGTTTAGGATTAAATTGTGCCCTCCGAACTGAGGCTTTTTCTGTCTATTGTTTTCCTCGTATGCTTCTAGTTTTTTTCCAGTTTTGCTCACTAATCTTTTATCACTTTTTCTCTCTTTTTTTGCAGTTTTCGGATAAATCGAATAGAGGCGGCGATTCTAAAATACGATGGCGATTGTGGCGAGTCCTTGACAATCTACGACTCGGCAAAATCAGATCCTGCCAGAATAATTAAAACGTTCTGTGATACATTCTCGAGGCCAATGGAGAAGGTGGATTTCGTTAGTACGAGTCCATCGCTTTTCGTTCGATTCGAGAGCAAAACCGGGTCGTATAGTGGCAGCTCATTATATTACTGGGCACACTATGACTTCTTCAACAATACAAAGTTCGGCGATAGCGTTCCGAACACTTTGTGCGACGAGATCCTTTACGCGTGGAAGCATCCAGGTGGAAAAATTCGCTCACCTATGAATACGCTTATTTTCAAGCGGACCGGAACGTCCGATGTTCGCTGCCAGTACAAGTTCGTAACGGACAAACGACTCTATGCTCGGGCTGTTATCGAGATGATATCCGTTTCGTTCAAGGAGCTGCCGTATAATGTGAACGCTTGTACCCGATGTCACGAGGAGCGTGTCGACAAGTTGGTTATTTGGGAAGAGAAGGACAAAGTTCAGCATAACTTGGCCTGCTTCTGTGATAATATACCACGTGCCGTGCGCATTATATCGTCGAGCGATCAAATGAACTTGGAAATGATTGTGCAAGGACAACATGCTATCACCAGCTACTTCAAGAATCCGAACCCATTGTTCGAGGCGAACTACGAATTCGCGCACGGTCCACTCTGCGGACCGATTACTTTCGGGCCGTCGCCCGAAGGTGAGTTGGTTTTCCCGTATCGAAAAGCCCTGGGAATGATTAATCAGAATAATGGCGAACACAAGCGTGAAAAGTGTATCTGGGAGCTGAAGGTGGCTGCCCAGCGAGATTTATGGCTGCACTTGGAAAAGGCTCGTTTCAGCGACCGAACGTGTCACAGTGGAAAAATCGAAGTTTACTTGGCCGGTCGATTGGAGCCACGATTTATCGTTTGTCCCGAGAACGTGTCGTCGGCTCGGGATTTACCGATTTTATCGGCACGCGAACTAGGTGCGTCCGGGAATGATCAGGAACCGCTTCCCGTACTAATCCAATACACTGGCGATGGTCATGCCGGGAAAAATGCCTTCCGGCTAGTTTGGACCGAACTGTTTCACTTGCCGCGTAAACCGGACGGATCCTTGGCGTCTTCGATGCTACAAGATGGCGGTTGCGATTTCAAATGTCCCGGCGATACTTCGATTTGTATACCGAAACATCTCGTCTGTAATGGCATCATGAATTGTCCGAACGTTACGCATACCGCGACCAAGGATCAACTTATGCAGTACGTCGAGGAGAACCTTCTTCGTTTGGGCTTCGACGTTGGTCTGAAGGACTCGCTGACCACACTGACCGACGAATCACCAGAAATCTGTATGAAACCTGTACTCACAACACTGCCGTATGTGGAACTGCTGCTCATTGCCGCCGGACTAACGCTGGCCATTGCGATATTCCTGGCGATTCTATGCCGAATGTGCAGACGGCGAAAATAACGCCGTACTCAAAGCCATCGAAGTTTCAAACCACTCGAGGACCAGAGACATCAGGATGATGTTGTCGTACCGAGGGCGATGATGAGCCGCTCCTCTAACTTCTCAAACTGACCGCTATCTATTTTCCAAATAATATTTTAGTAACCGCGATTAAGATGCATTAATTCTATGGCCCTTATTTAAATCAACCCTCTCCTCATCTTTTATTCAAGAATTTACCTCGTACATATGGCGCCCAATTAAACTGTTTTTTTTTTAAATGTTCACCTATTTTTGCTATGGAAAAAGTTGTGTTAAAATGTTTTTATAGTCGTCGAAAAACACCGGCATAAACTGTAAGGTCCACTCGACCAGAGGGATGAATAACACTCTTCCGAATTTATTATGCTGGAAAATATCCCGTCAAAATGGAGAGAGAAAATGCATTTTATAATTTCCATGAATATTTAATTTTCATAAAAAATGAAGCACAGGGAAAAAAATTAATAAAATATTATAAAAATTAATAGCCTTGATGGCCCCATTTAGATACAGCAACAAAATACAGAGATTTAACGTGGAAAAAAAGTGCACTATATTTTCAGCGGGAAGCCCATCAGACTTAAATTTTTTTCACTTCACTAAAATGTTAATTAAAGTTTTAGTACTTAGGATAAAAGTGAGCTATTCGTGGTACCTTGCAGTAATACGTAAAGGAGCACATAGAAATTGGTTAATTTACAGCATTAATTAGTTCATAAAATTGATTGGATTAAATACTACACATCTTTGATGCCGAAATCTGCATGATTTTATCCCTGTATAAACTGCTCGTTGTTAGGAATAATAGGAAGGTTTTCGGATAAATTTTCCATAATCCGGATACATGTCTGGCTTTTCGGATAAAACTGAATGTACAGAAATTAAGAAAAAAGAAAATATTAGGTGTACAAATAAGTTCCAGCCGTTTTTTTTTCTACTAAATTTGAGCCTTCATTGTGGGAAATTGGTTGCATAATTATTTTTAAAAATATTGTCCATTGCTAGCTACAACCTTTGCCCATCTTTCTGCCAGCATACGAATTCCGCGTTGAAAAAACTCCACGTCTTTTAAGGCGATCCACGAATCGACCCAATTTTTGGCATCTTCGTAAGAACGGAATTGCTGCTCAGCCAGGCCATGCGGCATCGATCGGAATAGGTGGTAGTCGGAAGACACGATGTCTGGTGAATATAGCGGGTGGGGTAGGACGTACCATTTCAGTGTTGCCAGGTAGGTTTTCACAACCTGAGCAACATGTGGCCGAGCGTTGTCGTGTAGCAAAATCACTTTGTCATATCTCTGCTCATACTACGGCCGTTTTTCTTTCAATACTCGGCTCAAACGCATTAGTTGTCTTCGATAAAGAGGTCCTGTGATAGTTAGAGGCTGATAATACACCACGCCGAGCTGGTCCCACCAAATACATAACATGTCCTTGGAAACATGGATATTCTGCTTTGCCGTCGATGTTAATGCATGACCAGGGTATCACCACGATTTTTGGATCTTCGGGTTGTCGTAGTGTATCCACTTTTCATCCCAGTCACGATACGATACAAAAACCTTTTTTGTTCTGCCGTTGGAGCAGCTGTTCACACGTGAAAAAACGCCGTTCGACATCTCTTGGCTTCAATCCATACGGCACCCAAATTCCTTGTTTTTGGATCATTCCCTGGGCTTTCAGGCGAAGTGCAATGGCTTGTTGCGTCACGTCCAATGAATCCGCAAGACTTTGTTGCGATTGGCATGCAACTTCGTCCAGTAATGCCTCTAATTCTGCGTCATCGAAATTTTTTGGCCGGCACCTTCCTTGTCTTCCACACCGAAATCCCCCATTTTGTAGCGATGAAACCATTCACGGTACGTTGATTTACTAAGGCTGGCCGCACACTGAAAGAGCGAGCAAACCTGTTTTAGTCAAAAACGTTTTTAACTAAACATGTTTTTTGTTTCTGTCTAAATGCAAATTTAATTTTTAAACGCACACTGATTAGTCGCGTGACTTGAAGCTAAAATGTCAATCAGTCTTTTGATAAAATATCACTTCGACTTTTTATTATAACAGACCTGACGCAAAATTTCATTTGTCGGTGATTGGACTTTCGAACGAAGGTGAGCTCTATTTTACCAAACTTCACAGAAACCATCCCGGGACTATTCTACATGTTCCCTGAAAATTTGATCAAAATCGGTTGAGCGGTTTAGGAGTCTATAGGGAACATACCAGATGTATAAGCTTAAAACGATCGTTTTTTAGTCAGAAAAACACATGTTTTTTTCAAAGAAAATAAAAACAAATTTATTCGAAGTACTCACCCTAGCTAGCTACGCATTTCTCCCATCTCTCATGCAATTTGTGGATACCATGCCAATGCCTTCTCTTTCGAAGCAAACCACTCATCAAGCCATTTTCGGACGTCTTCGTAAGAACCGAAGTGCTGCTCAGCGAGAGCGTGGCCCATCGACGAAAACAAGTGGTAGTCAGAAGGGGCCAGGTCTAGTGAATAAGCGGGAGGGGATAGCACCACCCAGTTGAGTGTGTCCAAATAGTTGCTGACCATTTTTGACGTGTGCGATGGTGCGTTGTCGTGAAGGAAAATCAGCTTGTCATGCCTTTGTTGATATTCCGGCGTTTTTTCATGCAGAGCACGGTACAATTTCATCAATTGTTGGTGGTAGCGGTGGGCATCGACAGTTTCACCAGGTTTTACGAGCTCATAGTAGACGATACTCTGCTGATCCCACCAAACAAACATTGTCACAACATTGTCTTCCGTCCGAAGCGATTTGGTCTAGCGGTAGATGCTGATGGTTGACCGGGATCAAACCACAATTTTTTGCGCTTTGGATTATCGAAATAAATCCACTTTTCATCGCCAGTCACAATCCGATGCAGAAACGACTTTCTTCTGTGTCTGGCGAGCAACTTTTCTCATATGTTTTGGCGTCGCTCCATCTGCCTATCGTTCAATTCATGCGGCACCCATTTTCCGATCTTTTGAACCTTTCCCATGACGTAGACACATGGAAATGGCTGCTTGAGTAGTATCCAATTGCTCGGCAAGCGTTTTTTGCGATTCAGTATCGTCCTCGTACAAAAGAGCCTGCAATTGGTTGTCCTCAACCTTCCTGGGAAGCAAAAAAGCAGAGCTTCCCTCATATGCTCTTTTTCTGGCAAAAAAAAAACGTGGTCAGCACGGGACAAACGTATGTTGTTCAATGAAATTTGTGACGATGTGCACTGATTAATGTTAACAGCTAGCCAACCCTTAATTAAAAAAATGGCGTCCCTAGGTTGCTTAATACACTCTCTAACGCCATCTATGTGTCAAGCTTATACACCTGGTACATACATACATACATCCTCTTTTATACTATATATAGATGAACACATTGTGGTTTTACTGCTTTCGCCGGCAGGTAAATTTCGAAATTTGAGCGAATAACGCGTCCGTGATTCTTGTCAGTAAACGTATTTTTCTCGAAGCAACGTTTACTCCTCTCACGGAATTGAAATTTTCGAAACCGCTCAACCGATTTTGATGAAATTTTGATCACATATTCCTGAAATGTATGGTATAATTTCGTCCGGAACTAGATCCAAGTCATAATTTTCATTTTTACTATTTATTTTGTTGCACAAAACAATGAAAGAAATACTATTTTTTGGTGCCTTTCTGAAAAGAATTCGCCATTTTACTTTATTATTTTTTATTGTTATTTTATATTTATAGGGAATTATAATTTATATTTATAGTTTATTATATTTCGGCTAAACTTAAATTTCTTCGGCAAGATCTTGATGAAATCGGCAAAATTTTGAAGATTTTCGTCAAAATTTAGTCGATTTTCGGCTAAATTGGCAACACTGGATAAAACTTGACAAATGTAATAATGGGGAGTTGTTGCCAGATGTCTAATATTGCCATTACGTTTCTGATCTGCCATTTTTACCAGTATTTCGTGTTAGCGCCATCTATAGGAAAACACAGAGAACTTACTTGTACACCCAATAATTTAAAAGTGTAACCGAGAAATTAATTGAAATATATTAAAATAACATGAAAAAGTGAGTTACCATATTTCGAACATCAAAACCAAATTAATTAATTAAACCAAAAAAATGCGATTTAAAAAAAATTAAAGTTCAAATGCGAATTTAGTTTCATGATTTAATTTAAAACGTTCTTCACATCACTGGCTAATTATGACAAATGGTCCATTTCGTTGGATAGATCCAGTAAATTTCCGGATAAATCTTTAATTTTTCGAATAAATTCCTCTCTTTTTCAGATAAAATCATCGGTTTTTTTTTAGAGTAGCGCGTTTTCCTGTCCACTGGTTTCAATGTCTACTCGAAATTTATTTTTCAAGAAATCAGTTTAAAGGCATTTCACTGGGTAAATTCAACGCTTCCGATAATTTACCCGATTTTTAGAAGAAAAAAAACTTTTCCGATAAACCTTTCATTTCTCGGTTAAATTCTCCTGTTCTCGGATAAAACTATCCTTTTCAAAATAGATTTAAAAAAATGGATAAAAAAAATAAAAACCGAGAGTTGACATAAAGTAATGCCAGCTCTCGAGAGTGGTCATAAATTAATTGTTTTTTCGAGTAAACCCATAGTTGCATGTCCCGAAAATTTTTCTCGATTTTCGGATAAAACTATCATTTCTTGAGACGGCAAGCAAATATTGAAGGTGAAAAAATAAGAATTGTTTTTATATTAACTGCCCGTGAGGCTAGTAACAGCAGGAATATCTGAGCAAGTGCAATTACACCTTAAAAAAATCAAGTTGTAGTGAAATTCAAAACCGATTTTTTCAATTAATTACTCGGCTTGCAAGTTTTTTTCCTGGCGATTTTAATTACTTCACATTATAAAGCGTTGACAACAGCACAACATTATCCACAACTCTCAGCGTTTATAGCACATACGTGTATAATATAATTATATTGAAATTCCGATCGAATACCTGTCAGGTTATTGTTTTCGATAATTAATGAAAAAAAAATTCCCTACCTAATTAATTTAATGAGCATCACTCTGATTATGAAATCGTGCTGATCCGAAAACGTGGAGAAAAATTTTCAATGGAAATTTGCTTCGAGCAAAACATGGAATTATTTTAATTGAAATAAACCTGAACGCACCAGCTTACATATTTGGAAATGAGTGTACCTGATAATGTCGAGAATTCTGGGAAAAAAATTATAAAAATACTGACTTTATTGAATATCATCCATTGGTCAAATGGATTATGGTCCTACTTGATATAAAGTTGGAATCACTTGCGCTTTTAATATTTACTCAGCAAACATTACGATTCGAAAATGAATCGTTTTCGTATCACTTCATGTCTATCATGATCGCTGCTGTTTTATTGCTATTGTACAACTGAGTGGATTAAAAGGTTAACTCCCCGAGTAGAAATTTTAGCAGGCCCCAGTCCGGCCCAAATCAGGCGTACCTTAAAATAAATCCGGCCCAGATCAGGCAACGCAATGTGGGCAAATAGAAATTATCCTTGAATTTTGATTTTGTCCTTTATCCTTGAATATCACAAAACGTTTTTTTTTTATTTATTTTTTTTTGTTTTGTAGGTTATACTGTTTTTCAAAAGATACCAAAAAAATAACTTGGGATCCCAAGGGGATCGGGGTCAAAAAAATCTAAGAAGATCAGTGGTTCTTAATTAAGGCTAGTATAGTTCTCTACTAATATAATTAGATTTTTTTGACCCCGATCTCCTTGAGATCCCAAGTTAATTTTTTGATATGTTTTGAAAAACAGTATAACCCACAAAATGTAAAAAAATGAAAAATAAAAAAAATTTGGATTTTGAGATATTCAAGGATAAAGAACAAAATCGTTATCCTTGAAAAAAATTTGAAGGATAATTTTTATTCGTATTTTTTTATATTGCGACAACCTCCCCCTTTAAAATAAGCCCCATTTTATTATTCTAGGATAAAAATGACCAAAGATATGAATTTTCAAAGAGGACTCGGACACCATTTTTGAACAAACTTTAACATAGTTTCACATACTATAAATAACAAAAAAAATTTAATTTCAATTATTTTTTTCACTAGTTTTTCAAGTACAAAAATTTTCAAAAAGAATCAGAAATGGTAAGGTCACAACTTTGGCGATTCTTGGTGGAATGACCCAATAGAGTTGAAGTCGAATCACTTGATGTTTCCAATGTCGACCGAAGCTCGCTTGCAAACCTCCATAAAGCCGTTGGTATTTACTTCCATAAGGCCTTATAGAGGTTATTACCGAAGCTATGTCTTCTGAAATGTTCAGCCAATGCTCGGAATTCCTACGGAAGCTTTATCGAAGTTAAAAGTCCACAACCTGCGCTCAGAAGTCTTACCGAAGTCTTATCAAAGTTATAGCCTCCGAAAAATCAAAATGCAAAGTTTTTAGTTGGGAACCCATACTACATTTATATATCTGCAGTACAGGTTATTTTTTAGCGACTACATAAAATTGAATGTCATTTGTAAAAAGTAATTTTTTTTAAATTTAAAAATGACACCAAACGTAGCCCTTGGTCCGGTTTAAAAGTTCGACGAGCCTAAACAGTTCGAGGCTTGCCTTACTCGTACCAGACATGCCCCTGCTCCGACCCAAGTTCGGTGAGCCTGAACAGGCTTGCATTGCTCATACCAGACGTGGCCCTGATCCGGCGTAAGTCTGGCGAGCCTGATCAGGCTTGCCTTACTCATACGAGACGTGGCCCTGATCCGGCCCAAGTTTCCTTAGCCTGATCAGGCTTGCCATACTCATACCAGACATGGCCCTGATAAGGCGCAAGTCTGGCGAGCCAAATCAGGCTAGCCTGAAAATTTTTCTACTCGGGTCGCTTGCGTTTCGCAATGAAAAATCCCTAGCGGTTCATATCATGCTGACAAATTTTATTTTTTTTGATCGAAAAGGCGATTCTTTTATGCATCGCCAAAGTAAACCGCTTTCGAATCATTGCTCAGCAAACATTCCGATTAAAAATAAATCGTTTTTCTTATAAAAATTGAATTTTTCGAGTTTTGAATTTAAAATTTGTGAAACCTGCGGCTACTTAATGTATACAGTTGCTTAGTCACAAGGATCAATGACAAAATATAACAAAAATACGATTAGAAAAAAATTCTCTTTCTTAAATGCCTGAATATATTGCACTTTTGTCAAGGCTTCAATAAAAAAAACAAAGTATCCTTGCATATTTGTGTTACGTAACAATATTTGCATCCTTATCCAATTGGGAAGTTGTTGTCACCAAACTTATTATGGACGATAAAAACGCGAGAGCTCTTGCCGCAGCGAGACAAAACCTATTGCTATTCATATTGCGACGGTGATATATTGATAAATTGTTTGCTGGATACTGCACTCAATTGTTTTAGTAAGTAGTGCAAAACAATCGAGCAGATAAATATTCCCACCATACAGTACGATTTACCAGCACATCGACTACGAATTGCTACATCGAATTGACAAATTTCAATTTTGCAGTATTTTCAATACTGTTATTCATTTTAAGAGGGATGCATAGTCTTGAGATTTCTCAAATTCATAAAAATTCTTTCACTTTCTATAAAAAAAAAATCCAAAACCAAAAACCAAAAGCAATGCATATTTCACTCGCACTAGACAACTACATACTGCTTACAATTACATTAAATTTCCTTCTTCTTGTATCTACTATCGGAATGATTGTATAAAAATTTAATTTGTAATAATTAAAGCATATCGATAAAAAAAATTGTAAAGCGTTTTTAGGAAATGAGTTGCACATTTATTAGTCCGTCGAGCCGGATATGGACATCAGAGGAAGTGAGCAATATATTGATAATGACCCTTAATTGCAAAGGAGTTGCGACAAACCAATTTTCTCCCTGGTCACATTATTTTAATTGCTCTACATACAGTCTATTTTGATTTTTAAGTCAAATATTTGGCAGCATGGCATACAGTGTAATACTAGTTTTTCGATGGGCTTCCTACCACTTTCGCACATCCTCTGTGAATGTGAGGGTGTAGCTCACAAAAGACTTCGTCACTTTGCTCAGAGTTTCATGGAACCATCGGAATTCCTGACTATTCCTCTTCGTAAAATAATAAGCTTCATTGAAAGAGCAGGAATTGACGAGGAATCATAGTTAATCCGGGGACGTCACAATATGCCCAGCAGTGGCTTCAATGACAGAGGTTAAAAGACCAACCCCTTTTACCAATCTATCTATCTATCTATCTAGTCTTTAGAAGGGGCTTCGACGAGATGACCAAAAGCTGTCCTTTTCTTAATTTGGTTCAGTTCTCTTTGTCATACGTGGAACAACAAGAATATTAAGCTCAAAATGTGCTGACAAATTTTGTATGCCATAGCTAAAACCCCGTTTGCAAACACTGTCAAGATAACTCTTGTCATGTAAACTACATAATTTCGCACTATTACATCGCACTATCACAAAATTTAAAAAATTATCGCGTATCGACATAAACAATGCGACAAATAAGTATCGAGACTGGTCATGGAAAACATGGAAGGATATTTTATGTGACAAAAATGAGGTAGTTGGCAATTTGTATTTTGGGCAAAAAATTTCTAACTCCATACCATCGTGCCCTTCAATGAACAAAGGTCAGTTGCTTTTCAACTCAGTCACAGATGTGCAATAGCTTTACAGGGCTTACACTCTAAGCAAGGTAGTACAGAAAGGATATACTCGTACAGGGTACTAAAGTAGTTCTGGGGGTATAAATTCGGCATTACTCTTACCGAGATTACTTAGATTGAATAAGCCCTTAAAACAACAACTACAGAGCTCTTTTCGAATTAACCGAGAATATGCTGTAGGTCCTTTCGAATTTTATTTATTTTTTTTATAAAATCTCCCTAAAAGCCAAGTATTTTGTCGATTTCAACCATTTCCAGCGAAGGGTTGACATTAAAGGAAAACCACTCCAATGTATCAACAAAACAAAATTCCTCAACTTTACGTGAACAAATTGCAATGAAAACAAGCTGTGCACACAAGTAGTCGCAAATGCATCGGAAAACAGAACAAAACAAATGGATATATGTATTGGCAATCAGTGATAAATCTGCGGCCGTCGGCAATGTTTTCATTCCACTCACAATGGGGGGAGGGTGGGTTGATGGGGTGGCTCATTTGTCCAGCACAAGGACATGCTTTTAATGGAATCACTCGGCATTTAATACACTCGCCCGACCAGATTAGCTTGGCTCGCCGTTGTTTCGTGCGTTCGATGCAACCAAGCCCCCCCCATATGCATGATTGCGTCTCGACTAACGTACGAATTTCGGCACCAAATTCGTTTCGGCTTATCCACAGTGCACCGATTAATGTCCGCTGATTTTTTGACATCCTGTAAATTCATTGACCACGAATTAATAGAGCGAAATGGATTTGCGTATGCTAATGGCCGACGTCCTACAACAGAATGGTTTTAAGCATTCAATTGCGTGGTGCTACATGGAAATGAAAGTGCAGTGATTTTTGTTTTAAAAAAAAAAAACACACATTCGATAAATATTGATTTTTAATTTCACTGCTCTTTAATATTCGGTCCGGGTATTTGTTGTAATTTGTTTACAAACCAGCTATATGAAGAAAGGATAACAATATTCGAATGTTGTAAAGAAATAAATCAGGAAACAGAAAAATCTTGTACTAGTTGGACGCCAATACCTGAATTTGAGAATATTTCCTTAAAGTGCTAACGACTTCTACTAACCGTCAGCAGATTTCCAGAATAAGGACAAGCCCATTTCGGTAAAGACAGTGAGTCTGTATGCTCCATTCGAAAAAAGTGGCTCACTATCCAACTCACCACGCACTGTATGCACACAATACAAAGCCACATACGATTGAGTCAGAACATCTCACATGTTTGAATACTGCACAGAAATGAGTAACGAAAGGTTGCTGATAGCTCGGCATGAGACACAACAAGGAGGCGAAACCTAAAAGATTTGACGGAATTCGTGAAAGAGTACTGCACCACACATTTCCTATTCCTCAAATGTACAACTATGAGTTCTCCACTAGGAGGTTGAGTACTGAAAAATCCTGAAACTAGTTTCTAGACGGTTGTATATAAATCAGTACTGTGGAATTAAAATCGACTTCGATATCTCATTAGACCCACAATATATGTCGGAATTCGTAAAAATGCGCACTACCACTTTACACCCTCTTAGGAAGTGAATATCAAAAATACCGAAAACTATTTCTAGGTGCTAATAAAGTAAAACCGCAGATGTAAAATTACTTTGATCGCAGACTCGTCAGACCTAAGAAATATGACGATATTCGTGATAATGTGTACATCTTCTCCGCACTGACTTTTTTTTCCACCTCCACACACCCATGTAAATGCATTTTTTTTTATTATTTTACACTTTATTAAGTTACCTTTGTTTTAGTTTTAAGAAAGGGCGAAGCGCTGAGCCACCGCGGCACCAAAAAGACCCATAGCGATCCCTTCAGAACCTCGTAGGTCCCCTAAACAACCCAGATCCCTAACGAACTTGACCAGATTATCATGCACTATTGACCTCAGGTCCTGCAAATTGTCAAAGAAAAGACTGCCTAGTCACCTCAGTCGCCTCCTTGCAACCGCCTGGCACTTTCACAAAATGTGGGTAGTGTCCTCCTCAGCATATAGGTCATGGCAATACCTGCACATGTCAGAGCCAGCGATCCCCATACGCATAGCATGCTTCCCTAGCAAGCAGTGCCCTGTCCGTATTCCGACAAGTAGCCGCAGACTTCCCCTACTTCATGTCAATATCTCCCTAGTCTTCCGTCTGTCCAACCTTGGCCAGAGTGCCCTAGAAGTCCTATAGCTCGTTAGCGCCTCCCATCTGAAGTTCGCTGCGTTCGCGGCACGATCCCGTGATACGTGCTTTAATTCCGTTTAATACCATCCCGTCTGACGCCAATCCTAGTCTCGCTAGCTCATCGGCCCGCTCGTTGCCTGGTACGTCACTATGCCCTGGTACCCAGCATAGTTCTACTCTATTTTGACTACAAAGCAGCTTGAACACTTCTCGACAGCGTTTTACTAGCTGGGATTGAATAGTCCCCGATTCCAATGCATTCAAAGCCGCCTGGCTGTCAATGTAGAGTGAGATATCCCGACCGAATATCCCCTCCATCAACATGATGTTACCTGCCTGGAGGATCTACGTCTTCTTTCTAAGATTGAACTTTCTAGCATAAGCCCTTATCAAGATACAAAACAAAACACTACCCACCATCGTACCTTGGGTTAGGTTAGGTTAAGAAGTGTGGCTTATAGCCCATCACGAGAGATCACTGTGGATCCATTGTGGTCCCCTAGTATAAACCGGACTCGTTAACTATTGATTCCAAATATTGCTCTTTTTTATGAAGAGAGCAGTTCTACATAAAGGTATCATCGCAAGTTCTGATAAATCGATCAAGACGAATTTCTCAAAGTACCGATATCTGTTCGAGACAGACTTTAACATTCACACGTTACATGTTCCAGTATTGGTTCTACACTCTCGTTAACACAGATCAGCCATGGATATTCCCAGTCTTTCTCTATGTCTTCTGAAAGGACAATGTCACGTTAAGACCCCCATAAGTTGTCTGTATATATTCCTGGTCTCAGACAATAGAGTCCCTCTTATCAAGGTTAGGCCAGCATATTCTAGCGTGCCGGCTGCACGAGAGATTCACCGTAGCCCCTCAGTCTTTCTGAGCGCTTCTATGTCAGTTAATCCCTTTACACGTTCGATAGAACATAGAACCAACTCCTCAGCTAACTCTATGCTCATCTGCGACCACCTTCTGACGACCTCGTCTTCCTTTTCATTTCCAGGGAAGTCCCTGGGACCAGGGATCCAGGAGGCTGTGGTACGTATAGCACCAGTAATCCCAATGAGTTAATTCTTTGAATTCCGACCCTATTGGTAGTGACATCCACCGCATGCCACCACACCCAGTGACCTGTACGTAAGAACAGGTCTAGCTACTGTGATGTTCAGCCAATGGACTGTTTTCGGGTTAAGTCCCAAGGTTTTTCCTATCATTTTATAACAAGCATAGTAAGCATTCGATGCCTTGTTGATCCTGCCATCAATCGTGAGTTTCCAGTTCAACCTAGACTGAAGATAGATTCCTAAATCCTTTACACTAAAGGAGAGTCGGATAGTAACGCCATTCAGATGTGGGAGTCTGAATTCTCGGTCTTTTCTCCTCGTGAAGAGAATAAGGTCCGTTTTATCCGGATTGATGTTTAGACCGCAGTTATTAGCCCACTCGCTCAAGGATTTGAAACCAACTTCTAGTAATTCGTTCAAGGTGTCCAGGGACTTACCTCTCACCATCAATGCGATATCATCTGCATAGGCAACCACCTTGACGCCGGTCGAAAATTGACCATTGTATCTTGCTAGCCCCATTAAAATTTGTTTAGATCATACCCCAATAGTGGAAATATGCAGAAATCAACTTTTAGTTTTCTATTCTTAACCGTTTTCGATATATGAAAATGACGAATTTCTTACTTTCCACAGATGTAGGTAAATAATACTAAATTGCACACCCACCCCCTAAAAAACTACGACGTAATGATATCCCGCCAATCTAGCCAAGAAAAAAAATTTCAACTAAATATCTCAAAAGCTTTGCGAGATACGAGCCTTCAAACGTGTTTGTGTACGGCGTACGACGTACAGCGAATCCGGCGGACAGTCGGACTTTTTTTAAAATAATGTTGGTTTTAGTTTGTCTAACTCAATAACTAGAAGGTATTTATTGTAATTCAACGACGTTGAGAGTATGTAGGAACTGGTTGCTTGGATAATGAAGCCAAAAATTTGTATTTTTATTTCTATCTGTAGTCTGGTGATGTGTAGTTTGCCACTAAAAATAAAATTTTCATAGTTTAAAGGCCGGTTTACATGTCGGTTGCAAATAATTTTTACTGAGATTGTGAGGGAGCTAGCTTATCGAATTTTCAATGGAGTAGAAGCAACCACTACAAAAAAATGTTGGCACGCACGTTTCACTCCTGATCAGTTTCTCATTAGAGATTTTCCTTCTCCCTCACAATCTCAGTAAAAATTACTTGCAACCGCCATGTAAACCGGCCTTTACATACAAATAACATTTAAAAAAAAATTTAAATTGCGCTTATTGTTTTGTGTTTCGTTTTATGATAGTTTTATTAAATATCTAATACCATGCATGTAACATTGAAGATACGACAACATGCATTATATTCAGAGAATAATTTTTTTAATTTTCAGTGATAAAAGAACTTGTAAATATTACTACTAATGAATTCAAAAGTAATTTTACCTCCACTTGCTCAAACTGTTTCTCGACATTTTCTCATATTTTGAACTTGACTATCTCTTGATATGCTATTTTTATTAAGGTGAAAATAATTATCAAACAAGCTAGCGGCTTAAACTAAATTTTGTAAATGAAAATGAAAATGAAAAAAATTAAACCAAAATGTGACCCTTATTCAAAGTAATGAGTGCTATAAATTTGTGAACCATTTCAAAATATATTAGCCAAAATTACAAAAATTATATAAAGAAAAAAAGAATTAAAAATAAATTAAAAACAAATATTTTGTAACATAAAACTATTTCCAACAGTAGTACATACTAGGCACCAAGTATTTTATGATACAAAAAGAAAAACGAAATTAAATCAGATAATTCAAGAAAAACTAGTAATAATTAATCACATTTATGTTGCACTTACAACCAGGTCACACACAACCAAACAAAAAATCAAATTATGAACAGAAAAAAAAGGCAAAACAAAGTTATGGAAAATTAAATAAATTAAAAAAATTTATGAAAATGTTAAATAGTATGGAAAGAGTTTATTAAAGCTTTTCTGCATCAGATGGTAAAAATTGTTTATTTTTTAGATATTAAGGATAATGTATAAATTAAGAACGAAACACACACACACACATAGAGAAGGAAAATGGAAAAAATACAACATGATTATTTTAATAGTAGATAATATTATGTAATATTCAAAATGAATTATAAACTATAAGATGTAAAATTAAATATTAAACGAATATGAAATAATAAATTTTTTGATAGACATTGATGTTGATTTTCGTTTAACCCGGTTATTTGCCCAGCCCGTCCGAATTTTCCACATACAGCACCAAGTATGCGAGAAAGATCTCGACTCAGCACATCTGCGTTTGCAGCCGGGACAGTGTTACTACGGTGAGACGACGATCAATTTCGCGAAGTGGTGCGATTATTAGTGCGAATAATAATTCATAAGGTTTTTCCATTGATTTTAAACGAATTGCGTTTTACTTGAAATCCTACCGAACCCCTAGATTGCAACAAAATTTTAGTATGCAAGGAACAAAAATTTGTTGATATATCTTTTATGAATATTTCGAAGTGGACAAAGACTTTTGTTAGCGTAGTCACTTCATTCACTAAAAAATAACGTTCCAATTAGCCTCCTGGTTATTTTTAAGGTTGTCAGTCGCATATTACCCAACACCGTATCTCATCATTAAACACGTTTCGGACTTCTACCCATAAAATAATAAAGTTGCGCCCAGACTGTTGGCAGATTTTTTTAATTCTTTACGTATTTTCTTTATCAATAGAATAATTCATAGTAGTAAAAGCGAATTCGATCACATTAAACCTAAGAGATTTTCGGAATCAGTGAAAGCTTGAACAATACCCCCAGGGGGTTTAATACGTAAAAATACTTAAATCGGGTTTTTCCCCTACTACCAAACGTGAACTCCAAATCTCAATATACCTTAGGAATATATCAGAATTCGTGAATATGTACACAATCACTTTACACCCCCTTAGGGGTTGGATATCGAAAAATTTTGAAGATCGTTTCTAGGCGCTTATATAAATAGCTCGCAGAAGTAAAATTGCTTTGATAGCTCGACATGTCTAAAAGTTTTAACGAAATTCGTGAAAATGTGGATTCACGGAAATTTTTTTTACTCAACCTCTGAACGCCAATAAAAATCTGAACTTTTTTTTTGCTTTAATTACTCTAATAGTACATCTACATATACGTATTAAGTTTCAACTTTCTAGCATAAGCCGTTTCTGACATATAAAAAACCACCCCTCTCCCCCGTACCTTGATACCCCTATCAAAAATTTTATTTTTCTAGGATGTCTCCATAGTGGCTCTATATAATCCTGAATTGTTAGCTTTCTATTCATTATGGTTTTCGAGAAATAAAAATCAGAATGTTTTCCTTTCTACCCCCTTTCCCCATCACCCCCAACACCCACACCACCAAAATTTTATAAGTTTAACGACCCCAATTCCTGTAAAATTTTCAAGATCATATCTGATACGGTTTCTGAGATATGAAAATTAAATTTTTTGAGAGATTGCTATCCACCCACTTTCATGCTCCACCTCCCCCCTCAAAAAATTTGGTTTTGGTAGACTCCTCTTGTGATCCTATATACAGAAACTAAATTTTATCTTCCTGGTGTAATTGGTTTGGAAGATATTGTAATCCAAAGTTTTTTACCCACCACCCCTACACCCCACCACCCCTCTTAAAAATTTTAGCGCTTGTATAATCTTGAAGTATCCCTAAGGACAACAACAAATTTTCAATCTTCTGACATCAATGGTTCAGGAGATATCGATTTTAGAATGTTTTAATCCCGGCTTTCATTCGTTAAAGACTCATTGTTTTCCCCCCCACTTCCACACCCCTTAACCAATATCGACCATTTTTTTGCAATTGAGTCCATTATCATAGAACTACATAAGTTTCAAGTTTCAGCCTCCTAGCATAAGTGGTTCCTGAGATCTAGAAACCAAAATTTTTCGTCTAAAACGCTCCTCTCTCCTCTCCCCTTGTACCCCCATCCCTTGAAAATATACCAGTCGTAGGGGTTCACCCAATCTACCCACCATAAAAATTTCAATTATATATCTCAACGGGTTTGGGAGCTACGCGCCTTCAAACGATTTTGCGTACGGCGTACGGCGTACGGCGGACGGCGTACGGCGGACGTCGTACGGCGTCTACGGCGGACAGACGGACATTTTTTTTTTTTGCTTTTTTGGGGTCTACTAGTCCTAAAACGTGTAAATACAAAATTTCAGGGTAGCAAACTTTTTTGAAATTTCAGGTCGATCACAATACTTTATTATTAAAAAATAATAAAGTAAAATTCATTAAGAAAGAGAATGACGTGAAATTGAATGATAATAGAAAAGAAAGGAAAAAAAATAAAGCTAGCAAAATGTCAAACAACAAAAAAAAATAACTACTGTGTAAAAATACAAAAATAACAATGATAAAGCAAAGAAGAATAAATTAATACATAATGGTGTTTTATTGAAGAAGATATTTTTTTTAAATTATGCTTAGTCTTGTTCGATTGAGATTGAAGATCTCTGGGCAGTTGGTTGTAGTTTTGAATCGCCTTGTTTAAAACTGAACAGCTTCCGTGTCTGGCAATACGTATGGCAGGAACGTATATATCGGTAGCTCGCCTAGTGTTGTAGTTATGGTTGTCACAGTGATAGGAAAATTTTATGTCGCTGTTTGTAGTCTGCCGCTTAATTTTGTTAATTTGGTCTGATGATTCCAGCTAATAAAGTTGTTCGACTGTGAGCAGTTGAGATTTGGCATGAATGGTTTTCGTGTGCTATCGAGAGTTTATGTTATATAGATTTTTTATTGCTTTGTCTTGCATTTTCTGGATGCACTGTAATTTGGAACTAAAAGCCGATCCCCATATTAATATACAATACTGCATCTGACTTATAAATAGAGAAAACAATATAGTTCGCTTTAACTTTCCAGGTACGTGTTTCCCGATTTTACGGGATATTCCTGCAATAGAAGCCAGGTTCCGCCTTAGTAGGTAAATGTGGAGGTCCCACGTTAGCTTTGAATCCAGCACTATACCGAGATACTTGAAGCTATCAACTTCATCAATTATTTCGCCGTTGAAAACAATGCTAATATCAGTTGATGAAGACTTATTAAAAACGACATATTTAGTTTTTTTTGGATTCGCTGATAGCTTGTGAGCTTTGATCCAAATATTGATTTTATCGAGGTTGCGATTAATATCATTATGTAGTGCGTCAATGTCGGGTGCAGCGTAAATTAAAGCTTATATCATCTGCATACAGGGAAATGTTTCCTTTTATATTTAAGCTTGTTATGGATTTCGTATAGATGTTATACAGGACAGGCCCAAGAACACTTCCTTGTGGGACACCACTGCTGACGGGAAGAAGAGAGCTATTCGTGTTGTCAATAGATGTATACTGGAGTTTAGAAGTAAGGTAGCTCCTAAACCAGTCATACGACGTTCTTTGTATACCGATCGCGGGTAGTTTCCTTAACAGAATTTCGTGGTTTACCGTATCGAACGCTTTTGATAGGTCAATAAAAACAGCAACAGTAAGAAGTTTTCAATCGCATGAAGACTGAAGTTTGGATACCACGTCAAAAAGCGCTGCTTTGTTGTCCGACTGCGACATAAACCCATACTGATTCTGTGATACAGCTCCATGCATAGTTAGGTGATCTTGTAACTGCGTCTTGACAATTACTTCCATTATTTTATTAATATTCGATAGTATGCTGATCGGACACTCGCTTTTAGAACCTCCCTTGAACTCTGGGACGATCTTGCTGACCTTCAAATCATCTGGGACAACTCCTTCGGTTAGAGAAGAGTTGATTATTGCGGAAGTTAGTTCAGATAGAAAATCCTTGCAGCCCTTCAGTAATTTGGTGAGTATCTTATCGTCGCCAACAGATTGGCAGTTTTTAAGGTTTGTGATGACAGTTAGAATCTCGTTTTCAGTTGTGAGCGCAAATTCGAATAGAGATGCTCGTGAAGTGGAATCGAAATTTGTCCCGACACAGGAATTCGGTCAATTATAGAGATAAAATAATTGTTAGTGTCGTTGATTACTTTCAATTTAAACTCTTCATCGGGTGCACTACACAAAAGGTCAAGGTTCAGGTTTTCTGTCCGTATGTCCATCTGTCCATCCGACCATTTGCGCGGTAACTCAACAGGGAGTTAACCTAGGAAGTTTAAATTTTGTCACAACTTGTAAAATGAAAAAGTTAAGCTAAGTTCGATAATGGGCGATATCGATCCACTCCTGCGAGTACCTCCCATACAAGAGTCCTTAAAACACGAATTCATTGGTTGAATTCTTTATGGTAAGAACTAAACGTTTTGCACACATAAACTTTCCAATGTTAGAAGCTAAAATTCCGAACATAATGCAAATCGAATGAGTCCTTCGTTTAGTAGACTACAAAAGTCCTTCAAAAATGTATGTAAGTTACAGAAACCACTATAACTCAAGAACGCTTTAAAGCAGGAAGTAAAAATTAAGCGGGAATCAGTTTTAAGTCATAAGCAATACTGAGTTTATTAATTAGTAATATCTGTCAACTCCTTCGGGTAGCCGTCATACAAAAGTCCACAAAACATGGGTTTACCAATTTTGCCTGATAACTTCAGAACGCTTTAAGCTAGAAATTTGAAATTTTTTCCCAAAAACATCGCTTGAATTTTTCGAGTAGCTGCCATACAATGATTCTTGGAAAATATGTGCATTACAATATCAAAACCGACTATAACTCGAGAAATCGTTGTGCTTGGAAGTCTAAATTTTATAGAAATTAGTTTTGAGCTGAAAGTGGGATCGGTTTTGCAATTGGGCAACATCCCCTCACTTCTTGGAGTAGCTCCCATACAAAACTAGTGTTCACGAGTGTTGGTTGATAACTTCTGAACGCTTTATGCTGGGAATTTAAAATTTTGTACACAAACTCAACCGAGAAGGAGTTAATTCAAGACACAGTGGAGAAATAAAGTAGTTCAAGAAACAGCGCAGGAGTTAAGAAATTCAAAAGACGGCGGAGGAGTTAAGAAATTCAAGAGGCGGCGGAGGCGTTAAGAAATTCAAGACATGACGAAAACATTAAGATATGCAAGAAATGGCGGAGGAGTTGATAAATTTAAGAAACTGCGGAGAAGTTAAGAAATTTAAGAGATGGAGGAGGGGTTAAGGAATTCTGGAAATGGCGGAGACAATTTTTAAATAGTTCCATTTAAACTGATAAATGTGTTAAAAATCGAATGATTTCTTCTGCAGCTCTCATGTGAAAGTTTTTGAAAAAGGAAAATTTTACTTTTAGTAATTTTCCTCAAGTTTTAGATATTGTGTTTCACTCTTGGTGAAATAAATAAATAAAAACAATTAATTTTTGCCAGATAGTGCAATTGTCAAACTTTTGTGTGCCACAGCTATGAGTATGTAAAATATTATTCTATTTTATGTATACAAACGAAAATGAAGTTAGCATTTCTTTAAAACAATTTTTTTTACATAATTTCAACTTTTTAGTTCATTCCGAGCGTTGAAGCTTTATTGTAGCTTTAAACCAACGTTTATCCAAGACTCACTAGCTGGCAAACATTTGCCACGCACACATTTAGTATGGCATTTGTCCTTTGTTTGGAGAAGCTCGGCTAAATCCAAATATTTTGGTTTCAACATTCGGAACTATTAAACCAAAGACAATATGTATAATACCCAGATGTCGAATGAACATAGAGAAATGTAAGTCATATCAAAAAGTGTCGTTCCTCTTTATTTAACTTGACGAGGTAGTGATTTACTGTAAAATCGTATCCAATAAATGAGGCCCGCAAAATGTAAACAGGACAGCCATAAGTGTTTTTGTAGTTATATTTTAGGTTTGCGAAAGTGAATGAGGTTGGCATTTCTCTACTAATATGATTTTTTAAAAATTACAATTCTATATTCTTTGAAAGCTTGAAAGCTTTATTGCAGTTTCAACCCATCGCTTATCCAAGACTCGCTAATTGGGTAGCGTACGCCAGCTTATTTTCAAAAATGGTCCAAATTTCTAGTATGGCATCAGTCATCTGGGTATTAGCATTGTATTTATGCAGGGTATGTATCCGATACTTGATCGCAAGTTTTTTAAGGGGTAATTCCTTGGTATATTTTGGGACAAAAAATGGTCTACAGGGATGGTCAGTTTACAATAACTGCGGAGATACAGCGTGGTAATGAAAAGTCTTTCGGACATGCACCCTCACTCACATGATTTGTTATATCTTCAAAAATAATAATCACATGTTTTTTTTTGGGAATCGAATTACCTTTCACTCGATGTAAACGTCGAAATTATGTAGGGTGTTTCAATAGAAACGCTAGAAATTTGTTAGGTTATTGCGGCCAATTTGTTAAAGCAGTATCCGTCGAATTTGTTGTGAATTGTTCAGTAGTGTATGGCAAATCACTATGAAGCTTATATCGTTGAACAACGTGTGCAAATCATTAAATTTTATTTTTAAAATCAGAGCTCCGAAAAACGTTCGTTTTGCGCATTACGTGATTTTTAACGACGAGGCCAATTCCTCGATCAATGGATGTGTGAACAACAAAAATTGTCGGATTTGGGACGATACCAATCCACACGATATACACGAGCGCCAAATGCATCCCGAGAAAGTCACTGTTTGGTGCGGATTTTGATGTGGCGAAATCATCGATCTGTCATCATCATCAATGGCGCGACAGCCCAAATCGGGCCAGGACCTGCATGATACATTGTCTGAAGTCATCTCGGTTCAGCGCCTGCGTCCTCCAATTTGTGCATCTAAGAACGATTTGAGGGAATCGTTATCTCGCGCGGCGGCGACGTGAACTGGCCACCGTGATCTTGCGATTTTACGCCTTTAGACTTATTCCTTTGGGGGATATCTTAAATCGCAGGTCGATGCGAATAATCCGCAAACAATTGATGATCTTTAAGTCAACATAACGAACGCCATCCAGCGAATTCAACCAGATTTATGCGACAATGTCGTCGAAAATTGGACCTCTCGAATACGTGCCACCAAGCAAAGCCGGGGTGGACATTGACACTGAATGACATTATATTCCATACTTAATGCCATAAAATATTCTTTCAAATAAACAAGAATTGGGTGGATATCTCACACTTGTTTTATTTTCATTTAAAAATGGAACGTCCCCATTGAAAGACTCTATAGCTGTACCTGTTCTTGAGAAATTTGCTTCGAAATAAAAAATGTTGCAACTGTGAATCTGGAAATTCTTCGAACAATATGATTTTTCTGAGAAAACCCTTTAAGAAAATTTTGTTTTAATCATCATTTCGATGTGCCATATTGTTACCTACAAAAGCTGCATACATATGTATGACTTAGGTCTTCCCATTATGAAGATAATAAGCAAAAACTACAGACAGTTAAAAATTTAATACGCGATAGAGTGAGCCTCGTTAAACAAAACGGTTCAAATTTCTGGTTCTACCTAAACATCTTTATTGTCCAGTATTCATTATCGAAGAACTATGAAAATCTAATCCCATGGAAATCAAAAGCTTCTCCAAGCTTTTATCAGAAACACAATTTAGCGCGAAATCCAGTTGCTATAAATCTTATCCACAACTCCGAACCAATTTTCACCCGACCTTCAAGTGGGTGGTGCACTTTAATACGAATTTTCTTTTCCGATTTTCCTCAATATTGAGAACTTCTGCCCGCTGACCGCATCTCGCGAAAAACATAAACAAACATTTCGCGCCAAATGTTGAATGAAAATCGGACGCATGCCCATTCGCAAAAATATGAAAATTCATTGAGATGGGAAATCGCGGCCAAACTTGCACCTCCGGTGACGAAGACGAAAAGACTTGGCCAAAAATTTCTAGTTCTTCAGTTGATGCGTTCCTTTTAACGGACGAGCGTGTGATTGTCCTGAATCCTTCTAACCGTTGATTTATTTATTGTTGAAATTTTTAGTGTAACGGTCGCGGGAATTACTTCTTCAAGTGTTGGTTTTATGGTGAGGTCATGCTTTTGGTGAGATAGTGCAGTCGCAATTCTGCCAATTTTTTTGTCCGTTTGCCAATTTTTTTGTCCTTTTGCCAATTTTGTCGTCCTTTGTAATCGAAAAATTCACTTTCGTTTCGGTTTTTTCGGTAAAAAAAAGGAAAGAAAAGTGAGTGGTTTAGTGGCCGGTAGTGGTGGTGAGATTTTCTCACAATAAGTGAAAATCGAAAGAAAATAGAAAATAGAATCGGAGAAGGGGTGGTTTAGTGTCGATATAGTGAAGAATTTACGAGTATCGCCTGTAGAGAGCAAATATCCTTTTTCGAAAAATGCTCCGTACTCCGTAGGATAATCGACCACAAGGGGCTGAATTGAAAGGTTAGTGTTTTATAGTCTGTTCTCGTAAATAGCCTTTTTATGTTTCATTTCAACGTTACTACACCTTTCTGATGTGTGAGATTTTGACCCCGTGGTGACCGAACCCTACGCCGTTTTCGATTTATGGCTAATCGGCAGGCATCAATTAGGATAACGTTCGGTACGAATTATGTCGGATATTTACACGATTATGTGCGGGATTTTATGCTGCGAACTGGCAACGATATGGTTCGGCGATTTTATTACTGTGGAAGCCCTTTAGCGTAAATTTGTATGGTATCCAATTTCGATGTTATTGCGGATGCCTCGTTACACGGAAATGATAAAGTTAATTGGCAACGACTGACTATCTTTCCATGTATCTCATTAGTTGAAGACGTCCGTAATAAAGTTTCGAAAGATTGACAACGAGGAGTACACAAAACTTGCCCTCGGAAAGTTCATGTTTTTAGCAATGAATTAGTTTGCTCCTTTGGAAATTTAATTTTAAAAAGTTTTTCAATGCACCAAAAAAAAAATCTGGAAAATACTATGAAAAGCATTCCTACAAAATAATGAACATTCGAAGTTTTGATCAAACTTTTTGTTAGGACATAGTTTTGGAACGCAAAGTGTTGGCTTTAATGGCGTAGAAATAGGAACACATCCAAGCACAACTATTTATGAGAGTTAAAATTGCCTTATAAGAATACGACAATTATTATTATAAAAGGTATGATGTGTAAATTTTTGTTAGAAAAACATAGATGAAATACTGAACTCTAATTCATGTAGCAGGTGGGGTAAAACAAAAGAATTGGATAAGGTGTGGCCTACTTTGCAAGAGTTACGGACTACCTCGATTTTAGGGAAATCCCCGTAAGAATATTTTCGGATTACTTTCACAGCATGTTTCTGATGTTATGCGTTCAACCGCATATTTTAAGGGCTTTTGTATGTAAGCAGTAGAATGAAATTGCTCACACTAAATAGTAAGTATTGTTGAATGCAGACAGCCATTTTAATTGGCCTTATTGTGGTAGCAATTTGAAAGGAGTAAAAAAATTGGTAACAACTATATCGTGCAAAATTTTTAATTCTTAACTTTATTGATCGTTAATTATAATAATTATTAGAGGGACAGACTGGCGCATATGGGGTGAATGACGGACACGATGTAGATTTCGGGATTTTGAGCATCACCTGATAAAATTACAGAAACCTGTTTTTTGTTCAACGCTGCGGAAATTTAATAATTTTAAAAATTTAATAAGTTGTTATTGTAAAAAAAAAATTAAGCTCGAAAATTTACCGAAGTTTTAGTAAAATTTAACCATTTTGGTCCTGAAAGAAATTTTAAATTCAGTTTTATTTTTCGCTTCATGTTTCTATTATTAAGGGCTCACATACCCCTGTGCACGCTGAAAACCGAGTAAATTTGAAAAATTATTATAAAGGTTATATGGTGAAAAAAAATTTAAATTGTTTGTACTATGCATCACAAAATTATTTGTGCCGTGGAAAAAAATCTCTATCTTCAAGTTTAGCCATGTTTAAAGTGCGCTTAATAGCTTTTGGGAAAAATGTGTTTGGAGGGAAAGGAAGCGACTAATGTCCTTAAAATACCCAATAATAAAGTTAACGCAATTTATTTAAAGCAAAGGAATTAAATGCAAAAAACATTTTAACAAAATTATTTGTACCATTGAAATTTATTCACAAAATTATTTGTACCCCATGGTAACACTATTATTTCTGAGAAAATATGAGACAACCGTTAGTTATTTCAACTGAAATCAGTAAGGTATTAAGTTCTCAATTGTTTTTCGTGCTTTATACAAGTGTGACGATTAAATATTGTGTGAAAATGCCGAAAGTGCGAAGGCTGTCATTCGAGGATAAAGTATATATCATTAGTCAGTACAGAGCCGGGGTTACTTTGACTAATATAGCAAAACAATTTAAGTGTCATAGAAATACCGTTTTGTATCAAGTTCGGAAATTAAATAATACAAAAACTTTGAAAACGGCACCCGGTAGGGGCAGAAAACGTGTTACATCCAATAGAGAAGATCGGGAAATCGTTGGAGCGGTGACTAAAGATGACCCAATTCCAATTAAAATATTGCTTCAAAATGTTAACTTGCACCGTGAACACAAAATAAGTCATATGACATTTCGACTGAGGTTGGAGGAAGCGAATAAAAAATGTTATGTAAAAAGGAAGGTACACTTTAATTCGGAGCAAAAAAAAGTTCGTAGACTGTAATTTGCAAAAGAATATATTGATAAGCCCTTAGACTTCTGGAAAACCATTCTGTGGACAGATGGGTCAGCATTTTCGTTGATGGATCATATGACAAAGAATATTATCGTACCACTCCTGCCTTAAGAAAAAAAAAACAGCGAACCATTCCGTTTTGCCTGCACAGTGGCGGAAAAATAATGGTTTGGGGCTGTATGGCATACAACGGTATAGGAAAACTGGTTGAACTAAAAGGAAAAGTTACCCAGTTCGTTTATTTGGCAACTATTAATGATAACGTCTTACAGTCAGCAAAGGCCTTGATTGGGGAGGACTTCATACTGCAGCAAGATAATGCTTCTATCCACAAAGGTCATCAAATTACACTATTTTTTAACAAAATTCAACAAGAGCTTCTACCTTGGCCCCCTCAGATCACGGATTTGAATGTGATTGAGAACCGTTGGCATTATGTAAACTAACAAATCAAACATGAAATCGGAAAATCGCAACGAGCTGCCAGGAATGAAATAATTGATATTTGGAATAATATTCCCAAGGAAATAACGATGAATTTAGTGGAATCAGTTCCAAGGCGACTGCAAGCAGTAATAAATGCAAAGGGAGACAGCACCTCATATTAAATGTCGAAAAAGAATGACTTTTTCTTTTTATTTCTGGTATTTCCCAGTATTGTTATATGAAGTACAAATAATTTTGTGAATAAATTTCAATGGTACAAATAATTTTGTTAAAATGTTTTTTGCTTTTAATTCATTTGCTTTAATTAAATTGCGTTAACTTTCTAATTGGGTATTTTAAGGACATTAGTCGCTTCCTTTCCTTCCAAACATATTTTTCCCAAAAGCTATTAAGAGCACTTTAAACATGGCTTTATTGGAAGATTGGATTTTTTTTCCACGGTACAAATAATTTTATGATGCATAGTATATCTTATTAACTATTCAACTATAACAAAAAAATTTAATTTTTTTACGGGTATAAATGGACTACTGATGAAAACCATGGCGCCTCCTTGTCGGCATCATAACTTCACCAAAAATAATTCAATTTGCAAAAATAAAAAAGAATCTTGTAAAATAATGTAGTAGTAATAGTGTGACGGAGGGAATTTTTTTTCTTTCAAAAATAAAGAAGTTACTGTGTTTCAAACTTTAGTAATCAGTTTTTTAAGAAAAATTTGCGTTTAAAATTTTTAAAAAAACATAACGCAGTCATGATCGGCTGCAAGCCAATCGTATGATACTCTAGATGAAATACTGAACTCCAATTTATATTTTAGTTGGGAATATATCAAAAGGAGTGCACATACAATTATTGCATAACCTTTTATTTACAGGTAGAAACTATTGTATAGTGGCTACTCGATGGATGGTTAAACGATTTCTTGAGTTATAGTGAGTTCCATAAATTATGTTGGGACATTTTTACAGAATTTTTGTATGGCAACTACATGAAGGACTTACGGGATATTTTTCATATTAATACCTTCAGCTGCGACTATTATAAAATTAACGTATAGAAAATTTCAAAGTCGTAACTTAAAGCGTTCTAAAGTTATCGTTCAATATTGGTGAACACGTGTTTTAAGAACTTTTGTATGACAGCTACCCGAAGGAGTCGATGGATTTCGCTAATTAATGAACTCAGTCTTACTTTTGATATAAAACTAATTCCTGTAAAATTTTGAATCCCTGCTTTAACTTGTACTAGAGTTATAGTGGATTCTGTAACTTGTATACATTTTTGAAGGACTTTTGTAGGCTGCTATACGAAGGACTTATTCGATTTGCATCATATTCGGAACTTTCGTTTCAAACATTGTAAACTTTAAGTATTCAAAATTTCAAGCTCCTAACTTGAAGCATTCGAGCAATAATTGTGAATACGTGTTTTAAGGACTCTTGTATGGGAGGTACCCGAAGGAGTGGAAGGATATCGCCCATTAACGAACTTAGCCTTACTTTTTCCATTTTACAGGTGCTGACAAAATTTCAACTTCCTAGGCCAACGTGTTCTTGAGTTATCGTGCAAACGGACGGACGGACGGACGGACGGACAGCAAACGGATTTGGGGTTTTTGCCCACAACTGAACACAAAATAATATACAACTTTTTTTCGTCCGAGGTTCGGTTCTATGCGTTACAAACTTTTTGGGCTGGATTAAACTTATAATACTCTATATGATTTCATCTTCTAGAGTATAATAAACAAACTTACCAATAGCAGCAGAAAAGTTCAAAAAATCATCAACCCACATAGCCCGTCCCCACCCACCTATCCACTTGCCCACCTTCAAAAATCTAATCACACGCACTCGCCCGTTCACGAAACACATCACACACGCGTCGCGCAGATCGCTTATTGCAAAAAACCGAAACGTACCGCAACGCATGCCCGACCGCCAGGACACTTGTCAAACAAACGAAAACAACAACAACAACAAACAACCGAAGGGAAAATTCGCTTTTCCGCAAAAATTTCGCGTTTTCGCGACGATATTAAACGGTTGTTTTACGCGCGGACACCGAATGCATCGTTTTGCAATGATTTCACGCAATTTCCATGATGTTTTCCCGATAAAACATTAAAAATACGACGATACGAACAACAACGCGACTACACGATAAAAGCCGAACGCGACCAACTGTTTGTTCCAGCCGGCTGCGGATATTACGTCGACGCGACATGCAAACGGCCGGGCAACATGTTTCAGTCGTGCATGGTGCAGTACAGGACACTTGTTGCACTGTAGTGAAACGGTTGAGTAGACGATTTTTTGTTCGAAACAATGTTTCGTCAACATGATAAAGTTTGATGTGTGACTTGTTTTTTGTTTTTTGGTGGTTTTGTAAGGCGATTTTTTACGCTATAATTTTTTGAATTTAAAACCTGATAATAAGAACAAGTTAAATCAGGTTTTCAGACACCGTCCACACAAAGCTTCTTGCAGTAACAGTCAGTCCGTATTAAACAAAGCTAGGACTTCTGCGCAAAATTTAATAAATTTTATTTAATTTTATTTATTGATTTAATTAATCCCTTCACGCAAAATGGGCAACTCTTTCCCAATTTAAAAAGTCGGGGAAGGTATGGCCAGAACTGACCGGTAGTGAAGCTGCTTGAATAACTTATGTTTCCAGGTCATTTGTATTTACAAAAATTTTATAATACCGGTTCTAGTTTGGACATAGAAGCTGCTTCTTTGCAAGGTGTTTTAATTGAAAAAGCTTATGTGCCATTTGAATGTTTGTCTGTAACGCATTACATTCTCGTATTGTCTCAAAAACAGGATCCTTTCTAAGTCGGTCAGTTCTGGGAAGATCTTGTTGTTTAATAAAGTCCGCACTTGTCGTGTTAAGGTTGTGTTCTTTTTTTTTGATTGTGGATCAATTGGATTGAGGATTTAATTGTATTATATATATTATTGTATGTTCTAAATTAGTTTTATTCGCTCCAGGCTTATGGGCTGGTGTATGGTTAGTTTGTAAGTATGTTGTGTTTATGTGGCTATGCGCGATAGCCTACTTTAAAACATTCTGAGAATTACTACGACTAAACTTATATCTTAAACTAGATGAATACTGAACTCCGATTTATATTGTAGTTGGGGATAAAGTAAAATTACGTGTGTGCATGTTGCATGTCCTTTATTAAGGGCTGCCATTAGATTGCTACTCAAAACTAAAAGACAATATTCAGTGTTTAATTTCATATCTTGAACTGGGTAAGTCATCGAAAAAAAATTTCATTTTTGAAGGACTTTTACATGTGAGGTGCAGGAAGGACTCACTCGATTTCTTACATATTTATCCTTTCCCTTGGAACCATTTAAAAATGAACGTGTACAAAATTTCAAATTCGTAGCTTGAAGCGTTCAAAAGTTATCGAAAAATATTGTTGAACACGTGTCTTAAGTATTTTTTGTATGGAAGGTACCAGAAGTAGCAAAAGGATTTTGCTGACTAGTAAACTCGAACTTTGTTTTCACTCAAAACTAATTTGTACAAAATTCCGAATTCATAGCTAAAAGATTACTTGAGTTACAGTGAGTTCCGTAAATTAAGGGAAAACATTTTGACAGGGTATTTGTATGGCAGCTACACGAAGGACTAATAGGATTTTTTTCATAATCATACATTTTGCTCAAACTATTGGAAAAATAGCACGTACAAAATTTCAAAGTCGTAGCTTAAATCCTTCTGAAGTTATCGGCCAATATTCTTGAACACGTGTGTTAAGGACATTTTGTATGGCAGCTACCAGAAGGAGTAAAAGGATTTCGCTGACTAGTAAACTCGAACTTTCTTTTCACTAAAAACTAATTCGTACATAATTCCGAATTCGTAGCTAAAAGATTACTTGAGTTATAGTGAGTTTCGTAAATTAAGTGAAGACATTTTGACAGGATATTTGTATGGCAGCTACACGAAGGACTAACAGGATTTTCTTCATAATCATATATTTAGCTCCAACTATTGGAAAAATAACACATACAAAATTTCAATGTCGTAGCTTAAACCCTTCTGAAGTTATAGATCAATATTCTTGAACACGTGTTTTAAGGACATTTTGTATGGCAGCTACCCGAAGGAGTAGGAGGATTTTGCTCGTTAACGAACTTAGCCTTACAAATTCAACCAAACATCCAGATTCAAAATTTGAAGATCCTAGGTGAAGGCGTTCTTGAGTTATCGTGTTCACGGACAGACGGACGGACGGACGGACGGACAGACGGACGGACAGACGGACGGACGGACGGACGGACGTCAAGCGGATTTGAGGTTTTTGGCCACAAATAAACAAAAATAATATATAACTTTTTTTCGTCCGAGGCTTGGTTCTATGCGTTACAAACTTTTGGGCTGGATTAAACTTATAATACTCTATATGATTTCATCTAGAGTATAATTATCCAACCAAAAAATTAAAAAAAACCTCTCATCACACTGTAGAGAAAACTATTATCAAAATTTGAAGAAAAAAAAAATTGGAAAAAATTGAAAATATTGAAAATTGACTGAGTTATCATGCCGACACTCTCTAAAAACATGGTTTCGAGAAAAACGCGTTTAAAGTTTCTGGTAGGTACAACAGCTTCGTACTGTACACCTTCTTCCCCTTGTATCTTCCTATAAACTTGGTACTATAAACGACCTTGTTTCCTAAGCAACCCAGGTTTTGCGAACAAAAGAAATACGATACGCAGCTGTCGAGAGCGGCGCGGCAGTTAGCCAGATCACAATTATTGCTATAACTTTGTAACGTAGTGAAATTTTGTTAAACATTTTTTATCTAAATTTTGTTTTTTAATTCTTAAAAGTATAACAAATGAAAATCTGTAAGAAAAAAAACAATTTTTTAAAAATTTCAGGGGTATGTGAGCCCTTATCTAAGCCTCACAATGAACTTATTTTTTTTAATTTAGCAACAATTAATTAGTTATTTCCAATTCTGTTGCCATTTAATGTTGTTAATATTGAGAAAAGTGTGAATAGAATATTTTTAACAAAAATAAAATAAAATTTAAATTTGTGCTCTTAAACTAAAAATGTTGAGTGTTGACTAAAGTAAAACTTGCAATAAGCGAGAAAAACAAAATAAGAAAAATATTTTATACATAATATTTCCTTATTTTTTATCGTTAAGTTTTTTGTAATTGTGAGTGTGCAGTTTTTCAAAATTTAAATTTTAATTATGAAAAATTATACATATTTGTATTTGTATTTGCCAAATAATTTTACGGTATCAATTAGGTTTTCAAAGCATCCGTTTTCCTCACCCTAATCAGAATATTTACGAAATAGTTATAAATGAGTGCACAGGTAAAAATACTTTATTATTAAAATAATAAAGTAATATATCTAATTTTTTGGTGAATGTTTTCACAGTACACAGTGAAACTGTTTGATAAAGGACTCAGTCGAGTCCGAAACGTCACGCAAAAATAAACAATAACAGTATTGAACCCGGAAAACTTGTATTTTCAAGTAATAAATCATTAATTACGTTGGGGTTATGCAACATTTTTAGATTCTGCCAATTCAGTACTGACATTTTTATTTTTATCTGAATTCAGTTTCGAAAAACACCATAATGAATAGCATTAAATTGAATTGATATTTTGCAGTAGGTTCTGAATATCATCAGATTGAATCGTGAATTTCAGAGTTCCGGTTATGGACTCTTTACCATTACCGAATCGCAATTGCAACAGTATTTACTACATCTTAGGGAAATCGTATTTCAGTACCTAAACAGAACTGTAACAAATGATACTAATTTCTTCTTAAATAAGTACTGCGTTAGGACTTAATAAATCTTAAAATTCGTGATGTTTTGGGTTGATCACAGTTTTATGCTATCGATATTATTGAATTTACCAGAAAAAAAATAAAGGAAAACGCATGTTTGTAAAGAAAAAACAAAGTTAATCTTTAGAATACATGTTATTTGCTTGTTTGTTTTTCTTTACCATGCCTTTTTCAGGTTACCGAGTTCATGAAATATATTATTGTATCAGAACTTGGACGTCTCTTATTTAAAAATTTTGAATTTTGATTGTGGCATATCTAATGGTACGTTAACTATAAATTTAAAAAAAAAAATAGAAAAGAAAATCAAAAATTAAAAGAAATGGTATAGAAAACATCATTAAATTTTTGTTGCTTTTAAAACGGTAGCCGTGCAGTACTGATTTTGTAATGCTGAGGCAATATTTTCGTTCAGTGTTTATTGAATTCAGTTCAACAGAATTTAGTGTGTCCTTAGAAATGGGAAACGTGGTGATGGAAGTCTGCTTATTTCAGTACTAAAAGTGAAAAATAGTTATGATACTGGTAAACTGCCGTTGAGCTATGCTGGTATGGTTTAAGAGACATGCAATCGGAACTCCAACGGAACAGAAATTTCTTAAGGCTTATATTTAAAATTTTGGAACGAAATCTAATTATAAAATATTCTCCAGTCTCAATAGGTTGCAACCAAATAGTTATTCTTTAGATAAATAAGCCCCTTCTCAATATTTGTTAAGATAGCACTATTAAATTAATGGAGCTTCACAGACCAATATTGCAATGGTTAGTTTACTAGATACGGACAGGATATTTACATACCATGTGGTAATTCGAATTAAATTACGAATATTTGAAAACTTTTCTAACAATCTTCACCAAAACCGGAATACTAATTTATAATAAATAATTTTGCAAAATTTCACTTTATTGTTACATTCGATTTAATTTGACATTATTTACGACTATTCCGATTGTTAACAAGATCGAAAATGATACATTAATGACTTAATGATCATTCCAAAATAGTTCCTCGGTCATGAATCGTTTTTAACGTATCATTAATGAATTCTTATTCATAGATTATTTATTAATTATTAATGATTCGTTGTCAATTACATAACTCGCAATTCTATCGTTTTTTGGGAACACTTGTAAATTGGTTTGCTAGGAGGCGAAGATTGAGTGACCAAAACGTGAGGGTGAAGTTTTTTTTCACCATTATTTTCGTTGCTCAGAAAAGAATAATGTGCTTGCATTTCCTTGTATCAATTACTATCTAGTAAATCAAATTCATGGCATGTGAATCACGAACAATTCGTACGTTCACAGGTGAACTAATTTTTTAATCAATTTGTGAGCTACCTACATTGACTGTAAGTGGATCACATAGGTAACTCGTACATATTGGTACTATTTTTCAATGACTCCTTAATTTAGAATTCAATTTATACAGTAAAAATTGAGGACTTTTTCTTGCTATGAGCACAATATGTTTCCATATCATTAATTCTTTCGATTCACATGGAATTTTACTGTACTTTTTGCTGGATAGCGGAATGTAGAATATGTAATAATAGCTATATATAATATATTTTAATGAATATTATTACAAGAAGCACGAGAAATTTCGATTTAAAAAAATTCAATTTGTTTCATCAATAATGGATAGTAATTGTATCAGCATTTACCAGCTATTTCTAAACCAATTCGTTTTTTTTCATACCGAGTCAGAACTGTTAAAAGTGATTCCAATTTCTTGAGAAATCAGTACTGCGACAGGACTGAATAAGTCTTGAAATTCGTTAAGTTTGGAGTTTAGTACAACTTTAGGCTAAAGATAATAGTATTATGTGTATTACATAATAGAACCACAAAAGTACATACATGAAAAATGATTGAAACTTTGAAATTCTTGGTATCGTATATGCCTTTTTTTCCTTTTCATGTCTTCTTGACGTTTCTGAATTTGTAATTATAGCGGACAAAGATTGAAACCTCAAATGCAATATTTTCTAATAACATGTATATAGTTCTGTACAGTGCTGGATATTCTGGATTGAAGAGTAGATATCATCAGAATGTTGTGATTCCCAGTTCAAATCCATGTAGTTGTTTGGTACTTAGTTGTTGTACATATAGGAAAACCAATCAATTGAAAGAAAGTGATATTAAAAACCACAGCAAGACACATTTTTTGTTCGGTATTCATGATGTGTACTGAATTCATAATACTGAAGCGGTATATCTGTTCAGTACTGAATGAATTAAGTTTAACAGAATTTAGCCAAGAAATATTCCGTTTAAGATTTGCAGTTTCAGTACTGGGAGGAGAAAATAGCTCCACAAGAATACCGTATCATTCCTATACTTAAATGCCATCTGATTGAATATTTCAAAACTTTTACAAGATAAATTTAAAAAATTTAAGACGAATTAATCTATTTCTTTACCTCCTTTTAAAGTAGATATTCTTCATTTTCATTCCAAATCCATTTTACTTTATAATTTTCTAATAATACAGTATTTTTCATTGAATCGAAATTTGCGCATCTTATAAGAGAAATCCTTACCAGAACAGACGAAGAAGGAACTCGATGAAAATTTCGCATGAATTACTACAAATTATATTACATGTGAAAAATCGAAGATTCTTGATAATTCTATAATCGCACATGACGACTAACTCGAGATGAACAGTAATTCAGTGGACGTGGGGAGATATTTCTATTGTTGGTGTTCACATGAATCAACACGAAGTGTGATTTCCCTACTTATAGCAATTTTTTTTATCTGCTAAATTAATCTAAAATAAACTGCTCAAGTGTATCGGCTTATACCTTTGCCTCTCGTACTCGTATGTCAAAACAGTACACTTTATTCTGCTGTAGTCAACTGATAAGCATACCGTAGCATCCGTATCAGGCTCATATCGCAGGTATCATACATCCACATTATCTTGAAGCTAGGGCAACAACAAATTATTTTCGGTTTCGTAATAAATCTATTCCCATACTTATAACTCCAGTCTTAATGTCTCTGTACGGAGATAGTCAAAGTCTGATATAATTTCATTATAGCAAATCGATTTTCCTTTCTTTAGAAAATTATACAATTCCATTTCACTGACTTTCGTCAATTTCGAAATATTTTCTTTCACTACGTAAGAATCTGTTTTGGAGATGAAGCAGAAAATGTCTTCATATTTATCTGTCTAAAAAAAAAAGAATGTTAAAGAGTCATTAGAAGAACTCCATTAAAATGATACAATCTTTAAAATTTCACTTCGCAAAACTAAGATGGGTAGTTTTGGTGCATAAGATGCAACCAGAAAGAACACGTACTTCAGTAAGTATCTAGTATCAAATTAGAGTACTTAGTTCAACAAAAGTTATAAAATATTAACAACTTTAAAATGAATATTATGACTGTAAAGATAGTGGTATCTCGAAAAAGTTAAAGCATTAACACAGAATCACGTCGTACTATCGCAACTTTAAGATCTTACAAATTCAACATTTTCTCAAGTTTAAAAGAATTTTTTTATTGCAAATAAAATTTTCATATGAGCTCAAAACATAGAAGTGCAAAAGAAGTTGCGTTTTGCTTCACTTTATTATTCTTAAAAAAAGCAATAGTTGTGATTTGTAAAATCACAAACGGCTAAAGGTACAAAGTTGAAACTTGGTTATTATATATGAAATTGATTTTTTTATGTAGTAAAAAACATTTTTTTTGGGACGATTTGGGACGGCTGTAATAAATTGTTTCGAAAACTAATTTATATCACAAGATTCCTTTAAGATGAAACTTATACCACAGGTAGATTCAATACAGACAAATATATATCACCAGGTTGTGAAGTTATTGGAGATAGACAAATGTCGTGGTTTTTACATTTCAAGTTCTGGTAATGATATGAAGTTAAGTTTTTTCCTACAGATTAAGAAATTTTTACTGCTTTCAGAATGGGCAATTAAGTGCTCCTTATTGCGCACTCTTGTAATTTTTACTACTTACGCTGAAAGACATTATTGCGAAAAGTCACACATAAATGTGGAAATAAATCGCCAAAAATGTGTAAATTTACTACTAGTGTGCACTAGTAGTTACAGAACTATTCAGTACTACAAGTATTTAAAATCTAGAGTGGTTTCTAAGCTGCCTAAATAAGGTTTTGTTGTACGGTAGTTTTAAGTTAGTTTTAAGTTCTTATTAATAGGTTTTTTAAAAAGAATTTTCCTAAATGAAGTATCACTTTAATTAATAACATAATTTGTCAAGAAATAGAAATACTACACTATAGTTGTATACATTGGTCTCTACAAAAATTGTATAAACTGTAAATATCTTATAGAATAACTGTAATAATTAAATAAATAAGTAAGTAAGTAAGTAATTAGAAAATAAAATTGTCAATCGCCTAGCTTCTTCTGAGCCGTAAAAGACGGTTTTTAAAATTTTTTTAAAACCCTATTGTTTCGACCTTTCGAGAATTCTTCGTAGAACGAGTGTAGATTTAATTTTCTATGACAAATGAAAATCAAAATGAACTACATATTTAAAATATTAAGATTAAAAGTTGTCTCGATTTTGCTTAAATTTGAACACAAAGAAGGAAATCTGTGTTCGCCTTACGAAGAAAACTCGAAAGGTGCTTTTTGTAGCAATTTTCTCAAGGAGAAATGGTGATATGGAAGTGGTGAATTAATTTTTTTAGCTGAATTTTTAGTGGCCTTAGAAACCGAGGTAGCATAAATTGAAAATCATTTGAGAGAAACCACAAAAATGCATGTTCTTTGTTTAAGTGTTAGATAAACAAGTCGTATCTTTGGGAAAACAACACAAGGCTTTTCAAACTATGTAGTTGTAATCTTTTACGATTAATGTCCTGGATTAAATAGAAAGTTTATCTAATTTCATTGACCTAATATTGTGTTTCTGTAATTTAAACTCATATCGTACTGAGTTTTGAAGTTATTTCGATTTATCTTAAGGACTTTTATGTGTATGATCACAACATTAAAAAGGAATTCAATTAGAGTTCTTGCTCCTAATAAAATATAGACCAGGTGACGGATAATTGAGCACCTACTGGAAAAAATTTTGGAACTTTATTTAAACAATCGGATTATAAGTTTGTTATCTCTGCTGATTTTCCTATAAAGCCCAGTATTCAAGGCTTGCAACTGCGATTCAAATACTTTTAATGGGCCAATTGGAAAATAAAAACGCGTCCTATTTTTTTTCAATCAGCGTTAAAATTTTACAAGTCCCTTGTCGTAAAATCAAAACAGATAAGTCGAATTGCGCTAAAAAGAACGTAATTTTCAATTCAAAAATAAATATAACGTGTGCTCTTTTCACCTTTTTGTTGAAAAAAACGACAGAGATAATCTCAGAATCTTGTGAATGGCACGGTTGGTGTCCCTCCTTCTAATTTGATATTTCTCCACAGACATTTCGCTGGCAAAAACTCACAGGAAGTTCGGGTTGCTTTTATCAACGTCAGGTGTTTTTCTATTAATTAAACTGAATTTTCTTTAACATATGTTAATTTTTCTGCCCATGAATTAGTAGTTCAAACATAGTTTGATTGAACAGCATCATCTGTATGTAAAAATTTAAATGAAGAACAGAAGGTGTCTTAGTGATATAGCGGCTAAGTTTTTTTTAAATTGTTCTGACAATATCTATTTTAAAATCATATTGTTGTCTCCTCCAAATTCTTCATCTTAAAAAAAGTTAAGATGACAGTAAGCATAGTTTAATAACTGAAATTTCCATTCCCAAAAATTTTATCTCACCAAGAATTTTTTTTATTTGATAAGTTTAATCCTAGAAAAAATGCAATAGTGTTGCTGCCTAGTCTGGCCATTACTTTGCAGACTGTTGAACAAAAGTAAAGTATCTAGAAATCTGGGAAAATTCTTGAAAGAAAAATTTCTCGTCCACACGTAAGTTTCCAGACCGATCCTTTCTCACTAAATTTCCTTTGCTGAACGGTAAGTATTTGTACGCTTCGAATCATAGAAACCTTTCATCGTGGACATGTCTCGTACAACATTCGTTTGGTATGTTCACTGTTTTCATCAAAACCGACCCAGAAATTGCAATCAATGTCCTTAAAATAAGAAGCAAGCGACATATACGTTAGGATTTACGACGCCACGTACACGAGTAAATAAACGCTATAATGCTCTAAACTAAGAGGTTCTTATTGCCACCTCTTTCCAAAGAACTTTGGTAGCGGCACATATTCGCATGTGTGTGGTAGCAATCAAGGACATCTTTCTTCGGAATTAGGTAAGCAAATACTTCAACCGAGTATAGTGCAATTACTCTATGGGGAAACTTTTGCAATTAGATGTTAGTATCCTACACGAAATTAAGATGCAAAATGACAACTCTAAGAACGTATTTAAGAATTTTATCAAATTAACAATTTTTAAACAGCAAATTACACTTTAGTGAAAAATTAATTTTTGGTACATTCTTCATTTATTTATTCTCTTCCTTAAACGGTAAAGTACTTTCGAGTTAATAAGCCAATTTCTGACGGTAATACCTTATTCAACTGGCGAATACACAACATTTATATTCAACTTAAACAGGTACTGAAAAGCAGTACTGCAAACCGGAATTTAGCCAGAATTGCAAGCTCCGGTAGCTGTCAGATAAATTTCAGGAAATCAATACTGGCAATAAGAATTAAACATGGATTTCAAATCTTTTTGGAGAAAGATAAATTAAAAAAAAGAAAAAAGAATTATTATAAAATGACGTAGTTTAATACGGACACTGGGCAATGATAATACAAAGTATAAATATTCTATACATGTATGTACAAAAAAAGGGCTTGTTATTTTCTACCAATAGTACTATTTTTCAGTACTGTTACAATACTGGGATCGCGTACTTAAAAGGAATGCATTTAGACTAATATATGCAATATAATTTGCGATAACTCAAATTTTTCGTAATTGCAGTACAGTATCGAAAAAGGGATCGAGAACATAGTCATTCACGGCGTCTCGAAAGAATTACTATTTAGTGATTACTATTCTTTATTACGGAACTTAGCTGAAAATGAATTCTGTTGGAAGTCCGTATGAGTTCCGATATGATATATGGGAAGTTATGTTCGACGATGGAAGTTTTCAATGTGTACCAAACGCACGACGCTTTAAAGTTGCATTGATCAAAAATTACTGATGATGCTGGAATATACTCGTATGTATAGAGTCATTCCATCAAGAATCGCCAAAAGTGTAACCTTACCATCTCCGATTCTTTTGAAAATTTATGTACTCGAAGAATTAGTGAAACAAAATTTAACTTCCATTTTTTGTTTCTATCTCATTTTCTTTTGTTAGTTATAGTACATAAATTAAATAGTGTCCGAGTCCTTTTTGAAAATTCATATCTCTGGTAATTTTTATCCTAGAATAATAAAATAGGTCTTATTTTAAAGGGGAGGTTGTTGCAATATAAAAAAATACGGATAAAAATTATCCTTGACATTTTTTTTCAAGGATACCAGTTTTGTCCTTTATCCTTCAATATCTCAAAATGCGTTTTTTATATTTTTTATTTTTTTAAATTTTATTAAACATTATAAATAAATAATAATATTAAATATATTTCTTTTAATTTTATACTGCAAAACATACCAACAAATTAACTTGGGATCTGAATGGAATCGGGGTCAAGAAAATCTCAGAACATCAGTGCTTCTCAATTACTTTATAGAAATTAATAAAAATATAATATTAATAACCAAGGGAAGCTTCAATTCTTTAAGCGTCTGTTAAATCAAATTTCAAAAAACTCCTTGTCTTGAAAATACCGTTGACACATTTCTACTTTAACCGCATCCCGAACTAACGTAATTCAAGTGTTAATTGTTCTAGTGGTGTAAGCATTTTGTCGCATCCCAAGTTTAACCACTTCACGAACTTTGACCCGAAAAGTAGTAAAGTGTCGCCCAGACTATTGGCAGACTTTTTTATGACAGTTCTTACCAACAAGGGTAAAACTTGAAGAAATATATCGCAAAAAAGGCTACAACATCTTCGAATTTTACTTTAATATTTTAATAATAAAGTATTTACTGAAGGTTTGGACTCCTTTTTAATAATACTCTATATGATTTCATCTAGAGCATAAAAATGCGGAAAATGGTTTTAAATGAAGAGTTTCTAATTTTTATATCTCAAAAACAACAAATTCAATAAAATTTGGTACATTAAATATTAGTGCTATATGCGACTATTCTAAAAATATAATTTTTGACTAACCAGCGACGTAGGGGTGACCATGTTTATATCTCAAGAGCTACTTACGCTAAAACTGTGAAATCTGGAAACTGTACGCTACTAAAATTAAAATTTCTAAATTTTTTGGGTAGTGTGTTGTAAAATGCTGTACTTCCAATAATACGCCCTACATTTTAAGACGCTTTTTACCTATTTAACTCTGAGGGCTTACTATTGATAAACAGGGCTACCCTAACCACAGGGCTAAATGGGCAATAGCCCCGGGATGAAAGCCTTTTGGGCGCGGCGATTTTTGTTGATGTTATATTACTTTATTATTTTAATAATAAAGTATTTTTTAGTTATTATTAGTAATTTAGTTATTAGTTTATTTTTATTCAAGACAGAAATAACCAAGTAATCTGTTCTTAATGAAATAGGCGCTACGAAACAACCTACAACACGGTCCCTGGAATAGTGTATAACGCACAAGCGAAAAAGTGATGTAAGAAATTTTCCCTATTTTTAAATTTCTGTATTAACTAATCTTTGATATGTTTAAGTATGTGGTCAACAAAAATTTTTGACATTCGAGACGTAAAACTATAAGAAAAACCGATTTAAAATTTTTGATTTTATTCAGCCAGTACAGTTCGAGCCGCCATTATGACATGCTCATCAAATGGGCGCTATGCTCCAACTACATTTTGCGCGTCCCTGCGGGGCTAAAGGGATTTAAAAACTCCTTTTCGAGTTCATGTGTAAGAAACATGTCAAACGGAACCGTCATGGCGATTCGAATTGTACTGGGTTTTAAATCGTTTTTTTTTATAGTTTTACGTCCCGAATGTCAACAATTTTTGTTGACCACATACTAAAACATATCAAAGTTTAGTTTATAAAGTAATTTAAAAATGGGGAAAATTTCTTACATCACTTTTTTGCTTGTGCGTTATAAAGCATTTTTACCCAGTCCCTTAATGCCGCTTCCAGTAGCCATCAAAATTGTTTTATATTTTCTTATGACGAGAGGCGAATTATTTAACGATGTTAACGACTAGCAGTGGTACACTTCTTTGATCCATACTCCATTGGTTAGGGGGGGTGGGGTGAGGTTATGAAAATTTGTAATTTTTCTATCATAGAATCGATTTATCTCAAAATGGAGAAACTATGTAAGTAAGTAAGCTATATGTTAGTAAGCTATTCATATTAAAAAAAATTTTAAAATAAATCTGAGTATGCTAGAAAAAAATATTTGGAAAAGATTAGAATAAAATTTTAAAAAAATCTGCCTATACTATAGCAGCAGCCTTATTAACTTTTGTGCCTACCCCGAAGCAATCAGCGTTTAACTTTGACTTTGTCTCGTACTATTATCTAAAAACTTGATTAATATTTTTGGTGTGGAAGTGTCATAAGCACCCCTCATGCACCCTACCTTAACCCGCTTCTCGGTATCTTTCGCGAAAAATGATAAAGCTGCACCCAGACTGCGACAAATTTTTTTTAATAAAATTTATTTTCCCATCCAAAAGAATAATGAATTTCCTTTATTAAATTTCCCGACGTTTTATTTTATATGCTTTTCAATTATTCTCAATAATGTACGGTCTGTAGAGGGTGGCTCTTAAAAAGGTAAGGCCAAAAAGATTTATTAACGCTGCAAAAGCTTTTACTACTATCTCATTATTAACTATATTATGGAATGCAATCTAAAATCACTTTGTTACAGACGTGTACTTAATTTCCCATTAAACTAGACTGATCTGAACTTCAACGTCATAGAGCTTAATTTCCCATAAAAGTATTAAACCCAATCTAATAATGGTTTCCATTTATCCCTGAAAAGGTGAGATATTTCCCACAACATTACACTTGTCAATATATTTTCAGGTATACGGTAAGGTAGACCTACTTAATTGTACGTTTGCTATAATAATTTCAAGGAAGTGGAATAACATTTTGGTATAAAGAGATTAATTACTACTCTACCTTTTGCAAACATCTATTTAAGTTAGCTCGAAATGAAAGTAATATTGACATCTATTAGAACTTAGCTTATTAGACGGTTTATCTTCTGAGTTCCTTATAAAGAGAAGATATACATAGATGTGGTCCAATAAATCCTCTAGATATAAATATTTCATAATATTTGTAGCAGACACATAAAGCGACGATCCATTCCAGCTTTTTTCTATCGGTGTGCCGAAAACATTAAGAAAGAAGTCATGAACAATTTAAAGATTTTTCTCGGTGAGTGGAGATTATTTTGCAAAATGCAACTTTGTCCAATTTTTTGTTTCGAAGCAGAAAAACGAATTAAATTCTCGTTGAAATGGAGCTTCGAGCGAGAAATTATAGTAAACGCGACCGGAACGCGATGCGACACGAAGACAGCTAACTAAAATGCTTGCAAGTGATCAGTCATAGTGATAGCGTCTTGGTTCACGCGCATCGCTTTGCTTGCCAATTTTTTAAATTTCGACGCGCGCGAAACACAATTTCGGTACTTGTACAGGTTTCGATTCGGATTTTTTACAACAATAGACTGGTTAATTAATAGACTAGGCATTAAACAAAATAAACTACGTTCATCATTTACTTATGCCATGTAGAATCTTAGTTCCGGACTAAATGATCCGTTTGAAATGAAAACTATGCCCTATAGAAATGTTCGAATTTCCAATGATTCGAGTAGGTACATGACTCCGGTTAAAATACCGATACAGGAAAAATCAATAAGGACAGAAGCAGTGCATACAAAAGTTACTCCAGACCGGAAAATTTTTCGCTTCATGCGTTTTCTACAAGCTTAATTATATGGTGCTAAATTTCCCATTATGCTTGGTTGTTGGTTCCCACATAACATCTTTTCAGTACAAAGAATTTAGTAAAATCTGGTTACAGTTCTGAAAATAAACAGAACAAATACTGTAAAACTGAATTCAGAGTTTTGCCAAATAGAAGGTGCGCTTTAATGCTCTCCAGAGTAGGATAGGACAGCATAAGTATACGTGAAACAACAACAACATCCAGAATAGTCAACCCACTAATTTTAGTGAGTTATAAATCCTATTCCGGATAGAACGAAATGGTGTGAGTCTAGGATGAATTCGCTTTACTCGTTTCGATTTGAATGATTGGCAGCATTTGCGTTTATCACAACACAAATACAACCGAACTGCAATAAAATCCAATCCTGTGACAGTTTTATTGCCGTTTGTTTTAAAACAAAGGAAGGAAAAATAATTACATAATTGTAACACAACGAAACAGTAATGTTATTTAACTTCAAACTTGACAGCGCAGGGCTGCCAAATTTCACCAATGAAATTTACCCTGGATCGTTTTTTTTTGCCTGCCGATTAGGTGCTCTATTCTGGAGAGCATTAAAACACACCTAATATCAATACTAAGGTCGTATGTATTCGAATACTTTGCTTCGACTATGTCTAGTTATAACAGTTTATGACGTCAAACATAGCAAAGCTGTGTCTCAATTCCTTTTCGGTTCGTGTCTTGACTACTTTTACGACAGTTGAGCTATCAGTCAATCTAAAGGTACAATCTGGCTGATTCTTCCGACCGTCGCGGTCAGCAGTAACTGCACACCTCAGCTGCTCACCGCAGCTGCCTTGCACTCACAACCATCAACTGCCGAGCAGTCGCAAACAGACATGACAGCTTCTTTTTGCCTGATGGTGCATTTAAACTTACCCTTGAGGCGAGCCGGTTTTCGTCGGCTGTATTCTTTGCTGTGTTGAAAGCAATTTACTCAACACGCCTCTGCGGCGCAACTTGCCTATAAGTGCGAAACGACAGAAATACAATGAGCTGCGAATTGCATGCTGCCATAGTTCAATGTTTGTGTGTATACAGATAGAAGCGTGAGTCGGAGAAAAAGTTGAAAAATGTTAGTCTCTTGCGACTCCACGAGCCATCTGATTACTTCATTTTATGGTGGGGATAGAGGCGCGCCTCAAATGTTGAGGGTAAATCCACCATGAAGTAGTAGTCTACTGCCGGCAGTTACTGCTGCCCGTGACGGTCAGCAGTACCAGCCAGGTTGTAAATTTAGCAAACGTAAAAAAATTCAAATTTTTCTATTGAATTTAATTTAATTTTTGATTTATGAAGTGTCAAATAAGCAGCTGAGCCATTTTGACGGTTTAGCTAAGCTTTTTCTAAACTGTTATTATATAATAGCAATGCTATGCTGAGACGTCAACATCAACGTAGACGTAGACGAAGCAAGGTATTCGAATACATCCTAAGTACTGCAGTGAAACATTCTGAAGATTAACTTTCGGAACTAGTTTTTAATTTAGTTCTTATAACCTATTTATGTTGCGCAAATATTGTTACAAGATTGCACCAGTAAATTCTTCGAAAACAATTCTATTTTCAACAATTCGAATTTCAGTACTCCGAATTCAGAACTGCCAGTACTGACAATTTTACACCAAAAGTATTGTGTTTTTCAGTACTTAAGCATACTTGTTCTAAATTACTCAGAAAGTAAGGACTGCAGCGGTATTGTGCCAGTACATAATATCATTGTTACGAAAATATTAATAGATTGGATGTACATATGAAGTTCTTTTTGTATGGTAGCAATATTCTAATCGGACGCATTAAACATTTCAGCATTTTACTAATTACTTATATCTATTCGATACTTCTTGATACTGAGAAAATATATACACAGTGCGATAAATAAGTTCCGAGACTCGAACCATATCTGAGTAACTAGTAGGGCCATCTATGTCTACAGACCGGCGTTTGAAAGCTGTGACACTCCTCTTCCCTGTAATAGAATTTTGTAAATCGGTTGATAGATAGCAAAGTTATGACAGTTCTCCCAAAACAACTTTTTTGTCGATGTTGAAATATTAAAATGTTGCTCAAACAATGCTCATTACATTCTTCGATAGCAAAGGAATTGTCCACAGGGAATTCGTTCCAACTGGCCAAACAATTACTGGCGCATTTTATCTCGAAGTTTAGAAGAGTGTGATGACCAGAATCCGTCGTATTCGACCCGAATATCGTAATCCAGTGAACTGGATAATACACCGAGTCGCACCTCACTCATTGTTCGTCAATTTTTGGCTCAGAATCATGTCTCTGTGTTGAATCATCCACTGTATTCACCTGATTTCACCACATGCTATTTCTCTCTATTCCCGACCATCAAAACAGCTTCAACACGCGCACTTGAGGCAATTCCACAAAATGAGGTAGAACACGCATTTGAATCACTGTTGAATCGCTGTAACAAGTGTATTGAAACTGGAGGAGAATATTTTGAATAAAAAAAATGAAAAATATACAGATTTTTTCTTTTAATGATGTTTTCCATGACCAGTCTCGATACTTATTTGTCGCACTGTGTATAATCGCAAAGATAAACCAGTATGAAAAAAGTAACCATTATACGGAGCACTTCAAGAAAATATAATTTTTGCTTCTATCTATCAGAATGTTACCGGAACTGAACAGGTATCGTTTATAATCATTCACTGAGAACTTACAACGAATTGTACTAAATTAATATAGTGGATATTTAATCTGTAATACTGAAGCAGTACTCATGTTCAGTAATTAATAAATAAAATTTATTAGAATTTAATCAGTACTAGAAATGTTCCGCTGGAGATCTTCAGGTTCCTGTAATAGTAGGAGAGAATAGTTTCTCAAGAATACCGATTGACTACCGATACGCTGTGCGGCTTCTGATGGGTACTAATCTCCCCGATACTAATGGGTTCATTAAGTGTTATAGACGGTGATCATGCTATTTTTCAAAATCACAACGGTCATAGCCGGTATCACGAAATGGCTTCATTCCTTGAAAACCGAACAATAATGTATTATTAATGCATTTCCAGATGATCATTCATCTGTCTCAATTATCTTATTGTAGGAATTATGAAAATATGCTATGAAAATATTCTTGTCCAGCCTGAAAAATAAATTTCCGTAAGACACAACTCTGACGGATTACCGCATTTAATTTGTATGCGAAAGCGAATTGAACGCCATCGAATTTCACTTTCATCACACTATATTCCATAAAAAAAGACGGACACCCCGGACTTATGAAAGAAAAAAGGCTAGGCCCAGAGTGAATGCTTTTAATTTGGCTAAAAGGACGATAATCTATTTCACTTCGATCCAATTCAATCTTACAATGATAGATGTGGACATATAGTACAAAAATCTCCTTAAATAAAGTCATAAAACGCACGTTCTTCTTTTTGTAATTTTTTTCTTCCGTTTTTTTTTTGGGTGAATTTTCCCTTCGAGTCAACTCCCTTTCGTCCTTGAATCAATGTGACACACATGTCGCCATCTACAAGAAATCACACGAAATTTCGGATATTGCATATGTAAGGAAACGTTCCAAGCAACTCGGGAGAAAATTAAACTAACTAAACGAGGTAAAGTGGCACCAAGGATAATAAAGACATCAAATTTATCCGGTATTAGTAGCACTTGTGCAATGAGTAAATATGGCAGCAAATTTATCTTATTTTTGCATTAAACTGACTTTGTGGAAAAAAATTAATCAGGAAGAACACAGGGACCACATAAATTAGTCCAATGTCTCTACCAGTGGCTTTACAGCTACTTCCTGGAGAATTCGACATTATGAAAAATTCCAAAAAAACGTTCATTATACAGACTGAACATATGATGAGTTGAGTCCTTCAGTTCCTGAATGATCCCCCGTGGGCATAGGACATAAACAACCCTCCCAGCATCTCTCCTTTTTGCAGTATTTATTCCGATTAAACCACCGATGATTACAACGTGAATATAAAGGAGATATAAGACCTGGACTTCTAACTTGGTAGCCTAGAGAATATACGAGTCTTATGTTGAGTTCAGCTTTAAAAATTCATGTTTTTACAACAATGTTAACTCCCTTTGTTGAAATAATCAAGTCTTTCATGTACTAAAAAAAATAAGCAATTTTAAGCTATGACGTCAATTTAATTTAAATCCAGGATATAGCTTTACAACAATTACATGTGGGGTTAAATTAATTGAAAAGGGTATACGGAAATAACTGAGGCAAGTTTTGATGGTTCAACGTGTGGTGATAAAAAAGAGCTCTGTGAACATTTAATTAATTAGCCAAAGCATGCGTTGGGTAAGTTTCTACATCACATCACATCGTGGTATAGTTGTTAATTAGTCAGGCTTAAATTTATTTTCGATCTTTTTGTTATCTTTACAAACTATTTTTGGTTTTTTAAAATATCAGAAACATTGTCCGAAATACAATAATTATCTTATTGCAATTTTTCGGATATTCTAAATTAATATTAAAAGTTGACTTATCTTAGATTGAATTCACGGTCAGTTTATGATAGAATCTTGTATTTTGAAAATATGATATTTTCTTGAACATTTTTTAAACTAAAAATTATTGGCGCCGAGTTTAAGTAACTGGGTGCTGACGGAACACTTTGTAGTAAAACCGCAACACAATCATATCTATGATTTTATTTAAATTTTAAGATCGATTTTTAAAAATATTGTAAACCCGAAACATTTTTTTGACATTTTAGAGCTAATAGATCCACAAAAAAAAATGTTTGGCCGTCTAACCGCCATTCGCAAAAAAAATTTCAGATTTCCTGGTATCATATGTTTTTTACGAATTTCGTCATATCTCTTAGGTTTTCTGAAACATTGGATTAATTTTACCTCTACATCCTTCTCAGATAGAAGCATTGAATTGTTTTTTTTACATTCAACTCGTAAGGGGGTCCTAAGAGTATTTGTAGCCGTTTTCGCGAATGCTGAGATATTTGTGTGATGTGTGTTATGTGGTGTCGAAATTGGTTTTACTTGATTGATTTTTAAATATAGAATATATTTTTATTTCCACGGACTTTTTATTGCAAAGCGCTGATTTTTGTCGATACTTGTAAAGGGTTTTCCAATAAGGACTTGACAACTTTTTTTCAAAATAAAATGCAAACCATTTGAGATATTTCAAAAACTTTATTATCGGGTTGAAGTACAATCAAAACATTTATGAATGGAACTCGACTTCGTTCATATGGCCACCGCGGGCACGTTTGCAGCGGTCGATTCGTTGGACCCAATTTTCGATGACTCGGCCACACATTTCGGCCGAAATGGCTGCTATTTCGTGTTCAATGTTGGCTCTGAGCTCTTCCAACGTCGTCGGCTTGTTGGCATAGACCAACGACTTGACGTGGCCCCAAAGAAAAAAGTCCAGAGGCGTTAAATCGCACGAACGAGGCGGCCAATCGACTGGTCCATTTCTTGAGATAACACGCTCATCAAACTTACTCTTCAATAAATCGATTGTAACGTGTGCTGTGTGGCTTGTGGCACCGTCCTGTTGAAACCACATGTTGTCCAAGTCCATATCTTCCAATTCGGGCCAAAAATAATCGGTAATCATGGCGCGATAACGATTACCATTCACAGTAACGTGACGATCATTATCGTCGACGAAAAAATATGGCCCTATGACGCCGCCAGCATGCAAACCGCACCAAACAGTTATTTTTTGTGGATGAAGTGGTCTTTCATGAAGCACATGTGGATTTTCACCGGACCAATAACGCATATTTTGCTTATTGACGAACCCACTGAGCCAAAAATGAGCTTCGTCACTGAAGATGATTTTGCGATGAAATTGATCATCTTGGCGCATCTTTTCCAGAGCCCAATCGGAGAACGTACGTCGCTTCAAATGGTCCATCGGCTTCAATTCTTGAGTCAGCTTGATCTTGTATGGGTCTAAACCAAGATCCTTACGCAAAATTCGCCATAACGTGGTCTGGGCGATGCCCAACACTTGAGAACGCCGTGGAATTGACTGATTTGGATCATTTGCTACGGACGTTTCAACGGCAGCGATATTTTCGACACTTCGACCAACCCGTTGTCTCACTGGCACGGCAACATCACACAACGAATATGTAGACTCAAATTTTTGCACTAAACTTGTTACTGCCTGTCTACTAGGGCGAGAATTACGACCGAAAATCGGAGTTAACGCTCTTAAAGTAGCGGTCACCGACTCCGAATTTCTGTAGTAAATTTTTATAATTTGCAGACGTTGTTCCTTCGTATACTTTACCATGATAAAAATGTTAAGTTTACTGAATAAATTGACAGTGACAGTTCGATGATTAGTGAAAGGGTGCGTTCACAAATTGAATTCAAAGTTGTCAAGTCCCTATTGGAAAACCCTTTACAAAGAACAATAATTAATTTTCCAAAAAAATACCTCCTTGTCACGAAACAACCAGTTCTTATATTTCGACTTTGAATTTGTCCAAAATTGAATTTGGTGCCTTAAAGGTGGCAGTAACGTCTTTCCCGGACTTTGGTTTCGGAAAATAATAAAGTTGCGCACGACAAAAAATTTGTACTACAGAGTAGGCACTAAATTTCCTACTCTGGGAGCAGTAAAATTACTATTGTCAAATTTCTTTACGCAATCTTGTGATTTTTACTATCAATGCGGAAATCTTCACATAAGTGTGTAAATCAATCGCTGAAAATGTGTAAATTTACTGCTGGTGTGCGTAAAATTACACACGGTGAGAAAAAACTAATATGTATTATATTATATTATTTACATATATACTACAAAAATATGACATGTTGATGTTTGCTTATTAGTATTATTAATTTATTGATAATATAAATAAATAAGCTTCAACCGAATGATCGACAGATGAATTCCCAGGCGTATTTTGAAGGGCAAAGAAGACAATAATCGATAATTTGAAAAATTCATTCCAGACATGATATTTGGGAAAAAACCAGGACGTAGGTCAAAAAATGTAGAAAGTATAAAACACTATACATATTTATTATATAAATTTAATTTACTTGTTTTAAAGCCACAAACTTTACACACTATAAACATTATTTCCTTTTTAAATTTTAAATGACGCCTTACACAAAACCACGAAACAAGTGAATTTAAACAACGAAGCGGTCAAGTTAATACCACATACGCATGAAGTATCAAATCTACATACAAAATGCGTAATTTTATACACAATGATCAATTTTACGCATTAAATGTGAAAAATTTCATGCGGTGTTGTAATATTACTACCGAGTCAGTAAATTTAAGAATTAAATGTGTAAAAATACGCAGTTTTAAGAATTACTCTAAACTTTGTTAAATTTAATGAAAATTCGTAAATTTACTACATCAATGCGGAATATTTTACTGCTTTAAGGATATTAATTTTCACAAAATTTTTTACTGTGCGGTCAAACTTCTGGCAGATTTTTAATTCAATAAAAATCTTAGGTTAATAGTACAAGGCGATCTCCATTTAATACTAGTTCAAACTGTTGGGACATTTGTATGGTAGATAGCCCAAGGATTACCTTTGTTTAACTGATTTTATTCCATTATTTAGTAGAATGCAGTAGTAAAAAAAAAATTTTTGTTCGGATTTTTAAATCACTAGCTGATTTTTATGTTTCCATGGTGCAATCCAGTGGGTATTATCATGTTCCTCAAAGTCGTTTCTATTAAACTTCCCAACGGTGTAACGACATTTTACCAACCAACAAAGTCGACTTTATTCCAAAGTGTTTCGTGTAAATTTTGGACTCCATCCAAATGTTATTTTCCGTTCCATTACATTTCCGAAAATTAATAGGCGTACAATAGTTTTTGCACGCAACAAATATAAGATTTTTCATACCTTATTTTTCAAAAATTAACGGAAAAATGAAATGAATGTGAAGAAAATCGAGGGAGCTCTTCTTATAACTTTCATACAAAAGTTCTTTAAATAATTGTGCATTCATATTTCGGAGCTTACTAAAATTCGATGGGAAATTGAAAATTTTACTCAAATTTTAATTTAGAAAAAAAAATTAGGTCAAATTTGTTATGTGGCGACAAACCATTTCTACAGGTAGCTGCCGTACAAAAGTAATTAAAATACGTGTTCACAGTTACTACTCTATTACGTAAGAACGCTTCAAACTTTAAAATTGGATATACGCTAACGTTTTAATAGAGAGAGTGAAATAGAGAGTTGAGAATAGTCAGTAATTAGTTAAATAATATTTTGTGCATCTGCCATGCAAAAGTCCTTAAAAAATCTGTCCACTTTGTTATTACGTTAACGGAGGGGCTCTAAACTCTATTCAATCCCAAACCCTGTTTAGCGCTTTTTACAATGCAAACCAGGCATTCTTTGATATGAGGTTGACGGGATGTGTATATAGATAGGGGTTGGTATAGTTAACCTCTGTCACTAAAGCCACAGTTGGGCCTATTGTGATGTCCTCCCAAATTGACTATGATTCCTCTTCAATCCCTGCGCTTTCAATGAAGCCTAGTATTTTGCGAAGAGGAATGGTCAGGAATTCCGATGGGTCCATGAAACCCTCACCGAAGTGACGAAGTCTTTTGTGAGCTAAACCCTCACATTCACAGAGGATATGCTCTGTTGTTTCGTCTTCGTCATTGCATATTCTGCAACTTTTAGTCTCAAAAAGACCAATGCTATTGAGATGCTTCTTCATGTGACAATGTCCAGTCAGAGCTCCCACTAGGGTTCGGGTCTGATATCTGCTTAATTTTAGATAATCAGATGTTCTTTTTTCTGAATGCTTTGGCATACAAAGCTTTGAGTGCCTGTTGCCCAGTGCCAAGTCCCAGTGAATGTCACTTTGCGATTTTTGCCACATTCGGATGTTCATTCTGGCCGTGCTTAATGGTATCCCACAGAAGGGATATGGGACCATGAAGTCAGCTTCTGAACCTTTCCTAGCCATTAAGTCGGCCATTTCATTGCCTTCATAGCCGCTGTGTCCCTGAATCCAAATGAGGTTAACTCTGTTCTTAGTTCCAAGTTCAATCAGGCATTGGAGGCCCAAACAAGTTTGGGGTAGATTGGAACGGACTGAAGTGCCATTATTGCTGCCGAGAGAATATATATTTGTTGGTTATTGTAGCCCCGTCTGATATTTTCTCTAGAGCATAGTTCAATAGCATGAGTCTCCGCCTGAAAAACAGTGGATGTTATGTGCATGCTATAGTAGAATTTGACATTTGGACGCCCTCCATAAGCTTCTGCTCCTACACCTTGATCTGTTTTAGATCCGTCTGTTTACCAGATTATAGATCCTGGTTTTTTAAGTGGGTTTGTTTGTGACCCTATCCTCCTATTCAGGTAGGATAACTTTGAATGGCCGGGATGTGTATGTTTCATTACATAGTTAAAATACAGCTTTGCGTTTTTAATGCATTGAATTCGACTCTATTCTTTCGGCCCTAGTCAAGAATTTTTCTGTCATGTTTCGTCCAGTATGATGCAAGGAGCTTTGACACGCTGATTGTACAAGCATCGGCAAAGTTATGAACTAGATTGGAAGCACGTTTTTTGTTAATAAAAATTAACAAGAAGAGTAGGAGAAAGTACCGAGCCTTGGGTACGTCAGCGTTAGTGACATGAAGTGAAGTAAAGTGACCAGTACTGATACAGACAGTTTAAATTTCCCACGTAATAGTTAAGTGGTGAAAATAAGCAAAAGTTTGCAAAGGAAACAAATTTTTCTATCCCGTGAGGTATATACCATACAAAAGCTATTGCACTTAATGAACAACTACTAAGAGGTTCTATTCAATTAGAAATATTTAAAAAAAAGCTCACTGTTATATTTCACTATTTTCAGGCTCGTGAACAAAAACTAGTCAAGTTGTGATTCCATTTTCAAATGTCCTTCGAAAATTCAGTTTTGTTTGCCCTCAACTTCCCGAAAATCAAAAATGAGTCGATTATCGAAGATAACATTTTATGTGATTATTGTTTAGAATAAAAACTTAAGTATGCTGTAAAGTAAGTTTCTGTACGCCTTTCTATACTTCCTTTACAAATGCCTTAACACTAATAAAAGCGAAACAGCAATTCAAGGAATTAAATATTTTGCACATCATAACAGTGAAACTGTTGCGAGTAACTAACAAACAAATGTCTTCAAAAAGTCAGGTTTTGCATAAGACTGCATCGACTATAACACGGGAATTGCTTGGAGATACGACGAGACTTTAATATAATTGAATTTAGCCAAAAAAATATAGGCTCGGTGTATTAATGAGCAAAACTTCTCTACTCCTTGAGGTTACTGCTTCCACACAAAAGTCCTTAAAGTACGGGGATACTGTTGTTACCACAAACTTCGAAAATGAAAAATTTTTCTCACTCCAACATTTTACCACTTCAAAGGACGCGACGAAAACCAGCCAAAATCAAGGATTTCTTTTATTATTAAAAATAAGTTAGCACAAATTCAAGTTTGATTTACTTTTTGACGAACTCGAAAAAGAAAAATTCCTACTGAAAAAAAAACAATGTGGGATTAATCATTTTCCACTTTATTATACCGAACTTGAGTTGTATTGATGATTTTTCTTTTTCATTTTCCAGCAACATGGAATCGAAGAAATCTTAATAAAAACGTCTTTCATTAAAAAGTCATTAGTGGAAAGAAAATTTTTTATTGAGAATTCGTAAAAACTTTCCAATCTTGATTTTTAATTTCGTAAGATTTTGCGAACGACAATAATGTCGAGTGCAAGGATTTTTCCTGATTTATGAGCAATGCCCAGAAGGAGTGGTTTTGAAGGCTTAACACTGAATTTGTTAGTGAACGTCTTAAGAACTTAATGGATTTTAATTTCTAGCTGAAGTTATGAGAAGTGCTAGACATTATTTTCCAATATCGCAGAAGTGTTTGTGTTTGAGGTATTATGGGTTGGTTTCATTATGTCTTTTTTTTAATTTTGAATGAGGATATATCTGAAATATATTCGCGCTTCTTTATCGACCCTTTACTTTACGTCCCTTAATTCCTCAGAGCTATATAACAGTTTGTTTTTTTCCTGGGACGGGCGATTAGCCTATCCTTCAACCTTCTAGCCAGGACACATAAGATGCATACAGTAATTTATCATGCCGCGATTTGAGTAAGGATCTGTTTAGTAGACAGAGTTTTGTAGTATGCAATGTACAGTAGATAACTTTTTAACTTTAGGCAAAAGAGTAACTGAACCATAAAAAGCAAGAAGTGTGATATTTTCTGCAATTTCACTTTGATATGTTCAAGTACACCATTTCTTCTCGAACAACATCATCTCTGATTAAAACTCATCAATGCTTTGAAATGAAATCATTTCAGGCACTTACTATTTTGATAATCCTGGATTTTATTAACTGCCAATTAATCGTCGTCTTCTCCAATTCAAATATACATTAATTCCTGCTTTACATAATACACCTGGAAGCACTTAATTCTTTCTTTCTATTTACATCTCCTAGCCAGACAGACATCAAATAATTTTTTTTGGCTGATTTTCAAAATGACTTAACTACAGCAATTTGCTTGTCCATCAGTCACAACAATCTCACTCACCTGTGTAATATTTCTGATCGGAAACATCCCCCGAATTCGTAGTGATTTGTTTGATTATCGGAACGAGAACTTCGGGAATCGTAATCATGACTTTGTGATAGGTGTGTGCTAACATTAAAAATTAATTGGGTTGTTGGTCGAAACGATTGATTACGTGGAAGTCTTTTCAAAAATCAATCGTCGACGGAATCAAATGTATGGCGATTAGAGTTTCGGTACAGTACTGAATTAACGCATGTTTTAATTTCAGTTGGCCATTAAAAATTTACGACGATACTAAAGAAAATCGCGTTCACATTTAAATCGCGGGATATGAAAATAACCAGAACGTGAATGTGAAAAGTTTTATGACGAGGAGCAAAACTGAATCATCGTGTAGTTTTACAGGTGTTCCACGAGATACCGTGGTTAATATTATAAAGGTGAGCTATTAAAAGATTAGAAGAGGCGGATCAATTTGGTTTTATTTCCAATTTTAATTAGTTTGTACGAATTTAATTACGCTGACAGTGGCAGATCAATGAAAAGCAATATTGTACGCGTAGCAGCACGGAGTAACATTAAAGGCGTACAAAAGCATGCCTCAATCGCGACACCATACTGATCTGAACTAAATCAAGTAAATGATGATGTTGGGCGATGGAGTAACAATCTGCTTTCAAGAAAAAGGTCAAACGAATTTAAAATAACTCGCGGGACCAATGGAAAACCACTTTTTCCGACAACCAGCTTGGTCACGTTTCAGGACTAGTAAGCCTCAAAAATGGGAAGTCCGTCTGTGCACCGTACGTTGTACGCAAACGCCTTAGTTATACCATAAGTTCAAAAGTGTTTAATAAATAGAATGCGTGGAGCTCTTCAAGTGGTAATTTTTTTGGAGGGTGGTGGTGTGAAGTAGTTGAGAATGGGAGGATGAACAATTTTGGTTTCTATATCTTAGGAACCGTTTGTGCTAGAAAGTTGAAACATGGAACTTATATAGAGCTACATTGAATCCATTTGCAGAAAAGTTATCGACGCTCGAAAGCTGCAATCACGATAGTCTTAATTCATATTTTCTGAACGGTTCATACCACGAAAGTGAAATTTGGTGATTGTTTGTAGACGAAAGTGTACAATAAAAAAAATTTCAACGGGAGCTGCTATCTGGGGATGGGTGGAGGAGAATAATTTGGAGAACAAGTTCTCGCGAACCTACATTGCCTTAAAGATAAAATTTGTTGTCGAGAATAAATTTTTCAGGCAGTAGAGCACGGAAGTGTGGGATAACAATTTTTGAAGAAAATCGCATCTCGTACCTCAAAAAGTAATGAAGGTTTCGATATTGGCATTTCTGTAATGAACCACTTCTAGGCTAAAAAAAGTTTAGGGTAAACGTGAAGCAGTAGACGGTTAGATTTTTTTCTCGGGAGCCAATTAAGATGGAACGCTTAAACTTTATACTTTTTTAGGGCTACAGTAGGGCCATATTTTAAACATATAGTTCTTGATGGGGTGCCACGACAGGGTTGGAGGTGGTTTTTCAATCGCAAGAACGGCTTTAGCTAGAAAGTTCAAACTTATTGTGAGCATGTAGACAAAAGGAGTGGTCAGTGAATTCAATACCTACATATAATTCAGCAAATTTCATCAAATCTTTTAAGTCTTCAAAAATATAAGACAATCACGTGAAAATAATTTTCAGTATTTTTTGATAGTCAATTCGTAATGGATGTTAATGGATAGTATACGGCTTTACGAATTCCATCATATCTCTTAAGTCTAACGAGATATAGAATTGATTTTTACTTGTACTGGCTTTTTAAATATTTACCTTAAATATTTACCTATTTAAGCATTTTTTGATATTCAACTTCTACGGCGTACGTTTTAACGAAATTTGCCATAACTCTGAGGTTTGATAAGATGCCGATTTGATTTTTGCTTCTGCGAACTATTTTTTTTAGTTCCCCTCTTTTTGGAGGACCCAAGTTGATTTTTACTTCTTTTATTTATATTGTGATCGACCTGAAATTTCAAAAAAGTTTGCTACCCTGAAATTTTCTATATCACGTTTTAGAGCTTAGAAATAAGTCTATACCAAAAAATAAAAAAAAATGTCTGTCTGTCCGCCGTAGACGCTGTCCACCGTAGGCGAACAGTGTTGTACGCAAAAGGGTTTGACAGCGTGTAACTTACAAATCCGTTGAGATATTAAGTTAGAATTTTTCGGGGTGATAGATTGGGTAAAACCCTTTAAGTGGTGACTTTTGGGGGTTTAGCTATAAAGAGAAGTAAGGGGAGTGTTTTGGACGAAAAATTTTGGTTTATGTTGAGAGAAGAAATTATTTTCTTCGACTTTAAATCAAAATTTTCTTTCAACGTGTCCTTAGAATTATGCTAAAATTAAATTATATACTTGAAGACATTGGTGACATATTTTGACTAATCGGCGACCTATATGACAAAATTTTCCAATTTATCAAATATTTTGAAAATAATCGTCAAACTTTTATTTGTCATTTATTTATTGATGTTTGACAGCATTGCATAAGTAATACAAGCTTTACTTTGTCTTTATTTTTAGATATATGCCTTATACTTTATATTGCCAAATTTAATTGATTAATTTATTTTACTTTATTATTTTTTAATAATAAAGTATTTTAATAATAAAGTATTGTGATCGATCTGAAATTTCAAAAAAAATTTGCTACCCTGAAATTTTGAATGTACACGTTTTAGGACTAGTAAATACCAAAAAAGCAAAAAAAAATGTCCGTCTGTCCGCCGTATACGCCGTACGCAAAATCGTTTGAAGGCGCGTAGCTCTCAAACCCGTTGAGGTATTAAGTTGAAATTTTTATGGTGGGTAGATTGGGTAAACTCCTACGACTGGTATCTTTTGGGGTGGTGCGGGTGTAAGGGGGGATGAGGGGGAGCGTTTTAGAAGAAAAATTTTGGTTTCCAGATCTCAGGAATCACTTATGCTAGGAGGCTGAAACTTGGAACTTATGTAGTACTATGATAGTGGACTCATTTGCAAAAAAATTCTCGATAAGGGTTGGGGCGTGTGGAAGGAGGGAGGGGGGAAACAATGAGTTCAAAACGCTTGAAAGCCGGGATTGAAACATTCTAAAATCCATATCTCCTGAACGATTGATGTCAGAAGATTGAAACTTTGTGGTTACCCTTAGGGATACTTGAAGATTAGACCAAGCCTAACATTTTTAAGGGGGGTTGTGGGGTGTTAGGTTGGGGGGTGATAAATTTGGATTACAATATCTTGGGAACCAATTACACCAGGAAGATAAAATTTAGTTTCTGTATATGGGATCACAAGAGGAGTCTACTGAAAGTATATTTTTTGAGGGGGAGGTGGGGCACGAAAGTGGGGAGATAGCAATTTCTCAAAAAATTTAATTTTTATATCTCAAAAACCGTATCAGATATGATCTTGAAAATTTTACAGGAGTTGGAATCGGTAGACCTCTAGTAGGAAAAAAATTTAGTGGTGGTGTGAAAAAAACAAATTTCAGTCCGTCTGTCCGCCGTACGCAAACGCGTTTGAAGGCTTGCATCTCCCAAACACTTTGAGATTTTGAATTCAGTTTTGTTGGTGGGTAGATTGGGTGGACCCCTTTAAGTGGTAGCTTTCTATGGGTAGCTTTCTATGAGAGGAAAGTGAGTAGAGCAATTGAGACGAAACATTTTAATTTTACTTTGTTATTTTTTAATAATAAAGTATTGTGATCGACCAGAAATTTAAAAAAAAATTTGCTACCCTGAAATTTTGTATTTTTACGTTTTAGGACTAGTAAATCCCATAAAAGCAAAAAAAAGTCCGCCGTAGACGCCGTACGCCATACGCAAAACCGTTTGGAGGTGCGTAGCTCTCAAAGCCCTTCAGATATTAAGTTAAAATTTGTATGGTAGGTAGAATGGGTGAACTCCTACGAGTAGTATCTTTCAGAAGGGTG